>BSBM01000150.1:10417500-11795000 GCA_027924585.1 Larix kaempferi
TAATGATTTACATATATATTTCCTGGTGACTCGCAAGTTATAAAGAATCCCTGGTTGATAATTAATGCACAAATTTCTTGGTTGTGTTTTAACTAATTAGAAATCAATTTAAAATCCCATAATTTTTGCGTCATTGTTGGGAGTTTCAATGGCCACTGAAATCCTTCATGTTGGTTGACATAGCTAATCCTAAGTGTGCAGCTTCTTTTCTTTCTTTGTTTGGATTTTCTCTTATTTCTCGTAGTCATCTATTTGCTTTCCATTTTTTTTGCATGCATTATTTTTAGTATTTTAAGGGACAAAGGCATAGAGACAAGTAAGACACAAAGACGACCTCACTACAAAATTTCTATATTGTAAAATCCCACCGCATTCACCCTAAGTGAGCCTCTACAAATCCAAACCATGCTAATGATTCATTAATAGAACTAGAGACAAAAGAGGTATATTTTTTTACGCCTACAAAACCCCAAAGATTCTAACCACAGAGGAAAATCAATAAAGGTGTAAGTTTTAAACCTTAACAGTGAAGTACAAACTTATATTGATTCTTAAGCATTAATAGAGAATCCACAATGGCACACACATAACACTGAGATTTTCACCTGGAAACCCTTAACCGGGAAAAAACCAGCAAAACTTAGAGCCGCACATCTCCTTTTCATTATATGTTTACAATATATGGTATTCCGCAGCATCTAAAACCCTAATTCGTTTACCCGAAATTAGGTTACAAGCCTAATCTCTTTTACCGGGATTCGATAGAGTACAATGGGTCGAAATCACGAAAAAAGCAAAAAGCAACACCATGGGATCGTGTTGTACACGCAGCCACCATGTGAAGAGATATAACATTCCCAACATTCTCCCACTTGTTGTTCTCTTCACATATAGGAGAAATTTATGACTTTAACAATTCAGGGCAATAATGCCCATGTTCTCTTTACACCAAGAGAACTTGCGAGTACTCACAGACTTTGTCAAAGAGTCTGCAACATTTACCAAAGTGTCAACCTTTTCCAGCAACACTTTGTTTTGTTCAACCATGTCTCTAACGAAATGGTACTGCACATCAATGTGCTTTGTCCTCGAGTGATAAGCAGGGTTCTTTGCCAGAAATATTGCACTTGAGCTATCACAGCCAATCTTTTACTGCATTCTGAACAAAACCAATACCTGAGTACAATCTTTGCAACCATACAGCTTCCTTACTTGCATGGGTAGCTGCCATGTATTCAGCTTCTGTAGTTGAGAGTGCAACTACAGCTTGTCTTCTACTCATCCAACTGATTGCTCCTCCAAATAGATTAAAGACGTAGCCACTTGTAGATCTTCTGTGATCAAGATCTCCAGCCCAGTCAACATCATGAAATCCTTGTATATCTATCTCTCTGTTTAGACTAGGTCTTCCTTGGTAGCAGATTGAAAAATCTATAGTGCCACGCAAATACCTGAAGACCCTCTTTACTGCAGTCCAATGTTCCTTTCCTAGTTTTGACATGTATCTACTCAAAACTCCCACTACATGGGCTATATCTAGTCTGGTACAGACCATGGCATACATCAGACTGCCAACTGCACTAGCATAGGGAACATGAGACATGTCCTCTACCTCTTCTTGTGTCGTGGGACATTGTTCTGCAGATAACCTTACACTTACAGGAATGGGCACCTTCACTGGTTTGCTTTCCTGCATATTAAATATCTTCAATATCGTTTCAACATATTTCCTCTGATTTAACCGGAGTTTCCTGTTTTCACGATCTCTTTTTATTTCCATGCCCAAAATAAAATTTGCAGCACCAAGATCTTTCATGTCAAATTCAGATGACAGCTGATTCTTGACATCCTTGATGATTTCCTTGTTGTTTCCAATTAGCAACATATCATCAACATACAATATTACATAAATAAAATGATCACCAATTAGCTTAAAATAAACACAGTGATCAGCTTTGCTTCTTGAGAAACCAAGTCCTAGTATATAAGTATCAAATTTTTGATACCACATTCTTGGAGATTGTTTCAATCCATAGAGAGATTTTTTCAGCTTACAGACAAGCTCCTTTCTTCCTTTCACCACAAACCTTTCTGGTTGCTTCATATAGATCTCTTCATTAAGATTTCCATGTAGGAAAGCCATCTTTACATCCATCTGTTCTACTTCAAGGTCAAAAGCAGCAGAAATAGATAGAAGAAATCTAATAGAAGTCAATTTTGCAACAGGTGAAAAAATCTCACCAAAATCGATGCCCTCAATTTGGGAATAACCTTTCGCTACTAGTCGAGCCTTGTTCTTCTCCACTTTTCCTGCTGCATTTAACTTCTTATTGAATACCCATTTGCTTCCAATGGGATTTCTTCCTTTTGGCAACTCAACCAGATCCCATGCCTCATTTTTGTCCAAGGCATCCATTTCTTCTATCATGGCCTTCTTCCATAGTTTACTATCTTCTAAATCCATTGCCTCTTTAGCAGTTCTAGGATAATCATCAGTAATAGATAACAAAAAATTAGAACGAAAATCAGGGGGACTGTACCTTTCAGCTTGCCTTCTTACTCGATCAGATCTCCTCAATACCGGAGTCTGTGGATCCGCCTCTTCATCTGATTCAGACGATTCTACCTCCTCATTTGATTCAGACGAATCTGGTTCCTCAAAAGAATCACCTCTTTCATCCTTGATATCAAAGTGTAGCTTCTCTGAATCCTTTTCCTTTGGTACATCCTCAATCTTGGAAGTGCTTTCAACTTCTCTGAAGATCACATCTCGACTTTAAATTGTTTGCCTTTTTACTGGGTTCCACAGCTTGTAACCTTTCACTCCATCCTTGTAACCAATGAAGATACATTTTTCCGCTTTATTATCCAACTTGCTCCTTTTCTCCTTTGGAACATGTACAAAAGCATCACACCCAAACACTCTGAGACGAGACAGAGAGGGTTTCTTACCAGTCCAAACCTCATGAGGTGTCTTGTCAACCAACGCTGATGTGGGTGTCCTATTCACTAGGTAACACGCAGTGTCAACAACTTCTGCCCAGAATTGTTGTGTTAGCCCTGCACCACTGAGCATACTCCTTTACTTTTCCATCAATGTCATGTTCATCCTTTCTGCAACCCCATTCTGTTGAGGTGTGTATGGAGTAGTCTTTTTCCTTGCTATTCCACACATTTTACAGAACTCCTCAAATTCACTTTCACAGAATTCTCCACCGTTATCTGTTCTTAGTACTTTTATTTTCTTTTCAGTTTGATTCTCTACAAGAGCCTTAAATTCTTTGAATCTTTAAAAAACCTCAGATTTCTTACGCAGGAAATAAATCCAAGTTTTCCTTGAGAAATCATCTATAAATGAAACATAATACACAGATTTACCAAGTGATGGAACAGGCACAGGTCCAAAAACATCACTGTGTATTAACTCTAAGATTCCTTTAGCTCTTACAACACCAGATGAGAATCTTACCCGATTCTGTTTACCATATAAGAAATGTTCACAGAAATCAAAATCTAATGTGAAATCAGACATGACTTTAGCCATACTTTTACCTTGTAATAGTCGAAGACCCTTTTCTCCGATATGTCCCAGCCTTCGATGCCATAGCGATGTCTTCTCACTAGAGACAGTAAGGAATCTGTCTCCTTCATTTTTACCCTCAGGAACAGTAGTACTGTTACATCCATTTTTGAAGGTGCTTCCCAACAACTTGTATAGAGTTCCAATCCGAACTCTCCTCATCAGCACCAGTGATTCTCGAACCATCTTGCATGTGTTCTTTTCAAATAACGTTTTCACACCTGCATCATCCATTTTACTTACAGATATAAGGTTTCTAGACAGCTTTGGAATGTGTAGAACCCCAGGAAGAGTTTTAACCCTTCCATCTTTGAGCAACAGCTTGATATTTCCTCGACCTATGATTTTCGCCACCGAGTTGTCTCCCAGAAATACATCTCCTCCATCATACTTTTTGTATTCAGAAAACCACTCCCTGTGAGGAGTCATATGATAAGACGCACCTGAGTCAATCAACCACGAATCATGCTCTGCATGTGTACTTGAAGATGCCAGATACACATCTTCTCCTTCCTCTGTATATTCTTTCCCATCTGCGGATGGAGCATCATTAGGTCCTCTGCTTTTATCAGTATTTTTGGATTTACAATCCTTCTTGCAATGCCCAGCTTTTTCTTATAGAAGGTCCTGGAGATTTAGATCTCCCTCTAGATTTAGATCTACCACCTGAAGACTTACTTTTAGATCTGTCTCCAGGGCGACCTCTTACAAATAAGGCATCCTTGGTTGAACTATCTATGGATCTCCGCCTCATTTCCTCCGATAGCAGGGATGCAACCACACCATCGAAGTTTAGCATGGTTGCATTACTCCCAATAGCTATAACCAGATTATCCCATGAATCTGGCAAAGAGCACAACAGATTAATACATTTTTCATCATCATCAATTGTAATACCAACAGATGTCAACTGACTTACTAGAGTATTGAAGGCATTTAGATGCTCTGACACAGAGTCTCCATCAGTCATCCTCAAGGGTACAATTTCTTTCGCGGAAATAACTTATTTACCAGGGACTTTGACTGATATAGATTTCCCAGTTTATCCCATAGCTTCTTTGCACTGTCTTCTCCAGATACGTTCACCAATACTGAATCTGCGAGGCAAAGACGAATGGTGCTCCTTGCTTTTCTTTCCAGCTTTTCCCATTCTTCTTTTACCGCACCAGTGGGCATGGTACCTAGATCTACAGTGATCCATTGTTCTCTATCTACCAGAAGATCTTCCATTTTGAGCTTCCATAGCTCAAAGCTCTAGCCATTAAATTTCTCAATCTCGAATCTAGAACTGCTCGCCATTCTTTTAAAGAAAAAATAAATCACCGCTACAAAGCTCCCACTGAAACCAGGTTTATCAAAAATCCAAGATCGAGCCAAACCCTTGGAAACAAAGGCGTCCCTCTGAACCCAAAAAACGCTCTGATACCAAATGTAAGTTTTAAACCTTAACAGTGAAGTACAAACTTATATTGATTCTTAAGCATTAACAGAGAATACACAATGGCACACACATAACACTGAGATTTTCACCTGGAAACCCTTAACCGGGAAAAAACCAGCGAAACTTAGAGCCGTACAACTCCTTTTCATTATATGTTTACAATATATGCTATTCCGCAGCATCTAAAACCCTAATTCGTTTACCCAAAATTATGTTACAACCCTAATCCCTTTTACCGGGATTAGATAGAGTACAATGGGTCGAAATCGCGAAAAAAGCAAAAAGCAACCCAAAAACAATTTTTGCTCCGCGCGGACTCCAAGGGCCTAATGGCCCCCTCCATGGCGTTTCGGAACCTAAAGGTCCGAAACGAAGGGGGTGGGCCCTGTCGGGCTACCCCCCCCTCTAAACCCCCCCCCTCCGGATGCGCCCGGCAAGGGATCGTGTTGTACACACAACCACCATGTGAAGAGATATAACATTCCCAACAAAAGGGAGGTGGTGTAGGGAATGCTAGTTCACAGAAAAAGTCACCATCTATCAATATTTCGATAGGGAAAAATCTAGTGGATAAAGTTAGAGAATATTTGCACTCTACTAATCCGGTAATTGAAGATGCCTCACTAGTACAAATAGGGGTTGTGTTACCAATTGTAGAATCTACTAGTACAGAGAAATTCTCTAAAACACTTAATACTGATACACAACTAAACAAAGATAAAACCAGTCAACTCACCTTCCTATGCAGAATCAAAAACACTACAAGGATTCAAATACTTCCAAGGAAACATGGCTAGTGAAGATTAAAGTATTCCTACGATGGAGGAGATAGTCACCTTCGAATTTCCAATCCAGAATCTAGGGACTGGACTTGCAACACAATGAAAAATATTCCCCCATTAATGTTTCCAAATTTTCATAGGATGGATAGTGAAGATATGGAAACATTTTTGTTTCAGTTCAATGTCATGTGCAAAATCTATGACTATATTACAGATGCACAATTTTTTTTTTAAATTCCAACCACCCTAAATAATGCAGCACTCACAGTTTCATGTGGCTAAGACGGGATAACATTTCAACATGGATATATATTTTCATGTCCCCTCAACAATGAACATTGGATCAAGTTCCTAACCCAACCAATCCCTTGGGTTGAGGAGACAACTTTAGTATCATGGGGTTAATTTTGAATTCCAAGCATTTAATTAATTAGGAGTGGAAATTAATTTTTATCCAAAGTTTATGATGCACTTGGAATATTTAATTTGCATGCATTTAATAATTTTATGAGAAATAAATGAGGATAATGCTCCACTAGGGCACATTAATGGATGAGGTTGACTTGGAGGAGAAGTTAAGGATAAAACACCTAAATCTAGAAAATCAGGAAAAAGGAAAGAAAGATGGAGCAAATCAGAAAAGCATCAAAAACTCAAGAAAAGCAGCATAAAGCAGAAAGCGGCACAAAAGAAGAAAGTAGGATAAATCAGAAAAGTAGGAAAGTTTAGAAAAGAAGGATAAATCAGAAAATCCATAAAAAAGCAGAAAAAAGATAAAGCAGAAAGTGGAAAAGCAAACATAAAAGGAAAAAGGAGAAAAGCAAAGTAAAAATGAAAAGGTAGGAAAGCTAGATTTCCTTATCCACTCATGGAGGTCCCATTAGCTAAGGATACTTTCTCCTCAATTCATCCTCTCTCTCTATAAATAAACCAGTGCACACTCCCTTCACATATTTTGTTAGTTTGAGCATTGATATGAGAGCAATTTTTGCTCAGAGACTTGGCAGATGTGCCCCTAGTCCAAGCTGGGAGATGTGCCCCTACTTCCTATAAGAGTATGATGGTATTCAACCATTATAATTGATTTTATTTTCAGGTCCTGTATCTGATCAATTATTTTTAGTTCAGAAGAAGCATAATTCAATCTATGGTTTGAATCTCCAAGCTTCCTGTGGATTTCTAGAGCTAGATTGTTGTGTAGCAGAGGAAAGGAGTTTTTGTAATGTTTTGAGAAGAATATTGGATAATATATGATTTAATTAAAGTAAATTTAAACCTATGATATCATTCATGTCATTTAATATTACAAAAGTATGAATTATTCTGAGATTTCTCTACCCCTTCTAGATTTGCATGGAAATTTACTAGTCTTCAGACTATCTTGAAAAAATGAATGAGAATAGATCCAAATGATTTAATTTATGTTCCTTTTTTAATTAATATTTTAATTGAACCAATACATGTCTTATATAATAAATTCGTTGTTAAATTTTCTGAATTTACTTCAATATGATCTAGGATCTTAACTGAGAGAACAACATGTACAGCATATCTACAGCATATCAATCATGGAGACAATAATGCAAGCACACAAGAGACACAAAGATTTACTTGGGGAAAACCATAAAGGTGAAAAACCCCAATAACTTCCTCAGAGATAGATAGAGCAATGATACAACCAACCAAGAGATAGACATAACCTAGAAGCAGATCCTCCTCCTCCATAAGTGCGCCTCTCCTCCTTGAGAGCATGTGTGAGAAGTGAGTGAGCAAATAGAGTGCCTCCCGCACTCTATTTATACTTGACTTGACTTGCCTTTTTACCTAACTCATGTAGGCTTCGAACTTAACCACATAATATAATGCTGACTGGGGGGACCCCCAATAGGGTGGTCTAATAACCCTTTGACCCACATGGCCGACCCCCAATAGGGTGGTCTAATAACCCTTTGAACCACATGACTTATACAGGGCCGACCCCAAACAAGGTGGTCTAATAACCATCAAGTATAAGTTACGACACTTACAATATAAATGACGACATTTCCGTATAGAGGAATAATAACATCTCTATAGGAATACAATATACATATATGTGAAATACATTCCGAAGTTACATATACATCAACATTCGTTAGCCTTCTTTACTTGTTTGGGAGTTCCTGAATTTTACTAGGTGTGCAACCTGAAATGCAATTTTGCTTGTATCTTTTGTGAATGTTTCTAAGAACTTCCTCAAACTTGTTGGAGCGACCTATGATTGTGTATTTATTGATATTTCATTTTTATTATCCTCCCCGAGTCATAAAACTTCATCCATAGCTTCCAGTCATTGTATAGTTAAAGTACTAGTTTGCATATGTTGGGGTGCCCAGGAGCATTTGTAGTAGATTCCAGTCTTGCTGAATTAGAACCATCAATATTCCTATTTATTTTTGAAAATGTACTTGCATATATCAAATTCTTCCTTCCATCCAGAGTGTTCATCTTGCCAATATCCATTAAAACTAGTCTTTGAATTCATTGTTTTTAGCTAAGTCTGGTAGGAGTTAGAGTTAGTGTATCATCAGCCCTGGTTGGTACATTACAGTGGTGTCAGAGCATGTTCCTCTAAACCTGATCTTAATTTCTTTCTATGATTCCAAGAATATATTCATATTCCAGGAAGAAGGATCTTTTGTCAGAAGGAGAAGAGGGAGAAGATATAAATTATACTGAAGGGAAACTACAACGAGAGTCAAACATGTCTCACAATGAAGACAAGTAGGAGTTCAAACTCTTTTTTCAAGGAATGATGAAAGTATTTCAAGGCATATCCCACAATATTGTTTAGTCTAGGAAAGAGACCAGATAGTTCTTATCTCAGCAACTAGGAAGCAAGAATGGAGAGGGGAGCAACAATGGTACCCCACATGGTGAGATGAAGAGAAATAATGGCCATATTTTCTCAAGAACTGGGCCTCAGAATCGCCCTGATGAATTCAATATGGAATATCAATCTCATTCCAGGCCTACTATGCCCAAGTTTACTGAATATCAAAGAGAGGAACCTGAGGTTTGAAATGGAGGTCTTGCTTCATGGGGAGGACAAGTATGTTGAGTACCTTAAATTGAATGAAGCATGCGGAAGTGCTTTAACATTCAAAGAATTATGTCATCTACAGTACAAGACCAACCCAAGAGGAGTATTCCGAATACAAAATCAAAACTATGAGCTAAGAAATGCTATGGTAATATTTCTTTACCTTATTTTGATGGTTCACAGAAATGTACCGCTAACTCTTGGATTCAGAATCTTGATATATATTTTTAGTTGAATCCTATGGCCGAGAGAGATTTCATCAAGATGGATACTCTACACTTAGATGGAGAAGCGAATGACTGGTGGTTTCATGGCCTAAAAATGCTTGGGCATGATCAAGTGACCACTTATGAAGAGTTCACAAGAAGGTTGGTTGAAATATTCGAAAGAAGAGATCCTGAGATCACCTTCAGGGAACTAGCACATGTGAAGCAGAAATGGAACTCCTGAAGCCTACATATCTGAGTTTCAAAAACTAGTTGTGATTGTCTCTGATATTTCAGAAGCTAGATTGATCCCATTATTCATTGAAGGGTTATTGGAACCTTTGAAAGGTTTGGTGAAGGCTTACAGACTCTATGTTGGCCCGGTTTTGCAACCAGGCTTAGTGCTATGGGCACCTGCTAACTAGTAGCAGCAGTTTCAATAGAAATAAATAACAATAAACTAAATCTAAACTAAACTAAACTAGCATGTGCATTTTGAATTAAAGAACAAGAACAAGAAAGATAAAAAATAATTTTTGTATTGACAATGGGGCAAGCAAATGCTTGCAAGAACAATACCTCCAAGTGATGAAGGTTGTTTGAATGGCTCCAATGGTGAGCAGCTCCAATCTCCAATGGGTCCTTTCTCCAAGGTTGCTACAATGGCCAAATACTCAAGGGGAGATTTTTGGCAGCATGAGGATAGGAATATGGCATGGATGTGAAATGAGGAGCCCCTACCACCTTTTTATAGGTTTTGGTGGTGGGGAATACCATTGTGGTTTTGTGGAAACCAAATGGTATTGACCAACATGGTTTAGGTACTTTTCCCTCCTTTTTCCTTTTTTGAATAAAAATAATATTTTAATTCCCTTTTTAATATTTTTGAGAATTTGGACCCTTTTTTAGGGTTTTTTATGTTTTTCAGGAAAAATAATCTTTTTTAATGGAAAAAAGGGGTGTACTAAAGGTCTTTTGGTGACCTTTTGTTGGTTTAAGAGGCTCAGATGGTGGAAAAGTGGACAAATGGGTCATGTGA
Source organism: Larix kaempferi (assembly GCA_027924585.1). Taxonomy (NCBI): domain Eukaryota; kingdom Viridiplantae; phylum Streptophyta; class Pinopsida; order Pinales; family Pinaceae; genus Larix; species Larix kaempferi. Next base: position 10,427,631 of record BSBM01000150.1, read on the forward strand.
ATAAGGGGAATGAGCTATGTGAGCACTTTTTAGGTGTTAACAGATTGCCCCCTGATGTGTGAGGGCAGGAGCTCATCGTATGGCCGATAGACATCATAGTTCTTTTGTCCTTTTTCAGGAGTTTGGGGAGAGAAGAGACCGGTTGGAGATTGGAGCCACGGCCCTTGGAAGCTGCAAAAACAAAAAATATTACATGGCCTCAATATGAATGAGGTATAATCTTTGATAATGGAAGAGGCGGGCATTCCCATGCTCGTATCAAGACATATACATAACAATTAGTCCCAAGAAGGGGGATCTAATACATAAAGAATCTACTGGTACATCATAATGGTCCAGGGGGGGACATTATTTTGTGATATACTCCCTGATCATAACTGATCTCAATAACTGATACACTGGACTAGCTGATGAACTCCTGAAACTGAAGGTGTCCAATATATGTAGGGACTCAAAGACTATGAGTCATCTCTGAGAAATAATATAACTGTATACTCAAGGGAGTATGAAACTGGGGTATATCTGAATACTGTCGCCATGCGCAACCCGGATATCTATAGAAAAAGTGTAACTGGTTTTATCCATAGGAAGACTCTCAAATGTGGAGGAGTCAGGAGGTACCCGGGGTCTTCGACTAATAAGTGAACGGACGAATGGCCCCTGTGCGAGTCTCAACGATGCGATCAAGGGTGTTGAGGTCGAGCATGTGAGAAACAACCATTTGGAGAGGCACTGAGGACTCTTCTCGAAATGATTCGTAGGCACTCATCATAAATGGTGATGAGTCCAAGACACAGGGACCTCTAGGTCTATCCTCTGGAATAAATTTGGTTGTTGTCGACAGAGGGAGACCAGCAACTAACAAGGCAATGATGTTTCCTTGATAGGAGCGCGAGGTGTAGAACTGAAGTGTGGTAGTACTGATGGTAGGACTGGCATACTTGTGGGGATGGGAAGTAACTGGGTCAAAAAGTGGGTAGACTCAAACTTCCTTTGTTCAGAGCATGATGGCATTGGTTGACCTGGGCAGCGTGGGGGAACTGACTTGTAGGGTGTGGGGATCATTGCTTTGACTGAATGGTATATATTGACTCTGGGGGGGGAGGACGAGCTGATAGATGCCGTCGAGGGATTATCAAGGTGACATACTGCAGAATACTCTGAACAAAGGCGACCAAAATGGGGAAGCTGCCTGATGAGTAGATTTGATCTATCGTGGCGCCAAGAGGTACCATTGATTCCTTCTTCGTAGTTTTAATGAGCTCTAAGAAGGGATAAAAGTGTGCTCTGAAATGGTACGGTCCTGTGGATTTTGTGAGCCCACGACGGCTTATGCTCATGGTTGCTTTCATGTTTAGAGAGTCTGAAAGCGGTAAGTGGACTCTATTGGTGTTTCTTTTTCGTTAGTTTAGTCTCCAAGGCCCGAAAAAGCATAAAATGATGCGGATGGAGTACTCTTCTAGCCGATGTGACTAGAGTATACCTTTTTCGTAATTAGTCTACGAGGTCCGGAAAAGGGGTAAACTTATACCAGGTAGACGCCTTTTCAGATATGTTTAGCGAGCATGAAGGAAGCAAGATTTGCTCGGCGATCTTTTCATTGTTTTCGGAGTCAGAAAAGAGCTTAACAGAAACTCCCTAAGTGCCTTTTTCGTCAAAGGGGTTTGCTCGGCTCGAAAAAGGGATAAAATTATACCGAACAAAGATGGATTGATGAGGGCGAGAAAAGGTCTCAAGCATCGTCATCAGTGCGGAAACTGGATCCGGTGACATAAAGATTGTCGGAAACGGTGAACGGCCGATGTGGCACGCAAACCGAGGTGATGAGCGAGCATGGAAGAAATGGCCAAAAAATCGAAAGGTGAGAGCGAGAAATGATCTCAAGCATCATCACGAGCGCGGAAAACTGGATCTGACGATATAATGCATAATCAATCCTAAAGACAGGCTACTAGGATACTCCCGTTCATGACGCGTCGAGAAAAGGTAAATCTGCCGTTTGGTCCTTTGATCGCAATATCCCAATACAGGGATATCCCGAGAACTGCGAATGGTAGCCCTTCGGTTACTGAATGGATTTCGGTATTCCACTCAGGCTTCCGGAACCATCCTCGCGACTTCAACCCTCCTAAGGGAGAGGCCTTCCCACAAACCGGTTGTGACCGCGCCAAAAAGTACTAAGAGATTTTAGATCCCTAATTGGACAACTTCTATGTCTCAGATGTAATAACTGAGGGGTGTTATTGGAACACCTATCCCCCCAATACTACCTAGCTACAAAATTTCTTTTAGTGTTCCCCAAGTGGGGTTAAAAGTGTGTTGAAATTAGGGTACGTTTTAAGGCTTAGTTCAATTAAGTGATCGTGTGAGTGCACGTGAGGTATTGTAAACTGAACTTTGAAAAGGGAAATGCTTTATAGGAAATTTTCAGAAAACAAAGGAGCTTTTTGAAAATAAAAACAAATATTTATGACTTTTTCAAATAAATTGCTTTGCAAATATCAACTCAAAAAACAGTGAATCTTTTGAATTCTGAAAGCAAATAATAGACTTCTTAAAAAGAAATAAATGGATTTCTTTTTCAAGTAAATTGCTAAGGGCAAGATTTTAAAGAAGTAAACAGGAAAAAATCTTAATCTAGATAAAAAAAAAAAATGCAAAATGAGTCCTTCTTTCACTTTCTTGAAATTTTTTTAAAAAGACTTCTAGACATGCTTTTTTAAATAGTAGAAATTTTTTCAAAGCTGTAAAATATGCAGAATTTAATACTGTAAAAAATGTGCTATGGGTAGAAAGTACAGTAAAAAAAAATTTTCAAAATCGGGATGGCCGAATGAAAAATTCAGCCGCGCGGGTTTTGACAGAAAAACCGCGATGGACCGCGCGGGTTTCTGTCGCACAGTCGCGATGGACCGTGCGGGATTTGGCCGCACAGTCGCGATGGACCGCGCGACTGTCTGTCAAAAATCCGCGATGGACCGCACGGAAAAAGGCAGAAAAGTCGCGATGGACCGTGCGACTGTGTGGAAAAAAGCCGCGAGGCGGAAGCCGTGCACGGAAACCGAGAAACAAACCCAAAAATCAAGAATTTCGGGCTGTTAATGGGGCCAAAACTCAGAGCAGCAATGGATCTGCTGTCTAAGATGGCAGATCTATGGATTTAAAGGTTAAAAACTAATAAAAAACTAAGATTAAAGGCAAAACTAGAGATCTATTGTTCAAACCAAAGCGGAGTCGCCAAAAACTGTTGGCCCGGTTTTGCAACCAGGCTTAGTGCTATGGGCACCTGCTAACTAGTAGCAGCAGTTTCAATAGAAATAAATAACAATAAACTAAATCTAAACTAAACTAAACTAGCATGTGCATTTTGAATTAAAGAACAAGAACAAGAAAGATAAAAAATAATTTTTGTATTGACAATGGGGCAAGCAAATGCTTGCAAGAACAATACCTCCAAGTGATGAAGGTTGTTTGAATGGCTCCAATGGGTCCTTTCTCCAAGGTTGCTACAATGGCCAAATACTCAAGGGAGATTTTGGCAGCATGAGGATAGGAATATGGATGGATGTGAAATGAGGAGCCCCTACCACCTTTTTATAGGTTTTGGTGGTGGGGAATACCATTTGTGGTTTTGTGGAAACCAAATGGTATTGACCAACATGGTTTAGGTACTTTTCCCTCCTTTTTCCTTTTTCGAATAAAAATAATATTTTAATTCCCTTTTTAATATTTTTGGGAATTTGGACCCTTTTTGAGGGTTTTTTATGTTTTTCAGGAAAAATAATCTTTTTTAATGGAAAAAGGGGTGTACTAAGGTCTTTTGGTGACCTTTTGTTGGTTTAAGAGGCTCAGATGGTGGAAAAGTGGACAAATGGGTCATGTGAATAAGGGAATGAGCTAGTGAGCACTTTTTAGGTGTTAACACTCTATACCTTTCAAAACGCACTAATTCGAACCAGAGACTTGCAAGATTCTATTCCGATCACCATATTTACTCCTAGGACTATTGGTCCTACATAGTTCAAGAATCAAAGGCCGCCCATGAGGATTCCTTCTAGAAATTTCAGAAAGGATAACTATTCTAACGATCGAGATGAATTGAGAAGAAGGAATTTGTGCTTCATCTGTCAGGAGCCGTGGGTTCCAAGAAATAAATGTGCTAAGGTAAAATCACACTACATTGAAGTTTTCTCAGAGAGTGAAGCCAAGGAAGAAGAAGAAGAGGCCCCAGTAGATGCAGAAGTGGCCTATGAGACTGCAAAAGAAGAACCTACTCCCAAGTTGAGCAAGATTGTAGTACTCTCAGGGGTACCTCGCTTCCATACACTCAGATTCAAAGCAGTGGTTCATGACAATCAATCACTGTGTTAGTGGATGGAGGAGAAACACATAGCTTCATTTATTCAACTCTGGTTGAAAAGAGGAAGCTACCCACTAAAAATTTTGGAGGCTTCACTGTTATCATTCCAGATAATCATTATATGAACTGTTGTAGATGGATTCCTAAATTGCATATTTCTATAGGAGAACATACCATCATAGATAGATTTTATGTTGTGGATGTGGCTGATACTAACATGGTCTTTGGAGGACAATGGTTGTATTCCATTGGGAAGCATTGAATAGACTACCAAGTTCCTGAAATGATCTTCAAGGGATAATATGGAAATGAGGTAGTGTTGAGAGGGATCAACACCTATCCAAAACAAGTGGTAAGTGCACACGGTATGAAATACATACTAAGGCATGGAGACATTGAATGGGATGTAGAATTCCTAATCACCACAAATGGAAGTATCCCAATATCCAGAAGACATTCAAAAGTTGCTCCAAAAGCATAAGAAGGTGGTTGGGGACGTTCCTCATGGTAGGCCACTCGATAGAGGAGTAGAGCATAGGATTGAGTTAGAGATAGCCACCCCACCTATCAAAGTGTACCCCTACATGCACCCAAAAATATTAAAGGATGAGAAAGAGAGAACCATCAAGGAACTACTTTACTTGGGATTCATTTGACCAAGTTCAAGTCCTTTTTCCTCATCGGTAGTCCTTGTGAAGAAGAAATATGGGACCATGAGGATGTGCATAGATTAAAGAGCTCTCAACAAGAATACTATCAAGAACATATATCCTATTCCAAGGATTGATGAGCTTATGGATGAGCTCCATGGGGCCAAGTACTTTTCAAAGATTGGCCTTTGATCTGGTTACCATCAAATCAGCATGAAAGAAGAAGAAATCCAAAATACAACCTTCTGATGTTACCATGGACACTTTGAGTTTCTTTCTGGTTATGCCTTTTTGCTTTACCAATGCCCCTGCAACTTTTCAATCTTGCATGAACATAGTGTTTAGCAGGAATCTCTGTACGTTTGTACTTGTTTTCTTTGATGATATTTTGATCTATAGTAGAACTTGGGAAGAGCATTTGCATCATTTGGATATTGTACTAACAATCTTGGCAGATCAATCTTTTTATGCAAAGCTAACCAAGTGTGAGTTTGTAATGATTGATATTTTTTTATCTTGGTCATGTGATTGGGAAAGATGGAGTTAAATTTCACATGGAAAAGATCCAAGCCATTCTAGATTGGCCAAGTCCTAAAAATCTCACTGAACTCAGAGGTTATATTGGGCTATGTACCTACTACCATAAGTTTGTTAAGTGTTTTTCCAAGTTGAAATCTCCTTTGACAGATCTCACTAAGAAAGGAGCCTTCCATTGGTCAGAATAATCTGAGCAAGTGTTCAATAGAATGAAGGAGGTAATGAGCAGTTGTCTTGTTCTTACACTTCCAGAATTTTCTCAACCTTTTGTTCTTGAGTGTGATGCTTCAGGGAATGGGATTGGAGCAGTCTTGATGCAAAATAAGCACCCCTTGGCCTTTGAGAGCATAAAATTGAAGCCCTGCGAAAGGTTATATTCATTCTATGGCAAGGAGATGATAGCCATCATGCATGTGCTAGTAAATTTCAGATAGTATTTGGTAGGGGGTAAGTTCATTATCAAGATTGATCACAATAGTTTGAGGCACTTCTTAACCCAAAAGGAGCCGAATGATAGGAAATAGAAGTGGGTAAGAAAGGTCCAAGAATTTGACTTTGATATTGAATATAAGAAGGGTAAGATGAACATTGTAGCTGATGCACTTTCTAGAAAACCTACAATGCATTGCTCAAATTTCATGATGATTGGAAAGTACAGCTTGGGGTAGAGTACACAAAGAACCAGTTTGCTTGTAATTTGTTAGATGGATTAATTCATGATGATTCTTACAAGATTCTCAATGATATTATCTATTATAAGGATAGGATCTTTTTGGTTCCAGAATCCATACTAAAGAAGAATATCATTTAGGCTTCCCATGATGTGCCTCTAGTAGTACATTCGGGGTTTCTAAAGACTTACAGGAAAGTGAAGGAAAGGTTCACATGGAATGGGATGAATAAGGAGGTGATGGATTATGTCAGGTAATGTGTGGCATGTCAACAAAAAAAAGTAGAGCATAATCATCCAGTAGATCTCTTACAACCATTTCCCATTCGTGAACAAAAATGGGAAAGTGTATCGATGGATTTCATCACCAGGCTTCCAAAAAGCCAAGGTAAAGATAGTATTTTTGTTTTGGTTGATATATTGAATAAATATGCACATTTATTTTCTATCACAACTAATATTTTATCCAGCCAAGTTGCTGAAATTTTCATCAAAGAAATCTTCAAACTTCATGGCATGGCCAAGTCCATCATCAGTGACAGAGATAGCAAGTTTACTAGCAATTTTTGGCAAGAACTGTTCAAATTAGTGGGGAAAAGTTTGGACATGAGCACCAGATACCATCCACGGACTGATGGCCAAAACAAATATTGAACCAATGGCTGGAAGGTTACTTAAGAAACTATGTCACGAACCAGCAAAGTTCACGGACTACTTGGCTCCATTTGGGAGAGTTTTGTTACACCACTACTTTTCACCTCTCGATTGGTATGTCTCCCTTCAAACCTCTTGTTGATGTAATTGTAACTTTGGAATATATTTCACCTATGTATATTATATTCCTATAGAGATGTTATTATTCCTGTATACGGAAGTGTTTGTATTCCTATAGAGATGTTATTATTCCTCTATACAGAAGTGTCGTCATTTATGTTGTAAGTGTCGTAACTTATACTTGATGGGTTATTAGACCACCTTGATGGGGTCGGCCCTGTATGAGTCATGTGGTTAAAAGGGTTATTATACCACCCTAGTGGGGGTCGGCCCTGTCAACATTATGTTATGTGGTTAAGTTAAGGCCGACCCAGTAAGGTTATTAGGCAAGTCAAGTTAGTGTATAAATAGAGTGCGAGAGGCACTCTATTTGATCATTCACTTTCTCACTCATACTCTCATTGGAGAGTGGCGTACTTGTGGAGGAGAAGAAGCTTCTGCTAGGAGAATACTATCTCTTGTAATTGGGTTGTATCATTGCTCTATCTATCTCTGAGGAAGTTGCGGGGTTTTTTACCTTCTTGGTTTTCCTCGGTGAAACTCTGTGTCTCTTGTGTGCTTGCTTTATTGTGTCCATGATTGATATGTTGTAGATATGCTGTACATGTTATTCTCTCAGTTAAGATCCTAGATCTGATTGTAAATTCTGAAAAATTAACATGGTATTAGAGCTAGCCTGAAAGAAGGCATGGTATAGCATTTATGACACTTGTTGCACTTACGAAGCTAGGGCTTGATATAGAAAAAACCGGTCATCGTAGAACTTTCGCTATAAATACATTTCAGCAAGGTTTTAGGATCTGAAAATCTTACACATCGAAGATAAGATCCCCATGTACCTTGTGGCCAAAGAGAAACGTCTAATTCATTGTACTTTGTGATTTATGATCTGTACAATATAGGGTTTCTGCCTCTTCCAGATCTAAGTCATAAACAGGTGACCTAGGAAAAAGGTCATAACATGGGCTAGGAAGCTCCAAATGAAATTTCGTAAAATGTGACAGGTAGGGAATGGACTTTAAATTCACAGGACAAAGTTTCAGATGCCGAAAGTGAACCAGTGACATGTGGCACTCCGTACAAGTTCGCTCTCCTATTTTATCCCATAAACAGGTCACGTTGCGACACTTGACATAACTCTCTCTCAGCGAATCCAATTTAGGCCATACTTGTGGGGTTGGAAAGATGATTGGTCGGGATACCACAGGTAGAAGTTTCAGACCCTGTGGACTTGTAATTTTGGAGTTACACCAGAAAACATCAGGTTCATATTTCTCTCAAAACAGAATTGGATTTTGAGCACCTTCATTCATGGCTCCGGGAATTAGGGTTTCGGAGAAAGTTGGAATTTGTAATCGGAGACCACGACTGAATGCTACTTATCAAACTAGAAATTTAGAGACCAAGATCAAATTTTTTGGTTGGGCAGAAGACCAGGCTTGATCAAACCCTAGTTCGAGACTTTGATTGGAAAAGTGGAAAATTAGGGCTTCTGCAAAAGTTGGAATTTTTTAAGTCTGTGACCACGGCTGGAAGCTCCTCAGAAAAATTGAAGTTTAGAGCTTTGGATCAAACCTTTTTGGTTGGGAAGAAGGGTGGGATTTATCAAATCCTAGTTCGAGATCCTATCCAGAAGATCCAAAAGTTTCAAAGGCAATTTTGAGGGGTGAAACTTTGCAGTTTTCAAATTCTGAGCACACCAGGTTGATCAGCTCATCAAGGCGCATCTTTCTATCCTTTCAGAAGTTTGAAATTCAAATTTTGAATTTTTAGGGTTTCCCTGACAAACCCTAATCTAGGATCCAGTTTCTGCAAATCAAGTGGATTGGGTTAATCCTAGAAGAAAATGGATTGGTCACCTGCATAAGTGAAGAAGTTCCAGTTTTAGAGGGAGATAAGGCTAAGGCCTTACATAAGAATATTACAAGCAATCTTGACAGGTATAACTTATCCAGGTATGTTTCGAGATCTGTTCATGATTAAGTTTATGGTATGTTTGTCTTCATTAAGGTTAGTACAATCTTGATTAATTTTAGACTTGTCATATCACCTTAATAAAACTATGAATGCAGATATTCATTGATTAGGGTTTTGACACTTATGATTGTACTAATGCATTGTGGTGTTGTATGAGGTTGATGTTGTCCACTAACATGAAAGGTACATCAAGAAAGACAAATCATGTTCTAGTTCAAGAAAATATGACCATGGTGACGTGAAGACAAAGATTCATCCATTGTCATGGATCACATAGAAGATCTACTTACGAGGTCTGTATAACTTGGTTCTATAATGGTTAGCCTAAGAGATATGTAGGTTACTAGCACAAGTCATTGAAGAGAACAAGAAGACATTATGCAGGTATGTTAGACATAACTAGGTAGCATGCTAATACAGGTATGTTTTTCCTATATATAGTTGGAATCCTACCTTGTGTTAGGATCTCTTATATAAGTATACATGGCATGATTGATAATGATTATTTATGAACTTAGAAATTTAAGTAATCTAGGGTTTATGCATATTATGTCTCTTACCTTGATTGATGATATGACTAACCAAAAGAGTTCTATGGTCAAATATGAATATGCATGAGTAAGAGAAGTATTCCCTAAAACATTGAATGCTAATGCTTATTATCTGTGTTTGAAATGATGATGACTATACATGTTTAAGATTATTGTGTTTTGATAGTATTCAGATTATACTAATGAATGCATGATTATGTATGAGATCTCGAGGGTAACACAATGATGATACTAGTAAGCATGCATAGTGATCGAGGATGGATATAAGTTCAAAGACAGGTAATCCGGGAAGCACATATCAAGAGGGAGCACACTCCAGTAGTTCCTACAAGGAAGCAAATATTGAGAGGGAGTCCACCCTACAAAACAAACAAAGATAAGTATTTGAATTGTCATTTCTTGTATACTTGTTTGTTTAAATAATATTGCTCAATGATGTATATGCTTATGTTCCTAGACTTAGGGTGTGTATTATGCATATTAGAATAATTGCATTAATGAATAGTATACTACTAATATGCATGTATCAGGTAAGTGGCCTATGACACTGTACAACATTCCATTGCTACTTATCTAGAATGAAACCTCTTTGTTGACATGTTGGGAGTTGTGCACACTTTTAACAATGTTCTGGTAGAGATTGCAAGGCATCTAGAAAGTTACGGGATATGGATAAATGTTGTATTGAGGCATTGGCTAAAATAATTGCATGACTATATGACATATTTATTTACATGTAAGAATTTGTTTTGAAAACTATGAGATGTTTCTAATCATGCAATTTAACTTGTTTTGTAGGAAAGATCGTATACCATCACCTACAAAAGAAGGACTACAACATTTGTTCCTGCAACGAAGTTCAAACTATCTATTGAAGATATTGAAGATTCTGAAGTTCCTGGGATATGGGATACAGTAAAAAGATGCCATGGTCGAGAAGTACCAATCGATCATGTTTGGGATGTGGTCCCAAGACCTGAAGGGAAGTTTTTTGTGACTTCCAAGTGGATCTATAAGATCAAGCATGCTACAGGTGGTAGCATAGAAAAATACAAAGCGAGTGATGAAATGGAAGATACACCAGATGGATGTCAAGACAACTTTCTTGAATGGTGTAGTCGAAGAGGAAGTGTATGTGGAGAAACCACTTGGTTTTGAGACACTTGACAGGGAGTCATACGTGTGTTGGTTGAAGAAAGACTTGTATGGCTTGAAGCAAGCTCCTATGACTTGGTATGGTAGGATAGACAGCTTTCTATCTAGACTGGGCTTCACCAAGAGTAAAGCAGATTCTAACCTTTACTACAAGGTTGAGGAAGGAAATCCCATGATACTACATTTGTATGTGGATGACTTGTTTTTTACAGGTGAGGATAGACTGATTGCCGATACGAAGAGGAATCTTGCTGCCGAGTTCGAGATGAAGGACTTGGGGATGATGCACTACTTTCTAGGCATGGAGGTGTGGCAGAGTGCAGATGGAATCTTCCTTGGACAAGGGAAGTATGCAGTAGAGATCTTGAAGAGGTTTGGGATGATGGATTGCAAGACCATGGCCACACCTATGGCATCGAACCTCAAGCTTCTGTGTGATGCTTCATCTGATCCGATTGATGTCACGGTGTATCGTCAGATGATTGGGTCCTTCATGTACCCGACGAACACGAGACCAGATATTTGCTTTGTGGTGAACACACTAAGCTAGTTCCTGATGGATCCCAGAGGTGTTCACCTGGTTGCTGTAAAGCATGTTCTGAGGTACCTGAAGGGTACAATTGATTATGGGCTCAAGTATGATGCGAATCAAAATTTTCACCTGCAAAGTTATGCTGATTCGGATGGGCTGGCAGTGCTATAGATAGGAAGAGCACTTCTGGGTGCTGCTTCAGTATGGGATCAAGTGTGATCTCTTGGTTTAGGAGGAAGTAGTCTTGCGTAGCACTGAGTACAGCCGAAGTAGAGTATGTTGCAACTTGTTCGGCTAGTTGTGAGGCAGTATGGCTCCGGAAGCTACTATTTGAGTTATTTGATCTCCTGCTGGAGGCTACTGGTATATTTTGCGACAACCAGAGTTGTGTGAAGCTGTCTGAGAACCCGGTGTTCCATGACAAGTTGAAACACATTGAGATCAAATATCACTATATCAGGGATATGGTGTAGAGAGGAGAAATGAAGCTCTTGTATGTTGCGACAGATGAGCAGGTTGTAGATGTGCTTATGAAACCACTATCCAGAGTGAAGTTTGAGTACTTCAGGGAGAGGCTTCGTGTTCTTCAGATTGACGACACTTCGAGGAAGAAGTGATGGACACATTTGCTGGAAGCCATTCCAAGCATGGTGAGAGGAGGATCCTTCCCATGACTGTGGATGTAAGCGCTGGATGATGAGCATCAAGACGATGCTACAATTACTGCTTTGGATATGCATCATGTTGGATGCTTGGTATGATCGGTTGGATCATGTATATGTATATGCATCATGTTGGATGCTTGTTATGATCAGTTGGATCATGTATATGTATATGCATCATGTTGGATGCTTTTTATGATCAGTTGGATCATGTATATGTATATGCATCATGTTGGGTGCTTGGACCATGTATCTCTATATACGTTGTATGATCAGGTAGATCATGTATGTTGATATATATTAGGTGGATACATTGTATAATCAGGTGGATCATGTATCTATGTATGTATCAGGTGGATCATGTATGGTGATATATATCAGGTAGATACTTGGTATGCATCAGGTGGATGCATTGTATGATCAGGATGATCATGGATGACGAGCTTCAGGATGTTGCTCCAGAAGACATGCATCAGGATGATGTAGTGATGATGATCAGGATGATCATGTACATCAGGACAATGTATGGTGAGTATCATGTTGATACTCTGTGGTCGTGGACAGGTTGTACAAGGGTAGCATGTAATAAGTCCTGTAGTTCTGGATAGGATTAAAAAGGCCTCAGATGCTCTTTAGAGATCTTGCTTTGCAAGACACTCTTTTAAGGTTTTGCTAGACCACATGTAATAAGTCCTGGAGATATGGACACAATGAAAAAGGCCTTAGATTCTCTTTAGAGATCTTGTTTGGCAAGACATTGTTTTAAGGTTTTGTGGGGACCACATGTAATAAGTCTTGGAGATCTGGACAGAATGAAAAAGGCCTCAGATGCTCTTTAGAGATCTTGCTTGTCAAGACACTCTTTTAAGGTTTTGTGGTAGGGGTCACATGTAATAAGTCCTGGAGATCTGGACATGATGAAAAGGGCCTCAAATGCTCTTTAGAGATCTTGCTTGGAAAGACACTCTTTTAAGGTTTTGTGACAGTCACATGTAAAATATCCTGGGAGATCCGATAGGTTGAGCTGTGTGCTCGTAAAATGCCCGGGATGCTCTTTCGAGGTTTTGTTGACGCATGTAATCAGTCTCGAGGATTCCATAGTATGGACAGTGATGATGAAGACCTACAGGTGGTGGGCCTACATACAGTATGAAAAAGGACTAGCTCTGTAGAACTTCCTATGATGAATAGATCGGAGATTGATTGAGATATCGGTAGCAGTGACGATGACGATGATTCTAGGATGATGATTCGCTGATGATGATCCAGAGAAGAATACTTGTGCTAGCAGATCTATGTCAAGAAATACCTTGCTAGTTAAGAGGGAGTGTTGATGTAATTGTAACTTCGGAATGTATTTCACCTATGTATATTGTATTCCTATAGAGATGTTATTATTCCTCTATACGGAAGTGTTTGTATTCCTATAGAGATGTTATTATTCCTCTATACGGAAGTGTCATCATTTATATTGTAAGTGTCGTAACTTATACTTGAAGGGTTATTAGACCACGTTTATGGGGTCGACCCTGTATGAGTCATGTGGGTAAAAGGGTTGTTAGACCACCCTAGTGGGGGTCGGCCCTGTCAACATTATGTTATGTGGTTAAGTTAAGGCCGACCTATTAAGGTTATTAGGCAAGTCAAGTTAGTGTATAAATAGAGTGCAGGAGGCACTCTATTTGATCATTCACTTTCTCACTCATACTCTCATTGGAGAGTGGCGCACTTGTGGAGTAGGAGAAGTTGTTGCTAGGAGAAGACTATCTCTTGTACTTGGGTTGTATCATTGCTCTATCTATCTCTAAGGAAGCTGCGGGGTTTTTCACCTTCTTGGTTTTCCCCGGTGAAACTCTGTGTCTCTTGTGTGCTTACTTTATTGTGTCCATGATTGATATGATGTAGATATGTTGTACATGTTATTCTCTCAGTTAAGATCCTATATCAAATTGTAAATTCTAAAAAAGTAACACCTCTATATGGATATTATGCACTTACTTTTTCTGATATTATATTTGGTGACTGTAAGACATATAAGGAAAAGGATTGTCTCCAAGAGAGTCAAGACATACTCATGACTCTCAAGGACAACTTGCGGGTAGCACAGAACATGAAAAACGTGCATGCATACAAGCATAGAGTTGAGCAATCTTTCCAAGTAGGAGATCTGGTATATATGAGGTTGCATCCCTATATACATTCATCATTGAAGTCTAAGGGGGATTATAATTTTCATCCAAGTTTCTATGTAATGTCCCTTTTTAGGAATTTATATTTGTGGTGAAATTTTCAACTTTTCCACTAGTTCGACCTTTGACTAGTATTGGTCTCTTGGTCTCCAAATGCTCCTAGATTGTTATAGAAGGTGTATGGATGATATTGGGACATGAGTATGAGGTTTATGGATTATTTATAGACTTCAAAAGGCTTCTGCAAATGTCCTTTAAGTTCTGTCCAAATTAGGGAGTTTGACTAGCAATTTCTCTTTGACTAGTATTGGTCTCTTGGTATCCAAATGACTCCAAATGCTCCCAAATTGGGTCTGAAGGTATTTGAGATTTATTCAGAAATATAAATGATGTTAATGTATTCTTAAAAACCCCTAAAACACTTCTTCAACATTAATTTACAATCTGTACAAAGTAGAGAAAGTTACTAGCAATTTCGAGCTTCAAATCACCCAAGGGAAGTGGACAAGATTGCTTCCCAAATGCTGTTAAACCCTTCCAAATTTATTAACAGATGCATGGTAATGATAAGTGGATTTAATTATCTCCCCAATTTATCATTAATTAATTATTATGGCCTTCTACAACTCCTTTAAATCAGATTTTTATATGCAAGATTTCACATAGGGGGGAAAGCTAGTTATTTTCACCATGATTTAGGAAATTTGAATTTTAGGTGCCAAGGGATTATGATCTATTAATGGAACTTATTCAGAACTTTAATAAAAATTCATACATCCATAAAATCATAGATAATAACTGATATAACTCAAAATGGTGTCTCTTCAAACTCCAACAACAAAATCTAGGGGAAATGGCATCATATTTGCATTGTTTGATATTTTTACATAACTCCACTTAGTATTTCGACCTGAGAGACTCATGAAAAGAAAATAAAGAGTATATATTTCAGAATACAAATATATGGGGCCTCAATAGTTATCCCAAAGAGTTCGTCACCTCAACAAGTGTGCCTCTCCTCAAGGAGCAAGAATATGCCAAGAAATAGGAGAATGGTTGTAGAAGCAAGCTGAAAGAGATGTGATCAGTAACTTCCCTATAGCTTCAACCTGTAAAAAAATACTCCATTAAATATCCAAATGAAAGGTCTTAATGGCATTTCCAATTATAAACTAGGATGGAAATCTTTCACCCTCAAAATTGGTGCTAAGGCAAGTAGAGTAGCACTCCACTAGCTCTCCTCTCCCAAATGCAAAATGCAAATTCTAAAATGATAAAAATCTGCTATTATTATTTTTTCATGACTTTTATAAACTTCAAGGTCCTCCATGGGTCGAATTCCTTCCAAGAGCTTCATGCCAACTCAAGTTGGGAAGAGATTCCCAAGTATGCCACGTGTCCTTCCAATTCTAGCCCTCTCTTTCTCCAAATTCAAATTGGTGTCTCTTTGGATGCCCTAACTCACTTGAGTGCCATCTTGGAGGCTATTTTTAGACCTGGAATGTCATATATGTCAGATGTCAGCCTTCAGGTCTGATTTGTGTCATAGGTGGCATAGCATATTCATCATTGTTGTCATAGAGCTAGGGAATCTAGCCCAAATGTCCCACTAGCTCGAAATTGCCTCTTCCTCTTCCATGGGAGTTACTCTTCCTATAAATTTTTCCTTCATTCACTCATGCCAAGTATTATTCCCTTCCAACTCATCCCAATAACATTGGACTTCTCATGGATTCAAATTGACAAGAGGAGGATGCCATGTGGCATAGAAAATCTAGCTTGTGTGGGTCCCACTTCCTCCATGTGTCTTCATGGTCAAATGTCACTTTGATTTTCCCTTGTATATATTTATTTATCTCTTTTATTAAATATTTATGTTATTCTAATTTCCACACATCATTTATTATCCTTCTTATTTCAAATCCCAATCCTTCCACCCACAACCTAGGAAACTAGTAATTTTCCTCATTGGCAATTATTTGACCCTTAACATCAATTTGAAAAAATCTCATGAATATGGCCAATGGTATTAGGACATTGTGACCCAATGAAAAATTTGGGACATGAAAAATCCTCCCTTCCCAATATTTCCTTTGCTTAAGCAATTTCAAACATGGGTGTTGAAGAACCTGCTTTATGTATAATTCTTTGAAGTTGCCCAACTTTGAGTCTTCAAGATTCCATGAATATTTTAGAGAGGAACCACCATGCTTGTTTCTACACTACTCTAATTAAAATCACTTTATTAACTGGGGAATCCATCCCCCATACTACTTGTTTCCCCAAAAAATTGAAAGCATTGAGACTAAAAATTATCCCAGGGTCCCATTGCTTGTATTGCACTCCAACAATTAGGAGTGCTCTCCAACTCATACCATCAGGTAAGAGAGTTTCTGGATCACATTTTCTTGTATGCATTCTTCCAAACATCATTAGTACAAAATATATATCATCAAAGTACATAACAACATAATGCAAATGTACATCAAGAAGATGCTTCATCAAAGAATCATGAAAGTGCTTATACCTCCAAGCAAGTAGACCACCATTTTCCAAGTGCATACAAGCATCAAGTAACAAATCAAATCTACTCCAATGACATAGGTGAGGATCCCATGTCCTATAATGCTTCTCCAAAAGGATGTGATATGCATCAAAATATTCACCCATGTATTATTTCATCCAAGAAGTGAATGAAGAACCTCCACTAAAATATGAACCAAATAATGAGCAAAAACAATGAGACTTTAAATGACTCAAAGAAGTCTCACCCATACATCCATGAATGTGATAATCATAAATATATAACAAAGTATGTGGCTTACAAATTTTTTTTTCTCCAATCATAAATATATTCACCCTAGTGTTGGATGAAGTTCCTCCAACATCAAATGAACCAAGTGTTGAGCAAGAAAAACCAGGAGTCTTCAAGTGACTCAAATGCATATCATAGGTTTATCCATGTAGATGTGCATCATCATAAAGTAACAAAGGATGCTGCTACAAATGTGAATAAGAATGTTATCCAACCATGTCATCATAAAAAGTAAATCTAGGAGTTCCATACTCCTCATGTGGCACCATCAAAAAGAACCCTTTCACCCATACTTTGTTGAGACTAATGCTGCAAAACATGGAATTGTAGGATGTAGGAGATTGAACTAACTCACGCAAATGATCAAAAAGTGCAGAATTTTCATCATGGGAAGGATCCATATGGGTAGTATCATGCAGCTCCTTCAAAAGTGTGAAACCTTTGTCATAGATTGGTTCCAATGTAGAGGAATCATGCTCTTTTTTAAAAATTGCATAACCTTCATCAAGAGACAATTCAAGTTCCTCTTCCACCACATCAAGTGTTTGTATATCTTCAAGTTCATCTTCAAACACATCAAGCACATTCAAATTTCCACATTTCTCACGATCCACCATGTCATGAGAATCCTCCACACAATCTACCATTTGACAATCTGAAACATAGGAGGAAAAACAAGTATCTTGTAACTTTTCAAGAAGTTGCTCATTTTGAATTGTGAGCTTATGATTATTCTCATTATTCTTCAAGTATGCATAATGTAACAATTCATTAAGCTCAAACAAATGGTTTCTATCAAAAAGCAAAGACATGAAATTACCTTTGATGTGGCACATTGCTCTTTGAATCTTCTCCATGTCTTCAAGGAAGGATGTTTCCTCCAATGAGGTAGTTCTCCAACAAGAATTTGACACCAATGCTTGAGTGTCATGGAGAATGATAAGGGACTCTTGGATGTTCTTTTCATTCATCTTTAAGGACCCTTCAATAAAATGAGGCTTTTGCAAATGAACCTCCTCATTTTCTTCCTTCTTGCTTAGACCAACTTCATGAAGCTCAAGTGGTGATGGGGAAGTTGATCTTGTTTCTTCTTCAAATGCTACAAGGTCTTCATTTTCATGCTTAGGGAAATTTTGGCTTGCAGCAATACTGTCAAAATTGATCTCTATGTCACCAACATAGAGGTGTGAGCACCCATCAGTAGGTACTCCTTCATAGTTCAAGCATCCATCCGTAGATTCTCCTTGATTCATGTCCAAGGTAGAATGTGTCTCAAAATGACCTTCAATATTTTCAATAGGATCTTCTTCAAGTTCATGGAATGCATCTTCATCTTTCTCCTTCAATCAATATGATGTACTTTTCCGCTTGGTTTCCTTAATATCAACACATTTGGCATCTCTTTTTGAAGAGTACCCAAGAAGTCTCTTCAAGTGAAAAATACCCGTTTTCCCTGAAGCTTCATATTTTTCATTGCTCTTTTCACTCACACACATATGATTTTCACTCCAAGGTATTTTACAAGAAGGGAATAAACATTTATTCACTAACTCCACATCTTCATTTTTGGGCCTATTTGAAAACACCCAATCAGCAAAGTCTTCAAAAGGAGGGGGCTTATATGTACTTTTCTTATACAAATTAAGATATGCATGATATTGTTGGGGCAAGGTTTTATATGTTGCTCTGCATCTTTGTAACTCATTCATAGAATTATCCTTTGGTGGTGTGACATACTCATATTTATCATACATAGGGTCCTAATAATAATCTTCATTCCTCTTGAAATTTTAAGAAGTGTTGCATGATGTCACCTCTTCCTCATACCATTCACATTCTTCTTCATATTGTTTACAATCATTTGCATATTCCTCATAAGAATTGTACTCATAGGATTCATCATAATAGTAACACATGGCTGCAAATTATTCTTCAATGTATGATATTAACCCACAGGTGCAAGGACCATGCTCTGATACCACTGTAATGTCCCTTTTTAGGAATTTATATTAATGGTGAAATTTTCAACTTTTCCACTAGTTCGACCTTTGACTAGTATTGGTCTCTTGGTCTCCAAATGACTCCAAATGCTCCCAAATTGTTATAGAAGGTGTATGGATGATATTAGTAGGGAGTTTGACTAGCAATTTCTATTTGACTAGTATTGGTCTCTCGGTATCAAAATGACTCCAAATGCTCCCAAATTGTGTCTGAAGTATTTGAGATTTATTTAGACATATAAATTATTTTAATGTATGCTTAAAAAACCCTAAAACACTTCTGCAACACTCATTTACAATCTGGACAAAGTAGGGAAATTTACTAGCAATTTCGAGCTTCAAATCCCCCAAGGGCAGTGGACAAGATGGCTTCCCAAATGTTGTTAAACCCTTCCAAATTTCTTAACAGATGCATGGTAATGAGAAGTGGCTTTAATGAGCTCCACTAGCTCTCCTCTCCCAAATGCAAAATGAAAATTCTAAAATGATAAAAAACTGCTCTTCTTATTTGTTCATGAATTTTATAAACTTATAAGGTCTTCCATGGGTCAAATTCATTCCAAGATCTTCATGCCAACTCAAGTTGGAAAGAGATTCCCAAGTATTCCACTTGTCTTTCCAATTCTAGCCCTCTCCTTCTCCAAGTTCGAATTGGTGTCTCTTTGGCTTCCCTAACTCACTTGAGCACCCTCTTGGAGGATATTTTTATCTCTAACATGTCATATATGTTATATGTCAACCTTCGGGTCTGATTTGTGACATAGGTGTCATAGCATCTTCATCATTATTGTCATAGAGCTAGGGAATCTAGCCCAAGTGTCCCACTAGCTCCAAATTACCTCTTCCTCTTCCATGGTAGTTACTCTTCCTCTACATTTAGACTTAATTCACTCATGCCAAGTATTATTCCCTTCCAAATCATCCCCATAACATTGGACTTCTCATGGATTCAAAATTACAAGAGGAGGATGCCATGTGGCATAGAAAATATAGCTTGTGTGGGTCCCACTTCCTCCATGTGTCTTCATGGTCAAATGCCACTTTTATTTTCCCTTGTATATATTTATTTAGCTCCTTTATTAAATATTTATGCTATTCTAATGTCCACACATCATTTATTATCCTTCTTATTTCAAATCTCAATGCTTCCACCCACAACCTAGGAAACTATTAATTTTCCTCCTTGGTAATTATTTGACCCTTAACATCAATTTGACAAACTCTCATGAATATGGACAATGGGCTTAGGCCATTGTGACCCAATGAAAAATTTGGGAAGAAGCTAAGGATAAGAATCCTTAAGGAATTTTTGGTGCAATGGGGAGGACTTCCTAGTGAGGATGCTACTTGGGAAGGAAAACACATCTTACACCATCCTATTTTGAAATTGCTTGAGTACAAGCAATCTTGGATGGGGAGGAAATTACATCAACTATGAATATTGGATACATTTCCTAACCCAACCATTCCCTTGGGTTGAGGATACAACTTCAGTATCATGGGGTTAATTTTGAATTCCATGCATTTAATTAATTAGGAGTGAGAATTAATTTTTATCCAAAGTTTATTATGCACTTGGAATATTTAATTTTCATGCATGTAATAATTTTATGAGAAATAAATGAGGATAATTCTCGACAAGAGTGCATTAATGGATAAGGTTGTGTAATGTCCCCATTCAAATAAGTGCATAGTAAGACAATCCCATCAATCCTACTAGTTTCCTAGGTTGGATGGGCACATGTGGGATGGTAATAAGGAAGCTAATAAATGATATTTAGACATTAGAGGGGTTCAAGCATTTAATAAATATGGTGAATAAATAAATTCAAGATAAATTCTAAGTGGCAAGTGGTTTTGGAGACATATGGAGGTGGTGGGACCCACACTAGCTTGATTTTTCATAATACATGGTATCTCTCTTTTGCAAATTCGAATTAATGGGAATGTGAAAAATATTGGGTGAGTTGGTAAGTCATAACACATGTCATTGAGCATCTCAGGTCGAATTGGGAAGGATTGGTAACCTCCATGGAAGATAAAGAGTCAAAGTAGAAGTTTGTGGACACTTGGGCTAGATTCCCTAGCCCCCATGACACCAATGACGGAGCATCTATGACAACTATGAAAAATTGCAGACCTGACCTCTGACATCTGACCACTATGACATGTCAACACCAAAAATAGGCTCAAAGAAGGTGAATTTGGGAGTTGGAGAAGCCAAAGAGACTCAAAATCGAATTTGGGAGAAGATGGAAGGTTGGAACTAGGAGACAAGTGGCAAATGTGGAATATTTCCTAAATGGAAATCTATTGAATCTATTGAGAGGATTTCGACCCTTAGAAGGCTAATGTTGGTTATAAAATGTATAAATGAAGAATGAGAATGGATTTTGATGATTTGAGAAAAATTGCATTTGTGAAGAGAGAGCTAGTGGATGACTAGTTTCTTGCCTTAGCCAATTTCGAGGTGAAAGATTCCCATCCAAGTTGGTGTTTGGAGAGGCCACTCAGGTCTTTCATGGTGCTTTAATGGCATTTGTATTTTCAGGTAGCAGCTACAGGAAGTTTCATGGTTTGGTTTAGTGCAGCACTTTCTCTCCACCGTTTCCAGTTTTGAAGGCATATTCATGCTCCTTGAGGGAGGGCGTTTTTGGTGAGCACTTGTGCTTCTTGAGAGAGCTTCTCATTATATATTTCTGATTGTAATAGATTCATATCCTATGTTATTAATATTCAGAAAGTATCAAGTCAAAATACCCACTGGTTGTATGCAAAACTATTGATTAATGAGCAAACAATGTCCATTTCCCCAATGCATTGATGTATGACACTATAATGTTGATTATTTCGAATGGATGGATGATTCTATGATATATTTGTGATCAATATATTTTCCTGGATGTCTTCTACAAGTTTCATGTACTGTACTTGAGCATTTGAAGCATTTTTACTCAGTTTAGTTGTATTGGGAGGTGAAATAGTGCCATTTCCCCAAGGGTCGAATTGGGGGTTTTTGTTGTTGAATGTGATAAAGTTAGAACAGTAGTAAAAATCAATTAATGGTGCATATGAGACCTTAATAACATACTTAACACAATATATACCTCTTTTCATAAATTTGTGGGAGTTTGGAGGCATTTGGAAGGCCATTTTCAGTGTTACCCAGGGGGGATTTGATGCACAAATTACTAGTCAAAATTACCTATATTGATCATAATACAAATCAAGTTTGCAGCAGTATTTGGAGGGCCATAAAACATCCCTGAACCTGATATTAAAGTCTAAATACCATTCATACACTCCTACAGAAGATTTGGGAGCATTTGGGTTGATTTGGAGGTCAAAACAGTTAAACTAGTCAAAGGTCGAAATGGGGGAAAAAGTGGAAAAAATGGCATTTTAATAGAATTTTGAAAAAGGGTCATTACAAGTGGTATCAGAGCATGGTATTGGAACTTAATGGTATTAACAATAATCCAAACAAATAAAACACTACCCTTTGAATCAGTAGTTGAAGAAGTTTTGGTTGAAGAAGAGATAGTAGCAGAAAAAGAGTTTTTTTCTAAAACAATGGGTAAAGAGGAGGAGGAAAAATTAAGACATAAGGAGGAATTTATTGAAGCCTTAAAACCATGTTTTGAAGGACTTACCATGGTTATGCTAGATATGAATAAACAAATGATGAAAGGTTTCGAATTGTTGGGTAGCCAACTTTCAGGCAAAGGGATGATAGGAGATAATAGTGGTTCACACTCAGGGGAAAAGATGAAAGGGAATGAGCATATTTTCTCAAGTACAGGACCTCATAATAGACCTGATGAATTTCAAAGCACACAAAGTCATACTGCATCTAAATTTCTCACACCCAAAGAAGAGCCCAATCTTGAATTGGATTACAAGAAACTAGTAAATGATTGGAATGATTTGAATGAAGAGTGTAAAAGAGGTGTACCACTCAGTGACTACATTGATGCTATGCAAAAGATTAAAATGAAGGGAGACAATAGGATTCCATTCCAAAACAAAGAATTGAATAGTGTTATTGGAAAAATGTCACTTCCTACTTTTGATGGTTCTTCTCAAAATTCTACTAACACTTGGGTGCAAAAATTGGATGTATATTTTTAGTTGAATCCTATGTTGGAAGAGGATGCATTAAAAATGACCATTTTGCATTTGGAAGGATATGCCAATGAATGGTGGTTTCATGGGATGAAAACATTAGGTCATAATCAGGTTAAAACATATGGAGAATTTGTTGACAGGGTACTAGAAAGATTTGAACAAAAAGATCCAAAATTGCCTTTCAAAGAACTAGCTCAATTGAAGCAAACTGGGTCCCCTACCGAATATATGTTGGACTTTAAAAAATTATCAGTCAAGGTGGATGATGTATCTATGGGAAGATTAGTATTGTTGTTCACTGAAGGTTTGGCTAAACCCTTAAGAGGTTTGGTCAAAGCCCACAAGCCAACTACATTAAAAGATGCAATGAGCTTGACTAGGGATCTCCAAAATGTGCTTCCTAGAACGAGATTTCCTCCTAAGCCTAGCTACAAATTTGAAAAGAAACCTTGGAAAAGGGATGGATATGATAAGAAACCTTGGCAAAGAGAGTCATTTGAGAGTAATAAAAAAGAGGGACTAAACAGGGATGAACTTAGAAAAAAGAAATTGTGCTTCACATGCTTCCAACCATGGACACCGGGGCACAAATGTACCAAAGGAAAGGCTCAATACATAGAAGTATTTTCTGACAATGAGGGATATGATGGGGGCATGGATGAAGATGGACATATTTCAGATCAAGAAGAGGCATATGAGACAGCAGTAGAAGAGGAAAGACAAGAAGAAAATCATCCTTCACCGGACAAAGCAAGAATGGCAGTGCTTTCAGCAGTACCTCGCTATCATACTATCCGATGCAAAGGTGTGGTACAAGGACAAAGAACTTCAGTTTTGGTAGATGGAGGAGCCACTCATAACTTCATTGATGTAGAGATGGTAGAGAAAATAAAGATACCTATTGAACCATTTGATGGCTTCACAGTTGTCATTCCCGGTCACAACACAATGCAATGCAAAACATGGGTTCCAAAGCTGCAAGTCATCGTAGGTAACTATACTTTTGTTGATAGTTTTTATGTGGTTGATGTTGCTGATACTAATGTGGTTTTGGGAGTGCAATGGTTGTATTAAATAGGAGAGCATACAGTAAATTATCAAATTCCCGAAATGAAATTCCAAGATTCAAAAGGAGTACAAAGAATTGTGAGAGGGCAACACACTTATCCAAATCAAGTAGTAACTTGCAATAGTATGATATCTATATTGAGGCATGGGGATATAGAATGGGCTACTGAATGTCATATTACATCTCCCAAGCCAACTATAAATATTGTCAAACACCCAAAGGAGATAGAGAGACTTTTGCAAAAATATGAAAAGGTTTTTAGAGACCTTCCACATGGTAGGCCACCGGATAGGGGGGTTGAGCACAGTATTATTTTGGAGGAGGGCACTTCACCCATTCAGATACCACCTTATATACATCCTAAAATGTTCAGAGATGAGATTGAAAAAGCTATCCAAGAACTCCTAGAGTTGGGACTCATTAGACCAAGCTCTATCCCTTATGCTTCTTCAGTAGTGCTAGTGAAGAAAAGAGATGGAACATTGAGAATGTGCATAGATTTTAGAGCCTTGAACAAAAAGACTATCAAGAATAGGTATCCTATTCCTAGGATTGATGAACTCATGGATGAGCTACATGGGGCCAAATACTTCTCAAAAATTGACCTTAGATCAGGGTATCACCAAATTCGAATGAAAGATGAAGATGTGCAAAAGACCGCTTTTCAATGTCATTTTGGCCACTTTGAATTTCTTATCATGCCTTTTGGGTTAACTAATGCTCCAGCCACCTTTCAAGCATGTATGAATAGGATATTTTGCAAGCAACTAAGAAGGTTTGTTTTGGTTTTCTTTGATGATATTCTCATTTACAGTAAAACATGGGAAGAGCATTTGCAACAATTAGAGATTGTGTTGAAAATCTTGCAAGAAGAGTCCTTATTTGCTAAATTATTAAAATGTGAGTTTGGGATGAAAGAACTACTGTATCTTGGGCACATTATTGGGCAAGAAGGAGTGAAGGTACAGATGGAAAAAATCAGGGCTATCTTGGAATGGCCATCACCAAAAAATATTACCGAATTGAGAAGCTTTATTGGCATATGCACCTACTACAGAAAATTTGTGAAAGGGTTCTCCAAGTTGACTTCTCCACTCACTGATTTGACTAAGAAGGATGCTTTAAAGTGGGATGAAGAGGCTGAAAAGGCCTTCCAAAAAATGAAAGAGGTAATGAGTAGTTGTCCCATACTTGCACTTCCTGATTTTACTAAACCTTTTGTTGTGGAATGTGATGCTTTAAGTGGAGGAATAGGGGCTGTCCTAAAGCAAGGCCAACACCCCATAGCCTTTGAGAGAAAAAATTTGCAGCCTCATGAAAAACTTTACTCCATCTATGATAAAGAAATGCTGGCCATTATGCATGCATTGGCCAAATTCAGACAATACTTGGTGGGCAGCAAGTTTGTGGTGAAAACTGACCATAATAGTCTAAGACACTTTCTCACCCAAAAAGATCTAAATGAAAGGAAACAAAAGTGGGTAAGCAATATTCAAGCTTATGATTTTGATATTGAATATGTCAAAGGTAAGAATAATATAGTAGCAGATGCTTTGTCAAGAAGGCCTTCCTTTTCTCTCATGGATATTGCCAAGGATTGGAAAAACATGCTACTAGTTGAATATGCCAAAGACAAATTTGCTTGTGATGTGTTGGATGGAATCAAAGGGGATGATAATTATAGGATTTTGAATGGGTTGATATATTATAAGGGAAGAATTTATTTAGTTCATAACTCCAAGCTCAAGTACCGAATTTTGCAAGAAGCACATGATTCCCCACTAGCGGTCCATCCGGGGATCTTCAAAACTTATAGACAGGTGAGGCAAAGATTTTTTTGGACGGGGCTGAAGGAAGATGTTCAGAAGTATGTGAATGAATGTAAAGCATGTCAACAAAACAAATCAGAACTTACATGTCCAGCTGGCCTATTACAACCATTGCCCATTCCGGAGCAAAAATGGGACAGTATTTCCATGGATTTCATCACCGGATTGCCTAAATCCTTAGGTAAGGATTGCATCTATGTGGTAGTTGATAGGTTGAAAAAATTTGCTCATTTCTTTGCTGTTACATCGTCTTTTAGTGCTGCACAAGTGGCTGATATTTTTTTCAAAGAAATCTTCAGATTGCATGGGCTCCCCAAGAGCATTTTCAGTGATAGAGATAGTAGATTCATGGGTGCTTTTTGACAAGAACTTTTTAGATTGGTAGGCACTCAATTGACTCCAAGTACCAGCTATCATGCACAAACTGATGGACAAACAGAGAGGGTAAACTAATGGTTGGAAGGATACCTAAGAAACTATGTGGGAGGGCAGCAAAAAGCATGGGCAAAATGGCTACACTTGGGTGAGTTTTGCTACAACACCACTTATCATATGTCAATAGGAATGTCTCCTTTGTTAGGATATTTAGACACTTAGGAGTTAGTTAAGATCAACTTGTGTAATATATCCGTTAGGGATAGTGTGTTTCTTTAGTATGCATTAGTATGCATTTGTAAATACTTAATCCGACGGTCACGATATGTTTCTGACATAGAGTGATCCGACGGCTCAACTTCTCTTAGATCAAACCTAACCTTGATCCGTGGCTTAACACCCGATTGGTCCATGATCTCTATTTAAAGAGCATGGAGGGTCATTGTTTAGTTGATCGATTATGAGAAGCTCTTTTGTAACATTCTTTCTTTGCATAATAAATTGTCCCGTAGAAGCTATTTGGCCGGGGCCGTGGAGTGTTTCCCTCAAGAGGGTTTAAACCAAGTCAAAACATCGGTGTGTTGATCTGTGATCTGTTTGTGTGAAGTGGTTGCTCTTGGTGTTTGGTCCTTTGGTAGTACCCTGTGTACCCGAACATCCTTTCAAAGCATTATATGGTTATGATGAACTTACATTTGTTGACATTATATTTGGTGATAGTAGAGCCCCAAAGGCTAAAGATTGGGTGGAAGAGAGCCAAGAAATTTTAAAGCTCTTGAAAGACAATTTGCAGGTTGCTCAAAATCAACAAAAACAATATGCCGATAGGCATAGAGAAGAAAGAACCTTTCAAGTCAATGATTTAGTATATTTAAGGTTGCAGCCTTATAAACAAACATCTCTAAAAAAGAATGGAGCAGAAAAATTAAAACCAAGGTACTATGGGCCATACAAGGTAGTGCGGAAGGTTGGAGAAGTAGCATATGAACTAGAACTTCCGGAAGGGAGTAAAATCCACAATGTATTTCATGTTTCTTGTCTCAAGAAAGCTCTTGGTCAGCAAATCATCACTTCATAAATACTTCCTTCTTTGGATGATGAAGGTCAGGTCACACTTGTTCCGGAAAAGATTTTGAAGACATGGGAAAGAAGGTTGAGGAGTAGAATCATCAAAGAATATTTAGTGCAATGGAAGGACTTACCAAATGAAGATTCCACATGGGAAGAGGAGAATATTTTGCAGCATCCAAATCTGAAATTGCTTGAGGACAAGCAATCTTGGGTGGGGAGGACTGTAATGTCCCCATTCAAATAAGTGCATAGTAAGACAATCCCATCAATCCTACTAGTTTCCTAGGTTGCATGGGCACATGTGGGATGGTAATAAGGAAGTTAATAAATGATATTTAGACATTAGAGGGGTTCAATCATTTAATAAATATGGTGAATAAATAAATTCAAGATAAATTCTAAGTGGCAAGTGGTTTTGGAGACATATGGAGGTGGTGGGACCCACACTAGCTTGATTTTTCATAATACATGGTATCTCTCTTTTGCAAATTCGAATTAATGGGAATTTGAAAACTATTGGGTGAGTTGGTAAGTCATAACACATTTCATTGAGCATCTTAGGTCGAATTGGGAAGGATTGGTAACCTCCATGGAAGATAAAGAGTTAAAGTAGAAGTTTGTGGACACTTGGGCTAGATTCCCTAGCCCCCATGACACCAATGATGGAGCATCTATGACAACTATGACAAATTGCAGACCTGACCTCTGACATCTGACCACTATGACATGTCAGCACCAAAACTAGGCTCAAAGAAGGCGAATTTGGGAGTTGGAGAAGCCAAAGAGACTCAAAATCGAATTTGGGAGAAGATGGAAGGTTGGAACTAGGAGACAAGTGGCAAATGTGGAATATTTCCTAAATGGAAATCTATTGAATCTATTGAGAGGATTTAGACCCTTAGAAGGCTAATGTTGGTTATAAAATGTAGAAATGAAGAATGAGAATGGCTTTTGATGATTTGATAAAAATTGCATTTGTGAAGAGAGAGCTAGTGGATGACTAGTTTCTTGCCTTAGCCAATTTCGAGGGTGAAAGATTCCCATCCAAGTTGGTGTTTGGAGAGGCCACTCAGGTCTTTCATGGTGCTTTAATGGAGTTTTTATTTGCAGGTAGCAGCTATAGGAAGTTTCATGGTTTGGTTTAGTGCAACACTTTCTCTCCACCGTTTCCAGTTTTGAAGGCATATTCATGCTCCTTGAGGGAGGGCGTTTTTGGTGAGCACTTGTGCTTCTTGAGAGAGCTTCTAATTATATATTTCTGATTGTAATATCTTTAAATCCTCTGTTATTAATATTCAAAAAGTGTCAGGTCGAAATACCCACTGGTTGTATGCAAAACTATTGATTAATGAGCAAACAATGTCCATTTCCCCAATGCATTGATGTATGACACTATAATGTTGATTATTTCGAATGGATGGATGATTCTATGATATATTTGTGATAAATATATTGACATGGATGTATTCTACAAGTTTCATGTACTGTAATTGAGCATTTGAAGCATTTTTACTCAGTTTAGTTGTATTGGGAGGTGAAATAGTGCCATTTCCCCAAGGGTCGAATTGGGGGTTTTTGCTGTTGAATGTGAGAGAGTTAGAACAGTAGTAAAAATCAATTATGCTGCATATGAGACCTTAATAACATACTTAACACATTATATACCTATGTTCATAAATTTGTGAGATTTTGGAGGCAGTTGGAAGGCCATTTTCAATGTTACCCGGGGGGGATTTGATGCACAAATTACTAGTCAAAATTACCTATATTGATCAGAATACAAATCAAGTTTGCAGCAATATTTGGAGGGCCATAAAACATCCCTGAACCTGATATTAAAGTCTAAATACCATTCATACACTCCTACAGAAGATTTGGGAGCATTTGGGTTGATTTGGAGGTCAAAACAGTTAAGGAGAAAGCACCTAAATCTAAAAAATCAAGAAAACTAAAAGAAAGATGGGGCAAATCAGAAAAGCGGCAAAAACTCAGGAAAAGAAGCATAAAGGAGAAAGAAACACAAAAACAGAAAGAACGATAAATCAGAAAATTAGGAAAGTTCCAAAAAGCGGGATAAATCAGAAAATCCAGAAAAAGCTAAAGCAGAAAATGGAAAAAAAAAATAGAAAAGGAAAAAAGAGGAAAGCAAAGCAAAAGGTAGGAAATATAGATTTCCTTATCTAATCTTGGAGGGCACATTATATAAGGAGAATTTATCCTCAATTCATCTACTCACTATAAATAAACCAGTGTGCACCGCTTTCACATATTTTGTCAATTTGAGTATTGGTATGAGAGGAATTTTTCCTTAGAGACTTGGGAGATGTGCCCCTGCTTCCTGTGAGAGGTTGAAGGTATTCATCCATTTCAATTGAATTTATTTTCATGGCCCGTAGATGATAATTTTTTTTTTAAGTTCAGAAGAAGCATCATTCAGTCTATGGTTTGAATCTCCAAGATTCCTGTGGATTTCTAGAGCTAGATTGTTTTGTAGAAGAGGAGAGGACTTTTTGTAATTTTTTGAGAATCCTATTGGATCCTATGTGATGTAATTAAAATCAATTTAAACCTCTGATATCATTCATGTCATTAATATTACAGAAGTTTGAATTATTTTGAGATTTCTCCACCCCTTTTGTATTTGCATGGAAATTGACTAGTTTTCATACTATCTTGAATAAATGAATGAGAATAGATCCAATTGAGTTGATTTATGTTCCTTATTTTAATTAATATGTTAATTGACCCATTCCATGTCTGAGATAAGAAATTTGTGATCCTTATTTACTTGTTTGGGAGTTCCTGGATTTTACTAGTTGTGCAATTCTGAAATGCAATTTTGCTTGTATCTTTGTGAATATTTCCCAGAAATTCCTCAAACTTTATGGAGAAACCTATGAATATGTATTGAATTATATTTCATGTTTATTAGCCTCTATGAGTCACAAAACTTCATCCATATATTCCAGTCATTGTATAGTTAAAGTACTTGTTTTCATTTGTTGGGGTGCCCAGGAGCATTGTAGTAGATTTCGGCCTTCAAACCATCAATGGTCACAGTGCTTTGTGAAAATGTACTTTCAGCTATCAAAGTATTCCTTCCATACAGAGTGTTCATATTTCTAATCTCGAGTAAAACTAGTCTTTGAATTCACTGTTTTTAGCTGAGTCTGGTAGGGGTTAGAGTTAGTGTATCATCAACCCTGGCTGGTACATTACAGATATGCAGAATCCCTTCCTAAAAAAATATCAGGACTATTGTAAGGACAAGGATCGAAACAAAGAAAGATTCAAAATTTCACAATAGGAAGATGAAATTTAAGAAGACTACGTGGAACGATTCCAATATAATCTACAAAGATCTAGACAAAATGCACTGGATGATGAAACATTGAAAATTCTATTTTTATAAGGAATCAAAGATGATCGTATTGAGATCTTGAACCTAATGGGTTCAGGAGACGTATCCCAACTTAAATATGGTGATATTTGTGAACTTTGTAGGAGATACTCAAGAAATACTTCCAGACTAGGAAGGGGGCCTCAGGACACAAAATCCAAGATTTTCAATACACCTAAAGAAGGAATTATGAGGGCAAAGATTGATAATATTTTGGAGTATTTTAAAACTGATATACTTAGTTCTTTGAGATACCAATTGGAATACCCTACATGCTAGAAAAAAAATAATGAAGATAATCTTTCTTTGTCAATTTTTTCCCCAATTACAAAAAGAGGAATCCTTTAAAAGAATTCCCATTAGAAAAGACTAAAATATGCTTGATCTGTGAGTAGGATCATGCTACAGAATATATCCCTTCACTACCGAGACTTAAGGTTGTTTATGCAGATGTAAGTATAGAAGTTGAACAAGTCTACTTTATATCCAATAAACACCCATGGAAACCTCATCCTCCAGGTATGATACTAGACCCTATGTAGTCGTATAATTATTATTGGAATAATCCACAGATATAACAATCATCTCATACATGGTGTCCCCTTATCCCACAACCCCCTAGATGCCCCTATACCCTCAAAACCTCCCATGAAAACAAAGTTGGAGAAATCATGCTTTTGGGAATCAACAAAAATTCCACCAATAGCCTCATCAACAATTTCAATTCCCTCCCATGCAGTTATCTCCCCAATGAAAAATAACATTGGCCCCAGGTAATCCACCCCCTAGGACACAACTTCCTGCACAACCCACCCGTAACCCCAATAATAAGGTTATGTAGTTAACACTTGATATAGAACCAATGAACTATCCAACTTATTCCATCACCTCCATCGATTGTCATGATATCCAATTATGATCATGGATGAACACCAATAAACTAACCTCTCTTGTAACTACAGAAGGAGGCATGGAAGAAACACCAAAAACCATCTTAGAGCATTCTAATGATGAGTTTCCTATATCTCTTCCAACCAAGTTATAGCCTATAGAAAAATAAAAACCCCCTCCATACCCATAAAGGTTAAACATAAATAAACCATTGTCTCAACTAGAGTTTGATTTTCTAGTGGAATTACAAAATGTGTGGGGGGGGATTCTATTGTTCCAGGAAATTAAGGATGTCCCTATTTATTTTAAGGTTGTTAGAAAACTGTGTCTAAGAACCAAGCATGAAAAGGAAAGACACTCAAACTTTGCATGTAATTGGTGACTTGGCATATTTGATGTTAGGAAAAAACCTCATTGCTAAGTATTCAGACCTAGGTATCTTTGTAGTCAAGGTGTAGATAAATAATGTTCGTGTCCCCAATACTTTAATTAATCTAGGGGCTACTATTAATGTAATGACAAAATAGACAATGGGAATGTTGGAACTATCAAACCTTATAGAAACCCCCACAGTACTTCAGCTAGTAGATCGATCCACCATCAAACCTAAAGGCATCATTGAATATGTGGTGATCTCTATGGATTCTCAGGAATATTCCACAGATTTCATGATTTTATAGACTAATTCCAATTTAAGCAAATATCCTTTGATTCTAGGGAGGGATTGGTTGGCCATCGTCGATGCTTATATCGACCGTAGATTAGGGAATATGGAAGTCTCTCATGGAACTTACACTGAATATATCACATTGTATCCTCGCGCAAATGCAAATTTAGAACAAGAATTATTACCATGCGAAGAGGGGGAAGAAATTGAGTTGAGGAAAATACCCAACAATTGCTTGCAATTGAACAATATCTTTCAGGAAAAGAGCTAACTGAAGATGACACAATCAAACAATTTTTGGTCAATTCTTGCCCTTCATCAAAAGAAACTTGTCATACCCTCCATCATATTTTAAAACCTGGTGTTCAAGAAAGGATGGCTCATCAACATCAACTAAAATTATACCTAGACCTCCCTATAGTATAACAAGCTCCACTTCCATGAAAATAGAAATTAAGCATGGGAAAGTACTAATTAAATATAAACTCTAATACCAACAAAAAAAATAGCTCATTGAGATACTACAGAGACATAAGCATGCATTTTCTTGGGACTATATGGACATGAAAGGAATTCATCTCGATTTGTGCATGCATCATATATACATCAAGGATGATCTCGACCCATCCAACAGCCCCAATGCAAAATGAATCATGGTTTATATGAAATAGTCAAAGAAGAAATCAAAAAGTTACTAGATATGAATTTTATATACCCCATTTCTCACATTCATTGGGTCTCACCACTTGCCATCGTCCCAAATAAAAATGGAAAATGGTGAATTTGTGTGGACTATAGAGAGTTAAAGAAGGCTAACCACAAAGACCATTCCCCACTACCTTTCATCTGTCAAATTTTGGATATGTTAACAGGAAAGAAATACTTTTATTTCCTTGTTGGATTCGGTGGATATAATCATAATAGAATTTCTCCTAAGTACCAATAAAATACTACATTTGCATGCCCATGGGGAACTTATCACATTCTTCCTTTTGGGATGTGTAACGCACCTAATACATTCCAACGAGCAATCCTCGCCATATTTTTAGATCTAATACACGATTGTATGAAAGTTTACATGGACAATTTCAAAACCTATGGAGATGAGTTCAAAGAAGCATTGGCGAATCTTGAGAAAGTAATTAAAAGATGCAAGGGGGTAAATCTATCTCTCAGTAATTAATTTTTTTTTATGTTGTTAACAGAGGGCATTGTATTGGGCCACCATATTTCATCTGCAGGTATCAAAGTGGGACTAGCTAAAATTTAGGTAATAATTAATCTTCCAATTCCACAAAAATAGAAGGAGGTACATCGTTTCTTAAGGTATGTTGGTTATTATTAGTGTTTTATTCAGAAATTTTCAAGAATGGCATGCCCTTTATTTTCCTTATTATCTAAAAATGTAGAATTTGCATGGAATGATTTATGTTAATAGTCCCTTGAAGTACTAAACAAAACATTGTCTACAACCCTTGTATTGAGAGGGCCTAATTGGTCTTTACCCTTCATCATATCAACAGATGCCTTGGATACTTTCATTGGACCAGTGTTGGGACAGTGGGAGAATTAGAAACCTTATGCTATATATTTTATAAGTAAAATTTGTCTCCTTCAGAGTTGAATTATATAATAATGGGAAAAGAATTTCTCTTTGTAATTTATGTTGTAAATAAATCTCATCATTATATAACAATGTATCATGTAATTCAACACACTTATCACTCAACTATTCAGTATTTGATGAATAAACCTATTACCAAATGGATTCTATTATCACAGGAGTTTGATATCACCATCTTGGACAAGCCAGGAAAGGATAATGTTGTAACATGTTTTCTTTATGGGATAACTAACAATGATAAAACACCTCCTATTGAGGATACTTTCCCTAATGAGAATCATTTCGCAGTATCTACTAACACCCTGTGGTTTGTGTATATTGATAATGACCTAGATGTAGGGAAACGTTTGACACATCTCTCATCAAAAGAGCGCCAAAAAATGATCGAGCAAAGTAGCAGATTCTATTAGATCGAAGGTTATTTTTTCTATACCACGCCAAATTGATAATTTGGTGTTGTGTTAAAGAAGATGAAATATATAGTATCCTAATGGCCTATCACGATGGTCCTTGTGGGGGACATTTTGCATAAAAGAGAACTACTCGCAAGGTGCTACAACTGGGCTACTATTGGCCTTCTATTTTCAAGGATGCACAAGAATATGTGGAAAGTTGTGATAGATACCATAGAACAAGTCAACCAATTCAATCCGATGAAATTCCATTGCAGATCCATATTATGGTGGAACCCTTTGAAAAGTAGGCCCTAGATTTTGTGGGACCCATTAATCCCCCATCCAGGGATAAATCATATTTTGCATATATACATTATTAAATGGGTGGAGGGAAAGGAACTTTCGAGGGCCATGGAATGGGTAGTTTCATATTTTCTATATGGATAGATTATTGTTAGATTTGAATTTCCATAAGAAATAGCTACTAATGGTGGAATACAATTTACTTCCAAACTTGTCAAGTCCCTTACAAAGAAATACCACATCAAGCATAGGGTAACTTCACCCTATCACCCGTAATCCAATGGGAGAGATGAAGGTACTAAAACAATTATAGAATTCCAAAGGATTTGAGGGATTATAGGACAGTATGGAGGAGTACTACATGTTTTTCCCCTTATGATCTAGTATATGGGAAACAAGTTACCTTACCAATTGAGGTGGAGGTGAAAACATTGAAAACTACACTTCATCTAGGAATGGATTTATTAGAGGCTCAATAGAATCACTTGAATAAAATAAATGATATGGATGAGCTTTTCCAAGCCTCCTCATGCCATACTACCATTTTTCAACTTAAAAGATCCAAATGGCATGATCAATTTATTAAAAGAAAGAAATTTCTGGTATGAGAGTGG
Source organism: Larix kaempferi (assembly GCA_027924585.1). Classification (NCBI taxonomy): domain Eukaryota; kingdom Viridiplantae; phylum Streptophyta; class Pinopsida; order Pinales; family Pinaceae; genus Larix; species Larix kaempferi. Next base: position 10,462,869 of record BSBM01000150.1, read on the forward strand.
GCATTACTTTAAGATTCCGGGTTCAAGGACTTCAAAGGGAAACTCTGTACTCGTTGTCTAGGACCATACAATATTGAGACATTATATGACAATGGAATGGTCAAACTTCAAACCATTGATAAATATCAAATCTCATTAATGGCCAATGGTCATCGTTTAAGATTGTACAAGAAACCCATGTCCAAATATGTATTCATTTAGAACCTTTCAACTTGTTCTCAACTTCAAGATATTGTTCTCAACTTCAGATATAAAATGATCTTATAGATGAACACAAATAATAATAAAAATAATAATTGAGTGACTATGAAAATCTCTCTTAGGGGCACAACCAATAAAAAAAGGTTGATTGTGAAAACCCCGACAGGGGCACAATTGTACTTGCTTCTTTATTTTCTAATAAAAATCTAAAATATTTTGTATACAAGTATCATGGAGAATTCTGGAGCATATTATAGAATGTCTACATATCACACCTTGACAGTCTAGAACATTTTTTTTTATCAAAATGTATAAATTATAGAATATTTACAAAGCATTTTCCATTGTTTCACACAAGCATTTCTATAGCATTTGCAGATTATTTGTCAAAGTGTTCTTCATCAATCAAATGAATGGGAGGAATAATTTCACCATTCAAGTCAAGGAAAACAACTATAAATTCATTCACAACATCAATCATTTCATGGTTTTGATTCCACTTCCTTTACAAATCCTTTATTGATCTGTAACATCACCATTTTCATCATCTCTTCATTAGTCCACTACCACTATCGATCCTCTACATATCCTTTACATCACCATTAATAATATCTTCACCTGTCCACTCCCATTACATATCCTTTATATATATATGTGGCATCACTATTACATCATCTCTTCATCAACACACTACAAATACTCTGCAAAACTATGACATCACCATTTCAACATCTCAGTGCCAGTACACTTTAGATTCCCTACAAATCCATGTAATCATCATTTCAAAATCTCAACACCAGCAGATTCCACATATTCTATAGATCTATGACATCAGTGTTCCAACACATCAGTACTAGCCTATTATGGAACCATTTCACGAATTGCGAACCCCACTTCCGGTGTTGATGACAGGTTCTTAATATCATTTCTGATCATGACACTCCATGAGTTCGTAGTCAGCACAGGTAATGTGAGGTATTTATGGTACATATATTAATAAATAATTAGAGGATATATAGAGAAAATCAATTGCTAAACACCTTGTTAGCCCTAGTTTTTCAGCACAAGGACTAAGGTGAAAATGGATGGGTATCTTGAAAATTCTCGGGAAAAGGACAAACATTGCCTTATTATTCATGGCCAGGTGCTAAGGCATGAGAAAGGGTTGATTTGGGGGTGTTAAACATAAGAAAGCTCGAAGAAACTTCAAGCTTAAGTGTTAAAATGCAAAAGTGCGACCAAAGTAATCAAAAGGGAGGTAAAAAATCCATAGTTTGAAAGCAAAAATCAAATCTGTTAAAAGTCATGCCATGTCCACCATTGATCGGGCGTGAATAGGGAATCAATGACCCTCATTGGTTGTCACATGGTCTAGTTGGGTGGAGCATAGGGGAGAAAGGTGGTCACAATGGATAGTATCGGCGGGCAGGTGGCGGCTGGACAACACATCACACGCAAGGAAAGCGGTAAGTAGAACCACCTCAGAAGCGTGCGACACCATTGTGGCGGGGGATAGCGTGCTAATATCAATGGTTGGGATTGGAAATCAAAGATCTGACGGTCAGGACGGGAGTGGCTATTCTCCAGGAAAGTCTCCAGAGATCGATGGTTTGGGTTGCAGGTAAATAAAATCAACGACGTGTAGTTCTGAAGCTGGTGGAGGATAGTAATGTGGACCCCTGCTAGAGGGAAACATTGAGAAGATGAGCGGGTTGCATATCTCCACCGTATATGCAAAGCAAGGGGAGATCAATGGCCCTGGATGGTTATCACATCAGTAAAATGTGCGGTGGATAAACAATGTAGTGGTTGTGACAAATGAAACTGCTCGACAAGTGTCAACGTTGGGTTCTATCACAGGAAAGGTAAGTAGTAACGAAAACCACTTTGAAGAGATACGGTGCTAGTAAATGGGTGGCTGAGATTGAAGCACGGGAGATGATACAATGGCAGATAAGGAAAAGATGTTAAATCAGTAAAAGGGGGATCATATCTAATAGCCCAGATCATTGCATAAGAGATCAACGGATGAAAGAGGTGGACAGCTGGAAAAGAAGAGTGAAGGATAAGGGAATGAGGTTATATATATAAAGACGCATATTAAAGTTGACATTTGTGTGTTGGACCTGTCGGGGTCGGAAGACTCCGGGCATGTGGAAGATGAAGAAAGCGATGGGAGAAGTCATTCTCAGAGCTTCCTAGTGACAGGTGGGGCCTTATAACTGCCACTATTAGCAAATCTAAGTCTATTTACAACAAGAAAGTAGATTAAGAGCCAGTTTCTGGAAATGTTAGGGTTAAATTTTCTCTGGGGGTAGGGTTTGGATTCATTTGATACAGAGTCTCGGCTGTCAGTGCCTGAAATTAAGAATAGATTTGAAGTTTTAGATGTGCATAGAGAGGTTTTGTTGTTTGCGCAGTAAATTCCTCGTTCGTTGGAAGTTTTCTGGAATTCCTGTGTCCCAAACACCTGAGTCCAGGGTTTTTTCGAGGAGTCTGTTATCGTTGCATACAGGCAGTTTTCCCCTTGAGAACCGCAAAATCGTTTTCGACCACCTATTTTAAGACTAACTGATAAGTCAAAGATACCCCATACCCTTTGGGTAGTATCCTTTTAAAGGTAGTACCCCCATTTGGCCCTCTCTTTGATGACTGGAAACGCGACCTCATCCACTGGCTCACCTGAAAAAGACTCAGTAGCAGCCCTTGCCCTCGCTAGTATTCCAGATAATCTCTCACAGTGGGGGGTGGTGAACCTTTGGATGTGGACCGTGGGGGTAAGAAAACACTTAAGAGACAGAAGGTAGAAGATCCAGAGCAGCAAGTGATAAAGGTATAGAATCAATTGAGAATGGGGAGGGCAGAGAATAAAATACTTGTGTAGGCAATAAACTAGCCTAAAATTTGTGAGCATGGTATGACCCGTGTCATTCGATGATCAAGATGCAGATGAGGTTAATATCTATAGTGTATATTTGACCAGACAGATAAACAGCTTAAATGCATCTCTACTGCCACCAAAGTGATTGCAAATAGGATGGGGGCCACCTCAGCACCGTCGTATACTTTTTCACCTATTTGGAAATCCTGGTTAAGCATGTTTCACGTCATCTCAAGCCTTAGGCATCATTGTTTCCCGACTGGGAGATTCGGTCAGGTCATCATGGCGCGTGTTATGGCACATATCTGCTGTCATCGTCATGATAGTTATAGACATGGTCCTTGCGTCCCCTATTCGAAATATGTGCATAGGAAAGGTGGTGCACCTGGCAGCTCGGGTATCTTTCAGTTAGAGTCTGGTCATGGAGAAAGATCAAGCATCCGGAGTGTTATTTATGCTTGAGAAGGCGTGGTCTAAGGTGGAGGAAGAACATGCTCCTTTGTCTCTTGTGGTATTCGACCACGTAGAAACTAACACCACCAATGAAGATGAAGAGCCCAGAGAGGGACATGTGTGCATAAAGGTTCGACGTTGGGGAAAGAAGGATACCCCTAAAGATGAGCGGGACATCCACTAGGACATGGAGATTCTCCAGGATTTCGTAATCTCCACTGAGGAAACGACACCTCCCCCTCTAGCAAAAGAATCGTAGGCAGAAAATTCTTTGAGAATAGAGGATTTCTTTGATCCGCAGGGCCAACTAAAGGCTCACGAGTAAGGTGGCGCCCTGCTCATACTATTCTTGTTTCCCATCTTAATCAATATGTTTTGAGTTCGACACGTATGTAATAATTTCCAATTTTGAGGCTGTCAAGGTGGCAGCATAGTTTTAATTGTTTTCTGATGACCAATTCAAGGTTAAAGGCCTATAAATATCATTGCAATAGAAGAGAAAAGGGTTGGAAAATCATTTGGCTAAGGCTTGGCGATCTAGCTATGTTTTGAAACTTTTTCATTAATATAATTGGCAGTTCCCATGGCAGACATTTTGCAAAGTTCCATGTGTTTCTCTACTTGTAGTTTGTTTTTTCCTCTTCTCTATGTGCTCGTACTTCCTATTATACATATACATTATGTTTTCCCTTTCACATCTGAGATCAGTGTATAATAGGTTAGAATTCTTGGAAACAAGCTCTCGTTATTATCTCAGGTGTTCACTCAATATTTCTACTAAAGTTGATATCGAATTCATCTTTGATGGATGCTCGTATCGATGGTCTGTACTTTCCTTCTTCTTTTACCACCATAAAATATCCTTATGATGGCAAGAGGGTACCTACCTTGCCTCTGTTTTAATAGTCCTTACTACAGCACTGCTGTCTGATTTATGTGTAACACCTTGACTCCATTGCCCAAATTTTTTTCTCTTATGATTATCCCGCCACACTTTTACACAATTTGTCCCTTCCACAAATTTGACCTTGTGAGCATGTTTGATTGAATATCTTGGATAGGAAGGATGTGTGTTTATCATTGATTATTTTTCAATCTTCTATCAAATTTGTGTGACCCTCATGGCTGCAATTTTATTGAGTACTTTCATCCTTTCATAGATTTATAGAGAAAGCCCTCTTTGATTGTGTTGGGTCAGTAGCATGAGTCTAAAGTGGTTAGTGGTTACCCCTTAGTGGCCTTCTCCCACAACCTAGGGGGTCATTTTGGTTGCTATCAAACTGGCACCATTGTCGGGGAATCGAGTGTTCTATCATCCCTGGGAGAACAACAAAGAAGTCTGAGTTTCAAAGAAAAGAGATATCATTGCGGGAAAACAGATATTTCCATATTTTTTAGAAGGTTGTATGTTTTTTCCTTGCAGACCCCACTCGTTGCATTTTTGGTATTAGGTCAGCTCTGCTAGAGGAGGTCAGAAGCCCCATGCTGAAAATGAAGTATGGAGGATCCCATAGTGACTCCAATTGAGAACAAGCTCAGCTGCCTTAGACATGGAAGAATCAAGATCCAGGTATCAAAGTATCAATCTCTTCAAAGAGGTCTTGTTCTTTTGTATTGGTCTCCTTTTGCCCTTATGTATATATATATATATATATATATATATATATATATATATATATAAATCTGTCTCACCGAAGAGCTCTAGGTAATGAGAGAGTCTCCTTTGTATATCCTTCACTTGAATTTGAAAATGTACATCCTCCTTTAACCCCTAGAGTTGATCCCATCCCCTCCTTTGAACCATGTAAGAGCCATAACCAACCCTATAAATCCCCCGAGTGTAAGGCTAGTGATGTCCTCCTAGTGCATACTCCTTTTTCGTCCAGAGCTCAGCTGAGATACAACCCTTTAAGGCTGCCCCCTGTTTTTCATGAATTTCCTCTGAACTACCATAAATACCTCCCTATTTTTTATGGAGAATCCGAGATTCTTACTGCTGAGAAACATCTTCAAGGTTTTGAGCATTTTTTAGATCTCTTTGAAGTAGAACATGATGATGTGTGTATGAGGGCTTTCGCCAAGTCCTTCCAAGGAGATGTGAAGAGATGGTTTAACCATTTGCGGCCTGGGTCTATTGATACGTGGGGAGAATTGTCTGAGATATTTCTGGGGTTTTGGGGCAAAAGAAGGTCATGGGACCTAGTTCTTTTAGAGTTTTACTCCATGAGAAGGCAAGAAAGGGAGACCACGTCTAGCTTCAACAAGAGGTTTGCAAGCCTCTATTATAACATGCCAAAGGAAATTCATCCCCCAGAGAATGCTGCTAAATTACATTATGCTTCTACTCTCCCTCCTGAATTATCCTTTCTTCTTTTGGAGAGAAGGTCTTCCAGTTTGCAGCTTGTGTTTATTCATGCATTGGAGGTTGAAGACAATCTTAGGATGTCTAGAAAATTATCAAACCAAGATAATGATGTTGATGTATATGTAACTTCGGAATGTATTTCACATATATGTATATTGTATTCCTATAGAGATGGTATTATTCCTCTATAAGGAAGTGTCGTCATTTATATTGTAAGTGTCGTAACTTATACTTGATGGGTTATTAGACCACCTTGTTTGGGGTCGGACCTGTATAAGTCATGTGGGTCAAAGGGTTATTAGACCACCCTATTGGGGGTCGGCCCAGTCAGCATTATATTATGTGGTTAAGTTCGAGCCTACATGAGTTAGGTAAAAAGGCAAGTCAAGTCAAGTATAAATAGAGTGCGGGAGGCACTCTATTTACTCACTCACTTCTCACACATGCACTCAAGGAGGAGTGGCGCACTTATGGAGGAGGAGGATCTGCTGCTAGGTTATGGCTATCTCTCTTGGTTGGTTGTATCATTGCTCTATCTATCTCTGAGGAAGTTATTGGGGTTTTTCACCTTTATGGTTTTCCCCAAGTAAATCTTTGTGTCTCTTGTGTGCTTTCATTATTGTCTCCATGATTGATATGCTATAAATATGCTGTACATGTTGTTCTCTCAGTTAAGATCCTAGATCATATTGAAGTAAATTCAGAAAATTTAACAAATGATGAAAGAATCGAAGGAGAATTAGGATTTGAAGACGGGAATGAACAAGGAGAACTTTCCTTGTATCTCAATTTATCCCACGATGAACATGGAGGTGGCCAGCTCGGTTATGTACCAGAAGAAGGTAATTCCGATTTGTTTTATGTAAATTGCAATCAGCTTGCTAAAAATTTTGTTAGCAAGGGTTTTAATGAAGTTTCCAGTCCACCTAAGTATGATGAACATGAAGACGACTATTTGGAGAACTTCATAATCTTTTTTGAGGTGGAGGATAAAGGTGAGCCTTTGTGAAGTCAGTTTCACTGTTTGGGAAGACTAGCCAAAGAGGGGAACTCGGTGGCCAGCACTGAATCCACCACTGAGATCCATCAGAATATTGATCCCGGAGGTGGTGAATCCCCTTCCCCCGAAGCTGAATCATTCACCAGAATAAGGATAGTTCTTAAGGCCACTAATGAAGAAACCCTTGAGATGTTGCATGAAGAACCATACCCCCATCCGTGGGGAGAAGAAGAAACTAATGATCAAGAGGTCCCTGAAGATCCCCAGCAGGAAGAACTTTCTTCTTGGACTAATGAAGAAGAAGAATATGTGATCCTTGAAGAAGTTCTCGAGATCGGCATGTATTTTCAACAAGTTGACCAGATAGTTGAGATGCTATAGGACGACCGGGGCGGCCGGCGTGATTTTTATATAGGATTTTCAAGCCTTGAATCTTGGTCTCGAGAGGAAGGTCCTTTGCTCGATCCCTTTGGAAATTAGGGTGAGGTTTCTTTCGAAACACCAGAACAGAACCAGATCTTTAACCCTAGGATTTTGAGAAGCCTAAGGAGTGACATTATAAATAGCTCATGTGCTGAAACAGACTCTCAAGTTGCAGAATTTTAGCCATATCCAAGGGAGGTAAACGAAGTCGATTGGTTCAACCTCGCGGAGTTGCATCAGAACCTATACATAGGGGAGCTCCAAGCTTTATTTGAATTTTACCATAGGTGTGCTATCCCTATACTTAATGTGAGTAGCAAAAGAGATAAGCATGCTAACTCCAGTTCTTTAAAGGGGAAATGGGCCCGGTTACAGGCAGTACTGCGGCTTGCTAGAAGGCCGGAGGAGCAGTAGTTGGGACAGATTTTCTCGGTCAAAGGAATGACAAAAAATCTTCGAGAGAATCATACTTTATGTGAACCCATGTATGACTATATGAGGAAGTCCTTTGTTTGGGGAGAGAGGTTCTGTTTTTACCAAAAGGGTCACCCCTACCATCAGTATTTTCTGTCGTCACTGTCTTACTGTCGAGTTTTAGTCAGGAAGGGTGGAAGGTTCCACTCGAGGTATCAGTTGTTGGACTGGCTACACTGGCATTTCCATATCACATGATATGGCGGCTATTGGAGTGATGTAGGTTAGGGAATCTTGTATATAAATAAAGCTTGACAGGGCAAGCGTCTCTTTCAGTAATTTCCAGTTTGTTTTCAGAATGTACAGTTTCATTTTTGGGTTTGGGTTTCAAGAAAATTTTTAGTTTGCAAGATGACAGAGCATTTTTGGTTTGGGAAAAGGTCACCATAGGGTACACCTCACAGCAAAATTCCCCATATATTTGTCATGAATGCTTTTAGGAAAACCCTCCAAATATCCTACACCAAGAAAGTGTTCTACAAGGAAGGTTTTCCTACATAGGCAGCCCAATGGATCAGGCACGTGGTCTACGAAGTTCTTTGCTACCTCGCAGGGAGGATAGCATCCCCAGTTGGAGCCAGTTGTTAGCACCTAGTTTTCTAGCACAAGTACTAAGCTGAAAATGGATGGGTATCTTGAAAATTCCCGACAAAAGGCCTGAAATTGCCTTATTTTTCATGGCCAGGTACTAAGGTATGAGAAAGGGTTGATTTGGGGGTGTTAAACATAAGAAAGCTTGAAGAAACTTCAAGCTTAAGTGTTAAAATGCAAAAATGAGACCAAAGTAATCAAAAGGGAGGTAAAAAGTCCATAGTCTGAAAGCAAAAATAAAAGTTGTTAAAAGTCGTGTCAGTTCCACCGTTGATCGGGCACAAATAGGGAATCAACGGCCCTTGTTGGTTGTCGCATGGCCTAGCTGCACGGAGCATAGGGGAGAAAGGTGGTCGCTATGGGTAGTATCGGTAGACAAGTGGCGGCTAGAGAACGTGTCGCATGCAAGGAAAGCGGTAAGTAGAACCACCTTAGGAGCGTGCAACACCATTGTTGTGGGGGATATCGCACTAAGATCGACGGTTGGGATTAAAAATCAAAGATCTGACGGTCAGGACGGGAGTGGCTATTCTCGAGGAAAGTATCTAGAGATCGATGGTTCGGGTTGCAAGTAAATAAAATCAACGGCGAGGAGTTCTGAAGCTGTGCGGAGGATAGTAATGTGGACCCCCGCTAGCGGGAAACATTGAGAAGATGTGCGAGTTGCAGATCTCCGCCATAGATGCAAAGCAAGGGGAGATCGATGGCCCTGGACGGTTGTCGCATTGGGAAAATGCGCGACAGATAAACAATGTAGTAGTTGCGACAAATGAAACCACTCGATAGGTTTCAACATTGGGTTATGTCGCAGGAAAGGTAAGTAGTAACGAAAACCACTTTAGAGCGATGCGACACTAGTTTGAAGAGATACGATGCTAGTAAATGGACGGCTGAGATTGAAGCATGGGAGATGATCCAATGGCAGATAAGGAAAAGATGTAAAATCAGTAAAAGGGTGATCAGATCTAACGGCACAGATCATTGCATAAGATATCAACGGATGAAAGAGGTGGACAGATGGAAAAGAGGAGTGAAGGATAAGGGAATGAGGTTATATATATAAAGACGCACATGAAAGTTGACATTTGTGTCTTGGAGCTGTCGGGGTCAGAAGCCTCCGGGCGTTTGGAAGACGAAGAAAGCAATGGGAGAAGTCATTCTCAAATCTTCTCAATGACAGGTAGGGACTTATAACCACCACTATTAGTAAATCTAAGTCTATTTACAACAAGAAAGTAGATTAAGAACCAGTTTTTGGAAATGTTAGGGTTAAATTTGCTCTAGGGGTAGGGTTTGGATGCATTTTATACAGAGTCTCAGTTGTTGGTGCCTGAAAGTAAGAAGATATTGGAAGGTTTATACGTGCATAGAGAGGTTCTATTGTTTGCATAGTAATTTCCTCGGTCGTTGGAAGTTTTCTAGAATTCCTGCATCCCAAATACCCGAGTCCGGGGTTTTTTCGAGGAGTCTGTTATCGCTACATACAGGCAGTTTTCCCCCTGAGAACTGCAAAACCATTTTCGAACACCTGTTTTAAGCTTGACTGAGAAGTCAAAGATACCCCATACCCTTTGGGTAGGATCCTTTTAATGGCAGTACCCCATTTGGCCCTCTCTTTGATGACTGGAAACGCGACCTCATCCACTGCCCCACCTGAAAAAGACTTAGTAGCGGCCCTCGCCCTCGTTAGTGTTCCAGAGAATCTCTCACGGCGAGGGGTTGTGAACCTTTGTATGTGGATAGTGGGGGTAAGAAAGAACTTAAGAGACAGAAGGTGGAATATCCAGAGCAGGAAGTGATAAAGGTATAGAATCGATTGAGAATGGGGAGGGCAGAGAATAAAATACTTGTGTGGGTGATCAGCTAGCCTAAAATTTGCGAGCATGGTATGACCCGCATCATTCGAAGGTCAACATGAAGATGAGGTTGAGATCTATAGTGTGGATTTGACCAAACGGATAGACAGCTTAAATGCATCTCTACTGCCAGCAAAATGATTGCAAATAGGACGGGGGCCACTTCAGCGCCGTCATATACTTTTTCACCTATCTAGAAATCCTTGTTAAGCATGTTTCACATCAGCTCAAACCTTAGGCATCATTGTTTTCCAACTCGAAGATTCGGTCAGGACATCATGGCGCGTGTGATCTCACGTAGCTGTCATCATCGTCACGACAGTTATAGACATGGTCTTTGCGTCCCCTGTTCGAAATCTGTGCATAGGAAATGTGGTGCACCTGGAAGCTCGGGTATATTTCAGTTAGAGTCTGGTCATGGAGAAGGATCAGGAATCCGGAGTGGTCTTTATTCCCGAGAAGGCGTTGTCTGAGGTAGAGGAAGAACACGCTCCTTCGTCTCCTGTGGTATTTGACCATGTAGAAACTAACACCACTGACAAAGATGAAGAGCCCGAAGAGCAACAGGTGTGCAGAAAAGTTCAACGCCGAGGAAAGAAGGATACCCGTGAAGAAGAGCGGGACATCCACCAGGACATGGAAATTCTCCAGGATTTACAAATTTCCACTGAGGAAGCAACACCTCCCCCTCTAGCGGAAGAATAGCAGGCGGACAATTCTTTGAGAATAGAGGATTTCTTTGATCCGAGGGGCCAACTAAAGGCTCACGAGTAAGGTGGCGCCTTGCTCATACTATTCATGTTTCCCATATTAATCAATATGTTTTGAATTCGACACGTATGTAATAATTTCCAATTTTGAGGCTGTCAAGGTGGCAGCATAGTTTTAACTGTTTTTTGATGACCAATTCAAGGCTAAAGGCCTATAAATATCATTGTAATAGAAGAGCAAAGGGTTGGAAAATCATTTGGCTAAGGCTTGGTGATCCATCTCTGTTTTTGAAACTTTTTCATTAATATAATTGGTAGTGCCCATGGCAGACATTTTGCAAAGATTCATGTGTTGCTTTACTTGTAGTCTGTTTTTTCCTCTTCTATATGTGCTCGTACTTCCTGTTATACATTTACATTATGTTTTCCCTTTCATATTTGAGATCAGTGTATAATAGCTTAGAATTCTTGGAAACAAGCTCTGGCTATTATCTCAGGTGTTCACTCAATATTGCTACTAAAGTTGATATCGAATTCATCTTTGTTGGATGCTGGTATCGATGGTCGGTACTTTCATTCTTCTTTTACCACCAGAAAATAGCCTTACGATGGCAAGAGGGTAGCTACCTTGCCTCTGTTTTAATAGTCTGCACTACAACACTACTGTCTTATTTATGTGTAACACCTTGACTCCATCGCCCAATGTTTTTTCTCTTATGATTATCCCGCCACACTTTTACACAATTTGTCCCTTCCAGAAATCTGACCTTCTGAGCATGTTTGATTGAATATCTTGGATAGGAAGGCTGTGTGTTTATCATTGATTATTTTTCAGTCTTCTATGAAATCTGTGTGACCCTCATGGCTGCAATTTTATTGAGTACTTTCATCCTTTCATAGATTTATAGAGAGATCCCTCTCTGACTGTTTTGGGTGGTAGCATGAGTCTAAAGTGGTTAGTGGCTACCCCTTTGTGGCCTTCTCCCACAACCTAGGGGGTCATTTTGGGTTCTAACACACCTCATGAATCTGATATATCATTCATCCACATGAGGACACGTCCAGATTCTGAAGTGGGGGAGGGAGTATGATAAATATAGCAAGACTGCCATTTTTGGAAAGGAGCAGCCAAATATGGATGAAATATTCCACAAAAATGAAATACCTCGCCATCAATAAAATTATTTCAAATCTTACATAACAATGGATACCACTATACCAAACCTGCCAAAGTTATGATTGAGAACCAAACCTTCCGAGTTGCTTCCAAGTTCACTAAGCAATAATTTGAACTCTTGAAAGTATTGCCTCCACTTGTCTTCAAAGGAAGGTTTTAGTAATTTTCTAAACTCCTCATTCTCCTCTAAGGTTCCTTTCTCATCCTTACTCATGGTGACCAATGAATGCACTTCTTCTCCTATTTCTTCCCTTTCACCAAAGTACATCCAGTTTCAGTTTCTAAGGGTGGTGGCTTATTTCTTTGACTCCTGGTCTTCATTAATGTTCTACCACATCAGGTGCCAAGACCATGCTCTGATACCACTATAATGTCCCTTGTTAGGAATTTTATTAAAATGGCAACTTTCCACTTTTTTTCCCTAGTTCAACCTTTGACTAGTTTTGATCTCTAGGTCTCAAATTTGCCCCAAATGATCCCAAATATTCTGAGAAGGTATATGAATGATATTAGAAAATAAATATTTTTTTCAGGGATGCCTTTGGACCTTTAAAATACTTCTTCAAATACTCTTTCAATTCTGGTCAATGTAGGTAACTTTACTAGTGATTTCCCTTTGACTAGTATTGGTCTCTAGGTCTCAAATTGACTCCAAATGCATTCAAATATTCAAGGAAGGTGTATGAATGATATTAGGACTTGAATATTATGTTCAGGGATGAAATATGGCCACAAAAAAAACCTCTGAAAACTATCTTAATATTCTGTACCAAGTATGCAATTTTACTAGTAATTTGGGGTTCAAATCCCCCTGGGGTAAGTACTGAAAATGGCTTCCCAATTGCCTCCAAACCCACTCAAATTTATGAACAGAGGTATGTAATGTGTTAAGGATGTTATTAAGTTATCATGTGCACAATTCATTGATTATTATATCTGTTCCCACCCTCTCCCATTCAACTGCAAAAATCACCAATTCGACCCTTGGGGAAATGGCACTATTTCTTCTCCCAATGCAATTAAACTAAGTAAAAATACTTCAAATGCTCAAGTACAGTACATGAAACTTGTAAAATACATCCATGGAAGTCCATTAATCACAAATTAATCATATAATCATCCATTCATTCGAAATCATCATCAATACATTAGCTCACAACAAGGTAGTGGGGAAATGGCACTGTTCTTCCATTAAAAATGAGATTTATACATTTCTACTTGGAATTTCGACTTGAAACTTTCTGGATATGAAGAAAAAAGTATTTAATTCATATTAAAAAATAAATTGGGCATTAGAATCTCCCCCAAAGGGTACAATAGCTCACCAAAAACGCCCTCCCTCAAGGATCAAGAATATACCATCAAAACTGGAAATGGTTGAAGGAGTGAGCTGCAATAGAAGAAACCATGAGCTGCCCTGTAGCTTACACCTGCAAATAAAGACTCCATTAAAGCTCCAAATGAAATGTCTGAATGGCCTTTCCAATTACCAACTTGGATGGGAATCTTTCACCCTCGAAATTGGCTAAGGCAAGAAACTAGTCATCCACTAGCTCTCCCTATTCACAATGCAATAGAAAATTCTACAAATGATCAAAAGCTAGTTTCATTCTTTTTTATTGGCATTTATAAATTTCTAAATTCATCCATGGGTCTAATTCCTTCCAAGAGACTCATGCCAACTCAAGTTGGGAATAGATTCCAAAGAACACCACTTGTACAACAATTCCTAGTTTCCCACTTCCACCAAATCACATGTGGAATCATCTTAGATGCCCTAACACCCTTGAGCGCCCTCTTGGAGTCTATTTTTATCCCTGACATGTAATATATGTCATATGTCAGCCTTCAGGTCTGATTTGTGTCATAGGTGTCATAGCATCTTCATCATTGTTGTCATAGAGCTAGGGAATCTAGCCCAAGTGTCTCACTAGCTCCAAATTGCCTCTTCCTCTTCCATGGAAGTTACTCTTCCTCTATATTTCGACCTTGGATGAGTCATGCCATGAATAATACCTTTTGGACTCCCCCAAGTATGTTACCATTCACCTTGAATTCGAATTGGTGAGAGAATGATGCCAAGTGTAGTGGGGAAATATAGCCATATGTGGGTCCCACTTCCTCCATGTGTCTTCATGATCAAATGCCACTTTGATTTTTACTTGTATATATTTATTTAGCTCCTTTATTAAATATTTATGCCACTCTAATTTTCAAACATCATTTATTATCCCCATTATTCCAAATCCCAAAGCTTCCACCCCAAACCTAGGAAAATGGTAATTTTCCTCCTTGGCAATTATTTGACCTTTAACATAAATTTTACAAACTCTAATGAATATGGCCAATGTGATTAGGCCATTGTGACCCAATTCCAAATTTGGGACATGACAAATCCTCCCTTCCCAATATTGCTTGTCCTCAAGTAATTTCAAACATGGGTGTTGAAGAACCTGCTTCCTGTATAATTCTTTGAAGTTGCCATTGAATTGCCCAACCTTGAGTCTTTGAGTTTCCTTGAAGATTTTAGAGAGGAACCACCATGCTTGCTGCTGCACTACTCTGATAAAATTCACTTTATTAAGTGAGAAATCCATCTCCCATACTGCTTGTTTCCCCCAAAAAAATTCAAACCAATGAGACAAAAATTATTCCAGGGTTCCATTGCTTGTTTTGCACCCCAACAATTAAAAGTGCTCTCCAACCCATACCATCAGATAAGAGGATTCCTGGATCCCATTTTCTTGTATGCATTCTTCCAAACATCATGAGTACAAAATATATATCATCAAAGTACATAACAACATAATGCAAATGTACATTAAGAAGATGCTTCATCAAAGAATCATGAAAGTTTTTATACCTCCAAGTAAGTAGACCACCATTTGCTAGGTGCATACAATCTTCAAGTGACCAATCAAATCTGCTCCAATGACATAGGTGAGGATCCCATGTCCGATAGTGCTGCTCTAAAAGAACGTGATATGCATCAAAATATTCAGCCATGCATTCTTTCATCCAATAAGTGAATGAAGAATCTCCACTAAAATATGAACCAAATAATAAGCAGGAAAAACAAGGAGACTTCAAAGGACTCAAAGAAGTATCATCCATACATCCATGAGGATATGTATCATCATAAGGTAAAGCGATATGCTGCTGCAATTCTAAATAACGAGGTGCTATATTCATGTCATCATCAAAAGGAGAGGTAGGAGTTTCATACCCCTCATGTGGCACCACTAGAAAAAAACCTTTCACCCAATTTTCATCCCAAAGTGATGTGGCTGGAAAAGAAGTGTGGGGTGCGGAATTATGAACCAACTTTAATTCTCTACAACTCTTACCCATTGAACTATTTAATTCATCTTCTCCAAAATTAGCTGGTCCAACTATTGTGAGATCATGTACCTCTTCCAAGGCTTTGCAACTCTCTCCATGAGGCAACTCATAATCCCTTTGAACAAGGACAAGTGCTTGTCCTTCTTCTTGTTTTAGTGTATCATATTCAAGAACCTGCATATCAACATGTACCTCATGTTCCACAATTCAATTAGGTTCCTCTTTTGTGGCATAAATTGTTTCATCCTTTTCCTTGAAAAGAGAACCATTGCTCATTATTTTTTTCGAGTTGCTTCCAAGTTAACTAAGCAATAATTTGAACTCTTGAAAGTATTTCCTCCACTTGTCTTCAAAGGAAGGTTTTAATAATTTTCTAAACTCCTCATTCTCCTCTAAGGTTCCTTTCTCATCCTTACTCATGGTGACCAATGATTGCACTTCTTCTCCTATTTGTTCCCTTTCACCAAAGTACATCTAGTTTCAGTTTCTAAGGGTGGTGGATTATTTCTTTGACTCTTGGTCTTAATTAATGTTCTACCACATTAGGTGCCAAGACCATGCTCTGATACCATTGTAATGTCCCTTCTTAGGAATTTTATTAAAATGGCAACTTTCCACTTTTTTTCCCTAGTTCAACCTTTGACTAGTTTTGATCTCTAGGTCCCAAATTTGCCCCAAATGATCCCAAATATTCTGAGAAGGTATATGAATGATATTAGAACATAAATATGTGTTTCAAGGATTCCTTTGGACCTTTAAAATACTTCTGCAAATACTCTTTCAATTCTGGTCAGTGTAGGTAACTTTACTAGTGATTTCCCTTTGACTAGTATTGGTCTCTAGGTCTCAAATTGACTCCAAATGCCTTCAAATATTCAAGGAAGGTGTATGAATGATATTAGGACTTGAATATGATGTTCAGGTATGACATATTGCCACCAAAAAACCTCTGAAAAATCTCTTAAGATTCTGGACCAAGTATGCAATTTTACTAGTAATTTGGGGTTCAAATCCCCCTGGGGTAAGTACTGAAAATGGCTTCCCAATTGCCTCCAAACCCACTCAAATTTATGAACAGAGGTATGTAATGTGTTAAGGATTTTATTAAGGTCTCATTTGCACCATTAATTTATTATTATATATGTTCCAACCCTCTCCCATTCCATTGCAAAAATCACCAATTTGACCCTTGGGGAAATGGCAATATTTCTTCTCCCAATGCAATTAAAAATACTTCAAATGCTCAAGTAAAGTACATGAAACTTGTAAAATACATCCATGGAAGTCCATTAATCACAAATTCATCATAGAATCATCCATTCATTCTAAATAATCATCAATACATTAGTTCACAACAAGGTAGTGGGGAAATGGCACTGTTCTTCCATTAAAAATAAGATTTATACATTTCTACTTGGAATTTCGACCTGAAACTTTCTGGAGATGAATAAAAGAGTATTTAATTCATATTAAAAAATAAAAGTGGCATTAGAAGCTCCCCCAAAGAGTACAATATCTCACCAAAAACGCCCTCCCTCAAGGATCAAGAATATACCATCAAAACTGGAAATGGTTGAAGGAGTGAGCTGCAATAGAAGAAACCATGAGCTGCCCTGTAGCTTAAACCTGAAAATAAATACTCCATTAAAGCTCCAAATGAAAGGTCTGAATGGCCTTTCCAATTACCAACTTGGATGGGAATCTTTCACCCTCGAAATTGGCTAAGGCAAGAAACTAGTCATCCACTAGCTCTCCCTCTTCACAAATGCAATAGAAAATTCTACAAATGATCAAAAGCTGGTTTCATTCTTTGTTATTAACATTTATAAAGTTCTAATGTCCTCCATGGGTCTAATTCCTTCCAAGAGACTCATGCCAACTCAAGTTGGGAAGAGATTCCAAAGAACGTCACGTGTACAACAATTCCTAGTTTCGCACTTCCACCAAATCACATGTGGAAGCATCTTAGCTGCCCTAACACCCTTGAGCGCCCTCTTGGAGTCTATTTTTATCCCTGACATGTCATATATTTCATATGTCAGCCTTCAGGTCTGATTTGTGTCATAGGTGTCATAGCATCTTCATCATTGTTGTCATAGAGCTAGGGAATCTAGCCCAAGTGTCTCACTAGCTCCAAATTGCCTCTTCCTCTTCCATGGGAGTTACTCTTCCTCTATATTTCGACCTTGGATGAGTCATTCCATGAATAATACCTTTTTGACTCCCCCAAGTATGTTACCATTCACCTTGAATTCGAATTGGTGAGAGAATGATGCCAAGTGTAGTGGGGAAATCTAGCTATATGTGGGTCCCACTTCCTCCATGTGTCTTCATGATCAAATGCCACTTTGATTTTCACTTGTATATATTTATTTAGATCCTTTATTAAATATTTATGCCACTCTAATGTTCAAACATCATTTATTATCCCCATTATTCCAAATCCCAAAGCTTCCACCCCAAACCTAGGAAACTAGTAATTTTTCTCCTTGGCAATTATTTGACCTTTAACATCAATTTTACAAACTCTAATGAATATGGCCAATGTGATTAGGCCATTGTGACCCAATTCCAAATTTGGGACATGACAATAACATTTCCATATTAATGTACCTTATGTTATATTTCACATTCATGTCATTCACAATTATCTTATCTAGGAATTCATCCAAATATTCATCAGAGGAATGAAACACATATCACATATCACATCACACATCAAAACACATAAAGACACCATGTTTAATGTGGAAACCCATCCTGGGAAAAACCACAGAAGCGCTTGTATTTTTATTATGATTTGCATCCAAATAAGCACTTCAGTTAAGACTTATAGATTTCTTCATGATATACAAGGGATCTGCGCACACATCCTGCAGATCAGCGACTCGGCTTCTCAAACATAATTATGTTAGACATACAATAAGTCTTCATTCCATACTGAAAAGGTGCTCTTACAACATCGAATGATAGTAGCACAAATAGTAACCAATAGTAACCAACCGAAACCAACCCAAAATTCTTCCTTTATTACATATTTATAGGGCGCACTTAGCTTGTCCCGCTCCCAGTAACCCAATATCTTATCAACTGACTCATTAATACAATGTGGACCATTTCTTACTAACTGACTCGATTCTGACCATTTGACTTTATCAACATAATTTTTTTCCTGATTTCTTGGTTGCTTCGTTAGAGTTGACCACTTTGACGAACCCCTTCTGTCTTTCCTTTGTCCACACCAAAACAATTTCCTCAAAAATGGTACCTCCAGAAATCTAGGCCCAACAGGCCCTAACAATCACATGTGGCTCGTCCTAAGCCACTTCAAGGTTGTGAGATGGGTTCCTCTAGCTTCGACAGAAACTCTTGGTATACACTCCTACTCACTTCGACCAACTGTTGGACTTCATATTTCTTATGGGTGACAACTTCGACCAGCTCTGCTAGGATATGTGTCTTACTTACTTTGATATCCTCGATGATTGCCGACTGCATGGAGGTATGATTAGCCGGATGACTTCAGATATGCGCTCAGCCTCAAACTGGAGAATCTCAACCCTTTCTGTATGTTTCCTATGTTGCATTCTCAGTTGGTTCATTTCATGTTGCAGCTCTTTACTCTTCGTAGCTCTCCTCATTCTCTAGACTGGTGGTAAAGTCTTGAACTTATCACGTAAAGTACTCATCCTTTCTTCAGCAGCCCCTATATTAGTAGTAACCACATGTAGCTCAGTATCCTCAAATAACACAGCCCATGACTGTGAAACCTCCTTGTACATTTTCATGCACTAAGCTTTTGCGGCTTGAAGGCTCTGAACAACCTCTTGAACTTTTGCTTGTCGTTGCTCAGATACTTCAAGTGGGGTACTCAACACAAGCTCGACCTCTAAATATTGTACTCTTTTTTGATATCCCGAGATAGTAACTTCCAAACAATGTATGTTTTCCTCAAATTTCATCTCTTCAGTAATTTCAGCCTCAGGTACTGCACGACATGCGAATTCAATAGCCTCCTAAACTTTGTCCTTTTCCTATCGCAGTAGGTCCTTGTCCTGCTAAAGCTCATCATTCAATTCCTTTAGTGCAGCCACCTGATTCTTATATCCCTTCATTAAATCCAAGAGGGAACTCTCCCTAGACTTGAATTCCTTTGCAATACTTTATTGTAACCGATGCAACATATAAAGAGGCAATGCAGCTAGTTTGAGGTCTGCATACCCTCTCTTCGGAACTTAAACACCTATGCTTGGTTCATAAAAAATAAATGCCTATGGAAATATTTTAACTACCCCTTCTGTTGAAGGGGGAAGAAACATCTATTCTTGGCCTTCATCTTCTTGCTCCGCTTCGACCCATAGTGGTGTGACCTGCGACAGGGCCGGAATGCGTATTTTTTACTTCCTAACGCAGCATATCCAAGACATCTATGATGCCACTAAATAGATGCACTGTTCTATCCTCTGCTATATTCTTATTTTCTCATGCATATTTTTTCATCATGTTGAACATGATGTTGATGTCATCATCTATTAATGCTTGGAAATTTTCATTCCTCTGCACTTTCTGCTTTTTCTTTCCTCCTTGCACAAATGTTCCATCTTTTCGTTTATCTCCCAAAACCGTATCAGTATGGGTCTGAATTGACTCTTCATCCTCGCCTTCAATATGTTATATGTTTTGACTTGTTTGTTGTTGCTGGCCTGAGGTTCCCTCCTGTCGTTGTTCTTGCTGCGATGGATTTGTGATACGGATTTTATGAGCAGAACGAAATGAATATAGATTATTATCAGATGCTTAACACAAAATAACAGAGATACAGTAAAACTGGTTTTCTATTCAATAAGGAAATAAGCTAGAACTGTAAAATGCAGCGGAAAACAAGCTTGCTGGAATGCTGGTGGCTTATCTATGAGAAGAGATGTGACGGCTATGCTCATTTCGCAAGAATATGGTTACAATGAGGCTCTCAAGGCCTTTTACAATAAACAGGAATGTCAAAAACCCTAGACATCCAAAAACCTAACCCTAGGAGATGAAGCGCCAAACGTCATGTGGGCCCCGTTTGGGTAAGTTAGTACATCAACTTCCCGAGGTCGTAACTTTTGCATACGATCTCCGTTTGGGGCGCTCGGTAGCCCGTTGGAAAGGTCTATCCGAGATTTACAAATTTTGACTAGGGCCAAATGTACACCACAACTAACCATTTTGCCCCCTAAATTTCCAAAAAAGGTCGTTTAGGGCCTCAAAATGGCCCCAGAAGTTTAGGACCCGAAAAACTGCTAAAAACAGTACAATACCAAAATTGCCATAAAATTGTTTTGAGCTAGTTGGAAAGGTGGGTGGCCACCAATATCCACCTGGATCAATCCTCCCTCCTTAGGAAGCAATGGTCTCCATTGCGTTGAGTTCCCCCATCAGATGAGGAAATTTCTACTGAATTTGGCCTCGGGTGAGCCACTTGCCTTGGTGCAGGAGCTGCCCTGCTTTGACAACTCGATAAAGCTGGGTCCTTTGATGTCGAGTGCCCTTGATCTGTGTGTCGGCAATATGATCACTGGATGCTTGTTGTAGGCAGTCAGGTTTGAGCTCTGTTGGTGTCAACTTCTCTGCTATCTCTAAGGTGTCTAAGAGTGGTGGGAAATATGGCCGAAGGAGAGCCACATTGAAGACTGGATGCAGACCAAGGAAGGGGGGAATGTTGAGCTCAAAAGCATTGTCACCCACCGCCTTGGTTATGGTGTACAGCCCATAACGGAGTGGGTGAAGATTTCGATGGGGCCCTGTAAGGCGTTCTTTCTGCAAATGCAACCAAACTTTGTCGCCCACCTGAAACTTATGTGGCACCCGATGTTGATCATGGCGTTGTTTGTACTTGGCATTAGACTTCTGTAGAATATCCTGAACCTGTTGGCAGATATGCTGGATCCGTTCAATGAACCGGGCGGCTTTGTCAGCTTCTGGGGACGAGTCGACCGAGGTGGTCGCAAGGGGAAGTGCAACATCCATGGGGCCCAATGGTTGGAATCCCAACCCCACTTGAAAGGGGCTGTGGCCAGTTGAGCTATGCAAGGCTCGGTTGTAGCTATCTTGGACATAGGGGAGACTCTCATCCCATGTGCGAGGGTGTGTTGAATTGTACATGCGCAGGATATGTACGACCATCCGGTTGATGACCTCCATCTGTCCATCGGTCTAGGGGTGGAAGGCAGTGGATTTGGTGAGCTTGGTATCCAGCAGTGACCAGAGGCTTGACCAGAATGAGTTGAGGAACCGACTGTCACAATCTAAGATAATGGTCTGTGGGATCCCAAAATGTACCCATACTCGTTCAAAGAAGAGCTTGGCAGTGGCTTCTGCTGTGATGTTCTTCTTGCAAGAGGCTAGAATCGCCATCTTGGAAAAGCGATCTACAACCACGAAAACACAGTTGTTTCACCTCTTGGTGGACGGGAGGCCCGACATGTAGTCCATTGAGATGGATTCCCACGGCCTGTCAGGAGTAGGCAAAGGGGTGTATAGGCCCTGTTTCTTAGTGGTCGGTTTGGAAATAGCGCAAGCGGTGCAGGACCTGATATACTTGCCGACATCCTGTCAAAGTTTAGGCCAGTAGAAATGTTTCTGCAACACTTCCACTGTCTTTTTGATGCCAAAGTGTCCTACCACCCGACTATAGTGAGCTTCCCAAATCAGCTTCGCACGCTCGCTTGATGGAACGCAGAGATGGCCCAAATGACATAACAACCCGTCCTGAAGATGGAAATTAGCAACCACTGAGTTGGTGCCCAACATTTGATAGGTGGCGTAGAAGTCAGGGTCTGTCTCGTAGAGGTGGGGCCATCCGGAGGTCTCGTGGCCACAAGAGTCTAGCACCATGGTAAGTGCCGCGACTGGAGTTCGACTGAGGAAGTCAGCAACTCGGTTGGTACTCCCTGTTTTAGATTTGATGTTGAGGTGGAACTGCTGTAAATATGTTGACCACTTCTGATGGCGGTCATTCTGCAACTTTCCTTGGGTCTGCATGAACTGTAGTGGCTTGTGATCAGTGTGGATGACTGTCTCCTTCCCAAGAATGTAATGTCTCCACTGGCAGCAGGCTTGTACAATGGAGTACATTTCTTTGTCATAGGTAGGGTACTTGCAGATAGCATCTGATAGTGTCTCACTATGATATGCCACGGGGTGGCCATGTTGAGTGAGAACGGCACCCACAGCATAATCTGAACCATCTGTCTCGATCTCAAAGGGATGTTGCAGGTTCGTTAATGAGAGTACCAGCGATGAGCACAAACGCTTCTTCAAATCATCGAAGGCTTGTTGTTGGGATAGGCCCCACATAAATTTTGCCTTACCACCACCCCTGGTCACTTGGCTGAGGGCCCATGCGATATGAGAGAATCCTAGCACGAACCACCGATAGAAATTGGCGAGGCCCAAGAAGCTTCGAAGTTCAGTGAGTGTGGTTGGGGCTGGCCAGTCACGGATGACCTGGATCTTGGCTGGATCCACATGCACACCATGTCGATCAACGATGTAGCCTAAGTAATGGACCCTGTCCATGCCGAAGGAGCATTTTTCCAAGTTTGCATATAGTTTGTGCTTCCGCAGGGTGTGTAGAACCTGCTGAATATGTTGCAAGTGTTCCTCCCAAGTCTTGCTGTAGATGAGGATGTCATCCAGATACACCACTACAAAATTGTTGGTGAAAGGTTGTAGGATATCGTCCATAATCCTCATAAAAGTTGTTGGAGCATTTGTCAAATCAAAAGGCATGACCAGCCATTCAAAAAGACCTTCTTTTGACTTGAAGGCAGTCTTCCATACATCTGTCTGTTCTATTGGGACTTGGTGGTAGCCAGACTTTACATCAATATTACTGAAGTATTTGGCCCCCGTGAGCTGATCAAGGAGGTCGTCGATTCGGGGAATTGGGTATCGGTTATGGACTATGATTTTATTCAGGGCCTGGTAATCAATGCAGAGTCACCAGGTCCCATCTTTCTTCTGCACCAGCATGATTGGGCTCCCACAAGGTGATGAACTGGGATGAATGTGCCCCTTGTGGAGCAATTCTTGGATCTACCTCTTGATCTCCCCGTTTTCCAACAGAGAGCGGTGACAGACTGGCCCATTGGGTAGCAATGCGCCTGGGGTCAGATCGATGGGATGCTTGACCTGGCAGTGCAGAGGTACCCCAGTCGGAGAGGAGAAGATATCTGAGTATCCTTCCACCACCTTATCCACTTGCTTCTGTTGTGTGGATAGATCGGTCGTGGAGGCCCAGGATGTGGCTGCGATCTTTCTTTCACTCTGAGAGCGAATCACGAAGAAGACAAATTTCCCGGTCTGAGAGATGACCTTCCTGCATTGCTTGGCAGAGATCAAGGAAATAGCACTAGGAGGGACTACCTCGGGTATCCTGTACAATTTCCTGTTCAAAGAAATAATAACACTACAAGGCCTAGACTCATATACAGCATGACGTTTACATAAATAAGGTTGGCCCAAAAGAACATCCGAAACTTCGAGAGGAGCAACATCACACAATACCTCATCCTTGAAGGGCTTGATGTCGTATGGTAGTCGGCACTATTGGCTGACACGGAGATCGCTTCCTTTGCGGAGCCATCCAATAGTGTAGGGTTGTGGGTGCGGCGTTGTCGACAGGGCCAGGCGCTTAACGACCTCTGCTGAGATGAGATTCTTCTAGCTACCGCTATCAACGATGAAATGCAGCGGGGTGCCTTTTACCCACATCTATGAATGGAAGAGGCATTCTCCTTCTTCTGGCTCGTCTGGTTCATTAGGCTGGAGCTTGGTGATAGCAATGGTGGCATTGGGTTCCGCGTTAATGATCCGTCTTCCCCTTTCTGGTTCGGACTCAGAGTCAGAACCCGCATCTGATTCAGATGCTTTCACTTCGGCCACCAGCAACTGCTTTGAGCGGAAATCAGCAGTGTTATGCCAAGGGCTCTTATGGAATTCGCACCACTTCCCGGTATCTTTCTTTGGTTTTTCGATGTCCTTATTTGCTTGCGGCTTGGATTGGTTGTCTTGATACTGTCCATATTTGCTTTGTCCTTTATTCTATGGGTTGGGGCCGCCCTTTCCTGTCTTTTGCTGTGAAGGGTTCCCAGGCCCAAATTGCCACGTCTTTTGTTTGAGCTTCTGCTCGATTTTGATGGCATATCGGTAGGCCGCACCCAAGGAAGAGATGTCCAGAAATTACATTTCGGTCTGGATGTATCTATGCAAACCACCGCGATACTTGAGCATCAGATGTCGCTCTGAATCTTTGATAGCCAGCTTGGTGCGCAAGGTATGGAAGATATTTGTGAACTCTAGCACTGCTTGGTCTCTTTCTTGTCGTAGTGTGGTCCATTTGGTATACAAGTCATCATAACTTCCAATAGGGTAGTATTGTTCCTTAATAGCATCCTTGAAGGATTCCCAGGTGGACATGATTGAAAATAATGAGGCTTCTTCTGTGTCCTTTTGCTCGCAAAATGTTTCCCACCAATCTTTGACATGGGGAACGGCTTTGAGGAGCGCAAAAGTAATCTTTTCTTTATTCAAAAAGTTATGGACAGAAAAATACCCTTCTAGTAGATTCAACCACTTATCTACAGCATCTGCGTCTATCTGTCCTTCAAATACAAGGATATCAAAGTTGATTTGTACCTTGAAGGGGGTGGCGCCTCCGCTCGAGGAAGATGCGTCGCTTGTTGGTAGTGGCCAAAGGATTTGCGCGAAATTATCCATCATCTCGTTCCTCTGCTGCGTGAGGGCTTCCTCAAGCAACATTTTGATAGGATATCCTGTCTCGTCATCTTTCTTTTCTCCTTCCATGAGAGGGCGCTTGGGCGTGCGAGAGCTTTTGTCCTCAAGAGAAACAAGCTCGAGACCCAATTCTTTGTACCCTGACCTCGTTGGGGACATGCATTAAGACGACAAGGAGCAGACCACTCTAATACCACTGATCCGGATTTTATGAGAATAACGAAATGAATATAGATTATTATCAGATGCTTAACACAAAATAACAGAGATACAGTAAAATTGGTTTTCTATTCAATAAGGAAATAAGCTAGAACTGTAAAATGCAGCGGAAAACAAGCTTGCTGGAATGGTGGCGGCTTATCTCTGAGAAGAGATGTGACGGCTACGCTCATTTCGCAAGAAGATGGTTACAATGAGGCTCTCAAGGCCTTTTACAATAAACAGGAATGTCAAAAACCCTAGACATCCAAAAACCTAACCCTAGGAGATGAAGCGCCAAAAGTCATGTGGACCCCGTTTGGGTAAGTTAGTACATCAACTTCTCAGGGTCGTAACTTTTGCATACGATCTCCGTTTGGGGCGCTCGGTAGCCCGTTGGAAAGGTCTATCCGAGATTTACAACTTTTGACTAGGGCCAAATGCATGCTAGAGGCAACCATTTGGCCCCCCAATTTTCCAAAAAAGGTCGTTTAGGGCCTCAAAATGGCCCCAGAAGTTTAGGACCCGAAAAACTGCTAAAAAAAGTACAATACCAAAATTGCCATAAAACTGTTTTGAGCCGGTTGGAAAGGTGGGTGACCACCAATATCCACCTGGATCAATTTGGTGATATGTTATTTGGCTCGATGGGTACTTGTCATTCCGCTAGCCAGTATTGGACCATAGTATCCACTTCTTCCATAGTCAACTTGAACCCAGTGGTTATCCATTTCTGGTTCAAGTCTCTTCTTGCTTGCACATAGATGTGGTGGGGCCTCATCTTGAACATCTCCACACCACGATACTTTACTACTACATATTCATCGGTGCATGGTATTTGAACCACATAATCCCGCAAGGATTCCAACTGCATATATAAGGATACATTTCTTTCCTGCTTCCTACTCTTGATGTTAGAATATGACAAGTTCATGTACTGGGACCCTTGGCATGGGCCAATTGGTTGCATGCCCTGATAGTTTGTGGGTTCTTCCGTGGTTCTTCCCACCCCACAAACGAGATTAACAACAACATCCATGAATATGTAAATGATGAATCATTATCCTATGTGTTCCCAAAGTTTGCAAGAAAATCATAAAAAGGCGGCCCAATTCATTTTCACTCCTTGGGAACACTGCTCTTCCGCAGCAATGACAGAAGTAGTAACCTGGTTTGGTCGAACCATAGGTAGAAATTTAGTAGCTAACAACTTCACAGCAAACTGGACATCCTGGTCACTAATAGAGGCCAGGTCGAACCCCTTGTTTCTCTTCGACAAGTTGTATTTCTCCTTCATTCTAGTTGCTAAGTTACGGTCTCACTATTTTCCCACAAAATACTGCGACGGGACTAACCGAGCCTTAGGTAGGCCCATTATATTGGAAATTAAATATGTATCTATCGACACCTTGGTCTCCATCCATAGGAATCCTCTGTGTAGACAGAGTAATAACTGCTTCACGCATGCATTTGCTTCTGAAGTGAGACCAAAGTGTGGAAGATCCCACTGCTATGGTTCCAATTCCACTGGATTACCTTTAGCTGAAACAACAACCCTCATGTAGTGTGTGTATTTGAATTCAACAAACTTGAAAGCATTGTGGCCTGCATATGACAACTTCTGAATGTTTCACAAAATATCACCTTGAACTATAACTCCCTTCGCCACTGGCACAGTCTCCAACTAGTACCGTGCCTTCTTAGGAAGCTTCATGGATTTCGCGCTCAGGTTCCGCGGCGAGATATACTATGGGAACATAGATGCAGATGCCAATGCGGATGCTCCCACATCATGACGTGCCTTTTTCCCCGGCTCTGAATTCGGTCTATTTGTTTGGCGTTTTTTCCATGGGACATTGACAAGAATCTATGGAGAAATCACTTTTGGGTGCTTGGGACTCATAGAAACAAATCCCTCCATTGGATATTCCTCGACAGATCCTTGGACCTCACTTTTGGATGATAAATCGACCTACATTGTATCACTTCTGCACTTCTACTCTCCACTCAACATACTAAGGCTCAACTCTGGTTTCCTCACTATGATGTAATCGCTCAAGTCTCAATGAATAATGACCGAGGGAGGGGCAACTTTTTAAGTTTAATCCCCGGCTGCAATCCATCTGTCATTCTTGATGTGAATTGAATGTATTCGATATTCCAATGGTGATGGTGGTAGCGACAGATATATTCACACACTTCAATATTTTCATCAATTAATACAAAAATCCCACTAGCGTCACCACTAAACCCATCATAAAAGTAGCAATAAATTCTCAATAACTGCAACTTCGACTGGTTCACCACTCCGAAACTTCAACAGATCAGACTGCAATAGACTGCCAACTTCCCCAAGAAAACATAACTATGACACAAAAAGAAGTTGGGGTTTCTGAGTAACAGAAATAACACTTTTACAGATGGAACTTCGAGAGACCGCCAACTCCTTGCAATAAGAGACCACTTCGACAAAACAAAGAGTTGGGGTTTCTAGACGACAAATATAGAACTTTAGCACAATGACCCCAATAGAAAATATTTGACACACTAATAACTTGGGGTTTCCATGAAGCTCCGAAAGAACTGTACATCGACACTAACACTTTGACATAACTAAATACGACAGAAAACCAACTTGGGGTTTCCAAATGACAATTTGTTTTCTATGTACAAGCATGGAATTAGGCATGTTCACTTTGACAGGCCAGGACTATCCATGTAGGTCTTCAGTCGGCTTCCATTCGCCAATCCTTGGAGGAGTTCACCATCCAATTTCTGTAACTGTACTACACCTCCCTCTGTGAAAAAATTAATAACATATGGCCCTAGCCAATGCATCTGTAACTTACCAGGATGTTTGAAAATTTTGTTATCATCGAGAATAACTAGATTTCCTCGTTGAAAGTGCTTCTTAGTAATGTGGTGATCATGCCACACTTTTTCTCGATATTTTTGTACCTATGAAAAATCTATCCTCTTCCAACTGGAGTAATTGCACCAGTATCTCTTCAATAGCACCAGTATCATACATACCTATAAAAGCAACAATTCTTAAACTAGGTATAATATAATCCATAGGCATCATATCCTCTTGTCCATACACCAACTTGAAAGGTGTCTGATCGGTCAACCTTTTACATGTTGTTATGTAGGCCCACAATATTGTTGGGATCCTTAAGTCTCAGTCATCACGGTTCACATTGCAAAATTTTATTAGTGCATGTTCCAGGATCTTATCGAGCGCTTCAACAGTTCCATTTGCTTGTGGTTGATACAGAGTACTCTTCTGATGATAGATCTGAAATTATTCAGTGAGGGAAGATATAATATTATTAATAAAATGTGCACCTCGATCGCTTAATAGGACACAAGGACAACCAAACTTGGTGATAATATTATCAAACATAAATCTTGCAGCGGACATAGCAGTGAAAATCGTACTGGTGCAACTTCAGCCCATCGTGTAAGATAATATATTGTAGTAATAATATACCTCACACCGGTACTTTTCCCTGGTGGGTTAACGGGTCCCACAAAATCAATATCCCACTTGTGGACATCCTGCAAAGTAATCTGAGGTACCAATGGAATTTCATCTCTCCTCGACAACTTCCCTATTCTTTGACATATGTCACAATTCTGAGAATATTCTTTAGCATCTTTGTGAAGGGTCGACCACCATAACCCTACTCTTAAGATCTTATGTGTTGTAGCTTTTCCCACATAGTGGCCACCCGCCACTCTGTCATGGGATTTAGCTAAGATAATTGGTAGCTCATTCTCCAAAGCATAGCGACACAATACTTCATCTGGTCCTAACTTATACAAGTGACCGGCTATCAACTAGTAGTCTGCAAATTTAATGACCAACTGCTTCTTTTGGTTAGTCATGTATCCTTCTAGTGCTACTCATGTTGAAAAAAATGTTAGAATATCCTGAAAGTAGTCATCAACCATTCATACTGAAAAAATATGTGCATATGGAAGATTATCTTCTAAACAGGCTGGTTCATCACCTGTCTTGAATCTCGACAGATGCTCGAGGCCCACATTCAACCTCCTGGGCTTGACAAGGATCTCAAAATCATATTCATGAAAAAAAAATAATGGAATCAACATATATTCCCCCCCAACACTGGCTTGTTGACTAGGTACTTCAAATCAAAATGGTCTGTAAACATTTTAAAATGAACACCTAGTAGATAGTGTCTAAACGTTTGTAATGCATACACCCTGGCAAGTCCTTCCCTTTCTTTCGTAGTATAATTTAATTCTATAGTGGACAATTTTCTACTAGCAAATGCAATAGGATGGTCGATAGAACCCTCTGTTAAATTTTAAGCATTACTTCACAATACTCTTGGATCTTTACTGAGAGAATAACATATACAGTATATCAATGCATAACAATCACAATAAGCATGACAAGCATCACAAGAATCAAAAGCATGAGAGACAAGAGACACAGAGTTTCCGTGGGGAAAACGCTAAGGTGAAAAACCCCACAACTTCCTCAAAGATAGAGAGAGCAATGGCTCAACAAAAGTACAACCAAAATACACTTGAGATAGTCTCCTAGTAGCAGATGATCCTCCTCCTCACTAGTGCGCCACTTTTTTGAGTGAGAGAAGTGTGTCTTTCCGAATGATGCAAATAGAGATCTCCTGATCTCTATTTATACTTAACCTGTTTGCCCAGTTACACTATGGGGCCGACTTTTCTATCTAGATACATCCACAATATAATATATATTTCAAGGCTGACCCCACACATGGTGGTCTAATAACCCATCGACAAGTACACACACTTGCGACACTTGTCAATCCACATTACGACACTTTCTTATAGAGGAATAACACATCTCTTATAAGGGTACAATAAATATATATATGAAATACACAGATGAAATACATTCTGAAGTTACATATACATCAACACCCTCACCTGGATGAGCGAGCACCGCACCAAAAGCGACAGATGAAGCATCGATATGAACATGAAATTCGTTTTTCCAGTCAGGAAATACCAGAAGAGCTGATGTAACCATTTTCTCCTTCAACGTGTTGAGAGTCTATTGGAAGTCTTCGTTCTAGTGAAAATTCGCATTCTTCTTGAGTAATTTTTCGATTAGCGCTATGAGATGGGCATAGCCTTTGATAAATTTCCTGCAATACAATATGTGACCCAGATTTGTCCTCAATTGTCGAACTGAAGTAGGTGGAGGTAGATCAACTATAATAGAAATCTTTGTAGGATCTACTAACAATTCTTGCTTGCAAACTATATGTCCCAATAATATACCGAATGGAGCACATAATATGCATTTCTTCAAATTCAAAGAAATTTGATACTATCTACAGTGCTCCAGCATTAACCTCAAGTTTTCAACATGATTCTTAAGCAATCCATATACTCTCCAATCGTCAAAATATACTTCCAGAAACTTATCAATGAATTTCTTAAATGCAGCGATAGCTACTCGTAAGAAAATTGTAGGGGCATTCTTTAGGCCAAAAGGCATTACCGTGTACTAGAAGAAACCCCATTTTGTCGTAAATGTTGTTTTATGGCAGTCCTCCTTAGCAATATTTATTTGATGATAGCCAGAAAATCCATCCGTGAAAGAGTAAGCTTCACGACCTTCAATATTTTCATGCACTTCATACGTGAAAGGACTTGGAAAAGGATCATGTAGAGAAGCATCATTTAAGTTCTACAATTCAACACAAATTATGATCTCCCCACTCTTCCTTTCTTGGACTACCATAGGACTGATCCATTATGATTCTTCGACAGGCTCAATGATACCTGCATCGAGCATTCTGTCGAGCTCTGCCCTTACATTTTCCTTGTACTGTGGATTCAATCTGCACGACCTTTGCTTAATCGGCTTGGTTCCTATTGATGCCTCAGGGGTGCAGGGTTAGTGCAAAGTGCTGGAATGGGTCCAAGGAACACAACAGGGGATGAAAACCCAGCCAAAGGCTTCAAAAGGCCCTGCGCAAGGGCAATTCTATCCTCGAGTTGTTTGGTGTGGCAATCACCCACGGATATTTGGCCTCCGCTGGCACTCTATGAGTAAAATATTTGATCTTAAAAATATCAGTTTTCCTATGAAGGAAAACAAAGTATGAAAGCTAGTTAACAAACCTAACTTAACATAACTAAGGAAAGAAACTATTCTAAGTCATATCTAACCTAAAAGGAAAAGTTGATATCGTGTAGATCAGAATTGAACCGTGATGAACAAGTAGTAAGTTCCTTGAACATAAATGTCTTCGGGTTCTTCACTTGTTAATTTAAAGCATTATCAGTTAATGAAAATTAAGTGACAATTCTTCAAAGTGTTTAAGCCTATTCAAATATCTGATCTGTAATCATTGTGTTAATTGAAAATTTAACATTTGATTATACATGTTTGTTTACATCAAACCATTTGCAGAAATATAAAAGTGAAAACGTTCAATTAAATAAATTTAATAGAACAATTTTGAGCATAATCCAAACATACAGAGAAATCAATATGAGAGATCTTATGCATTAAAGAATGTCCTGCAAAAGATTAAACACATAATCGATGACAATTTGAAACATTAACTCAGCAATTCTCAAATAAATTTGAAGAATAATGGAAGGTGGATTAAAAGATAGCTTTCCTGAATAGAAAAGTCTTGTACAAAAATTACAATGACTCTGATAGACAGAGTATCTTCAGTCCAATCTCCCGCTGAATTGCAATTCCAAAATTCCCAACCCTTTGCTAAGGGAAACATTCCTCTTTATATACTAAATTTACATAAGAGTTCCAAAAGGATAAATTCTACATAATAGGGATTACAAAATCGGATCTAACCATCGATCCAAGAAACCTTGCTATTTTTAAGCTTAAAAGATTTTTCCACCACCTTTCACAAAAGAAAGACTTGTTCTTTAATCAGATAGGGTATCGTGGCACCATAAAAATTCAATCACAAATGGATCACTATCTTTGATAGGTGGTGTGGCTTGCAAAGCATTTGTTGTAGGACATTCAAGGTCGGGGAACCCACTGTCAAAAATAGAGAAATCCATTAGAGAATCTACTTCAGGAAGAAACGGCGGGATATCATATTCTTGATTTATTATAAAATCTTGTATGATATTGTCATCAAGATCAGCTGGTTCTTCCGTAACTTTCTTCTTTTTCTCCATGGATTTTTACATGTAGGCAAACAACGTTTCAAAGTCCTCTTCACTGCTACCACTGCTAAGATCAGGAACATCTGCATCAAATGGTGGTGACAAGATTTCTTGATATAACAAGGGGTAGAGCTCTTTATCATCAGCATGGACATCAAAAGATTCACCACCTACATGGATATTACTCGTTCTGAATAAGTATTAGATAAAAGGATGTAAAAAGAAATGCCACACAGAGTATTTCCTCTTTCAGAAGGCAATGGACAGTCTGGAGTTTTTATGTTAATTACTATTTTAAGGCCAACAAGCCGGGTGATGTCAATTGAGAGGGCCAATTTGCAATGATTAAACTTATCCAGGAAATCCATTATAATTACTTCAATTGTAATGAAAAGAGCCGAGGTATGTGCCAGTCGGATCAAAGCTTGTGCAAAGTACAAGTTCAATTACTACTCGCATGATTTTGAATTACCTTTAAGATCACATCGTTACAAACAATCTCCCATCAATAATTATGACTGTTGATTAATAATGGAGACGAAGGTTATGGTGACAAAGTTGATGTGCAAAAAGGTCTCGACTAGGAGTTTCAGTACACGGGCTATCAATTTTTCGCACGTAACAAATCCGATCATTAAGAGGTGGAACAAAAACGACAAGATGTCAAAGCTCGAGTCCAGACATGGCGAACTTAAGGCAGAGAGATGGCGTCCATCCAATCATGAAGTAACTGATAGACTTGTATTAGCGTCTGTTGTCATGAATTACACAGAAAAATGATAATTTGGCAGAACCAGCTTTCAAAAGAGAAAATGGAGAAGCCTGACTTAAATGACTACCCAAAATCAACATGACTGTGAAACCACAATAGACGGACGACTGAGATTAACCAGAGCAGGATTCAGAATCGGGTTCAAAATTTTTCATAAAGTTCTTATTCAAAGATCACGCAAGCTGAAACCTGAAAGTACGGATTTGTGGGTTGCGGGATGCAAAAAAAATGGAAGTAAAAAAGGATCCCGAAAGCCAAAAACTGACTATGCGGGTGGCGAGCTTCGGAAACATTAAACTGTGAAGCAACATAACCATCCCAAAATTACATGTTGCGGGTTTCGGGAACACACACCGAATAAACAAAACAACATAATCCCGAAAGCCGAATGCCGCCATTGCGGGATTCGGGTTTCGGGGTAATTATTTCTCAGTGTTATTAAAGAAGGATTCCGCAACCCGCAGCTATCGGGTTGCGGGTTTCGGAATTACCAAAACCAAAACTTAAAAAAAAAACAACAATCCCGCAACCCGCACCTGTCGGGTTGCGGGTTTCAGGTTCTCCAAATGTCGGGTTTCGGGATGATGATAACAATCAACAAAATACTCAAAATTTTGGCTCTTTTCAGACCGAAACACTTTGGAAGAAATAATAAAACCCTTACAAACAAGCAGACCAAAAGCATGGGTGAATAATTTTAGAGGCAAAATCTAAATCTAAAATTTTCAATATGACTCACCCACGCTTTGCGTTTATTAAAATTGGGGCTCCTGTGCTTAGCTAAGCATGGGATCTCTTATGGCCACAAAAAATGGCGACTGGCTAGGAAGATCCAGTTATCTCTGCAATCAAATCCATCTAAATATAACATGTCAATCAACCGATTTCTTGAAACTCAAATCAAAGAAGATACTCAAAAGATAACAGCCAACAAACAATGAACATGAAAATGGATAGATTTCAACAATGGCCATTTTAAAGATAACGCTCATCTAATAAGGAGATTTAGAGAGTAATCCAAATCTTTACCATAATGTAATCATTAAAAACCAGCTTGTGTTGAACCTGGGCACAGTCTTAGCAATGCTCACGGATATCCAAATTACAGATCACCTTGGTTTATTAACTGCATGTATATTCAGTGATCCTCTATGGATTATATATATACTTCTTTATCTTTTCATTTCTTTTTTTATATTTTGTCCCCTTATATATATATATATATTATACATAGAACCTTGTTGATACAAGACCACTGTACTAACTTGGTGATCAGATGAAATAGCGGTATTCACAAGCCTGATCTGGAAACTGGTCAAGCTAGCTCAATGTCGAGACTCCTTGTCTTCTGGCTATAATACCAAAAGAAATTATCATGGCTTGGTAACCATATTGTGATAATTTCAGTCCAAGGTCAGACCCATGATCATAGCAGGGCTGGCTTCTGATAAGACCCCTCTGTTCTTGTATACAACAAAAATCTCATAATGAAAGACAAAGCAATTTATTTTGGCATAGGATACAAGGCATTACCATGGCTTGGTGACCATATAGTGAAAATGTTACTCACTAGTGCTTTGCGGATCATGAATGGACCGACCTGTAATAGGATCTTCCACCTTCCAGTAGAACTGAAAGTCATCTTCCAAGTGTGGTGGCTTGATGTGAAGATGTCATTCCACTTTAAACACCTATGAACCTAATGGGATGGCTTGATAACAAGACCACCCACCTTGTAACTTATAATTT
Organism: Larix kaempferi; assembly: GCA_027924585.1. Taxonomy (NCBI): domain Eukaryota; kingdom Viridiplantae; phylum Streptophyta; class Pinopsida; order Pinales; family Pinaceae; genus Larix; species Larix kaempferi. The sequence goes on from BSBM01000150.1 coordinate 10,498,020, forward strand.
TAAGCAAAATTCATATTCAAAGTGATTGTAAAAGGATCCATGAGCAATCGGAACTGGTCAAGTTATTATGATATTCCGTTCAACCATGAAACACCAGATAGAGAAATGATGACCATCCTCCATACCTCAATTACACAAATAAAGCATTGTGAAAGATAATGATCAAAGTGAAAAGTATCCAAAGGCACTGCACTTATTTGACTTTTTATTCTTCGGATCAAATTCTAATCAAAAGCTAGAAATTAAGATTGATAATGATGCTGAAACTTCAGAAGCAATTGTTGCTAAGAAAAGTGATCATAAGACATTACCACAATTGCAAAGCCTTATTAATGAAAATCAAAACAAAACAAGAAAACCAATCAAAATGCCAATGCAATAAAACAAATGATTGAAAAACAAACCACACCTATGTACAAGTGCACCAAATTGTTTAAACAAAATACTTTTTGAGAAGAGACACATTCACTGGGAAGGTGTCTACAACTCCCTCTAGCGTTTGTAATCGAATAGTGCTGGGACCAATCTTTTCTGTAATAATGAAAGGTCCTAACCAAAGGCGTTGAAACTTGGTGTACTGATTCTTATCTTTATGTTGCTTATCCCACCTTAGAACCAAGTCACCAACAGAAAATTCCCTATCAAATGAAGATTTTTCATCAAACCATCTCTTCACCATCTGTTGATGATGATACACTTGTTCTTGGCTATTTCCCTGTCCTCCTCTAGCTTCAAGAGGGTGTCAATTCTTTGCTGGAGGGGAGAAGAATCATCTTCTTGGACGAACTGGGCCAATTGTAACGAAGGAATGGTAAGATTAGTGGGAAGGATGGCTTCTTTGTCATAAACCAAACAGTAGGGAGAATTTGCAATTGTTGCTTTTGGGGTAATTCGATCTGCCCATAATGCATTATACAACTGTGTGTGCCAATCTCTATGATAAGAAGCTACAATCTTCTTGAGAATGTTTATCAAGTTTTTGTTCGATGACCCAACCAAACCATTACCTTGAGGATAATAATTGGCAGAAAACTTAAGCTTAATCCCCATCTCAAAGGCATATTCAGTTATATCGATTGAAGAGAAGTAGGATGCATTATCGAAAACTAAGTACACTGGAGCGCCAAAGCATGTGACGATTTAGCTATCAAGGAAAGAGATTACTTGGGTAGTGTTACATTGTTTAAGAGGAGCTGCCTCCACCCATCTAGTGAAATAGTCTGTGGCTGTGAGGATATACTTATGTTGAAGGGATGAAGGAGGGTTTATAGGCCCAACAAAATCCAGTCCCTATTGTTGAAATGGAAACTGAATTGTAACTGGTTGTAAAGGAAATGCAGGTTTCCTAAACTTCCCTATGCATTTCTGGCATGGCTCACAATTCCTCACATAAGCATAAGCATATTTAAACAACACGGGCCAATAATATCTGGCCCTAAGAATCTTGTGTGCTGTAGTCTCTCCTGAGAAATGGCCTCCAGCAGGACCTGCATGAAATTGAAACAAAATGTCATCAGTTTCATGTTTTTCCAAGCATCTAAGAAATACTCCATCATAATCTTTTCTAAAAAGAACTTAATCAATGAATTGATAAGGAGCAGATTTCAGTCTTAAATCCCTTCTTTTCTTAAAATCAAGAGTTTTAGGAGCAAACCCATGGTTCAGAAAAAATCTGATATTTTCATACCATTCCGATGTCGGGGCATCGATAACGTTTACAACACCTGGGGGAATTTGTTCCTCGTGATCCCATTCGGACTGCTGCTGTGCGGGGTCATTAGATTGTGCAATAAGAAGACAAAGACCTTGTCTGTTAACAATTTTAGTTGGCCTGATCTCAAGATCATATTCTTGTAGGGCGGTCATCCAATGGGCCCTCTTTTCCCCCAATTCTTTCTGGATGAGGACATTTCTGATAGCAGAATATGGAACAATGACTTTGGTTCGAGACTTCAGCAAGTAGGGTTTGTAATGTTTGACGGATTTATAGACCTCATAGGCTTGCTTATCGATCTGCGAGTATTTAAGCTCTGCACCTTTGAATGTTGAGCTCCTAAAAGACATTAGGATTTCAATATCATTGTCATGCTTTTGAGTTAAGACAGCTGCATAAGAAAAGTCTGTAGAAAAAGTATAAAGAATGAAATCCTTATCAAAATCTGGGGACATGAGAGTAGGAGTTTCTGCAATGGCCTTTCGAATTCAGATAAACGCATCTCTCTATTCCTGCGACCAAGTAAACTGCACATCTTTCTTGACCAAAAGTTGTAATGGTTTAACAATCTGGGCAAAATTTGGTACAAATCTACGTACAAAATTAATCTTACCTAAGAAGGATTGCATTGCTTTGCACGAGCCTGGTAAACCAATCTTTGAAATAGCCTCTGTATGTTCAAGATTGATAATCATACCTTCTTTCGACACAATGAAGCCAAGAATCTTTCCTTCTGTTACTGCAAAAATAGATTTCTTCGGGTTGAGAGAAATACCGAATTTCCTGCAACAATCAAAAACTTGTTTCAAAGAAAACACATGTTCATGTCGTTTTTTAGAATAAATAGTGATATCGTCAAGGTAAACTATGACAGAATTATGCCTTAACCCTCGGAAAGCTATATCCATATCTCTCTGAAAAGTAGCTCCTGCATTGATCAGCCCAGAAGGGAAAACATCTCTAACCTGGCTACCTTTTGAAGAATCTACTCCATTGGTGGAACATGATAGTTGTCTTTCTTAGAAGCCCGATTTAGGTTCCTGAAATCGACACATAATCGAATTTCCCCACTTTTCTTATGGACATGTACTAAGTTAGCAATCCATTGAGTGTGCCTGACCGGAAAGATAATTCGAGCAGTGAGCAGCTTCTCCAGCTCCTTTTTTATTGAAGGATCCAAACTGGGGTGCATCTTCCTCAGCTTTTGTTGAAATGGCTTAACCTCTGGTTTCATGGGTATATTATGAAACATGACGCTAGTATCAAACGTTTTCAACTCATCATACGTCCAAGCGAAAACATCCTTATACTATTTATACAATGCAATAATGGCTCTGCGTTCTTCAAGGGTACAATCAACTCCCAAATTAATGAAACGAGGTTCCTGTTTGGTGCCTAGGTTGACCCGCTCATAGTTCAAGGATGAGCTTTGAGTTTTACAATTAGTTTGAGATTTGAACTTGTCCTGTAAATCATAAAACTTTTCTAGATTGATCACAGACTTCGGGATGACGTTCGAGGAATTAGTGAGAGAATTTTCATGTTCTTCTTCATCGATGGCCATGTCTTGAAACATATCCTGAGTAGTGAGGAAGTCGAGTATCTGTCGGTCATCATCAAACACTTTCCAATTAGTCACATTATCCGGAATGGATGGTCTGTACATCAATTCGATAGAAAAAGTTTGAGGAGACAGACCTTCTAGCGGGATCAGTCTAGACGCTATGTTTGCTAACAGGTCTGCATCAAAATTTTGTGACCTGGGAACTGATTTAATATTGAATTCCGAAAATGAGTTGGTTAGATCCCTTACCAACTTTTGATAATTAGCCAAACGCGGAGATAAGCAGTGTATTTTATTCCTGACTTGCTTGACTATAATTTCGGAGTCTCCATAGCATTCTATTGCTTGTACACCTAAATCAATGGCCTTCTTGAGCCCCTGCACAAGAGTTTCATATTCGGCTACATTATTAGTGCAATCAAATTCTAACCTGCAAGCAATCATGATTTTCATTCCTTTAGGATTGATAAGAACACAACCCACTCCAGCTCCGTCCTTGGACTTGGAGCCATCGAAAAATAAGGTCCATGAGACAAGGTCTAATCTAAAATTTGTATTCACATTATATACATTATGCACAATTTCACCAGAAAAAGGTACAGAAGTAACCTGAGTGATATGTGATTCGTTTTGAATGCTTTCTTCTGGTGAGGCATCAGCTGGGAATTCACCGAAAAAGGTATCAAATGTAAATTGCTCTGCATGAGAGGTGAGACAACCAGCAAGTTCACTTGAATCATTAAGATCAGTAACTGTTTGTTTCATAAAAGGTTCTCTGCTGATCTTAATTTTATTTGGTTGACCATTGTAAGGCAACCATAAATGGGACCTGTCGGTTGCAAAGTAACCTTTAAGTTTCTATGACCAGTCCCTACTTAACCACATCCCATAGGCTTCTGGGATGTCAGCTATCACAATGTCAACTGTCTGATGGATCCTGGGATCAGCTGACAGTGTGAGTAGAACGTTTCTCAATTTGCCAACCACTCTGACTTTGGATCTGTCAAGTTGCACAATATGGGTTGGACAGGGTTCCCATGTTGCATTCAATTTTCTGCAAACAGAGAGGGGCATCACATTTGATGACGCTCCTGAATCTATCATGCAGTTGTGCACATTCCGGTTGAAAATCTCAAAATTAAGCAAGAAAGGAGGAGTTCTCTTACTTGTTGTTTTTTTATCATCAGTTTTAGTGACAGAGTCTAGATTATTATTATTCTGTGACTCTCTAGACTATTTGACTACCATGTTTTTAGGTAAAGAATCCGTCATAGCAGGAATCTTGAGTAGCTCAAACAGAGAGATGTTTGCTTTGACTCTTTTTAAGTCTTCAACCAGGTTGTACTCCATTTGAGGGAGGATTGTATCCTTCTGTGGGACAGTCTTGTTTCCTGTGGGAAACGGGGGAGAAGATGAAGGTTCTTGAAGTGGTTGTGGTCTTGACCTTGTATTATAAGGATGGTGTGTGTTAAATACTACCTCAAGTTCTTCTTCTTCTTCACACATAGGAAGTTCTGAAAAGAAACCCATAGCATCGACCTGTGGATCATCTTATGCTTCATGTTCAGGTAGTGGAGGATTTGGGGTAGTCTAATTGTTGGAAGTGTTGGGGGTGACTTGAGATTCTGCTGCCAATGCTCTAAAAATAGAAAAGAGTTCAGCATTTATGAGTGCATCTGCCGGATTTGGTGGTGGTGGATTTTGTAGAGGCTGGTAAGGTCTTCTAAACGGAGGCCTTACAAAACCTCTGTTCTAATTCTGATTATCATTAGTGTTCTTCTTCAAATCCACCATCTCATTTGACATCTTCTGAAGGAATTTTTTCATTTCAGTCATATCAAATGGATCCTTGTTCTGAATTGTGGGTTTAGGGACATTCTCAATTTTATTCCTGGAAGTGGAAGGTTGTCCTTCGGAAGCCTCTGGGCTATCTTCCAGACAAAAGTTGTCCTTCTCAACTTGGATTGCTTCATCAAATGCTTCCAGTAAAGTACCCTTCTGTGCCCTTTTGACCCATATTGCAATAGGGGGAGGTAGACCCTTTTCATAATAAGCCACCAATAATTCTTCAGCTGGAAGAAGATTGCTAGGAATTCTATTTTTGAGATATGAAAACCTTTGGTTAAAGTATTTTACCCTTTCTTTTCCTTTGATTTTCATGGAGGATAACTCTAAGACAAGATCTTACGGTGTTTTTTCATCCCCGAATTTCTGGGTAAAATGTTTCTCGAACTCATCCCAGGAAGTTATAGATTGGGTTGGTAAAGCAAAATACCAAGTGGCCGCCCTACCCTCAAAAGTGTATGGAAAGAGTCTGCATACTACATCCTCATGTACCACACTTCTAAGCCTAATTTCCTGCATGAAATTTTTATGTGATCCAACGCAAGTATCTTATCATCAGGGTTGCATTTAGGCAGCCATTTCTCAGGATTTTTTGGTAATCTATGTTGATCACCTAATATGAAAATTGCACCTTGGTCAAGCAAAGGTCTGTTTTGACCTTCTCCATCCATTGGAGGTTCTTTTTCTTCTTCTTCAGATGACAAACTAGAAGAATTTTCTTTGTCTGAGGAAGATGATGAAGATGAAGGAGGGGATGGTGGTGGACCACCGGCTCCAAGATTTGGCTGACCTTGTGTTGCTGTGTGAGTGGTCTCATGGTTATATTCAGGAGAATCAGGTCGATGAATCGATTCTTGGTTTTCAGGTTGTTGATTGACTGTGTGTTTAGATCAGTGGCGTACTAAACCTGTAGGTCACTAGTCTGTGCAGTGGGAATTTGTTGATCTTCCCAACCACCAGTGTGTAGAATATTTTCTAAGTTTAAGGCTTCCATACCACGTCATCTTTGATCGGCAAGTCGTTGTTTTGCTCTTAAGACCCTATCGGCAGATGTTTTCAATATCTGCTCTAACGAGATGGGCCCTCTTGTAGGTGATGTGAAAATGATATCTCCTCTGTTCTCCTGTTGTATCACAGGTGTGATAGGTATAGTTGTAGGTTGCGTAGATGTAAAAGGGAGAACTGTAGGTTGTGAATTAGTTGGTTGTTCAGATGTTGAAGCCCTAGTCTGGATTCGGGTTTGAACCGTTGAAATACTTGTTGGAGGAGGTTTATTAGTAGTTTTCTTAGGCATGTTTTACTAGTGGCCCTCCTTCTAGCACCATTTTTTTATGCCTCGGGGGTGTAGGGTGAGTGCAAAGTGCTGGAATGGGTCCAAGGCACACAATAGGGGATGAAAACCCAGCCAAAGGCTTCGAAAGACCCTGCGCAAGGGAAATTCTATCCTCGAGCTGTTTGGTGTGGTAATCACCCACGGATATTTGGCCTCCGCTGGCACTCTATGAGTAAAAGATTTGATATTAAAAAGATCAGTTTTCCTATGAAGGAAAACAAAGTATGAAAGTTGGTTAACAAACCTAACTTAACCTAACTAAGGAAAGAACCTATTCTAAGTCATATCTAACCTAAAAGGAAAATTTGATATCGTGCAAATCAGAATTGAAGCATGATGAATGTAAAATTAGTCACAGCAGATCTAATGAACAAGTAAATCAATCACAATAGATGAAACTCAGAAAAATGGTGTAAAACTGTGCAAAGCATGCATCAGTGCTAAATATCCCAATGAGGGTGAATAATTACAATACAATACAGTAACAATGACTGAGCAATTCGAATTGCCTAAGGAGGTAATTCGAATCACTGAATGGAGTAGCTTGACTCCAACTAGGAGTCCTCATCATCAATCGGTGGTGGTCATCAATGCACAAGAACCAGTCATCCAGGTGTCAATTTGAGTCTAACTGAGTGTAACAAGTGTAACTGAAGTGTGTAGCACTGATTAAGGGAAGGAGGCTCAGTGGAGGGTGCATGGGAGGCTAACTGAAGTCATAACAAGTCATCTAGTCAATCTGGAGGTCCAATGGAAGTGAAACAGTCAGTCGGGAGTGAAACTAGCCTCAAATCAGGGAGAATCGGAGCTAACTGAGTGTAACTGAAGTGGAACTGCAGTGGTAGGTGAAGAAGTGTGCCCTTCTTTTGAATTAGGTGAGAAGTGGGCACCTTCCTAACTAGGAGGGCTAAAAATCTGAAGTAAGTGGCTCTCGGGTACTAGAATAAGGTGGTTAAGGTGTTGGAGGCATCAACCTGGTGACTGGGATGCATGCAAAGTGCATGCAAACCCTAGAATTTGCATGCAAATCCGAATTGCATGCAAGATCCTGAAAAAGATGATGTGGATATCCGAACACCCCCCCTCAAGCTAGACTATGATGTGCAAAAGAAAATAATGTGGGGCCCTAGTAACTGTGACCAAAGGTCACCCCAATACAATAATCCAAAAAATGATGAAAATAAACTAAGTGAGGAAAGAGGGAAAACCCAGTGGGAAGAAAGCCCCCCCTCAAGCTAAAGCATAATAATGGATCAATCTGTCTCCACCATGATGGAACTCAAGCCAACAGTGAACGAGGTAAGATATCTTCTTCTCAGTGAAGCTCTTGGTGAAGATGTGTGCAATTTTCTCATCAGTAGGGCAATATTGCAGAATGATGGTGCGATCATGCACCAACTATCGAATGTAATGCATATGAATCTCAATGTGTTTGGTCCTCTACCACTGAAATGGATCTGTGGAGATCTTGATAGCACTTTGATTGTCACAAAATAGTATAGTTGAAGTAGTGCCACCAAAACCAAACTCGGAAAGAATACCCTACAACCAAACTGCCTGAATGCAGGCATTGACTGCCCCTCGATACTTTGCCTCTGCTAAAGAAAGTGCAATGGCTGCTTGCTTTTTGCTGGACCAGAAAATAGCACCATGACCAATCATGAAAACATAACCGGAAGTGGACTTCCGATCAATGCTATCACCTGCCCAATCTGAATCAGTAAAACCAATGAAATCAAGCTCAGAATCTACAGCATAATGTATGCCAAACTGTCTCGTACCTTGCACATACTGCAAGATCCGCTTGGCTGCTCGCCAATGAAGCTCATGTGGCTGCTGCATATACCTTGACACGACACTCACAGCATATGAAATATCATTCCTTGAGTGTGTCAAATAAAGTAGTGAACCAATCAACTGTCGATACATACTGCAATCTGCAAGCGATGTAGAATCTCCCTCTTCAAGACTAATTCCTGAGAGGAATGGGAATGGGGCTGCCTTACATTCAGCCATATTAAACTTCAATAACAGGTCAGAAGCATATTTTTTCTGAGATATAGTGATCCCATCAAAATTTTGAGCTATCTCCAAGCCCAAAAAGTGACTCAGCAAGCCCAAATCGCTCATGTCAAAAGCTAGATTTAAGGCAATTTTTAGCTTGTTTATTGAAGTAAGAGTGCTACCAGTAATGAGAAGATCATCAACATAAAGTACAATAACCAACAAATTACCTTTAACTCACTGAAGATACACATTCGGATCAGATTTGCATCTTTGGAAATTCTGAGAAAGAAGGAAGGAGTCCATCTTTGCGTACCAAGCTCTTGGGGCCTGTTTTAACCCATACAAAGATTTCTTCAATCTGCAAACTAATGATGGATCTGATGTGTAGCCCTATGGATGCTACATATATACCTCTTTAGTAAAGTCTCCATGTAGAAATTCACTCTTCACATCCATGTGGTGCACTTCCCAGTGCTTGGATGCGGAAATAGCCAAAACAAGGCGGACGGAATCCATCTTTGCAACCGGTGCAAAGGTCTCAGTGTAGTCCACTCCTTGGACTTGGGAGAAACATTTTTCCACAAACCTTGATTTTTATTTGCTGATAGAGCCATCAGCAGCAAATTTCGTGTGGTAGACCCATTTACACTTCACTAATTTTCTTCCAGGTGGAAGAGAAACTAGCTCCCATGTGTTGTTCTTTTGAAGAGAACTGTACTCTTCATCCATGGCACTTTGCCATCTCGGATCTCGGTGGGAAGAATAGTATGATGTGGGATCTGAACCAGCCATCAAATAAAAAATCTCAGGAATTAATGGATCAACAATAGAAAGAGCCATACCTGCTCTTTGAAAGTCTGCTCTTGTTCGTCTCGGATCAGCAGGATTTCCAAGGTTCGAACTAGCAGATTGAAGAGTGTTTTGGGCCCACTTTGGTAACTGAGGAGGATCTGAATGGTCGGATTCCAAACCTGATATTTCATGATCATCATATGCTGCTACAATATCAGAAATATCAGAACTCATACCTTCATTATCGCTGCATGGATCTTCTTCTGGTGAAGGCGGTGAATCGGCAGTCTCTTCCTCGACTAGTTGCAATTCTTGAAGCGGTTCTTCAAATTGCACACTGCGCTCTATGAATATCTTTTTAGATCTGATATCCATGAGTTTATATGCTTTTGATTCTTCCCCATATCCTATCAGTATGCACTCAATAATTTTTGGATCCAAAGCTCGTCTCTTCTTGGAAGGAATTCTAGCCCATGCAGTAGAGCCAAAAACTCTCAAATTTGACACATCCGGTTTGTGACCAAAGAATGTTTCGAAAGGAGTCATACCTTTCACAGATGAATGTGGAAAATGGTTCTGTATGTATGCAACAACATTGATTGCTTCAGCCCAAAGATTTGCAGCCAAACCTTTTGATTCAATCATGCATGTAGCCATCTCTTTCAGTGACCGATTTTTCCTTTCCGCTACAGCGTTCTGCTGGGGTGTGTAGGGAACAGTATGTTGGATCTGAATTCCTCTTTGGGCACAAAGTTGCAGCAAATTGGACTTGATATATTCTCCACCATTATCATATCTAAGAGCTTTGATCTTGCTCTCAGTGGCGGTCTCAACAGAAGCCTTAAAATCCTTGAATTTTCCAAGCACTTCTGACTTGTTTTTGAGAAAGAATACCCATGTAAAGCGGGAAAAATCATCAATAAATGTCAAAACATACCTTGAACCATTTAATGATGTATGGGGCAGTGGACGACTGATATCAGAATGTATCAACCCCAAAACTGTAGAATCTCTACTAGCTTTGTCGCGGTCGAATTTGTGCTCGAGGTGCTTCCCAATAATGCAACCAGTGCATATTCCCTTCGAGGAACGGAGTTGTGGAAGACCATCTACCATGGATTTGTTTGATAGAAGCAGAAAATACTTATAATTAAGATGTCCAAATCTTTCATGCCAAAGCCTACTAACCTCATTACCATGTGTGCGAAGAGCAGTGGGCTTTGCAAATGGAATAAAGTGTGAAAACTCATAGCATTTTGCAGTGTGGTTTGCCTTTCCGACTGCAACAAGTCTTCCACTTTTGATATCAGAAATTTCAACTATATTAGGGCTGAATGTAACTTGCTTCGGTTCACCAGTGTGTGTCATTTGATACACAGAAAGAATATTTGAATCCAAGGAAGACACATAGAGAACATTCTAAAAGCTTCCATGATCTACATGAATCGTACCTTTTCCCTTTGAAGAAATTTTTGAGTCATATCCCAAATGGATGGGGATGGAACTGTTTGGATCGAATGAAGAAAAAGAATCAATATTTTCATCCATATTATTCGATGCACCCGAATCTATCAAGAGAGTAGTGGGCTTCGAAACAGTTGCCATGAGTGCTTGTCCTCTTTCATGATCATCATTCCTATCCTTCTTCCTTGCACCGTCAGGAAGAGTTATGTTGTTCTTTTCCAAAAGGAGGGCCATTTGATCTATAGTATTCTTCATACATGAACTTTCAGGATGAAAGCCACGGTTGCAATAAGTACATTTAGATTTTTGGTTACCTTCTTTGCCCTTTTCCTTGAACTTTGAACTGGATGGTGCATCCGTTTGTTTGCCTTTCTCTCTTTGCTTGTGAGGCTCGAATTTGGGCTTCTCCTTCTTTTGCTTTCCTTTACCGTTTGAGATCTTGGGTCCTTGAACATATAGGGATGAATATTTGGAGCTTATGGACCCCATTTGAATCAACTTGTCATGCTCTTTTGTGACGGACTCAATGAAGTCATTCAAGGTAGGCATCTTCCAATTCGGGGTAGTTAGCCGACCAGAATTGAAAGTAGAGACAAATACCAAATAATATTTACCAAGCTTGCTGAGAATGGAGAGGATCAATTGTTTATCCTCTTTGATAACTCCACTGTTCTTCAACTACAAGTTCAAGTTCTTGAATTTTGTGAAGAATTCATTGATGGTATCAAAATTCTCAGGACCAAGGGCAATCAATTCATTCTCTATTTGAAAATCCCTAAGCTCGTCCTACTTTCCAAATAGTGTTTCAAGTTGCTCCCATATAGCTTTTGGATTCTTCAATCCGCTGAGATGGAAGTGAAGATCTTTGGAGATGGAGAGACAAAGAAGACCATAAGCTTCATCAAGCTTGTTGTAGTGTTTGGTTCTATTTGACAGATTGTTTGGCTCCAATTCAAGACCAAGAGTGACTCGGTAGTAACCTTTTGAACATAATATGATCTCCATATCATCTTTCCAATCAAAATAATTGAATGGGGTGAGGATAGGCTTTGAAGAAGAGTATTCCATTGCGAGGAGCGAGTGCGCACTAATGTAGAGGAGCTTGCAAGGGCAGAGTAGCGAATGCAAATGATGGAGACAAAAACCTGCAAATCACAATAAACCAAGAACAATGAGGTCAAACAATCCACCCTTTTAGAGTTGCATCACACCTGGGATTGGAGATCAAACAATGTTGAATGGGTCCAATGTATTAGATCTAGGAATTATGTGGAAAATCAAGCTTCTGGATTGGTATTGGATGTATTTTCAAGCTTTTCATGCACAGGAGCGAATGCCCTTGAGATCTTTCATGCCAAAACTTTTTGCAATTTTTGAGCAATTCACTCAAATCTTCTTGTAGAAACACCTGTAGAAAAGAGATCTTGTCCCTGCAATGGCTTTGATACCATGTAAAATTAGTCACAGCAGATCTAATGAACAAGTAAATCAATCACAATAGATGAAACTCAGAAAAATGGTGTAAAACTGTGCAAAGCATGCATCAGTGCTAAATATCCCAATGAGGGTGAATAATTACAATACAATACAGTAACAATGACTGAGCAATTCGAATTGCCTAAGGAGGTCATTCGAATCACTTAATGGAGTAGCTTGACTCCAACTAGGAGTCCTCATCATCAATCGGTGGTGGTCATCAATGCACAAGAACCAGTCATCTAGGTGTCAATCTAAGTCTAACTGAGTGTAACAAGTGTAACTGAAGTGTGTAGCACTGATTAAGGGAAGGAGGCTCAGTGGAGGGCGCATGGGAGGCTAACTGAAGTCAGAACAAGTCATCTAGTCAATCTGGAGGTCCAACGGAAGTGAAACAGTTAGTCGGGAGTGAAACTAGCCTCAAATCAGGGAGAATTAGAGCTAACTGAGTGTAAATGAAGTGGAACTGCAGTGGTAGGTGAATAAGTGCGCCCTTCTCTGGCAGTAGGTGAGAAGTGGGAGCCTTCTTGACTAGGAGGGCTAAAACTCTGAAGTAAGTGGCTCCCGGGTGCTAGAATAAGGTGGCTAAGGTGTTGGAGGCATCAACCTGGTGACTGGGATGCATGCAAACCCTAGAATTTGAATGCAAACCCTAATTGCATGCAAGATCCTGAAAAAGATGATGTGGATATCCGAACAATGAACAAGTAGTAAGTTCCTTGAACAGAAATGTCTTCGGGTTCTTCACTTGTTAATTTAAAGCATTATCAGTTAATGAAAATTAAGTGACAATTCTTCAAAGTGTTTAAGCCTATTCAAATATCTGATCTGTAATCATTGTGTTAATTGAAAAATTAACATTTGATTATACATGTTTGTTTGCATCAAGTCATTTGCAAAAATATAAAAGTGAAAATGTTCAATTAAAGAAATTTAATAGAACAATTTTGAGCATAATCCAAACATACAGAGAAATCAATATGACAGATCTTATGCATTAATGAATATCTAGCAAAAGATTAAACACATAATTGATGACAATTTGAAACATTAACTCAGCAATTCTCAAAGAAATTTGAAGAACAATGGAAGGTGGATTCAAAGATAGCTTTCCTGAATAGAGAAGTCTTGTACAAAAATTACAATGACTCTGATAGACAGAGTATCTTCAGTCCAATCTCCCGCTGAATTGCAATTCCAAAATTCCCAACCCTTTACTAAGGGAAACATTCCTCCTTATATACTAAATTTACATAAGAGTTCCAAAAGGAGAAATTCTACAAAATAGGGATTACAAAATAGGGATTACAAAATCGGATCTAACCATTGATCCAAGAAACCTTGCTATTTTTAAGCTTAAAAGATTTTTCTGCCACCTTTCACAAAAGAAAGACTTGTTCTTTAATCAGATAGGGTCTCGTGGCACCATAAAAATTAAATCACAAATGGATCACTATCTTCGACAGGTGGTGTGGCTTGCAAAGAATCTGCTATAGGACATTCAGGTTCGGGGAACTTACTATCAAAAACAGAGAAATCCATTAGAGGATCTACTTCAGGAAGAAACGGCGGGATATCAGATTCTTGATTTATTATAAAATCTTGTATGACATCGTCATCAAGATCAACTGGTTCTTCCGGAACTTTCTTCTTTTGCTCCACGTAGTTTTGCATGTAGGCAGACAACGTTTCAAAGTCCTCTTCATTGCTACCACTGCTAAGATCAGGAACATCTACATCAAATGGTGGTGACAACATTTCTCGATATAACAAGGGGTAGAGCTCTTTATGATCAGCATGGACATCAAAAGATTCACCACCTGCATGGATATTACTCATTCTGAATAAGTCTTAGATAAAAGGATGTAAAAAGAAATGCCGCACAGAGTATTTCCTCTTTCAGAAGGAAATGGACAGTCTAGAGTTTTTACGTTAATTGCTATTTTAAGGCCAACAAGCCAGGTGATGTCAATTGAGAGGGCCAATTTGCAATGATTAAACTTATCCAGGCAATCCATTATAATTACTTCAATTGTAATGAAAAGAGCCGAGGTATGTGCCAGTCGGATCAAAGCTTGTGCGAAGTACGAGTTCAATTACTACTCGCATGATTTTGAATTACCTTTATGATCACATCGTTACAAACAATCTCCCATCAATAATTATGACTGGTGATTAATAATGGAGACGAAGGTTATGGTGACAAAGTTGATGTGCAAAAAGGTCTCGACTAGGAGTTTTAGTACACGGGATATCAATTCTTCGCACATAACAAATCCGATCATTAAGAGGTGGAACAAAAATGACAAGATGTCAAAGCTCGAGTCCAGACATGGTGAACTTAAGCCGGAGAGATGACGTCCATCCAATCATGAAGTAACTGATAGACTTGTATAGCGTCTGCTGTCATGAATTACAAAGAAAAATGATAATTTGGTAGAACCATCTTTCAAAAGAGAAAATGGAGAAGTCTGACTTAACTGACTACCCACAATCAACATGACCATGAAACCACAACAGACGGATGACTGAGATTAACCGGAGCAGGATTCGGAATCGGGTTCAAAATTTTTCATAAAGTTCTTATTCAAAGATCCCGCAAGCCGAAACCTGAAAGTACGGATTTGTAGGTTGCGGGATGCAAAAAAAAATGGAAGTAAAAAACGATCCCGAAAGCCGAAAACCAACTATGCGGGTGGTGGGATTCGAAAACATTAAACTGTGAAGCAACATAACCATCCCGAAAGCCGCATCCCAAAATTACGTGTTGTGGGTTTCGGGAACATACACCGAATAAACAAAAAAACACAATCCCAAAAGCCGAATGCCGCCATTGCGGGATTCAGGTTTCGGGGTAATTATTTCTCAGTATTATTAAAGAAGGATTCTGCAACCCGCAGCCGTTGGGTTGCGGGTTTCGGAATTACCAAAACCAAAACTTAAAAAAAAAAAAACAGTCCCGCAACCCGCACTTATCGGGTTGCGGGTTTCGGGTTCTCCAAATGTCGGGTTTCGAGATGATGATAACTGTCAACAAAATACTCAAAATTTTGGCTCTTTTCAGACCGAAACACTTTGGAAGAAATAATCAAACCCTTACAAACAAGCAGACCAAAAGCATGGGTGAAGAATTTTAGAGGCAAAATCAAAATCTAAAATTTTCAAGATGACTCACCCACGCTTTGCGTTTATTAAAATTGGGGCTCCCATGCTTAGATAAGCATGGGATCTGTTGTGGCCACAATAGTGCAAGGTTTCAATGGGATTTTCATTTCGCCCAAGTCGCCATCAATACCTTTCATTTCTGAAAACTTGGTATGAAACAAATCTTGAATGTCATGCAAGAGCTTAGTCATTTTTCCCATTGTTTCATCATCCTAGTAATATCCTATATTTGCAAACTTTGGATCTTCAAGAGAGCCTATATTTACCTTTTTTATCTTCAACATCTTCAAAC
The DNA here is from genome assembly GCA_027924585.1 of Larix kaempferi. Lineage (NCBI taxonomy): Eukaryota > Viridiplantae > Streptophyta > Pinopsida > Pinales > Pinaceae > Larix > Larix kaempferi. The sequence goes on from BSBM01000150.1 coordinate 10,513,672, forward strand.
ATTTGTCAGATGTAATCTCAAGTCCCTTCAGATGATGAATTCCCTTAGTTTATAGAATATGAATATCCCTCGGATCATCATCCTATGGCCCTTCGTTAATGTTGTAACACTCCATCATTTTCTACACTATCGTAGTCCACTGCAACATATTAGACATTGGTCCTGGAATTTTTTCAAAAAAAATCCCTTGATAATCTGCAGAGCCGCATCTATTGTAGGACTTTCATCCTCATAATTGAATGTATGTTTGAAGCCCATTTTCATATAAGTGTCTCATTCTACAGTTCCTTGTCACAGTTCCAACAACGTATACCAATTCGTGGGTATAATGTTAAGTTTATGGATAAACATATGTACCCGCTCTTACGTGGGTATTCTGCCAAATTGTAGTACATGTAGCTGAATGATCAGCAGTGCTAGTCATCCCAGTATATTTCTCACCAATGTATGGAATCCCTTGGTCTAAATATCTTCATCACTGCGCTCAACCGGTTATAGAGTGCTTATGGACATCCCACCATCTCGTTGGTGTTGCTTTTAGGGCGACGTCTAGAAATAATAATCGATGTTGTTCAGGTGCCTTGTCTTCAAATTTATCAATAAAATTTTCCACATTGGGTAAGCCTTCATAAGTATGAATATTACATACCTTTGTTCCAACCCAATGAAGTGATTTTGTCACATGAGCACAACTTTGCATTGATACTTCATGTAACCTGTTTTGCCATCTTTCCAGAGCTTCCCCAGAGTCAGAGGAACATGAGCTAACACTTCCTCAGTTGAGCGTTCCATCGGTTGTAGGATTGATATGGTAATTTATCCTGGATAATACATTATAAATGTTGTTTAGATATTGAGCATCATAATGTCCTTTGAATTATTCGACATACCTTTGTCCTTCTAGTGGGTCTTGAGGTGCGACAACTCTGATCTCTTCATTTCCAAATGTTAATATTCTCTTCTTAAAGTTGATGATGGTATGATTCTGAATTTCCCAATTCATGCCCAACAGTGCAAGATACAAATTAGTGTCATCAACAATCGTTATCACTTCAAAGTCTACAAAAGTTCGCAGTCCCTCCACTTCGACATGGACACCAACCATTTGACTGAATGGTATTAATTTCTTTGATTGGCAAACCGTAACTAAATAGGAGACCATACTAGCTTTGGATTGCCCATATTATCCCATGTCTATTTGGTCATGATATTTACATCTAAACCCAAATCTAAAATAACAAAATCCATGTCGTAGTCACCAATCTACACATTAAGTCGCAGTTATCGACCATTCTTTATTATTTTATGAACATGATTGACAACCATTTCAGATCTCACTTCTTCCTCAGACTCCCCAATTAACCTTTGCAATTCCCTCAATGCATTCCCATATTTGACCAAAGCTAAGCAACATTTTAGGAAAGAATGGAGAGCACTTACTTTTCCTAGATTCTTCTTTGGTGCATACTTGTCAAAGCGAGGTGACATGTCATATACAGGTCCTTCTTCAACAATGAGTGGTAGGGAGGATATTGACAGACCCTTCATAAATTCGTCACGAGCTCAAACAATATGCCCTTTTCCTTCTGAACATCAAACTATGGTGGCTTCTGGGCTACTGGACTCACTCTCGGATCTTTTTTATTATTATAACTGTTATTATCCCCACTTGTCGTAGCTCCACCTATTGTCACTACAGTGACAGTAGGTTGATTTAGGCACAGTTCTAATAAAATATTATGTACATTTTGATTATGGTTCTGGTTCTTATTATGATTCTACTTTTCCTGCCATTTCGCTATAACTTGTGGAAATTCTTCAATGGTATGAGCTAATGCTCTACAATACATATGAGTCGTAGCAGGATGTGGACACTCTCAATCATAATTTCTAGGGGTACCACAATTATAATATATGATTTGTCCTCTACCCCAACCAAATACTCCTTGTCCACGACCTCTGAATCCACCTCGCGGTTGATTGAATTCTGCATCACTTATCTCATCCTAACCTTCTCCCTTCATAAGAAATATGCTTATAGTGAGCTCAGTGAGCAACTGATATGCTCGACAATTTTTCTCGTCGTGTCCAACATACCGAAAAAATTTGCACCATAAATTTTGAGGAGTATTTACCATCTTTTGTAACAAGTATCATTCTTTCGATTGTTGTCCCTTAGTCTGACCAATTCGACATCATACAATATGATTTAATGGACTCGTATTATCAACGTTAACATAATCATGAAATGTCATACATTGATCTTTAGAATGTCCATCTTCTTTGAATATAGTGCACCAAACATCTTCTCACTTTTTTTACCTTTCTTGATATCTTGAATCTAAATAGATAAATTTGCTAACTACGACTAGATTTGAGACATACCAACTCCAGTCTCTCTGACAGGTGATGCTTCTAAATTCATGGGAAATTCTAAGGCTTCTATCTACATCGGGATATTTTGTTGCATGAGTGGGAATCCAATATGGGGTAGTAATGTAGTTATAAACCATTCCTTATGTTGTAAATCATTCATCGGGAAGCTTTCACAAGTAATTAATGTTTTAAACCGTTGGTCGAAGTGCCAAACAGACTCATTCGGTGCTTGCTTGATCTCCTTCAATTTGGTAATGCACTGAGACTCAGACTTCGGCTTCTTGAATTCAATCTTTAATCCCTCCTTTACCTCTACAAAGGTCTTCGCAAGTTGAGTGCCAGTGACTTTGAAAAATTTCATAAACCAATCCAAGGAAAAACCTCTAAAGGTCATGATCAGTTGCACCAACTTGACATTGTCATCTTGCACTTGTTTTAAAATCCATACTGCATTGCATAAAAACCAATGTTGTTCTGTATCTTCGCATCCATTCCCATTAAAAATATGCAACTTCATGTCATCCCCAACCATTCTGGGCCTCTGGGGCTTCAGTTGATTTACTACTAATGGACCACTATTGAATGACTTCCCACTAGTCGAAGTATTATTTTGACTATTTCCACTAGCCTGAATAGATTGAAAGAAATGTGAAGAATTATTAGGTCTTACCTCATTCTCCATAGATGTACGTGGGGTCGTGGGTATGTCGCAGCCTCTGGTCTGGAACGGTTTTGTAGATCCTTGTTCATCCTTGGAAATGAGTTGTTACTCGTCTTCCTTGTCACTAGAATCCTCATTGAGTTGTGGTAATAGTTCATAGTATCTTCTCTCAGTCGCACTGCAACCCTCCTTTCCTATCGCAATTCTCCTCCCCTTGTTTGACCGAAACCGTCTCCCACTCCGCATAAATACACACTCTTCGTCTAGTTCAATTTATTCTTCCCTTATCATTTCAGCTCATCCCATGTATCCATCCAAACCTTCCTCCATACAACACCCATTCCCACCACGCACAATCATTCTACTCATCAGATTCCATTTGCATCACACCCTTTTCACAAAGTAGCTTCTTGATTGGCAAGTTCAATGAATTAAGGTACTTACCCCGCAAACCTTGAAAGAACTCCCGTTCTACTACACTATATGACTTAATAGTGTCAACAACAAATTCGGTAATGTACCCCTCTACTACAGTCTCCATCCAGTAGTCCACTACTGCACATGAAATTTTGTTATTCACACCTTTCAGTCGTTGTAGCGCCATTGTTGTCCAACGTCGAGGCTCGCCTCCTTGGAAATTTGTCTTTTGTTCAGATAATATTGCTAACCATTCATGCAGTATTATAGGAAACTCGCCAAACAAGGCTTCCGGTATGTCAGTAAAAATATACTTATCTAACCAACCTTTGTCGTCCAATCATGGATGGTTGTTCTATACTTTCGCAAATTCTTTCATCTATTGATCTACCCAATCCTGGATCTCCGGTTTAGTTAGATGCCACAACATTCCCCTTCACGCAAATCCCGTTCCTGGAAATAAAACCATTTGTTGGCACACTTTTTACTTTGAACAGGGTTCAAACATTCAACATCATACCAACAACACCACTACCACAGATACCATCCTGAAAGGGAGTTTAATCCCTTTTGGAAACACCTGTAGAGCAGATGAAGTCTCACCCAAAGTACTTATGGAAACTGCAGGAACTGGGTTTCTACAGCACATAAGGGGAATTTCTCTACGTGCAATGCATTCATCATATAACCCATAACATTAACTATTTCAGAACATCGACAAGATCAGAGCTTCGCCACATTAGTCACTTTGACAAGACCCGTAACATCGCCAAATTAATGTAACTTATGTTATATTTCACATTCATGTCATTCACAATTATCTTATCTAGGCATTCATCCAGTTATTCAATCAGAGGAAAGAAACACATATCACATATCACATCACACATCACAACACATAAAGACACCATGTTTAACATGGAAACCCATCCTGAGAAAAAACACGGAAGTGCTTGTATTTTTTTATGAGTCGCAGCCAAATAATCACTTCAGTTAGGACTTACAGATTTCTTCATGACATACAAGGGATCTGTGCACACATCCTGCAGATCAGCGACTCGACTTCTCTATCATAACTCCGACAGACACAATATAAGTATTCAATATAGACTCAAAATGTGCTCTTACAACGTCAACTGACAGTCGCACAAATAGTAACCAATCGGAACCAACCCAAAACTCTTCCCTTATTACATATTTATAAGGCTCACTTAGCTTTCCCCTCTCCCACTAACCCACTATCTTACCAACTGACTCATTAATAAAATGTGGACCATTTCTAACTAACTGACTCAACTCCGACCATTTGACTTGATCAACATAATCATTTTTCTCGATTTCTTGGCCGCTTCGTCGAAGTTAACTGCTTTGCAAAACCACTTGAGTTTTTTCCTTTTTCCACACCAAAATTGTTTCCTAAAAAAATTATAACTCCAAAAATCTAGGCCCAATACTACAAGAACATCAAGATGATAGTTCTGTGGAAGTTGTGGAACCATCACAACAGTTTCGTGGAAGCTATGGAACTATCACAACAATTTTGTCGAAGTTGTGGAATATTTCTAAATGATACAATAGAGTTGTGGAACTTCCATATACATTACAAGACTTTGGTACGAACTTCATCACAATTATAAATCATGTATGAATGTTTCACGAATAGTTGCGGAACCAATGTTGTATATTACAAGGCACTTGAAGGAATCTACATAAACTCTACGAGAGTTCCGCAACTTGATTATGTGGCTTGAATCTGTGGCTCGATTTTATGAATATGAGCCAGCTAGAGATGGATTAGGTGTTCCTATGGTTTGGTCTCATGGTTGTTATTATTCCAATTTTTGTTATCATTGTAACCAACTTCTTATTTTCCTATAATGATATTGGAGGACCAATCCAAACAATTGCGCTATTGTTTAAAATTATGTTTTGAGTTTGTTGTGAAACTATGGGATGACGGAGAATCTTTATTTCTCGGAATTACCTCAACAATTTGCAAAAAATAGATTTTTCTTGGACATGGATAAAAGGAGGCAATATCCTATCAAGGAGGTTAGCCGATACTTTGGGAATTTGTACAGAAGCTTTGTATTGACAATTTGTGCTTAATGCAATTAGTAACACCAGTTCTCTTCTCATGGATATGATTAAGTTGATTATTGTGTGATTGTAGGATACCCTCAACATTTTTTCTCTCGAGTCAGGGCCCCCTTCAGAAGACAGGTGTTTATTGTGTTTTATCTCATAGGTTAATTATTGAGTTAATCTAATTTACTGTAGATTTGCATAATTGTGTGAATTAGTTATTCTTCAGTTATCATCTTTGTGCCAATAGAATTTTATTTTCATATCTGTTATCTTTTCTCTTTAATTAAATATAGCCTCAAATGGATATTCATATCATGCTTAGGGTTGATTGATTAGATTTGAGAAAGATTGTTTATTTAAGGAACTAAATGGTTAAGTGGACATAGTACTATAAGACTAGAAAGGATCATTTAATTTATAATACGGTGATGCCATGCTCACTGGTAGATTAGATATAATCTCTTCCTTTCTTTAGAATATTTTGGGTCTGCAATTGGAACATTAAATTTTGTAATAGTTTAAATTTCAATTCAAGTTATAGGTTAGCATTGAATTTCTAATAAACACAGAGTGCTTCAATCTGAATTTATTTTTTGCAAGTGTGTTTAGTTGAGATTTTGAGATTTTTTGAGTGATGAGTGTGTTAATGTTTCATTAATCTCTGGTATTTCCTTTCCTATCTAAACAACATTGTTCATACTATCTCTAAAAAAAGACTACATCCTCATAGCATGAAAATCAACAAAAAACCATAGTGAGTGACATGTACATTGTCTGGTAAGTAAAGAATCCCTAGTTAATAATTAATGCACAAACTTCTTAGTTGTTTTCTGAGTAATTAGAAAGCAATTAAAAAGCTCATCACTTTGCATACATCCTCCAATCATTTTGGATGTTGTTGTGCTAGTTTCCTCTGTTAAATTTGTTTTGTTGTAGAAATTATCCATATATGATACAAATAAATGCCAATAAAAATCCATTGGTGTGGTAAAGAACAAAAATAGTAAATTTTGAAAGAAATATATGTGATTTACTAATAATAGTGTACATCTTTGAATTCAGGTAATCTAGCAAACATTGTCATGCTTTTATCCAGATACCTTCCCAATCAAGAAAATTTGATAAATGGTTTTTAAAAGCAATGAATATCCCACTTCATCTGCTAACTTATTTTTTCCCTTGAAATATATTCATAGTTATCAACTTTTAGTAAATTTTTATAGAAATTTAATATGCTCATTTTTCATTTAATGTTAACTAAAACATATATTCCTTTTTCTAAATAACCTTAATTCATCGAATGAAGTGTTAAAGGACATCGAACTTAGAAGAAAAGTGTAGGATTTCAATTCAAGTGGACACTCGTTTTGCATTATCATTCACAATAATGAGTGTTGGTGTACATACCTATCCATTTTATATCTCTTTTGCATTTCTAGGGGACAAGAGCACTCCTACTTGAATTCCCCCCCTATATTTAGGGTCAATGGTGCATTTGCTAGGTCAAACCCCCTTTTAGGGTCAAATACACCCTTACAATCAATTACCCTCCTTTTCTAGGAATTAGGGCACTCTTGCATTAGTTGCCCCCTTTTTTAGGTTTGGTTCACTTCAATTAGGAGTTTTTTCCTAGTACACTACCTAATATGCCCTAGTTGTTTATTTCAGTCTAGTTTCACATGCATGTCGAGTTAAACATTGATTGCTCATAAAGTTAACTACCTCATGAGGCAGCTCTAGGACTAGTTAACCCTAGCTACACAAGCATGACCTAGTTTGCTTCCTAAGGAGGGTGCACTTGTTTAATATTTGCACAAGACACCTCAGTTATAGGCCTAGTTAAACACTAACAACACTTTCATGGTCAACATAACTCCCTAAGGAGAGTGCATTTGACCATTCGAAATGAGTGTTCTTAAGTTTAACTAGCTTTGATGCTTGTGCATTGTAATTAAGCGTGACTTAGTTACATACATATGTAAGCTTGCATCTAATTTATCAAGCACATTTGCAATTAATTTAGTGATGTATTCTATTGATTTTTATGCAATTGTACTGGAGTGTCATATCTCATGAGCTCTCTTTGTTAGGTTGTTGAATATTATGTTATTCTAATGCCTTGTTTTTCTCTTCTATGGATTGCTAATTGTATTACTACTCCATTTAGCTTCTAGATCCATTGGTTCCAAATCTCACAATAAGATTCTCGAGCACAACTAAATGAAAAGCATTATCTAGAGGTAGTTCTCATTACTTACATACTATATTCCACATCTTTAAAAAATAACAAATGGAACCAACCCTTGATAATAAGCCCCTCAATTGCAAAGAATCTTCAAATCTATAGCCAATAGAGCCAATATAAACTATTGGCTAGCATTTCAATGCTACAATTTGATTTGTCAAAGTTAGTTTTCCACTAAGAATTTTTGGGTTCAATGAAAGAAAGTATACCATACATTTCATCAATTTAAAAAAAAAAACGAAATCCTACAAGGCACTTATTGCAACACTGATTGCAACACTGGAGTGAAACTATGCCACTTCTATGACAATAAGTTCATTTGTCTTTTATGTTTACTATATCATTTTATCTCAACAAAAAAAACTTTCCTTGCAAGATCCTCAACCATTATTGTTGTGCTTTCAATTTTGATACAACGTAAACTAATGTTGAAAATGACAAAAATAGTGTCTTGTTGTTGATGCTGAAAGAGAAATACGGTCATGTTATGAACAAGAGGTCTAATATGTAGTTGATTGACATTGATAATGAATTTTAACCAACCTTTAAAATCTTTTAAGGAATGTTATTAACCCTATAAAACAAGGGAACCAAAAGAAGAGACCAAAAGGTAATATCCACCACACATCGAATCCCTACACCATTATTTTAAAAGATAAGCGACATAAAAGCCCAAGATAATTGTAGTTTGAATCGCTCTACTTACATTTTAAAGGGCAAAGAAGGCACACAAAGCCCCACGAAAAAAAAGAATACCAAACAACATCCCTAAGCGGTGATGCCCACCACATATCAAATTCCCTCGCCTTCATTTTAAGGGAAATGCAACACACAAAACCTTGACAAAAGAAAAGCACCCAAGAATCTCAAACTCTACCTTTGTTTATAGCCATGGCATACAAGAAGAGTCCACACTAGTCGTGGGCAACCCTAACCTTCGAGAAGCAATTGGAGCCCGGCGACATGATCCTCCCTTCCATCTCGAAATTCTATAAGACTACATAGGGTGAGAAGCTAAAGACTTGAACATTAGATATGATCCCTACAACAAAATAAGAGAATAAAGATTTCTCTTCTAAGATCCAACGTTTATCTACATTGTTTTTTAATAACAAGCACAAGTCAAAGTATGCCCAACATAATTGCTTCCAAAGGTGTCCATGTTGTCCTCGTTAGAAATGGCAAACCTTATAAAAAAAACTTTAATGGGCCATATTTTTTGTTCAATGCATCAAGAAACACAACACAAGGACAACATTTAACGGTCGTGCAGGTTGATTTACTTGCATGGCAGGCATTCATACCTAATAAGGATTTTAGGTTTTCTTTCATATTCTTATAATACTCTTGAATTATAAAAATTAGTCAATTCTCTCTTTAGTTATACATATTATATTGATGTCAAGAATATGAAAACAAGGGTTGCGTAGGGCATTAAAATCGCCAAAACAAGGGTTGCGTAGGACATTCAAATCGCCTTGTATCTGCTGGAAAATTCTGCATGAAAAGTGGTCAAATGACATTTCGATTTTTTTAACAGTTTTAGAGTATAGCATTTAGTCTAAAAACACGATTTGTCATTGCGGAAATTACAATTTCCAGACCAGATTTTGATCCGATTCTGAGAAAAAAATGATAAAAAAAAACAGAGCGATTTGATTGCCAGTTATCCTACCGCTACCGCTGAAGTACCGCTGAAAACAATAGTGAATAACAACCCATAAACTTATTGGGAAGGACGCTGAGGTTAGGTTGGTTTGACCGGCAAGTTAGTATGGTCACTGGTTATCCCACGCCTGGTCACTGGTGTGGTCGGATGTTGGAATATGTTTGTGGTACCTTGGGTCATGTGCTCTTGTAATTTAATGCTGTGCCTGTCATGCCGTTGCTGTTGGACAGTTGTGTAAAGAATACATGAGATTCGAGAAGAAAAAGGCTTACGGCTGTAAAGCTATTTATAGATATCTTATGGGCCATGGCCAAAGACAATCAGGAAAGCACAATCGCCAAAGCAGCAAGATTGGAATTTAGCTGTCAACGTACCCGATTTCTCCAAGGCAGCAAGAATGGGATTTAGCTGTCAAGGTACCCGATTTCAAATCACGTTAGAGAAAGGGAATTACTCCAATGAAGGCGCAGAATTCGTAACAGGTGCTTTTTGTGTTGCCAACACTGCTTGGCAGCGGCAAAAGAGAATAAATTTACAGCCACACATAACCCAAGGTCGCGTCTACACCACTAACGTACCTGTCCTTCCCCAATAAGTTTTGTTTATTTACTTGGTAATCTTCGGCTCCAAGCCAACTCAGGATACGTGACGTAGCTGAATTTTGGTTTCAAGTTCAACTGTGTCTTTACGGTCCTCGCAACGAAGTTTGTACTCTTTGAGACACTGCATAAGTTGAGATTTGCTCTTTTTTAGGGTTAACATTATTTAGCTTGTTGCAGGTCATTTAATGCGGGGCAGTAGGTTTGTTGGCTGTTGGATCTCAAGTATGGTCAATAGGCTTACTGCTGCCGCATTAAATGGCCTGCAACATGGCCTGCAACAGGCTGAATAATGTTAGCCTTTTTTTTATATTAATCCACTTCTTGGTACTTATATTAAATATGGAATTGTAAAAAACAATATTAATGGAGACAAACATTCTATCTCATTTTTTGCCTGCTGCTACCTCATTAAATTGTTGCTATCTCATTAAATGACCTGCAACAGACTAAATAATGTTAGCCCTTCTTTGATATTAATCCGCTTCCGAATACTTTCGGAATACTTATATTAAATATGAGATTATAATAAACAATATTAATGGAGACAAACATTCTATCTCATTTTTTGTTATCTTTGTAGAGAGAAAAAAAGTGCTTACTGCTGTGGTGGTTGATGATGAAAAAGAGATTAGCGAAATCCAAATCGATTGTGAGAAGCAAATATTTTCAGTATGAGAGGGAAAAAAAATCAACATTATATCTAAAATTGGTCAATTCACAATTATATCTTGTAATGTCCCCTTCCACCCTTTAAATGCAGGGAAGGAAACGTTAACAACACACCGGGTTTATGTAAAGACTTAGCCTCAATATCTTTACTCATAAATTCATATAAATTAAAAGCTTCTGTGTTCGGATGCAAACTCAATAAAACACAGCGGAATTAAACATAACAACACACATAAGCATAGATTCATATCAGCATAGTCATCTCAAGCAATCAATAGGCAGAGAATTCAATCCCCTTCTTTTGCTACTTCATATCGATTTCATTAACATGCAGAATAATCATTCAACTACCACATTGCAGAACACAGATTATATATAATTTAATCCACAAAGAATACTTATCTTGCAACGCGAATGTCCAACGACTGGCTACGTGAGAGCAACGTTCCACCCAACCATAGATCTCTGTCCAGCCTATATTCTTTCAGCTGAGAGATCACCCCCGAGTTGGGCTGTGTATCCACTAAGGAGGAACTAGATGGCTCACTCACAGTCAGGGTTTCACTCAGACAGCATGCTAAGCCAACACACAGTTGGATTTTTCAAGCATGCAATAGGAGATGGAGGAGGATGCTAGTCCACTGAGCTCAATTCCAGAGCCACATACACTTCAAGCTAGACTTAGCAATCCCATTCTCTGTTCATACATCCACTCTTGGATTTCTCACAACTCTGTCACAAATAACTCCAAAACCATCACTAATTTTCTGGGCAGTTAAAACTGGGTTTTCCCATGGATTTTGGGGTAGCTATTGCTCCCAAATTCGCCCCAAGGCTCATACCAACGGATCCCCCATTGGATTTCACTGTCCAATACCCATTCTGGGCATTTTTGGCTTCCCAAAACGTGGGTTCATTCCAAGTCGCGATTTCTGGTTTTCTCACTGCTGAGAGCTCGTTTTGGATGGAGAATGAAGCTGGGTACTTTCACAATGGAATGGGGGTGAGAAAGAAGCAACCTCCCATGAGATTGAGTGACTTCTTGTACAAGAAAACAAAGCCCGTACCTACCCATACGAATTTCAAGGCTGCCCATGCTCCATTGAAGCCATGCGCTGAAATCTCAACTACTTCCTTACAACAGGCATTAATGTCACCTAGGAAAGTCAATGGGTTCTCATAATGACAGATGGCAGCCTAGGGTTTAGTCCCATAGCCCCCTCACCACTCCCTAGTGGATACACGTGGCCCCTTCTCATTCGTTGCCTCCGTAGCCAGTTTTGGTAGTTTATATTGCATGATGTTTATTTACATCCTATTACAATTTCCATGGCTTAAGAGCACATGGGCATCAAATATCAATGCTTGCCTTTTAAATCAAAATTCGGACTTTCACTAGCGGGGCCTTGGCCTTGAGCTCCACGCTAGGAAAACATACAACGTGTGTATACAATATTTACATTAGAAGCCAATATTTCCTAAGGGTCAAAATTGGGGGCATTACATATCTAAACCAAAATTAACCCAGTTTAAACATAATTGTTACACTATTTAGCATTAATTGTTTATTTAATGATGATTCTCTTACTCTCTTGCCAACATAAATGTGAATGAAAAATGGCCAAGAAATACAACACTCATCCCAAAATCCATGACTTTTCTCTGCCTGAAAAAGGTCGTTGTTGATGACTGAAGTCATGGAATTCATTTCCCAAGTCAAACCAAATATTAAATCTTATCCTATTTGGTTTGGCATATTGGCTCCCTCCAAGCATGGATAGAATTTGATGGGCAAATTCCTGTCAAATATGGTTAATAATCAACATTACCGGTCACAAACCAAGCTTAAAATGTATAAACCTTCGATAAAATGGGTTTAGCCATCAAATTTGACACGTCAGTTGAATTTCAAATTCCAACCTTACCTCCAAGTAAAGTGCCTTCGGATTCAAGGTTATCGTATAAAAAAATAATAGATTGATATTACGAGAGGCAAGAACAACATATATTTCTGCACTTATTTGGTCGATTTGACCAAATTTGGTAACTGTGGTGGGCTGCTACATGGTTGGTTGTCATTTATAACACTTTCTCGAGTGTTGTAGTAAATCGAGAAGGCCTAGAGTCCTTGGCCTCAGTAGACCCATCATTGTTTTATTAAATCGAGTTGATAAACTGGCAACGAGGGAGTGAGCTAAAGTCTAGATGATATGCACCTTCTCTGGCGAGTTGGACGGAATTCGGCAACACGATTTGTTGCTGAAATTGTAGTTTTCATTGTTCAAATTGCAATTTTGACTGCAGAAATGGATTCAGTGCCCTCAATTACCCCTTGGGCACCCCAATTATGCAATTCCAACAACTGAAAACTGTCATTTCAACAATTTTTAGCCGGATTTTGACCAGAAAATTCACCACATAGTGGGTGCAAATTGTCTAGACTTTAGCTTACACCGGCAATTAGTCACACAAGCCAGTGAGCTTCTTCATTGAATAGGAATTTCTACCATGTATAAATATTTTTTGGTTAATGAAAATTTTAGTTGGTTATGGGAATTTTTGGCCTCTGCGTTGCTCTAATGCGCCCATATCAATTAGTATAAGAGTAGTCTTGTTGTTTTTCTTTGTTAGTCCTTAGCACCCTCCTTTGCTACATGTGTGTCCCTTATTCTTCCTGCATGGAAGAGGTTAGAACCAGAATTTATCTTCTCAAGTGCCGTTGGAGAAAAGAGGAAGCCACCACTAGTTGAGTGAGCCTTCTCCATTGCATAGCTACATCTTCTTCCTATTGTCCATGCTTGTGATACGGGTGGGATCAATAAAACCAATCCAACCTGCTTTCCCCGAGATTAGGATGATTTCATACTTAGCAGAATCACCAAACTTAGCAAAATCCAGCTAAGTATTTCTTCCGCAATTCACCTTTCGCAACTGTCTTTCTGCAATTACCTTTTGCACTTGCGGGCATGCTTTCGCAACTTCCTTCCGCAATTGGCTTCCGCAATTGGCATCTACAAAGTTTCTTCCGCAACCTCTTTGGACCGTCGGATCGACAATTGTTCCTTCCGCAGTTTCTGTGGGTCGTCGGATCCAGATCAACGTGGATTGAATTGACTTAGGGTGCACTTGATAGAAATTTTGCATCCTTATTTTCCATTAACTCCTGAACTTTTCCCCCGGCGAAATCCTTTACGAGTCGTTGATCATTTCGCGGCTACTCTCGTCCATTGATCTACGACCAAATGCGGAATGCCAACTTTAGATTTTGGAGCTCTATCTCTCGTGCTAGTTCACTTAGCGAACTGTTTCTTGGGCCGTCGATCTCCGTGTCTCAATCTCCAGCGTCTGATCTCTGCTTGTCTCGACTTTAAGAAACTTGTACTTTGGATTTCCTTGATTTCTCTTAGACTGTTGATCTTCCTCAAGTTTGATCTAGATCATCCAAACTTGTCTTCAATAGTGTATCATCAGGAAAGAACCCTTATGTCTACTTCGTTCCCTCTGGTTGATCAAACTGTGATCTCATTAAATTGATCAGTGAAACAATCAATTTCACACACCTTGTATTCGATTGAATGCGCCACAGCCTCCAGCTTCTAGAGATCCCTATTAACCACACCCTTTTCACATGATACATAGAATTATCAGACATTTAACAAGTTCATCAATCATTCAACTTACAGAATCATACACAAAACTCTACATATGCTAGAGATCAATATGTTGGATTATCCAGCAATACTGAGGGGGGGGTGAATCAATATTTCCTTCTTTTTCTTTAATTAGAACAATTAGTATAAGACACATAGAGAATCAAACAAGTAAGGACACAGTATTTTATCGTGGAAACCTCAAAGAGAAAACCACAAACTCAAACTCATTAATAAGATGAATTTTTACAAAATTGTTTATCTGCTGCTACAAAAAGGATGCAACCACACCCCAGTTTTTTCCTGTTGCTACAGACAAGGGTGCTACAACACCCCAGGTCTTATGCCTGCTGCTACATACAAGGATGCAAATACACCATGTTTTCCAACTTCTATTGGAAGGAGGCTACGACTCCCTGCAGGCTTTTTGCCTGCCCTAGCTGTCATGTCCCAAATTTGGCATTGGGTCAAAATGGCCTAATCAAATTGGCCCTATTCATTAGAGTTTGTCAAATTGATGTTAAAGGTCAAATAATTGCCAAGGAGGAAAATTACTAGTTTCCTAGGTTTGGGGTGGAAGCTTTGGGATTTGGAATAATGGAGATAATAAATTATGTTGGAACATTAGGATGGCATAAATATTTAATAAAGGAGGTAAATAAATATATACAAGTGAAAATCAAAGTGGCATTTGATCATGAAGACACATGGAGGAAGTGGGACCCACACAAGCTAGAATTTATGTGCCACATGGCATCCTCTTCTTGCAATTTCGAATCCATGGGAAGCCTAATGTTCTTGGGATAAGTTATAAGGTCAATAATACTTGGCATGAGTCAATGAGGTCGAAATATAGAGGAAGAGTAACTCCCATGGAAGAGGAAGAGGCAATTTGGAGCTAGTGAGACACTTGGGCTAGATTCCCTAGCTCTATGACAACAATGATGAAGATGCTATGACACCTATGACACATATCAGACCTGAAGGCTGACATATGACATGTCAGGGCTAAAAATAGACTCCAATAGGTCGCTCAAGGGTGTTAGTGCAGCTAAGATGCTTCCACATGTGATTTGGTGGAAGTGGGAGACTAGGAATTGTTGTGCAAGTGGCGTCCTTTGGAATCCCTTCCAAACTTGACTTGGTATGAGTCTCTTGGAAGGAATTCAACCCATGGAGGACATTCGAACTTTATAAATGTCAATAACAAAGAATGAAACTAGCTTTTGATCATTTGTAGAATTTTCAATTGCATTTGTGTAAAGGGAGAGCTAGTGGATGGCTAGTTTCTTGCCTAGGCCAATTTCGAGGGTGAAAGATTCCCATCCAAGTTGGTAATTGGAAAGGCCATTCAGACCTTTCATTTGGAGCTTTAATGGAGTCTTTATTTGCAGGTGTAAGTTATAGGGCAGCTCAGGGTTTCTTCTATTGCAACACATTCTCTCAACCATTTCCAGTTTTGATGGCATATTCTTGATCCTTGAGGGAGGGCGTTTTTGGTGAGCTATTGTACTATTTGGGGGAGCTTCTCATGCCCCATTTATTTTTTAATATGAATTAAATACTCTGTTCTTCATCTCCATAAAGTTTCAGGTCGAAATTCAAAGTATAAATGTATAAATCTCATTTTTAATGAAAGAACAGTGCCATTTCCCCACTACATTGATGCATAGCATGATAATGTTGATGATTTCGAATAAATGGATGGTTATATGATATATTTATGATTAATAGACTAACATGGATGTATTTTACAAGTTTCATGTACTGTACTTGAGCATTGGAAGTATTTTTACTCAGTTTAATTGCATTGGGAGAAGAAATAGTGCCATTTCGCCAAGGGTCGAAATGGTGATTTTTGCAGCTGAATGGGAGAGGGTTGGAACAGAAATAATAATCAATTAATGATGCACATGATACCTTAATAACATCCTTGAGATATCCCCTACCTCTGTTCATAAATTTGAGTGGGTTTGGAGGCATTTGGGAAGCCATTTTCAATACTTACCCCAGGGGGCTTTGAACCCCAAATTACTAGTAAAATTGCATACTTGGTCTAGAATCGTAATCGAGTTTGCAGAGGTCTTTTGGTATCCATATCTCATCCCTGAACATCATATTCAAGTCATAATATCATTCATACATCTTACTTGAAGATTTGAAGGCATTTAGAGTCAATTTGAGACCTAGAGACCAATACTAGTCAAAGGGAAATTACTAGTAAAGTTCCCTACATTGGCCAGAATTGAAAGACGATTTGCAGAAGTATTTTAAAGGTCTAAAAGCATCCCTAAAACACATATTTATGTTTTAACATCATCCATATACCTTATCAGAATATTTGGGAGCAATTGGAGCAATTTGGGGACCTAGAGCTCAAAACTAATCAAAGGTCTAACTAGGAAAAAAAGTGAAAATTGTCATTTTAATAAAATTCCTAACAAGGGTTTGTTAGCACTCAAATTGTGCTAGGTTCTGTGGTAGGTTTCATGGAAATAAAAGTGCTTCATGGTCATCAAAATCCCCGAAGGGAGAGCCAGCTCTCGGGCCACATCCTCAGAGATGGAAGAATTTGAATTACGAGCGATAGATTTATCCCAGGGCATGGTAATGTTAGGAGAAATCCTAGTGTCCATGTTATTTCGGATGCATAGTGGCGGGTAAAAAACGCCAGACACAAAAACAAGCATGTATGGATGGTTCAGATCAAACGCCCCGAAGATCGACGGCCTCGAGCGCACAACGCAAATGAAGTTGTGGGTGATCTAACGCATGGGTGGGCATGAGCCTGCGGGCAAGTTCTTAAAGTAATTGACGGCAAAGATCAACGGGAGGAAAGATCTACGGTGTATAGCCACTGCACTGATCTAACTTGCACGAAATATGTTATGTTTCAAATCACCGCGGTTGGAGTAAGTGTCGTGCACCTGTCAACGGTGCAGATCTATCGGAGGCGAATCAACGGTCTAAGATGACTGCGCTGATTTTCCTCATGGGTAGGTTAACCCCGTCTCAAATCACCGCGGCAGGTAAGAGATGCATCATCCGACGATCAAGATTTGAGCAAAGACGGGACCAACGGCTAGGAATGCTTTGAAAGATCAAACTGTCGATTGGAACAAGTGTGTCGCTAAAATGGAAAACTACGAAGGCTGAAATCTATGGTCCCGATCCAAGCTCGAGTTTTCACAAGTGAAAGACACCTTCGCTGAAAATCAATGATTGCCGCGTGGGCTGAGCCACCTCAGTGCAGTCAGGTGTCCTTTCTGTATGGCCCGAAAAGTACGACCAAATATGTCTGATGTCATTTCAAGCCTCAGTCATCATGCCAAATCATTCAGAAGGTCCAGTTAGAAAATCATAACCGAAGGATTCGCATGGGAACGTCGTCGTTATGAGTTGTTATAAACCTGATCTCCTAGGCTCACAACTCATGTCTGAAAAGGTGGCGAGTTCCTCTATCTTGGTATTGTTTGCAGTTTGTATCAGAGCATGGAGAGAGAGCAAGGAGCCAAAGTAGTAATTATACCAGAACATGTGTTGTCTGAGATGGAGGAAGAACACGTTTATTTACCTCCCATAGTTTGCGGTCATGTGGAAGATTGCTCCGTCTACAGATCAGAAGATTCCCAGGAAGGGCAGACAGATTGGAGTTTGCAGCAAAAGAGAAAGAGGGAAGAAACCTATGAAGAAGACGAGCAGGAAACTGGCCAGGAGGTGGAAATTATCAAGGATCTAATACTCCCTATGGAAGGGGTACCCTCTACTCCTCTACCGAAAAGAACCCAGGCAGAAGATTCTTTCGACGTCGGTGATTTTCTTGATTGGTATGGTCAGGTGAAAACCCAAGACTAAGGTGGCAGCATTCTTATGTTATTTACATTTCACCACCCGACAAATTTGTCTATTGGCTACATGGGTACATTCCTTATCCCCAATTTTGAAGATTAAGACGGCCCATAACCTATTTTGAAGGGCGGTATGGCTTAGTGGTGTATGACATCGGCAGGATTAGTTAGGTCTGGTTTGTTATTGGTAATTTTCACTTCTACATCAAGCTATCACAAGTGATGAACCATGCCTGGTAAGCAGTAGTTCCATCCTTAGATATTTTTTGTTCGGCATTAAGAGTTCAAAGGATAATCAATGAAGTCATTAGACCAGAATGGAAGTCATAAGCTGGAGCAGTTTTTTACTGTCGTTGTCTTTTGTTAAGTAGTTGGTCATATAGTAAAATAGGCTAGTAACTGTAAAAAGCGGTTAGGCCTATACTCCCTCTGTTTGTTTTGTAATAGTGACAGCAAACAATGCCTCGATTTGGCTGTTAGATAGGTGTCATATGGTTGTAACTGTTTTCTGTTGAGAAGGAGCCGAGCCTAGAGCTCGAAGACATCTATAAATACATTTGTAATCGAAGGCACAAGGGTTGAAAATCTTATTTGAAAGCCTTTGGTATTTTGAGGATTAGTCTGTAAGACATTTTTGAGCTATTTTAATAAAGTTTGCAGAGCCGAAGCCTATGTTTTGACAAGGATTCCTGTGTAATTGGTCTGGTAGTCTGTATTTTCCTTTTTCCCATGTGAAATTGTGTTTCTCTCTTTGTTATTCCATTCTGTGTTATTTCTTTCATGCTTGGATCAGGGTAGTGGTTAAGTGGAATTCATAGGAGTTATGCTCTACTTAGCTTTTTCCAAGTATTTCACCAACATATTCTGCTAAAGTTGATGTAGGATTCATCTTGGTATGCCTTACATTGAAGGACTGTTTCTTTCCTCTTCTCTTCCACAAATTAAATCTCTTTGACTACTAGCTGCTTGCTACCTTGACCTTGTAAATGCGTTTGCAGAACCTTTGTGAATGATGTTTTCAGATTTTGTTAAATATGACTCCATTGCCCAAACGAAGTTCATATGTTTTCAACCAAACAGTGCTTGAATCGTTTTCGTTCCAAACATAAATTGATCTTTCTGTATAATTGTTGTAATTGAATATCTTGGCCGTGAATGCTGGTATTTCTTCTTCATTATTGGCAATCTTGATTATTCCATTTTTTCATGAGATTTTAGAGAGAGCCCTCTCTGTCTGTGTTGGGTCAGTAGCACAAGCCAAAGATTGGTTAGTGGTTACCCAGAATTACCCTCTTTCAGCCTTGGGGGTCAATTTCGGTGTTAACAAATTGGCGCCGTTGGCGCGGAGCTAAAAGTTTCATCATCCCTGGGAGAATGACAAAGGGGCAGATCTGAATGTTGATGGTGAACAACAATCATACAATGAGCAGGTTGTACCATTCACCTGGCGACTCCACTCAAGATTCAATTCAAGTTGCAGACTCCACTGGAGAACGAGCTCAACCGCCTTAAAAATGGAAGAATCAAGGTTCAGGTATCAAAGCATCAGTCCCTTCAAAGAAATCTTGTTCTTTTTTATCAATCTCCTTTTACCTCTATGTATATATATCAAGAAAATTTTGTTCCACCGAAGAGCTCTAGGTCATGAGAGACTCTCTTTTGTATATCCTTCTCTAGATCTTACAGATGTATATCCTCCTTCAAACCCTAGAGCTGATCCCATTCTTTCTTCTAAAACATACAAGATCCATAGCCAGCCTTGCCAATCCCATGAGAATGAGGCTGAAGAGGTTCCCCCTGTACATATTCCTTTTCCTCCCAGATCTCAGCTGAGATATGGCCCTTTAAAGCTGCCCCCTTTTCTTCATGAATACCCTCCCAAATACCACAGATACCTTCCCAGATTTGACGGAGAATCCGAAAACCTAACTGCTGAGAAACATCTTCAAGGCTTTGAACATTTTCTGGATCTTTTTGAAGTGGAGCATGATGATGTTTGTATGAGGGCTTTCGCCCAATCCTTCCAGGGAGATGTGAAGAAATGGTTTAGCCATTTGCATCTTGAGTCTATAGATACATGGTAAGGGTTTTCTGATGTTTTCTTGGAATTTTGGGGTAAGAGAAGGTCATGGGACCTAGTGCTTTCAAAATTTTACTCCATGAGAATGTAGGAAGGGGAAATCATGTCCAACTTTATCAGATTGTTGGAAATACACCTCCTACTTTCTGTTTCGAGCATATACCAAGATTGGATCGCGTTTGGGGACTCTTTTGAGTTTCGGGCTCAGTTACCCTGCCCACGCCTTCTGATTCGACTAGAGACTATTCCCCCAGGAGTTTTTGGTTTGGTGGTATCCTTAGTATCTGACCATAGGATCATACACAGGTGACGGCGGAGGGTTATATCTACTGTACCTAGGACAGGCGTGGGAGGAAATCCCTTGCAGGTCTTTGGGAGGGTGGTTGGGTGACTCCAGCGCTTGCACCCTTAGTCATTGTATTGTGGATCCCGGGTAACTGTTCTTCATCCTTCGTTGATCTATTCTAGGCCCTCATCATCCCAGACTCTTCTCTGGAAGGCATCTGTTTGCTTGGTTTGATTTACCTAGGACCTTTTTTAGTGATGTGCTCTTTGTGCTACTTGTCTTAGTTTTCCTTAGATAACTTCTTACTCATTTGAGCAAGAAAATATGTCCAGCGTTCCGGCGAGCGCCAATCAAGGTACCCCTGTTCCAGGGGAT
Organism: Larix kaempferi; assembly: GCA_027924585.1. NCBI lineage: Eukaryota > Viridiplantae > Streptophyta > Pinopsida > Pinales > Pinaceae > Larix > Larix kaempferi. Next base: position 10,534,638 of record BSBM01000150.1, read on the forward strand.
CCTTGTGCTATTCCATTCATTGGAAACATTGGTACTCCCTTAATGGCTACCCTGAATCTTCCTGGATTAACTATAGGGTTGTCGGTTTGGTTGTTCTCCACTCCGAATGCCTTGCATGCTCCTAACGCTTCTTTTGTTGGCACCTCAAATCAAGAGCATCAGAACCCTATGCCTTCTTTTCCAGTAACATCTTCTCCTCCTCCTTCTACCTCATGTGGCGAAAGTAGCAATACTAGTAACCAGCAATCTAAAAGGAATAGATGGGGGAAGAATAGGAAGAAGATGCCAAAACAAGGGGGCAACAACCCAGCCTCTGGAAATCATGCTGGGGGCAAGTACCCTGCCTCTGCAAATCATGCAGGGGGCACCTACCCAGCCTCTGGAGGTCATGTTGGGAGAAAAATTTTAGTCAATGAAAATCACACTAAAAGTTTGTCTTCAACCACTATCAGTCATGTTGAGGACACGTCATTGATCACTGCTAGTCATATTAATGACAAGTCACCAATTCCTATGAGTCATACTAGAGACACTAGATCAGCCACTGCAAGTCATGCTGAGGGAGTTGAAATTGTCGACAAACCCAAAAAACAGAAGTATAAGTTCCCTTGCAAGTTTTGTGAGGGAGACCACCTTACTCATTTGTGCCCTGTACTTCCAGAAGTGCAAAAAGTGTTGTCCTTAGTTCAAAATTCTTATGCTTCTGAGCAACCAGCCTCTGTAAGTCATGCTGGGGGCAAGCTATCAGCCAATGCTAGTCATTCTAAAAGTACTGACATTGTAAAGGAGTCTCGACCTATAGGACGGAAACCAAAGTTCCCTTGTAAACTTTGTAAGGGAGATCACCTTACTCACCAATGCCCTGCCATTCCAGAAGCACGAAGAGTGTGGTCCATGTCTGAAGGAACCTATGTTCCTGAGTTGTCTATAGATCCCCTACAGTCAGATCAACCTTTGGATGATAAAGTGATTGAACAAATGCATTTTTTGGTCAACCCCACTCTTCCTTTGGAGAGTGAAGTGATCGAATCGATGCAATCTTCGACCGATCCCATCAGTCCTGCAAAGATTGATGCACCTACTGTGGAAGTCTTCTGCATTACCAGTTTGGATGTTTCTGAAAAAGGGGACTCTTCATCTGTGCCATGTGAACCCCTACCAAGCCCTAGGATCATTTCCTTTGATTGGAATAGTCTAGCCGAGCCTCGTCTTCCTTCTTCGACACATTTCCAGATAAAGGTTGATATCGGGAACCATACAGTTGATGGATGCATTGTTGATGAAGGAGCTTCTGTTAGTATCTTATCCGCTTATGCTTGGAGATATTTGGGTTTCCCTAATGCTATTCCAGTTGTTAATTGGTCGTTGACCTTCAATAGAAGACCTAGTGAACCGATCGGAATCCTCCATCAGGTACCTATTACTTTGGGTGGAAAAACAGTCTTACTTGATTTTATGGTTTTAAAGGACCTTGTGGACTTCGATATGATCCTCGGGCATGATTACGTTTATGCTATGCATGCTGTGGTGTCTACGCTCTTTCATGTGATGCATTTTCCTCATAACAAAAGCATCATCACTATCGACCAGCTTGCATTCGTTGATCCTCCTTATTACCCAACTGTAGACCAGTCAGATCCCTCATCATTAGGCACTATTATGTCACATGGGACTTATGTGGCATATTGTTCCTTGAGTTCAACTGCTACTGAGAAGAAGTCTCTGAGTTCATGCTTACCTTCTCGGGACTTAGTCCCAGCTTTTGACCAAGTGACACCTCCATCTGAATGTTTAGATATGTGTTCTATCTGGGACAATATACTTCCTCCTGATGAAGTTTTCCTAGATTCCATAGTACAATCTGCCATTCATTTGGATGTTGATCCAGTCGCAGTTATGTCCATCCCCGGTTTGACCTTAAAGTCTGATCTTCCTACTGTTGAGTCTTTGGACTCTCCTATAGATCCACAAATCAGTGTTCCTGCTGAGTTTGATTCTGCTTCTAGAATTTTCAACTCCCGTGATGATGAATTTGTTTCTGTAGATTCCATCATGTCCTTCAACTTTGATCTTCATCTTGAAATTGATCTTGTTGATTGTAAGTCCTTGGGCTTGGGTACCATAGAGTCTTCATTTGAAAACTCTGCCTTGTTTATGCCTGTTGTTGATGATAGTGAAGTTGAAAATATTTCTACCACAATGACTTGTATCGGGTCTTTCTTTACATATGTTTTAGATATGATCTTGGTACTAATGTTTCTTGGAGACAAGATTCTTAGTTGGATTTATACTTGCTTACTGGTCTCTTTCGATACCTTGTGCGACCTTGTCAAGTATATTCGGAACCTTGCATATAGGTTTAGGCTTCCTCGTTGTTATGTTGCATTTGACCCTTTTTCCATCTGAATTCGCCATAGGGTCGAACCTGTTGGATATTGGTGTGTTAGCCATCTCTTTATGCATTGTGCACCAATCCGACAACAAATCCTACCAAACATGGGTTACCCTAGTCAGCACCCTTATGCCATTCTGGTGCCCATGCTGAGTTTTTCTCATAGGCTTGGGAGCCTTTTTAGATTTACCATGACTTTGAGAAGAAGCCTCATATCTTTCTTTCTCATATATTTCTGGCCATCCCTGATAAGGCTCCCATCTTTATGTTCAAGTTGCATATGCATATGTTATGATCCCGCTTGCGCTAATGAGCCTGATGTCAGCTTCCACGCTTTTAGTTTGTTGTATAAGCCTCCATCTCTTATCTCATTTCCGCTAAGCCTTGTATCATTATGCCTTCGCAGTTTGACACCTTTTACCTGGAGGAGACACACCCTGAGTGTCCTTATCTTGCTCATGTTCCTTGCATTAGGCATAGCTTTGTTCCATGCGCTTGGAGCTAGTTTCGCATGTCCCTGACACTCGTCTCCTCCCATTTCGAGCATTCTTCCACCTTTACTTTGAGCTCGTTAAAAACAGTAAGTAGGTTTCGAGCATTCTTCTGCCTTTACTTCGAGCTTGTTAAAAACAGTAAGTAGGTTACGAGCAGTCTTCGACCTTTACTTCGAGCTCATTAAAAACAGTAAGTAGGTTACGAGCAGTCTTCCACCTTTCATTCGAGCTCGTTAAAAGCAGTAAGGAGTCCATGAGCATTTATTTCATCTTCACTTCGAGCTCATTAAAAACAGTAAGGAAGTTATGAGCATTTTTCTGAATCTCCTTTGAGCTCATTAAAAACAGTAAGGAGGTCATGAGTTTAATTTTTCAGGCTTGTTAAACCTTTACGGAAAAGATCCCTATGGAGTTCTTTTAAGCCCTTTTCAGACTCCTTAAATAGGAAAAGTTTGCCGAGCATAGTTGTCTTTTTCGGGCTCGTTAAAATAACTAAACCGACATCCACTTAGGTATAGAATTACCCCTTTTCCGAGCCTTGGTGGATAATTTACGGAAAAGGTATACTCTAGGTATACTTGTGTATGCGCTAGAAGAGTTCTTCTTCCATTGTTTTATAATTTTTCAGGGGAGGAGACTAACTTTACGAAAAAGGACCTTTTGGAGCCTTTCTTTAGGGTTTTCAGGCTCTCTAAACATGAAAACACGAAGCGAGCATTCACCTACTTGGGCTCAATGTGAAATCCACGAGATGGTTAATAGAGGACTGTTTAAGTTTTTCAACTCTATAAGCAAGAAAACACCGCCGAGCACAGACCAATCCGGGCTCGATATAAAATCCACGGATTGCTGTATGGAGTTTTCTTCTAGGTTTTTCAGACTCCTTAAATATGAAAATACCGTCGAGCATGCTTTAGTTCTTTGTCAAGCTCGTTAAAAATGAAAAAGGAAAGGGAAGGGAAGAATGTTAAAATATCTTTCAATATGATGGCAGCAAGTCAACTATCTCCTTGAACAAAGCACTTGTTTTGAGTCTATCAAACAAGTTGGGTTCTAGTGTTGGCCTTAGGATAAACCTGATCTCAGAGTTCTTACTCCTCCGATTGGTTAGTCTTACAATCATATGGAGAATCTGTTAATGTCTCCTACATTGCAAATTTGCATCGTGGTCTCTTTGTGTTCAAAGCTGCCTAAGTCACTCTTGTGTCGTGCTCACTGTTCAAGGATACAACCTGTGTCAGCCATTCTGCAATTGCCTTAACCTCATGCGTCGGCCATTCCTTGGTGTTAGTATGTTTCATCATGTGTTCATTCCTACTCCAAATCAGCTCATACCTGTTGAGTGTCCCTCATGTTGGATGATGGAGGATGCCTTAAGGCCTCCCTTCCAATGGACTTCTTCCCATGGACTTCAACTCGTTATGCTCTAGGAATGAATTTTAGAGTTTTGGTTAGTACCTTGGGGATTGCAGTCATTAGTGGCAGTTTTCCTCGCTATTGGATAGATGGGAATACATCAATGTCTCCTATCCGATGGATTCTTCAAGTGTTCGACAGCAAGACCATTGATTCGCACTTGCTTGAATGTACTAGGCACCTTGGGTTCCATTTTCATTATTGGTGGACACCCCTGCGTTTGTTAACGGTATACATCAATGACCGGTAATCAAACGATACCTCCCATGTTCAACATCAACTCATTTATTTGCATGGATAGGTTTGTACCTTGGGTTGTTTTTGGATGAAGACCTTGGGATCCTCGATAGCATCACCTCATTTATGTTATCGCCCAAGTTGCGCAAGACTAAGCCACACTCTTTCTGGCTCTTGATGAGACATAGATCCAGCTTGTTCTCTATGGCTATGTTCTCCAGTTTTGACATAGATCCACTTTGTATTTATGTGGCTATGTTTACACTTATGTTCCTCATGGATCCGCGCTTGTATTCTAGTGGCCATGATATATGCATTAGTATTTGGATCATTATTGTATCCTCTTGGAGGTCATGTCCCACTATTTGAACATGGACAGTTACCCAAAGGATGAGTTTGTCTGACATTGCCTTTGCTTTCAGGTACTTCATTTGAGCCTATGATTCTTGGTTTCTCCAGTTCCTCCATGATTCAACTCTTTGTTATTTATAATGTATTTCGGCCATCGTTTCCTTCACTCCCTCTGACCTCATACATTAGGGGGCATTTGTTATAGCTTAAAATGACACCTCTCCATCCGTGATGACACTTGCATCCCTTGGTCACATGACGACACTTCTTGAGATCAAGTTTAGTTACACAACAGGACACTTGTGGATTGAGGGGTCATTTGGGACACTAAAAATGGTTGAAATTACCTCACTCTTGGCCCATTTGATGTTTATGACTTTTAGGAACATTTTTCCAGACCAAACCATTTCCTGAAAATGAGCAGAAAAGCTTGTTTTTGGCCATTTTTTCACATGTACGCTAGTACACAAGCATGATAGTAGGGCATAATAGGATGTGTGCACGAATCTACTTCAATATACGCATGTGCGTGACTCTACTTCAATAAAGTAGCACACACGTTGAAAAATGCGCTGGTTTGCAGTAGGAAGAGTAGGGCATTTTCCTGAACTAGTCCAAATCTCGAAATTTGGTTGAATTGAGTTAGTTTGGCAACCTCCTGATCAATTATAAATAGTTTTCCTCTCCTTTATTGACTATATAAGGAAGGTAGAAGGGCCATGTGAGGGGACCAAGCCTATAACATTGTTATGCTGGAGGAATGGAAACTCTCATCCCCCTCTCTTGTGCCTTAGTTTCTGATAAACCCTAGCACGACTGATTAGAGGTTGGGATCCTTGGAGAACAGGTGCAGGAGACCTTGAATCTAGGTTTTGTGAAGTGCCAAGCTTGAAAGAAGGTATAACTTTATGTACTTGCTTTCATTCCTTAATAAAGATTAGATGTTCTCCCTTTTCCAAATATGACCTATTCATGTGTGTCTTAGATTTGATTACAGTTTGTTTCTAATCTGATGTCTTCTTCTGTTATGAATATTAGTCTTATATATGTAGTCAAATGTATTTGAGAAAGGTATCAAGTTGTTTTGCAGGTGTGGGCATTGCAATACTAGATGGCATTGAAGAGCAAGGAAGGCAAAGCTAGGATCAACCTTCTGAATGAGGTGCCTACATCTCTAAACCCTAATCTCTTCACTTATTTGTTGTACTTGCAGAATGCTTGTAAGTTTATATTTATCACTGTAAGTTGGTAGTTTCTCCCCTGAACTATAGGTCCATTTTCCTCACAACAGTTTGGAATCAGGTATGATCTCATGGCTCAATATAAAGTAGTCGTGTGTTTCTCTCAATACAGCAGAAGCTAAATACGTAGCAGCATGTTCAGCTTGTAGCAAAGCAGTGTTGCTTCGCAAGATGTTGGCATGCTTGTTCAATGCAGAGATAGATGTGACTGATATTCTCTGTGATATTCACTATATCTGGGATATGGTGCAGAAGGGAGTTGTGAAGCTCAAGTATGTTCCTATAGAGGAACAAGTTGTTTATGTATTGACTAAGCCTTTGTATCGCATAAAGTTTGAATACTTTCGTGACAAGCTTGGTGTGGTTTGAAAGGACCTCCTCGAAAGAGGGAGTGATAGAGATGCCAGTCCTTGTTGACTGAATATCTGTACTTGTCGACTGATAGAGATTCCAGTCCTTGTTGAATGAAGATCAGTACTTGCCAAGTGATAGAGATGCCAGTCCTTGTTGATTGAAGATTAGTACTTTCCGACTGGTAGAGATGCCAATCCTTGTTGACTGAATATTAGTACTTGCCGACTGATAGAGATTCCAATCCTTCTTGACTGAAGATCAGTACTTGTCGAATGATAGAGATGCTAGTCCTTGTTGACTGAAGATCAATACTTGCCGACCGATAGAGATGCCAGTCCTTGTTGACTAAAGATTAGTACTTTCCGACTGATATAGATGCCAGTCCATTCCGATTGAAGATCAATACTAAAGATCAGTACTTGTTGACTGATAGAGATTCCATTCCTTGTTGACTGAAGATCAGTACTTGCTAACCGATAGAGATTTCAGTCCATTCCGATTGAAGATCAATACTTGTTGATTGATAGAGATGCCAGTCCTAATTGACTAAAGATAAATACTTGCCGGCTAATAGTGATCCCAGTACTTTCCGACTGGTGATGTTGTTCCAGTATTTATTTACTGATGATTGTTGTTATTGTTCCAATATTTATTTACTAATGGTTGTTGTTATTGTTCCAGTATTTATTTATTGATGATTGTTGTTGTTGTTCCCGTATTCACTTACTGATGATTGTTGTTCCAATACTTTCTAACTTATGATTGATGTTGTTCCAATGTTTATACATTGATGATGATGTTGATGATGATATTCCAATAGACTATGATGATGATGTTGATGGTGATATTCCAGTAGATGATGATGATGCTGATGGTGATGTTCCAGCAGACTATGATGATGATGTTGATGGTGATGTTCCAACAGACTATGATGATGATGTTGATGTTGATGTTCTAGCAGACTATGATGATGATGCTGATGTTGATATTCTAACAGATGATGATGATGATGATGATGGTGATATTCCAACAGATGATGATGATGATGCTGATGATGATGTTCCGGTAGATGATGATACCCCAGACATATGATGATGTTCCAAAAACTTCCTATGACATATAGATATTCACAAGTCATTTGGACAACTTTTGATGATGTTGATGTTGCCTACATAATACCTTCCTAGATAAGAGGGAGTGTTGAAGAAATGTAACTGTGGAAGATATTCAAAATGTATTTGTCTATTGTATTATTGTATTCCTCCTTCGGGAGATGTCATTAATGTAATTGATAATGTAAGAGTCAGTGAAAGAGTCAATGTAAACCCTAACTATTAGGTCGGCCTGGAATAACTAGAAAATAATATTTTATTGTAAAGTATATAGGTCGGCCCATTTAGTTGAGTTAGAGCCCACCTACTTAGTAAAAAGGTCAAGTAATTTGTAAAGTATAAATAGGGGATTGAGTTTCTCATTTGATACACTCATCTCACTCACTCAAGTTCGCATAGGAGAGAGAGAAGTTCACACAAGAGAAGGAGAGGAGTTGACTTTGTCTTGGGGTTTTATCTTGTATTTGTGAATTCTATATTGAGGAATTTTTGTCTGGGTTTTATCCCTTGTGGTTTCCCCGAGAGAAATATTGTTTTCTTTGCGTTTGCTGTGCTTTTATTTCTTTCAGTGATTAGATTGTTTAATGTTATAATGCTAAACAAGTGAAAAACTAACATTTTTCATTGCATATTAATGTTTCCATACTTGGCAATGCTATGGATCCACAATTTTGATTGTTTGTCCCTATAATGATTGTTGATCATGTATAAAATTCTATGTATCCAATGTTTCCATCCTTAATAGATCCAGTTCCATCACGATGTCCCCTCTTTCAACTCATGATGTCAAACTGCTTGTTAAGTTATGTAACCAAGATTGCGTGGCCCTTGCTAAACTCCGAGATGTAGTTTATTGTGATGTCAACCCATCATCTCTCTGCCTGTTATCTGCCGCACATAATGTTGATTGTTCCTTATTTCCCTTATTTATTTTGGCGTCTAAACCGAATGGGTTACTGAGATTATACAAATATATTATGGAACGTATCTCTGATTGGTGATTTTTATTATAAATTATAACTAAAAGGTGATTATATAACTATATGTTGTTTTCGCGGGGTGTGGATTGATGCCAAGGAATACATACTGAGTATTTAATTTAAGACAATGTATTCCATTATTTACTATGAATTTGAATTGGGGTACAGGTGTTGACCCAAAAATTTGTTTGGGCTCAACATGTTGTTTCATAGCTAAAAATATTCCTGAGGGGGTTTCTTTAAGCAACCCTACATACTTCAATTTCGTTCAAATAGGTGGTAGGAGTTGGTCCATTCGAATCTTGCCCCATCTAAAGAGTATTAGTGGTTCACTTTCAGGATGTCACTTAAGTTCAAAAGTGACCTTTCAGTTTATTAAAGAGTATCAGTGGGTTAAAATCAATGAGTAAGGTAAGGTTCATTATTACATGTTGGGACAGTAAGGAGTATTAGTGAGAAGTTGTTGAGTCACTAAGTCAGTGTTAAAGACAATTACAATGGTTGGATTCCATAGTGGTCAGGTCCCTTACATTGAATTTAGGGTGGTAAAGCTAAATGGTTGTCATATTTAAGTATTCTAGAGCATACTATCACCTTTTGGGTCATATTCAAAGCATCCATTAGGGCCAAAGTGTTTGACTAAGCCTTGTTGGTATCCAGTTAAGTGGAAATTGGCCTCATCCGGCTTGTTCTGGACACCCTTCTTTCGAGGAATTTGAAGGGATATTATAAGGTTATTCTTGAGTTCTAGAACACTTCCATTTCATCAATATATATTTCTGGGATAATCATGTCAGATTTCAAGAGATATGAGCGCAGTTTGCAAAAATTTCAACATTGGCCCTTTCATTGGTCAATTAGCAGAGCCAACTGAAGCCATGTCTTTTGATGGTTATAAAATTTTTATCGTCCACATTTCAAGGAATTAGATCATTTTTTATTATGGTGATCTGGATAAGCTTTACAACGAGCCATAATTTTCTAAATTCCGACACCGTATGACGACCTACCGATCTCTGAACGTTCAAGATGAAATGGGTTAAATATGGAAAATGGTTTGGGCACAAATTATAAATATACAATATGTATTTTGTAATTATTGAAATTAGGGAGGTTTTTGGTAAAATAAAAAATTGGAGGTGGGGATTTTGGAACTTGAGACCTCCCACCCAACAAATAACCTAAGCACTCTCCACTAACCGACATTTCCAACCATCAAGTCATGATGGGAAGGGGAAGAAGCTCAAATTTAATGGGTTGGCATGCATATCAAGTCAAGAGAAGAGTGCCACACACCCCCACTCCCATGCAATTTCGAATTGGGGTCTTTCCCCCTTCCCCATTCACACCCAGGCCATTCATTCACCCATACATTTTGCACATTGGAGATTCTGCAACAATGGAGGTCACGATTTTGCAGCCATGGAAGTCATGGAGGGTGGGTATTTTTGCAGGGAAACATCTACAAGCCCCAATTCGTGGATTTGTGCATGCACAATAAGTTTCCACCTCTAATTTATCTCTGAAATTGCATTATTTTCTTTGGTTCGGGATTTAGAGGGTGGGTTATGAATATAAAAATTTGCATGGTTCATTTTCTCGAATTTATAGTGAAGAGGTTGTGGGTTTTCAGTTTGATCAATGGTTTTGAGTATGGAATGGATTATGTAGCTTGTTTGGAGGGTAAATTGAGGGTGACGTTTCAGATATTCATCATACAACATTTTATTTATTTATTTATTTTTAATTTTTTCGGATTTTACTCCTTGCTTCAATCAATGATTTGGGGTACCAAAGATTTGCCAGATTGTATGTCTGAGTTAAAACTAAGCTATGGATTTGTTATTTCAATCAATCACGTCATTGGGTACTTTTTTTTCCAATTCAAAAAAACATCAGGGGGTAGACACACCTTTTGAACTTGGAACCCCCATTTTGATTCCAAAATTCTTGTTTGTAGAACCAAAATTCGAGATCTAGGCGTTTTTATGAAAATGCGGGTTGTAACATCCCTCCTTTTTTACCTAATAATATGTATAAATATAAATATTTAATGTACTTGTTTCTGGTGAGGATCTCAAGGCCAAGGCCCCACCAATAAACATTATAAGTAATGTGGTTTAAATTCTAATTGGTAAGATGGAATACAAGTTTAGGAGACTGAGGTCACTATGCAACCTACCATTTAGGGCACGAAACCTCTGAGGGGGGAGAGGTGAAATGGATTGAAAGCCATGGGTTGATGACAGATGTTGTCCTAGTGCTGCAAGCAGCTAGAAAACGTGACATTCACCGAAGGATTACTTGAGTTGTTTGGTTTTCGGTTAGTCCTAGAGGGGGACGCCGAAGTTACCCTTAACTGTCGAGAGGCAGTAAAAGTCTCCTGAGACCTAAAACTTAACACTAAGTTAATCTTTGCTAAAATTTGTTAAGTAAAACTAAGAAAATCCTACGGATGTCCTTGACATCCTAGTCCCGGCATGGGACGCCATGGGTTCTCTTCTTTAGAACTATTATATAATTAATTAACCTAAGCTAAGTTATTTATCTAAGTGATGGGTATTTATTGTCTTGTTTCGTTTAATTAAACCCAAAACGTATATTTTAGTACCTTAAAGATAGAAGAAACAAATATATAAATAAATATTAAGCCATCACTTTGATAAAGTAGTATTGGATTGTATTAAATTTTAAAAACAATACATGGTAAATATATTAAATTAATAATGCCATTTAACTATATGGTAGTAACTATATAGTTTGGCACTCCTTATTTTACCATTAAATGGTTAATAACATTACAAGGGCCTTATGCAAAAGAGAAAGGTAATTAAAAATAAAGTTTTGGTATATATATATACACACACGGGGTTTATATAAATCTTTAATATTATTAGTTAAATAATATTGGTGTATAAATCGTATATATGACTTAACGTTCAAATGAAATGAGATAATACATTCGAAAGTATTATGAATTCTAAAAAGAATACCTTAGGGAGGATAACGCTTTAGTTTTGTGGTTAGCTGCGTTTTTATCTGGAGATGACTTTAACTTAAATTTATTTTAAACCCAACCGTCGTTGCAGCCACTTGTCCATTTTTCTTTTGCTATGCATTATGGGCAGAGATGGTGGGCATGACTCCTATTAAAACCCCTAAATAATTCTCTATTGTGGGGGGGTATTACTTCCTTTGTTCACTGCGGGATCTTCTGAAGTTTCTGAATGCCATCAATGAGCATGCGCAAAGTGCTTGGGGAGAAAGATCCTGACTGCTACCTACCTTCTTATTATTGATTTTTGCTTGTGCAGAGGTAGGAGAGAGCATCCCTGTACCATTTATGTGTGAATTATATATATGTTTGAAAGCTGTAGATGCGTGAGGAAAAACAGTGGAAGGTTTGGGGAAGGGACAGTTCGCGAGAGATGGATCCCCTGTCGATTTTCCCTGACTGTTTTATGTGTATTTTTCTTTCTTATGGTCAAAGTCTCTGCTTACAAGGGTTAGCGCTAACGCGGCTAGGGAACTGCATAAACTATACTTTTTTTATTTGATGATCTCTATTTAGTGTCTAATATTATAGTATTGGTTACTGTGGTAACCTCTGTGCAAGGATTTGCATGAGGGAGGCGAACTCGATCCTTGTTTGGTCTTATTGTTGTACTAATTAAAAGTTGTTTTGCTGTATCGCTAAGAATAAACGCTGACATAGAGACCTTGCTACATTTGCAATATATCATTATGTAGATATATAATGATATATACATATATATTTGGTAGACTACTGTGTTTGCAGAATAATATGAGTTTGAAGCTTACTTTGTCATTTTAGTGTTAACCGATCTAAGAAGGAAGGGTTCACTACTTGATAGTTAACACCCGATCTCAGAGAACGTCCTTACTTATTTGGATGTGAATTACTTTACTTTTCAATCGATCTCACATTTAATAGTATTATCATGATAAATTGCTTCCTTAATTACCCTAGTGCAGGAAAGGAGAATAGGGTGATCCCTTCTTATGGTAACCCCCATGCTTTATGTTTGTCCCATACTTAAGAGCCAAACTTGACTTTTTAAATCTTTGAGTTCTTTCGAAATTATTCTCATATATTTCAATAACTTTTATAGTCTCGGAATGAAACTATAAGGGGCGTAACCCATAGATTTTGATTTTACAAGAAGTATAAATTTTGGTATTATATATATATAGGTAAGAAAAGAGTTAATGAAGGTGTAACCTTAGATTTCGATTGTCATTACTTGTTTAAAGATCTAGTTGTGTCAAGTTATAACAGATCTCTACAATAGTGTGATATAGTGTCCAAATCCTTGTTAATGCTTTCTATGAGAGCGGCTTGAGCAACAATCATGTTATAGGATGTAACCTCTTTCCTTTGATTAATAATACAACACAACCTTTTGTGGACGTAGCTCAAGGATTGGGTGAACCACGTTAAAAATGGTGTCTCTCTATGTTGTGTCTTTTATGTGTGGTTTTGGTAAGTATTGTGTGCATTTAAATGATCTAGTTAATTAATTTAGATGTATCTTATGGATGGTATGTTGCTTTTTGAACTAGATGTAACTTGCCACGGGTAACTACAAGATGTCTCTCTCATTTATGAAGGATTATGATAGTTTCAATGTTTGTGTTTATGTGCATGCTTATGTCAAATAATTTCTTGCTGAAAATAGGTTTCTTGAGTGATTATGTTACTCATGGGATAAATTGCATAGATATACTTAAGATATTGACAGGCACGATTAAGTTCACCTCCATTGAGTACAATTTCGAGGAATATATTCAAAGTAAAGATGGTAAGGTAAATAATGGTGAGATTTAATCATGTATACATATACTTAGATGACTTGTCATCGTTTATAGTCATCCAATTGGTTTAAGCAATTTACTAGCATACAAATGTAATGTTTTCCTTGTACATAAATGTCTCGAGAAATTTCCATGAGTTGTACAGATGCACCCTTAAATGATTGTCTTAAAAATGTCTTGTAAAAATGTTGGAAGGACGATGAAATTAAATAACTTGCATGTTGATCATTTCTTTTACCAATGCAAATACATCGGACATTGGTTCTCATCATGCTTAATTTTCATTAAAAAGATATTAAATGTTATGTAAAGTTTTCAAAAATTCAAAAATTTACCAACCCTGAAATTTGGGTTTGTGACACAGGTTCTCCTCGAGGGTCTTTTTGCCTGGGTTTGGGCATGATTTCATTTATGCTAGTTATTGAAATGTTATAGGAGTTCATAGAATGGAATGGATGTAGGTATCTAAACACTAAATTTTTGACAAAATCCCTCAACCAAGGCTGTCCACTAAGTGTTTGACAAAAACCTTCAACCAAGTAATTGTCCACCAAATGCTTGCCTAAGCAAAAATTGCTATATCTCCCTCATCCGGAGGCAGAATTTCGTACATGAATAGCCAAAATGATTAGGAAGGAGAGAAATTCAATTCTATAATATGCAAACTTAGAAATTAAGCCTGTATTTTCTGAATATCATCTGGGAATGGTCAGAACCTCATTTTGGCCAAAAACATCTAGTGTCGGAAGAAAGCTTTTCCTCCACTCTTCAGAGTATCATTCCTAATTAATTCAGATGCCATGGATGGCCTCTTGACACCTGCAAATTTTAGCCATGCTGGAATCATCCATTCTATGATAAACCATCACAAGCGCCATGGGGGACACAAATCCCAAAGCAAACGATGACATGGCATTTCATTTTTGTCTTCAAAGTCTTTTCTCAAATATCTTATCATTTCAAAGAAATATTGTAATATTTTATTTTTCATGCAAAGGAAAAATATTTAATTTTGAAATTAATCTTTGGAAAGTCAAAAGTGATTTGACTTGTCACACTTGTCACTTTTCCAAAAGTGACATGTGTCATGTAAACCCTAACCCTAGCCTCAATTCCTATTTAATGAGGAGGGTCTTTTGTAAATAGTTAGAACTTGAAGGAATATAACTAAGTGTTGCTGGTTTTCACTCGGGGGTCTTATAATACACTTGCTTGTTCTCACTTGTAGTTGTTTGGATTAGTTTGTATGCATGATAAGGGTTGAGGGACAGTTATAGTTTCTTAATGTTAGCTATATATTATGAGATTGGTTAACTAGGTGCTATATGTTGTTTCCTTGGGTTTGTTTGCTATTTATTAACTCTTAACAATTATTGTCTTTGTTTATTGGGATCTTCGTGCAGGTTTTCTGAATCAGGAGGAGCACTTGTCTGCTTGATGTTGGCATTTTAGGACAGCCCTTAATTCACCCTATCATTGCTGGTTTGAGTGGCCATCCTCTTTCCCTTTCACTTGTTTATCTGTATTTAAGAATTTATGTTATTTTTCCTTTTTTCATACTTAAAATCCAAAAGTTGTTTCCCAGTTTAAGCCCCTTTACTCAGTTTCCCTAGATGCTCTTCCTGAGCATTAGGGAACCATCCCAAGACCTGTTTGAGGCATTAAGACAAACAGGGCAGCAAATAAAAAACATAGGACAACCTTATAATTCTCAGTAATTTTCGAGTATTTTTATCGATCTGCACATAACCCACAATATTAAAACCTTTCACACACCACTTTGATTAATTTCCAGCATTTTCGTAAGTTTAAATTTACATTTTTCATTGACAAAACATCCCACTAACCAAGGAATCAGCTGGCTCTTTCCTCGCCCATGGTAGCTTTGCCACCCATGAGGGAAATCAATCCCATTCCTTGGGCTGAATAATTTAGTTTTGGTACATACTTGCTTGCTTTTTCATTGTTGTTTGATACATTTTATTTACTGACGTGTTCTCTTACAGCTTGCACCCCAAGAGGGTTAACTCGCAAAAGTAAAATCGCGAAAGCAAAAAACACAAAACAAAACAAAAGGCAGGGGTCCACCCCACCAAACAAAAAACAAAAAACAAAATTGAAAAACCAAGCAGGGGTCCACCCCTTTCACAAAAAATAAATTACTATGTATATATATGTATGCTCGGATCCCGTTATAGGGTGTATTATTATATGTATTTAGTTTAGATTTCAATTTTGCAGTTTCGACCAGGAGACTAAGAGACTCTCTTCTGAAAGCAAGCGGTGATCTCGCCACGTGGATGGCCTAGTTCTTTCATTGTAAGAATTTCATTTTTTCTAGAACTCTAAGTGTCAAAACTAGGGAATCCTCAATCAGGGGCCCCTCGTTGTTGGTCTCTTAAGTGTCGGTTAGTGAGTATTTTATTTTTTCTTGAAACAACAAATACTACGCCAATGATGGGGAAGGGTCAACCCCTCTCCTTCTGAACTGCGTGAGGTATTTGTGGGATACTACACTAGTGACGAGGAAGGGCCAACCCCTCTTCCGCTGAACTTCATGGGGTATTCCAGTTTCATACAACTAATTTACCACTGACTCTCTTACACCTAAGGTGGCCTTGGCGATAAAAAGGGTGTGAGCCTGCTCGAGAGGACCTTCATAATGGTATGGTCAACCTTTTGCATGCTTGATTAATAAACTAAAATCTTGATAAAATACATTAATCGATTCATCCTTTTTTCAGTCTTCACTTCCCCACACTTTCAACCATTTTAAGTTGTTAAAGATGCCTGAATTTTCAGCAATTAACTTGCATAGCACAATTTCCATCCCAATGGTTTTATACAACTGAATTAATAGTTTTTTCATGGGTATAGTAGCTTATTGTAAGGCTGAAAATTAAATTCTTGAAACAGATTTCATGACCAGCCTCATTGCCATTTCATTTCGCTCACTTCCTGGTAATTGTTAAACTTCCTAGGAACTATTTTCAAGGTAAAACACTGATAAATTTTGATGTTCTAGCTCACTGTCCGCATATAATAGACTTTAAAACATATAACTCTGTATTTTTTATAGGTGGTTCTAGGCGTTTTCCGATAAGTATATAACTCAAATATTCACCTGGGTAAGTTCCCTAGACCCCGGTTGACCCTGTAGTCAAACCTGGCTTACTTTCTTGCGCTTAAAAGTGGGTTTTCCAATTGTTGTTTACTATTTTGCTTGCTGGTCCAAAAAACCAACAAGCTATTTTTCCAATTATCTAACCCATCTTAACTCTTTTTCCGACCTCTGGGCCATCCTGGAAATTGTTAGAGGTTAAAACCCGTTTAGCGTGATCCAAACAGGGATTATTTCCAAGTCCCTCACCTCTCTTTTTTTTCCCTTTTACCACCTTGGACATAGGATCATCTTAGGTGTGGGTATCTTTGCCTTGTGCATATATACCAAATAGGCTTGTAACCGGCACGAATGTGGGATAGGTTGGATCCATCCTCACAGATAGATTTTGCTTATAACAACAAGTGTAATTCTTATCTGGTTAATTGCTCGTGTGCTTTTGCTTTCTTGGTTTTATTGTATAGATTGATATCTCCAATGGATGTTGAATAAAACGATATGTATATGATTAAAACGACATGTATATGATTGATATTTAATTAAGACTATATAAATCTTACATATAGATCAAGTGGCAGTCTTGATAAGTTGTATGCGCTAAACTCTGGTTGTTATTAATATAAGAGAGGGTCTCCCTTTTTAAAAGATATTAATTTACTCTATGTCGCATACCTCTATCCTTATTATAATCAAAGTTACTTTGATAACTCAAATGCGGATCCAACTCGAAAGTGATGTTACTTATATGTCATATTAAGAAAGTTAGAGTATGTGTATAGTGGGCGGAATCATATTTGGTTTTTATCTATGGATTGTGATATATATAGGTCTAAGATCTATATAATCGAATTAATATAATTATTAAAGCTATGTACATGGAATATAGTGGGATTTGAAAATGGTTTATATATATATATATATGTTCTATTTGAACCATTAATGTGTTATTAGTTCTATAACCAATCAATAAGTTAAATATCATGGGGTGTCGTTTATGTTATATGAAAATATATACATATGGATATTGGAAATTACAATATTGTTGTGATATATTTGTGTTACAACAATTACATGTTTGGTACTTTTGATGCAAGATACAAAATAAAATAAAAGATAAAAGTATGTCTATGGGGTTAAGTTATATATTCTGCAAATAAATGGACAATGTTATGTGTCTTAGATTATAGAAATAAATAAATGTTATGTATGTTCTATTTGAAAAAGTTATGAATTTTATTTAATACTGAAGAAGTTATGTAAGTCCTAGTTTCATTAAGCATGAGAATTTTTTATTTTTTTTCCAAAATTTTTACTAGTTTAGGGTTGTTACAAGGGACCTTAGGGAGATTTTCCTCGATCAATAATATCTTATGTTCTTTGCATTTATGCCATCTGAAATATTTTTCATCACAATTATAACAAAAGCCAAGGTCCTAATGCTCATCCATGGCATTTGGGTCAACTTATGGATTTAGAGAGGTGGGGTAGGGAGTTGTTGGGAGGAGCCAAGGGAGATACGATGCGAGGGAAAAATAAAAGGTGCTTGTGTTAGGTAGTGATGGCCAATTCAACTTTGTGAGCTCTATCACAAGCTTCCAACCAAGTGGAGGGTTGCTAGATAAGGAAATGTAGGGATTTCCTCCTTAAGGCCACTAATGAAACATTCTTGAGAAAAAGAATGAGATAGGTGTCTACTTGGATTTCCAGCTACTCAAATGTAATATAATCCAAAACAATGCCAATTTGACACAATTTAGTCAACCGGTCCAAATAGTAAGTGTCACGATCAAAATGCTCATGAAGGATCTTCACAAATTGGCTCCAAGAGACATAATGATGATAATATTTCTAGTACCATTGCCACCATTGCCATATTTTATGATCTAATTATAAAACCCCAATTTTCAACTTTTGAAGATCATCTTAATGTTATGGAGAGAAAAATAATGTTCCATTTTGGTCACCCAACCTAAGGGGTCGGAACCATCAAATTTACATATCTCAATCTTTGGAAAGTGGTGCCATGAGGTTTTATCCTCAAAGGATTGAGGCTGGTTTACGAGAATAGAGAGTGATAGACCTCGACTTCAATGGCCACAACTTCATGGGTTGGAGTGTCAAATGGTGGAGCATATCCACAATGTTGGGCAATAGTAGTTAGCAAAATTTCTTGGTCGGATAGCTTTTGGTTGAACTTCTAGTCTTCGTTGCTCATTCTCTAATGGAGTTTCATGAATAAAGAGGCCAGGATTTGAGGTCGAGAGGTGGAGTCGGTTGGTTCGGATTTGGTTGGGGTGTATTCTTGTTGGTATTCTCCATGTTGGTGTGGTCGCAAGTGTGTAGCTTGTGAACAAAAAAGTATGAACTACAAAGGAATAGGATCAGGTCCACCAAAATAGGGTTGTGAGAGCTATATATCAAAATGATTAGCATGATGTAAGGAGTTTGTTAAGTAGGTCACAAATAAGGGTTTCTCAGAATACACAAAAAAGGTTATGATAGATATATATTGAAACAATCAACACAAGGAAATTATTCCAATTAGTTATGTCACAAATAATGGTTTTTGAGACCCCCAGACTTTTATATGATGGTGCAACTATTACTCTTGGCTGATTATTACTGCATTGAAAAAATTGCCAAATTCTTGCTAGATTCAAAGATGGGATTTTGCCTGGCTTTCAACCATGAATTTGATTACTCATGTGATAGAATGAAGAAATTTCACAACAAGTTGCAGAGATTAGGGTTTCCAAGTTTTGTAAGACAAGGGATTGTAATGTGCTATAGCAGTCTTATATACGTGCAGTATTCAAGAGTAGTACTTGGCTCAATCTCTTATAGCACTAACTAAGGAGGTTCAACCATGCCCTTAGTTGTACTACCCAAATACCCAAGTATGCGAGAGTATCTTCCTAAGTGCTATGCTCAGTGCCACTATAGCAACAAGATTTTTGTTGGCTAGTTTTAGGTGACCTACGATATGCTCGAGGGTATGCAGAATTGATTTTGTGTCCAAGTGTTGTTTGGTGTGGCACTGCTCGAAGGGGTGCCAACATGAGTTACTACGACATCCAACAATTGTACCAATAAGGGTACAACGTAGCTAAGTACCAACTGTATTCACTGCGTGTATTGATCCCATCCATAAGTTTATCCGATGAACAATAGATCTCTGCAGTTATTCCATATGCCAGAACATGTCTCTAGCCTAAAAAAAATCTATGAAATATCGGAGGGGTGCTGGATCAAGAACATGGCTTTGATACCACTTGTGGTGTTCTTTACCCCTGAAACTTACAAATCACACATATTATAAATTGAGATGCAATAAACCTAAATATATGGAATAGAACTAGAAACATGGACAACACAAATAATATGCCAAGAAATGAGCTTTTATATTATGAGAACTATGTTCATAGGGTTCTTGTGGTAGGGTGACCATTCACTTTACAATAATTCTGGATAGAACTCTTCATAGCCTTGAAGCTCTTCAAATAGGCTTCAAATATCAAAACCTTAACTACTTGACATGGTCAAAATACACTTTCATGGAAATTCTTAATTATTAGAGAGATTATTTTTATACTAATTGATACCTCATACAATGTGTGACTCTCTCTTAGGATTAGATTGGTTAAAGTAAGACTCACTAATTAATCATATTTTTTTTACATATTCATAATTTATAAATATCATAAATGTTTAGCTTTTAGCTTTTAGCTTTTACATAAAGAGATTTTTTTTTTCATTCACAGGAGTGCGGGAGAATTGAACCCCACCCCGCACTATCAGAACATCTGGCCTCATCACTATCAGAACATCTGACCTCATCACTCATGACCAAGTGAGCTACATTCGCAGCCTTCATAAGAGATTCATAAGAGATTTGTGTGTATTTACAATTTTTTGAAAACAAATCATTTAAAATTATGCCTTTCTTATATCATGTAAGATATTTTAAAAGTTGATTATTTCTTTATTCCAATCTTTTCACATGAAGAGTAAGAAGCTAACCTATGCTCAATACCCATGATTCAGAAATACCCTATGAAGGAAGATAACGAAGATAAGATACCTTCTAGTCAACATCATCTTGACTAATGTGTTAGGTGAATGAGAAGAGACTACTATTTTTCCCAACTTTTTCATATCACGAGTAAGATGATACACTCTTAACATCATGAGCATCACGATGGAATATACCCTCTCATCAACATCATTGATATAGATGTTGAGTAAGATGATACACTCTTAACATCATGATCATCATGATGGAATATACCCTCTCATCAACATCATGAGCATCATGATGGAATATACCCTCTCATCAACATCATTGATATAGATGCTAGGCAAATGAGATGCATGACAAAGATGTTTGGTAAATGAGATGCAGAGATGGAATTGGATAGTTTGTTTGGAGCATAAAATAGACAAATTTTACATTAATATAACATGGTAATAAAGAATTTCAAAAATATTTAGCAATAGCAGGACAACTATGTTTTCAAATTTTAAGCTTATTTCCAAATTCCACCCAACCAATGTAAGGGATTCAAGGATACTAAATTCCAATACGAAAGCCAAAACTTGGTTTTGGTATATGAAATTTAAAAATCCTACGATTTATGTTGATTAAATTATTTTTTAAATATCTAGATAAATTCAACACATTGAAAAACCCCTACAGTATCTAAATTATGCAAAATTATTACTGTTATTAGAAATTCTAAATTTTTTATGACGGATTCGGCCAAATTTGTGTCTGGAAAACGATTTTTTCCCGGCGAAATCATGGTCGAGCTTCTAGACAACTCGATTCCGATATTACTTATAATTTGATATTTTGTATCTCTCCTCCAATCAGGTACACTAATACCGACTGTCAATCGATCCTGTCTAATATTTAAAGTGGCATTTAATATACATCAAATAAGCGCAGCTACGGCTGCTTGTCGGGCTCTCTGCCCAGTGCCATGTCTACCACTGAAAGTAACATTTAATATATACCTAAATAGCCCCTGCAACATTTACTGCGATTGTTGTACTCTGTACAGCGGCGGCCTAACATGCACATAAACCAAGGCGGGACTATAGAACGTTGTGGAAAATTAATTGGCGAGTCAAACCAAACTAACAACCTGTCCTTTCCATAATAAATTTACTGTTTCTTACTCGGTTTCCGAGAAGGAAATCTTCGGCTGGAAGGCAGCACTGCAGTCTTGAGCATCAGTCTTCCCCGGCATTTCGAAGTTTGTCCTTCTTTGCGCTAATATCACACTAATAAATGCTGCTTCTCCGCGCATTACGTTTCATGCAATTCGAAGTTTCTCCTTCTTCTCAAACCTCTTTTTGCGCTACTGACGTTCACATTCATTGGAAGGAAGGGAGCGTGATAGAGAATAATGTGTTTATTCCTGTTGTTCTTGATGATGGGCAAGAAATCATCCCAATCCAAAACGAGGCTGAAAAACCTAACGGACTGGCCTGTGGATATACAGATAAGGGTCGGATCGATTCTCATGAAGGCGTACACACTCAAACCCGGTTGCAGTAAGACGCTGAGGCGCAGCAATATATACAGAAGCTATTCCATCAAAGGGGAGAGCAGCTTCTTCTCCGATGGGAGTTGTGAGCCATACGTGTGGATACATTGTCCCACTCATGCTGCTAAATATTTCATCTCACCAATGGCGGCCAAGCAGCAATACATCAGTCTCGATGACCTTCGTGAATGCCTGGAGATGGAAATTTGTATGGATGGAGGGAACGCCAGTTTCTCGGTACTCAAGATATCCAGAAGCTATTGAGAGTTTCAGGTGAGTTTTTATATCGTTTTTCTTTTGAAGGAAAATTAGTTGGGAAATGAAAAACCTAAGAAATTCTAGAGTGCGTTAGTCAAATACCTTGAGTTAACCCAGAATATATGCAGTGCAATATACTCTTCCAGTATTAATTTGTTTGTTTAAATTCCTTTCAGTTTTGTTTTCTTATCAGCAGCTTTGCCAGTTACTTCCCTGTTAGGTTTCACACATTTTCATTTTCATTTATGACTGCAGGCTTGCATTTTCATGTCATCGCATGTGCAACATACTACTCTATTTTATCGACAGTATTTTATTGCGAACACCATGAATTTTCTGCGATTCGAAATGGATTTACGATGGTATAACTCGGTTTCAGAAGAAAATTTTATTCATGGTTGTAGCAATACTGCTGTGCATAGTGGTGTTTAAACGCAGAGAGACAGAGACAACTGCAACGTAGATCTTTGGAAGAAATTATCGCCAAATGCGATTTCTTTTTGTATGACACTTGCTCCGACTTTTACAGTTTTGTTTTAACAACGATGAACAGAAGAATACCTGTTTTTTAAATATATGGACGTTTGTTTAACTCATCTGGTTTATATAATGGCTGGCCTAAACTAAAATAAACAGAGTTGTCATGAAGGGTTATTCTTTTATCGCTTCAATCTGCATGTTACATTTAAAATTTTACCATATTTGGCTGTCATATATTCTGAGCACTGTTCTTTAACCTATATGTTTTTAGGTATGCAAAATTTAAAATTAAAGAAATGTTATATGTTTTAAATTAAATTTTAGAGTATGTAGCTGAAACAACTTAAAAAAGAAGATAAACAACTAACTGCCATTTTGTGATTGTTGTGATTGAATATCAATGTAATAAATAATGCCATTTTGTGATTGAAGATCAATGTAATAAATAATGCCATTTTGTGATTGAAGATCGCTATAATAAATAACATTTTTAGCCTTTAAATTTTAACCAAAGCAAAAGCAGTATTTTAAAATTACTACTATCTATCAACGTAATCAATAATATTTATAGTTAGCAAAAGCAAAAGCAGTATTTTAAAATTACTACTATCTATCAACGTAATCAATAATATTTATAAATAATATTTATAGTTAGCAAAAGCAGTGTTTTAAAGTCACTACTATCCACTTTGCAGTTCAGCATAGCTCAGCATTGAACGCAGTATTTTAAAATTTACTATTATCCAGTTTGAAGTTCAGCATAGAAAGCAGCTTGGGGTGTATATAGGAGTTATTACAGTGACTAAATTATGTGACTAAGTACCAATTATATATACTGTATGTATTAGTTTATCCACTTAATGACATCTGTATAGTTAATTTAAGATGCCAAAACATGTTTCTAGCCTAAAAAATCTTTTGAAATATTGGATGGGTGTTGGACACGTGTGGTGTTCTTTACCCCTAAAACTTATAATCACACATAATATAGAATGGGATGCAATAAACCTAAATATGTGGAATAAAACTAGAAACATAGACAATACAAAGATAATATGCCAAGAAATGAGCTTTTATTATGAGAACTATGTTCATAGGCTTCTTGTGGTATGATAACCTTTCACTTGAGAAGAGCTCCATTATCGTCAAAACTCTTCATAACATAAAATTCTTTAAATAAGTTTCAAATATCCAAAACATTAACTACTTGATAAGGTGAAAATACAAGTTCCTAATGAATCTTAATTAATAAAAACTCCTTTTACATTGATTGATAAACACCTACTCACCCTTATTTCAAAGATATAACCTCATACAATGTATAACAAGTGTTAAAGTAAAATATATTAAAATAAAACCTTAACATTATGAGTTATCATATATATTTTCTTTCCAATGTATAACCCAATGTTAAAGTAAAACATATTAAAATAAAACCTTAAAATTATAAGTTATCATATATATTTTCTTTCTACATATCGTAATTTATATTTTCTTTTCATATATCATAAATGTTTAGCTTCTCCATAGAAAGTTCGTATGTATTTACAATTTTTTTTGAAAACAAATTATATAATAAAGATTTTCTTAAATTATCTAAAATATTTTAAAAAATCAATTATTTATTTATATTCCAATCTTTTCCCACATGAAGAGTAAGAAGATAACATAACCTTTGCTCAATATCATGATTAAGAAATACCCGATGAAGAAGATACCTTCTAATCAACATCTTAACTAATGACTAATGTGTTAGGTGAATGAGAAGAGCTTATTATTTTTTTTCTAACTTTTTCGTATCATGAGTAAGATACACTATGCTCAACATCACGAAGATCAGAATACACCCTCTCACCAATATCATTGACTTCTATGTTAGGTAAATGAGAAGTAGAAAGAGATGTTTTGTAAACGAGATGAGATGTATTATAGAGATAGAATTTGATAGTTAAATTATTGTACTTAAAGTAAGGAGGTGCTTATAATTTAATATGGGGAGATATTTTAATGCATAATGTAAAGTTGTATACAACTTTATGTAATATGATATTTTTATTAAAAAAGAAATAAAAATATTAAACAAAAAAATTAAATTATATTGATCTGATCTTAAGCCTATATATATGAAGAATCTAGAGGATCAAATATCTTGAGTTGGAATTTTTTTTTTAATATGTAAAAAATTTAAGAAAAAAAAATTTACACCTCAAGGAAAATTCACGGAAAATTGGATCCCTCTTGGTGCTTGATAGATGTTTAAGATGGATTTATGCTCGTTTAAAATACAATCATAACATTAATATTACAAAAAAAAAAAAAAAACCTTCAAAAGTATTTAAGAATGATAGAATTTGATGTTAGGTAAATGAGATGCGGAAATGGAATTTAATGGTTAAATTATATCAAACACAATCATGACATTAATGCAACATAATAATAAAGAATAAAGAAAATTTCAAAAGTATTTAGGACATAGATGGAATTTGATGGTTAAATTATTTCAAATAGAATCATAACATAACAAGAGCCGCAAACGACAATGTTTGTGACAACTACTAGTAAAAATGAGCAAATGTAGAAAGCATAAACTAAAGGATATGGATCGTGAAAATGTTTTGAGAGTTGGCAGCAGATGCCATTTTTGTAGGACATACTTTTCCAACTATTGAGCACAAACAACTTTCTCTATATGCCGCCTCAAGCTGCTTTCTAGTTGTCGAGCATCAATGACTCTAATGATGTGGAGTGAAATGTAAGCATTGAAAAGCAAAAGCAACACTGCAAAGCCTGTTTGAGATGGTGGGATTCTAAGAACAAATACTTCAATTGCATGGTGCACCCATCTAAAGCCAAGTTGCTTCAATTTGTTGAGTACTCGAATGGACTAGAACCAGAAAATAAATTAATACTCCCTTATGCATTCAATGCCTTAGATCAATTTGAGGGAAGTGAAATCCTATCTTGCTGGTGATTTTGTGGTGTATTGAAGAACAATGTTAATCTTTCCTTTCGCCTCTGATTTCGGATTCATGCTCTATAATTTTGGTGAAGCCAATGGTTGGTGTTGGAACGGGGTTAGAGCGTAGGAGATGTGGAGCCGACAATGACGAAGGTGTCATCAACGAAGGAAAATGACCATTCGCGAAGGATAAGGAGCCGACAAAAGCGGAAGTTTTGGTCCAAATTAGTTAGAACAGGTCGTACAGAGCCGACAACGACGAAGGTGTCATCAACGAAGGAAAAGGACCATTCGTGAAGGATAAGGAGCCGGCGAAAGCAGAATTTTTGTTCCAAAATAGTTAGAACGGGTCGTTTGGACCATTTTGCAATGATCATAGGCATCTATAAATAGAAATACAAATTGTAAGCATAATATCACCATAGAGAGATTAGTCGATCAAGTCTAATGTGTTTTGTCTTCCTTCGGTAGTTTTTGCTCTGAGTATATGGATTCGTGTTAAGTCGCTTGGAACTGTTTTCTGCGAAGTTCATTCCGTAGCCTTTGAGATGAGTTAATGAACGAGGATGTTTGGCTATGTCTCAACTCTGTGCTTTCTATTTGTCACTTTGTTATGAATTATGAATGATATCTTGTAAGAATGATGATGATGCGATCTTGCTTCTTTGTCGATTGCTCAGTAATGTTGGTTGATATGAGTAAGGGTTATGCATATTGCATATTTGAATTGCTAGTATAATGTGAATACAAATCTCTAGTTTATGTAGCGACTGCATATAAATTAATGCATGTCTTCTCCCAAATGCGGAAACTTGGTTCCTGCATCCCCCCTTAGACATCTCGGGTGAGACCTCACTCGCCCTGCGGGTGTTGCTGGAAAGGGTAAAACCTTTCTAGGCCAATGCTTAAGGGTGTCTAGTCAATATTTGTTGACATCGGTTCGAAGAAAACCCCTGTCGACAAAACTGTGTCAACAAATGGTTCTCTTGCCAGGACCTTAGTGCGAAAGATGAGAGGGCATGCCGTGGCATCCGACAAAGCTAAAGATTGAGGAATGGTTCGACAAGAAGGCGTGAAAATTTGCTGAGGAGGAAAATCAAAACTCTGGATGGTCAACGACTGACCGGCTACAGAAGTATATCTACTCTCACATTCATGAGATATTCTTTTGCGAATTCCTGATATTGATACACGAATGGTTGGCATAATTGATGTTCCAAAAGAAGAAATTTCAAGGTGGTGAGCCTTAACAGTGGATGCCCGAATTGATCCAACAATTGAAGTGAGTAGATAACAGAGCCTCTAGAGCTGTCGAGGTCTGGGTAGATAGTATTCTGGAGGGATACATCACTGAATTCATGGTTGACACAATTAAGTCATACAACAACATGAAAAGGAAGTTTTTCAAAGGACCCAAAGGAAGGTTTCTATTGTCGCTGAAACTATGGATTAAAATGCTTATTTGCGAAAAAGGTATATTGAAGATGAATTTCGACGAGTAAAGATCGGTGTGCAGAGGCTGTGGGTACAGCGCAGATGTAGGTCTGATAGAATGATGTGGGGTAAATGGACATGAGATACGACGGAATTCTAAGGGAGGCTATGGTACCCTGCAAAGTGGGGTGAGGTTCTGGCTGGAGAAGAAGAGGAGGACTGATATTGAGAGAGAATCTCCTAGGGAGACCAGAACAGAGAACTGTGAAACGGGACAACAAGGAACTAAGCGACCTTACTGTGATGAAGAAAGCAACCAGGATACCCTTGAAGCCGAGAGGGACAAACCCAAAGTGACAACGTACCCACAACTCCGTGCACTACGCCAAATTTCGAAGGAACAAATATAAGCTCTTCAGAGGGCTGTCCGACGTGTTAGAACAACGGTAGGAGTAGTGGGTCTATAAATACCAGTAGGAGACCGAGGATGGCAGGCGACGATGTGAAGATCCCGATCTTTCAGGGTAATGGGATCAAAGATCCCAAGCAATACTGGTTTTTATTTGAAGCATTATGGACATTGAAATAGGTCCAAGATGACGATATCAAGAAGCGACGACCTTCAGGGGCCGTATGCTGGATTGGTTTATGAAATTCATACATGTACCTATAGGGAGTTTGGAGAAAACAGTGTCGCAAATTAGCGTAGGATTGATTGATGAGTTTAGGAAACCGAAATCCGAGTAGCAATACATCACATAACTGAAGAGATTAAGCGATTTCCAAATGAATCAGTATGGGAATTTGACCAAAGATATAAAACTTTGATGGAGAATGTAAGTTTTGGAATGAGCGACATACAAAACAAGGAATGGTTCATCGCAAGATTAGTACCACACATTCATATGCCAATAGTGCAATAGAAGTTAGCATCCCAGGCGGAAGCACTAGAAATCACAATGAAGCTGGAGGATTCACCAGTTGGCGAAACAGGGTTAGGTATGAATCACATCCAAGCACACCTAGCAAACCTGACGATCCAGCTATAAGACTTCAAGAAAGGAAAAGAAGTTCGCAAGGAAATATGGTGCAGTCGATGTAAATCAGAAGGGCATCATAAGGATCAGTTCCCGGAATTCCGTGAATACTTATAGTCGGGCACACCAAATCCACTCAGTTAGGGAGGAATGCCATGGTGTCGATTTTTTCAGACAAGGGGACATTGACAAGAAGAATGTGTATACTTACAGAAAATGGTGTCAAAGCCAGCCAACCTTTTATGCAAATTTTGTCAATCGGTTGGTCATGAAGAGAAGGATTGTGGAGCGTATGACTTACTCCAAGAAAGGACCGCAGATACATTTTTTATGAAGGGGGAGGAGAAACCCCCTATACAACAACAACCAAAGTATAATCTGCAGTAGCTACACTACAATCAACCACTACCACATTATAACCATCCGTAGCTCCACTTTAGTCAACCACAACCATTGTACAACCAACCACCGCCACAGTACGACCAATCATAGTATCATCCTACGCAATATAACCAACAACCATATGGCCAACCGCGAGGAGGTTTTAGAGGAGGATTCTGCGGAGGTCGAGGTGGAGGCATTGGTCAGAGAGGATCTTTTGGATGAGGTCGAGGGCCAATTATATGCTATAATTGCGGTCAGGCCTAACATTATCACAGGGATTTTACGAACCCGACTCCATAGTGTACTTATTGCAGCGCAACGGACCACGGTGTTGAGGAATGTCCCCAGTTGATTGCGAAATGGAAAACTAAAAATCCACCCCAACCTCAATCGATTCCGAATCAGAAACCACCTCCGAATGTACAGAAGATCTCAGCGGAGATAAGAAGTCGACTTGTGAATGTCGTAGTAGTGACCAGAGGAGGGGCTACGACAGGGGAAGAAAGGCCATAGCCTAGTATTCAACCTACATCAAGGAAACAAGTCTGATTTGATGTGGAAGCAGAAAGGGAGACCTTTTTAGAAGCACAAGAGACAATAAGAAGGACTAAGCTTCCACCTATTGGCCAGAAAGAACTTGTCTACGAGATGTCGCAAATATTCGATACGATGAACTCACAGAGGCCACCAGTAAGGACCAACACTTAGAGGGATTTCCTAGAAAGTTGTTTGACACTAGAGAAAGATCAGGATGCGGTAGCAGAGATCACCAACCTATTACACCAACAGCAGGATGGATGACAGGATTAGATAGTAAATCGACTACACAAAAAGAAGACATGGAGAGAAATGAGGATGACTGCGCAGATTGGTGCATTTGATATCGACTTTATCATTCTAGACTTGGGTTCAGATGTAAATATCTTGACAAAACAGACATAGGAGACAATGGGAAAACCACAGCTCGAATGGTCCCCTATACAACTTTGACTAGCAAATCAGAGCAAGGTCACACCCATTGGTCGATAATGTCATTTCCCAGTCGAAATAGAGGGATTAAAGATGTACGCAGACTTCGACGTTATAGAGATTGTTGATAACGCAAGCCCCTATCTGGTGTTGGTAGGAATAAATTGAGCAATGGAGAGCCAAGTTGTGATCAACTTTAAGAAAAGAACAATTTCGTTTGAAAATCGTGATATGAGGGTACTAGCCCGTCTTGATCCATCACAAGGGAAGAGGTATGTCGAGCCAATGCGGAACGAATTCACATAAGGATGGGACAACGTCTACAACATCTCGTAGAAATACATCAATCCCACCGCCGATGGGGAATTAGGGTGCCGAAGCTTTAGATCAACATCGTCAGACTCCGATGAAGTGCTTGAGAATTGACAGAATCGATTACACGAAGTATCATTCAGGAGGTTCTCACGAATCACCCATTCATTGAGATGGGTAGCAACAGAAGTATGCGAACTACCAACATATGAAGGATTGCCTAATCTAACCATATTTATTGCCGAATTTGAAGAAAGAGTAGCAGAACCGCAGAGACCACTGGCATTGGAGGAAGCACTGAAGGCTACACCAACATGGTGGTGGGAAACGCACAAGTCGACGATAACAAACTGGCCACTATGTCGACAACTAATGGAAGTCAAATTCATCGAAAATGAAGGGTACTGTGGGAGAAAATACAATGGAAGGAGCGACCCAAGGGACCACTTGGAAGAGTGTCAAAGTGCATGGGGTGTGAGACCAAAACAAGAATGGGTCCATGCGTTCATCCATACATTGTATGAGGTACCGCAAAGTTGGTATATTGTAGCAGAATTGCGATGCAACACAATTACATGGGAAGAGATAACTATTAGCTTTAGCCAAACTTTCGGCTTCTCAGATGAGAACCCCTTCATCCATAGTGCACTACAGGAGATTCGGCAAAAAGTACTTGATGTAGTCCCGATAGAAAAACCAATGGGATTACAATGGACCGCGACACCATAAATTTTGCTGGAGTGCTAGAACGTGACGAGAGGACCTGGCGAAGAGGATGACCCATGAGCTGCTTATGTACCAGATTCAGAAGGAAGCCAAGATTTCAAAGCACCAAATATGCCCTTCGATGAATTCCAATAGTCACTGCGAATCAATAAGGTTAATATTGGGTCAGAGGAAAACCCCGAGTTCGCAAGTATTGGAGATTACTAGGATGATTCGACCATTGCAAATATTACTGATCTGCTACATGAGTTTCAATATTTGTTCCCACTGAAATTTTTGGAAATGAAAGGCATTTTTGGGGATCTGGGTGAAATGAAGATTCCACTAAAACCTGATGCGAATCTTGTAAAGCAGTGACCCTATAGATTGAATCCCAAGTACAAGGAGCGAGTGAAAGCCGAAATAGAGAGAATGTTGAATGTAGGAATCATAGAGCTTGTGGAGGAATCCGAATGGATCAGCTTGATGGTTGTCCAAGATAAGAAGACCAACAAAATCAGGATTTGTTTCGATCTAAGGAAACTAAATGATGGATGTCTTCACGATCCATTCCCTACACCATTCACTGACGAAGTACTAGACGGTGTCACAGGTTAGGAGATATATTCATTTGTAGACAGATTCTCAGGATACCACCAAATAAAGATCAGAAAGGAGGATCGACATAAGACAACTTTCATAACATAATGGGGTTGTTTTCAATATACAGTAATGTCGTTTGGTCTTAAAAATGCCCTGACGATCTTTTCAAGATTAGTTGTTGCTACATTCAAAGATTTCATTCATAAATTCCTCACAGTATATATGGATGATTGGACCGTATATGGCCTGGTTAAGGACCATGTTACAAATCTAAGGCTGATGCTGGAGAGATCTCAACAACATCAAATTTCGCTAAACTTGAAGAATTGCATCTTCTATGCTCCATTTGGGATTCTGTTAGGACATATTGTATGCAATGAAGGGATGCTAGTTGACCCAACAAAGATTGCCACCATTGTTGACTTACCACCACCGACGATAGTGAAACCATTAAGGGTGACATTGGGACACACATTACATAAAGTTTATCAGGTGATATGAAATGATCACAACGCTAATGGAAAAACTATTAAAAAAGGATTCTAAGTTCGAGTGGAATGATGAGTGCCAGAAGAGCCTCGCTATATTGAAAACAAAGATGGTTGCAGCACCAATATTAGTCTTTCCTGATTGGACAAAAGAATTCCATGTTCATGTGGATGCATCATCAATTGCACTAGGAGTGATATTGGCCTAGCCAGGAGAAGGAGTGATCGATCATCTAATCGCATTCGCAAGTAGGAAGTTGTCCACTGCAAAGAAAAACTATACGACGAAAGAAAGGGAAGGGATAGCAATGGTATATGCGCTACAAAAATTCCGACACTACCTACTTGGAGGACATTTCAAAATGTTCACTGACCACTCTGCATTGAAATACTTGGTCAATAAGCTAGTGTTGTGGGGAAATATCTGTAACTGGTTGCTGTTATTCCAAGAATTTGACTTTGAGATAATTGTGAAGCATGGGAGACTAAATGCAAGAACTGATCATCTGTCGTGAATAGAATCAGGAGAAGAACCAAGGAATATCGATGAAAGATTGCCCGATGCACAGTTATTTAGGATTGGGATGGTCGACGACCATTATGAGCAAATTGTTCAATTCTTGGCGACAGGAAAGGCACCCAAGGAATTTACCACCAGCCAAAAGAAGAAGCTAGTTGTCAGAGCTGCAGATTTCCAATTGATCGTAGGACAAATATACAAAATGGGACCAGATGAAATTCTTTAGCGATATGTCCTTCCACATGAACATGAGAGAATATTAGCAGAAGCTCACGATGGGATCGTAGGAGGACACTATGGAGGGCGTTCCATTGCTAGAAAAATACTTAGAGCTGGACTATGGTGGCCGACGGTACATGGATATTCTGGAGATTACGCAAAGAGCTGTGATGTATGCCAAATATCAGGGAAAGCATCGCGAAGGGATGAAATGTCGCTGGTACCTCAAATAACATTACAAGATTTCGACAAATGGGCAGTCGACTTCGTAGGACCTATCAACCCACTAGGAAAAAGAACAGGGTTGCGATATATAATCACTGCAACGGATTATTTGACGTGATGGGCTGAAGTTGCACCAGTAAAGGATTGCACGGCTGTGACAATAGCAATATTTCTCTTTGATAATGTGGTCACCAGATTTGGATTCCCAAAAATACTAATGAGTGACCAAGGCACTCACTTCGTCAACCAAACTATCAGGGCCATGACAAAAGAATTCCAGATTCAACATCGAAGGAGTACCTGATATCACCCGCAGGCGAACAATGTAGTGGAGGCATTGAACAAAGTATTGGATCCAGGGGTACTTTTAAGGACCCATGCTTATTTAAAAGTGTATAAACCTTGGTGAATCTTACCAATTTTTAAGATATCAACAATAAAATATTTGGCGATATTTTTCTAACATTATTTCAATTTCTAAGGATTTTATATAGTTTATATAATAATTTGGCGAATTTTAGAGTAAAAAGAGTTCACCCCATCAAAATTTGGGTGAAATGGGGCTTCAAAAAATGCAAATTGGGGATTTTTTTCGTTTGAAAAAACATGGAAAAATAGTCCATGGGCTAAATTTCACCCATAAAATTATCCTTGATTGGATCATGCGCTCACAAAGGTTTTTAACACAAAATGCAATGACTGGGATTTGAAGATTCCAGTGATAGTGTGGGCCTACAGAACAACTTGTAAACGATTGACAGGCCAAAATCCATTCAAGTTAGTTTACGGATAATAAGTGGTAATGCCAATGGAGTATATTGTCCCCAGTCTACACATCGCAACAGCAACGAGAATGAGTGATGGTGGAGCAATTGAAGAACGGTTGGTGCAGTTGGTACAACTTGACGAGGACAGGTTTATTGCAGGGTTCCATCAGCAGGTAGAAAAGGATCGACATAAGGCTTGGCATGATCGCCACGCTAAGGTGAAGCACTTCCAGCGTGGAGATATGCTGTTGTTGTATGATAATAAGTGTACGAAGCACCCAGTTACAAAAGCTAGATGGGACACTGTTGAAAAATCTAGTGAATGGAATCCGGCTGAAGCCCTATCGCCATAGCTAGGCGCATAGCAACTCAAACAGAGATCGGTAAAAAAAATAAAAAAATAAATAAAAAATGCAAAATGATGATGATTAAAGGTTGGAAATCTGTCGACAACATTGGGTTTGTTGATGAAATAATAGCATAGTAAAGAGTAAGCGACGCGTCTCGAAGCTTGAAGATGGTTAGCACATGTGAGTCAAATCAGATAATAATTATAACATTTAAGCATCAACGGAAGGCGACGGAGGTCGATGATGACACACTCGATGACAAAATTTGGTAAATCAGTGAAAGATTCGATGAATGATTTGGTAATCATTATTCAAGAATGACAAGATGGACGGGGAACGAGCAAGTTAAGTTATAAATACCCAAAAACATGGATAGATAACATCATTAAGTCTTATGCGTATTACGGGTGAGATTCATTGAGAAGAATGTGCGATTCTAAGAAATTTGCAGAGTGAAGAAGTGAGATTAGAGGGTTGCGATGGTGCATTTTGTTTCCAGCGAAAGCACCCAAGGTGCTAAGGGCGAGGAAGACAAGTGTTCATGAGCAATCAACAGATGCATATGCGCAAACACTCAGGAAGAAAAAATGTGAAGTCTCCCCTGAGATATCTAAGCGAACTTCAATTTTTGAAAGAAAAGCGGTCCTTTCGACCGCAGAAGCACCAAGAGCAAGGGAACACCGGGCCCAACGAAGGATGATCAAATTCACGAAACGGATGTGCTGGAAGCAGATTCGTAGGCACAATGCACATTGAAGGATGATTAAATTCACGAAATGGATGTGCTGGAAGTAGAGTTGTTGGCACAATGCCTAGTGAAGGATAATCAAATTGGTGAAACAGAGCCGTAGCAGAGGTGTCCAGTTGAGGTGGCTTGATGACGAGCCACAAGTTTGTGTTGGGGGGCTATTGGCACGCGGTTAGAGTGCAGAAGATGCAGAGCGAACAATGACGAATGGGTCATCAACGAAGGAAAAGGACCATTCGCGAAGGATAAGGAGCCGACGAAAGCGGAATTTTTGGTACAAATTTGTTAGAACGGGTCATTTAGATCATTTTGTAATGACCATAGGAGTATATAAATAGAAATACAAATTGTAAGCATAATATCATCATAGAGAGATTAGTCGATCAAATCTAATGTGTTTTGTCTTCCTTCGACAGTTTTTGCTCTCAGTATATGGATTTGTGTTAAGTAGCTTGGAACTGTTTTCTGCGAAGTTCATTCCATAGTCTTTGAGAAGAGTTAATGAATGAGGATGTTTGGCTATGTCTCAACTCTGTGCTTTCTATTTGTCGCTTTGTTATGAATTATGAATGATATCTTGTAAGAATTATGATGATGCGATCTTGCTGCTTTGTCGATTGATCAGTAATGTTGGTTGGTATGAGTAAGGGTTACGTCTATTGCATATTTGAATTGCTAGTATAATGCGGATACAAATATCTGGTTTCTGTAGCGACTCAGTATGAATTAATGCATGTCTTCTCCCAACTGCGGAAACTTGGTTCCTCCAGCCCCCCTTAGACATCTCGGGTGATACCTCACTCGCCCTGCGGGTGTTGCTGGAAAGGTTAAAACCTTTCTGGGCCGATGCTTAAGGGTGTCTGGTCGATATTTGTTGACAGCAATCCGAATCGAACCCCTGTTGACAGAACTGTATCAACAACCGATGTTAGTGTTGTTACTGGAATTGCAACCAATGTTCCGGGCAATTTTTTGAGCTGACATTGGAACAAAGTTGTTCAAGTTATGAAAATGGTCATTTCTTTGCCTCAAGCTGTTACCGACATGAAATTTCAAGATCAACATGAATGATATAGTACATGATATAAGTGAGCTCAAGAACAAAAACTTGCCCAAAGAATAATGAGGACTTGGCTAGATAAGGTGAATGGGGCTATTTAATAACGTTAGAAATAGGCAGAACGTTCGATCGCTTGATAGAGGACCGTTGTTACACCAGGCAAGACCACCACATGCACACCCACGGAAACATAACAATGAAGGTCGATCTGTTACAAAGCAATAAAAACCATTAACGAAACCATGCAAATCATACCTTACTATCCATTGTTCTCGAAACCATGCAAATTGCTAACCCTGGCACATGCTTTTCTCACTATCACGCTTTTGGTGAGCTTCTAAAAGATAGCATCAGGCATAAAAAAAATGCGAGAAAGAAGATGAGTAACAATGTCTTCATAGTTTCGGTGGGAATACTATTTTTCCAGTCATTTGTTGATGGAAACTGGTGATGAAGGCATCGACCAATTGGGAAATCTCCTCTTCCCTACATGAGATGCTAAAGCATTTGTGAACTTCATCAATTCTTTATAGGTAAGACGAAACCAAAAATTGATCTGAGGGTGCATCAACTAAGCAATGAATAGGCTTAATGTTGTACTGCTGATGATGATGATCTAGACACAGTTGGAAATGAGTCATGACACTTAGGCATATTCTCCATTGCCCAAACAAGGTTGGGATATGTAATAAAAATTCTTCCACGGATTTGAAGAGCAGTTAGGAAAATCCCAGTTTTTGCTAAGGTGAAACCGCTGTCAGGAGAACCACCACAGATGAGAATTTCTATCCTTTGAAATCCATCAGATGCCGACTTAGGAAGCATAGCAGATGAACTGGAGGAGGGGTAATTTCTGGATCCATATGGCATCCTCGGAAAGGTATTTACAAATCTATTTGTTTTGTAATCAAATAGGATGGAATATTTGTTGGCGAGGATGAAGAGATTTCCATTGGAGGAGAGATAAAGAAAATGATAGAGATTGTTGTTAGAAAAACATGATTGCAGAATAATAGCATAAAATAAGATGCATAAATAAAACACATAAACAAAATATAAGAGAGATACCAACACCCAATATGAGATACGTCCATGGAGAAATTGCAATGAAGGGATACAACCCGCAGCACATCCGCTGCAACTTCCTCTTCACTCTCTAACAGTCTCTCTCACACAGTCACATATATCTTTAAAATACTACAATACACAATCGTATTAAAATGCCTTCATTTTCAAAAGGGATCACCATAAGAAAATACCATGGGATACCCAAAACCATGGGCCCGTAAATTACCCATTATTGACCAAGTCATGACTATGAAATTACAACATTTTACAAATAATTTTTCATAAATTTTCACTACAGGGTCACTGCCCCCAAACTCGTGCTCGCCTTCGGACCCCCTAGCCGGGGGATGGTTCCCATCAGACCCTTGTGGGGGAAATCACCCCCGAAACCCACCTTAGGATGAGTCTATAGTCTGCCTACGCAACATATACAATTGGGGTACAAACACGGCTAAACAACAAGATCTTTGAATACGAAAGATCATGATCCACAACCAACAATTGTTCTCCACATTGGGAATATTTGTCTACGAAAGAAGCGACAATGAATATTCCTTCCTTCCAAGCATGAACTCATAGGAGAGAGCTTGCCTGTCTCCCATGACAATAATTCTATTGTGAGGAAGAATCTGATTGGAAGGATACCATCGATTTTCTTGAAGTTGATTAGACCCAACTTCATTCCAATTGTAAGCAGAATTAGCATAGGGTATAAAAGAACGAACAGCCTTATCCCCATCGTTGTATCTACTGCCGGTGCTAACTAAAGTACCGTTTGCCGCAAAAAGTGCCAGATGAACGCCAAGTATCATTCAAGACCATCAATGGCCTGAGGTTGTTGGTAGCGATGTTGTATTCAATGGAGTTAGCCCAGCAGCTGTGGGTGAGTGCTTAATCATTTGGATCATCTCTGCAACGTCCATTTGGGAGGCGTAGTTACGAAGGACATAGTCCATGTGATCAAACATGATCACTGTATTTTTGAAGGTTGTGGTCATATGCATGGAGGAGACACCTCCATTCTTAACCACAAGCTCCCATGATCCAGGATTTACAGTTGTCTAAGCGCTCACTCTTGGTAGGAGAAAAGGAAAGCAAATACACGGAGCAACAACGAAGTCAACCATTGTAGAATTGAATTGATGAAGTTAATAATATCCAGAATCGCTCGCAGTTATGATATTGTTTTCATCTAAGCTTGAACTCTTAGTTTATAACAGATGAAGATGATATGTAACTATCATAATTGGGATACAAAGAGAGACATGGGGAGAATAGTAATAGCTACACTTATTTATAGATGCAGTAGAAAGAAATTTGTGAAGGTCATGTATTGACACGATCTACTGGAAGGGAAGTAAATATGTGTACAGAATGTGATATATAATCCACTATGAGAAAAGTGTGTATAGAATGTGATATGTAATCCAAAATGATATCTACCTAACGAAGGCCCAACAACAATCATATTGAATTCATGTCCAATTCGTTACTTCAACCATTGGAATGACGATATTGATGGTTAATGGTGAACTTATCATGTCACTTACCATTTCTGATAATTCCATTTAAACGTTTGTTTTTCTTTGATGTTGAGGCGTTTTCTAAATATGCAAGGAGTTTGCATGTACGCTTATATTGTTATGTTGCACCAGAGAAGCTAGCTGATAGTTTAACATATGAGGGTACTCGACAGTCTGGATCTTTTAAATATCCAAGCTATTTGAAAGGGATGTATCGTCATCATCTCCATCAACCACATTTTGTCTTTCTTTTGTCAAGATGCATCTCATGAATGTGAGTTTTTTGGTCTGTGTAATTTCCGCTTGCACCGGTGGA
Organism: Larix kaempferi; assembly: GCA_027924585.1. Taxonomy (NCBI): domain Eukaryota; kingdom Viridiplantae; phylum Streptophyta; class Pinopsida; order Pinales; family Pinaceae; genus Larix; species Larix kaempferi. The sequence goes on from BSBM01000150.1 coordinate 10,573,149, forward strand.
TTTTGACGAGCATCCTCGCCCTCCACAGATCTACGTTAATGCAGGAAAAGTATGCGAGAACCTCCATTCCAACCGTCACTAAATATAAGAATTATATGTTCCATTTCCCCTAATTAATTCATTTATTTATCTTTATATGCCTGTTTTCTTTACTTATTTTTCTACCGATGCGAGTCGTCCTCTTAATGGGTTAAATTTGACGGGAAACCCTACCCATCAGTGAATTTTTTTGAATATATGATTGGAAAACTTGGATAGGAATAACCAGAAAAAAAGCTTTATGACATTAGTATACTACTAATGTATGTCAAGTTAAAATCAATTCACGTCATCTAGCTATCAAAACAGACATGTTGAAGGAAATAGTTCAGACAAAGGAGTGAACAAGTAGCTTGTTTTAAACTTCATTGGTCCCAGCAGTGAACAATTGATCCACAAACACAAGTTCTATACATGAATATTGCATCCATATAATATTGAATAACATATTACTATTCCTCACGTGAAGAGTTTATCGATTCACATTGGACAATATGCTGTTCCAATGCATCATTTCCTTCCAAATTGCAGCTTATCTAGGCAGAAATTTGCTAGTTACCATAGAGTTTATTATGTTGATTACACACCTATTACAAAGAATGGATTCCTCAATACAACAACAACAAGTAGGAACAGTCAGAACTAAAAATCTAGTAAGGTACAAAGGTAGGCACAACCAAAACTAAAACTCTAGTAAGGTGAAGTCCAAGAAACATCAGGACAATGTTAGGAACCCATGTCTTTACTTTGTTAGTATGTTGTTGTTGGACGCATATGCTTTGTAAGTCGTCCCATAGTATTTGTTGATCAATAATTTATGTTATTGTTGTTGGCGCATATGCTTTGTAAGTCGTCCGTAGTATTGTTGATCCATAGTTTGTAACGGCCCATGGTTTTGACCCATAGTATTGGCGCCTAGAATTAGTATATAAGTGTGTGTTGAGACCTATGAAGGCACCGTGAAGTTAATTGTATTGAGCTTGCTCAAAGGAGGTTGCCCCCTCGAAGTGGTCTGTGATCAATATAAAAGTGATTCTGAGTTCTGTCATTTCTGCTATTTCGCATATTCTTGTTAATTAATTGTTGCAGGTGCATCACATCTGGTATCAGAGCACTTTCTTGGGCTCGCTGAGTGAAATTTCTGCCAAATTTTTTTTCGCATCTGTTGCAGGTTCGGATTTGGTAATAATCCCTATCCGCTTAACTGTGGGAAGTACTTGGGCATAAGCCCTAAAACTCATTATGAAGAGTACTACAGGAACCCCGAAGTAGCTGGCCCATTGAGAGGACCTGCCAGCGAAAAGGGCAACGACCCCTACCTGATTGATTAGTTCCCACCCATGAGGTAAACCAAGAGCTGTCGTTTGTGGCAAAGCGGTTATCAGTTTTACCTGAGCCATGGAGTGAGGGGAACTGCCCCAATACGCAAGCCGTCAGACAGCATTGGTGGCCGAGTGAAACCCCTGAACTGTTAGGAAGCCGCACATACCTGGGGTCCATATCTACTTTCGGCTGAACTATTGTCGATCACTGCTGCGCCGTTTCAGATCCATTTTGCAAGCCGTTCCAGATTCAGCCGTTTTCAATCCATTCGGCGCTGTTCTAGATCCCTTTCGAGCCGTAGCCGCTCCAATCTGGAAAAAAAAAAAAAAAAAAATTCAGTTTTTTGTCCATATCTCCCTTGTTTTCACTCTGTTTCCCTTGAAATTTTTGAGGAACCCCTGTCATCCCATTCTGCATGTTTCAGTCCTGAGGAACCTATCCCCAATTCCCCTTCCCAAAGCCCGAAATCCCACATTTGTCTATTTTTAGGGTTTGCCATAACTTCCTCAGATTTCACCCAATCACCTTCAAATTTTACCACAGAGTTCCTTTCTGAATTTTGCTTCTTTGTTCCCCTCTGCCAAATTTTCCCATTCTTTCACCGTGCTTCTGAAATCCTCATTTTTTATTCCCTGTCTATCCAACAGTGTTCAAAACCTAGTCAAACCCCAATTACCCTTCTGATTTTTTTCCAAGTCCAGATTTTCCTTTACTGAAGTAGTTTCTAGTTTTGTTTTCCTACCCAGTTAACCGAGGAAAAAAAAAAAATCCTGGTTATGGTTGTCACCCGTGCAGGAGCAAAAACCATGGAGGACGCACTTGCAGCCATCCAAGCCAAACTCCAGGATCTGGATGAAAAATTTCTCGGTCTCCATCTTGAACATTCAGCTATGAACAACAAACGGCAGTCCGAGTCTTCAGCAGACAATGGGTTCTCTTCTTCCAACAATTTCCATGGTCCGAAGCTTGATTTTCCTCGCTTTAATGGTACCGATCCAACTAGATGGATCTATCGTGCAGAACAGTATTTCAGTCTGCATAATACTTTTGATGTCAACAAAGTTTCGTTGGCATCCTTTCATTTGGAACAGGAAGCTCTTCAATGGTACCGTTGGTACATCAAGGCTCATCCAGAGCCCAAATGGCCAGACTTTTACCAGCTCCTTTTGCAACGATTTGGTCCTAGTGCTTTTGATGACTTCACAGGAACCCTCACTAAACTTCGCCAAACTGGCACTGTGAGAGAGTATCAAACCGAGTTTGAGAATCTAGCCAACCACACCGAAGGATTGTCTGATGACTTTTACCGGAGTTGTTTTATCAGTGGTCTAAAGGATTCCATCCGCTCTGAGGTCAAAATGTTTTGTCCCAACACAATGATGGAAGCACTAGGGTTGGCTAAGTTGGCAGAAGACAATATTGCAGCCCAACAACGCTCCAAGCCCACTTTTGTTCCCTTCCGAAATATGGGTTCTCAGCGACCACCTATACCACAGGCTCCTCGACCGACTCCTATCAAGCGTTTGTCTGAAACAGAGATGCAAGCACGCAGAGAAAAGGAGCTTTGCTATAATTGTGATGAGAAATTCACTCAGGGACATAGATGTGTTCAGCAAAAGCTCTATCTCTTGGATGTGGAGTCTCCGCCTGCCTCTGAAATTGGTGACGAAGATCCAGAAACATTGGATGCTCCGGTCGACATTCAGGAACCGCCTATTGAACCTCCATCTCAGGATGACCAGCCCGAGATATCTCTCCATGCTTTAGCTGGAATCACCACCCCCCAAACAATGTGGGTCAGGGGTTACTTCAAGAAGCTTCCTCTCACAATACTCATTGATTCTGGTAGCACTCATAATTTCATTGACCCTCAGATCACCAAACAAGCTGATTGTTTTATCCATCCTTGCTCCAACTTTGAAGTCATGGTTGCCAATGGGGGCACCTTACCTTGCAAAGGGAAGTGTCGAAATGTGTGTATCTCTATGGGAGATTATACCTTGCGCTCTGACATGTTTGCCTTGCCCTTAGGCGGATGTGATGTGGTTTTGGGCGCTCAATGGCTACGCACACTTGGCCCTATCTTATGGGATTTTGATGAACTTTGGATGCAGTTTTCCCTCAATGGACACAAACACACATTGACAGGATTACAACCAGGTTCTCTCAGCATCATCAGTTCACATCGCATGGAAAAACTCCTCAAGAAGAATTCACATGGTGTCATCGCTCAGATCCATTCCATCCAGATGCAACCATCAGTGGTCTCCACTACTCCTTTGGATCTACAACAAATTCTGGATCGATATACAGGTGTCTTTGCTGAACCAGTGGGATTGCCACCTTCCAAGCCAGAAGACCATTGTATTCAGCTCCTTCCTAGCAGCATTCCTCCCAACAGCAGGCCCTATCGCTACCCATTTCACCAAAAAACAGAGATTGAAATGCTCGTTCGGGACTTATTGAAGCAAGGTATTATTCGCCCAAGCACTAGTTCCTTTTCTTCTCCAGATATTCTTGTCCGCAAAAAAGATGGGTCACAACGCCTCTGCATTGACTTCCGAGCACTTAATCACCTCACCATCAAGGATAAGTTTCCAATTCATGTTGTTGATGAGCTTCTTGATGAGCTTCATGGGGCTCACTTTTTCTCCAAGTTGGATCTTCGTTCTGGGTATCATCAAATTCGGGTTCATGAGGATGATATCCCTAAAACAGCTTTCCGCACACATGATGGCCATTATGAGTTTTTGGTCATGCCCTTTGGTCTCACTAATGCTCCTTCCACATTCCAGGCCTTAATGAATAAAATATTTCGACCCTACTTGCGGAAATTCATTCTGGTATTCTTTGATGATATCCTCATCTACAGTAAAACATGGGATGAACATCTCCAGCATTTGGATCTTGTCATGCAACTTTTCTCTGACCATCATCTCCATGCCAAGCAGTCTAAATGTGTTTTTGGACAAAAGGAAGTTGAGTATCTCGGGCACATTATCTCAGCACAAGGGGTTCGTGTGGATCTTGCCAAAATCGATGCCATGAACAATTGGCCTCATCCTCAGACACTCAAGAGCCTTCGTGGTTTTTTGGGGTTGACTTGCTACTACCGCAAGTTTGTCAAGGATTATGGGAATATTACAGCTCCATTAACTGCTCTATTGAAAAAGGATGCCTTCACATGGACACCTGCTGCTCAGTGTGCATTTGACAAACTAAAACAAGCTATGTGTACTACACCTGTGCTAGCTATGCCCGATTTTTCCAAGCCCTTCACTATTGAGAGTGATACTTGCGGCAATGGACTTGGTGCTGTTCTCCTTCAATATGAACACCCCATTGCGTTCACTAGAAAAGCCCTTTCAGGTAAGAATCTAGCTGCCTCTACCTATGAGAAGGAAATGATGGCTATTTTGCATGCAGTACAGAAGTGGCGCCCATACCTATTAGGGAATCATTTCTGCATCAAGACTGATCACTAGAGTCTGAAATATTTCTTGGACCAGCGTGTCTCCTCCCCGGCACAACAGAAATGGGTTAGCAAACTCATGGGTTATGACTATGAGATCACTTACAAGAAGGGTAAAGACAATATTGTGGCAGATGCTCTTTCTCGCACATTTGAGGCCCAAGGTTCTCTTTCAGCTATTTCTATCCCTGTTCCAAATTGTTTGCAATCTGTTCAACAGGGTTATGTCAATGACTCCTCCTTATCTCAAATCATCCAACGCTTGACCAACAACCCTTCTGCTGTACCACATTACTCTTGGGATGGTGATTCTCTGCGAGACAAGGGTCGTCTGGTGCTTCCCCAGAGCACAGATCTTCAACAAGCTGTCTTCTATGAACTCCATGCTTCTCCATCGGCAGGGCACTCTGGGTTCCTCAAAACGTATGAACGAGCACGACGTAACTTCTTTTGGTAGGGCATGAAAAGGACAATTCAACAGATGGTGGCTGAATGTGATACCTTCTAGTGCAATAAGGGTGAAACAACACTCCTTCCAGGATTGCTTGAACCCTTTCCCATACCTACACGGATTTGGACAGATATCTCTATGGATTTCATTGAAGGGCTCCTTAAATCTGGCGGGAAGACAATGATTCTTGTTGTGGTTGATCACCTCTTCAAATATAGTCATTTTTGTGCTCTCAGCCATCCCTATACAGCCTCCTCCTTCGCTCAAATTTTTCTGGACCAGATCTTTCATCTTCATGGCATCCCTTCTTCCATTGTCTCGAATCGTGATGCGACTTTCACCAGTCATTTTTGGAGAGAACTATTCGCCACACTGGCACCAAACTGAAGATGAGTTCAGGGTATCACCCACAAATAGATGGTCAGACTGGAATTGTCAATAAATGCTTGGAAACTTATCTTCGTTGCTTCACCTCGGAACAACAACATCAGTGGGAAAAATGGCTCCCTCTCGCTGAATGGTGGTACAATACCTCTTACCACATTGCCTCTAAAATGACCCCATATGAAGCAGTCTATGGTCAGGCACCTCCAGCTCTTCTTCCATACACCCCCACTAGTTCACCAGTTCAGGAAGTTGACACGGTCCTTCGAAACCGCGATTAGATTCTTCGCATTTTGCGGGACAATCTTCACATGGCAAGAAATCGCATGAAGCAACAAGCTGATCAGCACCGTTCTGAGCGCACTTTTCAAGTCGGCGATATGGTTTTTCTTCGTCTCCAGCCGTACAAACAATCATCCTTGAAACTCAAAGGGCGTCATAAGCTCGCTCCAAAGTTCTATGGGCCATATCGGATTCTTCAGAAGATTGGGTCCGTTGCTTATAAATTGGAACTTCCTCCTTCTTCCCGCATTCATCCAGTCTTTCATGTCTCTTGTCTGAAGAAAGTTCTTGGCACCAACATCAGTGGACAAACGATTTTACCCGAACTGGATAATGAAGGATCCATCCTTTTGGAGCCAGAGGCCATCCTTAATCGGCGCACGCGTCAGCTTCGCTCTCGCTCTATCACAGAGGTCTTAATTCAGTGGCACGACATGCAACCAGAGAATGCTACATGGGAACCACTCCTTCAAATTCAACAACAATTTCCACATCTAAAGCTTTGAGGACAAAGCATTTTTTAAGGGGGAGGGGATGTTAGGAACCCATGTCTTTACTTTGTTAGTATGTTGTTGTTGGACGCATATGCTTTGTAAGTCGTCCCGTAGTATTTGTTGATCAATAGTTTATGTTATTGTTGTTGGCGCATATGCTTTGTAAGTCGCCCGTAGTATTGTTGATCCATAGTTTGTAACGGCCCATGGTTTTGACCCATAATATTGGCGCCTAGAATTAGTATATAAGTGTGTGTTGAGACCTATGAAGGCACCGTGAAGTTAATTGTATTGAGCTTTCTCAAAGGAAGTTGCCCCCTCGAAGTGGCCTGTGATCAATATAAAAGTGATTCTTAGTTCTGTCATTTCTGCTATTTCGCATATTCTTGTTAATTAATTGTTGCAGGTGCATCACAAACAATCTACCTACCAGTGACATTTGGAAATATATAATGCACATTAAGCCATCCATATAGAAGATAAGGTTTCCTCCTGCAACAAGCCTGTCTCAGTTTAAGAATATTATAATTCTTGTGTAAAACAATGGCTCATTTAATGCAATTTATATTATTAATCATTTTTTTTTGTTTTCTTGTTCTACCATAACATTATATAAGTTAAACTTGCACAGTTGAAGTTTTAAGTTAGCATTTTCAGGCTATTTGTGACTACATTTGAAAGTGACAATGTGTAATGAATAACCGATTACATCAACAACTATGACCAAAACAGGGCATCAGAAAAAAAAAAAAAAAAAAGCAGAGGTATCAAATGTAAATGAAGGAAAAAAAAATTAGCGTAGAGTGAGTCAACCCTAGATCTATAAAGCACCATGGAGGGATCAGAAAAGAGAGTTGTCTAACTATTAGACATTTTGGACTTATATAATACCAGAATCTTTCAAATCACTACAAAAAATACAACATAGTACCAAATAAGGTCCAAAAAGTCTATTGGACAACTCCTCAGAAAATACCCAAGTGCAAGCCTTCACTACTTAAGAGATATTGTGTTAAAGATCAATGTATGCTAATTACACTAAGAAGGAGATGCTCTTACAAATCAGGTTGGGGTAAACCTTTGCACCTAGAGAACTGACGTTCTCTTACAACATAGGGAAGGGGAGATCTCCATGTTGATCAGGTGCATGGTCTCATGTGATGGCAACCTATTCTTTTGAAGCATAACACAACAAGAGATTTTTTTCATTGAAACATGCTTTTGTAATCAATGCAATAGGTTATATGACATGACTCTAACTTTATATGGTCTAACACTAATTTAACAATATTTTCCATCAACATCTACTTTGTAAGAACATCCCTCTTAGACTTGGAATCTTACTCATGTAAAAATGATTATTTGTGAGAAGTTGTGATTCATAAGGTTCTAAAAAAAGGTTATGGGTGCACCTAGCCCATGTATGGATATTGGGTTATGTTCCTTGAGACAAGGTCCAATTCTTAATTAGTTCATGTTCTCAGAGAGTAGTTAACAATCATGTGGTTTTATTGTCCATCCTAGCTTTCACTGTCAATATAATTGGGCCATTTCAATCGAGAAAACACAACACAACATTTATAAGATAAGGCTAAGACCAATAATAGAAACAACATTACCAATATGCCATTATAAAAAAAAGACTCATTTATCGTATTAAATTCTTGGCACACAAAACCTTCTAAATGTAGCTAGCCTTATCAACTATGTTTGTATTGCATATTTACCAAGTCACTTACTCAATTCCTTTGTAACAAAGCTTGATAGATGCAAAGGGAGTTTTAGGCTCCATGGAAAAGCACATTATATGTCAAATAACAAGAAGCTTGACAGAATGATGCTACAAGTGCACTTAGATTTTACAATGAATTCCATGGAAGAGTGCAATTACAAATAATTGGAATGCCAATTAAATTGCAATAATGTCTCCTTTCTATGGGGCAATCTTCAAGGTAATCAAACTCACATCATACATATTCCATGCATTCTAGCATAATTTGTTTTTATAAGTTTACTTTGTCCAAAAGGAGTTAGTAGGCCTAATGGTTAAGAACATGTGTTTCCTTTTAGGAAGTCACAAGTTCAAATCCAAATAAATCGGGTATGTACACAAAATATATAAACTTCAGTACCAAAGGGTCACCAAATTGGTTTGTGGCTTAGCTGAGTTGTAACCTTAAAAATAGATAATAATAATAATTATTAAATCCCAATTGATATTTCCTGATGTATATATCCCCTTTTGTGTTCTGTAATGTTAATGTAATGTAGTTCAAAACTTCAATGATCAAAATCCCCATTCTAGATTCAAACCCTTGGTGTTGCTTCCAACAAACCAACTGGTTTGCTGATCTACCTGATGTATATCTTAAGGTTCTACCAAAGTTTGATTGGGAGAATGGGTTGAAAATGGAAGATCACTTTACTGATTTCTAAGATTGCATTGGAAATAAATGAAACTTTGCCTAAGAGAGATTTCAATTAAACAAAAACAAAATTACCATTGGAAGATCTCATAAACGATAAAAGATTACAACAACATGAGACAATTTGAAATCTGGAAAAATGATGGTTAATCACAGTAAAATTTCCAGAATTGTTGAGTGATTAGAATCACTCGCTAAACCTACCTTAGGATGAGTTACTTTCAGCACTCTAGGTCTCTGTAAATTTGGTTTTTTGTTGTAGAGATTAAGTAGAGTTTTGTAGAAAGTTTAGATGAATTACATAAGAAACATATAATTTATTTTAGCATAACTTGGGCCTAGTTTAAATCTATTTTAGCACTATTTTAATGGACATATCTCCAGAATTTAAACTAGCTGAAAACAAACCTAAAAGATGATATACAAGCTGTTCTAAAATTCTAGTCTTGTAAAATTGAAATCTGGAAATTGATATTGCAGAAATTAACCTTCAAAGTTGAATGCGAAAACATAAAAATAAATAGGAAAAGTTTAGTTTTTCGGGTGGTGGTTGATGGGAGAGACTAGTGCCTTCAATATTGGGGCATATTCTATGTTGTCTTATCAATTGCTCAACAAGCTCAGTCTCAACAGAGTCCCAAATTCCCTTTAACTTCACACCTTTGTTGTTTCAAGAGAAGGTTAAAATGTTGTCCTCGAATATTGTAATAGTTTTGCAAATCAAATGGTAAGTTAAGTTTCTTTGGAATGCAAATATCCATCAAAATCAAAAGCTAAAATACATGAAACAAACATTACTTTTCTAAATCAAATGGTTAGTCAAGCTTCCTTAGAATGCAAATATTAATCAAAATCAAAAGGTATAATGCATGAAACAAATCAGATTACTCACTGTTAACTTATTCGAAGGATGTTAGTCCTGACAAGTTCTAATTGCTACACGTAAAGTATCATAGATCAGCTGAGAAAATTATAAAGGACAAGAAATGTTAGTATCACAGTTGTAACCTTCACTTATTGCCATGCAAAAACCTGTAGAGGTTGACATGTGACATCATTAGGATTGACCTATGGTCTTGAGGGTTTCTATTTGGTGATCTCAATGCATCTCGGTTAGGGGCTAGGTATACTCTTACTCTTACTCCTACATATATGAGGTCTTTGAGCCTTATTAACTCATAAGATCAAAGATCAAGTCATGGAATCATTTGTACACATTTATGTGGGTTGTGGATACATTGAATATTAGAATACAATTGCTTTTTGAATATATGATTTTGTGATCTGAAAAGTATGAATGGAAGTAATGAATTATGAAATCTTTCCCTTTATAGGTCAATTTTTCCCATGGTCACTTGTAGAAAACCTGCTCACATACCCAAACACTAGGGAAAGAACCATGGCAACAAGTTAGAATCACTTAACAACCCCGAGGTAGAGACAAGTTTCTAAAGAAGAAATGGAAAAGAAAATCTGCATCAAAACAATCAATCAACATCGTAGAAATGCAAACATATCTCTATGTCAAAAATCCCAACCCACCAGATCTAAAAATCCATGCACAAAGGGATAGAACACTTGGGGATTAGGCACATGTTCAAAGGTGAATCCAAACCAACATATAACTCAAGATATCGGTTCCAATAAGCATCAAGCACAAGCAAGTTGGGGAAAGAGGAAGAAACAACCATAGAAGAAAACACGCGAGAGGAGTTTCAAATGCAAAGCATCCTATCAAATTTTCTTCTGAAGGGAAATTGACCTTCAGGATTGAGAGTGTAAGGTAATTTTATCAAGACATCCCCAAAAAATAAATCAAGTATGTACCCCTCACAAAGTTTAATAGAATTTCTACATAATTTGAGGTTTCACACCCTAATTGATTATAAAAAAATCGTGCTCACCCTCATTGATGAAATCATGTTGGCCTCTCTCTCTCTCTATTTAGTTAGTTAAAGATCATTCATGATGTCTCATGTTTTCTCAAAATGACCAGTGAAAACCAAAAAATAAATTGCAAGCCATGTCCAACTTGAGATTATTAAATGTTCACCCATTTTGGTATATTTTGTATTGTTATTAATAAAACTAACACTATTAGATCCAAAAATTTCTATTTTCTCTCTCACTATGAGATAACATACTACAACTAAAATGGTTTGCTTTGATATTAAAATTTTTGTCAACCTCGTAAGTTGAGAAAATCAAAACTAACAAACTTTCCAAATTATTGAAGTAATTATTTTATAATGTGTCATTGGTTTTAATTCCATGACATGGTTGGATCTAGATCTTTCCAATGGTTGTTTTCTATTGCTCAGCCAGATCTTTCCAATGGTTGTTTTCTATTGCTCAGCCAGATCTTTCCAATGGTTGTTTTCTATTGCTCAACCTCCTCTTTATTCTCCTTGTTAGTTCACATGGAAAATTGTTTATATCACTAAAATTATTTCGTTAATTGACCTCACCAAATAGCCCCAAATTTGTTTAATGCTAATCCTCCTCAACATACACATGCCCCAAGTTTTCCTTGTTATTTTCCTCCTATCATGAAAAAAATCCAGCATGGATTAATTCATAGAGAATTACCATAATGTTATAAGGGCTACCAGAATTGGGAGTTCAAATTGGAGAGTTGGGATTGGATTGAATGCCTAAAGGAAGAACAACAAGGAAGTTAGACTATAGCTAATAACAAATCAAACATAATAGAGCCCGCTAAATTACTATCTCGACTTTGACTCTAGTCCACACAAGCGTTAGGAAACATAACAGAGGAGAGGAAGGGGAAGTAAATATGGTGGGAACAAATGTGAAGGAGGAGACCATGGCTATCATCGAAAAGAGGAGTGGCATTGACGTAGAAATGAATGCAATAATCGATAGACTCTGTGTACCCAATGGGCCTGACATTTCTGACATCCTCCTTGACGTTGAAGTAAGTATGGCCATCTCTTATATCCATAAAATTCAAAACAATAAAAACAATATCTTGAACACGAGGAAAGTAGTACCATAAACGCTTTGTTGTGATTTAGATGCCACTTGCATTGTCTCAGGTGATCAAAACAAGAGGAGTATTAGCAATGTCAGGTTGGCAGCAGTGACCTTTGCAAGCCGCACATTGTCAATGATCATGAGTGTGAAGGGGCCACGGGCATTTCAAATGGGTTTCCATGGCCAAAAGAATGGATCTGCCTCAAGCAATTTGGGGTTCGTATTAAGTGAGGGTTTGAAATAAGAGAAGGCATGGTTTTTTCAAAGAACCCACAATTGTCTGCAAAATTGAAGATTCCTCCGCTCTGAAGAATAACTAGTTGGGTATTTTATTCCAAGAATTTTAAGAAATATTTGATGAGTAGTTCGTTTATATTCACGACGAGGTTGGCCGCATAAGTTCATAACTAGTTTTATAATAAGGATTCATGCATAAATTATATTAAATTCAAAATGTACTAACCTTGCAAGGTTCGACATCCATCTAATGAACATTGGAGTCTGGGATGCAGGCGCATGGATTGCGTTCTCTGTTGCTCCTTTGGGTTCTCATGAGCCACGACTCAGGACCAGCCCACTGCCATGGTTTTCTGGACTTTGCGTTCCACAATTACACTTCCACTTCCCAAATTCCAAATTCCAACTTCCTAGTTTCCCACTGACTTCTCTAACTCTTATAATTTATACATACTTTCATTTTCCCTTCTGGCTTAACTTCAATAATTTGCAGGAATGTCTGTCTAATTAGAAACACCAATGTTTGTGGAATAGATGCGGTAGGTGTTAAGGTTGACAGAGAAACTTCATGCCATGAAGAAGTCTCGCCCTGGGCAGAAGGAATTCGAACAAATATCTACCTTAGACGATAACTTAAATGATACATTAATGACACCAATTGGACCTAAAAGCAATAATTAATGTTCCAACGATGCTGCTTCCAAATCCAAGGTTCATGCAATTGAATTTGGCCTCGTTACTAAGAGAGAGAATCGCCTCCCCAAGAGGCCAAGATATTGCAGGAAAAGCTATCTAGTGTCAAGTGCAAACGAACTTCCCACTCTTTTTTTGTTTTCTATTGATGTCGAGGCGATGCAAACTCACAAGGACTCAAGGAGGTAGGCACCAACTGCCAGGCACTAAATTCTAATGTATTTATCAATGGCATTGTGCAATAATTGAAACCCAACAACTCTAGTCAACTAGGCTGCCAACCATGGCCCATAGCCCACTGACGAGTGGCTATGGCCTTGAGCACAATAACTCAGAGTCGGACTCGAGTTTCACAGCCGACTCTCACTCTTATATATAAATTTATAATAGTATAAAATTTACATACATTTAACTTTTTAGAGTGCCCGTCAAATTGATGGCTCCCAGAATAAACTAAACTTCATCGATGACGTGTATATTGCAAGTGGACCTATATTTGATGGGGAAAAAACTCAAAAACAGGTATACGGGTGTCAATTTTAACCATTGGTCCTCTTGTTTCACGTGCCTTTACTAAGGATTCTTAGTCGCCAAACAACAACGAATCGATTTGTTGTCCAATCGATATTGTCATCAACCAAGACAGGAACATGAAGGGAGCTATATAAGGGCTAACCAAAATGCTCCTGACTCGTCGGAATCTGACAGAGCAATTCTTACCAAAATGGCAATTTGGAGTGCTCAAATCGCAATTTTGGCGATCAGGGTAGTTTTAAAATTGGGCAATTAGTCTAAAACAGGCAATCTCGATTGCAAAAATTACAAATTTGCGAAAATAACAATTTTCGACAGGAATTTTAACCGATTTTTATCCCAAAATCACCGAAAAAGCGGGGCGTTTTGGTTGTCTTTTATCCTACGCGAACATGGAGGAGCCCAGACAAAAGTCATACACAGGTCATTGTAGCTGCCGAATCTCCATGCTAGCAATCAGAACAGGAAAGCCGTGAGAAAACACAACGTACAACACCTCCATAGACACTTCTTCAATGTAGGCGACCTCGACAATGTACAACCCAACTCCATAATTCTAGACGTGGACATATGTCAAACAAATTCCCCACTACAAAGTTCGAGGCACTACATCACATATTTAACCAAAGTTCACTTTACCAAATGCAAAATGCAATAGCACAGCTAGGTTAATATATGGAAAATGAATTAATCATGTCATGGACATAATATTAATGAAGTAGATTTCCAAATTCCACAACATAATAATAATGAATTAGATTTCCAAATTCTACACAATGTGGGATTCAATGATATTTTGTAATTTCTCCTCCAATTAGGTGCATTGATAGCGACAATCAATAGATTCCGTCTATTGTTTAGAGAGACATTTAATATACATCTAAATAGGAGTATCCCAGGCTGCTTGTCGAGGGCGCAGTATAAGCACTAACCAAAATGCCCCTGATTCCTAGAATTGATAGAGCAAGAATAGCTGAAATCACAATTTGGAGTGCTTAAATAGCAATTTCGATGATTTGGATAGTTTTAAAATAGAACATTTAGTCTAAAATAAACAATTACAATTTCTGAAATTACAAAATTACAGAAATAACAATTTTGAAAAACAAATTTGCCAGATTTTTATCAAAATTTTTGGGGAAAAGTAGGACGTTTTAGTTGTCTTTTATACTACTCGATTGACGTACTCTGTACAGCGGCGGCATAACATGCCCATAACCCAAGGTTATACAAAACACATTATGAGTCCCGACCACACAACGTTGTTGAAAATTAATTCACGAGTCAAACCGAAATGACAACTTGTCCTTTCCAAAATAACTTTACTGTTTTACTTGGTTTCTGAGAAAGAAATCTTCGGCTGGAAGCCAGAACTGCAGACTGCTTCCCACTAATATCACACTAGTAAATGTTGGTTCTCCGCGCATTAAGTTTCCATGCAATTCGAAGCTTCTCTTTCTTCCCGAACCCACGTTTTAAAATTTTAAATTAGAGTAATGTTATATTTGAATTAAATTTTGAAGGGGAGATGCAGCTGAAACAACTTAAAAAAATACAAACAACCAACTTCCATTTTGTGATTGAAGATCAATGTAATAAATAATGTCATTCTGGAATTCAGATTCCTCTTGAGTTTATATTTCACCCTACCCAGCATTCAATACTTTATCTTAATGCAGATATTGTTCATCTTATTTTATAAGTTTTTTTTTTTTTTCACATAATAAGTATACTATACTTTAAAATTAAGTATATGACAAAAATTACAACCGAGAGAAGCCCACAATCTAAAATAAAATAAGGGGCATCTTATTTTAGAAGCTTATCGTGTCACAACATTATCAAAAGAGGTCATTAAATCACTTATTTATCATAAAGATGATTATAATATTGATTTTATTAAATATTTTTATAATTATTAAACATAAGATTTATTATCATATTTATTTTATTAAATATTTTTAAATTTATTAATTAAGAGAAAGAAGAAGTATTATATAAATAAAAAATAGGAATACCTTTTACACCTTATAAGTTTAAAATTTATTAATTAAAAGAAAAAAGAAGCATTATATAAATAAAAAATAGGAATACCTTTAGGCTTCTTTAAGTGGTTCTTCATAAATTTTGGAGACAAATTCTAACTAGTAAAACTAAAGAGAATAAAAAGATTGCTTTGAAAGATTGAGATTCCTATTTTAAAAGGCTCTAGGAATCCTCGAACGTCATTAATAACACTCAAAACCTTTTTACAATGAAATAAGTTTTCTCGTTAGAAGACATTGACTTTCGGGTCAAACGCCTAGCAAATGGGAAAGCTAAAGACGATATCAAGCAAAAATCTTGAAAATTGGAGGAAACTTTTTCATTCCTCACATCCACAAGCTCTTCAATATGGCAATCATGCAAGGTTTCTTTATTCCTTGGAATCAGAACCTCATTATTCCTATCTTTAAAAGAGATGATAAAAATAACCCCTCTAATTATCGAACCATTATAAGTAGCCCTCTTTTATCCAAGCTATATGGTATCATTTTAGAGAAGAAAATTAACATATGGCTTGAAAGTGAAGGTAAACGAGCTAAAGGCTAGGCGGGGTTTAGAAGGCATCACTCTACCACAGACTGCCTCATTACACTTAGGATAATTATGGAGGATTGTCGTAATATTAAATTCAATCCCTTTTGTTGCTTTGTGGACTTTAGGAAATATTTTGATACAACACCTAGAAATAACTTGTGGAATAGATTAGAAGAGCTAAAGGTTCCTTTAGATTTGAGAGTTGTCACGATAAGGTTGTATGAGAAATTCATTGCCAAATTTAAGAGCATAGAGCGATGGCTGAAAGATATTAATTGTAAAATTAGAGTCAAACAAAGATTCCCCTCTCCCCTACCCTTTTCGGCATTTACATCGATAATCTAGAAAGCTGTTTAGAAGAAGTAGGTTGTGTTGGAATGACCTTAGCTGGAATAGTTGTCATCCTCCTCCTCTATGCCGATGATATTGTTCTTATGGCAAGGATCCCCTCTGAACTTTATAAGCAATTAAGGATTCTCATGGATTTCTTCTCTAACATGGGTATGTCTGTTAACACCGACAAAGCTAAGTTATGATTATCAAGTCCAAGAATGACACTTATGCTAATTTTGTTTATCGCAATAACAACTTGGAGGAAGTGTCCTCTTACAAATATCTTGGAATTGATATCCATCACAAGCTCAATTAGAACTATAACATTGAGAAAATGATTAATGAAGGGTGGAAAGCTTATTTTGGCATAGAAAGCAATTGTAAATCAACAAATCAGGTGATGTGGGATAATGAGAAGTTCCGTTTTGACATTCTCGTCACTCTGTTATCTTGTACGGTTGTGAAGTTTGGGGTTGTGGGTTGCAACATCTTTTGAGAATCTTGGAGAAACATCGAGCAAATTCAAAAACATTTGATCATGTATAACCTCAAAATTAAGAGCCGTACACCCTATCTTATTCTCCTTATAGAAGCAGGTCTTCCCCCCATCGAAATCATCGCTATGACTAGGTACATGATGTACAAGAATAAGATAAATAACATGGAAGACTAGAGACTCCTTAAAATTGCTTTAAATTCTAGTCAAGGCCATCTTCGACTCAAGAGAGGATGGTATAAGGATGCCATGGCTTGGTTAAATCATTGGGGGATTGAGGAGAATACCATTTTGAAAAATATTAAAAACCTCAAAAATACTATCACATCTAAGTTCAAAGTGAGAATGTGGGACGAGAAAGATTTAGAGGTTAAAACGAAATTAAGATATTACAAGGAATTCATTAATCCTGATTTGGAAGATCAAAAGTACCTCTATGCCTTAACCAATTCAAAGAAGAAGATTAATACAGACAAGATAAGAATAAACTCCCATGAACTTCATAGTGAAACAAGGTGCTGGACAATTCCGAAAGCACCATGGGAGGAAACGATTTTTCAGCTTTGTGAGTCTATGAGCGTTAAGGACGAATCTCACTTTCTTTTAGGATTCCCCACATACACCCACGTTCAATCTTAGTTCCCTAATATTTTCTACAATTCTAATCTCCATGATCTTCTAACTTGTCAAAACTATAGTGACCTATATATGTTTTTTACTTAGCTTTTAATCATTATAGGAATATAATTTTACAGAAATCCAAATAATTCCTTTCTCTTTTCTTAATGTCCAATAGACCAAATGGGTCTTAATAAACATTAATCTTCATAATCATCATCATCAATTAATTTATAAAATAATGTTATGATAAAGATTTAATATTTCATCTTTTTAATGTAATAAATTAATATAAAAAACAAAGGGCTAAATTGGGTGTGGGATGAGAGTATTGTTGGATAAAATTAATATTATGTATGGAGAAGATGGAACAAGTCAATACATTGAATTTTGAGACAAGCCTGCACATCCAAGTATGAGTACCGTTTATTTTTTTTCTTTTCCAACTTTAACTAAAGACTTAAGTAAATTCAATGTATGGAACATCTTGAAGGGAAGAGTTGGGTTGATTTTTTTCTTTCAAATTTTAAATTTAATTAAAAATTAGAGTGAAAATATTCAATTTTTTCAATTTGAGTTGTATAAGAATTGTGTTTATAATAATAAAATAATAGTAAAAGATTTTTATATGAGAAAGAATAAAATTAATTATTTTTAGTAAAAATTTATGAATTTTTTTTTTTAATTGTTATAATATTTAAATACTTCTAAATTTTGAAATTCCAAAACGTAGAATAAATAGACTACTCCACAAACATCATATTTGTGCATTAAGTGTATTTATCTTTTTTATTTTGAAAATGACACTTTAATAAAATAATAAAATATTAAGATACCCACACAAAGATGGGTGACCTTTTAGATGCAAAGGATGTTTTGCAAAACAGGTTCCTGTTGTAGAATTCAACGTGTACGCGTTTATAAAACATAGGAATGAGAAGGTACGACACAGCTAAGTGGGATGACACAAAGGCTAGGAGAGAAAGACATGCACATGTTTTTTCTCTCCAAAACACATGTGTGTTTTAGAGAAAAAACCGTGCGCATGTTTCTCTCTGCATGTTTTATTCCCCAAATTAGGCTGTGAGCCCCATTCTTCACTCTATCAGAATATTTTGACGGTGACAAGGGAAAAATGTGGGAGCGTATTTGACATCTCCAAGCATCCTTAACCAATTTATTCTTCACAGGTAAATATTGTACCCTCTTTCTATTTTCAATCATTTGTTTACTAAAAAAAAATTAAAAAATACTCTACAATGAACTCTAAAATCTCACAAAAGAACCAAGTTATCCAACAACTATCCATCCAAGCCACATGACAATCTATCCAACAACTAATTGAACACTTGTCCGAAATACAACTACAATTATAGATCAAATATCTAAAATATGTTTTACATATTATTTTATGTAATGTAGTAGCTATGTTTATGAAGACTACACTTGACCATGATTCCCTTTGTGTCCTTTCCATAGAATAGAAATACAACTGAAAGAATTGCTTTCAACCCTTTTAAAATCCTAATCCTAACTTAGAACCTAATATCCCCTCTTCTCAAAACCATAACCACAACCCTAACTCCTTCAACTCTCTCAACTCTTAGCAATCCCAAGCCTATACCCCCACCAACCCCACTCCTCATCCCACTACTTCACGTCATCAAAATTGGTGGCACTACCACAAAACCCCAACTCATGAAATTGTTGAATGTCACTTTTACAAAGCCAACCTCAATCCAAGTCCATATTTTCTAATGAATATGGAAGTGACTTCATCATAATTCTTGCTTCCCCTACTCTTTCTTCCGCTTCTTCTAAGGTCATGTCCTTATGCAAATTGAACTACATGTAACTTTTGCAATATGTACTTGAACCTTAGTAGTGTTTGTCATGCTAGAAAATCAACAAAATTTGGTGTGGTAGAACATGAAAACTCTCATTGCCCCAAATTTTCTTTTTATTAAGATATCTAATGTTATAGTTGCATCAAGTTCCATTTTTAGTATTGCACCAAAGCTTATTGGTGATAGAACTTGTATGGTTAGGCCAAGTATTTTTGGCATTGGTTAGATAGTAAAAAAATTGCATTGTGTTAGCACCAATACATAACCAAGAGGGACCACATAGGAGACACACTAACTAAAAAAATGTTCTTGGTTAAATGAATAATCCCTTACATAAAGTGGTGGTAACTCAACCAACATAAGAGGACCAAAGACAAACGAGTATCCAAAGTGGTGTAGGACCACTTCCAATGAGACAATACTCATCTTGATCATGTATTTTATAATGTTACTTAATTGTAGAACACATATTTTATAATCTCTTCTATGCTTACCTTCTTTGATATGCACGTGGCCAGGAAGCACGAGAGGGACAATAGTTCGACTAAATGAGTCAGCTCTGTTATGGCGGAATCTTAAGAAACAAAATGAGCAAAGCAGGAATACACTACACAGGTAAACACAAATACACAGATAATATGCAGGAATGCGAACTGGTTTCTCTATTACTAGATGTAAGATCATCGATTGATGTATGTTACAATATTATACATGCTCATATAGAATTTGTTGAGGTGCTTGGGTGCCTTCCCATTACGTTCAGTTACAAGAGAAGTTAGAACGGTTCGATAGTTCAACCGTTACAATCGACTGGAAGATAGACAGATAGTCTGTCGAAGTTTGACAATCGCAAGTTGCAGATCGATGCTGCATGTCGATGTCACGAAACTTGTTGAAGTCGCGGAGTTGTTGAAGCCATGTCGAATTTAGAACTTGTCGAAGTTGTGTCGACGCTGATGACTTGTCGCATATGTGTCGAATCTAGCATCCGAAAATAATGCCAACTGCGATGTGGATCATACCTCCTTTCTCAAGAAACAGTGGTCCCCATTGTTTGCTCATGAAGGTGAGGAAACTTGTCAGTCAGTTTAGTTGCAGAGTACCACTTTCCTTGTGCTAGGATCTGTTTGGATTTAGCAACTTCAAACAAGGGAATGGTGTTCGTCCTTGTATGGCGTACTCGTCGTCTCACAATTTTGTCGCAAGGAATAGGCTCTTGAACATCTGGATGGATGTCTTCGGGTTCTGCTATTGGTAAGCCATTATGTTCCAATAGTGGTGCATGGTATGGACGAAGTAAATCCAAATTGAATACTAGATGCAGACCCAGGCATGCGGGAATGTCAAGCTAGAAAGTGTTTTCTCCAATTTGTCGAAGAATACTGTATGGACCATATCGCAAAGGTTTGAGCTTCTTGAATGGGCCAGTGAAGCACTCCTTCTTTAGATGTAACCAGACCTTATCCCCAATTTGGAATGAATGGGGAATATGATTATTTTCATGTCGGGCCTTAGCTTTCTTGTTTGCTCGTTGCAACATTTCCTATGCTTGCTTCTAGATGTCACAAATCTGATCTTGAAACTTCAAGGATTTATCAACTTCTCGCTGGTTGTAGTCGGTGTTGGAGTTTGACTGTGTCAAGGAGCTGATCAATTTGATAGGCGCTGAGGGTTGAAATCCGTCATAGATATCAAATGGTCTCTTTCCCATAGAGCTGTGCTAAGAATGATTGTAACTATGCTGTATGTATGGAATACTTTCATCCCATGTTGGTCAATGCTTATGGTTGTACATGCGAAGCAGTTGTACAACCAAGAGATTCATAACTTTCGTCTATCCGTCGGTTCGAGGATGGAAAATTGTCAATAATGAAAGTCACGTGTCTAGATGTTGCCAGAGAGTCTTCCAAAATATGCTGACGAATATGGAATCTCGATCGGAAGTAATGGTTGTCGGTAAACCCAAGTGTTTCCAAACATGTGTAAAGAAGAACTAAGTGGCCTGCTACGCTGTCATGGTCTTCTTACATGGAATGAGAATGGCCATCTTGGAAAATATTTCGACTACCACTAAGATCGCATCATGCTGATGTTTTGTAGTAGGATATCCCTTCAAGTAGTCCATAGAAATAGATTCCCATGGTCGACTAGGAACTGGTAATGGTGTGTACAATCCCTATCGTCGATTAGGCACTTTAGCAATGGCACAAACCACACATGATCGAATGTACTTGTTTACGTCAGTTTTAAGTGTAGGCCAAAAGAAATACTTCTAGAGAATAGCAAGTGTCTTTGCTACTCCAAAGTGTCCTGCAATCTTGTTGTAGTGCACGTCCCAAATGAGCTGCTATCGATGCTCATCGGTCAGTACACAAAGCTATCTAAGCTTGTATAGCAAGGTGTCTTTCAGGAAGTAGTCAGAGGTCAATGACTTGTTAGTCTGAAGCTGTCGATAGACTGTTGAAAATTTGATGTCGTCCTGATATAATTGAGGCCAAGTGTTCGTTTCGTAACCCTGCATACTCATCACTGTGAAAATGAGAGTAATGGGTGGTCAAATCAGACAATCGACGGTGGCGTTAGCCTTACCTTTTCGATACATTTTCACCAACTATAATTTTTGTAGGTAATTAATCCACTTGAGTTGTCTAGTTGTTTGTAGTTTCGACTGGGTCAGAGCGAACTGTAGAGGCTTATGGTCAGTGAGGATGACCATTTCCTTGTCAAGGATGTAATGCCTCCATTGCTTGAGAGATTGCACAATGGCGTACAGTTCTTTTTCGTACGTCGAATATATTCTAACCGTGTCGTTAAAAGTTTTAGAATGAAAAGCGACTGAGTGACCAGACTGAGTGATCATTGCACCCAAGGCATAGTCAGATGCATTTGTCTCAATCTCAAAGGGATGATGCAAATCAGGTAACACAAGTACTGGTGCAGTGCAGAGCTTGTGTTTGAGCTGTTCAAAATCTTCTTGTTGTGTCGATGTCCATTTGAAGATAGTTTTTCCATTTCCCTTCGTAAACTGATTCAAGGGCCAGGCTATGTGACTGAAGTCGAGTATGAATCGTCGATAGAAATTCACCAAACCAAGAAAACTTCTTAGTTCTTGAATGTTTTGAGGAATGGACCAATATTTGAGGATCTGTAATTTGTCTGGACTGACATGAATGCCTGCAGAGTTAATTACATACCCCAAATATTTGATGTTGTTCATTGTGAAGGTACACTTTTCCATGTTCAAGTAGAGTTGATGTTGCTAGAGAGTGTCGAGGACTTGTCGAAGCTGTCCGACATGTTCTTCCCATGATCGACTGAAAATCAATATGTTGTCAAGGTAGACAATGACCCATTTGCCGATGAAAGGTCGAATAATGTTATCCATGTATCGCATGAAGGTCGTAGGTGCATTGGTTAAGACGAAAGGCATGACTAACCATTCAAACAATCCTTCCTTGGTTTTGAAAGCAGTTTTCCACACATTTGCGGGATCGATTGGAATCTGATGATATCCCGACTTGAGGTTGAGCTTAGTAAAGAATTTAGCACCTTTCAGACAGTCGATGAGCTCGTGTATCCGCGATAGAGGGTAGCGATTCTTTACCAAAATTTTGTTGAGTGACCGGTAGTTGATGCACATGCGCCAATTCCTGTCTTTCTTTGGAATGAGAACAATTGGACTTCCAAAAGGAGAGGAGCTGGGTCGAATATGACCTTTGTTGATTAAATATTGGATCTGTCTGCAAATCTGTTCATTTTCGAGAATGGATCTTATGTAAATAGATGCATTAGGAAAATAAGAACCAGGAGCAAGTTCAATGGATTTTTGTACCTCGCAATGTCGAGGTACTCTGTCTGGCTCTTGGAATAAAATCCAATACTCGTCAAGAACGTTGTCGATCAACTGCTTATGTCAGGAGCTACACTGGTCGGTGAGTCGATTTGTCCTTGCAGTCTTCCTAGAATGTTGCGGTTTGATCATGATTAATGCGAACTTCTGAGCATGATTGATGAGATTCTTTGTCTGTTTAGCAGATATCATTGATACCGTTGGTGTAGGTCAGCGCTCTGGTATGTCATACCATCGATTTCAAATTTTGACAATCACCTTCTAAGGCCGTGACTGATAACTTCCATGACGATCCCACACATAAGGTTTCCCAAACAAGGAGTCGGCTATAGAGAGGGGTGCTACATCGCGGAGTACTTCATATTCAAAAGGATTTTTGAAGTAGGAGAGTTTGCATTGTCAGGTAATCCGTAGTTCCTGTCCATCCTTCATCCAAACGATGTTGTAAGGCTGAGGATGCGGGTTGGTGACAAGACCTAGTTTCTTCACGAGATATTCAAAAATGAATTTCTTCTGGCTACCGTTATCCACGATTAGATGTAATGAGTTATTTTGAACCCATATCCATGTAGGGAACAAGCGCTCTCGTTCCTCCTCATCGAAGATAGTCGAGGCTGCTGGAGTGGTCGATGTCGATGTCGATGTCAAAAGGGTCGTTGCGTCTGGGACATATTCTTCGACCGTCTTGTCGAATGCGTCGGATGTTGACACTTTTTCCAAAAATGTCTTCCAAGATTTGAATTCAGACGTATCATGCCAAGATGAGTGGTGGTAATTACACCATTTCTCGTTGGGAGGTTGTTTGCTACTTTCCCTTTTCTGAAAAGGATTTTTGCTGTGATTTAGATTTGGCGGTGTCAGCTGAGAATATTTCGACTTGTCGAAGTCGACTGATGTCTTCTTGTCAGATGTTTGTCCTCATGTCGACTTTGTCATGAAGCATGATTTTCCTTTCTGCTTGGTTTCAAGTTTGCTGGCATAGTGGAATGCATCCGCAAGTGTATTGACAGTCATAAATTCCATCTCATGCTGAATGTACTGGGACAATCCACTGATGTACTTCAGAACAAGCAATTTCTCTTCTTCTTGGATGCCAAGTCTAGCCATGAGTTGATAGAACTCGTTGGTGTAACTCTATACTAATTGGTCTTTCCATTTCCTTAGCTGCTTCCACTTCTTATACTGTTGCTCAAGGTATTTGGGTGGGTAAAATTCCTTTCGGACGTGTTCGATGAATTTATCCCATGTGTCGATGGGGTCTCCTCTTTTCTCCATCTTTGTCGAGAGGTTCTCCCACCAGCAGTGCACAAATGTTGACATATTTAAGGCTGCAATGGTGATCTTGTCAGCTTCCGAGAGTTGATTCATAGAGTAATAGGATTCCATTTGTTGCACCCAATTGTCGATGGATTCCAAGTAAATCTTTCCTTTAATATTCGGTATGTCCAAATTCATTTTCACTTTGAAGGGGCTGATTTTGTTGGAGTGAGTTCTCGTCGAAAATCCTCTGGATGTCGAAGCAAATGGCATGAGAATTTCATTGAATTGGGCGAACATTTCAGTCCATTTTCGAGTCAATGCTTGCTCAATAAGTTGTGTTGTCTCGTCGGCTGCATGTCTATCATCTGATTCTTTTTCCATCTTTGAAGGTAGCGTCTGCTTGGATTGCTGAGATTGCGAGCATGTTTGAACTGGTATAAGTCAGGTAACTTCGCTGGAAGTGTCTACGCAAAACTTAAGCGTGAACAAGACTAAATGCTCTGATACCAATGATCCGCACGTGGCCAGGAAGCACGAGGGGGACAACAGTTTGACTCAATGAGTCAGATCTGTTATGGCAGAAGCTTAAGAAACAAAATGAGCAAAGCAGGAATACACTACACATATAAACACAAATACAGAAACAATATGCAGGAATGAGAACTGGTTTCTCTATTACGGGATGTAAGATCATAGATTGATGTATGTTACAATATTATACATGCTTATATAGAATGTGATGAGACGCTTGGGTGCTTTCCCGTTACATTCAGTTACAAGAGAAGTTAGAACGGTTCGACAGTTCAACCGTTACAGTCGGCTCGAAGATAGAGAGATAGTTTTTCGAAGTTCGACATTCACAAGTCGCAGATCGACGCTGCATGTCGATGTCGTGAAATTGTGAGGTCGCGGAACTTGTTGAAGTTGCAGAGTTGTTGAAGCCATGTCGAAGTCGGAACTTGTCGAAGTTGTGTCGACGTCGATGAGTTTTCGCAGATGTGTCGAAGCTAGCATCTGACAATAATGCCAACTGCGATGTGGGGCATTCTTCACCATGTATCAATGTGATTAACTCAAAACCTTTTTCCACCAAGCTACAAGCATATAAAGATCTTCTAGGTTAGAGTCACAGGTCTTAGTTTGCAATAGTAAAATAACAATTCTTCATATTTGAGGAACATCTTAGTGTGTAGGCAAGCATGTTCATGACCAACATATTATACATCTTGGCGAGAACCCGACATTGTTCTCGTTTTTAGGGGTTTAATTTTAGTAGTTGTTTTTACCTCCGTTTCAAAAAGTGTGTATACCTGTAGCACCATTTTTCAATTTGATCCCTTTTTTTGCGATTTTGAAACTTCTTGGTCATAGAAAAACTGTAATTTTTAATTACAAATGCGTTTTTTTCAAATTTTACAAAAAAAAAATATATTTAGTAGCTAGTTATGATGAATATATATATATATATATATATATATATATATATATATATATATATATATATATATATATATATTTTCATTTATTTAAAAACTTTTAGAAGCTAGTTAGATTGAAAAATATATATATTTTGGAAAATTTTCCTTAAACTTATCTTTTAAATAAATCATTTTTATGCAAAATTTTGAAAAAAAAAATCATTTCAAATTTTTTTAAAAGTTTTTTCAATGATTTTTTTGGGTATAATTTTTTTTTTTAGATTTTAAAATAAAATTAAAAAAAAAACAAAACTAAATAACAAAAAACAATTCAAAATTAAAAAAATAAAAATAAAAAACAAAAATGAATAAAAAATTTAAAATTTAAAATTTAAAAAGTAAAATATTAAATTTAAAAGGAAATTTAAAAAAAAAATTGAAAAAAAATTAAAATATAAATTAAAATTAAAAAACAAAAAACAAAAAACAAAAACTAACCCACCCACCCACCCTCCCCCACTGCTCTCCCTTTCCCCTCCCTCCTCTCTCCTCTCCCCCCTCTCCTCTCGCGCCCTCCTCCCTCCTCTCCCCCCTCTCCCCCCTCTCTTGCTCCACTCCCCCATGCCCTCCCCCTCTCCCCCCTCTGCTCCCCCTCCCCCACCTCCGCTCCCCCTCCCCCTCCCCTCTCCCCCCTCTGACCTCCCCCTCCTCGCCTCCTCTCCCCCTCCCCGCACTATGAGCCCGTGCTCTCGGCCCCCCATGCGGCCTAGCGCGATTCCCAGAATTGTGCATCCCGTTTGTGGAGGAGCGGCGCCGCTCCTCCTTCCGCCCAAGCACAACCCCTTTATGGTGGCGCGATTCTTCCAGGTCGCAGGGGGAGCCAAGAGTGTGTAGGGAGAGAGGGGAAGGGGAGGGGGACGAGGGAGAGGGGACGGGGGAGACGAGAGGGGGAGGGGGAGTGGAGGGGGGAGAGGGGGAGGGCATAGGGGAAGGGAGGGGGAGAAGAGGGATGGGGGAGGGAGAAGAGAGGGGGTAGAGGAGGGAGGGGAAATGGGGAGCTGCGGGGGTGGGTGGGGAACACGTTTTTTGCTTTTGTTTTTTTTTCAATTTAATTTTGTTTTTAATTTTTAATTTTTAATTTTGGTTAAAAGTTTGTGTTTAGCTTTTATTTTAGTTTTTTTTTTTTTTTTTTTAATAAATTTTCATTATTTGTTTTTAAAGAATTTTTTTTTTTTTTTAATGTGTTTAAAATGTTTTAATTTTTTTTAAATGAATTTTTTTCAATTTTTTTAAAATGAAATTTTATTTAATAGTTTTTAAAAAAATTGAAATTAAAAAAAAATTCAAAATTTTTTTTTTTTTAATTTCTTAAATGTTTTTTTTAAACATTTAAATATGTATTTCATTTTTTTTTTTTACATTTTTTTTAATATTTTTCTGTTGGATTTATTTTTAAAAAAAATTGTTTAAAAATTTTCTTTTATGGTCGTAAGTATTTGTTAAAGTTTTTTTAAATTTGGTTTTTGATTTTTTTTAGTAAGTTTTGTGTTTTTTAAATTTCATATTTTTAATTTTAATTTTTAATTATGTTTTTTTTAAGTTATTGTGTTTTAAGTTTTAACCTCGAATAAAAATAATAGTGATTCTAGGAGATCCACTTTTTGATTCGGAGATGAATTTAAGAGTTTGATTGCAACAATACCACCCTTGCTTTCGAAAAAGTTGTAAATGTAGCCCCCCATAAAAAGAGGGTGGTACTGGTATCACCATTTTTTGTTTTGGGGTTGATTTTTGGTGTTTTGGTGCAAAAATATGAAAGAGATTTAATTGCAATTTTAAATTATGATACAACGATATAATAATGCCATTTTCTGAAAACATATGCTACCGGTAGCATTAGTTTTCAATTCGGGGCTTGATTTTAAGGTTTTTGTAAACATAAGGATTGTTTTGGTCCATGTCTATATTTTTAACCAAAAAAAATGTGGTGCTACTAGTAGCACTACTTTTTGATTCGGGGTTGTTTTTTGGTGTTTTTTATGCAAAAATATGAGTTTTTATGGCTAGAGTTCTCATTTTGAGTATAAAGTTCTCGTCATGTTGTATAACTTGTTGACCAATTTAACAAAAAATTATCATGGAAAACTTTTATGTTGATTCTCTAGTGTAATTGTTCAATTTTAAAGTTTAAATTATAGATACTCTTGTCATTATTTGTTACACTAGTTGTACATTTTCTCATTTCTAGGAGATGTCATTATACCATGTATATGTTTCTAATGTTTTTTTTTTGTATTTATGATTGTAGTGGCTAGCATGGATCCCGATGCATATATTTTGAGAGAGGTTTTGAGACTTAGAGAGATTGGGGGGATATGGAGGAGTGGAGACCAACTCCACCGCTCTCTTGTTGAGTCCCTAGATGGAATTATAAACACCATTATGCAATCAAATGGTGCCCTTTATGACATTGATTTTTATAGAGAATGGAAAAGGAACCAATACGCAAATGGGTTGAGCTACAATGAAGTCAAAATACCTAAGATCACCAAAGAGCATATCCTTTCCTTGTTTAGAGATCCCTAAATGGGGAAAATTCCAAACACAAGCAGACCCCACATCTCCATCAAGTGGTGCACATATACACCATTCCAAGAGAATTGGATGGATAGATGGTATATGGTTTTTGATGTGCCACCTCATATCAATGTGGAAATTCCCTTATATTTCGTTAGAAGGATGTATGTCGAGTTCATGTTGGAAAAACATGTCAATTTTTTTGACATGTTGGAGTTCCAAGGTGTTGGTGACGGGATGCCTCAAAACCATCTCAAAGCCAGGCATCGAGATTCTAATCACCAAATATCTCCACCTCACAGGTAGATTCCTAGGCCAGATGTCCCTCCTGCACATTATATGATAACACATACATAGGAGGCATTCTTGAGTGTAGCAAAGGCGGTTGTCCACCATAACACTTCCAATGATCGTATGGGTCAGGTAGGGCCATGTATCCTTGTTGGTGTGAAAAAATCACCTCCCCTTGGTGCAAGACCATCTAGTAGTGGGGGTGGATCGACACATTAGGATACCACCACTAAGCCTCACACGTGCGCAACATGTGGCCATGCCTGCTATGGTTTTGCACCATCAGATATTGACTTTTCTAGGTTATTTAGGAAAGTACATATATGGCTAATAATAATCTTATCCAAACTATTTTTTTCCTTATTGTACAGATACATAGATTGTTGATTTTAATTTTTTTTTTTAATTGTAGATGCTAGATGCCACTACAATGGAGCAAAGTGTTGGAACTAGTGGTGGAGAGACCACTGTACCAGAATCTACAAGTGGTTTTGGTGTGCCAGGTTTTTTCGTATCTTCAACGGAAACAACTCAAATAGAGGTAACTATTTCAACATGTCAGCTTTTTAATACATGTTAATTTGTTAATATGTGTTCGATCATTTGTTACGAATATAAAATTATAACGTAAAATATAAATTAATAATCATTAATAAGTAATTAATTAGAATTAGTATTGAAAGGACATAACCCTTCAACGCAATGCCCAAGCCATATTTAAGAGGTGGGAAAACCATTGTAAAAATCATCTAATATATTATTCATATTTATCATTTAACATGACAGTTGGATTCAGCTATTAAGCATCCAACTGGATACAGTTGCTGCATTTGGTATCAGAGCGGATTCGCTCCTTCGGCCTGAGCTCGGATTCAGCTCATTCTCCCTCACTCATCTCCATGCTGTTGTTTCCGCCATCCTTCTTCCTCTTCAGGCTCTCGGCTCTCACACTCGCTCATTCGGTTCAGCTCCTTCATCCCTGCGTCATCCATCACATCACTTCCACTTATCCTCGACTCACGTCCACTCATCCTCCATTCCATCTTTTCCCTCTCTCATCTCTCTATCACTCACATCTTCCTATGCTTCCACTCGACCCTCACACTCTACGCTTTCCCCTCCTACCCAAAACTCCTCCTTCCTTGCTCTTTCCCAAACTCACGTGCTTACCACCTCCTGCTCCATATCTCTGCTCCATGTCCGGGCTCCATCCCCGTCACTTCTCGCTCGCTTCCCATCTTCCTTCCTCCTGCGCGTTTCCCCCTCCACCACCATTCCTCCCTCCTCATGCCTGCTTGCTGCTGCAATTCCCCACACCCTCCACCACTCTAGCTCCTTTACCCACCAACCCAGCATTGCTCCCATGCCGCCTACGTGCTCCCTCTCATGACCCCCACTTGTGCGTTCATACAAGCTTCCCACGTCCAATTCGTGAGCCCTCCATCTTCCCAATGCTGCACAAACGCCCCACTCTTCTCAATCTACTCCGCCCTGCACCAGCCTCCCTCCATCGCAACCCAACCCACAGCCAACGCCCCCACCTTCCATTTCCTCCACTATTCTCCCTTCAAAAATCTAAAACCCTAAATTTGTATAAAAACAAAAATTATATAATAATATAACTATTATTATATTAATAATTGTTTTTATAATTCCAATTATAATAAAAAGTTAATAATAATAATAATTTTATTATATATATATATATATTTTTTAAATTTCCCCGAAGTTAATTATAATCATTATTATTATTATTAATTATTAATAATAATTAATAATTAACTTTCAACCTTTGCATTAACTATGAATTCATTTAAAGAATTGGATGAGATCTCTAATCGATTTCATAGGAAAATGGATGAAATGTTTGATCGGATGGAACAATCAATTGTAAAAGCTGCTCAAAAAGCTATTGACGACACCTTCAATAAAATAAGCCAACAAAGCAAATGGAAGGCTTCTCAAGACAAGGACTCCAAAACTAAATCTAAATATGATTTTCAAAGCTCGGAAGAAAAACTAGATAAAGAACATAAAAATGATAAAGAGGACGATACAGAAAACTATTATGTCAACCAAGATGAGAGTAAGGATATTAATCAAAATTGTGGCGAGAATCAAGCCAATTATGTTATTAACTATCCGACTAAAGCGGTATGTACCAAAGGTAAGGAAGAAAAAACAAAGGAACTTATGATAGAGACTAAAGAAAAAGACAGTAATGAAGATCAATACATCAACAAAGAATCTCACAATAACAACCACACGAAGAGATGTCATCACAAGGACCAGTATGAAGAACATCAATAAGAACAATTATAGTGTTATTCATAATAACACCACGAAAAAAGTTATCATGGGCAAGTTGATCGAGTCTGTTTAGTTGACAACAAAAGTAGTTAAAAGCAACCATCAAGCAAGCGGATAAAACATAAATGAAACTTCATCAAAAATCGATTCAATAGAGACTCCGAAGCAAAAGAAACAAAATGAAATAATTGACATAATCAAAATTGCATGTGTCATGTCATTAGTTCAACACAGAGACAAAATAAAAGACGACATCATCAAAACTCAACTTTGAGGACAAATCTTTCCTTAACGGGAAGGCGATGTTACGAATATAAAATTATAACGTAAAATATAAATTAATAAACATTAATAAGTAATTAATTAGAATTAGTATTGAAAGGACATAACCCTTCAACGCAATGCCCAAGCCATCTTTAAGAGGCAGGAAATCCATTGTAAAAATCATCTAATATATTATTCATATTTATCATTTAACATGACAGTCGGATTCAACTATTAAGCATCCAATCGGATATGGTTGCTGCATCATTAATGCTGGACGATCTAATATTTACAATTTTTAAAACTTGTAGTTGCTAGATCCTTAATGACCCGAGCAAAACAATGATTCTGGTGATATCCCAGATGTTAACCTCACTACATTTCTGAGTGAGGTAAGTTTATGCTTTTAAAAGTAATCATTTTCAAGTTACTTGTTTTTCCTTACTGTACACATGCATATATTTCTAGTTACACTTATAATTTTTAAACTTGCAGATGTTAGATGCCTCTCCAAAGGGTCCAGAATTTGAGACCAGTGAATCCCACATTGGTGGAGAGATCATTTAAACTGAGGTAACAATTTTGAATGTACATGTTAGTTTGTTAATAAATGTTAGATCATCGGTTCCGGGGATAATTTTAGGGGCGAAATTTATCCCATGGGCTATTTTTCCATGTTTTTTTCCAAAAAACTGCTATGAATATTAAATATTGTATCAAATTAATCATTAAATTATTAATTAGTTTAATTGAAGGGACGTAACCCTTCTTAAAGAAATGCTCCAACCTTATAAAAGGCAAGCTTTTGTAAAGTGTTAAGCATCTTATCAATTCAATAATATATCATTTATTCAATATGGATTTCGTGTCCTAGTTTTTGTGCCGCATTTGGTATCAGAGTTGCGTTCGGCATCAGCTTCTGCACTCCAGGCTCCAGCTGGGATCCTCGTCCATTCTCAAGTCACTCAAGTCACGCTTCCATCTGGCTGCTCCTACTCCACACCTATCTCCTTTTTTCTTCACCTGCGACCATCCTCCATCCTTCGTTTCCCCCCTCCCCAATCTCCACGCCAGGACGTTCACTCTTCTGCATTCGTTCCGCTCCAGCCACGCTCTCCATCGCGTACAGTAACCCTACATCCCTCCTTCCTTTCACACTAGCTCCACGCTGCTTCTCCTTTGCAGGCTATAGATCTCCCCTCATCCCCTCACGCCTCCACGCAGTCTCTCACAGACCTGCAGCTCCACGCCACACTGCACCCTGCCATCTCCCAATCCATCTTCTCGACCCCCATCACTATGTCTTCACGTGACCTCCTCCCTGCTTACACTTGAGCCGCACGCCCCTCGACTCCCACGCTGCTCAAACCACAATCCTTCACGCCTCCTCATTCCCTATTTCTCACCATTCCACCTGCTCCCTCCACGTCAACCGGACGAACTTCATCCACACACCATCACACACCATCGTTGTAAACCTAATTTTTAATCAAAATTAAATATTATATTAATATTGTTATATTAATATTTAATTTTATTAAAAGTTACAATACCAAGTTATAATTTTATTTTATTTTAAATATAATAATTATTATATTTAATTATTTACCCAATATAATAATTATTGTATTTACAATAATTCTTATTAATTAATTTAAATCCTACCAAAATTGGGTCCAATTATTCACCACCACACTTAAGAAGCATGACGACGGAGTTAAGAGCCCAAATGGAGAAAATAGAGAAGGATTTTCGAACCTTCAAGGAAATGATCACCAAGAGCCAGGAAGCACTTAAGAAAGAAATTAAGGAGGAAGTCATTCAGGTAATGGAGCAGAAAATAGACAACAAGTTCGACATTATAAGCAAGGAATAAAAAATGTTAGATCAAAAAGTGACTGAGAGCCAGAAAGGTATCGAGGAGATATTACAAAAAATGAAGGATGAGGATAAAAATCATAAACAACATGGCTCAGATATGTCGGTTACCCCATCTCCCAATTCTGAGTCACCAGAACGCAATAGGATGAAAGGAACTCAATACCAACCATTCGTAATGTACCCGCCGAGAGCAAAAATAGAAATGACGAAATATAATGGAGGAGAAGACCAATGCGTCGCTTGGTTGAATAAAGCAGAAGAGTATTTCGACATATATAACATTACAATGGACGAGGAAAAGGTCAAGTATGCTTCAATGCACCTTGAAGGATATGCCTACAACTGGTATATGTGGTGGAAGGGAGACAACTTCGCATACACTTGGAACTTATTCAAGAATGATTTCTTAAAAAGATTTCAAGGAATCACAGAAGATGAATTCTTCTCAAAACTTACCAGATTACAACAAAAGGGAAGCGTCGAAGAATTCACGCATCAATGGGAATCCCTCGCTACCAAAGTATTTGGGCTATCCGACAAACAACGGTTGGAAACCTACTTAGGAGGACTAAAACCATACATACAAAAAGAGTTAAAAATGCATGACATAACAGATGTCGAGGCAGCAAGACAAAAAGCAAAAGCAGCCGAGGCCAAATTTGATAGTTTTCAATCAAATAAAGGAAAGTCATACTCACAAAGAAACATCCAGTTGACTCCAGAGGATGATACAAACAAATACATCCCTCCACCTAGAAGGGACGATAGGAAGAGCCTCGAGAATCAACGTATGAGGGAAGGAAAATGTCGACGATGTGGAGACAAATGGAACCCTAAACATAGGTGTCGCCCCGAGGACAACTCAAAGAAATTATATACTTGTGAAGCAGAGGAGAATAGTGAATCAGAAGAAGAAGAAGAAGAAGAAGAAGAGCCAGAAGATGAAGAGGAGGAAACCACAAATATGGCAGTCGGGAACGACGAGAACCCCAAAATCTCCCTAGCAGCCATGACAAGCATTAGTCAACCACAGACTCTCAAGTTAAAAGGGCATATAAAAAATGAGAATGTTACAGTGCTAGTAGACACTGGAAGCACTCACAACTTTCTTGATATAAGAGTGGCACGAAAACTCAAGTTGTTCGTACATCTAGTTCCAGACATGAAGGTGATGGTTGAAGATGGCAAGAAGATCGAAAAAGTTGGAAAGTGTCACAAGGTGAGACTTCAAATACAAGACTTCGAACTGGAATCAGAACTCTACACCTTACCGTTGGGAGGAGTAGATATCGTTTTGGGAGTCCAATGGTTACAAACATTGGGAACATATTCTGCCAATCATCAAAAACATTTCATCAAATTTAAGTGGCAAGGGCAAAATTTTAAGCTATATGGTTTTCATCCACCAAACACACAGGTAGTTTCATCTCAGCATATGGAAAAACTCATTCGAAAAGGGGCATCAGCATACGTAATACAATGTCATCAACTGGAAGGAAAGGAAGAGGAACCAAATAAGTTCAATAAGGAAATCCAAAAATTACTCCAGAAACATGAACACATATTTCAAGACTTACCCATGCAGCTACCACCAGAAAGGAGTATAGAACACATAATCGAGATTAAACCGGGGTCAAATCCTGTTAAGGTTAAACCATATAGGTATCCCCACCACCACAAAACAGAAATAGAAAGGTTGGTTCAAGATCTACTGAATTGTGGTGTCATCACCAAGAGTAGAAGCCCTTATGCAGCGCCAGTCGTACTAGTACGAAAGAAGGATGGATCGTTTAGATTATGTATAGATTATAGAGGATTAAACAAAATAACAATTAAGAACAAGTTTCCAATTCCATTCATCGATGACATGCTGGATGAACTTCATGACGCAAAATATTTTTTGAAACTCGATTTAAGATCAGGGTACTATCAAATCAGGGTCAGATTAGAGGATATCGCAAAGACTGCTTTCCAAACTCATGAAGGACATTATGAATTCAAAGTAATGCCTTTTGGTTTAACTAATGCCCCTGCCACATTCCAGGCAACTATGAATGAACTATTTCAGCCATACCTAAGGAAATTTGTGTTAGTATTCTTCGATGACATCCTTATATATAGCAAGACATGGAAAGAACATTTGACGCATCTAGAAGAGGTTCTATCTCTTCTGAAGGAAAATCAGTTCTACGCAAAAAAGTCAAAATGCACCTTTGGGAAGCAAGAAGTGGAGTATCTCGGTCATATAATCTCAAAGGAAGGAGTTAAGGTGGACCCAAAGAAGATCCAGGCAATGAAGGAGTGGCCTGAACCAAAGAATGTTTCAAAATTGCGAGGATTTTTGGGATTAACAGGTTACTATCGAAGGTTCATCAGGAACTATGCACATGTCACTGCCCCACTAACAAATCTCCTAAAAAGAAATTCTTTTCAATGGGATGATGAAGCAAGAAGATGCTTTGAAACGTTGAAACAAATTATGTCTTCAACTCCCGTTTTGGCAACACCTGATTTTGCAAAACCATTCGTAATCGAATGTGACGCTTCAGGGTTTGGGATAGGAGCTGTGCTAATGCAAGAAGGTCATCCAATCGCTTTTGAAAGTAGGAAGTTGAACAAAAGAGAATACCTACAGTCTACATACAACAAGGAAATGCTTGCCATCATGCATGCATTAACTAAATGGCGACAATACCTTTTGGGAAGTAAATTCCTAATCTGAACAGATCATAATAGTCTACAACACTTGTTACAGCAGAAGACATTAACAACCGAGCAACAAAAGTGGATAGAGAAAATCTCTACCTTCGATATGGAGATCCTACATAAAAGAGGGAAGGACAATGTAGTAGCTGATGCTTTATCAAGGAAAGACGAAGAGATACAAGTCTACGCCGTATCCATGGTGATCCCAGAATTTTTGGACGAAATTCATAAGGAATATGCCAAGAATTCAGAGGTTTGCTCCATAATTAACAACATAAATCAGTATCCGAAGTTTGAATGGAAGAATGAATTGTTATGGTACAAAGGACGTATTTACTTAAGTTCCAATTCCAGTTTTAAGACCAAGGTGCTTAAAGAATCACATGATTGCCCAGCCGCTGGTCATGTAGGAATTTTTAAAACCTACTATAATGCAAGGCAATCATTCTTTTGGAAGGGTATGTATGCTGACATTCACAAGTATGTTGCAGAGTGTGACATTTGTCAGCGGAATAAAACTGAGAATATCTCAAGTCCAGGGTTACTCCATCCGTTACATATTCCGAATAAGAAATGGGAGTAAATTTCAATGGATTTCATTGAAGGTCTACCCATATCAGATGGAAAAGACAAAATACTAGTTGTGGTAGACAGGCTAACCAAATATGCACATTTTGTTGGAGTGAAGAAAACTGATTCGGCAAAAGAAACAGCCGAAGTTTTTTGTAAAAATGTCTACAAATTACATGGCTTTCCGAAGATTATAGTAAGTGATAGGGATGCCAAGTTTAAAGGGAACTTTTGGAAAGAGTTTTGCAAGCAAATTGGAACGTCTCTTAACATGAGCTCAGCTTATCATCCCCAAACAGATGGACAGACAGAAGTTGTCAATAAATGCTTAGAAACCTACCTTCGTTGTTTTGTAACTGATAAGCAAAATAAATGGTTCCAATGGCTACATCTTGCGGAATGGTGGTATAATTCTACTTATCATACATCTGCAAGAATGACACCATTTCAAGCCCTATATGGATATGAACCCCCAAAATGGAAGGATTTCATCACCAACCAAGCAAGGGTCGCATCAGTAAATGACCATTTAGAAGAAAACC
Source organism: Larix kaempferi (assembly GCA_027924585.1). Classification (NCBI taxonomy): domain Eukaryota; kingdom Viridiplantae; phylum Streptophyta; class Pinopsida; order Pinales; family Pinaceae; genus Larix; species Larix kaempferi. The sequence goes on from BSBM01000150.1 coordinate 10,610,024, forward strand.
AAAAGGTTGTCCAAGTACTTAAAGAGAATTTGAATACTGCCAGGAATAGAATGAGACAACAAGAAGATCGACATCGAACAGAACGAGAATTTGAAATTGGAGATTGGGTATATGTAAGACTACAACCCTATAAACAATTATCACTTAAACAAGGTGGAAAAAATAAGTTGGCTCCACGTTTTTATGGCCCATATCAAATCAATAAGAAGATTAGTCAGGTGGCATATGCATTGGAATTGCCAACTACAAGTCGCATCCACAATGTCTTTCATGTTTCATGTTTGAAAAAGATGATAGGTCAACACCAGAAGGCACAAACAATACTTCCCTTGTTAGATGAAGAAGGAAGAATAATATTCGAGCCAGAATCTATCATTGCTACTAGAGAGAAGAGATTAAGAACGCGAGTCATTAAAGAATACCTCATAAAGTGGAAAAATCTTCCCGAAGAAGATGCAACATGGGAATCAGAACAATTTCGACAGTTACATCCCTCATTACCATTGCTTTGAGGACAAAGCTCTTTAAAAGGGAGTGGCAATGCTATGAATATTAAATATTGTATCAAATTAATCATTAAATTATTAATTAGTTTAATTGAAGGGACGTAACCCTTCTTAAAGAAATGCTCCAACCTTATAAAAGGCAAGCTTTTGTAAAGTGTTAAGCATCTTATCAATTCAATAATATATCATTTATTCAATATGGATTTCGTGTCCTAGTTTTTGTGCCGCAAAAACGATTCGCCAATTTGCATTTTTTGAAGCCCCATTTCGCCCAATTTTGACGGGGTAAACTTTTTTCATTCTAAAAATCGCCAAATTATTATATAAACTATATTAAATCCTTAGAAATTTAAATAATTTTAGAAAAACATCTCCAAATATTTTATAGTTGACATTTTAAGAATTGGTAAGATTCACCAAGGTTTATGCACTTTTAAATAAGTATGGGTCCTTAAAATTATCCCTGATCGGTTCATGCATGTCTAACAACGTCAACACTTGGTGACTTTTTAAACTTGCATATGATGGATGCTTTGGTAGAGGGGAAAGGATTTGGCACCAGTGAAGTCACCTTTAGTGGAGATATAGATCACATTGAGGTAACTATTTTAAGATGCTTGTTATTTAATACATGGTATTTCATTGATTCACATGTGCATGTCTAACTGCAACAACACTCTATACTTGTAGGAAACCATCAAAATCCAAGAACCACCACTTTTATTTGCCTCTCCATTTAGTCCAAATGTTTCTAAGAGTCGTGTCTTTATCAGATGGATGTATTTTGGAAAGAGAGCAGGTGTCTATGATCATGGACCTACTGATTCCACGATAATGCATAGCGTTTGATGATAGTTGTTGATTAATTTTCAATTCACTGGACAATTTGTTTTTATTAATGTTTATTTTGCATATTTACAAAATCATGTTGGAGAGAGGTCTCCATGTTAGATCTCGATGGGGTCATTGATGTAACATTTAATGTTGCATCCATGATAAGAAGAAGTCACGCATAGGTATCTATTTCAATATGTGTACATAATTTATTCGTGTTAGATTGTATATTCATGCATGTCTAACTATTTCAGCATTTGGTGACTATAGCCATTGTATTTAGTAGTGCCTGACCCCTCCAATCCAGTCACGGATGTGACGAAGCATGATGTTCAACCTACGGCTCCTCACGAGACACAGGCAAACTAGTCTCTTGTCTTGGATTCTATTTTTTTCGTGAGACATATTCATTAATTACAAAGTGTAAGATTAATACTTTTACATGCACATGTTGATATTTGTTTCAAATTAATTGAGATAGGATCCTTTATTTAGAGGGTACATTTGCAAAGAGGCTTTCAGGGAGGAGGAGGAAACCAAAAGCATCGATACCTCAAATGGATTTAGTGAGTGTTTTTTATAAGTAATTGATCTGTAATTTAACTTTTTAAGTTTGTTAGTGCCATTAGCTGATCAAGGAATTTGATCTTTCATTTGCAAACTCCAGATATGCACACCGGTCCTAAACAAAGGAATGCATCAAAGTTGGGAAAAAACAAGAGGAAGATTGAGTTTTGATGTGTAGTCTAGGGAAGATGTACTTTGGGATACATGTGTAACATCATTGTACTTTTTGATACATGTACATTGATAGTCCATTTAAGGGACGTTTACTTTGTCATAACTTGGATTATTGTATTATATGTTGCATTATATAATTTATTTCATATTTTCTTTTGACATCTCCAAAAAATACTTCAGTGTAATAATACATGTTTGGTCAATGATGTTTTTATATGTAATGTTTCCATTGTTTTATAGCTTGTATGATCACATGGAGATCACAATTATATAACAATGATTAGTTTTCTTAATGGCATATGAAGGACTGAAAATATTAATATGCAATAGGATTTTGTATTGTATAAGAAAAATATGAGTTCATGTATGAGACATCGGTATATAGTTGTTGTTACACTAAATACTATTGTAAAGTTAGATCTTCTAAACAAGTTTGTGACTGAGAGTACGAAGTGGGTATGCAACATGAGAGAAGTCCAAGATAAATTATTTGTATAATTTGTTGAAGCCAATAAGTCTTCAGAACTCTGTGGGGTTTTTCGATAAATATACATGTCTACTTTAATAGAAGTTGGCCCACCCTAATAAATATTAATAAAACTACTTTAAGAAGTTGGCCCACCCTAATGTTCTACCTCTAAACTATGATAACTTGTGAAGAAGAAATGTTTCTAAAAAGGTAAGTAGGGCATATCATAGCATTGTAAATTTTAAAACAAGTGTCATAGTTATGGTAATCTCGATCCATATAGATAGCTTGTAAATTTTGGAGATAATAAAAATATAAATTAATAACATTTTCTACCATACATTTCTTGAGATATGGTAGATGGTCTTTCGACACCTTATTGACATCATGCAACACAAAGTCACATACTACACATATTGACAACAATGCACACCTTGAGACATAATGCACATTTACAATGTTCTTGACTGCAATCCAATTGTAAATCCAACAATTTCTTCATAAGCCAACATTTCTTCATAAACTATCTTTTTAAACCCTAAGCAATATCACTACACTTATTTTCGGTTTTAATTTTTCGATTTTGTGCCCCCTATTGTGTTTAGGTAAACAAATTCAAGGACACGTGGTAAAATTATGTTGAGTTTTGTTGTGTATCAAATGGTGTTGAGTTATGTTGCACCAAATCCACAAATATAAATGATCTATAAACAAAAGATAAGAAAAGTACCAATCCTATCATCACAACATCAAATTGCTCCAAATAAGAAATTAAAAGAGACAAGGTCATTATAAGTCCATCATTTAAAGTTGTAAATCATTTAACAACTCAAATATGAAATAATTTTGAAATCTTAAAGTGATATTGTACATTTAATCTTTTATTAACTTGACCAAAGACACCAATGAGTGCACAACAACTAGTCATATACTTTGTTAGGTTTTCATGATAGCCATAATGTCCATATGATGAGTATCTCCAACACCTAAGTTGACCCCTTAGTGGAGAAATTTCAATCTCTTACTAAGGGAAACCCTAATTTCCAAAATTGTCAAACAAGACTAGCTACAAGCCATGGATCGAAAGGAGAGAGGAATCCATAGCATTATGATGACATCACGAATCTAACAGAGTCGATGGTTCGTTGGTCTAAGCCATGATCATAATTTTATGGCCAGTTGAGATTCACCTTCTAGAGGCTTTCAAAGACACATGGTGAATCACTAGCAGCGACATAGAATCCAAACCAGGAAATATAGCTAAGTTCTACTGGATCTTACAAGTGTGTTTGGGTAGGTTTGACATGGGAACACTAGCCACAAGTCCACGATCGAGTTATTTCCCATATTGAAGCCCTAGGGAAAAAAATATAATGCACCTTACCGAGGGAAACCCTAGTTTCTAAAATTGTCAAACAAGACCAGCTACAAGCCATGGACCAAGAGGAGAGAGGAACCCCTGGTATTATGATGATGTCACGAATCCAACAGAGTCAACAGTTCATTGATTGAAGCCATGGTCATCATTTTACGGCTAGTTGAAAATAGCTTCCTAGAGGCTTTCAGGGACACATGGTGAAATTGAATCCCTGTCGAGGGAATATAATCCCAATTAGGAAGAAGAAATAAGTTCCATGAGATCTTGCAAGTGTGTTTGGGTAGGTTCAACATGGGAATGATAGCCACAAGTTCACGGTCAAGGTATTTCAAAATTTGACCCCTTAGGGGAAAAATTGTGTCATGTCCCCAAATTCTTGCTATGGACCACTCCATTGGACTAGGGGATGCAATGCTCTAATTTACTTGGTAATTTCATGATAAATTATTAAAGTGGTGGCATGGATCATGAATTTGTAATGCATGAGGTCCAATATTTATTATTAATTCAATATTAGTCAAAATGAGACAAAGGAGGGTGCATAGGAGGTGGAAATTGGGCCCCACATGTGTTGTAACTCCCCCAGATCAAGCTAAACACATCCAAATTCGAATTCCAAGGTGCAAGAAGGTTCATTATAGAAGAACATTTTAATTTATATCTACCAAGAAGTTTCATGAAGAGGCATCTCATGAGTTGTAACTCCTCAAGCTAAAAATAACAATCTGTGACATCTATGACAGTCTTATGACTACTTATGAAAAGAATCAGGTCCTATTATAGCTTATGATAACTTATGATATCCTATGACATGTTTCAGGTCCTAAATTTATCCAAGGAGGGTGCTAGAGGAGAGAGTGGGCCCACATGATGGTGTAACTTCCCCAAAATTTGACTATGCATAGCTAATTCGAATTTCCAAGTGAGGTAAAGTAATATTGGGTCAACTAACATTAGGAAATGATGTAAATGTGTTATAAGGATCCATTATCTCATGAAAATAGCATTTATTAATGTTTTATTAAATATTTTATGAGAGAATTCTAGAATGAGGGGGAAAGGGCTCAATGAAGTCTATAAAAAGGATGCAGGCCTCTTGGGAAAGGGATTTTGGACATTTTGATTTTGAATAGGAGATATCTTGGGGATTTCATGGCTTGGGATATGATCCCATTTCTATCTTGGGATATGTGCCCCTTGCAATTGTGAACTAGTTTTGGTGATGAAAGATTTCACCCTAGCTAGTAGAGAGGAAGAGATCACCCTGATCCCTTCACCAAGCTTCATTGTAGTTGATTATTGAGAGGATAAGTCACCTTCATATTTATTTGTAAAGAATATTTTAGACGTTTATGTTCATATACAGTAGTGGGGTCGAATTCTTGATGGTGTGTTCAGGTTCCAGTCAATAGAAGTGTGGATTGTGGTGTTTTTGGGTGTAGTGTTTATAGTGGTTTCTGCATGAGGAGGGCACACTTGTGGCTATCCAAAATTAATGAAGGATATTATAATGGATAAGTATCACTAATATTTTATGGAGGGAAAAATGGAGGAGTCATATCTTTGATTTTGGTTCTAAATCGTTCTTGTAGAGGGCGCAATAGTGGAAGGAAATCACTCATTTGGAGCAGTAATTCTTTTTCCTTTCTCTGTGGTTTTGTAGCAACCATTTATACTCTCTTTGTAGCATATATTTCTCTTTATTTAGAGATTCTATAGAATCCATTGATGTACACTCATAAAATTTCCCACTCATAATAAAAATCACAATGTTTTCCTCTTATGTTGTACAATGTTTCAAGTATGGGTTAATCTATGAGTAAATGGTTAATCTATGAGTAGATATGTATTTGTATGGTTGTGTAACATTTGTGTATGGGTATGAAACATTAATATGAGCCTCTGGTATTTTTTATTAACCTATTTGGATCAAATTAAGTGTATTTGGAAGCTTTTATTGTCCATTTTGGAGTATTATAGTTGTGTTTACAATATTGCACTAGGGTTTTGGGGGCTGAATGTTAGTTTCTGGTTCAACCATTTCTGAGTTTTTTTGGGGACTTAAAAATATTTCACTATTTCAGGAGTGTGTTTTCTAGTAGGAAACATTTAATATTTCAGCCAAAAAGGTTTCCGTATGTCCAAGTTATGATCATTTTACCGGTTGGTCAACCTATATAATTATGCTAACACACCCTCAGTTATAAATGTCTATGTAAAGTGTTCAAAGCTTCCATAAAAGTCCTCTGAATTTTGTTAGTGGTTAGATTTAGAGTGCATGGGTCCATTTGAAGCTACTTGGGTCATATTTGAGTCTGTTAGGAGGTTTTTGGGATGAATTGGATGTCCCGTGTTTGGTGTGGTCAAATTTGAGCTAGTGATCCTATTTTTGAATCCATTGATTCTTTGGGGTTGCATTTGTTAGGATAATTAATACTCCATCCTTGTCCTACCTAGCATTATTTCTTTTTTCCTAGTATTTTATGATGTCATTTTCCCCCTAGTGGTGTGCAGATGTGATCAAGGATCCATAATCCACCTAATGCGCCCTGCATGCATCATTTTAGGACCACTTAAGTAAGTTCCCTATATTTTAGGAGCCAACTCAATGTTCCAGTTCAGTCCACCCAAGTTACCTGACTCTTGTGGGGGGTTTATGCTCCGATTTCCATTGATTGTGGCCTCATGTGCCCTTTTCGGAGTGATTTGCATGAAAAAATCACTAATGCCCCCTCCTTTGTTAGTTAACTGATTGTGCCTTCAGTTAACTAAGTTTAGGTTCAATTGAGTTGAGTTTGGGTCTTCCAGAGCACTCTAGTGGTGACAATTCCTATGCTAGATAGACCGAGACTCAAATTATCCCAAGTGATTCAAATTCTCTCCATTGTAACATAATTGTTGACTATAATAATTATTGGATCATGTGACATTATTTTGTTCCTATTTGAGTTCTCATGCATGTTCAACTGTCTGCTCATTTTTTACTGCAATTTTCACTGTAACTCAATTTCTCTACTCATTCTTTCTCTATGAGGTATACTCAGCTCCATGATATGATATGATTTAGAATTTCACATGGTATAAGAGCTCAGTGAGTATAGGTTGAGAATATTCTTTCAGTAGTGCACCATAAGTGGCACAAGGTCGGTCCCGATAGGGGGCCTCTTGCTTAACTATGACACACAACAACACACGGATGCTCACACAGACTGGATGTGAAATGAATTCCAGAAGATGGCTTCTATTAAATATGAATTAAATTACAATGTGCAAATACAAAGAAAACCATCCAACTAGTCGGCCTTAGCCCGTTCTTTTACTTTGTTGCTGCTCTTCCCAAAGTCACTATATTCCCCGAGACACTCTTCCTTTGTTCGGTGAATCCTCTAGATCCTATAGAACTGCAGTTGTCATCTCCCTTTGGTCGTGCTGCACAACCCTTTCCTATAGTGACATCTGCCATGATCCCAAACACCTTCATAATTGCTCATAACTTCCTCAGCAACCTCCAACGGCTGCTAAGTACTTCACCTTGACTTCTGCATCTCTGACTATGCTACAATTGTCGACCCCGCATCTCGACCACACTGTACTTAGTCATCCCTCGAAATTACTTGTCGGGTTTTCTTCGCTTCCACGGATGCCAATCCACCCCATCCTCCACGCTTGGATTTTGCCGCAATCTGTTGGTGTCACTGTTCGACAACTCATCGACACCCGACCTATTTCATTGAAAACTTGTCATATATTGACATAAGAATTTTCTACTTTCGACCTTCTCCCTTCCGACCACATATCGATAGCTTCTGCTCGACTACTTGGCTTCGAGCACCAATCTTCTTTCGCACCAGTGGTCATCGGCACTCCCCCTGGTCGACTTCTCCTGTCGATCAACTTCGACTGTTTTTCCTAGGCCTCGATGCTCCTACATCAGAATCCCCATGTGAAAAAGAATTCGAATGCTCCATTAGTATCCTGTATTCTTTTTCAGAAATCCATGTCACCTTCTGCAACTCATCATATTTCCAAGTATTCTTTCTTTCACGAACTTCACGTCCGTCTGACTTTGCGTTCCTCTAGCACTTCGACGATTTCCTCCTTGTCGTGTCGACATGGAATCTGCACTGTCCAGTCTCTGTTTGACACTTCTACGCTTCTGCTGGTTGATCCTTCTTCAAAATTGTATAGATAGGAGACATTGAACGTAGTTGATATGCTCAATTCCTTCGGCAGCTCCAACACATAAGCATTGTCTAAAATCTTCTTCAGAATCTTACATGGTCCAATCTTCCTCAGCTTCAACTTGTTATAGGTTCCTGTCAGAAATATCTCCTTCCGGAAGTGTGCATAGACTAAGTCTCCTTCACTGAACGACTATAGCCTCTTCTTTCTGTCAGCTCTCAACTTGTATGTCACGTTGCTCTTTTCAATGCGCTTTTGCACATATTCATGCACTTCTTTCATATGATCCGCAAATGTTTCTGCATCTGTCCTTTCTGATTTCTATCGGTATATCGACCAAATCCACCACTACATGTGGGCTTTTTCCTTGAACAATCTGGAATGGGCTCATACCTTTCGATCGATTCACATAATTGTTATATGCAAACTCTGCTTGCGCCAACACGTTCTCCCACTGCTTGGGTTTGTTGGTCGTCAAACATCTCAGAAGGTTTCCCAAACTTCTGTTCACCACCTGGGTTTGTCCATCTATCTGTGGATGATATGCCGAGACAAACTGCAACTTTCTATCTAGTTTCTTCCATAGGATTCTCCAAAAATGACCCATAAAATTGGTATCTCTGTCCGACGTTATACTCTTTGGAAACCCATGCAATATGACTATCTCCTTGAAGAATAGTACAAAAATGCTTGTGGCATCACTTGTCTTCCGACACGAAATAAAGTGTGCCATATTTGAAAATATGTTGACTACAACAAAGATTGAGTCGTTACCTTGCTGTGTCTTCGACAATCCTAGCACGAAATCCATGCTCAGGTGCTCCCATGGGAATTCAACACTGGTAATGGTGCAAACAGCCCCATATTCTGACTTCTTCCCTTTTCCAACTGGAAAACTAGACATTATCGAATCCACCTTCTGACATCTGTCGTTATTCCTGGACAATAATACTTTTCTTCGACCAACGCCTTGGTCTTGTTGATGCCAAAATGACCTGCTAATCTGCCACTATGTAGTTCTCGGATTAGGTTCTCTCTTACGGATCCTATGGGAATGCATAGCTGTTGTCCCTTGAATAGCTATCCCTCTTGGATGAAATAATCCAAGTATGGAGTCCTGTCGACACTCCACAGTTTTCTACTCACCTTCCATGTTTTCACGAAATCCTCGTCGGTCTCATACTCTGAATTCACCAACTCTATTCTTTTTTCCTAAACTATCATCGTGTTCAACAATGCAACTCTTCGATTTAGTGCGTCAAAAACCTTGTTCGACTTGCCCGACTTATGTCACAACACAAAGGTATATCCCTACAGGAATTCAACCCACTTCATTTGCTGCTGATTTAACTTTGACTGAGTGTTCAAGTAACTTAGTGCTTGGTGATCTGTGTACAACAAAAATTCCTTGGGAAACAAATAATGCCTCCACTTCTTCAATGCTGGGACAATATCACAGAACTCCTGGTCATAGACCAAATATTTTTGCTTCAATTCATCCAACTTATCGCTAAAGAATGCAATTGGTCGGCCCTCTTGGCTCAACACTACTCCATTTTCCATTCCACTCACGTTGCAATCAACTTGGATTTTTTTTTCAAAATATGGGAGCGCTAACACTGGGATCTCAGTCACCTTTTCCTTCAACTTGTCGAAATATTTTTGGGAAGCTTCTGTCCACTTAAACTCCCCTTTCTTCATGCACTCGGTTAATGGTGCACATATCCGACTGAATCCTCTGATGAACTTCCTGTAGAAACTAGCAAGTACATGGAAAATTTGCACTCCTGTCGTGCTCGTTAGTTCTAGCCAATCCAATATTTCCTTCACCTTTTCTAGGTCCATCACTAACCCTTTACCCAAGATTACAAATCCCAAGTACACCAGTTCTTCCTTCATGAAGAAACACTTTTGCAGGTTCACCTTTAGCTTCTCTTCCTGCAACTTCTACAATACTTGTCGAATGTGCTCCATGTCTTCGACCTTGGTTCAACTAAATATCAGGATGTCATCTAGGTACACTACAATGAACTTTCCCAAGAATGGCTTCAATACTTCATTCATCAACTACATGAATGTACTAGGTGCATTAGTCAATCCGAATGGCATGACTACCCACTCATCAACCCTTCCTTCGTCTTGAATGTTGTCTTCCATTCATATCCTTCTCTAACCCTCATCTGGTGATAATCACTTTTCAATTCGATCTTGGTGAAGTATCTCACTCCACTCAAGCAATCCATCAAGTCGTCCATTCTTGGAAATGGAAACCGATACTTGATCATGATCTTGTTTATGGCTTTGGAGTCTGTACACGTCCTCCATTCTCCGTCCTTCTTTGGTGCTAGTACTGCTAGTACCACACATAGGCTCAGACTCTCTCTCATCAACCCTCTATCCAACAACTCTTGGACTTGTCAGTTGAGTTCCTAACCCTTTTTCAGAGTCATTCTATTTGGTGCCTTGTTTGGAAAACTCGATCTTGGAATCAAGTTGATATGATGGGATATGCTTCTTGTCTGTGGAAATCCCGTTGGTACCTCGTCAACTACTATGCTTCAAAATTCATTGACTTCGACCAGAATACTCTCCATTATCGACCTATCGACACATGGTCCCTTCGTAATGATGGTGAAACATCCTAGTTGTTTCTCATCCTCTGTGAGGAACTCCTTAGCTGAGCACATCAACACTCGCTTCTCCCAATAGTTGCTCTCGCTCTGCTTGCAGTTGGCTTGGTCCTCCTACTTCGACTTCAGCATCCTCCGTGTGCCATTTTTCCATAGTGTGACTGTGTTGGCTCGACCATCATAGATCATCTTCTGATCATATTTCCATAGTCTCGCTAACAACAGATGACCTGCGTCCATTGGGATTACGTCGCACAGTACATTGTCTTCAAGCTTCCCGACCTAGAAGTTTATCAGGCACTGTCTGGTTACCTTGACATGATGTCCTTTCTGCAACCACGAGATCTTGTATGGATTTGGGTGTTCCCGACATCTCAAACGCAACTTGTCAATGACCTCCATCCACAAAATATTATCCATACTGCCACCATCAACTATGGTATTGCAATACCTATCGCCGATCAACACACTAGTCCGAAAGATATCCTTTCGATATGCCAGCTCCTGCTCGTCACGTCAGTCGTCCTGAACCAACATTCTCCTTTCCATCATAGTTTGACCTTTTCCTCTACCCTCTTTTCCGCTATTGGATGTCGATTTCGTCCTCTCGTCGAATTGCTCATCTCTTCGATGTCTGGGTTTCAACTCGTCCTTTGCATGTAGATTCTTCGGGACTCCATAGAATTTGTGTCCTACACCTCGACACTTGTAACATACTGCAACTGTTCTGTTAGCTCCTTTATTTTCTATTGGACTAGTTCGACCATACGCAGCCTAACCATGGGTCTCTTGACCATCTCGTCGGCTACCTTGCGTTCTCTCTCTGGTTGTTGTCCCTTCCACACGTTCATTGTCTTCGATGCCTTCTCTCCTGGTTCTGCTGCTTTGTCCCTTCATGAAAACAATCTTCGCACCTCGACCAGTCATACTTCCTCCGGTCGATGTGGATTTCCTCGATAGTTTCTCTTCTACCTTCAGAGCTAACTGGTAGGATTCATCGACCGCTCTGAACCTCGACAGGCTCAACTCATCCTGTATGGCATACTTAAAGCCATTTACATATCTCGCAATAGTTTCTTAACCTTCATCAGTTTGACCTGACCGAATCGACAATCTCTAGAACTCTTCTTTGTACTCCTTCATTGTCATCTCTTTCTGTCGGAAGTTTTGCAACTTCCTGAACAAGGAAATCACATTGTTGCTAGGAAAGAACTTTCCCTTTAGCTTGGAAACCATCCTGTCCCAAGACTTGATTTTCTCCTTTCCTTTCTTGACTTTGTCAGCCTGCACATTGTCCCACCACAATGAGGCATCACCCTTCAACCTCAGACACGTAGTTTTAATGCATTTAGGATCCTCGATCTGCTCTATGTCGAAGTATTTATCCATCTCTATGAACTAGTCGATCATGTCTTCTGATTCCAGACTTCCTAAGTAGGTAGGTACATCCATCTTTGTTCTGCCTCTCATCTCTGACAGTAGCTTGATCAGTTTGTCTTCCGGTTCCTCTTTGACAACTTCTCGTGCTTCCAATTCCTCGGCTTCCTCGTCGTTGTGGTCTAGCGCATCAGGAATACATCCACGTCTCTGGATTTATTTGATCACTGAGACTTCACTCATCAAGCTTCGCATTGTTCGCATGCATTCGTCGAACATTCCCGATCAACTGTGACTGCTGCACCATGTGCTCTTCGTCCTACACCTCGGACATTAATGCCTCTTTGAGCCATTTTCAACCTCACCTGAAACTTCCACTCGTCCAATCACAACCGGACTTCACAATTGTGCACAAATCTACCCAACCACAACTGGATCTGTTCACGCACACGTAGGCTCTTCCTACTATGATACTAACTAGTGCAAGGTCGGTTCCAACAGGGGGCCTCTTTCTTAACTATGACACACAAAAACACATGGGTGCTCACATAGACTGGATGCGAACTGAATGCCAGAAGCTGGATTCTATTAAATATGAATGAAATTACAATGGGAAAATACAAAGTAAACTATCCAACTAGTTTGCCTTAGCTTGTTCTTCTACTCTATTGTTTTTCTTTCCGAGGTCACTCCGTTCCCCGAGACACTCTTCCTTTGTCCACTGAATCCTCTAGATCCTGTAGACCTACAGTTATCTGTGCCCTGTGGTCATGCTGCACAACCCTTTCTTGTGGTTACATCCATAATGATCCCAACCACCTTCATAACTTCTCATAACTTCCTCAATAACCTCCAACGGCTGCTAATTACTTCGCCTTGACTTCGCTCTGACTCTACTACAATTGTCAACCCCATGTCTTGACCATACTGTACTTTGTCATCCCTCGACCTTACTTTTTGGCTTTGCTTCGCTTCCACTTGTCATCTTTTCTTCACTTCCATGGCTTCCAGTCTGCACCGTCCTCCACGCTTGGCTTTCGCCACAATCCGTCAGGGTCTCTGTTCGACAACTCATCGACACCCGACCTCTTTCGTTGCAAACCTGTCGTCTGTCAACATAGTACTTGTTGAATTTTGAACTTTTCCATGTCGACCGCATATCAACAGCTTCTGCTCGACAGCCAATCTTCTTTCGCACCAGTAGTTGTCAGAAATCCCCCTGGTCGACTTCTCCTGTCAATCAACTTCGATTGTTTTTACTAGGCCCTGATGCTCTTTCATCAATAAGACTCTGGTTTTCCACAAAAAATACTAGTGCTATTGCATTGAATTCATTAGAGAAATCCTTTGAGGTCTATCCAAGTGTGAAGGATCCAAAAAAATGTGTTCGGGTACATAGGGTACTTCCAAAAAACCGAACACCTAGAGCAACCATTTCACACAAACAGATCACAGATCGATACACTGATGTTTTGACATGGTTTAAAACCTCGTGAGGGAAACACTCCACAGCCTCGGCCAGATAGATTCTACGGGACAATTTATTATGCAAATAAATAAAGTTACGAATGAGCTTCTCATAATCGATCAACTTTCCAATGACCCTCCATGCTCTTTAAATAGAGATCATGGACCAGTCGGGTGTTAAGCCACGGATCAAGGGTAGGTATGATCTAAGAGAAGTTGAGCCATCGGATCACTCTATGTTAGGAACATATCGTGACCGTTGGATTAAGTATTTACAAATGCATATTAATGCATACTAAAGAAACACACTTTTCCTAACGGATATATTACACAAGTTGATCTTAACTAAATCCTAAGTGTCTAAATATCCTAACATCCCCCCTTAAGAACAACTTGGGATAGGATTGAAGGATTTACAAAGTGACACTATTAGGAGAAGGAAGGAGGCATTAGATCCTATCCCCCCTTAATGACAAGTTCCTGAACTCCTAACATAGATCGAAGTTTAGAAAACTTTGCTTCTATAAGAGACTTGGTGAAGATGTCTGCAACTTGATCAACTGTAGGACAAAAGAGTACTTCAAGAACACCATCATGAACAAGATTTCTGATGAAGTGCATATGTAGCTAAATGTGTTTGTTGCGTTGATGTAGGACTGGATCTTTGGCAAGCTTGATGGCACTTTGATTGTTGCACCAAAGTGGAGTAGGATGCTTTTGCTTGAATCCAAACTCTGAAAGGATCTGTCGAAGCCATAAAGCTTCCTGACTGGCATTAACTGCGACTTGATATTCTGCCTTTGCTAAAGAAAGAGAAAGAGCTTGTTGTTTCTTACAAGCTCAAGTGATAGGTCCAGATCCCAGACTGAAAACATAATGTTGGAGGGGCCTACATCGGCCTGTCGACTAGGCCCTCCACCTAACCATTCTGTAACATATGTCAACAAGTCGCGTTGACTAGTATGGGTCGGGTCGGTTGGATAAACTAATAGACGATTATGTAACTGTATCTGCACATATATATATCTAGGTTGGTGAGCCGATAAACTAGTAGAGATTGATTCTATCATATTGTTCTGCTATTGTTGGTTAATACAAAGACTATTCTCTATATATGTCTCGTCTCTTGTGTCTGTGTCATTGTGTATGCTTGCTTATATTGTGTAATGTATCTATGATAACTATGTGAACCGTGGGATTACAACATCTGGTTCCGTTGTTGGTTGACACATGAAAAATTACTAGCAGCATGACCCATGATTTCAGAACAGGAGATTAGAGACTGGTGGGAGAAAAAAATCACAAATTACCTGCAGAATTATGCGTGACGTAACAAGCTAACGATTAACCAAGCAAGAGATCGATTCTTCTCCGAGACCCATGAGCGATTTGTAGAATCTGTGCCGACCAACTTGAAGAAAATTCTGGATGAATAGACTAGTCGATGAAGTAGAGCGGAAATTAATATCGAAGCTAATCAACGGAGGTCGTACAAATCTATCAGAATGGTGCGTAAAGATTGCAGAAGATTTCTGTGAAGAACAGGCGATCGAAAATCGAGTATCAGTAGATGAAATAAGAAGAAAGTTCTTCACCGAATTAGCCGATCAATTTCTGTGTTCTCTGTTGACATTATTGTTTAAATTTTTTATTGACAAAGGTGTCGCACATATTGTCGAAACAAGACCATTGCTAACCCCGCCCCTTCCAAACTCTAACTGGGAGGAGAAAGAACGTAAGTGGGAAAAATTTGTAAAGGAGCGCGAATGGGAATTTTTCTTGAACAAGTGATGGTCTACACTTCCCCAATAGTCTAGAAACCATCGGGCCGACATTGGGGGGGTGATGAAGCATGCTCTGATGTACCTAGTTTGATGAAACTCGACATATGAAAAACGACATGATGAACAGTGGAAACAAATCCGACAAAGACAGACTTTTAAGTCACAAAAGCACCCCAGATATTCAAAAAATTGAAAGAGAAAAAAGGAGGCAGCGACGTGAAGAGCTGCGGGAGCAGGCAATTGCGCTCCAGAGGACACAAGGATCAAATGTTACGACAGATGTAGAAGGGAATCTGCCAGAATCAAGTAGAGTCCGCGATGATCGGGATGTCGAAGAAGAATTATCGTCGATGGATGAAGACTTGTGGATAGAGCATGGTAGAGTTCTCCAAGTTAAAATACCAGAAACGGTAGCACCTCCATCTCCATTCCGTTTGACAGAAAGGGTTCGGGTGGAAGAAATTGTCAAAGAAAACCTTGGTCTCCATGCTTCCCAGTCGGGATTTTGGAGTCGTTGAAGCATATAAGGCAATGATATCAATAGACTATTGATTCATCGGCTGGAAGAAGGGATTTGGATATCTTTTTAACCCGAATTTTCAAATAGAAGTTTTCATCTAGTGTACACAGAACATGAAGAAGCACCCCCCGTACCAATACCAAATTTGAGCGACTCAATAAGCACGTCAGAAAGCCCGAGATTTAGCGAAATCCGGTTTGAGCAAAACTTTAACTGGATTTCGACAGAAGTAACTGAAGAAGGCAGATCTAGCGACATCAAAGGAGATATAGTCATTGATTCTGGAGATAGAAAACCCAGTCCAGAAAGATAGATAATTCATACTAACGAAGCACCAAGTATTGATTGTGGAAATAACCCACCCACACCTCCATCAGATTCTCAGAATAATACAATAGCAGACATGGCACACACCACAGTACACCTTCCATTCTACGAAGGAGATGAAGACCCAAGAAGACACTGGTTTGTGTGTGAAGCAATCTGGACAGCTAATCAAATTACCAATGAAGACAGACAAATTGCTCAATTTGTTAGCTCATTAAGAAAAAGAGCATTGACATGGTACATGGGGTACATAGGAAAATCACCAACTGCAACAAAAGCACAAATTAAACAAAGATTTTTGGCCTTCTTTATGATTCAAGATGCAACATACCTGGTGGCAGAACGATTGAAGACAATAGTCCAAAAGCCGACAGAAACTGTCAAGGAGTACGACAAGAGGTTTAAAGACCTCCTGAGCAAATTAGACTATGAAATTGAAGAAAAACTATTAATCAAATGGTTTATTGCTGGTCTAATCAATAAAATCAGAATACATGTCCGTTGACAAAATGTTAATACATATGCAGATGAGCTAAGAGTAGCACTAGAAATCAAAATGGATGATGAATACCCTCTAATATCCATGGATAGACATGTCAACGAACGACTTGAAAGTATGGAGAAAGCTATCAGAAATATGACGTTAAAAGGACCAGAGCTATGGTGTACAACTTGTTGAACCTCAGAACATACCAAAGATTCTTGTCGAAATGATGATTGGCGACAAGATGTAAAACTCATCCAATCCAGATGTTTCTACGATTTATGCAAAGAATATGATTCACATACCACAAATGATTGTCCATACAATCTGAAAAATAAGAAGGCAAGATGGTGTCAAATTTGTGAAGTAAATACACATTCAATCGAAGAATGTCATTTGAACTTAAAAAATTGGCAAAATTATCATGCAGTGTACCAAGCAAATTCTGTCGAGCAGAACCAAGACAAAAATCCAGCAAACAGCAGATTCGGGAGAAATGATGGAAGAAATAACCAGTACAATTAAAACAGGAATGAAAGATACCCAATTTATAATGATCGACAGAACGATTGGTGATATAATGGGTACAATAGACGTGGTGGATATCAGAGTCGCGGTCATGGCAGTGGAGGTCGAGGCTTTCGATATGGTCGACCTGGTGCATGCTTTACATGCTTCAGCGAGAATCATCGACACACAGACTGCCCTTATAAGGAAAGAATTGATCTCAAATTTTGTACAAAGTGTGGGGTAGGCGATCACTATTTAGAGGATTTCCCTACCATGATCGAGAAAATAAATAATAATAAAAAATGTTCATGTTTTATCTTGTGTTCAAAAAAATGATGTGCTTCTAACAAAAAACTTGCAAATTGTAACAAGGCAAGGCACTCATATTGGTCAAGATAAACCTCAGATAACTAGAATTGTTGATAAAGAGGATTATCCAAATCCTATGAAACAAAAATCTGTGTACAAAGTGCGTTTGACATATTTCATGATTTAGCAACACATGAAGAAACTCTTGATGAATTGATCAAACTAATTTCACATGAAGAAGCTGTAGGAAAAATGATTGATTTGTTGCATAAATTAAATCATGTCGAGAAAAGACAAACTAAAAACATTTTCCAACTAAAACAAAAAGAGAAAAATGACACCAACCCATTAGTCGATCTTGACATAAATGGATATCATGTACGACAAGTTGTACTTGATTTTGGATCCCAAGTGAATATCATGACTCGTGATACTTGGGACCAACTTGGTTAACCTCAACTACAGGAATCAGGCATCTACTTAAAGCTCGCAAATCAAGGATTAATTGAGTCGATTGGAGTATGGAAAGCAGTCGAAACTTCCATTAAAGGTATCACGACATCAGTGGATTTTGAAATCATTGTACCAAAAGATTATGCAAGCTCCTTCCTTGCTTTGGTCAGTCGACCATGAGGACAGAAGATGAAGGATTAAATTTCTTTGGACAAAAGCCGCATCAAGTTGAAAGGTAATGGCCAGAAGGTTATTGTGGCTATCTTCCCATCACAGGGAGAACCTTGGTCATAACCTACAGAAGTCAATAACAATATCCGACAGCTTTACTGAATAGATAATAATGAAGATTGCATTGATCCAAATAACCAAGGAGAAATTCATCTCGGAGATCCTATCTCACTCGGATACAATTCCGATGCAGAACTATATGATTGGCAAATAGAAAACTATGATCTACATGCAAAAGAATGCTGGAATGTGGAATCCATCTCGAGGAAACAAATAAAGAAGTGTCTCTCTGTATCTTACACACCGAAGGTTTTCGAACGAAAAATACGAGCATATCCAACACTTGCTCCAGTTAAAAATGTACAATATGGTAGCTCGACATTAAGATATAAAGAACGTGATTTACCTGATGTACATGTCGAACAGGTATCAAAACATGTCGGAGAGCAAGGCCATCTACAAAGTTTGGTAGATACATTTACTGGTCAAGTTGTAAGATGGTGGGACACTCATCAGTCGAAACTTCAAAATTGGAATACTGCATCAACATCTTTCATCGAAAGGTTTGGAGGAAGAAACTTGACAACGCAAGCTGACATTCCTTTGTTCACACAAGGACAAAACCTTGAAGCTCACATTGACTATTGCGAAAAAGAATGGAGAAAATTAGGCTATAAAGATGAAAGAAAATGGCCTCACCTCTTTCCCAGAACACTCGACGATCTACCTAACAAATTGTACAAGATGGAAGAAGAAAGAGGAGAAAATATCCTTTGGAAAGATCTAAAAGAAAATTTTATTAAGGATTTCCAGTTTTCTCCGTAGGATGAGAGATTGGTCGAAGCAAGCAAAAGAATCAAAGATTTTTTGCAGCCAACAGAAAGTCTAACACTAGGGAACAAACAAGAGAATGTGCACACACCTAACAATTGCTACAATATAAAGACGACAGAAAAACAACACTCGACAAGACTGAGCCTAGAAACAGAGATGTCGGTAGGGAAAAGTTTTCAATGGAGAAAGGATCATCCCAGCGTGTCGAAGCCTGTAAGAACAATCTTAAGTACAGAGATCATAGAAAAAGATGAACCTGAAAGATTATCAGAAAAAGACTTCCCACCAACTTTCACACAAATCAAGGAAGGCGAAAGACAGATAAGTAACAACTGTGCACCAGAATGGATGGACGCAAAGATTAAAGTAAAGGAAGTAGATATTTCAAAGGACGATCGACCAAAAATGACAAAAATAGGCGATTACTGGAATGAGGAACAGATAGCAGAAATCTCCAGTATTCTCAAATAATTCCAAGACATTTTTGCTCGAGACTACAAATATTTGAAAGGGTTTGTAAAGGAAATGGGCGAGACAAAAATTGACATTAAACCTGACGCTAGACCCGTGAAGAAAAGACCCTACAAACTTGCTCACAAATATAAGGATATTGTCAAAAAGGATATCGATTACATGCTTGCTGTAGGAATCATATATCCTATTGACCAGTCGGAATGGGAAAGCCCAAGGGCCGTGTTAAATTTTCAGAATTTACTTCAATCTGATCTAGGATCTTAACTGAGAGAACAACATGTACAACAAATCTACAGCATATCAATCATGGACACAATAATGCAAGCACACAAGAGACACAGAGTTTACTTGGGGAAAACCATAAAGGTGAAAAACCCCAATAACTTCCTCAGAGATAGATAGAGCAATGATACAACCAGAATACAAGAGATAGTCTTCTCCTAGCAGCAGAGCCTCCTCCTCCACAAGTGCGCCACTCTCCAAAGTGTGAGTGAGAGAATAGAATGTGTAAAATGAGAGAGACACACTCTCTATTTATAAACTAACTTGACTTGACCTTTACTCAACTAGGTCGGCCTCAACTTAACCACTTAACATAATGATGACTGGGTCGACCCCCACTAGGGTGGTCTAATAACCCTTTGACCCACATGGCCGACCCCCAATAGGGTGGTCTAATAACCCATCAAGTATAAGTTACGACACTTACAATATAAATGACGACACTTCCGTATAGAGGAATAATAACATCTCTATAAAAATACAATATACATATATGTGAAATACATTCCGAAGTTACATATACATCAACAGGTCGTTCAGCCAAAGAAATAAGATCTGACTCGACTGAGAATCTGTGTCAACTTTTGAGAGTTGAACAAGGTAACTCTAACAGATCCTTTCCCTACACCCTTTGCAGATGAAATCATCAATGAAGTTGCAGGGCACGAGTGCTATTCTTTCACGGATGGAGTCTCAGGGTACAACCAAGTACCTATAGAAAAACAAGACCAGAAAAAGACAACATTCGTGTGCGAATTTGGGTCATTCGCATATAAAGTTATGCCTTTAGGTTTGAAGAACACACCTACGGTCTTCTCAAGAATTGTCGTCAAAGCATTCCAAGAATATATTCAAGAATTGTCATCAAAGCATTCCAAGAATATATTTACAAAACCATGGATGTATACTTTGATGATTGTACAATTTATACAATGCTGAAAGATCACTGCAAATGGCTCAGACTAATGTTGGAAAGATACCGACAGATACAACTATCCCTGAACATTAAAAAGTGCATCTTCGCAACACCTATCGACATATTACTTGGCCATGTCGTGTGCAAATAAGGTATTAAGGTTGACTACGCGAAGATCAAAATCATCCTCGACCTAAAGCCTCCAATAAATCCGAAGAATCCTGTTAGGTCATATCGGATATTACAGAAAATTTATCAGACACTATTTCGATATGACTTATCCTCTGGAAGAATTGCTAAAAGAAGATTGAGATTATAAATAGATGGAGGAATGCGACATTTCATTTAACACATTGAAAAGAAAAATGGTCGAAGCACCGATTCTTCGATTTCCATATTGGTCAAAGAAATTTCATGTACATATTGATGCATCGGGAATAACAGTAGGAGCCATCCTAACACAACTCGGAGATGATAACATGGATTATCCTAATGCATTTAGTAGTCGGAAGTTGAATAAATCTAAAAGAAATTATTCTACGACTGAAAGAGAACCATTAGGAATGGTATTTGCCCTTCAAAAATACCGCCATTATTTATTGGCTAAGCCCTTTGTATTTTATACAGATCACCAAGCTTTAAAATACTTAGTTAATAAGCCATTGCATCACGGGAGATTATGTCACTGGCTATTACTATTCTAAGAATTTGAATTCGAAGTAATCATCCGACCTGGAAAAATTAATGTCGAACCAGACCACCTATCGAGAATGGACACAAGAGAAGAACTGACAGGAATTGAAGATGACTTACCGAACGCACACTTGTTTCACATTGAAGCAATACTTTCAGAACTTATGGAAATTGCACAATTTCTGGAAAATGGGCAAGCTCCTGAGGGAATGAATGAGAAAAAGAGGAAGATATTAGCAATGAAAGCAGCCCCCTACACCTTGATCAATGGTTTCCTCTATAAACTTGGCTTGGATGATATATTACGTCGATGTGCACTTGAGCATGAACAACAGGATATAATTACAGAAGCCCATGCTGGACCAGCAGGAGGACACTATCATGCGGATATAATAGCCAGAAAAATCCTGCAGGCAGGACTCTCGTGGGCAACGATTCATAAAGACTATCGAGAGTTTGTATCTAAGTGTGATAAATGTCAGCGCATTGGCCGACCACTACCAAGAATAGAAATGCTATTATGCCCAATTAACCCTAGCCGAACATTTGAAATATGGGCTATTGATTTTATAGGACCATTTCCAGTAGTAGGAAGATGAACAGGTGCTCAGTATATTGTTACTATTGTCGAATATGTTACCAAGTGGGAAGAAGCAGAACTAGTCAAAACATGTTCTAGTGAAGTTGCTGCTAAATTCATTTATGAAAACATCATAACACGCTTTCGATGTCCCATAACATTGATAAGTGACCAAGGCACACACTTTGTATGTAAAACCATTAAATCATTGACTAAGGAGTTTGTAGTCGATCATAGAATAAGAACAGCTTATCACCCTCAGTCGAACGACTCAGTAGAATTGTTCAATAAAACACTTACAAAAGGACTGACAAAAAATTGCAATATAGAGAAAGATGACTGGGACGATAAAATACCTGCTGTCCTTTGGGCATATAGAACAACATATAAGAAAATGACAGGACAGACACCATTCTCACTTGTCTATAGGCAAGAGGCTGTCGTCCCGTTACATTTTCGACGACAAGCACCGACCATTGCAACAACTCTACATATCGATGTCGAAGATACTTGACATGAACGGCTATTACAGCTGTTGAAGCTAGATGAAAGTCGACAGTTGGCATTAGAACATCAGAGAGTGCAAAAAAAGAAACAGAAAGCATGGCATGATAGAAATATCAAACAAAAGAATTTGTCAGTTGGAGATTTAACACTCCTATATAATAGCAGAGTAAAAGGGAAACCAAAAAAGTTGCATACAGAATGGATGGGACCCTACAACATCGAAAAGTTAAATCCTAATGGCTCAGTCTGACTAAAAACATTATAAGGAGATATTTTCAAGAAAGTCATAAACGGTGCCCGACTAAAAAGGTATAAATCATGAACATGAAAAAAAAAGAAAAAAGAAAAAAAAGAAACGGTTAGAAATAACCGAACGAGAGTAATATAAAACAATCAACCAAATATAGCAGATCATGGCAAAAAGCAGAAATGACGAGAGAATGGCCGAGGAAGCAAGGAAACAGTAGAGAAAGAAGTCCGATGCATAACCGTCGATATTATAGACACCGACAAGAACATCGAAGGTTTACAGAAGAAAATCCGACACGGCAGAAGTATTGGAACTCGGACCGTCCAAGCATAAATCGAGAACCCCGTCGACCTAACACAACGAATGAGATGTCGCAGCACCATGATGATAAATCAATAAAGGCTACAGATAATCGCACTGCCAAAAGTAATGCACCAGACGAAGCGCTGATATCCAGCCAGCCTAGTTTAATAACTCCATCACATCAGCCATTAATACAGGCATCTACGTCTCGTTCACCCATGCCAAGTAATTCCGCCATAAATACAGAACTCGAGGATTCTTGGTTACTCTTCTGCTGAGAACTTGAACTCCAAGAAACAGAATTTCCTAAATCTGCTGAAACCATTCTCACAACCTCGCACCCTGAATCCGCCATAGCTCCCCAAAAAACTTTAACCGCTAGCAGAGCCACCGCAACAACAGTTAGAGAATTGGAGAAAGAACATATGCCATTGGAAACTAGACTCCAGTTGATTCAGAATGCAAAGGCATTGGAACCCACCTGGAAGAAAGCATGGAGAAGTGTTTAAGATTGGGGCAAGGAATCAAACGGTCACTGGAGAGAGGAAGAAAAACGGTTGCAGACAGCTACAATCTTGCACTACCTGAGGGCACCCTTATTGGATAACTTTGGAGGATTGAAGGAAGTCATTGCACATTTCATCGTTAGCAGATACCACAACGACAAGATTTACCTTGATATTCCAGTCAAAATCAATGGTGAAATCATCGACAAAATCACTGGCCTTTCACATAAAGGAGATGCTGTACCAACAAGTTCGGGTGCAGACTTGGTTGATGAGTTTGTTGATTCTCCTGCTGGAAAGAATTCACGAGGTATAGTCTTGAGTCAGATTGTCTTTGGAAATTACAAAACTGCTGCCAAGATTGTATCACATGTGCTTTCACAGACAGGTAGAGGTTCAGACCTGAAGCCTGAAATGCTAGAAGATGTTAAAAATATGGCTATGAACGGCAAGGTATACAACTGGGCCGATTATTTGACGGACATTCTCAAATATACATTCCAGAAGTGCCAGGACGAGGGAGCTAGCATTCGCTACTCATCTCTACTCATTTGGATTTCCATGACCCATTTTCAACCAAAAGGAAACAAAGAATTTGCTGAATTTCGACTTGTCCTAATGGAAAATTTATGTTGTTTTGCACCTGGAGCAAGCTGACATGGACCTACAACAATCAAGCTTTGGCTTGAAGCATGGTTTACTAACCTTAAAGAAATAGCAACAAGATGGAGGGCACCACAGAACGTCTGTCGAATCCTGCCCCTGACAGTGCACATCCAACTATCTTTGGATGACACAGCAGTATAGTACATGGAAGGAGCAGCAGGTCCAGCAAAATGACTCGACTATTACCCCTCAATAAGCGAAATCTTCTTAGAATTAAGCCCTCAGTCTAATCAAGTACTACCCATTCTAGCACAAGCCTTGAAAACGAACTTCAAATATGTTGAACCTCTGTCCGACATGGAACAAGAAGAAGCATATGAAAGTTGGTTGTACATGAACACTTTCAGCTATAAGCCCGAGCCAACACATAGCACCAAAATGTTAGCACTCACCCAGACTCCGAACATAGAAGCCAGAGAGTAGTCGAACACCGATACAGAATCCGACAATCCAGAACCTCTTCTAACCAACGATAATATCCAGAAGGTAGCAGCCGAAATAGTCACAGCCCGACAGAACTGAATAAAATCGACAAAAGGGAAAGGAAAAAGACAAGTAACAATTCAAGAACCATCGATGATAGACGAGATTGAGCTATACGACAGCACTACCCAAATCCTAGAAGATGCAGCCAAGAATAAACTGCCTATCGAAGAACAATTCAGAAAGTTCTTAGAAAAAGATAAGTATCCATCCTCGCAAATCATTGTTAAGAGACCCAAAATTTCAGTCGTACCTGATGTTGATCTAACCATCCAGTCCCCCCCCCCCCCCCCCTTCCCCAACTATAGTAGAAGAAGAAATAAGTCTTTTATCATTACCTGTTCCCCCTGTCATAGAAGACTCCACCTTGAATACATTCATTGCAAACATTCCAATATTCTGCCCTAACTGGCGTGAGATGGTCATCCAACAACCCATTTTTGCCTCTCCGTCTACTATCCCGGTTAACTTAGCCCCGTCCGACAACATTCAAATAGGAATTTCACCTTTTCCATTACCCAGCCCAGAAATTGTCGGTCACATGACCACCCACCATATCAGAAATCCTGATCCATCAAATCCAATATATGCACAACAAACAGGTGTCTTCACTCCTTTTCCAGTCAAATCACTACCACAGCAAATGAGTCCAATTCAAGCAAAAACCGTTAGCGTGGAAAAATGCCAAGTTGTCAGTTCACGGGTCAAGTCTTGTCTAGTTAGTCCGGATCCGTTCAACAGTACCATTTCACCAGGTCCAATTCCGACATCCGCTGACGTACCATCATTCCCAGTAAACCAGTCGAGTTCCCCTATCGAAGGATCCAAGTCTAGTTCAATTTCACAATAGCTCAACAAAGAAGCAGACACGACAGAAGCAGAAAATGGCACAGAACCAGTCAAGACTCGAGAAGCTGTGGCCAACATGATAGGATTATCAGAACACACAAATTATCCAGCTACTAATACAAGCAATATGGAAATCTCTAGCACATCATCAGCAAATCCATTAACGATCGAAGGACCAGAACATGACAATCCAGTGATGACAACAGCAGTACCCAGTACACACAATCAAGCAGGACAGGCTGCCATCAGTGCACAAGTAGCCATCGACAATCACCCAGCAACAGCCGAAAAAGATAAGGGGCCAGAACAACAAACCATAAGCAAAGAAAAAGAGAAAAGTAGTCAAAAGAAACACAAAGAGAAGAAACGTAAAGAAAGAGAATTGCAGCAGCAACTGCAAATGCAACAAACACAGCAAGGACAATAAAAAAATATTCCTTCTATATACTTAGATCAATTTGGAGCTGCTACAAGCTATCAACCGCAGTTGGCCTCCCAAGTAGAACTCGACTTACTTGAAGATGTAGTTTTTAGAGCGCAAAGATATCGTCGATAGGAATCAGAAGATCAATTACTGCAGCTACAGAATGAATGGGCTACATTTCTTGCTAAGTGTGAAAAATTAGCTCAGCAATTTATCCCGCTTCCAGCTAGTTCCAACACAACACCACCTCTAGACAAAGCATACCAGTTACTGGAATCTATTGTGTCGATGTTACAATCTGAGCTTCTCAAGAAACATCAAAATCAGGCTATTGAGGTAGCTTCCCTCATGACAAATCAGTTTACGGCCTTTTTAGAAGCTTCCAAAGCACTCAAGCAGTACACTCATCAAGCCGAAAAACTTGCCACAGTTCTCAACAATTGGTATGTATACTATGGTGATGTCTACAAAAATCTCCAGAAAACAAGAGCATTGCTAAGCAAGCTTTAGCACCAGCGCTTGACTGCAGATGAATCCTTTACCGAAGTACTTGATAATCAGATCATCATGGAGAACAAGCAATTGGAAAAGCTAGAAAAACATGAAATTCAGTGGATGTCACAAGCCCGAGGAGGCCTCAACAAAATTGAATAAATTCAGCCCAGATTCAATCAGTTACTTGCTGCTTCCGACAATACAATTAACACATTTGGTCCCGACATGATCCATTTGCAGGCTACATCCGCTCATGACAAGATGGCAAATTTGTCGAAACTCACCACTCTGACTGTCGACATCCAGAATCTGCTAAGAACTTGGGAAGAGTTCCAGCACCATCTCTCTGTCTCTGCTGAAGTTATCATTGAAGCTTGTCTCCAAATTCCTGATGTTATGGATTCTAGCATTTCTTTGACATAACTGTTTCTGTAATTCATTTTTTGTAATTTTGATCTCTCCATTTCTTCAAGATGAAGAAATATTTTGAGGTGGGGGAGATTGCAGTGAACGTATCCGTTCACTAAGTTAAGAAACGAATCTATCTTCCATATTTGAGATAAATGATAATAATATATTGATTGATGATGATAAGGTTACAATAAGCTCGCCTTTATATGGCTTGAGCAAGAATAGCGAAGGGTTACACCCTTTCGCTTATTAACCTAATAATCTATTTAACATATAAATAATAATATTAATTAAATATTCACAGCATTGCCTTCCCCTTTTGGAAAGCTTTGTCCTCAAAGCTTGAGTATTTTCCTAATGTCGTCCTTCATTCAGATTCAGTGTCAGTATTAGAATCGGACATGATTTCTTGTGTATAGACTTGCACTTCCTTTCCATTGATGATTTTGCACTGTCTTGTCTGATTGTTCCTACATTTACAGCCTGGGATCCAATCATCACCGCATCGACGACATATGTTTTTCTTCTTTTTTCTATTATCAGAGTAACTGTTAGATGACTTTGATCTATTTTCCATTTCATAGGCATATGATTGAGGTTTGTGGCATTGATTGCCGGGTGACCAAGTATCTGCACAGTACCTACATTGTGTCTCTTTTTCTTGTCGATAATGGTTATCACCTCTTGTTTTTATTCCTTCCAATTTGCGTTCTGCGGCTTTTGCTTTATGTCTTGCTACCTATACATTAGGTATGTCATGTAACTTTAAATATTTTTGGAGGTACGGTTTAAGACATCCTAAATAGGTTTCGAGTCTTTATTTGTCAGACAACCCAAATACTCGTGTCGATAAGGATTCCCACTGATGTGTGAATTCCTCAACGCTTCCAACCTGCTGTAATCTGGTAAGTTTACTGAAAAATTCATCTTCTTTGATACCTTGAAACCTATTAAAAAAATCATTTTTGAACAAGTTCCAGGTGTAGGAAAAATTGTCTCTCTTCCACCATAAGTACCAATTATAGGCATACCCTTCCATATGCATTGACGCATATTTCACCTTCTCCTCGTCAGATTGAATATTGTAAATGTCGAAGTATTCTTCCGCTTTGTTTAGCCAAGCAACGCATTGGTCTTCACTTCCATTGTATTTCGACAACTCTATTTTTGCCTTAGGTGGGTACACTATGTAAGGGTGATATTGATTCCCTTTTTCTTTATGGTTTGATGGTGTATCAGAACTACTAGACGATGTAAGTGACATATTTGAACTGCTTCGTTGTTGGCGGTTTTTTTTATCTTTTTTATTCTCTACTATCTTACTGATAGCTTCTATTTGGCTGTTTAATCGTGCCTCCATATCTGGCAGTACTTTTGTTTCTATCTCTTGCTTAAGCATCGCATTGTTAATCTTTATTTCTTTTTGCAATTCTTCTTGATTCTTGGCAAGTGCTTCCTGTGTGAAAATATGAAATGAGGCATCTAGCATGTCTGGACTGCTGACTTGCTCCGTCTTAAGTCTTTGTAACACCTCCATTAATGTATTATGGTTTTGCATCATGGTGCTCAAGTTCTGGGTTATGGTGTTTATGTTTTGAGTCATAACACTCATTTTGTCATCCAAGTTTTTTGTTTTTCGTTCAGAGTGTCAAATGTTTCACTCAACCTTTTTTCTAGTACCAGAAAATTTGGTCTTTTTCTAATTTTTCTAGTCGGTCTCGTAACTCGGCCATGGTTCTTGACCTGGTGTGGGGAGGCGAATATTTGGAATCGATTTTGGTAGGACTAAATTAGTTAATAAGAATTATTGTAAAGACAATAATTATTATATGGATAAAATAAATAAATATAATAATTATTATATTTAAATATTAAATATATATATACAAATATATATATTTTTAATTTGGAAATCTAATTTTTAATAAAATTAAATATTAATATAATAATATTAATATAGTATTTAATTTTTATTAAAAATTAGGGTTACGGAATGGTGGAGTGAAGGGATGGCCTGGCGTGGAGTGGTGGTGAAGCGTATGAATAGTAGCAGTGTATGGAATGGAGAGTGAGTTCTAGTGAAGAGCACAGGTAGGAAGGACGCGAGGGATTGAGGCTGGTGGATGTTGTGAGAGATGGGTGAAGGGAGGAAGGAGGGTGGTGATGGAGATGGAGTTGGACGGAGGAGGGAGGCACGTGGGATGAGGGGAATACAGAGCACGGGGTGGAGTTGGGGGTAGAGGGGAACACAAAGCGCGGGGGAGACTTGCACAGGGAGCTGTGCGGGAAGGTCGTGATGGAGGGAGGGAAGGCGAAGTGGATTGCAGGTCGCATGGAGGAGGTACGACAGATGGGATAGATGATAGCATGCATGGGAATGAAGGATATAGGGAAGAAGTGAAGAGGAGGAATGGAGGGAGAGGTGAGGTGAAATTCCCAAATATGGGAAAAGAGGTGAGAGTGGGAGCGTGAATGAATGGAAAGAAGCTAGAGGAACGACAATGGAGATGTAGAACGGTGATGAAGAACGTGAGGGATGCAGCGGAATGGTGGTGAGTGGAGCGGTCGAGGGTGAGTGCAGGGAATAGGAGAGAGGTAGAATAAGCTGAATCCGGTCGAAGGAGTGAGTCCGCTTTGTGAGAGAGGAGCCGAAACCGAGCTCAGTGCTGGAGGAGTGAATTCTCTCTGATACCAAATGCAGTGAATGTATCCATTCACTAAGTTAATAAATGAATCCGTCTTCCATATTTGAGATAAATGATAATAATATATTGATTGGTGATGATAAGGTTACGATAAGCTCGTCTTTATAAGGCTTGAGCAAGAATAGTGAAGGGTTACACCCTTTTGCTTATTAACCTAATAATCTATTTAACATATAAATAATAATATTAATTAAATATTCACAGCAGAGATGTTGGAGGGGCCTAGGTCGGCCTGTCGACTAGGCCCTCCGCCTGACCATTCTACAACATATCTCGACAAGTCGCGTTGACTAGTACGGTTCGGGTTGGTTGGATGAACTGACAGATGGTTATGTAACTGTATCTGCACATATATATATCTAGGCTAGTGAGCCAATAGACTAGTAGAGATTGATTCTATCATATTGTTTTGCTATTGCTGGTTAATACAAAGACTATTCTCTCTATCTGTCTCGTCTCTTGTGTCTGTGTCATTGTGTATGCTTGCTTATATTGTGTAATATATCTATGATAATTATGTGAACCATGGGATTACAACACATAACCTGCAGTAGACTTTCGACCATCAAGATCGCCGACCCAATCTGAATCAGTGAAACCAACCAACAAAGGTTTCCCCCCCTATACTGTAATGAATCCCAAACTGAATTGTACCTCGAATATATCGAAGTATTCTTTTAGCTTCTTTCCAGTGACTTTCATGAGGTGTTTGCATATAACGGGAAACATGACCAACGACAAAGGAAAGGTTAGGACGGGAATGACTCAAGTATAAGAGACTACCAACAAGCTGACGATACAAGGTGGCATCTACTTCAGGTGAAGTACAAGTGGTAGAAAGTTTGACTCCAGACTGGAAGGGAGAAGGTGCTGGTGTACAATCTTCCATGTGAAAGTGATGAAGAAGGTCACAAGCATACTTAGACTGAGAAAGAAATATTCCTTATTTGGTTTGCAGGACTTGGAGACTAAGAAAATAATGAAAATGTCCTAAGTCTGACATTTCAAAATTTTGCTTAAGACTGGATTTCAAATGGGTTATAAGCTTAGGGTCACTACCAGTAAGAATAAGGTCATCAACATATAGAACAAGTATGATGAGATGGTTCCCTACTTTCTTGGTATAGACATTAGGGTTAAAATGACATCTAGAAAAACCAGTGTCAAGGAGAAAGCTATCCGTTTTGGCATAACAAGCTCTAGGAGCTTGCTTAAGGCCATATAAGGATTTCTTAAGGCGACAGACAAGGCTAGAGTTATTTTGAACATATCCAGGAGTTTGTTCCATGTAAATTTCGTCCTGTAAATCACCATGTAAGAAGGAAGACTTGACATCCATTTGATGGACTTCCCAGTTACGTAAGGCTGCAAAGGAAAGAACAAGCCGAATGGAGTTCATTTTTGCGACAGGAGGAAAGGTTTCATTGTAGTCAATCCCTTCAACTTGGGAAAAAGCTTTGGCAACTAACCTTGCCTTAAGTCTTTCAACACTTCCATATGATGCATACTTAGTTCTGTAGACCCATTTACATCTGACAAGTTTTCTTCCTTTTGGAAGAGGTACAAGATACCAAGTATCGTTCGCCATTAAGGAACAATATTCTTCATCCATAGCTGCATCCCAATCTGGATTTCCTAAAGCTTCTGCAAAGGTTGTTGGATCATGATTCTCGAAAACTTGAGCCAAAAGAGAAGAGGCTCACTGAAACTGAGAATGTGTTCGACGCTGATCTCTAGGATCACCGGCAAGATCACCAACTGCTTCACATGTTGAACGGACCCATCGAGGAAGCACTTGTGTTGGTTCAACTGGAGGAACATGAGCAGGCGGAGGTGGATTTTCATCCTCACTATCATCATCAGAAACTGGAGTTGGAAACCTATCAAGGAAGTTGGAAGAAGAAGAAGGCACAATCGCCGAATCAGGCTCGCAGGGCAAAGATGGCATAATCACCGAGTTAGGCTCGCAGGCCAAGAGATTTTCATCAAATTTAACATCTCTTCTAATTATTACATCATGAGAATGTGGTTGAAGAAGTCTATAACCTTTTACATCTTCAGAATATCGAAGAAATATGCACTTTTCACTTTTAGGCTGCAATGCTTTCCGTTTTTCATCCAGAATGTGAGCCCATGCTTCACTACCAAACACACAGAAGTGACTTATATCTGGTTTAATTTTACTCCATGATTCTTCCGGTGTAATACCTTGTAATGCTTTAGTGGGGGTGCGATTAACTATGTAATTTGCACAATTAATGGCTTCAACCCAAAATTGAAGACTTAGTCCCTTAGATTGGATCATACAATTAGCCATTTCTTTTAAAGTGTGGTTCTTCCGTTCAGCTACACCATTTTGTTGTGGTGTATATGGAACAATGTGTTGTTGTTGGATTCCTTGTTCAGTGCAGAAAGTAGTGAACTTTTTGTTAACATATTCTCCTCCATTGTCATATCTTAACTTAATGATTTGATGACCAGATTGTTTTTCAACAAGGGCCTTGTAGGCCAAGAACATGTTAAATACTTCGCTCTTAAGTTTTAGAAAATAAACCCAAGTGCGTCTGGTGTAATCATCAATGAAAGTTAAGAAATATTTGAAACTAGAAAAGGAAGCAGATGAAAGAGGACCACACATGTCACTATGCACAAGCTCCAAGGGAATCGAGGCGTTCCAAGAGGCACGTTTGTCAAAACTGTCCCGATGATGTTTTCCGAGTACACAACTGGAACAAACACCATCCCTGCAAGATACCATCGGAAGACCTGTCACCATATTGTCTTTACATAGTTGTTCCAATGAGCAATAATTTAAGTGACCAAATCGCTCATGCCAAAGTTTTATCAAGTTATCACTATGAGCAACAAAAACTGAAGGAAAAGGTGATGACCCAAAGTTGTTAAATTTGTACAACCTGGTAATATCATCAACAATTTCGGTAGCTAGGACCTGTTGAAGATCTTTAAAATCCTTGATTACAACTTGGTGAGGTGTAAACGTCACATTTTTACCTTCACCAGAATGAGTGATTTGATAGACTGATAACAAATTGCAGGAAATTCTTGGAACACATAGTACATCACTGAAATGACCATTATCTACTGGGACTGTTCCAACTCCTACAACACTTAGAGATCTATCATCACCAACAAATATTTGTTTGGTGTTACATTCATGCATAGTAGAAAAGATGGCTTGATCCTTAGCCACATGATAAGATGCTCCAGAATCAATGAGCCATTCATTTGAAGTAGAAGAAGAAGATGCATTATAAGAATAACTAGAAGCATAAAGTTCATGTCCATGAGAGGTAGATTCTGAAGGCGAATCCAGGTTGATCTGGTGCTTCTTCATTGCTGCTTCTAAGGCTGTCATCTTCTTGAAACACTTAGATTCATCATGATTATCTTTCCCACAATAGTTGCAATGACGCTTAGTCTTCTTGCCTTTTGACTTGGATCCTTTGTCATTTTTTAAAAAAGGAGCTGACTGAGAGGGTTTGGGACCCTTGTTTTATTTATTATTGCGAAAATTTTGTTTCTTGGGAGGTTTGGACTTTTCTTTCTGGTGGGACAATAAGGTTTTCCTAGATGTATCTGCATTGTTAATTATTCCAAGATGGATGAGCTTATTTTGCTCTCTAATCAAGGAATCACAAAAGGATTCAAGACTAGGCTCTTGATAGCTAGCTGCATTCAAAGATTCTTTCATGGAGTAAAATGTAGATACAAAAACAGAATATGCAGGTCCAAGTTTGGAAAGAATATGATAAATGCATTGTTTATCTTCCCTCTTAATCTTGCAATCTTCACATAAGAGTTTAAGAGTTTTGTACTTAGATAAATAATATTGTATGCATGAAAAATAACTTGGATTTAAAGAAATCAACTCATTTTCGAGTTGGTAACCTCGAATTTCATTTTGTTTACCAAACACAGATTCCAACTTGTCCCAAGCAGCATCAGGTTCATCAATTTCAAATATGTGGAATCGCAAATCAGTAAAGATTGACATCCCAATCAATCCACGAGCTTCGTCACATCTATTTGCCCATTTTATTTTCTTGTCATCATCAGTGGGTTCTGTTTCTTTCCGTAAGGTAATTCTGAAAAGTCCTCTACTTCGTAGAACATCCCCCATACGAGATTTCCATGAGAAATAGATGGAACTGGTAAGTAGAATATCACAAGGGGTGGCCATATTTGTAAATTAATTACTTTAAAAGTAGAAACCAATAGTCTGGATGCGAAGAGCTCGAAACAATAGGTAGTTTAAAAAAAACGACACTGAAAACTGACTCTGTATGATGAAGTTATGCTTGATCAAAGAAAAAGTTGAAGATGTCCCCAATAGTGATGTGACAGATAGAGAATGACCAGCTAAAAAAAAAGGACCCCCCCTCTTCCAAAGATGAACCTTTGACAATCACTTTACAAGAAAGTTGCTTTAGGTGAATGACTTTTATAAAATAAGTGATTTCACTTTTATAATGATGTTACTTTAAATAGTGCAACAATAAAAAAGAACTTAAGTGACTCACTTTTTATTTTTATTTTTTTATTATTTAAGTGAGATGCACTTTTACAATAAAGTAACTTGAAAATAGAAATTGCATGCACTTTCTCTTTTAAAAGTAACTTCCTAAGACTTGAACTCAAGACCTATTAAGGAATAAAACAACTTTGAACCAAGTGAGCTAGATTAAAATGTATGTAAAATATGGGAATAAGGAAGGTTTTTTTTTTTTTTTTTTTTTACTCTTCTTGCTCGGTTTCTGTGCTTGCATACCACAAACCAAAACAAAAAACTTTTCCACACGTTTGGGGTTAGATCTTGTTAGCTTGCCTGGAAAGTCTACGTTTTCTCTCTGTTTCTGATTTGCCGAGATCGCTTAAGGTGCACGGTAAAGAGCATACGCAGCTGAGAAAAACCCATTCGGTTTCTGCTTCTGATTCGCCGAGATCGTACAAGGTGCATGACAAAGAGCATACATAGATAGGGAAAGCAACAATCCGAAATGAAAAAAAATCTAATAATAAAACTGATAAAATATGAGATATTTTTCTTCTTTAAAACATAAATAAAAAAAACGCCACTGTAACATTATACCTTCAGATCTGATGAAATACGCGTTTCTGAAGCAACTGGGACCCGTTTTTGATCAAATGAAAACTATTTCCTAATGAAAACGGTGCTCCGGATGCAATGGAACACCTCTCATAGCCCAGAAATGCACAGAAATACCAAAACCAGAAACCCTTTCAAGTTTCGACAACAACAGTTCAGGATCTAGATCATAACCGGAAGTGGCTCTTCATAAAATCTCTGATACCATGTTCGGGTACACAGGGTACTCCCAAAAGACCGAACACCTAGAGCAACCACTTCACACAAACAGATCACAGATCGATACACCGATGTTTTGACGTCGTTTAAACCCTCGTGAGGGAAAGACTCAACGACTCCAGCCAAATAGCTTCTACGGGACAATTTATTATGCAAAGAAAGAAAGTTACAAATGAGCTTCTCATAATTGATCAACTTTCCAATGACCCTCCATGCTCTTTAAATAGATATCATGGACAAATCGGGTGCTAAGCCATGGATCAAGGGTAGGTATGATCTAAGAGAGGTTGAGCCATCAAATCACTCTATGTTGGGAACATATTGTGACCGTCGGATTAAGTATTTACAAATGCATACGAAAGAACCACACTTTTCCTAATGGATATATTACACAAGTTGATCTTAACTAACTCCTAAGTGTTTAAATATCCTAACAAAATGTGCCTATTGTCCTAAAGCAATGCTCAGTAGTAGTTTGTCTCCAAAATTGAGAGTTTTTCGCAAATTATGGAAAGTTTTTCAGTGCAGCAGTAGCAACAATACCACATTGTATTCGCTACAAAAGTTCTAATGGAGAATTCGAATGCTCCTCTCTTTCCCAAGATCATGACACCCTTCAATTATCTTGATTGGAGGGATTATATGGAGATGGTGTTGCACAACAAGTCACTGTACATGGTAACAATGGGAAAGAAGGTCGAACCTCAAGTAGCCATTGAGAAGGCCAAGTATCTGAATAGATTGGATGAATCATTTTGTGTCATGTGTATCCATATTTCCATAGATATACTCTTCCACCTCGATGGATTGAAGACTCCAAAATAGGTTTGATTGAAGTTGGAGACCCTCTTCGACAAACAAGATGAGCTAAGGGCCATATTCTAGAGAATGAGTTGATTTCTCTTCAACCAAGCAGTTTCGAAACCATCCAACAATTCTTTTCCAAATTCAAATCTTTGGTCATGCAATGCAAGCAGTGTGACATTGGGAAGAAGGATGAGAAGTTGGTGCTATCCATTCTGAGCAAGCTTGTTCCTAATTTCTCCATCTTTGTTTCTACCTTCCATTCAGGGATATTTTCAATCCCTGGTTGGAAAATTCCATCCTTAGATGTTTTCATTGAATTTCTCATCCAATAATAAGACAAATTGATTCAGAAGGGTGCCTTGAGGGATGTTGTGGGGAAAATGCACCTACAGTTCAGGGGAGAAACTACCAACTTACGGTGATAAAGATAGACTTACAAGCATTCTGCAAGTACAACAAATAAGTGAAGAGATTAGGGTTTAAAGATGTAGGCACCTCATTCAGAAGGTTGATCCTAGCTTTGCCTCCCTCGCTCTTCAATGATTAGCCAGTGTCACAATGCCCACACCTACAAAACAACTTGATACCTTTCTCAAACACATTTGACTACATATATAAGACTGACATTCATAATAGAAGAATACATCAAACTAAAAGAAAATTGTAATAAAATCAGAGACATACAAGAATCGGTCATATTTGGAAAAAGAAGAACGTCTGATCTTTATTAATGAATGAAAGCGAGTACATAAAGTTATACCTTCCTTCAAGCTTGGCACTTCACGAAACCTAGATTCAAGGTCTCCTGCTTCTGTTCTCCAAGGATTCCAGCCTCTAATCAAATGTGCTAGGGTTTACCAGAAACTAAGCAAGGGAGAGGGGGATGAGGGTCTCCATTCCTCCAGCATAACAATATTGTAGACTTGGTCGCCTCACATGGCCCTTCTACCCTCCTTATATAATCAGTGAAGGAGAGGAAAAGAAGTTATAACCGAGTAGGAAGTTCCCCAACCAACTTAACTTCCCAAAATTTCGAGATTTTTGACCAAAACAGGGGTGTATGCTACTATTTCAAAGTGGAGTAGCATACAGGAAGGGTTGAGTGATACTATTTCACAGTGGAGTAGCGCTCAGAAGGTTTGAGTGCTACTATTGTACACTAGAGTAGGGTAAACAGGCTACTATCATGCCTATGTGCCAGCGCTCATGTTAAACAATGGCCAAAAACAAGCTTTTCTGCTCATTTTCAGGAGATGGTTTGGTCTGGAAAAATGTTCCTAAGGGTCATATACATCAAATGGGTGAAGAATGAGGTAATTTCAACCATTTTTAGTGTCTTAAATGACTCCTCCATCCACAAATGTCCTGTTGTGTGACTCAAACTTGATCTCAAGAACTGTCATCATGCGACCAAGGGAAGCAAGTGTTGTCACGGATAGAGAGGTGTCATTTCAAGCTATAACAGATGCCCCCTAATGTATGAGGCTAGAGGGAGTGCGGGAAATGATGGCCGAAATACATTATAAATAACAAAGAGTTGAATCATGGAGGAACTGGAGAAACCAAGAATCATAGGCTCAAATGAAGTACCGGCAAGCAAAGGCAATGTCAGACAAACTTATCCTTGGGGTAACTGTCCATGTTCAAATGGTGTAACATGACCTCCAAGAGGATACAATAATGATCCAAATACTGATGCATATATCATGGCCACTAGAATACAAGCGTGGATCCATGAGGAACATAAGTGTAAACATAGCCACATAAATACAAGGTGGATCTATGTCAAAATTGGATAACATAGCCATAGAGAACAAGCTGGATCTATGTCTCATCAAGAGCCAAAAAGAGTGTGGCTCAGTCTTGCGCAAATTGGGCGATAACATAAATGAGGTGATGCTATCGAGTATCCCAAGGTCTTCATTCAAAAACAACCCAAGGTACAAACCTATCCATGCGAATAAATGAGTTGACGTCGAACATGGGAGGTATCGTTTGATTACCAGTCATTGATGTATACTGTTAACAAACGCGAGGGTGTCCACCAATAATGAAAATGGAACCCAAGGTACCTAGTACATTCAAGCAAGTGCGAATAGATGGTCTTGCTGTCGAACACTTGAAGAATCCATCAGATAGGAGACATTGGTGTATTCCCATCTATCCAATAGCGAGGGAAACTGCCACTAATGACTGCAATCCCCAAGGTACTAACTGAAACTCTAAAATTCATTCCTAGAGTATAATGAGTTGAAGTCAATGGGAAGAAGCCCGTTGGAAGGGAGGCCTCAATGCATCCTCCATCATCCAACACGAGGGACACTAAATAGGTATGAGCTGATTTGGAGAAGGACTGAACACATGATGAAACATACTGACACCAAGGAATGGCCGACACATGAGGTCAAGGCAATTGCAGAATGGTCGACACAGGTTATATCCTTGAACAGTGAGCACGACACAAGAGTGACTTAGGCAGCTTTTAGCACAAAGGGACCACGACGCAAGTCTGCAATGTAGGAGACATTAACAGATTCTCCATATTATTGTAAGACTAACCAAACGGAGGAGTAAGAACTCTGAGATCAGGTTTATCCTAAGGCCAAAACTAGAACCCAACTTGTTTGATAGACTCAAAACAGGTGCTTTGTTCAAGGAGATAGTTGACTTGCTGCCATCATATTGAAAGATATTTTAACATTCTTCCCTTCCCTTTTCTTTTCATTTTTTAACGAGCTTGACAAAGAACTAAAGCATGCTCGATGGTATTTTCATATTTAAGGAGTCTGAAATACCTAGAAGGAAACTCCATACACCTATCCATGGATTTTATATCGAGCCCGGATTGGTCTATGCTCGGCGGTGTTTTCTTGCTTATAGAGTTGAAAAACTTAAACAGTCCTCTATACACCTATCCGTGGATTTTATATCGAGCCTGGATTGGTATGCGCTCATCGGTGTTTTCTTGTTTATAGAGTTCAAAAACTCAAACAGTCCTCTATACACCATCTCGTGGATTTCACATCGAGCTTGATTAGGTGAATGCTTGCTTGGTGTTTTCACATTTCGAGAGTCTCAAAACCCTAAACACGAATCCAAAGGTCCTTTTCGTAAAGTTAGTCTCCTTCCCCGAAAAAGTGTAAAATAATGGAAGAAGAACTCTTCTAGCACATACCAGAGTATACATAGAGTATACCTTTTCCGTAAATTATCCACCAAGGCCCAGAAAATGGGTAATTCTATACCTAAGTGGATGTCGGTTCAGTTATTTTAACGAGCTCGAAAAGACAACTATGCTTGGCAAAATTTTCCTATTTAAGGAGTCTGAAAAGGGCTTAAAAGAACTCCATAGGGATCTTTTCCGTAAAGGTTTAACGAGTCTGAAAAAGTAAACTCATGACCTCCTTACTGTTTTTAATGAGCTCAAAGGAGATACAAAAAATGCTCACAATTTCCTTACTGTTTTTAATGAGCTTGAAGTGAAGATGAAATAAATGCTCATAGCCTCCTTACTGTTTTTAACGAGCTCGAAGGGAAGGTGGAAGACTGCTCATAACCTACTTACTGTTTTTAACAAGCTCGAAGTAAAGGTAGAAGAATGCTCGTAACCTACTTACTGTTTTTAATAAGCTCGAAGTAAAGGTAGAAGAATGCTCGTAACCTACTTACTGTTTTTAACGAGCTCGAAGTAAAAGAAGAATGCTCGAAATGGGAGGAGACGAGTGTCAGGGACATGCGAAACTAGCTCCAAGCGCATGGAATAGAGCTATGCCTAATGCAAGGAACATGAGAAAGATAAGGACACTCAGGGTGTGTCTCCTTTAGGTAAAAGGTGTCAAATTGCGAAGGAAAAATGATACAAGGCTTAGTGGAAATGAGATCAGAGATGGAGGCTTATATAACGCGCTAAAAGCGTGGAAGTAGGCGTCAGGCTCATTAGTGCAAGCGGGATCATAAAAAATGCATATGCAACTCAAACACAAAGATGGGAGCCTTATCAGGGATGGCCAGAAATATATGAAAAAGAAAGATATGAGGCTTCTTCTCAAAGTCATGGTAAATCTAAAAAGGCTCCCAATCCTATGAGAAAAACTCAGCATGGGCACCAAAATGGCATAAGGGTGTTGACTAGGATGACCCATGTTAGGTAGGCTCTGCTATCAGACTAGTGGACAATGCATAAAGAGATGGATAACACACCAATATCCAACAGGTTCGACCCTACGGTGAATTCGGATGGCAAAAGGTTCAAATGCAACATAACAATGGGGAAGCCTAAACCTATATGCAAGGTTCCGAATATACCTGACATGGTCACACAAGGTGTCGAAAAGGACCAATAAGCAAGTATAAATCCAGCTAGGAATCTTTTCTCCAAGAAACATTAGTACCAGTATCTATCTAAAACAAATGTAAAGAAAGACCCGATACAAGTCACTGTGGTAGAAATACTTTCAACTTCACTATTATAAAAAACAGGCATAAACAAGGCAGAGTTTTCAAATGAAGACTCTATGGTACCCAAGCCCGAGGACTTACAATCAACAAGATAAACTTCAGGATGAAGATCAAAGTTGAAGGACGTGATGGAATCTGCAGAAACAAATTCATCATCACGGGAGTTGAAAATTCTAGAAGCAGAATCAAACTCAGCAGGAACACCAATTTGCGGATCTATAGGAGAGTCCAAAGACTCAACAGTAGGAAGATCAAACTTTAAGGTCAAACTGGGGTTGGACATAACTACGACTGGATCAACATCCAAATGAATGGTAGACTGTACTATGGACTCTGGGAAAACTTCATTGGAAGGAAGTATATCATCCTAGATATAACACATATCTAAACATTCAAATGGAGGTGTCACTTGGTCAAAAGCTGGGACTAAATCCTGAGAAGGTAAGCATGAACTCAGAGACTTCTTCTCAGTAGTAGTTGAACTCAAGGAACAATATGCCACATAAGTCCCATGTGACATAGTAGTGCCTAATGACGAGGGATCAGACTGGTCTACAGTTGGGTAATAAGGAGGATCAACGAATGCAAGATGGTCGATAGTGACGATGCTTTCGTTATGAGGAAAATGCATCACATGAAAGAGCGTAGCCACCACAGCATGCATAAACGTAATCACCCCCGAGGATCATATCAAAGTCCATAGGATCCTTTAAAACCATAAAATCAACTAAGACTGTTTTTCCACCCAAAGTAACAGGTGCCTGACAGAGGAATCCGATCAGTTTACTAGGTCTTCTATCGAAGGTCAACGGCCAATTAACAGCTGGAATAACATTAGGGAAACCCAAATCTCTCCAATCATAAGCGGATAAGATACTAACAGAAGCTCCTTCATCTACAATGCATCAATCAACCATATGGTTCCCGATATCAACCTTTATCTGGAAAGGTGTCGAAGAAGGAAGACGAGGCTCACCTAGACTATTCCAATCAAAGGAAACGATGCTAGGGCTTGGTAGGGGTTCACATGGCACATATGAAGTGCCCCCTTTTTCAAGAACATCCAAACTAGTAATGCAGAAGACTTTAGCAGTAGGTGCATCAATCTCCGAAGGACTGATGGGATCGTTCGAAGATTGCATCGATTCGATCACTTCACTCTTTGAAGGAAGAGTGGGGTCTACCAAAGATTACATTGGGTCAACCACTTTATCAACCAAAGGTTGATCTAACTGTAGAGAATCTATAGACAACTCAGGAACAGAGGTTCCTTCAGACATGGACCACACTCTTCGTGCATCTGGAATGGCAGGGCATCGGTGAGTAAGGTGATCTCCCTTACGAAGTTTACAAGGAAACTTTGGTTTCCGTCCTATAGGTCAAGACTCCTTTACAACGTTAGTACTCTCAGCATGACTAGCATTGGCTGACAGCTTGCCCCCAGCATGACTTGCAGTGGCTGGTTGCTTAGAAGCAGAAGACTTTTGAACTAAGAACCACACTTTTTGCACTTCTGGAAGTACAGGGCACAAGTAAGTAAGGTGATATCCGTCGCAAAACTTACAAGGGAGCTTAAGGTTATGTTTGTTGGGTTTGTCGATAATGTCAACTCCCTTAGCATGACTTGCAGTGGCTGATCCGGTGTCTCCAGTATGACTCACAAGAACTGGTGACTTGTCATTAATATGACTAGCAGTGATCAATGGCGTGTCCTCAACATGACTGACAATGGTTGAAGACAAACTTTCAGTATGATTTTCAGTGACTAAAATTTTTCTCCCAGCATGACCTCCAGAGGCTGGGTAGGTGCCCCCTGCATGATTTGCAGAGACAGGGTGCTTGCCCCTAGCATGACTTACAAAGGCTGGGTTGTTGCCCCCTTGTTTTGGCATCTTCTTCCCATTCTTCCTCCGTCTATTCCTTTTAGACTGCTGGTTACTAGTATTGCTACTTTCGCCACATGAGGTAGAAGGAGGAGGAGAAGATGTTACTGGAAAGGGAGGCACAGGGTTCTGATGCTCTTGATTTGAGGTGCTCATAAAAGAATCATCAGGAGCATGCAAGGCATACGGAGTAGAAAAAACCCAAACCGACAGCCCTATAGTGAATCCGGGAAGATTCAGAGTAGCCATTAAGGGTATACCAATGTTTCCAATGAATGTAACAGCACAAGGATCCCCTGGACCAAAGGTACCTTGATTGGCACTCGCCGAAATGCTAGATATAGTTTCCTGCTCAAATGAACAAGAAATTCTCTAAGGCAAACTAAGAAAAGTAGCACAAAGAGCACAACACTAAAAAAGGTCCTAGGTAAATCAAACCAGAAAAACAAATGCCTTCCGGAGAAGATTCTGGGAGGATGAGGGACCAGAATAGATCAACGAAGGATGAAGAACAGTTACCTGGGGTCCACAATACAATAACTAAGGGTGCAAGCACTGGAATCACCCAACCACTCTCCCAAAGGGCTACAAGGGATTTCCTCCCACGTCTGTCCTAGGTACAGCAGATATACCCTCCTCTGTCACCTATGTATGAACCTATGGTTAGATACTAAGGATATCACCACATCGAAAACTCTTAGGGGAACAGTCTTTGGTCGAATCAGAAGGCGTGGGCAGGGTAACTGATCCCAAAACTCAAAAGAGTCCCCAAACGCGATCCAATCCTGGTATATGCTTGAAACAGAAAG
The DNA here is from genome assembly GCA_027924585.1 of Larix kaempferi. Classification (NCBI taxonomy): domain Eukaryota; kingdom Viridiplantae; phylum Streptophyta; class Pinopsida; order Pinales; family Pinaceae; genus Larix; species Larix kaempferi. Next base: position 10,652,908 of record BSBM01000150.1, read on the forward strand.
TAGGAGGAGTATTCCCAACAATCTGATCTCACAAGACCTACTGCATAGATCCTAGGCAATCTTTGAATGAGGTGGGTTTACCTGTGATAGTCGAACTACGATTTTTGAGTAATGTGTGATCTTGGGTGGTTTAAGGTGTTTTAAACCCAAGATCCTAACCAAGACTAGTTGGTGTAGTGTAACCTAGAAAAGAAAATGTTACTAGTACATTTTATTAGGGTTCATTTTAAAGGTTACTTGCTTACTCAAAAAGGTAGTGGGTGTGTGAGAGTGTTTATAATAGAGATAGAGTACTGAAAATGAAATATTTACCACCAAACAAATCTTTTCTTTTCAATGCATGTCTTAAAATTCTGATCTAGAATGCATATGCAAATGCAATTTTTAATCTTTCGAATGCAAAAAAGGTAAAAATAAATTCTAAATGTACAAAATTAAACTCAAAACCTAAGAATGCAGCTACTCAAGCAAATAGGTATGCAAAAGAAAACTTGTTCTTTTTGATGCAAAGCACTCTATAATCTTTTAAGCCACTTGATGCAAAGCACTCTAGATCTCACAAGACCTACTGCATAGATCCTAGGCAAGCTTTGAATGAGGTGGGTTTACCTGTGATAGTCGAACTACGATTTTTTAGTAATGTGTGATCTTGGGTGGTTTAAGGTGTTTTAAACCCAAGATCCTAACCAAGACTAGTTGGTGTAGTGTAACCTAGAAAAGAAAATGTTACTAGTACATTTTATTAGGGTTCATTTTAAAGGTTACTTGCTTACTCAAAAAGGTAGTGGGTGTGTGAGAGTGCTTATAATAGAGATAGAGTACTGAAAATGAAATATTTACCACCAAACAAATCTTTTCTTTTCAATGCATGTCTTAAAATTCTGATCTAGAATGCATATGCAAATACAATTTTTAATCTTTCGAATGCAAAAAAGGTAAAAATAAAGTCTAAATGTACAAAATTAAACTCAAAACCTAAGAATGCAGCTACTCAAGCAAATAGGTGTGCAAAAGAAAACTTGTTCTTTTTTATGCAAAGCACTCTAAAATCTTTTAAGCCACTTGCAAGGTACTCTATTCAGAAAATAAATCAAAATTCTTTATGCTTTCCAAAGGTAAGAAACAAAACTGAAACTAACCTACTATCAAAGCAAAGCAAAGAAACTTTCAGGTTTTCTTTATGAAACAGTAAAAGCTACCAAATATGACTTTCAAATTCTTATTGATGTAAGCATGCCAAACATTGGGAAAAGAGTACGAAAACTACTTTTAGACCCAAATGAAGCAAATTACATACAAAGAAGTATGGTTTGGTAAAGTCAGGTATGTACTTAAACAATGCAAACAAGGTCTTGAACAACAACCAAAACACTTGATCTTTCACTACAAAAGAAAACTAAAAAGCATAAGGGAGGATAAAAACCCAATCTAAAAGAGAAATTTCACTCAAATAGATACAAACAGGGTCAAGAAGACTCAAGAGGTTTCAAATCTAGTGGAAATGGGGTAAGCAGGTTCAATCAGACTCAAATTAGGGTACAAAACACCAAACGGGTCCAAAACCCCCCAACTTGGGTCAACAAGCCCCAAAACTTTCCAAACAAGCCCAAATTGATCAAAAGAGGTTCAAATCATGAATGTAGGATCAGTACAAGGATGGGAGACCACTTACAGTGGTTTAACTCAGACCTAGGGTCATCGGGGACCCCAAAAAATGCAGCCACAGCCCCCAGATTTGGGTCCACAACCCAAAAACTCAAAAATTTCAAACCCATATTTTGAGCGCTACTGTGTATGAGGCATACCAGTTCCCACATCAGGATGGGCACTACTGTGTAGAGGAAAAGTAGCATATGGACACTACTGTGTTGCACAAACAGTAGCGTACAGGTTGAAAAAGTTGGAAAAATGGGGTTAAAACCCCCACACCTGGGTCCACAAGGGTTTGCAAGGGCTTGTAAGGGTCTGTAAGAACCAAGGAGGGTCAAACAGATCCTACTAACTGATCTTAATCAAGAAAATGAACAAAGAGCATCAAACAAGACTGAAGAAATGACCTTGGATACCCCTAAGCAGTTAGGCATTCCCCAACGGAGTCGCCATTCTATTGTGGGGAAAATGCACCTATAGTTCAGGGGAGAAACTACCAACTTATGGTGATAAAGATAGACTTACAAGCATTCTGCTAGTACAACAAATATGTGAAGAGATTAGGGTTTAGATATGTAGGCACCTCATTCAGAAGGTTGATCCTAGCTTTGCCTCCCTCGCTCTTCAATGCTTATCCAGTGTCGCAATGCCCACACCTGCAAAACAACTTGATACCTTTCTCAAACACATTTGACTACATATATAAGACTGATATTCATAATAGAAGAAGACATCAAACTACAAGCAAACTGTAATCAAATCAGAGACATACAAGAATAGGTCATATTTGGAAAGAGAAGAACGTCTGATCTTTATTAATCAATGAAAGCAAGTACATAAAGTTATACCTTCCTTCAACCTTGGCACTTCACGAAACCTATATTCAAGGTCTCCTACTTCCATTCTCCAAGGATTCCATCCTCTAATCAACTGTGCTAGGGTTTACCAAAAACTAAGCACAAGAGAGGGGGATGAGGGTCTCCATTCCTCCAGCATAACAATATTGTAGACTTGGTCCCCTCACATGGCCCTTCTACCCTCCTTATATAATCAGTGAACGAGAGGAAAAGAAGTTATAACCGAGTAGGAAGTTCCCCAACCAATTTAACTTCCCAAAATTTTGATATTTTGACCAAAACAGGGGTGTACGCTACTATTTCAAAGTGGAGTAGCGTACAGGAAGAGTTGAGCGCTACTATTTCACAGTGGAGTAGCGCTCAGAAGGTTTGAGCGCTACTATTGTACACTAGAGTAGGGTACACACGCTACTATCATGCTTGTGTACCAGCGCTAATGTTAAAAAATGGCCAAAAACAGGATTTTCTGCTCATTTTCAGGAGATGGTTTGGTCTGGAAAAATGTTTCTAAGGGTCATATAAATCAAATGGGTCAAGAATGAGGTAATTTCAACCATTTTTAGTGTCCCAAATGACTCCTCCATCCACAAATGTCTTGTTGTGTGACTGAAACTTGATCTCAAGAAGTGTCGTCATGCGACCAAGGGAAGCAAGTGTCGTCACGGACGGAGAGGTGTCATTTCAAGCTATAACAAAGGCCTCCAAAAATCAATCTTTTATGGATAGAGTGTTAAAAAGTGCGAATGCAAAAGGAAAGAAAAAGGGAAAAGAGAAGATGCAATTTGAACCCAAGCAAAATGCCAAGTCTAGTCCATTGGAAGGATCCTCCAACTCCAAGAAGGACAAACAAAAGAAATTTGAGAAATCCAAGTGTACATACTGCAAGAAGGGTAACCATCTTGAGATTTCTTGTATGAAAAAGACCATAGATCAAACGCAAAAACTCCTTGAACAACATAGCATTTCCCTGCCTGAAGGTGCAATGAATACTGATCCAGGTGGCAAGTCAAAAGATCATGAGAGATACCATGCATTGAAGGATGGATTATCACAATCCCAAGATTTTCTTATTGATTATGGAGCCTCCAACCACATGGTTTCCTCTAGAGAGATATTTGCTTCATTAGATCTCATCGATGGACCTAGCATACACATGGGAGATGAGTCTCAAATCTTTGCTGAAGGGAAGGGAACTATATAGCTTGAGCATGGAAAGGTCAAGAATGTGATGTATGTGCCTTCTCTAGCATCTAATTTGTTGTTTGTTTATCATATGACACACACAAGTTCACCAAATAAAATAGAATTTGGACCTGACATAGTTGAGTTTGCAGAGATCTCATCTGGGATGCCGATAGCTAAAGGAGTTGCAAACCATGTATCCAAGGCATATGATTTCTTCTGCTTCTTTCCATACTCACATAAAAGTGCTCTCTTAAATCATGCAAATGAGGTAAGCATACTCTAGCATGAAATATTCAGACACCTAAACTTCAAATACCTACAACAGTTGCACAAGGAAGAGATGGTTGAAGGTTTTCCAGACATAAAGTTCTCTCAAGGAATCTACAAAGGTTGCTTCGTAGAGAAGCACCCTGAGCGAAAGTATGATGTTGGGAAGGAAAAGAGAGCTTCCTCCATACTATATCTGATTCATAGTGATGTGTTAGGAACGATTCCCATTGATTCAATGAATGGATCCAGATACCTTCTGACCTTCATTGATCACTACTCTAGGTTTTGCTGGATCTAATTTCTCAAACAAAAATATGAGGTATTCGAAAGATTGAAAGTTTTCAAAGCCTTAGTTGAGAACACTACTGGAAGGAAGATCAAGGTACTCATATCAAATAATGGAGGGGAGTACATAAACAAGGATTTGCAGCATCTATGTGCTTCCGAAGGTATTCAAATACAAAATTATGTCCCATACACACCACAACAAAATGGTGTATCAGAGAGGAAGAATAGGTCATTGAAAGAGATGGCTACCTGCTTGCTTGAATCAAGAGATCTCCCACCAAATATATGGCAAGAAGCAGTGAACTGTGCCACATCTTAGGGTACCCCATAAATTTGTTGACGGGGTCACTCCATTCGATGCATTGAAGGGACACAAACCTGATGTCTCTCATCTGAGGGTTTTTGGATCCAAGTCATGGTCCAGAATCCCCTCCGACAAGGGGAAATCACTTCAACATCAAAGTAGTGAATGCATTCTTCTTGGATATGCAGAAGATGCAAAAGCTTACAAAATGATGGATATTGAAACCAAGCGATGCTTCATTGAAAGAAGTGGTCAATTTAGTGAGGATCCATTGCATGATATACAACCAGTTGAAGAAGAAGGTATAACTGATCTACCTCTTCCATTTATTCCTAATAATGTTTCTACGGGTGATCCACATTCATATTCTGAAGAAAAAAATCAATATGATTCAGATCTTGACATTGAGTATGAAGATCAAGCAGATCCATATCCAAATCCAACACCTACTCCTAATCCAAAGCCTAAGTGGGCTCAAAAGCTTGTTAAGGAAATTGGGGACATTGATGGATATCCATCTGACTACAAAAGAACAAGACCTCAATTCCAAGATGCAAACACTGAACTTTTCCATACAGATCCACTTCTCCCTGAGAGGTGCTTCATGATGGTGGGCTCTGATCCACACTATTACAGAGAGGATTGCCATGATCCGAGATGGAAAGCAACCATGGATGAATAATATGAGTCACTGCAGAACAATGAGACATAGGATCTTGTCTCTCTTCCCCTAGGGAGGAAACTAGTTGAGTGAAAATGGATATACAAAACAAAGATTGAATCTGATGGATCTACAACCAAGTACAATGATTGGTTGGTTGCAAAGGGGTACTCACAATTTCAAAGTTTCGAATACAATGAGACATTTTCTCTCGTAGCAAGAATGGATTCAATAAGGGTTTTTTTGGCCATTAAAACTTTGAATGCATGGGAGGTACATCATATGGATGCAAAGAGTTCCTTCCTACATGGTGACTTAGAAGAAGAGATATACATGAAACGGCCTTAGGGGTACACTGATGATCCTTCTTTGGTATGCATATTGGGGAGATCACTATATGGGATCAAGCAAGCCCCAAGGGCATGGTATGACAAGATGGATTCCTTCTTACTGTCACAAAAGTTTGAAAGATGCAAATATGATTGCAATGTTTACATGCAACAGAAGGGAAGATGTCTATTGTTGATTGTTTTGTATGTGGATGACTTGCTCATCATTGGTGGATCTGCTACTGGGTTGAAGCACATCAATTATTCCTTGAACAAAGAATCCACTATGACACATCTAGGACTATTAAAACAATTAATTGGTCTTGAAGTAATTCAGAATGCTTCAGGGACCATGATTTCACAGTCAAGGTATGCATATGATTTACTAACAAAGTTTCATATGGATGATTGCAAAGCCACATATTTTCCCTTCTTGTATAGCATTATATTGGAAGAAGGTGGTTCCACTCCCTTGGTTGATAGCACTCTTTACAGATAGTTGATTAATAGCTTGTTGTATTTGACACATTCAAGACTAGATATATCATATGTTGTTGGTGTTTGTCACATCCCCTCCTGCCAATCTGATGCAAGGGAGGAAACATGACCCAACATACCGGGCTTATTTGACAATCTCAGGCCCATTCATTAGTAAGAAAATTCATGAATAAATAAAAGGTTATGTGTGCAGATCATTCTTAATAAAAACAACGGAATTGCACACTATCCACACACCATTTAGTCATGCGTTCAACATATAACAATAGTCATTAATTAAAACATTGCAGAGCATAGAATTAACATAACTCAAACCACAAAGAATACTTATCTTGAATGTAGTGCAGAATCATACTCAATATAAACACAACGGAATAGCCATAATAACACACATGCAGAAGGGAATACATTAGCCTATTTCTTCCAGGAAGAATAATAGAACAATCATACAATAATCAATCCCATCCTCATGCTATGCACAAGCTTCATATCAACCATATTAAGAGAATCATTTCATTTCATTAACATGAGTAATTAACATGAGTAATTAACATTCATAATAGAGCACAAAATGATCACAATTTAAACCACAGAGAATACTTGTCTTTAAGATGAAACTGTCCAACAACTGGCTATGTGAGAGCAACGTTCCACCCACCCATAGATCTCTGTCCAGCCTATATTATTTCAGCTGAGAGATCACCCCTGAGATGGGATGTGTATCCACTAAGGAGGAACTAAACAAGATCACTCACAACCGTGGTTTCACTCAAACAGTCATGCTAATCCAATACACAATTGGATTTATCAAGCATGCAATAAGAAAAGGAGGAGGATGATAAACTAGTGAGCTCAACCACAGAGCTACAAACATCTCAAGCTAAATTCAAGCAATCCAACCTTCTGTTCAAACATTCACACTTGGATTTCTCACAATTCTGTCATCAAATAACTCAATCCCGTCACTGGATTTCTAGGCTATAAAAATTGGGTTTTCCAATGGATTTTGGGGTAGCTAATGCTCTCAATTTATCCCCAAGGTTCATATCTATGGATCCCCCATTGGATTTCACTGTCAATACCAAATTCTGGGCGTTTATGGCACTTCAAAATGTGGGTTCTTGCAAAGTTGCGACTTCTGGTTTTCCTCACTGCTAGGCATGTGTAATGGATGAAAAATGAAGCTAGGATTTTCCGCCACGGAATGGGAATGAGGAAAAATGAATTCCTTTTAGGTAGAGTGACTTGTGGGTCAAGGAAACAGATCCCATACCATGCCATACGAATTTCTGGGCTTCCCATGCTCTATTGAAGCCATGGACTGATTTCTTCAACAACTTTCTTACATAGAATTAAATGCTAGCAAAGAAAGTCAATTGGGTTCTCAAGATGACATTTGGAAGCCTATGGTTCAATCTCACAACCCCCTCACCACTCCCTAGTGGATACACATGGCCCCTTCTCATTAGTTTCTTCCATAGCCAGTTTTGGTATTTTATTGCATGATGTTTATTTACATCATTATTACAATGTTCCATGGCTAAATAACACATGGGTAACATAATGTCTAATACTTTCCTTTTAAATAAAATTCAAGCATCCACTAGCGGGGCCTTGGCCTTGAGCTCCACGCTAGGAAAACATACATCACATGTATACATTTACATTAAAAGATAATATATCTTAAGGGTCAAAATGGGGTATTACAATCCCCTCCCCCTTAGAATAACACCGTCCTCAGGGTTCTAATACTTACGAATACACATACAATTTACACGTCCAAAATTTTCAAAAATTTTGCAGATTTGCCCTGCACTCTATCCTTTACTTTGAACTTTCAGGACCAAGTCCTTTGGCTTCCACAATCTGCTCTTGTTGGTTCTGACCTTCCAACTCATCCACAAGTTTGAAAGCTTTATGACTGCTACCCTCTTGATGTTCCTTTGTTGGGCAGTTGCGGAGACAATGATTCCCTCCACATTTCCAACATTTCACTGTCTTCTTTATCTTTTCCTGCTCAATTTCCTTTGAGTCTTCCCACCTAGAATGTTTCTTAGTGGATTGATTGGATGCATGTCTCCTCATTTATCCATTGTCCTTTCCTCGGTTGATTGTTTCCAGAATTATTTTTACGTGTCTTTGCAGACAGACAGAGTCCTTCAAAACTTTATGGTTCATCTCATTCTACTGCTTTTGTAGCTTGAGTAGTTCTCCAAGATTTTCTTGGGTCTTGGCAATTTTTTGAAGAAGAGTTTCAGCCAAATACATTAGTTTTTGGTTTTTTGCCATGGAAATGTACACAGATGACCACACTTTTCTTACTAGCAACACTTGCTTGTATCAGCTGCAACCAATCGCTTCAATTTCTCACCTGTGAAATACATCATTGTAATTTCTGTTAGGCCAAGCATAATGTAAACATCAAGATCAGTCAATTCATTTCCCCATTGACATGTGTAGTCCATGATTTACCCATGAGACTTTCACACTTTCCATGCTTTCCCAACATACACTTGAATTCCTTCATGTTTATCCATTCACAGGAAATTCATTAATTCAACATTCATAGTTATTTCAAGCAATTAACACAATCATTTCAAGTCATGACATGCATCAAACCATTTTCTGTTTTTATAAATGTTTCAATAAAAAAGGAAAGAGAGAGCAGTAAGAGTTTTCTCCTCTTAGTCTTGTTCCATTCTGGAACCCACACCACCACTATGGTTTTCATGCTCCTAGCCTCTTTCACTTCAATGTGAATACTTGACCTTCCCTTCTTGGCTATGACTTAGTGTCTATGGTCTATTCTAGACCTCTCAACCATGGAGTCCCTCCACATGGTTTGTCTACAACTCTTGGCTGCTAGGACCCACACAGTCCCACTAGCACCATCTTTTATTACTGCTCATGCTGAGCTCTTTAGGATGGTCACATGTCCACATACATCCCTAGGATGCCTTCATAGTCCTTGATTCCAACAATACCTACACTCAAACATTGAATCAATTAACATGTTTAGTTTATTTTCATAGGGTTTATCTCTAAACAAGAGTTTAGGAAATCATAACCAAATCATATACACATGTATATTCATAAGCAAGAAGCTGCAAGATAACCAAATACTTATCTATATTGTGCATTTCCTCTCTGGTCCACAAGGTCCTGCTTTTCTTTTCAAGCCTTGAGATCGCCTATGGACTTGGATGTTCGGCCAGCACGCAGGCTGCTCCACAACATCAAATAATTAATGTCCAACCAGTACACCTTCACTCTGACTTGGAAGGAAACTTCACCACAACCATTTCTAGGTCAAGTCTCTACTATAGAGCCATAGGAATATAACAATCCCTTTCATCTACACCTTCACAACATCCAAGTAACAAATGCCAAACCAGTACACTGTCTCGGTTGATTAGGCATATAAAAACCCTTCATCAAAATCCCCACAACCTCCACAACATCCTTTCATACACATCAACCCTTCCACCACAACCCCTCACAACAACCTTTTACTTTGCTTCTTTAGTGTGCAACACCAAATTGCATCTATTTAAGCTGACAACACAAGTAGTATAGGAAAACTCATCAGCGTTGTTGCTCTAAAATTGTAACCATAATTCATAGAATTCACTATGAAGTATTGAGACACTAGGAATGTGTCCACTCCCTAGGGTGTAGTCAATATTGAAATCCCTACCATGACCCGACATCGGGGAAGTGTGCACCCCTTTCTGATGTGAGCCATGTAGGTCATACTCATACTCAAGCAGTCTGCCATAATGGAAATAAAATCAAAACAAGCTCTGCGTATTGACTCTAACAATTAGACATGCACATTCTTAGCTAGGGTCACAAAACACTTATCCATTTGCAAATGTAGTCTTTCTTCATTAATGAGGAATGGGGGCTCCTTCTCTAAGTTGACAGTCCCTCTGTTTTCCATCCCAACTCCTTTTGATGTTACGTAACCCTCATATGTATTACTGACATAATCTTTACCATCTCACTCATATTGTTTACCAATCATTCAATGCATATGGGACATTATCAAAATATCCAATGGTGTTTCACCCAAAACCCATTTCCAGGATATAGGATTCTTCCCATGAATTTTGACTTCTGCAAGCCCTGTCTCATGGTCTTACTGCAATGTGTCTTCCTGGCACACTTATTAAATAGCCAAACAGTCAGCAACATTTAACAATAAAATTCAAATCTGATTGTTTCATAACCAATCAATGGCACTAATAATTAAATTTAATATGAATTTGCAATTCTGTTTACTGCAGAAATCAATTTGCTTAGTCATGAGGCTATCCTCATACTGTTTGTCTCTTGTAAGTGGCACCACTCTATCATTTAGGATTTTATTCTTTCTAGCATAACATGCACATCCAGTTACAACACATCCTCCTGACACAATTCTATGCAAGCCAACGATGATTAGCAATTATCAGCAAATTCTCAAATCTGAAATCTACAAGTCCAAATTGACAATCTGTTCTGCACATAACTATTTTCACACCCATGAGATCCTTCTCATGAGGTTTGGCTCTTTCACATGGTAGATTCCAGCCTTAAGCATGGACTTACCCACCTTGCCATGCCCAAAACAATCTACCTGAAATCTGAAACTTCAATCAGCAAAGCACTTTGTAGGTCTATGCATAGAATATTTCATTTTTGCAATAGTCATTGAAGCATTTTTCAGAATTGTAACGCTCCAGAATTCAAACACGTCCAGCTATTAACATATCAATATCACCAAAACTCATTTACTTCTCATGAATCATTATCATACTAAAATTGCTAGGTACAGTCACATAATTTATGCAATTTAAATGAAACTTTAGATACTCATTATTTCATAGTCATATCATTTATACAACTCCGCCCTTCCATAGAGCATTCCGATATCCCATCAATCATGACTACCCTCTTCATGCACTTACTATTCTGCATTCATAACAGCCCATGAAATGATCCCAGAATTATCATCAATTCATCATCTCATTCATTATTTAGTTTGCAATAACACACGCACCATCTTTATGCATTCATGCAATGCATCACAACATGTGCACCCACACTTATGCATGCAAATTTACAACATTTACTCAAACTTTTCATATGCATCCACTCAATGCATAACTACACGATTTATACAATCTCTTAATGCATATCCACTCAATGTTACCTTATATCTATTCATGAATACTATGCATTCAAACATATTATGGCCTAACCATGACTACCTCATATAGGATGCATTACCATAGTCAAGACCACCAATCCTCACTTGTTTTGGTTATTAAGCGCATAACCAACATACGCATGGCATGATATATTTTTATATGAATGTAGTGTTGGCAATATGGCTTATGGTTGTCATTGATGTCAAAAGGATCTCAGTAATGAAAGGAATAACCAAGGACATGATATGGCATGAAACATGATGTGGCAGGATTGGTAATGATGACATGGCATATATGGTGATGTGGCATGTGTGATGAGGCTTGAAAAATACATAATGATGTTCTGGAAGCTATCAGAAAGTCATTATAGCAGTCTGACATAGTTTTGGAAAAATATGGCAATTTGGTGAAAAAACAAAAATAACTATGGGAATCTAGTAAAAACCTGGCTCAGAAAGATGGCCGCCATAATTTCTAGGAGACTAAAAATGCCCGCAGCACAGGGGGGTCTTATAGCTTGTTATTTGGCCTACCTAAGCATGTCTTCATTTTTCCTTGGAAGTTAATGAAGAAGAAAATATGAACCTACCAAAAGTGCCTCCCAACCATGTTTTTTCATTGACTTCACTAATATGCCCGCCAAGGAGAGAGAATGAAGATTCAGGGGTTGAACCTAGTCTTGTTAGACTTGTCTTGTTGTCAGCTATCCATTGGACATCTCATTTTCCCAATTTTAAAAAAAATAAAAATCACCCTTGTGACCTAGGGTTTGGAAAAACTGACTAAGTGTCAAACCCACAAACCTGAAGAGACTGTTTGTGATGCTCGCCAGAGATTGTTCTGATGGTGATGAAATTATCTGAGGGCTTAGGGCTGTACTTTGTTGAACTGGATATCTAGCCATGTGCTTAGTTTTTTCCTATTATGACCTCATAAGGTAAATGTCATCCTGCCAAAAGAGGTAAAATCATTAATGGGCATATTCAAAAAGTATGAAAATTACTGTGTGGAAACACTGGTTTAGGTGGCCTTCAGGAAATGCCCGCCATGTCTTATAGGTAGATGATAAAAATGAATTGAAAGCATCATGTTGAAGCTTGTTGATAGTTGCACATGACCATGGTTCCACATTGTTTTAAGAGTGTGTGAGGAGAAAAATACATAATCTCCAAAACAAGGTTTTAAGCAGTTATACTGTTTTAATATTTGAAAAATTAGTAAAATTGGCTTTAGTAAAATGCCCACCACTTCCTGAAGGAGAAGTATTAAAATGTTCTGAAGACATGAGGATCTAGTAAGTTTAGAGGTGCATCTGACTATGGTCTTAGTTTTCATAGTAGGTGCTTGATGGCAAAAATATAAGTTTGCCAAAATGACTCCTGGCATAGTAATAACAAGGGCTTGACAATATTTATCTAAGTGTTGAATTAAGCAGTTTTGAAAGACCATCTAAAATGATTGCCAGAAGCTGTGTGTATCAGTGAGACTTAAATATGACATGGATTTTCTCACTGTTGAAATGTCCATCCATCCATGATCATAACCTTTCCTATGGATACCACATGAGGAAGATATAAACCTGCCAAAATCAAGAGAAACTATTAGACTGCTTATTGAGATATTAAAAAATTGGCTAAGTATTGAAACAAAAAAAAAAGGCTAAAAGTGTTGTGTGCTCAAGGAGGTTTTGATGAAGCCCGCAAAGATGCCAACATGATGTGTAAATATTCACAAAAAGACCTAGTTGTTGTTATGAGGGTTTAATAAGATCCAGAAGAAAGATGCCCGAGGCATAGAGAACCAGCAAGGAAGAAAAAGCACTTGAGGTTGGCTCAAGGAACATTGAGGTGGAGTTGACAACAGTATCAAGTAATCATCATGTGGAATTCAATCCTAGCGATGCAGGTTTCCAAGATAGATATGTTGTTCAGGAGATTATCAAAGAAATGGCTAAGAGTAAGCCCATTGATGTAAATGGGACTAAAGGCTTCAAAGTGCTGGTTCTCAATGAAGTTGACAAGCTTTCTAAAGAGGCTCAACACTCTCTCCAATGAACAATGGAAGTCTACAGTAGAGCATGCAGAATAATTTTATGTCGTGATAGTGTGTCAAAAGTACTTGAAGCAGTGAGATCTCGTTGCTTGAACATCTTCATCAATTCACCTTCAAACTAGTAGATAGTTGATGTACTTGAAAATATTGCGAAGAAAGACGGACTGCAACTTCCTATGGGATTCGCAGGCCATATAGCTCAACAATCTAACAGAAACTTAAGGAGAGCAATACTTTGCTTTGAGGCTTGCAAAGTGCAACAGTATCCCTTCACTGACAATCAACCTGCACAAACAATGGACTGGGAACAGTACCTTTCTGAGATTGCTTCAGATATTGTAAATGAGCAGCCTAGGATGGTCGAAACCCATTGGATGAAATAAAAAATGTCTTAAAGAAGTTTGCTACCTATAGATGGAGAGTAAGCTCGCAGACATGAAAGAAGGATAGACAAATCAGAAAGAAGATATGGAGGCTTTAATTAGTTGATTAGTTAATTAATTAATTAAAATGATTTAAAAGCAGAGATCTGAAAGGGTTCCAAATTGAAAGAGCAATTGAACGCATAGTTTTAATTAATAAAAAATACAATACAGACAGAGATGTTTTGAAAAGGCGTGAGGCAGTTTGAAAGGACGTTTTTGGAAAGGGTGTGAATGTCCAGATCGAAGAAGCATAAATAAGAGTGTCTTTTGTGAAAGGGCATAACCTATAGTGTGGAAGGGCGTGACTCCAGATTAAAAGACATGATTGAAGAATATATAAACTGGAATATGAAATAGAAATGCGTGTCTCTATAACTTAGTAAGCTAGTTTGAAAGTATATTATCAGAGAGGTCGAAGAATGCAATTGATGTCTTGGTGAGCATGAACAGAAAGAGGATAAACAGATAAAAGACCGAGCATGAAGTTGATGTACCTCTACACGCTGAATATAAAATATCATTAATAGAGTGTGTGTGGCAGAGATTGAAGACTTTCAACAGAACGTTTTGAAGAAGACAAAAGTTGAATACTAGCAGAGTTATTAAAGAAAACATTTATAAGTATGCTGAGATGTGAAGAGTTATTTAAGATCCAGATAGAAGCAGTCAGAGCATCACTTATATAGTCCAGAGAAGGTATATGTATGAAGCAACATTGTATACCTTAAGAAAAGACCAGGCAGAGTACAGATTCAAGAAGAAAAAGCTGAATAGAAGGAAGAGTCCAGCAAGGTGAAGATAAATCCAGTAACAGAGTTGAAAGAAGATATGGAAGACAAATAAGAAACATATAAGGGCGGTAGGGTGGTGCTAGGGCAGGCTACAAGCCTGCAAGGGGGTCTTGGCCTGCTTCTAGTTGTGGCTGGAAAATAGGGGTATTGATGTATCCTTGTCTGTAGGTGCAGACAAAAACTATGGTGTTGGTGCCTCCTTCAGTTGTGGCTTAGAAACTTGGGGATTGGTGTCTCCAGCAAGTTGGTGCTTGCAAAACTTATTGTAAATATAATTTTGCAGTGTAGAAAGTGTTGGTGGTTTACCCAATTGGGGTTCCATGATAAAATGTTGTGTTCTTAAGAGTTTGTTGTTCATCATTTCTTAATTGATTAATTAATGTGTGTTCTTAATTTTAATTGGAATTAACAAGAAAAAGTGGCAAATACTGATTCATCCCCCCCTCTCAGTATTGTTGGATATTCCATCAATTGGTATCAGAGTGAGGTCCCTTTAAGAACAGTCTAACAAACTGAAAGGAAGATCCAATTAAGTGCACATGGATGGACAAAAGATTTACACTGTTAATGGATCTCCAATATTTGGAAGAGAAGAATACATATTCTGGATCACAAGAATGAAAAGTTATCTGCAGTCATTAGGACTTGATGTTTTGGATGCAGTGATCTCCGATTACATTCCACCAAAGAGAATAAAGACTCCAGCTAAAAAAAAAGCCGAGAAAAACAATGCAGATGCAATAGAGGCCATATTGGATGGAATACCTCAATCCATCAAAAGGAAGATTGGTCCGTATGTCTCAGCCAAGGAACTTTGGGATAAATTGGAAAAACTTTATCCAAATGAAGAGATAGTACAAGTAAGCCTTGCTATTTGTGAGTCTGATAGTGAAGACACAACTGAAGATGAAGAAAATCTATTCATAGGAACAATAACTCAAGCCTCAAAAGATGATTCAGATGAGGAAATTAAGGAGAACTTAGAAGCAGAATGTATGAGTACCATTGAAGAGCTGAGAAGAAGTAGGAGGATGAACAAGTCTTTGAAAGAAAAAATTTCAAAATATCAAGAAGAGCAAAAGTCAAATGAAGAAGAAATCAAGACTCTCCGAGAAGAACTGTGCATCTCAAAACAACAAGTGTTGGCTAGCTTGGAAGAAGCTGAGAGATGGAAACAAGAAGTTGTTAACTAAAAAAAGGAAATAAAAGACCACATGAAAGAGGCCGAGAGCTTAAAACTAGAAATTGCTACCCTCAAAGAAGAAATAAATAAGCTAGAAGACCAGCAGATCATTAATGACAAGATCAAGGAAGAAATGCAAAAATCCAGAAGACTTGGAGAAGAAGTTATTTTGCTTAGAAAAAAGCTTAATGAAGAATCTACTAAAATCAAGTTTGAGAGTAGCTCAAAGACTTTGGATGACATTTTGAGTAGCCAAAGAACATCAAATGATAAAGCTGGTTTAGGGTATGGCAATGAAAGGAAGCTTGAATGTTCCTCTCTCATAAACCGAGAAAGAAATAATAAAAGTCATGCTGCTGCACTAAAGAAAGAAAGTCAGAAGTCTGCTCCCTCCTCTCATAACAAAAATAGATCTAACATGATGCATGAAAGACAAATGACAAGAAGGGTCCAGAAAATCGTTTTGGGTCAATGCTACACATGTCACAATTTTGGACATATGGCTAGAGAATGTAAGCTAAGGAAGAATTCTTCAATGAAAGTCCAAGATCAAAGAAATGAATGGAAGAGGATGGAAGCTATGAATCAGAAAGATCAAAGATTTCTCAAATCTGAAGGTAGTTTCTATGGCTATTGTCATTACTGTCATAAGTTTGGCCACAAGGCTATTAATTACAGAATCAAGAAAAAGGATCTAAGTAAGAAATTCAAGAAGCAAACAAAGCCAGTAAGCAGGGTACGTTATCGAAAGATGTGGAGAAGAAAAGAAGTTTCCCAAGATGATGAGGAGCATAGTAGAGCTGCAAATATGAATGACATTCATTATGATGGAAAGCAAGATGAAGCTATAAAAGAATACACCTATGGAGATGAAAATATTGAAGAAGAAGTTAGTAATGGTGGTGTAGCTGAAGTTGAAAGACTTTTCTAAAAAATCCCATGACCTAGAAGAGAATCCCAAAATGAACATTAGATGGGATCACAAACTCAGGGGGAGTAAATATCAGAAAGTTGCAATTAATACTTGAAAAATGTCTTTTGATAAGAAGAGAAGAATGTCTTGAAGATGCCATCAAAACGAGAAGAAGAGATAAGAATACTTGGTAAAAGATATCTTGCTCCAAATCAAGAAGAAGTGTAGAAGTGACAAAATTGGAATCAACTACCACAGTTGGTTTTGATCTCAGACTTGAAGATGGGATGTGTTTGCAAGGTAGAAGAGCACAGTGATAAGGGGAGTCCATAGAAGGTTCTCATTCAAAAAAAAGAAACCACTGCAGGAAGGTAAAGAAGGATGCTTCACAATGGTTAGCACAAAATCCAAGTTAGGCAAGAGGAAGAGAAGACAAAGAGGCAAGAAGAAGCGTATTACTAGAAGCAAGTGTCAAAGTGGAGAAAAATTGTATGTCAAGATGGTTACAGCAAAAGGGCATAATAGGTTATCCTTTGTCATTGTTGTCAAAGGGGGAGAAGGTTTAGGTGCTGCCATCAATGACAAAGGGGGATATTGTTGGAAATATGGCTTATG
This sequence comes from Larix kaempferi, assembly GCA_027924585.1. Taxonomy (NCBI): domain Eukaryota; kingdom Viridiplantae; phylum Streptophyta; class Pinopsida; order Pinales; family Pinaceae; genus Larix; species Larix kaempferi. The sequence goes on from BSBM01000150.1 coordinate 10,670,124, forward strand.
GTTGTCATTGATGTCAAAAGTGTTAAAATTCAATATGCTAAGACAGAAAATAGCAGCATTACATTCTATTTCACAATAATAGCATATACAGGATCACTGAAGAAACAACAAGCACAGCATAAACACAAGAGACACAAATTTATCCTGGGAAACCCTCATGGGGTAGAAAACCCAGCAAAGCTTCCTCAATATAGATGACTAGCAATATACAAAGATGCAAACCAAAGACATGATCTCCTCCTCCACCATAGCAGACCTCTCCTCCATAAGTGCGCCTCTCTCAAGTGAGTGAGTGTGTAAAATGAGGAATACACCTCCTCTATTTATACACTACTCCGACTTATCTTTTACACAAAACATGTAGGCTCGTATTTAACCAATGGGTTAAATACCCCACTACAACTGACTGGGCCGACCCCTCTAGGGTGGTCTAATAACCCTTTGACCCACATAACACATACAGGGCCGACCCCCACTAGGAAAGTCTAATAACCCGAGTTACCACATTCCGACGGAGGAATAAACATCTCCGGATATACAATAAGGTCTTCAAGGAGGAATGAAACATCTCCAGAATAATAAAGTACAAATATAATATTCTTTGAAGTTACAATATCTCAACACTCCCCCTTAACGAGAAGGATATTATAACAGCATCTGCACGAGCAAGGAGTCATCAACATCATACATGATACATCTATAAATCATTGGAAGCTTTCTCAACATCATCAATAACTCAAGCAGTTACTGGAACATCTTCAATATTGGAACATCAACATCTTCAGTACCGAGTCTTCATCTTCTGCAGCACTCGAACAACTATAACAACATCAACATTTGGATCCTCACGATCATCAGCATCGTCATCATACGATCATCAACATCGGGATCATCTCGATCTACAACATCTGGATCATCTCGATCTACAACATATGGATCATCATGATCTACAGCATCTGGATCATCTCGATCTGTAGCATTTGGATCATCTCAATCTACAGCATTTGGATCATCACGATCTACAACATCGTCATCTAGATCAACATGATCAGCAACATCGTCATCTAGATCAATACGATCAGCAGTATCGTCATCTAGATCAACAGTATTAGTATCCACACCAATACAAGTATACACATCATCAATACAAGTATCCACACAATACAAGTATACACGTCATCAATACAAGTATCCACATAATACAAGTATACATCATCAATACAAGTATCCACACAATACAAGTATACACATCATCAATATAAGTATTCACACAATAGCAGCATACCCTGCAACACACACGATCATATTACAGGATGATCAATCCTGCTCTCTTTAGGACATAGGTCCATGGATGATGCAATCCTGTCATGTACCTTTTGAACCGAGGTCCAAGGACGATCCAATCCTACCATGTACTTTTTGAACCGAGGTCCAGGGATGATCCAATCCTATCATGTACCTTTTGAACCGAAGTCCAGGGACAATCCAGTCCTATCATATACCTTTTGAACCGAAGTCCATGGACGATCCAGTCCTATCATGTACCTTTTGAACCGAAGTCCAGGGACGATCCAGTCCTATCATTCCATTCTCGGAGACCTCTTGTCTACAGCTCAATTCACAGGACTAAAGTCCGAGGACGATACAATCCCCTTACCTGTTCATTCAGGATTTTGTTCTCAGAGACATCTTGTCTACGGCTCAATTCACAGGACTAAAGTTCGAGGACAATACAATCCCCTTACCTGTTCATTCAGGATTTTTTTCTCGGAGACATCTTGTCTACAGCTCAATTCACAGGACTAAAGTTTGAGGACGATCCAATCCCCTTACCTGTTCATTCAGTATTTTTTTCTCGGAGACATCTTGTCTACGGCTCAATTCACAGGACTAAAGTCCGAGGACGATACAATCCCCTTACCTGTTCATTCAGGATTTTGTTCTCGGAGACATCTTTTCTACGGCTCAATTCACATGACTAAAGTCCGAGGACGATACAATCCCCTTACCTGTTCATTCAGGATTTTGTTCTTGGAGACATCTTGTCTATGGCTCAATTCACAGGACTAAAGTCCGAGGACGATCCAATCCCCTTACCTGTTCATTCAGTATTTTGTTCTCGGAGACATCTTGTCTACGGCTCAATTCACAAGACTAAAGTCCGAGGACGATACAATCCCCTTACCTGTTCATTCAGGATTTTGTTCTCGGAGACATCTTGTCTACGGCTCAATTCACAGGACTAAAGTCCGAGGACGATACAATCCCCTTACCTGTTCATTCAGGATTTTGTTCTCGAAGACATGCGTCTACGGCTCACTTTAGGACTGAAGTCCAGGGATGATCCAATCCCCATATGTCCACTAAGGACTTCATTCTCAAAGACATATGTCTACGGATCCTTTTAGAACATATGTTCAAGGATGATGCAATCCCTCTTCTTTCTCGGAGACATCTGTCTACGGATCCTTTTAGAACATATGTTCAAGGATGATGCAATCCCTCTTCTTTCTTGGAGACATCTGTCTACGGATCCTTTTAGAACATATGTTCAAGGATGATTCAATCCCTCTTTTCAACTTAGACCCTATATAAGGACCATTTACCATCCTTTCTATTGACATCACTAATATAGGTATCCTCATCATCGACCTCACTGTCGATGCAGGCAATCTCATCATGAGTGATCACATCACTCCCCCTTTCGAGGAGGGTCCTTCTGAACTATATTAAGTTTGTCTTGGAAAACTTTACTTGAGGTAGAGGTTTGGTTAGTACATCGAATCAGTAGAGGTTTGGTTAGTACATCGGATCGGTAGAGGTTTGGTTAGTACATTGGTAACTTGTTACAAATTCGAACTTATAGTCCTTTTCTGCACCATATCTTGTATATAGAAATGTCAGATCTCTATCTGCTTTGACTTATCATGGAACACTGGATTCTCGGCCATCTTGATACAACTCTGTTTGTCACATAGTATCACAGTTGGGTCTATCTCTAAGTCAAACAATCCTATAGCCATACTGCTTCACAATTAGCAGAGCAAGCAGCCATATATTCCGCTTGTGCTAAGAGCCATACTGGATTGTTTCCTACTAAACCACAAGATCATGGCTGATTCCAGAGAATAACATCTTCTCGATGTGCTCTTCCTGTCTGATACACTTTCTGCTCAATCAACATCTGTGTAGCCATCTGGAGTCATGATCTCCAAAATAGCATAGATCAAAGTCTATCGTATCCTTTAGGTACCTCATCACATGATTTGCAGCTTATCAGGTGGACACATCTAGTTTCCACTAGATACTGACTCAAGGTGTTCACAGCAAAGCATATATCTGACCAATGACTCAATATTTTTTTTTTGTACAAAGTTCTATCCACTAACTCTGATGAGTCATCTGCTAACAACTTCAATAGTGGCCATACCAACACATCAAGTCCTTTTAATATTTCTCAGCATACTTTCCTTGGTTGAGAAGGATTCCTTCTGAGCCTTGCCATACTTCCAGACCTAGGAAGTAATGCATCAATATGAGATCTTTCATTTTCATTTCTGCATTGAATGATCTTCTGCATATCTATCTGTTCCATCTCTCGTTAGATGGGTCTACTGATATGAGCCTCAATATCATTCGAACTCTGTGGTGAGTTCCTTCTTGCATCCATGTCATCTGTGTATAGAAAACATATTCAACCTTGTAGCAAAGGTTGAGATCCACATCACCCATGGTGATCATTAAGCTCATCAATTGATTATCGATCCTGGGAACCCATACAAAGCCTGATTCACACTTCTTCTTTAATTACACCATTAAGGGAATGGTCTTATCTAGCCACTTGGAGCAAACATCTCATCATGATTCTCTTCCTCTTTCTAGGAGAATCTTCTAGCCACAAGCCTTCTATAGTGTGTTTTATTTGTAAATCTTTTGTTGAGCATCCATCGCTTGTTCAGTGTTCATCATTCATCATGATCTTTCCTACAAATCAAAATTAAGTACATGATTAGTAATACTTCATAATCATCAAATCATATTGTCATGATAATCTATTATGCATACATATATCATTTACATAGTTATGCAACTATTTTGACCAATACTTTGGCACAACACTTTTCCATATTCTGTATGCATACAGTGTCTATCTAGATGCCTTCCATCTCTACCAGAACATACTATCGAGAGTGTGCACAGCTCTCAGCATGTCAGCAAAGAGGTTTCATTCTAGACAAGCAACAATGGAATGTTTGTCCAACTTACCAATCATATGCATATTAGTAGTATACTGTTTCAATGCTCTATGAATGTTTACACTCAGCATGATATATTCTAGGAATACAAATATGCATACAAGCAATATCATTTACTATTTCAAATAACAACTCAAATACTTATCTTTTATGCTTGTGTGGTTGCCTCCCGCTTGATATTCTATATGTCTTTTGAACTTTTATGCATGCTCAAGTGTGCACTAGTGTCATCCTCATGATCTCATACACAAACATACATTGATTAGTATATCCTCAAAACATTCTAATTCTAAATAATCTTGAATATGTATAGTCATGATCATTAGTATTCAGGGTTTCAAGGAAGTCTTCTTTTACTCATGCATATTCTTGTTTGATCATAGTACTCTTCTGGTTAGTTAAATCATCAAGACAAGAGACATAATATGCATAAACCCTTGATTACTAACTTTATGAATAAGCATAACCAATCATACCAAGTATACTTATATAAGGGATCCTAACACAAGGTAAGATTCTAACTTGACATGAGAAAACATACCTGGATTAGTATACCTGCTTAGTTATGTACAACATACCTAAACAATCTCTTCAATGATTTAGAGATTCTGAGCTAGAACCTGCATGTCTCATAGGTTAAGCATAATATAACAAAGTCATACATACCTCGTAAGTAGAACAAAGATTATGGACGAGTCTTTGTCTTCATGTGGTCATGGTCATGGAACTTGATTTGCCTTTTGTGATGTACCTGTATCTTGTTAGCAGACAACATCAACCTCACACAACACCATAATGCATTAGTACAATCATATAGCCCTAATTAATGAATGTCTTCGATCATTCACATGCATTCATATTGTTACTAGGGTGATAAGACAATTCTAACGTTAATCAAGATTGTACTAATAAATAATATGAAGACAAACGCATTATGAACCTAATCTAGAATCAGATTTCAAGACATACCTGAACTCCTTAAGTCATACCTGTCGAGACTTCTTGTAGTCTTCTTATGTAAGGCCTTAGCCTTAACTCCGCCTGAAACTTGATCTGGAGCTTGATTAGGGTTTGCTAGAGAAACCCTAAAAATTCAATCTTTGACTTTCACACTTCTGAATGGATGGAAGGATGTGTCTTGCTGAGCTGATCAAACTAGCATACTTCAATTTTGAAATCTCCAAGAATTTGACCCCTCAAAATTTCCTTCGAAACTTCTGGATCTTCTGGAAAGGAACCCGAACTATGGTTTGATGAAGCCCAACCTTCTGTCCAATCAAAAGGTTTGATCCAAGGCTCTAAACTTTTATTTTTCTGAGGAGCTTCCAGCCGTGGATTCCGATTCCAAAAAATTCTAACTTTCTCCGAAACCCTAAATTTCGGAAGCCATGAATGAAGGTGCTCCAAAAATAATTCTGTTTTGACAAAAATATGTACTTGATTGTTTCTGCTGTAACTCCAAAATTTTTGCTCCACAGGGTCTGAAAACGTTTTTTGTGGTAGCCTGACTTGTCATCTTTCCAACGCAACAGGTTTGACCTCAATTGGATTTTCTGAGAGAGAGTTATGCCAAGTGTCGCAATGTGACCTGTTTATGGGATAGAACAGGAGAGCGAATTTGTACGGAGTGCCACGTGTCACTGGTTAAGCTTCGGCTTCTGAAAAGGTTTTCTAAGATAGTGCAGTCTGTGTACTGCCTGTCACTTTTTACTAAATTTCATTTGGAGCTTCCTAGCCCAAGTTATGCCAAGTGTCGCAACGTGACCTGTTTATGGGATAAAACAGGAGAGCGAACTTGTACGGCGTGCCACGTGTCACTGGTTAAGCATTGGCCTCTGAAAACGTTTCCTGAGATAGTAAAGTCTGTGTACTACCTGTCACTTTTTACGAAATTTCATTTGGAGCTTCCTAGCCCAAGTTATGACCTTTTTTCCTAGGTCACCTGATTTTGACTGAGATCTGGAAGAGGCAGAAACCCTAACTTGTACTGATCATAACTCACAAAGTACAACGAATATGAGGGTTCCCTTTGGACACAAGGTACCTGGGGATGTTATCTACGACCTGTAAACTTTTCAGATCTTGAAACTTCGCATAAATGGATTTATAGCGAAAGTTCCACGATGACTGGTTTTTGCTATATAAAACCCTAACCTTCAAATTGTCGCAAGAGAAGCAAGTGTCGTAAGTGCCATACATTGCCTTCCTTCAGGTTAGCTCTGATACCATGTTCAGATTTAATATGCTAATACAGAATATAGCAGCATTACATTCCATTTCACAATAATAGCATATACAGGATCACTGAAGAAACAACAAGCACAGCATAAACACAAGAGACACAAATTTATCCTGGGAAACCCTCATGGGGTAGAAAACCCAGCAAAGCTTCCTCAATATAGATGACCAGCAATATACAAAGATGCAAACCAAAGACATGATCTCCTCCTCCACCATAGCAAACCTCTCCTCCATAAGTGCTCCTCTCTCAAGTGAGTGAGTGTGTAAAATGAGGAATACACCTCCTCTATTTATACACTACTCCGACTTATCTTTTACACAAAACATGTAAGCTCGTATTTAACCAATGGGTTAAATACCCCACTACAACTGACTGGGCCGACCCCTCTAGGGTGGTCTAATAACCCTTTGACCCACATAACACATACAGGGCCGACCCCCACTAGGGAAGTCTAATAACCCGAGTTACCACATTCCGACGGAGGAATAAACATCTCCGGATATACAATAAGGTCTTCAAGGAGGAATGAAACATCTCCAGAATAATAAAATACAAATATAATATTCTTTGAAGTTACAATATCTCAACAAAAAGGATCTCAGTAATGACAAAGGAATAACCAAGGACATGATATGGCATGAAACATGATGTGGCATGATAGGTAATGATGGCATGGAATATATGGTGATGTGGCATGTGTGATGAGGCTTGAAAAATACACAATGATGTTCTGGAAGCTATCAGAAAGTCATTATAGCAGTCTGACATAGTTTTGGAAAAATATGGCAATTTGGTGAAAAAACAAAAATAACAAAGTATGGGAATATAGTAAAAAACTTGCTCAGAAAGATGCCCACCATAATTTCTAGGAGACTAAAAATTCCCACAGCACATGGGGGTCTTATAGCTTGTTATTTGGCCTACCTAAGAATGTCTTCATTTTTCCTTGGAAGTTAATTAAGAAGAAAATATGAACCTGCCAAAAGTGCCTCCCAACCATGTTTTTTCATTGACTTCACTAATATGCCCGCCAAGGAGAGAGAATGAAGATTCAGGGGTTGAAAATAGTATTGTTAGACTTGTCTTGTTGTCAGCTATCCATTGGACATCTCATTTGCCCAATTTTAAAAAAAAAAAAAATCACCCTTGTGACCTAGGGTTTGGAAAAACTAAGTGTCAAACCCACAAACTTGAAGAGACTGTTTGTGATGCTCGCCAGAGATTGTTTTGAGGGTGATGAAATTATCTGAGGGCTTAGGGTTGTACTTTGTTGAACTAGATATCTAGCCATGTGCTTAGTTTTTTCCTATTATGACCTCATGAGGAAAATGTCAGCCTGCCAAAAGAGGTAAAATCATTAATGGGCATATTCAAAAAGTATGAAAATTACTAGTGTTGAAACACTGGTTTCGGTGGCGTTAAAGAAATGCCCGCCATGTCTTATAGGTAGATGATAAAAATGAACTGAAAGCATCATGTTGAAGCTTGTTGATAGTTGCACATGACCATGGTCCCACATTGTTTTAAGAGTGTGTGAGGAGAAAAATACATAATCTCCAAAACAAGGTTTTAAGCAGTTTTACTGTTTTAATATTTGAAAAATTAGTAAAATTGGCTTTAGCAAAATGCCCACCACTTCCTGAAGGAGAAGTATTAAAATGTTCTGAAGACATGAGGATCTAGTAAGTTTAGAGGTGCATCTGACTATGGTCTTAGTTTTCACAGTAGGTGCTTGATGGAAAAAATATAAGTCTGCCAAAATGACTCCTGGCATAGTAATAATAAGGGTTTGACAATATTTATCTAAGTGTTGAATTAAGCAGTTTTGAAAGACCATCTAAAATGATTGCCAGAAGCTGTGTGTGTATCAGTGAGACTTAAAGATGACATGGAGTTTCTCACTGTTGAAATGTCCATCCATCCATGATCATAACCTTTCCTATGGATACCACATGAGGAAGATATAAACCTGGCAAAATCAAGAGAAACTATTAGACTGCTTATTGAGATATTAAAAAATTGGCTAAGTACTGAAACAAAAAATAAAGGCTAAAAGTGTTGTGTGCTCAAGGAGTTTTTGATGAAGCCCATAAAGATGCCAGCATGATGTGTAAATATTCACAAGAAGACCCAGGTGTTGTTATGAGGGTTTAATAAGGTCCAGAAGAAAGATGCCCGAGGCATAGAGAGCCAGCAAGGAAGAAAAATCACTTGAGGTTGGCACAAGGAACATTGAGGTGGAGTTGACAACAGTATCAAGTAATCACCATGTGGAATTGAATCCTAGCGATGCAGGTTTCCAAGATAGATATGTTGTTCAGGAGATTATCAAAGAAATGGCTAAGAGTAGGCCCATTGATGTAAATGGGACTAAAGGCTTCAAAGTGCTGGTTCTCAATGAAGTTGACAAGCTTTCTAAAGAGGCTCAGCACTCTCTCCAATGAACAATGGAAGTCTACAATAGAGCATGCATAATAATTTTATGTTGTGATAGTGTGTCAAAAGTACTTGAAGCAGTGAGATCTCGTTGCTTGAACATCCACATCAGTTCACCTTCAAACTAGCAGATAGTTGATGTACTTGAATATATTGTGAAGAAAGAGGGACAGCAACTTCCTATGGGATTCGCAGGCCGTATAGCTCAACAATCTAATAGAAACTTAAGGAGAGCAATACTTTGCTTTGAGGCTTGCAAAGTGCAACAGTATCCCTTCACTGACAATCAGCCTGCACAAACACTGGACTGGGAACAGTACCTTTCTGAGATTGCTTCAGATATTGTAAATGAGCATCCTACGATGATCGAAGTCCATTGGATGAAATAAAAAATGTCTTAAAGAAGTTCGCTGCCTGTAGATGGAGGGTAAGCTCGCAGACATGAAAGAAGGATAGCCAGCAAATCAGAAAGAAGATCTGAAGGCTTTAATTAGTTGATTAGTTAATTAATTAATTAAAATGATTTAAAAACAGAGATCTGAAAGGGTTCCAAATTAAAAGAGCAATTGAAAACAGAGTTTTAATTAATAAAAAATAGAATACAGACAGAGATGTTTTGAAAAGGCGTGAGGCAGTTTGAAAGGACATTTTTGGAAAGAAGCATATTGGCAGAAGAAGCATATTGGCAGAAGCAAGTGTCAAAGTGGAGAAAAATTGTATGTCAAGATGGTTACAACAAAAGGGCATAATAGGTTATCCTTTGTCATTGTTGTCAAAGGGGGAGAAGGTTTAGGTGTTTCCATCAATGACAAAGGGGGAGATTGTTGGCAATATGGCTTATGGTTGTCATTGATGTCAAAAGGATCTCAGTAATGACAAAGAAATAACCAAGGACATGATATGGCATGATTGGCAATGATGACATGGCATATATGGTGGTGTGGCATGTGTGATGAGGCTTGAAAAATACATAATGATGTTCTGGAAGCTATCAGAAAGTCATTATAGCAGTCTGACATAGTTTTGGAAAAATATGGCAATTTGGTGAAAAAACAAAAATAAGAAAGTATGGGAATCTAGTAAAAAACTGGCTCAGAAAGATGCCCACCATAATTTCTAGGAGACTAAAAATGCCCGCAACACATCGGGGTCTTATAGCTTGTTATTTGGCCTACCTAAGCATGTCTTCATTTTGCCTTGGAAGTTAATGAAGAAGAAAATATGAACCTGCCAAAAGTGCCTCCCAACCATGTTTTTTCATTGACTTCACTAATATGCCCGCCAAGGAGAGAGAATGAAGATTCAGGGGTTGAAACTAGTCTTGTTAGACTTGTCTTGTTGTCAGCTATCCATTGGACATCTCATTTGCCCAATTTTTTAAAAAAAAATCACCCTTGTGACCTAGGGTTTGGAAAAACTGACTAAGTGTCAAACCCACAAACTTGAAGAGACTGTTTGTGATGCTCGCCAGAGATTGTTCTGATGGTGATGAAATTATCTGAGGGCTTAGGGCTGTACTTTGTTGAACTGGATATCTAGACATGTGCTTAGTTTTTTCCTATTATGACCTCATAAGGTAAATGTCATCCTGCCAAAAGAGGTAAAATCATTAATGGGCATATTCAAAAAGTATGAAAATTACTGTGTGGAAACACTGGTTTAGGTGGCCTTCAGGAAATGCCCGCCATGTCTTATAGGTAGATGATAAAAATGAATTGAAAGCATCATGTTGAAGCTTGTTGATAGTTGCACATGACCATGGTTCCACATTGTTTTAAGAGTGTGTGAGGAGAAAAATACATAATCTCCAAAACAAGGTTTTAAGCAGTTATACTGTTTTAATATTTGAAAAATTAGTAAAATTGGATTTAGTAAAATGCCCACCACTTCCTGAAGGAGAAGTATTAAAATGTTCTGAAGACATGAGGATCTAGTAAGTTTAGAGGTGCATCTGACTATGGTCTTAGTTTTCATAGTAGGTGCTTGATGGCAAAAATATAAGTTTGCCAAAATGACTCCTGGCATAGTAATAACAAGGGCTTGACAATATTTATCTAAGTGTTGAATTAAGCAGTTTTGAAAGACCATCTAAAATGATTGCCAGAAGCTGTGTGTGTATCAGTGAGACTTAAATATGACATGGATTTTCTCACTGTTGAAATGTCCATCCATCCATGATCATAACCTTTCCTATGGATACCACATGAGGAAGATATAAACCTGCCAAAATCAAGAGAAACTATTAGACTGCTTATTGAGATATTAAAAAATTGGCAAAGTATTGAAGCAAAAAATAAAGGCTAAAAGTGTTGTGTGCTCAAGGAGTTTTTGATGAAGCCCGCAAAGATGCCAGCATGATGTGTAAATATTCACAAGAAGACCCAGGTGTTGTTATGAGGGTTTAATAAGGTCCAGAAGAAAGATGCCCGAGGCATAGAGAGCCAGCAAGGAAGAAAAATCACTTGAGGTTGACACAAGGAACATTGAGGTGGAGTTGACAATAGTATCAAGTAGTCACCATGTGGAATTGAATCTTAGCGATGCAAGTTTCCAAGATAGATATGTTGTTCAGGAGATTATCAAAGAAATGGCTAAGAGTAGGCCCATTGATGTAAATGGGACTAAAGGCTTCGAAGTGCTGGTTCTCAATGAAGTTGACAAGCTTTCTAAAGAGGCTCAGCAGTCTCTCCAACGAACAATGGAAGTCTACAGTAGAGCATGCATAATAATTTTATGTTGTGATAGTGTGTCAAAAGTACTTGAAGCAGTGAGATCTCATTGCTTGAACATCCACATCAATTCACCTTCAAACTAGCAGAGAGTTGATGTACTTGAATATATTGCGAAGAAAGAGGGACTGCAACTTCCTATGGGATTCGCAGGCCGTATAACTCAACAATCTAACAGAAACTTAAGGAGAGCAATACTTTGCTTTGAGGCTTGCAAAGTGCAACAATATCCCTTCACTGACCATCATCCTGCACAAACACTGGACTGGGAACAGTACCTTTCTGATATTGCTTCAGATATTGTAAATGAGCAGCCTAGGATTATCGAAGCCCATTGGATGAAATAAAAAATGTATTAAAGAAGTTCGCTGCCTGTAGATGGAGGGTAAGCTCGCAGACATGAAAGAAGGATAGCCAGCAAATCAGAAAGAAGATCTGGAGGCTTTAATTAGTTGATTAGTTAATTAATTAATTAAAATGATTTAAAAGCAGAGATCTGAAAGGGTTCCAATTTGAAAGAGCAATTGAAAACAGAGTTTTAATTAATAAAAAATAGAATACAGACAGAGATGTTTTGAAAATGCGTGAGGCAGTTTGAAAGGACGTTTTTGGAAAGGGCGTGAATGTCCAGATTGAAGAGGCATAAATAAGAGTGTATTCTGTGAAAGGGCATAACCTTTAGTGTGGAAGGGCGTGACTCCAGATTAAAAGACATGATCGAAGAATATATAAACTGGAATATGAAATAGAAATGAGTGTCTTTGTAACTCAGTAAGCTAGTTTGAAAGTATATTATCAGAGAGGTCGAAGAATGCAATTGATGTCTTGGTGAGCATGAACAGAAAGAGGATAAACAGATAAAAGACCGAGCATGAAGTTGATGTACCTCTACATGCTAAATATAGAATATCATTAATAGAGTGTGTGTGGCAAAGATTGAAGACTTTCAACAGAACATTTTGAAGAAGACAAAAGTTGAATACTAGCAGACTTATTAAAGAAAACATTTATAAGTATGCTGAGATGTGAATAGTTATTGAAGATCCAGACAGAAGCAGTCAGAGCATCAGTTATATAGTCCAGATAAGGTATATGTATGAAGCAACATTGTAGACCTTAGGAAAAGACCAGGCAGAGTACAGATTCAAGAAGAAAAAACTGAATAGAAGGAAGAGTCCAGCAAGGTGAAGATAAATCCAGTAACAGAGTTGAAAGAAGATCTGGAAGACAAATAAGAAACATATAAGGGCGGTAGGGTGGTGCTAGGACAGGCTACAAGCCTGCTTGGGGGTCTTGGCCTCCTTCCAGTTGTGGTTGGAAGACAATGTTATTGATGTATCCTTGTCTGTAGGTGCAGATAAAAACTAGGGTGTTGGTGCATCCTTTAGTTGTGGCTGAGAAACTCGGGGATCGATGTCTCCAGCAAGTTGGTGCTTGCAAAACTTATTGTAAATATAATTTTGCAGTATAGAAAGTGTTAGTGGTTTACTCAATTGGGGTTCCATGATAAAATGTTGTATTCTTAAGAGTTTGTTGTTCATCATTGCTTAATTGATTAATTAATGTGTGTGCTTAATATTAAGGAATTAACAAGAAAAAGTAGGCAAATACTGATTCACCCCCCCCTCTCAGTATTGCTAGATATTCCATCATGTAGTCTAAATTTATAAACAGTCACATGGTATGAGACCTCTTTCCTTCATCACTCCATGATCCACCACATTATGGCAGTATGACATTCACATGAATGCATTTCAACTCTAAATGCATACCATTTTATGATTACTAAATATGGTTCAATGGATTCTTACCCAATCCCCTTTCAACACTTATGCAATGATAATAATTAAACCATTACCTGCATGGCTCCCATTTACACCCTTGATGTCACCTGGTTAGTTGGTCTCTTACAGAAGAGTGCAGCATTTGCCCACGAACTTCTTGATCATGGATTTGTTGCCTTATCCTTTTCTTCATAAGGTTGTTGGTCACATGCAACATCATCATCAACATCCTTAGCCATGCTTCTGTTGTTCTTTGGTCCTACAACCAATACCAACATCAATAGTGATTATAAACCACAACATTTACCATTAGTAGTTCATTGCATATGTCATGGGGGCTTCACTAGAAGGCAATATAATACCACATTCATTCATATTGCGGTATTAAATATTCATGAAAACCTAAAAATTATATTGCTTATATATTAAGGGGCAAAGGGTTTTTTTAATTTAATGTAACAATACAAAAATATTTTGGGGTCTTTTTTAAATGGGCGGGCTGACAAATATCCGCCAAATGGAGATGGTGTGATCACGGCCAGATGAGAAATCGGCTTGAGGCAAGGCTCGGGCTTACTAGTACGCAAGGAAATTGCGTCTTGAGGCATGCTTGAGGCTAGGGGGTTTCCAGTCGATCATAGTCGAGAGACAATGGTCATTGACAACCAATTGTTACCAATAGCACTCAGCCAATTGTTACCAATAGCCTTGGGAGGCTCTAAGCCTCCACGACCTATTATAGGCCCTCGATAGGCCTTGGGGGCTTGAATACCCAACCACTCGTGTCTATTATAGGACTTGGGAGGTTTATTCATCCTCCTATAGCTTGTTATAGGCCCTGGGGGCTTGGATACCTAGCCCACAACAGGCATAGTCGGCAATTGGGGAACTGCAACATGCAATCTAAATGTTGTACTATGTGCATCGGCTCTAGTGACATACAAGAAGTGATCTCCTATCTCTTCATTAGACTATTAGATGTTGCAAATCATATTGATATGTGTTTGAGTAATTGCATTTTGGATGAAGTAATGTGCATCCACAATATACATCGAAAGAAGCAAGGTGCATTGTAGAATGCATGTGGGGTTATAAGAGGGGTATCATATCAATATACTAGGTGGAAATATAAAGGGGTATTGATTTCTTTAGATTATCTATCTCTGAATCCTTCTGAACATCTCCATGCAATGTTGAATCTTGTTCTGATCGCAATGGGATATCCAATTTCTTGAAAATCAAGTCTTCTTCCTGCTTATTTCTCACTGCTACTTCTGAAAATGAAACCCTCGAACTCATTCCTTGTTCCATATTGGGAATAATTTCCTCTTCTGTAACTTCATGGAATTCTTGAACTGGTTCTGATATCATTGAATGATCCTCTTCTATGCTTATCTGAACTTGTTGTAGCTTCAATTCTTTTTGTGGAAGGCATATTAGGAGGGGGTTAAAAAAAAAAAATTGGAAGGTATTTTCCAATATTTAGTGAATTTAGAGGTATTGTTTCATATGCCACGAACAAACGTGCTATGATAGCGGTTTATTGAGTGAATCCCCCGTGCCATATGTAGAACTTCACTACTTTTACTAATATGTAATATCATATGTGTGCACAAACATCTTCTCATGCACCGTGCAATGTTTATTAATATGTCAACCGATGCATATTCATGCCATAATTTTATGTACACAAAGCTTATAAAATATAATTATAGTTAGCAAGACAGGGGTTAAGGAATTCTCCCTTTCCAATCCCTCATCTTTGCATGGAATTTCTCGTCCACATAATAGTTGGTATGATTTCATGGCTTCTAGCAAACACACAAGGAATCATTAGCTATGATTTTATCACCAAGCATCAATTCAATACATATACTCATGCATAATATTCCAACTTGCTACTTTCCAGGCATGCAATTCTAGAAATGGCCCATATTGACAACATTTTTTGTCAAAACAGCCATTGGCACTTTTCTGCTCTGCATAACTATGAGGTATGATAACCTCCTTCAAATTATGGTTATGCACCATTGTTCCCTGTTGGATAATCTTTCCAGTGCCTATCCATGTGCTTCATTCTGACTTCGGGTGTGGTAATTACATTACTTCAAAAATGACAACTTTTACCAAAATTCTGCACTTTTACACACAGCTGTATTTTGGTCCGGAATGCCAACTTCAGCCACATGTAGAAGCAAATATAGGAAGATTCAGGAAAACGTTTCTACAGGGAGAAGTTAGTACATATAACAAGGAACACTTAGCAACCTTCGGATCTCTGTTTCGATGCACCATTCATTTTCTATTAACTTCTGGGTTTGACTACTTTCCACTTTTCACATTTTTCCAAAATTTCCAATTTTGGGCCAAAAATGGCTATTTCCCAAACGGTGCATTTATGAAAATTATTTGTCTAATGAGAATTGTCTGTTTTAATAAGAATATGAAATGTTGATTTTAGTAAATTTCTTGAATCCTGATTACAAGGTCACTTCCATCCACTGCAAGCTTTTCAAAATCTCCAAAAAGTGGCCCGGAATAGTGCGTTTTGGCCTTCACACTAACCTCTACTCCAAATCCTTTGGAGTTTGGCTCCAAAATTTCAAACTTAACACCATGACTGCTCCATGACCGTTCCATATCAGTTTCAGCTCAATCCGACCTTCTGTCAAGCACCGGGACACTGATTTATAAAAGCCATTAATTCAAATTTTATGCCGAATTGGAGCATAATGGGATCGGGATCTTCACTAGTTCATTCATGGCATTTGTTAATGGCCTCAGAATGCCACCGAACTCATCTATTTCTGATTCTGCAAGCTCCTACTATCCATTTTTTATTTCGCAAGCTCATGTTATCCCATAATCCGTAGGTCCCACAACCTGCATCCCGCAACCCGCAATCCGCAATTGCGGGTGTGGAAATATAAGTCGCAAACATGGAAATATAACGTTCCCGCAATCCCGCAACCCACAATCCCGCAATTCCACAGTTGCGGGTGTGGAAAGGCAAGTCGCGAATACGAAAATTTAACATTCCGCAATCCCGCAACCCACAATTCCACAATTCCGCAATTGCGGGTGCGGAAAGGCAAGTCGCGAATACGAAAATTTAACATTCTGCAATCCCGCAACCCGCAATCCCGTAATCCACAATTGCGGGTGTGGAAAGGCAATTCGCGAATACAAAAAATTAGCATTTCGCAATCCCGCAATCCGCAATTGTGGGTGTGGAAAGCCAAGTCGCAAAATGCAAAAATGCAATGTTCCCGCAATCCCACAGTCCCGCAATTGCGGGTGCAGAAACACCTCCGTTCTTGCAACTTGTGGGGCTCATACCTCCTTCGTCACTTAACCAAATTAGGCGAGTATGGTACTATTGGAAAGCTGTTGGAAGGATCGATGCACCTGTGTGTTCCTCTTCCACACCTGAGAAATATGATCCTGACATTTTTCCAATAAAAACGCTGCCCAAACTTCATCAACACTGCATTAAAACATTCTATTACCTTCCTGTAACTCAGAGTTTGGCCCAAGTAGCCCTCAGTGCTGCAACATGGGCTTTGATACCACTCTGTCACATCCCCTCTCGCCAATCTGATGCAAGGGAGGAAACATGACCCAACATACTGGGCTTATTTGACATTCTCAGCCCCATTCATTAGTAAGAAAATTCATGAATAAATAAAAGGTTATGTGTGCAGATCATTCTTAATAAACACAGCGGAATTGCACACTATCCACACACCATTTCATCATGAATTCAACATATAACAATAGTCATTAATTAAAACATTGCAGAGCACATAATTAACATAACTCAAACCACAAAGAATACTTTTCTTGAATGTAGTGCAAAATCATACTCAATATAAACACAACGGAATAGCCATAATAACACACACACACATAAGGTAATACATCATCCTATCTTTTCCAGGTAGAATAACAGAACAATCATACAATAATCAATCCCATCATCATGCTATGCACAAGCTTCATATCAACCATATTAAGAGAATCATTTCATTTCATTAACACGAGTAATTAACATTTAGAACAGAGCACAAAATGATCACAATTTAAACCACAGAGAATACTTATATTTAAGATGAAACTGTCCAACAACTGGCTATGTGAGAGCAACGTTCCACCCAACCATAGATCTCTATCCAACCTATATTCTTTCAGCTAAGAGATCACCCCTGAGCTGGGATGTGTATCCACTAAGGAGGAACTAAACAGGCTCACTCACAACCATGGTTTCACTCAAACAGTCATGCTAAGCCAACACACAGTTGGGTTTATCAAGCATGCATAAAGAAAAGGAGGAGGATGCTAAGCCAGTGAACTCAACCACAGAGCTACAAACATCTCAAGCTAAATTCAAGCAATCCAATCCTTTGTTAAAACATTCACACTTGGATTTCTCACAATTCCATCATCAAATAACTCCATCCCGTCACTGGATTTCTAGGCTATAACAACTGGGTTTCCAATGGATTTCGAGGTAGCTAATCCTCTCAATTTCACCCCAAGGTTCATATCTATGGATCCCCCATTGGATTTCACTGTCAATACCAAATTCTGGGTGTTTGTGGCACTTCAAAACGTGGGTTCTTGCAAAGTTGCGATTTCTAGTTTTCCTCAGTGCTAGGCATGTGTAATGGATGAAAAATGAAGCTAGGCTTTTCCACCATGGAATGGGAATGAGGAAAAATGAATTCCCCTTAGGTAGAGTGACTTGTGGGTCAAGGAAACAGAGCCCACACCCTTCCATACAAATTTTTGGGCTTCCCATGTTCCATTGAAGCCATGGACTGATTTCTTCAACAACTTTTTTACATAGAATCAAATGCCAGAAAGAAAGTCGAATGGGTTCTCAAGATGACATTTGGAATCCTATTGTTCAATCCCACAACCCCCTCACCACTCCCTAGTGGATACACATGAACCCTTCTCATTAATTGCTTTCATAGCCAATTTTGGTATTTTATTGCATGATTTTTATTTACATCATTTTTACAATGTTCCATGGCTAAATAGCACATGGGTAACATAATATCTAATACTTGCCTTTTAAATAAAATTTGAGCATCCACTAGCGGGTCCTTGGCCTTGAGCTCCACGCTAGGAAAACATACATCACATGTATACAATATTTACATTAAAAGCTAATATATCCTAAGGGTCAAAATGGGGATTACAATGTTGTGGCTAGGTACATGAAGGAGCCACATGAGATGCATTGGAAAGCAGCTAAGAGGATCTTGAACTATGTGCAAGGTATGAGAGAGTTTGGTATTCATTATTCTTCTAGTGCTCAACTAAATCTGGTTGGTTTTACTGACTCAGACTGGGCTGGAGACAATACTAATATGAAATCTACTTCAAGGTACGTATTCATGTTGGTATTAGGACCAATCTGCTAGCCAAGCAAGAAGCAAGCAGCACTCGCACATTCTTCAACAGAGGCAGAGAACAGAGGGGCTGCGAATGCATCTATCTAGGCAGTTTGGTTGCATGGGATTTTGACAGAGTTTGGAATTTGTACTTCTCCTTCAGTAGACCTTTTTTGTTACAATCAACATTCCATCAGGATCTCTAGTGACTTAGTTCAGAAGCAAAGGACCAAACATATTAAGGTTCACATGCACTACATCAAGGAGCTAGTGCAAAACAAGACCATCTCAATGCATTATTGTCCTATAGAGGAGATGACTACAGACGTATTCACTAAGTTTTTCACTCATAAGAGATTTTTTTATCTTAGATCTCTACTTGGTGTGAAAGATGTTTGAGCTCCCTGCTGTCCTATTTTGAGGGGGTGGGTTTCCCATGAGGTTTTCCCCATTTCCTTGGTTCATGGACAATTATTTTATTTTCATCATTTATTTGATTGTATGGGTGATCTTTGGTCATAGTAACCAGGTCACATGATGCACAAGTTTAGATTAATGGGGGGTGTTAGGATAATCAATACTCCATCCTTGTCCTACCTAGCATTATTTCTTTTTTTCTAGCAGTTGATGATGTCATTCCCCCCTAGTGGTGTGCAGATGCCATCTAGGATCCGTCAAAAACATAATGCACCATGCATGCATCATTTTAGGACCACTTAAGTCAGTTCCCTATATTTTAGGATTCAACTCAGTGTTCCGGTTCAGTCCACCTGAGTTACCTGACTCTTGTGGGGGGTTTATGCTTCTATTTCCACTGATTTTGGCCTCATGTGCCCCTTTTTGAGTGATTTGGATGACAAAATCACTAATGCGCCCTCCTTGGTCAATTAACTGATTGTGTCTTTAGTTAACTGAGTTTATCTTCATTTGAGTTGAGTTTGGGTCTTCAAGAGCACTCAAGTGGTGACAATTCCTATGCTAGATAGACTAAGACTCAAATTCTCCCAAGTGATTTGAATTCTCTCCATTTTAACACCATTGTTGACTATACTGATTATTGGACCATGTGACATTATTATGTTTCTATCTTAGTTCTTATGCATGTTCAATTGTCTGCTCATTTTTTACTGCAATTTTCACTGTAACTCAATTTCTCTTTTCATTCTTTCTCTATGAGGTATACTCAACTCCATAATCTACTGTGATTTAGAATTTCACATAAATGGGGTTTATAGCTCTGATTTTTGGATCAAAAATATTATAGTGACTTATCATTTCTGATTAGTCACCTTACAGTGGTTTGACATTATACATTTGTGATGCACCATATTATTAATATTCCGATAAACATAAATAAGCCATTGTTTGGATAAATTTTGGGTTCAATTCACAGTCTATTGGATAGATCGAGTTAGTGCCTAAATTTTTAATTGGGTACATTACAAATTATAATGCCTCTTACTGAGGGAAACCCTAGTTTTTGAAATTGTCAAACAAGACCAGCTTTAGGCCATGGACTAAGAGGAGATATGAACCCCAAACATTATTATTATGTTATGAATCCAATGGATTCGATGGTTCATCGATCAGATCCATGGTGATCATTTTATGGCCAGTTGATACTAGCCTCCTAGAGGCTTTCAGGGACACATGGTGTGTGAATCCCTGCCATAGGAATAGATTAAAAACCCAGAAGCATAAATGAGTTATGTGAGATCCTGCAAGTATGTTTGGGCAGGTTCTACCTGGGAACCCTAGCCGCAATTTCACATTCTAGGTATTTCCCAACTTGAATCATTAGGGAAAAAATTGCAATGTCTCTTACTGAGGGAAACCCTAGTTTCTGAAATTGTCTAGCTTTGGGCCATGGAATGAGAAGGGAGAGGAACCCCTAGAATTATGAAAACATAAAAAGTCCAATGGAGTCAATTGTTCATTGATCCAAGCCACGTTTTAGCACCATGTTTTTACAGACCAAAGTGATGGTGTATAATAGAGAAAAGTTTTGAAATTTTCTTAATATGGTGAGAAAGATCCTGAAAATGTCCTTAGTTCCATGATTATATGTCCAAATGTGACCAAGAGCAGTAGATAAAAGTGCTAAAGAGGATAGCAAAAAGAAATTTCAAAGAAAAATGCAAAAATTAGCAATCGGGAGCGAAAGAAAGGTTAAAAAACATTAATCCGAAGGAAAATAACAAAAGCACTAAATTGGCTGTAGGATCCATCGTTGATCGTCGGTCAAGAAGAAGATCAACGGTCCGTGTTTCTTTCGCATCACCAAAGTGCGTGAAGGAAAAAGGTTATAGGTGGTTGCGATAAACAAAACCGCTAGACAGGTGGCATCCCCACAGCGCTTCACAAGCGAGAAAGATGGTAAAGGAAACTACCTCGAAGGGCTGCAAAACTGCCTTGGCGGAAGGTGTGACACTAAAATCAACGGTCAAGATTGATGGTGGAAAAATCTAACGGCTAAGGATACATTCTTAAAAAATAGTGCAAGTGTCAAAGATCAATGGCTTAGGTTGCAGGCAAAATAAATTAAAGGTGATGAGTTCAAAAGGTGCATGAAGGTTTAATGGCAGGAATCCCACTAGTGGATAAAAGATGAAGGTTAAATATAGTGCATTTTTTACTGGTGATCCATGGATAGGTGAGATATCGATGATTCTAGGAAGCTCCGCGTTGCGAACATGCATGAACAATAAGGGGATTAGCACTTGCGAAAAGAAAAACTACTGGACGTGTGGCGACACCACAGTCTTTTGCAAGGGTTGAAAATGGTATTGCAAACCACTTTCGAAGGCCGCGAAACCACCCTTCACAGATTAGTTCCAAAATTTAACGGTTGAGAATTGAGAATTGAAGAAATGATCGAATGACAGAGAATCAAGACACTAAAAGGACATTAGATCTAATAGTTCAGATCATCACAGAGGGATTGACGAATAAGAAAAATGAGCATCGATAAAGAAGACTGAAATATAAAGAGAAAGGGTTATATATAGCAGTGGGGCACACGAAAGTTGACATTTGTTATTCAATCAGTTAGATTCAAAAGCTTCTGGATGGATGTGTAGCGGAGAAAGCGATAGAGCAGGTCAAACTTAGGAGCTGTCAGTGAAAGGTAGGCCATACAACCATTGTTGTCAGAATTTTATAAAAGAAAAATGGAAGAAGCTCCAAATGTCAAGAATGTGAAAACAAAAGATGCCTTAGAAGATAGAGACCACGAAATTTTCGATACTTCAATTGGCTTACCTATTTCAGAGATTAAAATTAGGTTGAAAAGTTTACAAGAAGGAAGTTCAGATATACATAGGGTAATACAGTCTTCTTTCATGTCTTTTTTCCCGGACCAATTTATATCTTTCCCGGAGTTAGTTTCGTGGTGTACGTCCAATTATTTCAAAGCCGAACGGGTTATCATGAATGCCCATAAAACCAAAATTGTTTGTCCCATTGAATCTTTAGTTGTTAGAAGTGCTCTCGAAATCACTGCATCTCAAATGCCCGAGTCAGAAAGTTTTTCCGAAGAGTCTATCATTAATTTCTACCGTTAGTCTTCTTCTGAAAATAGAGAATCCTTTCTAGCCAATTGTCTCAAACCAGACCTTGAAATTGCAAATACCCCCTACCCTTTAGACGTCAGTTTCTTCAATGAGAACACACAACTAGTCCTTAATTGCCCAATTTTTAGGTTTCGATATAGACACATTAGTGACAAAATTTCAATTGAGTCTACTTTTCAGGATAAGTGTCGGTCTGCCTGATACTGAGTATAATCTTACACCACAACTCAATTTTGAAGAGTTCTTGACTGAGAAAATTCATTCCCAATTCGTGGATTTCCATAACACGAGGCACTTCAGATTTTAGTTGTATTTAATGAAGATGGCAATGTTTTATAGTCAAGAAGAGTTGCAGTTTCCTCAAATAATCTTTATAAATATTTTGGAGGACAACATATTTAATTACATGAATTACATGTTGTCAGTAATATATAAAATGATATTTGGAGAAGAATTACCTAGAGTTTTGCCTAAGATGAAGACCTTAATGCAGTTGAGCAAAGAATTAGTACTGGGAGATTGGTTCTTGTCGAAGGATCACACAATGATCGAATTATATGGATTCATACGTGAACCATATGTATTACCATCATTTCTAACTTTAAGGGTTTTTGCTCTAGAATTCATTAGGCAAAAACTGATTGTTGAAGATTTTCATTTCTTACATTTTAAGAAAGCTACTGATATAAAGTATCCTTTGAAGATAGGCCCTTTCATTGTGAAAAACAAGTATTCTATTTCACATGTAGAAAAATGATTGGAAGATATGGATTTCAAAAAGGAAGTAGCTATTGCATATGACCCTCTTCATATTATTTCAGAAAGGAGACAAAGTAACCAGACCAAAGCTTTTGAGCACCAAGAATTGGAAGGATTGTCAGGAAGAGCTAATTTGTTGAAATATAAATCTGAAGAGAAAACGACTGAAAATTCACAGGAAAAAGATCTTGCTTTGATAGAATCTGAAATAAGAATGGAGGCCACATTAATTATTACAGAGATTGGGGGAAAAAAGAAGTTTTGAAGATATAATTGATTTAGAAAATGAAGAACAAGAGAGAGAGAAAAGACCCAAAATTGATGTACAAAAGGATTTAGTCTTGTTTACAGATAGTGAAGAAGAACAAAAAGAAAAACATTCAGTTCTAGAAGTTCAAGTACAGGAATATACATTTCATGAGGCTAAAGAAGCTGGAGATGCGAGTAGATTTCAAACAAGGGCTGAAATGTATGATAAATATGGAGAAGATAAATGTAATTCCACTTGGATGACATATGATTTATTGCCTAAAGTTAGAAGTTTGACGAATTCAGAGGTTACTTTGGTATCCAGTCAGAATATTAAAGGAAAAACATTAAATGTGGCAGTATCGTCAGAGGACAAGATAACATAGTTAAAACTAAATTTGAAGAAAATAAGTGCGCCTGATAAAATTCATTTCCACAGGCAAATAGGAGAAGTGATATATGATGATTTTTTGCAAGCAACTTTGAAAGTTGAGAAATTGCGGAGCACATTGAGTAAACTAGAAAATCAATTAAAACAAGAAAAAATTGAGAATAAATCCCATCAACAACAAATCAAGAAATTACAAATTAATTTGGTTAAAGTTGGTGCCGAAGGTGATGCAGGGAAAAAATTATTAGCAGAGAAAGAAAATACGATTCAGGTATTGCAAAAGAAGCTAAAATTCACAACAACTCAATTATTTCAGGCTTTTGAAATAACTGTATTGGAATAGGAGAAAGAGGATTTGTCTAAAGAAGTAAATGGCAGTAAAGCTAAATTATTAAAGCTTGTTGAAAAAGAATCAAATTGGGAGAAATACAGAGAGAGTTTGAAGAATCAAGTTGAGGATTTGAAAGGAAAGTTGTCAGTTTTTTCTCAACAACAAGCAAGCACTAGCCAACCAGAAGAAGAATCCAACACAAATAGCCTTGTACAGGCTATGTCTCATGTAAGTTTGATGGATGTAGAAATAAAAGAGTTAAAAGAAGAAAATAAAAAATTAAAAGAGGAAAGTCAGAAGAGGGATGAAGAAATAAAAACTTTACAAGACAAGTATAAAGAGTTGATTGAAACAAATAAAAGGTTTTCAAGTCAAGTATTAGGTCAAGTACCTATGCAAGGATGCAAACATATGATATGGGATGCAATCATCAAGGAAACAAAAAATTTTAGGTCATATTTAAATTTCATGAAGATGAAGGAAAAAGTGATCAAAGATGCTTTAGAAAGTTGCACTGCTATGAGAGAAAGTTTGAATAAGAAGCCGAAAGATATAGCGCAGAACACAATTACTTTCTTGAATTATTTAACAGAAGAAGTTTTGAAGTCCTGGCTATTAAAAACATAATTTCAGCCATCACATGGGCAAGGAGAATTCTGGGAAAATATGAACATGTTGAAAGTTTTGAAGCTAGAGCTGAGAGAATGAAAAGACAGGTGACAAGTTTTAAACGGGGGTTTGATAAGTTGGTTCAAAAGGGGTTACCTGCATTTTGGGATGAGAATAATGGATTAATATCCCAAAATGATTACAAGAAGTTGTTGTTTGATATTAGGATGGATCATGGGAAGTTTCAAAATCCGACTCATCTTCTCACATGAAAGATTCTAATGGAAAAACTTACAGAAGATTTTGAAATTATGAACAAGTTGGCTTCGATTGGTGAAAGAATTCCATCAATTTCTTTTGCAAATCATGTTGAAATGAAAGTCTTGGTTAAATAAATGACAAGTTACGACCTTCCGACCGCAGATCAGTGGAAGATGGTTGAAAAGTATGGGAAAATGAAATATATTATTCGTCCCTGAAAGTGTCTGTTGGGTCTCGTGACAAATGAAGATTTTGAAAAAATCTTATTTGAAAAGAATTTGTAATATTTTTAATATATAAACTTTGACTCCGGTGACATGTGGCCAGTTAGTTAAGTTATTTTAGTTTTAGTTAAAAGAAGCAGTTAGGTTTTGCTTTAAAGAAATTTTGTATAAAAGACAATGTGAATCATTTTGAAAGGGTTGGAAATTTTTTGAAGACAAGGCACTTTTGTATCGAGTTACTCTATTTTTCTAATATAAGAGAGCCACGCGGAAAATAACACATTTTGCATAACAGAGATTCATGTGTTGATCGAAGTTATAGTCTGTATTTCTCCTTTCCTATATGTTCATGCATTCCTTCTTTGTTATCTTTTCCATTATGTTCTATCTTCTATGCTTGGATGAAAGTTTAAAATAAGTCAAGATTCATATGTTTATGCCTTGATTTATCAGGTCTGAGTATTCATCATTTCTTTAAAATCAATATTGGATTCATCTGAAATTGGTGCCCATTATTGTTGGATGTCTATTTTTCTTTCTTTATCACCTACAAAAGACCTTGACTGTAATGTGACAACTACCTTGCCTTTGTAAAAATCATTATTGTCGTTTATCTGCCGGTCCATAAATTTTCTAGTTTTGACTCCATGCCCAATGGTTCTTGTGTGTATTTCAACCATATATTTTTTCTA
The DNA here is from genome assembly GCA_027924585.1 of Larix kaempferi. Classification (NCBI taxonomy): domain Eukaryota; kingdom Viridiplantae; phylum Streptophyta; class Pinopsida; order Pinales; family Pinaceae; genus Larix; species Larix kaempferi. The sequence continues at coordinate 10,696,061 of BSBM01000150.1, forward strand.
AAAAATCCCAATCATTTTCACATATCTTTAGCCATTCACATATTTTTTGAGAGAGCCCTCTTTGATAGGAAAAAAAGGCTATTTTTCCTCCTAAAGTTTCGTTTGAAATAGTTACCTTAGGATTATCCTTCTACAACCAAAGGGTAAAATATGAGTGATAACACCACGTTCATCATTTTATGTCTAGTTGAAACTTGCCTCCTAGAGACTTTTAGGGACACATGGTGAACCCCTACCGGGGGCATATAATCCCAATCAAGCAGTAGAACTGAGTTTCATGAGATCCTGCAAGTGTTTTTGGGTAGTTTTGATGTGGGAACTCTAGACACAAGTTCACTATTGAGGTATTTCCCAAGTTGACCCCTTAGAGAAAAATTGCAATGCCTCTTATTGAGGAAAACCGTAGCTTCGGGCCATGGAACCAGAGGAGAGATGGTGATGATGAGGATGATGATACCAATGCCATTAATAATGAGGATGATGGAAAATATGATGATGATGAATACATATAGTGGCCCATCAATAATTATGGAGTGAAGAAGTCATACATGGTTTCTAGTGCCATATTAGGTTTATAGGGATAGATTGGTTTTCTAAGATTCTACGTTTCTAATGTAGATTGTTGGGTGTGTGAGCTATCTCAAAGAAACACCTAATATTAATTATCGACCAGGATCAGTAAACTTAGAGTTGAGACAAAATATATGCCTAGGTAGAAAGGGATCTCAGATTTCGGCTTGTCAGACCTTAGAGATATTTAAGAAAATATCAGAGATCAAACTCTAAACAACATAATTTCTAAGTGAACCTAACCAAAAACAATATCAAATTATACCATCCTATGTAAGAATTAAATGATGGAAGAAGAACTTGAATAGAGAAAGTGTGACAAAACTTAGAACTATAACATGACTCTCTTCATGACAACAAGTGAAAAACTTGATCAATACAAGGCAAGCGGGAATATCTGATTACAATCCAACTTTTATGTCACAAACATGTTCATGTGGATGAAATAACAATCTGACAATAGAAGGAATTCTAACAACCTTAGAAGAGATTAACTATCTAAGACAAAGCTGAAACAACAACTACTTAATAAATCAGATGTGAAGAGTTTTACTTTAGAGGAAGGTTTAAGAGAAAGAAGAAGAACTTCATTTAAGAACTTATAAACATAAAACAAATTTAAAAGATGTCTAAACTTGTTAAATCATAAGCAAGAAGCATTATATTCAGAAGGACAGAAGAAACTAGATTCTAAAGATGCTAAAACGATGTAGAGAGTATAAGGGTCTGAATGGAAATCCGAATGCCTGTCTGAATGCCAATCTGGGCGAAGGAAGAATATTTAAGCTAAGGGAAGGAAGAATTTTAGATGACTTAATTACCAGCTGGTGAATGCACATGACCTTATGATGCAAAAGAGGCAATGAGTAGATTGTTTAAAGAATAGAGTGAGAGAAGAAGTGATCTATGTGAGAGGAGGACTAGCTATTTCTACTTCATCCTAAAGCAAGTTTAGTTTGAGATTGGAGAAATTCTGATGCTACAGAGGAAGAACTACAAAGTTTAAGAGAGGAGCTAATTATGAGAAGGCTCAGAAAACTCAGCTAACTTGATCCCAAAGGAACTTAAGTAAGCTAAATTCTTTAAGCAAAAACTGAAGAGGGAAGCTGGAAGAGATGAATGCAACCTAACCTATCAAGCAAAGGAGGTGAAATAAATATAATCTATTCTATGAGAAACTTAACTGAACCTAAGTGTAACCGGTCATGCAAATATTGTTAACATAAGCACTGCACAAGATACATATCACATAACATAGAGCTCTTCATTCATATAAACAATAAAACATGAGTGACAATAAACTACATAACAGAGATTTCATCTATGTGAATAATAGAACAACAATTAAGATTTCATGATATAGATATCATGCATAAGATAGATACAAAGATGAAATACAAAACACAACGTTATATGTAGGATGGATACAAACTATACACACAGACTGGAGACTGCTGATCATTGAGGGGCCCGTCTCAACAAGCAAAGGTTGAGTCTTTATTAATCAATCACCATACATGCTGCAAGATCTTCATTAAGCCAAAACATATATATATATATATATATATATATATATATATTGAATTAACAGAGCATTACAACATCCCTGCGTTCATTTACAATTGGAGAAAGATCAATAAGATTGACTCCATCTCAGTCATGTAAAATAGAAAACGAGACTTAACAATACACAACAAAACTTGACAAGACCTAGCCATTTCAGAGGTAGGAATGCCTATATATATGATTACAATCTGGAGAGCAAGTCGACCCTTTCAGTGGTCGACTGCTTCTAATAATAGACAGTCTTTAACATAGGAAAATGACTCTGTCCAGCATCCCTTGACAACACATAACCAAAAATGGTTCTGCTTAGCATCTCATGACAAATCATATGCCAAGGAACAGTTTCATGATGACTTAGGACAACACATGGAAGGTCCCCCAGGGTCCACGATGTCATTCTTCCATGCAATAACTAGAGATTTAATTCCTCTTCAACATGGGAAGAAATGGATGCGGTGTCAAGCTGGGCATACAGGAGGAAGAATCTTCCAGAACTCTAGTCACCAACCACCAGAGCCATGTCCCGAACAGATTCCACGCATCGGTCCACCTCTTAACAACCCGAGCATACCTCAACCAATGAATTTGTGGGTCGAATGCACGTCTAAACATCGGGCTGAATGAACATGACTCCAGTAAGCGCCTAATTGAAGGTTCCATTGAGAGCTATCATCTGTAAAATAAGAGTAACATCATTAAACTAGCCAGATAATTATAAATAAACCAAAATATGGTGAATCTTGCCCAATATTCACAAGATGTATGAATAGATGCATACCTGTCCCATTCGGCAATCCAAATGGCAAAAAGAGTAATTTATGATATAAAAAATGATAATAGAGCTGTCATTCAGAGTATATTTAGTGACCAAAAACAGTAATAAAGTGGGCACCAACATAGATTTATAGGTTTCTAGATTATGTTTCTAGGGTTAGATTAGTCTTTCTAGGGCTAGATTACATTTCTAGGGTTTTTAGGGCTAGATTAGGTTTTTAGGGCTACATCAGTTTTTTAGGTTTGTAGATTTGGTTTCTAGGTTTCTAAATTAGGTTTCTAGTGCTAGATATGGTTGAGTTAAGTAGGTGCATTGCCTTGAGCAAGGTAATGATAGGTCAATGGTTTAGGTAAGTGTAGACTAAGTTAAATTAAGGTAGTATAGTTTAGGGAGATTAAGTAGGTGAGGTTAAGGTAGTAACTGAGGTTGGGGTAGTTTATGCTAGATTAGGGTTGTTTAGTGGGGTAGGAAAGTACATGTTTAGTTTACCTTGGGTAGGTCATTATAAGGATGGTGTTAAATAATGATGATGAAGATGGATGAGGATCTTATGGTGTAGTTGGATGAGAGAAAAAAAAAGACAGTGTACCAATGACAAAACTTGTGCAATTTATCAAGTTGGTTATGAATATCAAAAGTTGAACCAACATAGAAACAAATGATATTTTGCATGGCAAATAGTGGGAGTGGCACAATGTGAGATGCATGGTGTTGATGAGGAATGATGGTTATGGTGAAAATGAGCATGGATATGGTGTTCAAGCATGATGACTATGATGGATGAGGATCTTATGTTTTACTTGGATGAGATCTAAAACAAAGACAATGAATCCATGACAAAGCTTGTGCAATTTATCAAGTTGTTTATGAATATCAAAAGTTGAACCAACATAGAAACAAATGTTATTTTCCATGGAAATAAGTGATGCATGGTGTTGGTGAGGTATGATGGTGATGGTGACAATAAGAATGGGGATGGTGAAGAATGATGATGATGATGGACGAGTATATTATGGTGTACTTGGATGAGAGAAAAAAACAAAGGCAATGAATCCACAATGAAGCTTTGCAATTTATTAAGTTATTTATGGATATCAAAAGTTGAACCAACACATAAAAAAATTGATAGAAACATAAGAAAAATTTGTTGTGTATTTATATTAAAAAATTGTCCAACTATTAATTTTTATACAAAATGGCACCTCACTCCCAACACACATAATGGAAGCTCATGCCAAACATGAAATAATTTAATCTCCTATGCAAAATTCCACAAGTTAAAAAAAGACCACCCATGGAAGATGTCCAAATATACATCCAATGGAATTTATTTTATATTCCTTGAGCTTGATAGAGCTTCCCAACCACTCATAAGAGGATTGTTTCTCATCTCTGGACTCTGCACATGAAACACCAATTATAACTCATGTTTACCATTTGTAAAATTTTAAAAAAATTATTGTTCAATTATTATAATTTTAATTGAATACAACAAAAACTTACTCTACGTGTATATGTGCCCATCACAAATGGTGTGAGCATATTTGGATCAATCACTCGACCCTCATGTCATGATGCGAAATTACTTGTGTCTTCGATAGTTTGTGGAAGGGCCTACTCAATAATGGGCCACAAGCACATTACAATCATACATATGAGACTCACATATATAAATATTTGAAATTCATTGTACGTACCTACAATGACATCTTTTCTAAGAGAGAGAGAGAGAGAGAGACATGTACATGGGAGGTTGTGGGAGATTGAATGCCTATGTCTCCACTCATTGACTCTAAGAAAATATTAGTATTAAGAAAATATGCATAAAAACAAAGTTTTCCATATTCATAAACCTCGTCTAAATGCAACCTCCCATTATTAAACATTATATACTGTTAAGCCATAAATGTTGACACATTATGCCCTATAATGTGGCTCATTAAATATTATTGATGTCATCTTGGGTCTATTAGTGGTAATTCTCATTATTATTATTATATTAGTTATGTCAGCTTGGGTCCATTAGTTGTAATTATACTTCTTTGTCTCTGATATATAGGAATGCGACCTTTTCATTTGAATCATCTGACCTTGTCTTGTCTTATGTACTTAATACATTGTATAAGGAGGTTTATCCCTCAAAGAGGATTTCTATTCATATATTTTCTTAATTATTAAGGCATGGATTACTCCTTATGGTCTCTTTATGCTCTTTTCATGCTCATTTGGGGAATTTGTTGCTTAACATTTGGTATCAGAGCTTGGACGCTGCCAAAACAAGACATCTTGGAATTTTAACTATATTTTTTTTCTAGAAATATTTAGATAGAAAAACTTGGAATCCATCTAGAAAATAGGCTAAACTATCTATGGTAAAAATTTCAGATCCTAAATCATTACAGGTTTGGAGTTATTCCAAATGGAAGGTAGGGTTTCTGACTAGTCCAAAAACTATTCTAAAACATGTGTTCTGGGAAAAATAGTTATATATGAGGCATGCTATATTCAAATTGAGTGAGACATATTGCATAAAAAAAAAAGAATAACCACAATATCTATGGTAGCAATTTCAAACTTAGATATGAAAAAGTGTACACGTGGAATTTCGTACGCGTTTTCTCTTCTAAAAGGACCAAAAACAACAAGAGTTGGGAGATTCAACATATTTTTTTATTGGCACATCAAAATTAGGTCAGACCCATAGAACTAAAGATAGGACATATTGGGATACTGCAATAATATTTTTCATACTCATAGGGGCCGAAATATCAGGATTACCTTAGTCAAAAATCAATCTTCAAATTACGGTTGGAAAAAGGTACGCCATTTTAAATTTTGAAATAAATTTTAGTAGAAGGATCTATTTGATGTGAAATAAAGGTGTGATATACAATTATATTGTTCAAAATTCCACCAATAGGTAGTGGAAAAAATTATACTCCAATCAAGCCACCTGAGGATTCATCCCTGACCTACAATGAATGTGAAGATCTATCTTTCTGAGTGTCCAAGTTGGAAGATATGATTAAAGGGTTGGTGAAAATGATTTATTTACTTAATTTAAAGGAGAATATTATGGGACATATGGATAATAATATGGAGGAAAATATGATAAGGATTGCTAAGCTCATACAAAATTCAAAATAAAATATCCCTACCGGTGATGATGTGTCCCAGAGTACTCAGGAAGATAAATATGGTGTCCATGTTGAGCATATTTCCATTAATAAGAATATTGAAATAGGAATTGATTCTAATAATGGAAGTAACCTGGGTGTAATGTACCAACCAAGATTTATGATACACTAACTAACTATCCTACAAGACTCAAGGAAAACCAATGAACTCTGGTGACTAGTTTGACTGTAGGAAGGAAAAATCAAAGGACTCTGGAAGGTATGAGGACCATTCCAGCTGATAGAACCTTTTAAATATTTACTGGGACCATTAATTTTTTGAACATCAGCTAGGCTAAAGTCTACTTCAAGGCTCCTGGGCACCCCAGCATATGCAAACTAGAACTTCAACTAAGCATTGACTGAGAACCAATGGTTAGGTATTTCGAATTAGGAAGGATAACTATAATTAAATAAAAGTAAATTTTCATCCTAGTTTCACTCCAGAAATTTTAGGAAGGTTCTGAGGAGGTCTCACAAACATAAAATAAAAATTGCCTTCTAGGATTGCACAACTAGGCCAAATTCGGGAATCCCCAAATAGTCTAAGAGGCACACGAATTTATGATTTTAAGATTTGAATGATTCATTTGGAATATTAATTAACATAAAAAAAAAAGAATCACTTCATTTGGGATGATATTCATTCATTTACAAAACAAGTTCTGGAAACTAGCTTATTTTCATAGAAATCTAGACTAGGTGCAATAAGAGGTATTGGAATCAGATTTTTATTCAGTAAAACTTCAAAATTGACATCATAGGTTCAATATTACAGTCATATCATCCATCAATAGCTAAGTTACACATCAAATAGTTCTTAGTAAAGAGATACATCAAGAATGAGTTCTTCCATCAAGAAAGACTAGGAAAATACTCATAGATTTGCATGGAGAGATCTCAAATCTCTGTCATAAGATCGTACTCCTTTGGTTCAGACTTCAGGAACTGAAATAAAATCATTGAAAATGGATGAATTCCATCAACCTCTCACAGAAAGAAGGATCACATCTCCCAGCTTAGACTAGGGGCACATCTCCCAAGTCACTAAGGCACAATTGCACTCAATCCAATTCTCCAACTATCAAAAGATGTGATAGTGGTGCGCTCTCATTATTTTATATATGGAATATGAATTGAGGATAAATTATCTTAGGATAATGCGCCCTCATGGATGGATAAGGAAAGCTTGATTTCATTCTTTTCTTCTTTTTTGCTTTTCATTTTGCTTTTACCTTTTTTGCTTTAGCTTTTCTATCCTACTTTGATTTTGACTTCTTTTTCTTGATTTTATGCATTCTCCCGCTTTTTTTACTTATCCTACTTTTTTATCTTTATCTTGCTTTCTAATTTTATGTTGCTTTCTACTTTATGCTGCTTTTCCTAAGTTTTGTTGCCTTTCTGCTTTTTACCATCATTTCTTTCTTTTTCCTGATTTTCTAGCTTTGGATACTTTCACCTATCGTTTCTTGCATGTCACCTCTTTGGTCAAAATTATCCTCTAAGGTGCACTTGTGGAGCATTATCCACTTTATTTTAAAAAAATAACTATTTGATAAAAAATAATTATTATTAAGTGCACGTAAAACTTTATGAAAAATAAGCCACACCTCCTAATTAATTAAATGTCTGAACTCTCAAAATTAACCCCAAGTAAATGAATTTTTTGTCCTCAACCCAAGGGATTGATTGGGTTAGGAAATAAATCCAGTAATTATAAATGAGGGGACATGAAAGTCCTCCCCTGGAAAGATTGATTGTCCTCAAGCAATTTCAAACTTGGATGCTATAAGATGTGTTCTCCTCCCCAAGTAGCATCCTCACTAGCCAATCCTTCCCATTGCACCAATTATTCCTTAATGATTATTCTTCTTAGCTTCTTCTCTTGGACCTCCAAAATATTCTCTAGAACTTATGCCAAATTTCCTTCACCATCAAGGGGAGGAAACTCTTTTGAAACCTTAACTTGCTACCCTATTTCCTTCTTCCAACAAGACACATGGAAAACATTGTGAATCCTACTACTTGGAGGAAATTCTAGCTCATTAGCCACTTCACTGATCATCCTTAGGACTTGGTAGGGACCATAGAACCTTGGATGCATCTTCTCAGCCCCTTTATACTTCAATGAGTATTTCCTATAGGGATGTATCCTCAAATATACCAGATCTCCTACTTGGAAGGTTCGCTCGACTCTTTGCTTATCTGCATTCACCTTTTGTCTATTATGTGCTACTCGCAAGTTGTCTTTGAGATTTCTGAGTATGTCTTGTCTCTCTTGGAGCCAATCCTTTTCTTTCTGTGTCTTACAATCACCAAATACTAGTTCAAAAAAAGTGAGTGCATCATATCCATATAGGGCCTTGAATGGTGGCATTCCAATTGAAAGATGAAAAGTAGTATTGCAACAAAATTCTCCCAAATGGAACCAAGTAGTCCATGAATTTTGCTGACTAGTAACATAGTTTCTCAGGTACCCTTCCAACCATTGGTTCACTCTCTCTGTTTTTCCATCAGTCCGTGGATGGTAGCTTGTACTCATGTCCAAATGTTTCCCCACTAACTTGAACAATTCTTGCCAAAAATTGCTACTGAACTTGCTATCGCTATCACTGATGATGGACTTGGGCATGCTGATGAGTCCATGATATAGGTACTCCATAGGCTCCTTTATGCCACACATAAGCGAAGAAATGATCAGAAAGTGTCTCTTTCTATAGGGAAGAATGCACTTTGGTTGATAATTAAACGAAGTAATTTAGTAATTATCTTTTCTTATGTTTTAGCGTTTTTATTTACTAATTATGTGAATGAAGTCATGTGTGGACAGAGCGCAGGTGAATTGGAAGAATAACAATGCCGAGCTCCATATTGAAGATCGCAAGAGACACAATGATCTTATTTTCTCCTAATTTGTAGGAAAGAATCCCGTTATTCAGGATCGTGCTTTTCAATGTAAAACTAGGGTAGAAGTTTGTAATAAATAGAGGCACCTGAGTAGCAGGAGGTCTCTAATACATTTTTTAAGACAATCTTTTGCATTTTTCTAGAGTAGATACTCAGTTTATGATTTCTACAGTTATTATGGAACTTATGAATTTATAATGAAGAACCAACGTTATTCTAAATCTGTGAGTTTATAAGTTTTCTTTTCCTCCTGTGATGCACATTAGGGAGGGCCCCCTCCGTGCGTAGCTCAGGAGTTATGTCTCTTTATTTTCATATTTTCATGCATTTTGTCATTCATTCCAAGAAATACTTATTCGCTGATCAGATTCAAGGTTATGCACAAAACATATTTTCTTCTGTAGTTGCTTTACAAGTTATGTTTCCTTAACCTTGCTTTAGTTGCTTTACAAGTTATGTTTCTCTCATGTCTGATTCATTAATGCTTCACTGTTACAGAATTTATCAGTTTCATTCTTAGTGTAGTTTATCATATATCATTAAGATTAATATTAGATTAGGTTTAATAATTTCATTCTCCAATTCCTTCATTAAGCATAGGATTAGTTTTCCCATTTGTACCAAATAATGAAGGTATTCATAAATAGGGTTTGGTTCAGAAGTAAAATATCTTTATTAAGTTTTCTACTTGCTTCTAGACTTCATTAGTTCCAAGTCAATTTCTTATGGATAAAATGTAGGTCATCATGTTTAAAGTTAATTGTAGTTGGACAATCTTTAGTTTACATTTATTTGTAGAAGTTAAACTAGATTTAGTTCCATTTTGTTTCCTTGTCACATTTGAAAGCCACTTCGATACATTTACCCCTATTCCCATTACATTTGATACACTTCCTCAGAATACCCAAGGAGAATGGAATTAGCTAGTTTAGTGTAATCCTGAAATATTAACTAAGTACATAAAAGTAGTTGTCGAATTTGTTAAGTAGTTTGTAGGTTCTGTTTTAAGTCAAGTAGTTTTGATTTTAAGAAGTAGTTTGTTTAATTGAACAGTATTTGTTCTTTTTCCACTTTGTTTAATCATAGAGTATAGTAGTATAGCTTGATACTATTCTGATTTGTTGGTTTAGCTAGGCTTAGTTAATTCATTTGTTGTCTTTTTGAAGTTTGACTCGGTTTTTCATTTTGAAAGATATTTCGATCTTTTTTTTATTAAACATTTCTAAGGTCTGTCAAGCCAAAACTTAGGTCCCTTATACCTTAGCATATATTGTTCCACAACTCTAAGATTACCAACCCTGGTTGATAATTAAATATTCGGTGATTCTTTGAGATAGATCACACACCCAACACAAGGCACTAAAATAACATCATAGAAGCGCAACTATGGATATGCCAAATAAAACTACATACAAGGAAACAACCAAATACAAAACCTTGGGTTCATGCGAAAACATCCATGTCGATGGCAAAGGTAAGCTAAGCATAAGAGGTAAGCACTAAATTCTTTCTTTTCATTTTCAATCAAATCATGCTCCCTACAAAAGGAATAATTCACAGCTTGGGACAACTTTTCAGTAAAATTGGCAGCACGGTTTAGAGTATCCCTACTGGATAATAATGGCTGACCACAAGTAACCATACTGGGTAATGATGGTTTACCACATCCAAGTCATGAAATAGGACAGAGGGGGATAAGTAAGTAGATCTAATTGGAAGATATGAGCTTTCTCAGAAAAGGAAAGACATAGTAGGAATGACTCAATAATCAGCCAACAAACTGACGATCAACTCCGAGAAACAAAGTAAGTCATTTGGTCCTCCACCCCCAAAGCTTTGTGGTTTTATGTTGTTCAACAATTTCAGAAAATGACAAAGGGGTTTAAGAAAAGTGAACCAGATGACCATTCCTCAATCTATGAAAAACCCAAGGTACTCTTGATACTACGCATAGCGGGGTGGATGCCATTTATCACTGGGCTAAGAGGCCATGACACTAAAGTAGCCCTTGAATTTTCCCAAAACCTAAAGCATCTAAAGGAAGAGCTGTATGTTACTAGGGTGAAGGGGTTGTGCATCCGTCTAAATGAAGAAACAATTGCAGCGTACACAGGAATCCCCATAGGGATGCATTGGGGGAGAGACGACAAGGAAGCCAATATTAGTGCAAAACTATCTTTCTTTGGGCATGGTGAGCGGTATGAAGAGGACAAGAATGGCTTAAAAAGAGATTCCATGCCAAGACCGTGGGATAAAGTGGTTGTGGTCATCCTCAAATATATTAACTTCACAGTAAGGCTCAACTATATTCCAACCTACCATTTCAGGATACTTGATCTATGAAGGCACAGGGGGGAGATAAGACCCAATAACAATATCAACATACCCTTCTACCTATTACAATCCCTTTGGGAGATGAGTAGGGAGGTAACGCAAGGAAAAAGGGATGAATTAGCTCATCACGGGTTAATTAAGCTAATCATTTGCAAAGCAATGAAGGCCCAAATCCCTAAACTCTCTTGGTAAGAGTTCATCCACATCTCTGCCAGATATGTCTAGAGGATGAGGGGTACACCAAGCATGGGTGCAACCCCCGTCTCGGAACAGAAAGAAGAAAAATCAACCACCCAGTCATGGGTCAAAAGGAAAATCGATGTAGACATCGATGAAAATGAGGTTGTGGATGATACTTTGGTTAAAATAAAACATTCCAGAGATGCCTCCTGACAAAAACCTATAGGGACATTGTGCGGGTTCATGTGGTAGAGCAGAAGACTGAAGCATCAGACAAAATCCAAGGAGGATAAGAAAAGAAAGAAGAAAAAGGAAAAAGAAGAGGAAGACGAAGAATGGACCATATCCCAAGACCAATTAGATGACGATGATGATGAAACAAAACAAGGAGACCCTTTTATATCAAAAGAAGAAGAAGTTACACCACTCTAGAACCTTGAAAATGAAGGAATACGAATTAAGAAGGATGACAGGTTGACCGAGGCACTGTCCGAGTTAGAAAACGTTAGGGAAGAATAGGAAGCGATGAAGATTGAGGCACAGATCCACAAAGTCAAGGTCGTAACATCAGCTGCACCCCCATTCATGAATGAGAAAACCCATATTTTAAAGATGCAGCACACAGACCAATTAAAGCAAGCAGAACAACAAAACCAGGTATTGCAATAAAAATTGAACCAAACCCAGGAATTGTTGGCACAAAAGGACCAACAAATCTCACATATGGAAACCACCCTGGTCACCACCACAAAATTATATGAGGATATTTTCAGGACCAGACCTCCATCTTGGATTTATGTGTTATACCTTAAGGAGAAGTGGTGTCGTTTTTAGTTAGACAGGTTGAAGAATCACTTAACCTTGGAAATAACCACCCCAAATCAATTTGTAGATACCTCCCTAGAGAGCACATGATTCGATAAGGACCAGCTGTGTGAGTTCTTTCTTCACAACATGGTCGTGCCTAATTCACCCAATTGGTCACCCAATCCTTATATGGGTGAGTTCCAGCTCAGGGCATTGTGTTCATGGATGAACCACGAGATAGAAAGATCACAGGATGCTCACCTCTACCAGATGGAGGAATGGGGGAATGCACTTTGGATAAGAGCTGAAGCCACACGCCCAGAGAGGGTGGTCCAGGATCATCATACCATCACTTCAGATGAGGATCCGATCCCCATCCTCCTCAGAAAACAACAAGAATCCATTGAGAATTTTTATAAGACCATACAGGGCACACTTGACGAAGTACAAGAGGTCATAGGCGATAGATGGAAGAGAATTTCAGGAGTCCTAAATAAGTGTGAACCTCACTCACCCCTCAAACTGGAAGTTTTAATACGCATGGCAAGGATGTACAAGGAAGCTGTTGTATATAACAAAATCAGGTAGATTGGAATGAAGTTGAGCCCATTTTTCTTCCTCCCCCCACTAGTACAAAATGAGAGATAAGTGACTAGGCAACCAAAAATTTGGTCACCACAGTTTTTTCAAGGGATAAATGACCAAAATTGAGAAATTTTAAGTGAGCTAACTAAAAATGACCAAGATAAATGACCATTTTGGTCACGGGATAAGAACTAAACTAAAAATGACCAAATAAATGACCAATTGTTATGTGGTCATTTTTAGTTTAGTTCTTATCTCGTGACCAAAATGAATTTGTACAATTTACTAAATTTTAACACTGCAGATGGATTCTGAATCCATCTGCAGTGTTAACATTTAGTAAATTGTAGACCCCCTCATGGATTCATTGGGTTATTCACTCATTGTTTCATCAATTGGATTGAGTAGTGTTTTCAATATAGTGTTACCTAACTTGTTATTCTCATTAATATATAGACCCCTGATACCTCTTTATAGGGCATATCTAAGCTATATCGACATGTTTCCGAAGTTTCGAAAAATGACATCAGAGGCGAACCTAGTGAACGTTTTTGTAAAATCATTCTGTCTGCACTTGTTATTTTAAATCTCTAATTAATATAACTCTTATAAATTACTTTGCTCTAACCTACATGCATGTGGTGATTTAAGTGTTAAGTGTTTTCTAATGATGAAATGAGACATCATCATTGAAAAAAGGGAATTATTGAAGGGTATATATTTCAACAAAACTTTTTATGAAAATAAGATGAAAATACAAAATGTCAAAAAACATTAGTATGAGGAATAATTCTACTAAATTCTAACACTGCAGATGGATTTAGAGAAATCCATCTACAGTGTTAGAATTTAGTAAATTGTAGATCACCTCATGTAGATTGGACACCCCTTGTTGAAGTACCTATCACATGACCTTGGTGTTAGTGAGGAGAATAAGATAAACAATGAATAATATTCCTTATTTATGATGATGTACTTTATTCGTTGCTGGGGTTTTATTCCTTTTAAAGGTTTCCCCAAGGTAAAAAATTGTGTGTTCTCGTGGTTGATTGTTTCTTCTTTACTGCTGGTTATCTACTACTGCTATATAATCTCAATTCACATGTTAAAAATCTGCTAGAAATTAAAAAGAGACTATTAGTGCCATCAAATCAAACCTATATTAGAATTTAACACCCTTTACCTTATGTTTATGTCACTACTACTTTGTATGTGCAAATATCAACCAAGTGTTCATTTCTTGGGGTTCAAACATCCACTTGAGTACTCTATAACAGTGTGCCCTCTTACACATGTGCACTCCTAATCAATTGGTCTAACTGCCTATTTTCCATGCATGAGGCTAAACAACCAGGGTGTATCATCAAAAGGATTATGCTTACATCCACCAAATTGGAGCTTCCTTCAATTAATAGTGTGTTTGGACATTTATGCAAAGGTAGCTCTTGGTTTACACTCCCTGTGTAGGCACCCTTCGATTGATATTTTTAGACCTTTGCATGAGTAATTTGCTTCTACTACATGGGTAACTTCCACCTATGTTGTGAACTGAATGTTCAAACTAAACAATCAACGAGATAACCACTTAACTTATCCCTATTACTATTTTGTAATCAATGAAAATAAAATGAATGTGAAGGAGTACTAATGATAAAGCCTCATACAACTAAGAATATGTGCTGCCTACATACTCGTTGCACCAAGAGTAGCGAGGTGTTTACAACCCAGTACGAGAGAGATGTTGTCACTTTTGTCATGTTTGTTACATTACATATCATTCCCATATTGGCTCATAACTTATCAAAAGTAAGAATTAAGATAATTTAAAAAAAATTATACTTGAAGAAATTGGGTCCCGTGCTTAATAGATTCGGGTTTAAGATGGATTTATGTTAGTTGGTTTAAGATAATTAAGCAATCAAGAGAGGGATAAAATTTCCTGAATTTAAGAGTAAAAAACACACCTCAAGAAATTGGAGATACTTGATAAATCCAGGTTTAAGATAAATCTATACTTGTATTAAATCAATTATTATCTTAAAAATTCCATATCTTTAAAATATAGCTAAATCACATCCGTACATAAATGCAATGCAACCGGAGGTTATAACTATTTTCGAATCTTTTGTTCACATGACCACGTGCTGCGTTAGCTGTTGGTTGGGGTAATTATGCCCTCTCCCTCTTGTAATATAATAAATATAAAATATGATGCCCTATACTTCATGAATTAGATTGAAGAGGGGCATTGCAGCACAGCGGGGGTCAGAGCTCTGCCTATTCTTCTTCTTTCTTGTTGAAGAGGGTGCATACAGACGCCTCTCGTGGGTTTTTTCTCATCAGTAGTGGTGATCTTAGGAAGAGGAAGGAGAGCGATATCAGATCAGTCTGGTGTTCGAGTCCTTTAGAGAGATGGCAGGGGAGAATCCCAAGATAGGAAACATGTGGAATACAGTGAATCCATTTTTCAATGGAGGAGCCTCTGGTATGCTCACCACGTGTGTCATTTAGTCTGTGGACATGATCAAGGTGCTTTCTTTGTCTCTTCCTGTTATGTTCAAATTTTTGGGATTATTTTTTCTCGCTTTATGTTCAAATCCATTGGGGAGGAGATCGATCTTTCACCCACACCTCAGCTTTGTATTTTTTTGAATTTCTCAAATCCAACCCAATATATTATGGATACAGAATTTTATGCACGTCCATTGAAAAAAATGATCTCCTTGTTTTGTATTTTTATACCCTCAAGCTTTTGTTTGAGGCCCAAATAACAATCTGATGAATCACTAAGTTGCAATGTTAGTTTGTTTTGGGATGTAAAGGTTGACCCAAATTGGGCAAATTGTTGTAGGTGCACATTCAGTTGGGTCAAGGTTTGGGTTATAATGTGGCAAAGAACATGCTCATGGATGAGGGTTTTGGTGCTTTTTACAAGGTTAGTTTCCATTTTTTATGCTAGTCAATGTCATTTACTTATTGGTGTGGTCCTTGGTCCCTAGGATGATGTGATAACATTCTTCCTAATGGATTCTAATATCTCCTTAGAAGTGACTGTGCTTTGTGGTCCTTTTTATTGCAATGATGATCTTCGATGCCTACCTAGTTGCAACTTGCAAGCATATTAAGAAGCAAAGTAGCATATCCATGGTCGAGGATTTCACATATATTATGTTTTTTTATTGGCATCTTTTGACTGTTTCATGTGTGAATATATAATCTCAATGTTTTTTTCCTAGTTTAAGGATTGATGCCATCGGGTGTGTGCGTGTTATCATTGATGGAATGATAACTGCATTTTGTATACGCGTGATGTAAAATAATTTTTTTTGGGAAAAGACTTCACTCATGATGTCGTTTCTCAAATGCTTGCACTCACCAATTCTGGTCAGATGTTAAAGTGCCCTGTTCTCCTAAGGGTAACTTGCCTATCCATATCTTTCAACACACAACACACATGCTGTGTTGGATCTATGCTTGTTGTTGGGAAAATGCTACTGCAGTGGAACCACCAAATCAAACTCATTTGGATTGCCCATGCTTTGAAAGTAGATGCATAAAGGCTCTACCTCAATGTATTACAAGGCCATTGCTTTTATGATCCCTATTTGTTCATCTACCACTTGCTAAGTAAACAAGATTTTTGGTCATCCAAGCCTAAGGTGGACATAATACATATATAGACAATCTGTTGGTGGCTTTATAAATTTTCTGAGAGAGTCTAAACTTCAAAAAAATACAAAGATATTCCTTTTTTTTCAAATTTTCAAATATTTAAAACAAACCCCTCCCTCTAGCCTTTTTATGGGCAAATGTAACAGTGAATAACTCATTTGTTCTCAATCCCCTGCTTTTCCTCTTCAAACCAAGCAAACAAATTCCAAAAAAATCCAAAAGTCTCTTGACTCCAATATTTTTCTTATTTTTGGTGATGTTTTCGAACATTGTTATAAACTATATACAAGCTAAAATGCCTCGTACTTGGACTATCAATACAGTATCCGTTTAAATAGACACAAGCATAGCATCACACAAGACAACATAATTTCTAGGAAATACTGTGGACTATCAATACAGTATCCTTCTAAATAGACACAAGCATAGCATCACACAAGACAACACAGTTTCCAAGAACTACTGTGAGCAAAGACAACCCATGGTTATACATCTGGTTCATTCGGAGATGGATTGATATACTCCTCAATGTGAAATGTCTGTCAATTTGTTTTGTCTAATATCGCATCCAACTTACTATCCAGCCTATTTGCCACTTCTTCAATCAGGTCACAGTTGTATCGGATGTATCCCTTGTAGAGTCGAGGTTGAAATATGTGCCCCAAAATATATCAAGGTCCTTAAAATTGTACTCCCTAGATATGTATAAGGTTTGGTGTTCTCAATCTTTTCCTTTGAAGTAGAAGTGTCAGTTAGATAAAGATCTCTTGGTCACATTGAAAATCATGATCATTGTTTTACCAAGGCTAACCACCAACTAAGATAACAATAATTGTACAATACATGATTTGTCTTTGAAGGCCCTTAGGAGAGGAGGTTAAGAGGATCACATTGTCAACAAATAAAAACGAAGTGATTATGATGTGATGTAAGAGACAACTGTTCCTTTGTTGTATGTGATTTGTGAGAAAAGACTCCAACTTATCTATGTAAATCCCAAAAGGGTGGAGAAGGAGGGTAACTGTGCTTGACTCTTATGGTACTTAAAATAAAATCAAATAAATCGCTAGCAAAACAGAATCATCTGATGACATTATTGTAGAGTCTCCTGATGTAGCCAAAATATTCTCAAAGATGTCAATGTTCATTAAGCTCTAGAATAATTCCTCTCTTGGGTTAGAGTTGAATGCCTTTTGAAAGTCAACAAAGCGACAAAAGACTTTCAAAGAGAGATGTTGAGCCTCTTCAATGATAGCTCACAGATTGAAGATATGTTTGGTAGTTTGGAACTTCCATAAAAAACCGGCTTGTCCTCTAGCTTTGACGTTTCTCCTTTCATTGTGTTTTGAAAGCTACATGTTAAGCATTGTAGCATAGATGTTGGAAAAAGTGTTCCCAATCATGATGGTTTTGTAATTATTAGGGTAAAATGTATTCCCAATCATGACGGTTTTGTAATTATTAGGGTAAAATGTATTCCCCCATTTGCAAACAGGGTGAATGGTATGATGGGACCATGAAGATGGAAAACCATGACAAACAATATGATTCCATAGTGCGACTATGTAACCATGTAGAAAACCAATACCATGTTTGAGAAACCTTGCCTGAATTTCTTCTTTGTAGCTTTGCTAGTGCTCATATTCTTGATTGCTCATTTGATGTTTCCAAGGGAAAACAAATGACAAGAGGGGGGAGGGTTGGGAATATTATTTGGGAATTGTCAAGGTACATCATAAAGGGAGGTGGTATGTGAGAGTAAGGAAAGACGATCTATGTAGTGTGGGAGAGAGACATACTTATGAATTAGGCTACACCAGAAGGATTTGATTAAATTATGGAGATGTTTAAGAAGTTTTCCCTCCTTGCGGTAAGAAAGTTGTGCTTCTTATGATGAGGGAGGTGCTTTTAATCTCTCTAAGTAGATGGGATGGAGGGGGCGGGTGTCATGAGAGAATGAAGCAGAGATGTCTATGCAAAAGTTTGCACTCATTGAACCATTAATTGGTGGGGTAGATGCTAAGGATGGGGACATGTATACAATGTCAAATGGTGTGGGAGTAGGAGTTGTTTCATCCTCCCAAACAATCTTAGAGCGAAGGATGTACTTACCCCTCACTGGTGTGGTGGTAGGAGTTGAGTGTAGCCTACCAAATAATATTAGATAAAGGTTTGTACTCAACCTTGATTGTCTTGAGGGAAGAGAAATGGGGGAGAGGTGGGGTCAGCTGAGTGAGGAAAAATGTATAAGAATTAGCCTACTCAATGTCAAGTTGTAGGACTGAAAAGGTCTGCTTTCCCTTCTAGAGAGAGGATGGTTGAACCTGGTTCTCCTATTTTCATGATATTGTCAAATTTCCTACATGAGGGATTGCCCAATGAGGCGGGGGTGGGGGTATATATTAGATGGGGGTGGCCTTTGTTGAAAACCTGCTTAAATCCTATATATAAAATAAAATCGGGGTTGGTTTTTGAAGGTACCTATTGGAGTAATAAGTATCTGCCAGCGGCGGTGGGGTGGCTGTAGGAAAGGGTGTGTGACTGTGACAAAGTAGCTGTGCTAGACTGGGTTATACCCCCAGGAAGCAGGTCCTGGATGAATACAGCAAGCTGATACACAAAAATGGGAAAGCCAGGTCTATGTTCAGGGTCGGGAACAGGCCAAAACACGAGGGAAGATAATATTTATTCTCGGGAACAGTGCTACAGGTTGGGTAGGTTGATAAGGACGAGCAGGTCGACGCACAAGGGCAGATGATCTGTTGGCAATGTCAGGATGGTATACTTGGACACACATGAGGGCATGAGTGAGCATCACCATGCCTAATCCTTAGGCTGATGTGAGCAATGAGTCATGGCTGCACTAGATAGTTTTACTTGGTCCGGTTCCCCTGCTAAGTAGAAATTCTCACAGTTGAGATAAAATTATTCCATCAAATATTGAAGAAATATTGTGCATGTCCCATTGGACAAGGGGACATATTGGCAACTTCTCATGATTGTATGCAGCTGTAGCGTGACATATTGAAGCCCCCTTGTCAAACACTTAAATGAGCTGTCAAATTTTATTGCAGGTTGAAGAAATACTGTTCACAGAAGAGAAGCTTTGAGTTGAAGGCATTCAATATGGCATGTTACAACTCAGATTCATAATGAGAGGCATTACTGGGAAGATTATGTAATAGGAACAAAGGTAATATTTATGATTTATATCAACTGAGAAGCACGAAAGACATACCATGCCATTGCATGTTTATTGTTGGTATATGAAGGTAAATGTTAGCCTAAGTTGTGTGTGATAAATATATGCCTTACTCTGAACACTTTGACCATGCATAGAGTCCAGATCAAACTTGCTGAAGTTTTCTATTTCACGAAAAGAGACCCAAGGGACTATCAGTTGTCTTACCAGGGTGATCCTCTATAATGCTAGACTTTTATGATTTATCCAGTTTAGTTAAGAGCTATGGTTGATTGCCACACCAATACATAATATATTTCATACTTGGTCAATGCTATTTTAAATACTCTCTCTACTACAATGGAATATATGGATCTTAGAGAATAGAAACCTTATAGGCTTATACAGTTAAGTATTGAAGGGAAATGGCAGAATGCTACTCATTGGATATTTGGCATTGGCTCTATCCCTTCCTTTCTCATTCACTGAGTCTATAGAAATCCTTATAAAATGAAGTGTAAGGCATAAATAGATTCTATAAGAGCAATAATCTGGATATGGGAAGTCCCACTTAGCAATAAAATTAAAACAAGGTCTTTTAACCTTTTTGCATAATGAAGATTGCAAGATCATAGGTTTTCAAGGACCATCATTAAGGCTGGATCATGAAAGACTGCATCTATAATAAGGGATGGAGTCCTTTTTTCCTTATAATTTCTAAATTATATATACTTGTTCTGTCCATTAAGAATAAAACACACAGATTTTCGGTCAATGTGCTAATATTGCTTGATCTATCTTCAATCTAATTGTGTCTTGGAATCAATGCGACCGAGCTCCATATCAAATTGTGTACATAAATAGTAGATGTACTTTTTATTATTGTATGAGTTTCCTACTTTCTTTAGGTACTTGTGGTTGTGTGATTTTTCATTTTATTTAGGATTTACCAAGGTTGTTGAATCATTTGTTTGTGATTATTTTCCAGGTTGGGACCTAATTTGGTAGTTGCTAAATTTGCAGGTTGTAACTCCGATCAAGATGACATTTGAAATGTAAGAATTTCTACAAAGTTAGGTTCACTTAGTATTTTTGATTCGTTTAATATTTAACATTTGATCTTTCCTTTCCATAAAGCTTACCTTAATTGCATATTTCAGATGTGCAACTTGTGTTGTTCCAATCAGCGCTTTCTTTACATCAAGTCTCTGGTAAGTGTTTTTAAATAATACAGTTTATATCAGTCTGGCAAAGTACAATAAAAAATAACTTGCATAAAATTCCATAAATTTCAATATTATATAGATAGATATTTACAATTTTACACTACCAATAAAATTCATGATTTCTCTAAATGTCTTTGTGGATGCTATTTGATCGAGGCGTAACTGGAGAGCAAGTTACTGCAGAGACTCTAGAGCAATGCATTAGGCAGTCATAAAATGGTACTATCCATTTCTATAGTTTATGATCTTATATCTGTTGCTCTTTCTAGGTTTGGAAATACTGCATATCTTCATATTTTAATGGCCTTCATTCAGATGATAAAAGCCCTGAGTATGTATCCAATACTGCATATTTTCTATTTTGAAAATTAGATTTTTTCATTTACCTTTGCAATTGCTCTCAGATCAAATTAATTTATGAAATTCTCTCTAAAAGTCTTGAATCTGCACCTTTGCAGTGCCAGTTGCAACCTTCCTGATGGCTGTTATCTGTGGTACTCACAAACTGAGATATAATTTATTCCTCAATATGCTAGTAGTCAGTATTGGAGTTGTTGTTTCTTCATATGGAGAGATTCATTTCAACATAGTTGGAACGGTTTACCAAGTTACAGGCATATTTGCAGAAGCTCTTTGATTGGTATTAACTCAAGTACTCCTTCAGAAAAAGGCGTTGAGCTTAAATCCAATCACCAGTTTGTATTACATAGCTCCTTGCAGGTATTGTGTTTGCCACTGACCATCCAATTATGAAGATTTTCAAGTGTTTGCTACTTGGAAAAAGGGATTTTTTCAAGTTCTGCTATTATAATTTATAGCATGATCTAAAATAGCCAATTAAGGAAACATATTCTTTAAAAAAAAGAATTGTATATGACATGCTTATCTTATTCTATGGTCTATGAACCACATGACTGTTGTTTTCAATTTTAACCTTTTTACAAAAAATAGTGATATCAAAGTATCTGTTATTGTGATAAAGTTTCATCTGATTATATTGTGATGTTGTTTCTTTCTATCTTCGTATGTGACTGTTAACATCTGTCTTTATGCTTTGGCCTTTGATATCATTTGTTTGTTTATATGGGATATCTATCTATGCTCATATCACAAATTTCATAGTCCTTGGATTTCATACAGAGTTATTGTCAGTCTGGAAAATCAGTCTTAACAAATGTTGATAGAACTGCAGATAACCTTTTAAAGAGGTATAACAAACTTAACAAATTTACCTTGACATGCATATTTGGTGTGTCCATAGAATTGCTTGAGGCTTCGTAGCTTAAGCTTTGTGCATAATCATAGTATTCCCATGTTTGTTTTGAGTTCTGCATATTCTTAATAATTTAAATTTGTCAACCATGTACCCTTAATAAACTCATCTGTCATACACGGAGAAATTTTAAATCATCAATATGCAAAGAAATTAATCCTGATGCTTAGCATTTTGCTAAATGCTTCTTAGATATATACCTTCATGCATCTTCCTATTTTTCCAGTTTACCATGATGGGTGGAGGTTAAAAGTTTCCATGCTTAGCTGATATTCATTACATAATGGTTTTATGTCTCTCTTGCAGTCTTGGGTTTGCTATGCAATACTAAATGAAAAAACTCTTGAAACTGTTATCCTATTTATTTTCCTTGTAATTTTTTCCTTAAATTAACATTGTTTCATCCCCTCTATCATCTTAACTTTTTCTTTGTATTTTGCGGTTTCCTATTTTATTTTGTCCCTTGGTATTTGTTGGAGCAACCTTTAATGGAGGTTCAGCAGTTGCAGTTCAATTTTTTGATTTTTTTATCAAATGCTCTTTGTGCATTGGCACTAAACTTCTCCATTTTTCTTGTAATTGGGAGAATTGGAGCAGTCACTGTTAGAGTGGTTGGTGTTCTAAAGGATTGGATATTGATTGCACTTTCAATAGTAGTATTTCCAGAGTCAGCAATCACAGGCCTCAACATAATTGGATATGCTATCGGTAATATACATGCTTCTGTTGTACAAATGTATATGATTCTATTTCAAAATGTAATGTTGTCGAAATGTGTCCCTTATGCTGGAAAATTGTTGTTTGGATGCATCTCTTTATGGTGTGGTAATGTATAACTACTTGAAGGTGAAGGATGGGCGGGCCATGAATCAATTATCCATTGATGCTGCAATAGAAAAGTCAAAAGCATCAATCAAGGTAGGCTTTTATGTGTACTTGAATTTTGTAGAGCTCATGCTAATTTTAAAAGATGGTGTATGCCAAAATTCTTTCTACTGTCGTTAGAATTTATAAAAAAGTTATTACAAAAGCAAATTTAGGCACAATAAACAAGCAGGATCATTGATGACTAAGGAATGGGACAAAATTGATTTACAATTTTTAGAATTTTATATAAGACATGAGTTTAGTTAATCTTAGGTCATATAACACTGAAAGTTGAGATCAACTATTGTGGCCTTCATGTGATGTTACAAAATATGAATGATGTGTAGCAAATGCCAAAGCTATCACTTCTGTGTGTTTTTGTCATTTAGTTGTGGGGTAGTGAGTATGCCTGTTACTCTAATGCCAACAGAAAGGATTTCTGAGTAAAAGCCAGACTTAATAATTATATTGAAACAACTAATAGTCTTTTGTACTCTTCTCCTTTTTGGTTCTGTAAGATAGGATAATATAAGATAATTTTAAATGCTCAGAAATCCTCAAGTAAGAGATCGGTGGGACTCAAGAACTTGTGAGTGGCTATTAAACAGTGGGAATGTCCTAGATTGAAAATGTTATCAAAATATGAAAGGTATAAATGACAATAAAAGAATGAGAAGAACAAGAGCTAGGCAAACACTATGAAGCGCAAGGCCCTATCTCCACATCGACGTCACAAGTGGAAATAAAAGTAGAGGAAGAGGGGGGGTGTTAAACTAAATCTCAGATTATTATGGTCAAATTAGATATTAATAAAGTCACTTCAACTTTAGATTATTCTATGTTTTATTTCATTTCATTGTGTTTCTTAGTCTTTCCCACATTCATAAAGTGGATTGACTTGACAAGATTCTAACCCTTTATAAGAAAGCTTTCACTTTCTCATTTATGCAATATGAATAACTCTTCCTAGTTAATCTTGATTTCTTTGTTTTCGATTTCTGTGATATGGTATCAAAGCTTAGTTAGAGTCACTGAGTGATACCACATGGCATGAACTTATTCCTATGTATAGGATTATGAAGACATCTTTATGGGCTACTTCAGTGATACATGTTGTTAAATGCTAGTAAAAAATACAGCATTAGAGCAACAACTTAATTCACTGGTTGTAAAATTTGCAGGGATTTGTTATCAAGAAACATTGTAGAGACTTCTCATAACTCATCACTATGAATCTGTGTGCTTTTGATTTAAACAAACAAAGAAAGATTCCCAATTATTCACTGCAAATACACTCTAAATTCTAATATAGAGCATTCTTAATAACTGCAATGTGCAAGACCCATAATGAATTCTATTTAAGGGTGCTAGCTCAATGGTAGAGCACCTGCCTTATAGGCAGGAGGTTGGTGGTTCGATTCCTTTGTGCCCTATTTATATTCTGAAAAAAAAGAGATAAATGACTAAAAAAATGACCAAAATTTGCATATAAACGATCCACTAAAAAGAGATAAATGACTAAAAAAAGACCAAAATTTTCATATAAACGACCACCAGTACAACATAAGAGATAAGTGACCAAAAAAATGACCAAAATATGCATATAAATGACCACTTTTGAGTTGGCAATCGCTGGAAGCAAATTAGCGGTCATTTATCACGTGACAAAAAATGTGGTCATTAATTGTGACAATTAATGACCAAAGATATTACCAAATTAGTGACCAAATATACGACAAATTATATGACCACAAGATAAGCTATAAATGACCAAGCTAAATATGATCCCATTTTTGTTCGTGTGATATATGACCACTAATTTGCTACCAGTGGTCACCAACTCAAAAGTGGTCATTTATATGCGGATTTTGGTCATTTGTTTGGTCGCTTATCTCTCATTTTGTACTAGTGCCTTGATAATGAAAGAGGACATTGATGAGGACGAAGAAAGAAGGGCTTGGGCTAAGGAGGTATAGAGCTTGGGATATCACAGACAGGCAGGCGCTCCTAGATTTTTTTCCTGGGACATCAGAGAAGCCATTGTACCTCAAGATGGGTCATCCAAGGATGGGTAACATCTTCAAGTTCGAGGGAGATGATGAGTCCATGATATATGTACTCCATAGACTCTTTTATGCCACACATAAGCGAAGAAATGATCAGAAAGCACCTCTTTCTATAGGGAAGAATGCACTTTGGTTGCTAATTAAACAAAGAAATTTAGTAATTATCTTTTCTTATGTTTTAGAGTTTTTATTTACTAATTATGTGAATAAATCCGTGTGTGGATAGAGCGCAGGTGAACTGGAAGAATAACAATGTTGAGCTCCAAATTGAAGATCGAAAGAGATACACTGAATTTATTTTCTCATAATTTGTAGGAAAGAATAATGTTATTCAGGATCGTGATTTTCAATGTAAAACTAGGGTATAAGTTTCTAATAAATAGAGACACTTGAGTAGCAGGGGTTCTCTCGTACATTTTTTAAGACAATATTTGGCATTTTTCTAGAGCAGATACTCAGTTTACAATTTCTACAGTTATGATGGAATTTATGAATTTATAATGAAAAACCAATGTTATTCTAAATCTGTGAGTTTATAAGTTTTCTTTTCCTCCTGTGATGCACATTGGGGGGGGGGCTCAGTGCGTAGCTCAAGAGTTTTGTCTCTTTATTTTCATATTTTCATGCATTCTATCGTTCATTCCAAGAAATAATTATTCGCTGATCATATTCAAGGTTATGTGCAAAATGTATTTTCTTCTGTAGTTTGTTAATATTGTGTCTGTAGTTCCAATACACTGCATCTGTAGTCTTGTAACCCCCATCTGTAAACTGCGATTCCCATATTTATATTTCCATTGTTTTATATCGACTAGATTAGATTCGTTCTTTTGAATGAAGATTTCTTGTTCTAAACTTGAAAGATCTCTGGTTCTATTAGGTCAGATTTGCATGCTTTAAAGATAGATATATTTTGGATTTCGAAGCTTAAAGTTTCTTTCTTTCTTAGGTTTAAATTCATATTTAAATTCCCTCTTTCTTAAAAGTTAGTTCTTTGCTTTCATAGATTAAGAGTTTCATGTTTTCTTAGAACAATTTCCTGCTTTCTTAAAAGTTAGTTCTCTTCTTTCATAGATTAAGAGTTTCATGTTTTCTTAGAATAATTTCCTGCTTTCTTAAAAGTTAGTTCTTTGCTTTCATAGATTAAACGTTTCATGCTTTCTTAGAATAATTTCCTACTTTCCTAGACTTAGTTTTCTGCTTTCCTAGATTTAGTTTTGTATTTCTCTTTATCAAATTGATTGTGATAATCCCTTAAATTATTTCATCTCCACTAGAACAACTCTCCAACATTTATTTAAAACACATTAAGCACCCAATGACGAAGATCCTCTCAACGTAGTGCACATATAGTGCGTAGCACCTCTGAAGTTTGCACGTTGCCTGGTTGATATTTAAAGTGAACTTCTCCAAAGAATACATGTAAAAAGGTAGACATTTTTGGAGCCCACCACATGCCATGAAGTTTGAAAACTTCTTTGATGAAAAGTTCAACCACTTGGATGGCTGCAATATTAGTTGTAACAACAAATAAATGTACATGTTTAGTCAATCTATCAACCACAACAAAAATATTGTCTTTACCTTGGCTTTTGGGGAGCTTAGTGATGAAATCCATTGATACACTTTCCCATTTCTGTTTAGGAGTAGGAAGTGGTTGTAAGAGTCTAGATGGATGAGTATGCTCTACTTTGTTTTTTTGACATGCCACACATGATCTAACATACTCCATCACTTCCTTCTTTAGGCCCTTCCAAGAGAATATTTCCTTCACTTTCCTATATGTCTTCACAAACCTCGGATGTCTTGCTAGGGACACATCATGAGCAATCTCTAGGATATTCTTATTTAATGAGGATTAATGAACCAAAAATATCCTATCCTTATGATAGGTGATATTGAGAATATTGTAAGTATCATCATGAATTAGTCCATCAAATAAATCACATGCAAACTGATTCTTTGCATACTCTACTCCTAGTTGTGCTTTCCAATCATCATGACACTACATCAATGCAAAGGTTGGTTTTCTGGAAAGTGCATCATCTACAATATTCATCTTACCCTTATTGTATTCAATGTAAAAGTTGAATGCTTGGACCTTGCTTACCCACTTTTGTTTCCTGTTATGATCAATCTTAATGATGAACTTAACACCCACAAGATATTGTCTGAACTTGACTAGTGCATGCATGATGGCTAGCATATCCTTATCATAAACTGAATATAATCTCTCATGGGGTGCAACTTCCTACTTTCAAAGGATAGGGGATTCTTGTTTTTCATCAAGACTACTCCAATCCCATTCCCTGAAGCATCACATTCAAGAACAAAAGGTTGAGAAAAATATGGAAGTGTAAGAACATGAAAACTACACATTACCTCCTTACTCTTATTGAATGCTTGTTAAGCATCTTTTGACCAATTGAAGGCTCCATTATTAGTAAGGTCTGTCAACGGAGATGTCTACTTTGAAAATCCTTTGACAAACTTTTGGTAGTAACTGCATATCCAAATAAGTGCAACATCCAAGGTACTTCAGGGTTTCTAGATCCATTTCCTAGATGATGATTTGGTGTCGATAGGAATAGATCCATTAGAAGGAGGGAATTAATTCATCCCACATCAACCGATATGAAACATAGATCAATATTATGATATATTCTAGTAGGGATACAAGATCCAACACTGTATACTGACACAAGGAAGGCCAACATGATTGGTCAGGAATATTTGAGGAATGGATGGCATTGTTTCAACTTCCCTTGAACACATAACATGATGCAGAATGGACACTTGTAAACATAGGAATTGAGTAACCAACCTTAATGAAATTTTCCAATTCCAGATGCATTAAAAAAAGCTCCATTGATGACAGGAGGATAACCCATCTGTAGAGATTTGTTCAAAATATTGGTACAATTTCCTAAGGAAAATGTAAATGGTGTACTGATAGCGGATACCAAATTATGTGCCATGTTCAAGGGTGACAAGGGCTGATTGTTGCCATTTTTTCAAAGATGGAATATGATATGATTCAATTCTCCCCCTTTTTTTGGATTTTTGTTTTCCAAAATTTAATACATTTTTACTTTATTAGCTTGAAAAAGGAATAAAGTGTGCTATGGTACATTAGAGGAAACATGTGTCTCAAGGGAATGCGCCTATATTTCAAGGGAACGGGTTAGTACAAGGAAACGATACATATTGCAAACAAGGGCTAAGCTAGTTATGTACACTTTTATGAGTGTTTCCTCCATAGGTATGGGCCAATTACAGAGAAGCAATAGTTTATAGGAATCACATAACAAAAAGTGAATGCAAAGGAAAATACGCAACATAAGGAAAAATAAATGAAGCAGTAGGAACATATGTTCAAGTGGATATTTTAACACATGTGTTATTACCCAAAATGACCCTCCAGGTTGTCAGAGTAGGACACTTCAGGGTAACCACAAAACCACTTAAGGAAAGGTAATCTGGCTTCTTCTTCTCCAGAGAGGGATCTCTCATAGATTTGGTTTAACAAGGCCAGATATATGAATAAAATTGAGATAGAATTATTGTTTGGTTGGAAGCAGTGTAGAGCTTCTTTGGGCGATGGAGTCAAAACACCATAAATGATTAAAGTGACAGTGCTTTGCAAAGAAAACCCCACAGAGGTAGGATAATTACCCCCTTATAGTCAAAGAGATTTTGTTTGGTGACAAAGAAGAAGATATGAACGAACTATCAACACAGAGCACCTTAAGATGAATTCTATATCGATTTTAGCAAAAAATTGTTTGTGGATGCTTAGAATGAAAGAGACCGAGCATAACATGTATGAATTCAGTCCCAATATGCACTTATCCAAGCATGAAAAAGAATAACAATACGAATTAGAGAATGAAGGAAACATTCACATGAGAAAAGAGTATATAGATTGCAAGACAGATAACACAGGAATTTCTAGTAAAATTACTTGCTCGGCTCTACCATATTTTCATCAAATGTGTCTTAGAAATACTAAACACATGAGCCTCTCAGGTCTCAAAAAGTTCCAACCCTTTACTATCTCTATTACATGGGAATATATAGGCCCTTAGGATCGAATTATCTAGCATAAAAATGTTTACATCCGTGTTGATACCTATCTGGCCCAGTCCATCATCTTCAAGAATTATCTGCAAAAGGAATGGATGCTGGTAGATAGGCCTGAATAATTTTACGTGTGTCTTTGTATTATTTGCTAGCTGTAACAACTCCTAAGCAGCTGGCAAGCTCCTAGTGCTCTCAAATATGAGCATGCTTCACATTCAAACGGGCCTCAAAAAGACTGATACGATGGGATACAAAAATATCATAAACAAACCAGCACCCTACTACTAAGATATTATTTGGCCTTGCTGGTCAAAGAAATACTCCACCTTCAAGGAGTCAGCCACCTATTCTTTTTCTGTTGAAGGAGGGAGTGTCACCTCCTCAGTGGGAACGATGAAATCTTTGAGAATATCCATGTTCTGGTGAGTGTTCTGCTCAACCTTCCAGACCTCTCCCTTTCTCATCCATCGAGCCTTCTTGTGCACCTGTTGACCTTGCTACTCCTCGAGCTTGCTGGTTGTGATTTCCTCCAGGTGGTCGAATTTTACACAAGATGCAGGAGCATGCTCATCCTCCACGTCGGACCATGCCTGCTCTGGTACAAAGATCATTTTGGCTTCTCAATATTCTTCCATGAACGGATCTTTACTAAAATCATCTAGGTTGTTGAGTCTGCCACCTCTTTGAACATGGATACTAACAGTATACCTTGCGGAACCATTTATAACGGCCGTGACAATGATGGCAGCTAGGAGCAATCATCTTCGCACGATCGTCTGATTGGGCTCATCGAGTGAGAGGGAATGATGAAAGAGGTCTGGGCTGATTCCAAACTAGCTTCAACCAGACTTCCACGTCACGTGAGGAGGCACATGACATCTTTGATGTGGCATTTTTCTCTTGGACCATCATTTGACAGCAGATGCGCCTCTCAACCATTGATCTTGACCTTACTCGCATCTAGGTCATCCAAATATGCGCCCTCCTACTGTGCTTCATAAATTATTGGGTCATTGATCGCCCGTGTTATATCAATCAGTGAACAAAACATCGACCGCAGATATGAACTTCATTGGATCTGGGCCATCCAAACTTGCACCTACTACCAAAAGTTCACGGATTTGGAAAGTCCCCTTTCCTGACACACTTTGAAATCATGAACTTAATGACGACCGTAGATCTGTTCCACCAACCATCGATCCAACATCCAATTTGATCGGGGCTTAACCTTTCTGCTTCCGCTTACAACACTCCCTCTTCCTTAGCGAGATCGCTTCTCAGCCATGGATTTCCATCACCGCGGATATCTGCCTTTCGTTTATGCCATCGTTTAACCAGGGCGGGTTTTCTGCATTTTGATCCTTTTAGTGATGTTCAAAAATTAGGGCTTCAAACTATTTCGCTTTTCCAGCTACACTACACACCCCTAGCCCTTGTTTGGCCCCTCATGGGTCTTATGAATTGGGAAACCGAGGCCATTGATCATTATCTGCAAGGGTCTAATCCTCCCAGTCACCCAAGAAAAATTTGGTGCTAACAACTGGCTCCAATTAGGGATGCTATCATCCCTGTGAGGTAGCAAAGAACCCGTAAACCCAGTAACTGCTCCATTGGGCCACTCCCATTACAAACTGCAACATGTAGCTCTTCATCTAAGACCGAAAATTAAAACCAAAAACTGAAATGTCTGAAGCCAAGATGAAACTGGACTTCACATGCTGAAAAACAAACTGAAATCAGTATCATACTGCTGAACTGAAAATGCTGAAAAAGGTGCTCGCCCTAATGAGCTTATTTATGCACAGACTACCCTACCCTATATTACTAAAATGACTACAGTATCAGGTGATACAAAAGTGCCAATGTAACCAATCCAACAACTGATCCCATAAGTAAACTCCCTTATCATGCTGGACTAAAACCAAAAAGTAAGAACAGAATGACCAAAAGCAATGATGATTAGTGCAATCTTCTTGGCAGAAGAAAAACAATTACTCCAACTGAAGAGTTTCTCCATGTAATCAGCTACTAGGTCATAAAAGGCTTGATATCCTCCAAATTTCTCTGTTATTTCTTTGACATGACAAGGCTACCCTAGCTGTAACTTATCTCACACCCTGTCAAGCTGTGGTCTTACTTGTGGACTGGCAGAATTACCTTAAAGGGAAATATAACCAGTATACCTCTCTTTTGTCATCCATGCTAAGTATAGGAATTGAATGTTCATGACAAGTTTGAAATAGGACCTGAAAATCATGTATGTTTGATCCCTTAAGCATCCCAATAGGACTAAAACTATCAGCTTCATGCATACCTTTCTATTGTAACTGTAGATTTGTAACATGAGAGGTTGCCTCAACACATGGGATATCAATAACATCCCCCTCTTGGTTGTTTAGAATTCCTGGATTAAAAACTTGATTTTGCTATGGTGTTTTGAAAGAAATACCTTCTTGATTCTCAAAGGGATCATGGAGGATAATTTCTTCTTTATAGAAAGATTCTGGAAATGAAGTGTTAATATTTAATATGCTAAGACTGAAAATAGCAGCATTACATTCCATTTAACAATAATAGCATATACAGGATCACTGAAGAAACAACAAGCATAGCATAAACACAAGAGACACAGATTTATCCTGGGAAACCCTCATGGGGTAGAAAACCCAGTAAAGCTTCCTCAATATAGATGACCAGCAATACACAAAGATGCAAACCAAAGATATGATCTCCTCCTCCACCATAGCAGACCTCTCCTCCACAAGTGCGACTTTCTCAAGTGAGTGTGTGTGTCAAATGAGGAACACACCTCCTCTATTTATACACTACACTGACATGTATTTTACACAGGTACACTTAGGCTCGTATTTAACCAATGGGTTAAATACCCCACTACAACTGATTGGGCCGACCCCTCTAGGGTGGTCTAATAACCCTTTGACCCACATAACATATACAGGGCCGACCCCCACTAGGGAAGTCTAATAATCCGAGTTACCACATTCCGACGGAGGAATAAACATCTCCGGATATACAATAAGATCTTCACGGAGGAATGAAACATCTCCGGAATAATAAAGTACAAATATAATATTCTTTGAAGTTACAATATCTCAACACTCCCCCTTAACGAGAAGGATATTATAACAACATCTGCACGAGCAAGGATTCATCAACATCATACATGATACATCTATAAATCATTGGAAGCTTTCTCAACATCATCAGTAACTCAAGCAGTTACTGAAACATCTTCAATACTAGAACATCGACATCTTCAGTATTGAGTCTTTATCTTCTGTAGCACTTGAACAGCTACAACAATATCATCATCTGGATCCTCACGATTATCGTCATCACACGATCATCAGCATCGTCATCTCATGATCATCAACATCGTCATCACACGATCATCAGCATCGTCATCTCACGATCATCAGCATTGTCATCTCACGATCATCAGCATCGTCATCACACGATCATCAGCATCGTCATCACACGATCATCAGCATCTTCATCACACGACCATCAACATCGTCATCACACGATCATCAGCATCGTCATCACACGATCATCAGCATCATCATCTCACTATCATCAGCATCGTCATCTCACGATCATCAGCATCGTCATCACACGATCATCAACATCGTCATCACACGATCATCAGCATCGTCATCACACGATCATCAGCATCGTCATCACACGATCAGCAACATCATCATCTAGATCATCACGATCAGCATCATCGTCATCTAGATCATCACGATCAACAACATCGTCATCTAGATCATCACGATCAACAACATCATCAATACAAGTATAAATATCATTAATACAAGTATCCTCATCAATACAAGTATACACATCATCAATACAAGTATCCTCATCAATACAAGTATACACATCATTAATACAAGTATCCTCATCAATACAAGTATACACATCATCAATACAAGTATCCTCATCAATACAAGTATACATATCATCAATACAAGTATCCTCATCAATACAAGTATACACAATAGCAGCATACCCTGCAACACACAAGATCCAATTACGGGATGATCAATCCCTCTCACTTTAGGACATAGGTCCAATGATGATACAATCCTGATCCGCTTACGGGATGATCAGTCCCTCTCGGTTTAAGACAACTCTCATGTCCATGGATGATGCAATCCAGATCAACTTACAGGATGATCAATCCTTATCACTTTAAAACACCTCACCATGTCTAGGGACGAGGCAATCCCAATCTATTTACTGGATGATTAGTCCTTATCACTTTTAAGACATCTCACCATGTCGAGGAAATCCCAATCTATTTACAGGATGATTAGTCCTTATCACTTTAAGACATCTCACCATGTCTAGGGACGAGGCAATCCCAACCTATTTACAGGATGATTAGTCCTTATCACTTTAAGACATCTCACCATGTCTAGGGACGAGGCAATCCCAATCTATTTACAGGATGATTAGTCCTTATCAGTTTAAGACATCTCACCATGTCTAGGGATGAGGCAATCCCAATCTATTTACAGGATGATTAGTCCACTCAATCTCATTTAGGACTATCCTTCCTTTCAAAATTACTGGATTTACTGTCCAAAAATGATTTAATCCACTCAATTCATTTAGGACTATCCTTCCTTTCGGAATTACTGGATTTACTGTCCAAGGATGATTTAATCCACTCAATTCATTTAGGACTATCCTTCCTTTCGGAATTACTGGATTTACTGTCCAAGGATGATTTAATCCACTCAATTCATTTAGGACTATCCTTCCTTTCGAAATTACTGGATTTACTGTCCAAGGATGATTTAATCCACTCAATTCATTTAGGACTATCCTTCCTTTTGGAATTACTGGATTTACTGTCCAAGGATGATTTAATCCACTCAATTCATTTAGGACTATCCTTCCTTTCGGAATTACTAGATTTACTGTCCAAGGATGATTTAATCCACTCAATTCATTTAGGACTATCCTTCCTTTCGGAATTACTGGATTTACTGTCCAAGGATGATTTAATCCACAACCGTACATTTAGGACCAATGTCCAAGGATGACTTAATCCTCAACCGTACATTTAGGACCTACGTCCAAGGATGACTTAATCCTCAACCGTACATTTAGGACCACGTCCAAGGATGACTTAATCCTCAACCGTACATTTAGGACTACATCCAAGGATGACTTAATCCTCAACCGTACATTTAGGACTACGTCCAAGGATGACTTAATCCTCAACCGTCCACCAAGGACTTCATTCTCGAAGACATACATCTACGGCTCTTCTTTCGGACTGAAGTCCAGGGATGATCCAATCCCCTCACATGTTCACCAAGAACTTCATTCTCGAAGACATACGTCTACGGCTCTTCTTTCGGACTGAAGTCCAGGGATGATCCAATCCCCTCACATGTTCACCAAGGACTTCATTCTCGAAGACATACGTCTACGGCTCTTCTTTAGGACTGAAGTCCAGGGATGATCCAATCCCCTCACATGTTCACCAAGAACTTCATTCTCGAAGACATACGTCTACGGCTCTCTTGAGGATGATGCAATCCTATCATGTCCACCAAGGACTTCATTCTCGAAGACATACGTCTACGGCTCTTCTTTAGGACTGAAGTCCAGGGATGATCCAATCCCCTCACATGTTCACCAAGAACTTCATTCTCGAAGACATACGTCTACGGCTCTCTTGAGGATGATGCAATCCTATCATGTCCACCAAGGACTTCATTATCGAAGACATATGTCTACGGCTCTCTTTAGAACATATGTTCAAGGATGATGCAATCCCCTTGTCACCTTTGAACCTATCTAAGGACCATCCACCAACCTCTTTGTCGGCATCACTAATATAGGTATCCTCATTATCGACCTCACTGTCGATGCAGGCAATCTCATCATGAGTTATCACATCACTCCCCCTTTCGAGGAGGGTCCTTCTGAACTATATTAATTTTGTCTTAGAAAACTTTACTTGAGGTAGAGGTTTGGTTAGTACATTGGATCGGTAGAGGTTTGGTTAGTACATTGTTACAAATTCAAACTTTTGGTTCCTTTCTGCACCATATCGTCTGTGTATAGAAACAATATTCAACCTTGTAGCAAAGGTTGAGATCCTCATCACCCATGGTGATCATTAATCTCATCAATTGATTATCGATCCTGGGTACCCATATAGAACCTGATTCACACTTCTTCTTTAATTACACCATTAAGAGAATAGTCTTATCTAGCCACTTGGAGCAAACATCTTATCATGATTCTCACAAGCCTTCTATAGTGTGTTTGATTTGTAAATCCTTTTGTTTGAACATCCATTGCTTGTTCAGTGTTCATCATTCATCATGATCTTTCCTACAAATAAAAATTAAGTACATGATTAGTAATACTTCATAATCATCAAATCATATTGACATGATAACCTATTATGCATACAGATATCATTTACATAGTTATGTAACTATTTTGACCAATACTTTGGCACAACATTTTCCCATATCCTGTATGCATACAGTGGCTATCTAGATGCCTTCCATCTCTACCAGAACATACTATTGAGAGTGTGCACAGCTCTCAGCATGTCAGCAAAGAGGTTTCATTCTAGACAAGCAACAATGGAATGTTTGTCCAACTTACCAATCATATGCATATTAGTAGTATATTGTTCAATGCTCTATGAATGTTTACACTCAGCATGATATATTCTAGGAATACAAATATGCATACAAGCAATATCATTTACTATTTCAAATAACAACTCAAATACTTATCTTTTATGTTTGTGTGGTTGCCTCCCACTTGATCTTCTATATGTCTTTTGAACTTCTATTCATTCTGTACCACTGTGCATGCTCAAGTGTGCACTAGTGTCATCCTCATACATAGACATACATTCATTAGTATATTCTCAATATTATCAAAACATTCTAGTTCTAAATAATCTTTGAAAATGTATCGTCATGATTATAGATAATATTCAAGGTTTCAAGGAAGTCTTCTTTTACTTCTGCATATTCTTGTTTGATCATA
Source organism: Larix kaempferi (assembly GCA_027924585.1). Taxonomy (NCBI): domain Eukaryota; kingdom Viridiplantae; phylum Streptophyta; class Pinopsida; order Pinales; family Pinaceae; genus Larix; species Larix kaempferi. Next base: position 10,732,388 of record BSBM01000150.1, read on the forward strand.
GTACTCTTCTGGTTAATTAGATCATCAAGATAAAAGACATAATATGCATAAACCCTTGATTACTAACTTTATGAATAAGCATAACCAATCATACCAAGTATACTTATATAAGGGATCCTAAGGTAAGATTCTAACTTGTCATAGGAAAACATACCTGGATTAGTATATCTGCTTAGCTATGTACAACATACCTAAACAATCTCTTCAATGATTTAGAGATCCTGAGCTAGAACCTGCATGTCTCACAGGTTAAGCATAATATAACAAAGTCATACATACCTCGTAAGTAGAACAAAGATTATGGATGAGTCTTTGTTTTCATGTTGTCATGTTTTAAGGAGCTTGATTTGTCTTTTGTGATGTACCTGTATCTTGTTAGCAAACGACATCAACCTCATACAACACCATAATGCATTAGTACAATCATATAGCCCTAATCAATGAATGTCTTCGATCATTCACATGCATTCATACTATTACTAGGGTGATAAGACAATTCTAACATTAATCAAGATTGTACTAATAAATAACATGAAGACAAACACATTATGAACTTAATCAAGAATCAGATTTCAAGACATACCTGAACCTCAAGTCATACCTGTCGAGACTTCTTGTAGTCTTCTTATGTAAGGCCTTAGCCTCAACTCCCCCTGAAACTTGATCTAGAGCTTGATTAGGGTTTGCTAGAGAAACCCTAAAAATTCAATCTTTGACTTTCACACTTCCGAATGAATGGAAGGATGTGTCTTGCTGAGCTGATCAAACTAGCATACTTCAATTTTGAAATCTCCAAAAATTGACCCCTCAAAATTGTCTTTCAAACTTCTAGATATTCTTGACAGGATCCCGAACTAGGGTTTGATGAAGCCCACCCTTTTGCTCAATCAAAAGGTTTGATCCAAGGCTCTAAACACTTATTTTTCTGAGGAGATTCCAGCCATGGATTCTGATTCCAAAAATTCTAACTTTCTCCGAAACCCTAAATTCCGGAAGCCATGAATAAAGGTGCTCCAAAAATAATTCTGTTTTGACAGAAATATGCACCTGATTGTTTCTGCTATAACTCTGAAATTTTTGCTCCACAGGGTCTGAAAACGTTTTCTGTAGTAGCCTGACCTGTCATCTTTCCATCCTGACAGGTCTGACCTCAATTGGATTTTCTAAGAGAGAGTTATGCCAAGTGTCGCAACGTGACCTGTTTATGGGATAAAACAGGAGAGCGAACTTGTACGACATGCCACGTGTCACTGTTTGACCTTCGGCCTCTGAAAACTTTTATGAGATAGCTTGCCCTGTTATCTTTCTATCCTGATAGGTATGACCTCAATTGGACTCTCTGAGAGAGAGTTATGTCAAGTGTCGCAACGTCACCTGTTTATGGGATAAAATAGGAGAGCGAACTTGTACGGCGTTCCACGTGTCATTGGTTCACCGTCGGCCTCTGAAAAAGTTTCCTGAGATAGTACAGTCTGTGTACTACCTGTCACTTTTTACGAAATTTTATTTGGAGCTTCCTAGCCCAAGTTATGACCTTTTTTCCAAGGTTACCTGATTTTGACTGAGATCTGGAAGAGGCAGAAACCCTAACTTGTACTGATCATAACTCAGAAAGTACAACGAATCTGAGGGTTCCCTTTGGACACAAGATACCTGGGGATGTTATATTCGACCTGTAAACTTTTCAGACCCTGAAACTTCGCATAAATGGATTTATAGCGAAAGTTCCACGATGACTGGTTTTTTCTATGTAAAACCCTAACCTTCAAATTGTCGTAAGTAAAGCAAGTGTCGTAAGTGCCATACCTTTCCTTCCTTCAGGTTAGCTCTGAAACCATGTTAATATTTAATATGCTAAGACTGAAAATAGCAGCATTACATTCCATTTAACAATAATAGCATATACAGGATCACTAAAGAAACAACAAGCATAGCATAAACACAAGAGACACAGATTTATCCTGGGAAACCCTCATGGGGTAGAAAACCCAGTAAAGCTTCCTCAATATAGATGACCAGCAATACAAAAAGATGCAAACCAAAGATATGATCTCCTCTTCCACCATAGCAGACCTCTCCTCCACAAGTGCGACTTTCTCAAGTGAGTGTGTGTGTCAAATGAGGAACACACCTCCTCTATTTATACACTACACTGACATGTATTTTACACAGGTACACTTAGGCTCGTATTTAACCAATGGGTTAAATACCCCACTACAACTGATTGGTCCGAACCCTCTAGGGTGGTCTAATAACCCTTTGACCCACATAACATATACAGGGCCGACCCCCACTAGGGAAGTCTAATAACCCGAGTTACCACATTCCGACGGAGGAATAAACATCTCCGGATATACAATAAGATCTTCACGGAGGAATGAAACATCTCCGGAATAATAAAGTACAAATATAATATTCTTTGAAGTTACAATATCTCAACATGAAGGACCTGAGAGAACATCCGACTGAACACTTTGGTCTTCTTTTTTAATCATAGAATCATGGCACAAAGGTTGTGAGCTATGGTCATATGTATGGGAAAAATGTTCCTCTAAGACAAGATATTCAATTGAGTGCTCAGAGGAATCATTCTCATGATCATTGTAAATAGGTGAATAGGTGGCCACTTGATTATCAATGACTATGGGCCTCAGCAAAATAGCTGGAACAACTAGTAGTTCAATAAGAACACCCTTGTAGCCGTCATAAACTAGTAGGTCATGACCTATTTCATCAAATTTACTGTCTTCCTTATCTGTAATGATGAAATCATGGGCTTCAATATGATTTCTCTCCATGGATGGATGAAATTCGAACCACTCTGATGTAAGACCCCCAACTGGTTTTTCTATATAATAGGGTTGATTGCATGATTTCCCATCCTTTCCCATTACTTCTAGAGTGTTTATGACCTTCCCCACCATTCTGCATTCCTACTTTTGATTACAAATTTTGTTCCCTTGCTTCAACAATTCAAACAAAGGATAACATAGAGGCAGACGGTTATTTTCAGCCCACTCACCATCCATCTTACTTTCAAACCTTTGACCATGAATTTTAACCATATTTTCTTCACCATCTATCTAGAATCTACAAAATGTTTTGATGGTTGTTTATGTACTTCATCCCAGTATTCATCTTCATATTTATCATATACAAGGGGACTGAAATCTTCTTTAAAATATTCCATAACAGAATCTTTAACATGCTGACTGCAATCTATATATAACAGATTTGTGTCACCCTCTTCTTGTGTATTACTGGGATGATCATCTTTTTGTTCACCATGAAAGGAATGGGAAAGCAAAACAAATTCTTCATGTTTGTATCTCTCTTCAAAATCTAATTTATTTTCCATTTCATCCTTACTGTCTTGTTTTGAAATTTTCCTAGACATCCTAAGATTTTCTTCCACCTCCAACGAATCAATGAACATATGTTGCAAAGTGGAAGACCTTCTCTCGAAAAGAAGGAAAGATAATTCAGGACAAAATATAGATGCATAATGCAATTTAGCAGCATTTTCTAGGGGCTGAATTTCCTTTGGCATGTTATAATAAAATCTTGCAAACATCCTGTTAAAACTAGACATGGTTTCACCTTCTTGTCTTTTCATGGAATAAAAATCTGAAAGAACTTGGTCCAATGACCTCCTCTTAACCAAAAACTCCAAAAAGACATTATAAAACTCCTCCCATGTATCAATGGATTTAGGCTACAAGTGCTTAAACCATTTCTTCACATCTCCTTGGAAGGATTGGGAAAAATCCTTCATACAAACATCATCATGCTCTATTTCAAAAAGGTCTAGAAAATGCTCAAAACCTTGAACATGTTTCTCAGCTGAAAGATTTCCATCTTCTCCATAAAAAATAGGGAGGTATTTATGGTATTTGGGAGGATATTCATGAAGAACAGGGGGCGGCCTCAAAGGAGTATATCTCTGCTGATATCTAGAAATAAAAGGAGTATGTACAGGCGGAATGTCATTAGCCTCAATCTCATGGGGTTTGCAAGGCTGATTATGAACCTCATATGGTTCAAAAGAAGGAATCAGATCAAGTCCAGGAATGAAAGAAGAATGTACTTCTACAATATCTAATGAAGGATATACAAAGGAGGCTCTCTCATGACTAAGGGATTTGCGGTGAAACATAAATTCTTTGATACATACACATAGAGATAAAAGGAAGTCCATGCAAAAGAAGAAGATCTCTTTGCAGAAATTAATACTTTGATACTTGAGTCTTAATTCTCCCATGCCTCTGTCAGCTGGGATCGTTCCTCAGTGGAGTCACCAGGTGAATGATGCACAACCCTCATGATGCCTGACTACTGTCCACCATCAGTAATCAGATCTGAAACATTTGGCGTTTTGCCCAGGGATAATATGACTTCCGTCCCCAGTAATGGTGCCATTATGTTAGCACCCAAAATGACCCTCCAGGTTGTGAGAGAAGGACACTTCAAGGTAAGCACAAAACCACTTAAGGAAAGGTAACCTAGCTTCTTCCTCTCTAGAGAGGGATCTCTCACAGATTTGGTTTAACAAGGCCAGATATATGAATAAAATTGAGATAGAATTGTTGTTTGGTTGGAATTAGTGTAGACCTTCCTTGGGCGATGGAGTCAAAACACCATAAATGATTAAAGTGACAGTGATTTGCAAAGAAAACCCCACAGAGGCAGGATAATTACCCCCTTACAGTCAAATAGCTTTTTTTTGGTGACAACGAAGAAGATATGAACAAACCATCAACACAGAGCACCTTAAGATGAATTCTGTATCGATTTTAGAAGAAATTTGTTTGTGGATGCTTAGAATGAAAGAGACAGAGCATAACATGTATGAATTTAGTCCCAATATGCACTTATCCAAGCATGAAAAAGAATAACAATATGAATTAGAGAACAAAGGCAACATTCACATGAGAAAAGAGTATATGGATTGCAAGACAGATAACACAGGAATCTCTGGTAAAATTACTTGCTCAGCTCTGCCATATTTTCATCAAATGTGTCTTAGAAATACTTAACACATGAGCCTCTCGGGTCTCAAAAATTTCCAACCCTTTACTATCTCTATTACATGGGAATATATAGGCCCTTAGGCTCAAATTATCTAGCAGAAAAATGATTACAGGCATGTTGACACCTATCTGGCCTAGTCCATCGTCTTCAAGAATTAGTTGCAATAGGAATGGATGCTGGCAGATAGGACTAACTAATTTTACGTGTGTCTTTGTACAATTTGCTAGCTGAAACATCTCCTAAGCAGTTGGCAAGCTCCTAGTGGTCTCAAATATGAGCATGCTTCACATTCAAATGGGCCTCAAAAAGACTGATACGATGGGATACAAAAATATCATAAACAAACCGCCACCCTACTCCTGAGCTATTATTTGGCCTTACTGGTCGAAGAAATCCTCCACCTTCAAGGAGTCAATCACTTGTTCTTTTTCTATTGAAGGAGGGGGTGTCACCTCCTTAGTGGAACGATGAAATATTTGAGAATCTCCATGTTCTGATGAGTGTTCTTCGCAACCTTTCGAACCTATCCCTTTCTCTTCCACTGGGCCTTCTTGTGCAAATGTCGACCTTGTTTCTCCTCAGGATCGCTGGATATGATTTCCTCCAGGTGGTCTAATTTTACAAGGGACATGGGAGCATGCTCCTCCTCCACATCGGACCACGCCTTCTTCGGTACAAAGATCACTTTGGCTTCTCGAACTTCTTCCATGACCGGATCTTTACTGAAAATATCTGGGTTGCTGAGTCTGCCACCTCTTTGAACATGGATACTAACAATAAACCCTAGGGAACCATTTATAATGACCGTGACAATGATGGCAGTCATGAGCAATCATCTTCGCATGATCATCTGACTGGGCTCGTCGAGTGAGAGGGAATGATGACAGAGGTCTGTGTTGATGCCAAACTAGCTTCAACCAAAATTCCGAGTCACGTGAGGAGGCACATGATGGATCTAATGTGGCTTTTCTCTCTTGGAACATAATTTGACAGTAGATGCGCCTCTCAACCGTTGATCTTGACCTTACTCACATATAGGACATCCAAAGATGCACCCTCCTACCGTGCTTCACAAATTTTTGGCTTGTTGATCTCCCGTGTTATTTCAATCAGTGAACAAAACATTGATCACAGATCTGAACTCCGTCGGATATGGGCCGTCCAAACTTGCTCCTGCTACCAAAGGTTCACGGATTTGGAAAGTCCCCTTTCCCAGCACACTTTGAAATCGCGAACTTAATGGCGACTGTAGATCTGTTTCGCCAACCGTCGATCCAATATCTAATTTGATTGGGGGTTAACCTTTCTACTTCCGCTTACAACACTCCCACTTCCTTAGCGAGATCGCTTCTTAGCCGTGGATTTCCATCGCCTTGGATCTCTGCCTTCCGTTTATGCCATCGTTTAACTTGGGCGGGTTTTCTGTATTTTGATCCTTTAGTGATGTTCAAAACTTAGGGCTTCAAAATATTTCTCTTTTCTAGCTACACTACACACCCCTACCCCTCATTTTGATCCTCATGGGTCTTATGAATTGGAAAACCGAGGCCATTGATCATTATCTGCAAGGGTCTAATCCTCCCAATCACCCAAGACAAATTTGGTGCTAACAACATGCTTATGTAAATTGATACAAAATTGGGATCCCATAAAGATATGGTCAGAAATGTATGAAAGAGAAATATGTGGGCTCAAAATTCAAGTCATGATGGTACTAATAGGGCTCCCAAGCCTATGAGAATAACTCAACATGGGAACAAAAATTGTAATGGGTTGCTGACTAGAGTGCCCCATGTTTGCTAGGCTCTTATTTCAGAATAGTGGAAAATAGAGATATGATGGGCTGACCCACCAATTTCCAACAGGTTTGACCCTAGGGAAAGTTTGGGTTGCAAAAGGTTCAAATGCATCTTTCTAGAGGGATAGCCTAAACCTATATGCAAGCTTCCAAATATACCCGATCAGATTGAGGAACATGCAAATCATGCTCCTATACTTTTTTTGGCAAGGGGTCAAAGTGCATGCGTTTTGGTACAATCGGTGATGGAAGGGACCGTGACAAGGGCAAAGGACCAGTTGCAGAGCGGATAAAGTGGAAGATAAGTGGATAGTGCAAAGTAGTTAGTTATTTAGTTAATTAAGTAATGTGTCACTCTTATAAGTGGACCAAATGTAATGGCTAAGTGTAATATCCCTTTTTCAAATTTTATTAAAATGCCCAATTTTTCACTTTTTTTCTCAATTTCGACCTTTGACTAGTTTTACTGTTTTGACCTCCAAATCAACCCAAATGCTCCCAAATCTTCTGTAGGAGTGTATGAATGGTATTTAGACTTGAATATCAGGTTCAGGGATGTTTTATGGCCCTCCAAATACTGCTCCAAACTTGATTTGTATTCTGATCAATATATGTAATTTTGACTAGTAATTTGTGCATCAAATCCCCCCCGGGTAACACTGCAAATGGCCTTCCAAATGCCTCCAAAATCCCAAAACTTTATGAAAAGAGGTATATAATGTGTTAAGTATGTGATTAAGGTATCATATGCACCATTAATTTATTTTTACTACTGTTCTAACTCTCTCACATTCAACAGCAAAAACCCCCAATTCGACCCTTGGGGAAATGACACTATTTCACCTCCCAATACAACTAAACTGAGTAAAAATGCTTCAAATGCTCAAGTACAGTACATGAAACTTGTAGAAGACATCCATGGAAGTATTTTTATCACAAATATATCAGAGAATCATCCATCCATTCGAAATAATCAACATTATAGTGTCATACATCAATGCATTGGGGAAATGGACATTGTTTGCTCATTAATCAATAGTTTTGCATACAACCAGTGGGTATTTCGACCTGAGACTTTCTGAATATCAATAAAAGAGGATATGAAGATATTAAAATCATAAATATATAATTAGAATCTCTCTCAAGAAGCACAAGTGCTCACCAAAAATGCCCTCCCTCAAGGAGCACGAATATGCCTTCAAAATTGGAAACGGTGGAGAGAAAGTGCTGCACTAAACCAAACCATGAAACTTCCTGTAGCTTCTACCTGAAAATAAAAACTCCATTAAAGCACCATGAAAGATCTGAGTGGCCTCTCCAAACACCAACTTGGATGGGAATCTTTCACCCTCGAAATTGGCTAAGGCAAGAAACTAGTCATCCACTAGCTCTCTCTTCACAAATGCAATTTTTCTCAAATCATCAAAATCCATTCTCATTCTTCATTTCTACATTTTATAACCAAAATTAGCCTTCTAAGAGTCGAAATCTTCTCAATAGATTCAATAGATTTCCATTTAGGAAATATTCCACATTTGCCACTTGTCTCCTAGTTCCAACCTTCCATCTTCTCCCAAATTCGATTTTGAGTCTCTTTGGCTTCTCCAACTCCCAAATTCGCCTTCTTTGAGCCTATTTTTGGTGCTAACATGTCATAGTGGTCAGATGTCAGAGGTCAGGTCTGCAATTTGTCATAGTTGTCATAGATGCTCCATCATTGGTGTCATAGGGGCTAGGGAATCTAGCCCAAGTGTCCACAAACTTCTACTTTGACTCTTTATCTTCCATGGAGGTTACCAATCCTTCCCAATTCGATCTAAGATGATCAATGACATGTTTTATGACTTACCAACTCACCCAAGAGTTTTCACATTCCCATTAATTCGAATTTGCAAAAGAGAGATACCATGTATTATGAAAAATCAAGCTAGTGTGGGTCCCACCACCTCCATATGTCTCCAAAACCACTTGCTACTTAGAATTTATCTTGAATTTATTTATTTACCATATTTATTAAATGATTGAACCCCTCTAATGTCTAAATATCATTTATTAGCTTCCTTATTACCATCCCACATGTGCCCATCCAACCTAGGAAACTAGTAGGATTGATGGGATTGTCTTACTATGCACTTATTTGAATGGGGACATTACAGTCCTCCCCACCCAAGATTGCTTGTCCTCAAGCAATTTCAGATTTGGATGCTGCAAAATATTCTCCTCTTCCCATGTGGCATCTTCATTTGGTAAGTCCTTCCATTGCACTAAATATTCTTTGATGATTCTACTCCTCAACCTTCTTTCCCGTGTCTTCAAAATCTTTTCCGGAACAAGTGTGAGCTGACCTTCATCATCCAAAGGAGGAAGTATTTCTGAAGTGATGATTTGCTGACCAAGAGCTTTCTTGAGACAAGAAACATGAAATACATTGTGGATTTTACTCCCTTCCGGAAGTTCTAGTTCATATGCTACTTCTCCAACCTTCCGCACTACCTTGTATGGCCCATAGTATCTTGGTTTTAATTTTTCTGCTCCATTCTTTTTTAGAGATGTTTGTTTATAAGGCTGCAACCTTAAATATACTAAATCATTGACTTGAAAGGTTCTTTCTTCTCTATGCCTATCAGCATATTGTTTTTGTTGATTTTGAGCAACCTGCAAATTGTCTTTCAAGAGCTTTAAAATTTCTTGGCTCTCTTCCACCCAATCTTTAGCCTTTGGGGCTCTACTATCACCAAATATAATGTCAGCAAATGTAAGTGCATCATAACCATATAATTCTTTGAAATGAGACATCCCTATTGACATATGATAAGTGGTGTTGTAGCAAAACTCACCCAAGTGTAGCCATTTTGCCCATGCTTTTTGCTGCCCTCCCACATAGTTTCTTAGGTATCCTTCCAACCATTGGTTTACCCTCTCTGTTTGTCCATTAGTTTGTGGATGATAGCTGGTACTTGGAGTCAATTGAGTGCCTATCAATCTAAAAAGTTCTTGCCAAAAAGCACCCATGAATCTACTATCTCTATCACTGACAATGCTCTTGGGGAGCCCATGCAATCTGAAGATTTCTATGAAAAAAATATCAGCCACTTGTGCGGCACTAAAATATTATGTAACAGCAAAGAAATGAGCAAATTTTTTCAACCTATCAACTACCACATAGATGCAATCCTTACCTAAGGATTTAGGCAATCCGGTGATGAAATCCATGGAAATACTATCCCATTTTTGCTCCGGAATGGGCAATGGTTGTAATAGGCCGGCTGGACATGTAAGTTCTGATTTGTTTTGTTGACATGCTTTACATTCATTCACATACTTCTAAACATCTTCCTTCAGCCCCTTCCAAAAAAATCTTTGCCTCAATTGTCTATAAGTTTTGAAGATCCCCGGATGGCCCGCTAGTGGGGAATCATGTGCTTCTTGCAAAATTCGGTACTTGAGCTTGGAGTTATGAACTAAATAAATTCTTCCCTTATAATATATCAGCCCATTCAAAATCCTATAATTATCATCCCCTTTAATTCCATCCAACACATCACAAGCAAATGTGTCTTTGGCATATTCAACTAGTAGCATGTTTTTCCAATCCTTGGCAATATCCATGAGAGAAAAGGAAGGCCTTCTTGACAAAGCATCTACTACTATATTATTCTTTCCTTTGACATATTCAATATCAAAATCATAATCTTGAATCTTGCTTACCCACTTTTGTTGCCTTTCATTTAGATCTTTTTGGGTGAGAAAGTGTCTTAGACTATTATGGTCAGTTTTCACCACAAACTTGCTGCCCACCAAGTATTGTCTGAATTTGGACAATGCATGCATAATGGCCAGCATTTCTTTATCATAGATGGAGTAAAGTTTTTCATGAGGCTGCAACTTTCTGCTCTCAAAGGCTATGGGGTGTTGGCCTTGCTTTAGGACAGCCCCTATTCCTCCACCTGAAGCATCACATTCCACAACAAAAGGTTTAGTAAAATCAGGAAGTGCAAGTATGGGACAACTACTCATTACCTCTTTCATTTTTTGGAAGGCCTTTTCAGCCTCTTCATCCCACTTGAAAGCATCCTTCTTAGTCAAATCAGTGAGTGGAGAAGTCAACTTGGAGAACCCTTTCACAAATTTTCTGTAGTAGGTGCATATGCCAATAAAGCCTCTCAATTCAGTAATATTTTTTGGTGATTGCCATTCCAAGATAGCCCTGATTTTTTCCATGTGTACCTTCACTCCTTCTTGCCCAATAATGTGCCTAAGATACAGTAGTTCTTTCATCCCAAACTCACATTTTGATAATTTAGCAAATAAGGACTCTTCTTGCAAGATTTTCAACACAATCTCTAACTGTTGCAAATGCTCTTCCCATGTTTTATTATAAATGAGAATATCATCAAAGAAAACCAAAACAAACCTTCTTAGTTGCTTGCAAAATATCCTATTCATACATGCTTGAAAGGTGGCTGGAGCATTAGTTAACCCAAAAGGCATGACAAGAAATTCAAAGTGGCCAAAATGACATCGAAAAACGGTCTTTTGCACATCTTCATCTTTCATTCGAATTTGGTGATACCCTGATCTAAGGTCAATTTTTGAGAAGTATTTGGCCCCATGTAGCTCATCCATGAGCTCATCAATCCTAGGAATAGGATACCTATTCTTGATAGTCTTTTTGTTCAAGTCTCTAAAATCTATGCACATTCTCAATGTTCCATCTTTTTTCTTCACTAGCACTACTGAAGAAGCATAAGGGCTAGATCTTGGTCTAATGAGTCCCAACTCTAGGAGTTCTTGGATAGATTTTTCAATCTCATCTCTGAACTTTTTAGGATGTCTATAAGGTGGTATCTGAATGGGTGAAGTGCCCTCCTCCAAAATAATACTGTGCTCAACCCCCCTATCCGGTGGCCTACCATGTGGAAGGTCTCTAAAAACCTTTTCATATTTTTGCAAAAGTCTCTCTATCTCCTTTGGGTGTTTGACAATATTTATAGTTGGCTTGGGAGATGTAATATGACATTCAGCAGCCCATTCTATATCCCCATGCCTCAATACATATCTCATACTATTGCAAGTTACTACTTGATTTGGATAAGTGTGTTGCCCTCTCACAATTCTTTGTACTCCTTTTGAATCTTGGAATTTCATTTCGGGAATTTGATAATTTACTGTATGCTCTCCTATTGAATACAGCCATTGCACTCCCAAAACCACATTAGTATCAGCAACATCAACCACATAAAAACTATCAACAAAAGTATAGTTACCTACGGTGACTTGCAGCTTTGGAACCCATGTTTTGCATTGCATTGTGTTGTGACCGGGAATGACAACTGTGAAGCCATCAAATGGTTCAATAGGTATCTTTCTTTTCTCTACCATCTCTGCATCAATGAAGTTATGAGTGGCTCCTCCATCTACCAAAACTGAAGTTCTTTGTCCTTGTACCACACCTTTGCATCGGATAGTATGATAGCGAGGTACTGCTGAAAGCACTGCCATTCTTGCTTTGTCCGGTGAAGGCTGATTTTCTTCTTGTCTTTCCTCTTCTACTGCTGTCTCATATGCCTCTTCTTGATCTGAAATATGTCCATCTTCATCCATGCCCCCATCATACCCCTCATTGTCAGAAAATACTTCTATGTATTGAGCCTTTCCTTTGGTACATTTGTGCCCCGGTGTCCATGGTTGGAAGCATGTGAAGCACAATTTCTTTTTTCTAAGTTCATCCCTGTTTAGTTCCTCTTTTTTATTCCTCTCAAATGACTCTCTTTTCCAAGGTTTCTTATCATATCCATCCCTTTTCCAAGGTTTCTTTTCAAATTTGTAGCTAGGCTTAGGAGGAAATCTCGTTCTAGGAAGCACATTTTAGAGATCCCTAGTCAAGCTCATTGCATCTTTTAATGTAGTTGGCTTGTGGGCTTTGACAAAACCTCTTAAGGGTTCAGCCAAACCTTCAGTGAACAAAAATACTAATCTTCCCATAGATACATCAGCCACCTTGACTGATAATTTTTGAAAGTCCAACATATATTCGGTAGGGGACCCAGTTTGCTTCAATTGAGCTAGTTCTTTGAAAGACAATTCTGGATCTTTTTGTTCAAATCTTTCTAGTACCCTGTCAACAAATTCTCCATATGTTTTAATCTGATTATGACCCAAGGTTTTCAGCCCATGAAACCACCATTCATTGGCATCTCCTTCCAAATGCAAAATGGCCATTTTTAATGCATCCTCTTCCAACATAGGATTCAGCTGAAAATATACATCCAATTTTTGCACCCAAGTGTTAGCAGAATTTTGAGAAGAACCATCAAAAGTAGGAAGTGACATTTTTCCAATAGCACTATTCAATTCTTTGTTTTGGAATGGAATCCTATTGTCTCCCTTCATTTTAATCTTTTGCATAGCATCAATGTAGTCACTGAGTGGTACACCTCTTTTACACTCTTCATTCAAATCATTCCAATCATTTACTAGTTTCTTGTAATCCAATTCAAGATTGGGCTCTTCTTTGGGTGTGAGAAATTTAGGTGCAGTATGCCTTTGTGTGCTTTGAAATTCATCAGGTCTATTATGAGGTCCTGTACTTGAGAAAATATGCTCATTCCCTTTCATCTTTTCATCTGAGTGTGAACCACTATTATCTCCTATCATCCCTGTTAAGTCAGTAAATTTTCCTCCATTTTTTGAGTTATTTTCTCCAATTTTTGGTTTGTTTTGATTCTACCTCAGTTAAATTTTTGGTTTTGAGTTTTAAGTTTTAATCTCCTTAGAAACTATATGGTTGATTGAATAAAGTTTGAACCCAGTCTTTTCAGATTTCATTTGATTTTGGTCATTTTTATGTTGGAAGTGGGTCAATATGAGTTATATATTCAAAAGAAGAATCAATTTTGACTTTAGAGAGTAGCTAAAGTCGTGGCCTAAACCAAAAGCTGCTAAAATCTCCGATAAATTTGGCAAAGTTAGAAAATACGCTAAAAATTTGGTTTAAATATATTCTTGTAGCGCTACATCAAAGTTTTACACAGAGTGCGCTACAGGAATATCGTGGCATGAGTTTTTCGCAAAATCTTGATCTGATTTCAATCATCATGAAGAGTGTGAGAGTCTAATCGCATTTTGTGAAGTGTCTAACACGTGTATGCAGCATTTTAGCAAGATGTTTGTGGTTTGATAATCACGAAGAGAGGCAAGGCCATCATTACAGGTAATGCGGGTTTCAGTTGCACAGATACCAGCCAGTTCCGGGTTTCGCTGTCAAATCGCCCTTGTCACACGCATAATCACTAAGGATTTAGTGTTTGAGGAGGAGTCTTCATCGTTCAACATTGGATTACGTTGCTGAGGAAGAAGACACCTGTGATTCCGGCGCCAGCTGAAATTAGGGCTTTGAATTCGTTTCACCTGCAGCCAAGAAAATGTTAGGAGGACACCTGTGCTCGAAGAGGAACGTTATTGACACCTCAATTAGAAGACATCACGCCACGATGCAGGAGTAATTGACAGGTATTACGTAAACCCTCATAACTGAAGAATTTGGGGTTTTTGCTGCTGCGTTTCCTTCTGAAAAAAATTGGTCGCTGAGAAAGGTGTAATAGAATGAAAGGATGAAGAATTCATCACTGGAATGGTTAGCTGAAGCATGATAGCAGGAATTAGCATGACTGTTCCTTTATGACCTAATCTGAATAGGGCGTTGAAAAACTCACAGAATTGCCTGTAGAATTCATTTAGTTTAAACAGAGGGAAGTCTGCTAGTTTGATATGGGTGTTACACAGGGAGAATTGTAGATTTGTCCATGAGTTAAATTGGTTAACCTGCAGTACTATTTGCCCAGAGAGCAGCTTATAAAACACTTCTGAAACCTAAAACCATATTGTTCCAGTTCCTTGACAAGAAAGAGATGGGAAAAAACAGTAAAAGTGGCAAGATTAATAGGGCTGAACCCACAGATTTGACTTGGATCCAAAAGCTTCCAGATTGTGCAGAGCTGTTCCAACAGGCAGGATGGTTGAAATTCTTCAAGAAGATAGATGGATTTAATGCCCAAGTATCATGCAATTTTGCCAAAGGACTGAAGAATGAGATGATCATAATAGGTCCTTTAAAATTCAAATTGACTGTTGATTTAATTTCAGAAGCCACTGAAATTGATAATGAAGGCGAGCTCTGGTTTAAGAAATCTCCTTTTGAGTTTGATCCTCAAAGATATTTATTGCCCAATGTTGTTCCTGACTGGAACAAAGGTATCATCATTCATAATTTCAAAAGGGAATGGATTGAACCTTTAAGAATTATTCAGAGCTATATAACTTGTGAAGGGAGGTACTCATTAGTTTTCAAATACCATCTCAGGTTCTTGCAGCACATGGCAGGAGTGTCAAAAATGAATTTGCCATTCTTTTTCTTCAAAAGCTTGCAGAAGATGTCTAGCAAAATTAAACAGCAGGATGATCATACCTCCCAATCATTGTTTCATCATGGTCTCATCAAGTTGATCATCTCTACAGTGTTGCAGAAGGAAGAAAAAACTTGGGACTTTTTTCTATTTTGGTCAGGGATTCATCCCAAAGGAGAAGAACAGCAGCCCAAAAGGAAAACTGATAAGGGAAGAGTAATGGTACAAAAATTGGGTTATTCAGCTAAACCTGCAAACAAACATGGCATTAAAATTAAAAAGGAAACAAAGCAGGTGTCAGATGAAGGAGAGACTAACAGTCAGCCTCAGGAAATTCCACAGCACAGTGAAGTCAAATTTTCATTATTTGATGACAAAAAGGAAAAGGAAATTCCTGAAAATAGACCATCATCTATAACAGTGGTTCATGAAGAAAGGAAATTTGATATCAGGGATATTCCTGTAGCAAAAGAGGAAGTCCAAAATTTGCCCAAAAGCCCTATCACAGTCCTCTCGGATGATGAGGGCTATATGTTAGAGGATGAGCAGTTCATTCCAGAAATCAGGGTTAAAGCTGAGACTAAAGAAAATCAAGCCATAGAGGACAAAACTACCAAGCCTAAAAAGAAGATAAAAAAGCTAGAAGTGGTAGAATTATCATCTGTCCAGTATCAAGGGAAGACACTTAAAATGATGGGAGAGCCAGCTTCTTTATGGAGACCTAAAACTAGGTCTAAAAACAAATTAAGATTAAATATGAAAAAGTTGTTGAATCCGAAATTGAGGACTGATAAGGTAGACATTTCTGATGAAGAATCAATGGAGGAGCAGTCAAAGAAAAATGAATTGCATGCAGTTAAAAAAGAGGATGTTGGTTCTGTAAATGCAATAGGTGAAGAAAGCTCTAAATCCATCGTTGAAAACAATTCTGGAAAATTGTTAACAGATGATATTAAATCAGCACAGGTAATAGGTGTTTCAAATCCCATCATTGAAGATATTGCTGTAAGACCATTGACAGAAGAATTGATGTTTAAGAAGTATAACATGTTTTGGAAACCAAGTGAAGATTCGGATGCTGCCATAGAAAAGCTGGTAAATTCTGATCAGGATAATTTGAAGAAGACTGTGAAACAGTACAAGCATCAAATGAACTATATGCAAGAAGTAAATGATGGTTTAATGCTAGCAAATAGAAGATTGAGGGAAGACCTTCAGGACACTCATGACAATTTTCAGGAGCTGGTGATTGATGCAAAGGAGGCACTCAGAAGGAAAAGGATGGCTGACAGGAATTGCTCAGATTTAGAAAGGACAGTTCAGACCTTGCAGCATGAAAATGAACACCTACACAGAAGGATAGCTCAGCTGGAGCAAAAGCACAAAAGGGTGAAGAAAAGATCCTCAAGTCCAGATGGCATAGCTTTGCTAGTGGAGGCATCGAAAGAGATCTAGGGCAGTTAGGTTCATTTAAAGCTTTTTGTTAAGGATTTGCTATTTTTAGCAAAATTGTAATTTGTAAAAATGTAAATGTTATTTTGCCTAATCTAGCCATTCGATGGAGGATTAATAGGAGAAACCCTAACTGTTTTGGGGAATGAAAAACTATTTAGAGAGGTAAAAAAGACATTGTAGGGGTTCGAATTTTTGGAGAGCTAGAGGAGGTCTGCAGACTGTGCTTTCATCCAGACTTGTTCACTGCTAAGTATTGCAAACTCTCATATTGCATTTTTGATGAAACTATGAATATATGACTCCTTATTCCACCTCTGATATGTGTTGGCTTCATTTTAAACTTATGCAGTTTCTTTATTGACAATTTCATTTCTGGTTTTATGTATGATTTCCAGTAAGTGCTTGTCTTTTATTGAATGAATTTCAGTGCAATCTTTTGGTGAATTTCTGAGATATATGGACATCTTCATGGATTAATGTATGTGATTTAGTTTTTACTTATTGTTGAATGTATTCCCTTTATGCTCTTGAAGTTTTCTTACCAAAACCTACAAAACAAAACCCTAAAAACCTAGTTTGGATTGATTTTATTCTTGAGATTGTGTTGGCTTGTTACCTTAGCCTTAGTAACAATTTCTGACACAAACAATCCCTTTGCCTGAAAGTTGGCTACCCAACAATTCGAAACCTTTCATCATTTGTTTATTCATATCTAGAATAACCATGGTAAGTCCTTCAAAACATGGTTTTAAGGCTTCAATAAATTCCTCCTTATGTCTTAATTTTTCCTCCTCCTCTCTACCCATTGTTTTAGAAAAAAACTCTTTTTCTGCTACTATCTCTTCTTCAACCAAAACTTCTTCAACTACTGATTCAAATGGTGGTGTTTTATTTGTTTGGATTATTGTTAATACTATCAGGTGCCAAGACTATGCTCTGATACCACTTGTAATATCCATTTTTCAAATTTTATTAAAATGCCCAATTTTTCACTTTTTTTCCCAATTTCGACCTTTGACTAGTTTTACTGTTTTGACCTCCAAATCAACCCAAATGCTCCCAAATATTCTGTAGGAGTGTATGAATGGTATTTAGACTTGAATATCAGGTTCAGGGATGTTTTATGGCCCTCCAAATACTGCTGCAAACTTGATTTGTATTCTGATCAATATATGTAATTTTGACTAGTAATTTGTGCATCAAATCCCCCCCGGGTAACACTGCAAATGGCCTTCCAAATGCCTCCAAACTCCCAAAAATTTATGAACAGAGGTATATAATGTGTTAAGTATGTTATTAAGGTCTCATATGCACCATTAATTGATTTTTACTACTGTTCTAACTCTCTCACATTCAACAGCAAAAACCCCCAATTCGACCCTTGGGGAAATGGCACTATTTCACCTCCCAATACAACTAAACTGAGTAAAAATGCTTCAAATGCTCAAGTACAGTACATGAAACTTGTAGAAGACATCCATGGCAGTATATTGATCACAAATATATCATAGAATCATCCATCCATTCGAAATAATCAACATTATAGTGTCATACATCAATGCATTGGGGAAATGGACATTGTTTGCTCATTAATCAATAGTTTTGCATACAACCAGTGGGTATTTCAACCTGAGACTTTTTGAATATCAATAATAGAGGATATGAAGCTATTATAATCATAAATATATAATTAAAATCTCTCTCAAGAAGCACAAGTGCTCACCAAAAACGCCCTCCCTCAAGGAGCACGAATATGCCTTCAAAATTGGAAACGGTGGAGAGATAGTGCTGCACTAAACCAAACCATGAAACTTCCTGTAGCTGCTACCTGAAAATACAAACTCCATTAAAGCACCATGAAAGACCTGAGTGGCCTCTCCAAACACCAACTTGGATGGGAATCTTTCACCCTCGAAATTGGCTAAGGCAAGAAACTAGTCATCCACTAGCTCTCTCTTCACAAATGCAATTTTTCTCAAATCATAAAAATCCATTCTCAGTCTTCATTTCTACATTTTATAACCAACATTAGCCTTCTAAGGGTCTAAATCCTCTCAATAGATTCAATAGATTTCCATTTAGGAAATATTCCACATTTGCCACTTGTCTCCTAGTTCCAACCTTCCATCTTCTCCCAAATTCGATTTTGAGTCTCTTTGGCTTCTCCAACTCCCAAATTCGCCTTCTTTGAGCCTATTTTTGGTGCTAACATGTCATAGTGGTCAGATGTCAGAGGTCAGGTCTGCAATTTGTCATAGTTGTCATAGATGCTCCATCATTGGTGTCATAGGGGCTAGGGAATCTAGCCCAAGTGTCCACAAACTTCTACTTTGACTCTTTATCTTCCATGGAGGTTACCAATCCTTCCCAATTCGACCTAAGATGATCAATGACATGTGTTATGACTTACCAACTCACCCAAGAGTTTTCACATTCCCATTAATTCGAATTTGCAAAAGAGAGATACCATGTATTATGAAAAATCAAGCTAGTGTGGGTCCCACCACCTCCATATGTCTCCAAAACCACTTGCCACTTAGAATTTATCTTGAATTTATTTATTTACCATATTTATTAAATGTTTGAACCCCTCTAATGTCTAAATATCATTTATTAGCTTCCTTATTACCATCCCACATGTGCCCATCCAACCTAGGAAACTAGTAGGATTGATGGGATTGTCTTACTATGCACTTATTTGAATTGGGACATTACACTAAGTGAGCCTATAAACATGAGTAGATTGTAAGCCTCGGGGAATCATCTTTGCATCTATTCATTCGATCCTTGGATCTATATTTTGGTTCACATGTTGAGCACCATTTTGTATTATCTCTGATCTGATCGAACCGTCGACATGTTCATCTGCGGATATGTTTTGTATTAGTTTTGTGAATGTATTCCTTGATGTTGCCCTGTAAGACAAGTTGATGAGTAATAAAATGGAATGTTTTGTATATGCCTCTGCCTATTTTCTTGTCGCAGTGTGATTATTTATATGCTATCATAGTATAAATGAGGGTATGATGGGTTATCACAGTATCATTGAATGTATGTCCTAGCTTATTTAACTATTGTGTATGTATGAATCTACAATGTCGCAGTATTGTTATATATCTCAAATCAGTTAGTTATGTTGCGATAATTTGTTATGTCGTAGATCTAATGATTATGTTTTGATGTGAATAATGTTCATGTCGATCTCCGAATTACTATGTGATTGGGTACAAATGATGCATGTTCTCTCATATATGCGGAAAAGTGGTTACTGCAGCCCCCCTTAGATATCTCAGGTGAGACTTCACTCACTCTCCCGGTGTCGCTAGAAAGGCTAAACCCTTTTTGGGCCGATGTCTATGGGATATTGTGTTGAGTTTTGTTGACACTAGTGCGAAGTGAACCCTTGTTGACAGATCTATGTCAACAAATGGTTCTGTTTCCGTGACCTTAGTGCGAAAGGAGAGAGGACATGTTGTGGCATCCGACAAAGCCAAAGATCATGGAATGGTTCCAGAAGAAGACACGAGAATTTGCCGAGGAATAAAACCGGAACCCTGGATGGTATATGACTGAGTGGCTGTAGAAGTACATCTAATATGATATCCATGAAGTATTCTTCTGTGAGTTTCCTATATTTATATACGAATGCTTGGCGCAATTAGTTTTTCAAAAGAATAATTTCCAAGGAGGTGAGTGAACATTGGACTCCAGAACTGATCCAGCAGTTGGGACAGGTGAACACCAAAGCTTCAAGGGATGCATAGGTTTGGGTAGAGAATGTATTGGAAGGATACATTATTGAATTTGCTGTCGACACAGTTAAGTCATAAAGCAACACATAAATACATTTTTTCAAGGTACCCAGAGGAAGGTTGTTGGCTCGGTTTTGCAACCAAGCTTAGTGCTATGGGCACCTACTAACTAGTAGTAGCAGTTTCAATAGAAATAAAAACAATAAACTAAATAAACAATACTTTTCATGGATCTAAGCAAGAATCTAAGCAAATAATTTAAATATTTCAAAAATCAAGAACAAGAAACATAAGAAATAATTTTTGTATTGAAAAGTGGGGGGGCAAGCAAGTGCTTGCGATATTACCTTCAATGGTGAAGGTTGATGTTGAGCAACTCCCAAGATGAGTAGCTCCAAACTCCAATAGGTCTCTTTCTCCAAGGTTGCTTCAATGGCTAAAAGTGCTCAGGGGAGATTTCAGCAGCATAAGGATGAGATAATGGAAGGATGTGAAATGAGGAGCCCCTACCACCTTTTTATAGGTTTTGGTGGTGGGAGATACCATTTGTGGTTTTGTGGAAACCAAATGGTATTGACCAACATGGTTTAGGTACTTTTCCCTCCTTTTTCCTTTTTTGAATAAAAATAATATTTTAATTCCCTTTTTAATATTTTTGGGAATTTGGACCCTTTTTGAGGGTTTTTTATGATTTTCTTGGAAAAATAATCTTTTTTAATGGAAAAAGGGGTGTACTAAGGTCTTTTGGTGACCTTTTGTTGGTTTCAGAGGCTCAGATGGTGGAAAAGTGGACAAATGGGTCATGTGAGTAAGGGAATGAGCTAGTGAGCACTTTTTAGGTGTTAACAGATTGCCCCCTGATGTGTGAGGGCAGGAGCTCATCGTATGGCCGATAGACATCATAGTTCTTTTGTCCTTTTTTCTGGGGTTTAGGGGAGAGAAGAGACCGGTTGGAGACTGGAGCCACGGCCCTTGGAAGCTGCAAAAACAAAAAATATTACATGGCCTCAATATGAATGAGGTATAATCTCTGATAAAGGACGAGGCGGGCATTCCCATGCTCGTATCAAGACATATACAAAACAATTAGTCCCAAGAAGGGGGATCTAATACGTAAAGAAATATACTGGTACATCATAATGGTCCAGAGGGGACATGATTGTGGGATATACTCATGATCATGAGTGATCTCAATAACTGATACACTGGATTAACTGTGGAACTGCTGAAACTGAAGGTGTCCAACATCTGTAGGGACTCAAAGACTATGAGTCATCTCTGAGAATTAATGTAACTGTATACTCAAGGGAGTATGAAACAGGTGTAAATCTGAATACTGTCGCCATGCGCAACCCGGATATCCATAGAAAAAAGTGTAGCTGGTGTGATCCATAGGAAGACTCTCAAATGTGGAGGAGTCAGGAGGTATCCGGGGTCTTCGACTAATAACTGAACGGACCAATACCCTGTGCGAGTCTCAACGATGCGATCAAGGTGTTGAAGTCGAGCATGTGAGAAACAACCATTTGGAGAGGCACTCAGGATTCCTCTCGAAATGATCCGTAGGCACCCATTATAAATGGTAATGAGTCCAAGACACAGGGACCTCTAGGTCTATCCTCTGGAATCAATGTGGTTGTCGTCGACAGAGGGAGACCAGCAACTAACAAGGCAATGATGTTTCCTTGATAGGAGCACGAGGTGTAGAACTGAAGTGGTGTAGTACTGCTGGTAGGACTGACATACTTGTGGGGATGGGAAATAACTGGGTCAAAAATGGGTAGACTCAAACTTCCTTTGTTCAGAGCATGATGACGTGGTTGACCTGGCAGCGTAGGGAACTGACTTGTAGGTGTGGGGATCATCTTTTAGGCACTGAAGGGTATGTACTGACTCTGGGGGGGTGAAGCTGATGGTAGCTGTCGAGGGAGTTTCCGGGTGACATACTGCAGAATACTCTGAACAAAGGCGACCAGAATGGGGAAGCTGCTATGTGAGTAGACATGATCTGTCGTGGCGCCAAGAGGCACCATTCTTCCTTCTTCGTAGTTTTAATGAGCTCCAAGAAGGGATAAAAGTGTGCTCTGAAATGGTACGGTCCTGTGGATTTTGTGAGCCCAGGACGGCGCATGCTCATGGTTGCTTTCATGTTTAGAGAGTCTGAAAACGGTAAGTGGAATCTGTTGGTGTTTCTTTTTCGTAAGTTTAGTCTCCAAGGCCCGAAAAAGGATAAAATGATGCGGATGGAGAACTCTTCTAGCCGATGTGACTAGAGTATACCTTTTTCGTAATTAGTCTACGAGGTCCGGAAAAGGGGTAAAATTATACCAGGTAGACGCCCTTTCAGATACGTTTATCGAGCATGAAAGGAAGCAAGATTGCTCGGTGATCTTTTCATTGTTTTAGGAGTCAGAAAAGAGCTTAACAGAAACTCCCTAAGTGCCTTTTTCGTAAAAAGGGGTTGCTCGGCCCGAAAAAGGGATAAAATTATACCGAACAAAAAATGGATTGATGAGGGCGAGAAAAGGTCTCAAGCATCGTCATCAGTGCGGAAAACTGAATCCGGTGACATAAGGATTGTCGGAAACGGAGAACGGCCGATGTGGCACGCAAGCCGAGGTGACGAGGGGGCGTGGAAAAAATGCCTGGGAAATCGAAAGGTGAGAGCGAGAAATGATCTCAAGCATCATCACGAGCGTGGAAAACTGAATCCGGCGATATAAGGCACGTCAAAAACGGGCTATGACCGATGTGGCACGCAAACCGAGGTGACAAGGTGTCGGGACACAATGTTGATATTGGTCCTGGTGAGAGCGAGAAATGATCTCAAGCATCATCACGGGCACGGAAATATGAATCCGGCGGTGCACATGGTGCGAAAAATGGAGGTCATAAGGACTCCAGAATGGTGAAAGGAAATAACTAAGTTAAAAAATGGTTGTAAATAAAGGTGAGCCCACCAAGTCAAGGATGTAATGGTGGGGAGAAATGATTACCCGTGGGGGAAAAATACTAGGTGTATCAAATCAACTGAAATATACAAGTGACACGTGACCTCAAAAATGGTTGAGATCACGAATATGAAAAAGTGAGCAGGGTTAATGGTCTGCCCCCATGCTATGTGCATGGGGTTTGTGATTGTGGATCACATATGTGTTGGTTTGAACGATGGGCTCATTGAGGTGTTGAGATAGAGATGATGGGGAAGGTTCAAAATGATTGATCATGCCCCCTATCCCGGGGTCGAGGTAATCTATTATGCCCCCTAACTCAGAGGTGTCAATGTGGTGCAGATGTTGTCTCATAGAGAGATCAATAGGGCATTGAGAAACTGCTGGCGGGGTGTTATACCATGAGGCTGTGGGTCGTGGTGGCATACTGAAGTGATGATATGATAATGGGGGATTCCCTTTGTGGGGTGGATGCCCCCAGTATCTCCGACGAGGATCACGGTGATGATGAGTAGGCAAGGTTTTGGGCATGCCCCCATGTTGTGGACATGTGGTTTCCTGGTTGATTTGAAAGGGTTCAACCTGTGTGTCAAAGGGATCAATGGAAGGGGCCGACCGGACAGAGGGGTATCCAGTGGAGATCATATAAATGGCGGGGTCAAGGCCAGGCATTTCGGTATCTGACCAAGTAAAGACATCAGTGAATTCTTGGAACAGTTGTTGGTATTCTCCGATCTCATGCTCACTGTGGGAGGTTCCTAATGTGATGGTATGAAGGGAACCAAGTGGGTCAGAGATGTCAATGTGGATGACGGGAGAAATATCGGCCATGGGATCCGTTAACCAGTCGATTTTAGTAGGAAGGAAATCCTTGGACTCAACCGCGGATTGGGTAGCGGTGGTGGATGAAGTCTCTTCCAGGAGGAAGTATGGACGATGGTGCATGTCTTCCCCGGGATAATCAAAGGTAGTAGGAGTCTCGAGAACCTCTTCATCATTGCGGGACCTTTGAGTGGTCAAATCGAGTGATGAGGTAGTGGTAGTCGAAGAGATCATGTAGATGGTGTTAATCTCTCCGGATGAGGATGATGCGGGAGGGTAGATCTCCTCGATAGTAGAGGGTGCCGTCTCTAGGTCCAAATTGTTCATCTCGTAGAGAGCTGCTCTGTAGTCTGGGATGTCAGGACAGTTATGCGAGTAGTGGCCATAAATACCGCATATCGCACATGGGTGGTTGGTACGCAGTGATTTATCACGAGGCATAGGGTTTGGATCTAGTTTGACCACCGGGATGTTGGGGTCGTCGTCCAACATTTGCATGTGTTCCTGCAATGCAGGTAACTGTGGGCACTGATGGGTTGGATGGCCTAACTCATCACACAGCGAGCATTTTGGAGGAGCACGAAATATGGGGGGAGGTTTAACTGCCTTGGGTGGGGGAACCGCAGTGTATGGTTGTGGGCCTCTGCCCCCAGTGGGCCTGACGAATGGAGGGGGATTCGTCGACGACGAAGGAGTCGTGATACCGGGAGGTGGTTGGGTAGAAGTAACAATGGGTTGCACCGGTTGTAGGATGACATTTGGTGTCGGTGGAGGAACGGGAGGCGTAATATACCACACGGGTAATCCCAATGTTAACCCGGGGAGACTAAGGGTAGCCATAACCGGGGCGCTTACTACACCCGAAGGAGGAAATAGAAAGGGGATTGTGTGGATAGGTGTAACACCGATGTGACTAGGGACCAATGGTGGTTTGGGTAACAAGGAGGGTTGATTACCGGGTGTTTGTGAAAGAGTGCAGAGGTTAGCGACCTGGGTCTCCGGTGACGGTGGTGGAATGGCCTGGAATGTAGAGGTTATCGACGCCTCGGAGTAAAGTCTGGGTCCTACTGAGGAAATGAATGAGGTAGTTGCACCACAAACAGGTTGTTCAACCATGGTGAGACCATTTTTAGGTGTGGTAGGGGCCTTGGGATCGTAATAGGTGAGCTGGTCGACCTTGACCACGCGTCCCTCATGGGGGAACATCATGGTACGAAAAACGGATGAGGCAACCGCTTTCATGGCGTACATGTAGTTGCGACCAAGTAAAAGGTTATAGTCTAGTGGGGCATTGATGACCTCAATGTCAATGAGCACGGTTTTACCCGCCAGCTGGACAGGGACATTGGCTAAAAGACCTAGGGGTTGAGCCGAACGGCCGTCATAAGCTCGTAATGCAGTGGTGGACTGCTGGAGAGTAGGGGATCCCAACTTCTGCCAAACAAATGTGGACATGACGCATGTGGAGGCCCCTTCATCGATAATGCACCGATGGATGACAAGATTCCGAACAGAAACGGAAACTTGGAATGCTAAAGAGGAAGGCAGGCGGGGTTCAGACTGGTCTGAATCGAATGCGATCAACTGTGAATCATTGGGGTCAATGGCGCCAATGGCAGAGAGCAAAGTTTTGCGCTGCGAAGGACAGTTTTGCAAAACTTGTAAAGCAGACATGGCTGCAGGAGACTGGGCTAAGTCGTCTACGATGTTGTAATTCGACGCAGCGCAAGCATTGGGATTACTGTTGATGCGACAAAGTGGGAAGCGAGGTGCTTTGGAAGCGCCATCAAGTGAAGCCGGAGGTATACGTAACGTTTGATCTGTGGGATTAACGTTAGTGTTCTTGTCGGCGGGTGGGGCTTCAGAGGTGGAGCCATATTGGTTCCAACGAGTTTGGAGGTTAGCATCGGCAGTCGACATCATCAACAAATGGTGAGTACCTGAATCGAACATGGGTTGATCAGGGGCTGCATAAGTGATCTGCTGTGGTGGCACGTTTCCCTGAGGGGGGGCTAACGGCTGAGTGTTCACTACACCCTGGTTTGGAAAGGGGTTTTGCAGCACCAAAGGTTTATGTTGAGGTGGTGGAGGGTTGGGTGGTGGCTGAGGAACCGCTTGCCCTTGACGATGGGCATCGTTGGTCCAGAGTTGCCGAGCTCGCTCCAAATGTGGGCAAGAATGCGTGTAATGACCATAGATCCCGCAAATAGAACAAGGGTGGTTTGTTCTGAGGTTATTATTTCTAGGCTGCTTAGGATTCCGATCCGGATTGCGGTTGGGAGGAGCATCATTGTTATTTTGCGGAGGATTGGGAGGTGGAGGACCTTGCTGATGTTGTTGGTTATTACCATGGTTATGACCTCTACCACGGTTCTGTTGCGCACCTTGGTTGCGCTGGTTGTTTTGGTATTGGGGCTGATGTTGTTGTGCGTACACGTGCCCTTGAGCATTGGGGGGATTTTGGGGAGCCGTAGGTGCGGGAGCAGGTTGCGGTAGATAGTATGCAGGTGGAGCTGGAGGTTGTCCAGTTGCCTGTTGGGGTTGTTGGTACCCCTGAGCTGGTGGAGGTGTGAGGTTAGCTGGTGCAACCGGTTGTGGGTAATGCATGGGCTGTTGTGGGAACTGCATGGGGGTCTGTACCGTAGGTTGAGCATAGTATGTAGGAGGTACATATGCTGATGGCGCTTGGCCATAACAATGTTGTGGACAAGAGGGTCCATGAACGTGATGGGTCTGGTTTGTTGGAGCATAGGAAGTCGTCGCTCCGGAACTAGATGTAGCCCTAGAAAGGTCTGGGGCGGGCATGGTGCTCACCATACTGAAAGGTTTTGCTTGCGGTGTAATTTGGCCAATAATGCCATCAGCGGCATGTGATGCCCCCGGTGTGTCACCGCGTGCAGAGTCACCTCGTGGGGCGTCCGGTATGATCGTGTATAAGTAACCCGATTGGGCGTAGATGAGATCAAACTGTTGGGCCTTGAGGATGGCCTCTTCCTCAGACTGGGGTCTTTCAGATGCTACATCCTTCGCAATGAGAGGAAGGAGGGATTTAAGGAACCAGTCTAAAAAGATTCGGTCGTCCAATTTGATCTTGCATAGGCTTCGGCGCCGACGCCAATCATGAATATGGTCAGTGATATGCGTGGCCGTGTTCTGTCTGCAAGACAGTAGGATCTCGACGCCCGCATCGTAGCGGACAGGTAGCTGGAAGAATTGTAGAAAGGTCGAGGCAAGGGAGGTAAATGTGGAATGCGTCTCATGGGGTTGCTCGATATACCATTTGGCTGCGGAGCCAGTGAAGGTGCGTTGTAAAAGCCGTAGGCGGATTGAGTCATCCACTATGGAGTTTGAGGAACACCATAAATGGAAGGACATGATGTGATTTTGGGGGTCTTCTCCAGCCTTTCCCTCAAACTTAGGGATGTCAGAGGGAAGCTTAGTGGGCATATGGGGCCAAGCAGGATCATGCCTGATGGGGTCATTTGTGAGCCTAGCTAAATCTGGCAGGTTGAGACTTGCCATGTATGGTAGACTAGCGGATGTGGTGACCGGAACCGGGACTTGCCTAGCCATAGTGGTATGGTGTAGGTGTCCAGTAGTGCCTATAGGTATGCTAGGTATGGAGGGTATGTGCCCTCCAAAAGGTGTGGCCTGATATGGGTTAGCACTCCCAAGTGCAACTTGGGTTACACTTGGGTTAGGAATCGCACTAGGGATGCCTGGTATAGCACTACCAAGTGCAACATGAGTTACACTTGGGTTAGGAATCGCACTAGGGATTCCTGGGATAGCACTCCCAAGTGCAACAGGAGTTACACTTGGGTTAGGAATCGCACTAGGGATTCCTGGGATAGGGTTTGTGGAACCCGAAGGGGGTATGACCCCCACGTTGGGCATGCCCATGACAGGTGGTGGTCCTGTGCTAGGCATTCCTGAATGTGGAGTGGTACCCATATTGGGCATACCCAAGGGGGTGGCTGTTGCCATGGATGGTACTACCGCAGAAGGGTTTGCGGATGTCTGACCTATGGTTAATGTAAATTGTGGATCATCTGGTGTTCCAGACATAACTGTGGTTGGTGGTAACTCGGTGGGGTTTTCGGATTCTACCTCCAAATCAAAGGTGAAGTGGGGTATGTCAGAATCGGATGACCGTCTAATTGATTGACGATGTGTCGAATCAAGGGATAATGCTCTGCGTCTGTGACGTGGAGAGCCAAGTGGACTAAACTCTGGGAGTTCGCCCTGTAGACGACGAGAACTTCTAGAATTCTCAATGGTGAGAATAAATGTAATATATATATAAATTAAAAAAAAAAAAAAAAAAAAAAAAAAAAAAAAAAAAAAAAAAAAAAAAAAAAATTGTTTAAGTATCAGGTGGTGATATATGTAAAAAGACTCAAAAACCCTAATGCAACCAAGGGTGCAAGTAGGGGAGTGAAAAAAGGAGGCTCATAGGCCAAAAAATCAATCCTCAAAAAGGGCACTTATTCTAGCAGCTGTGCTACAATAAGTGGAGGAATGCAACAACTGGTCAGAATACCAACATGCAAGCGGCTCCTAGAAAAAATAGGTGTAACTAGACTCAAAAGGTGGTAAAGATCATGCAAACACCTAATCTAAAAGTATTGTGACTCAAACAGACGATATCCTCTGCAAGGTGATGAAATCCAAGTCAGACAATATGAATGTTGAGACAACGGCTAGATATCCCCCTACCGGGAGGGACACCGGGTAATCAATCCTAAAAGACAGGCTACTAGGATACTCCGTTCATGACGCGTCGAGAAAAGGTAAATCTGCCGTTTGGTCCTTTGATCGCAATATCCCAATACAGGGATATCCCGAGAACTGCGAATGGTAGCCCTTCGGTTACTGAATGGGTTTCGGTATCCCACTCAGGCTTCCGGAACCATCCTCGCGACTTCAACCCTCCTAAGGGAGAGGCCTTCCCACAAACCGGTTGTGACCGCGCCAAAAAGTACTAAGAGATTTTAGCTCCCTAATTGGACAACTTCTATGTCTCAGATGTATGAACTGAGGGGTGTTATTGGAACACCTATCCCCCCAATACTACCTAGCTACAAGAATTCTTTTAGTGTTCCCCAAGTGGGGTTAAAAGTGTGTTCAAATTAAGGTACGTTTTAAGGCTTAGTTCAATTAAGTGATCGTGTGAGTGCACGTGAGGTGTTGTAAACTGAACTTGAAAAGAATTAAATGCTTTATAGGAAATTTTCAAAAAATAAAGGATTTTTCGAAAATAAAAAGCAAATATTTATGACTTTTCACTAAAAGGAATTTAAATGCTTTTCAAAAAATAACTCAAAAAATAATGGATTTCTTGGATTTATGAAAGCAAGTAATAGACTTCTAAAAGAAATAAATGGATTTCTTTGTTCAAGGAAATTGCTAAGGGCAAGATTCTAAAGAAGTAAACATGAAATTTTTTTAACCTAGATAAAAATGCAAAATAAGTCTTTCTTTCACTTTCTTGAAAATTTTTAAAAAGATTTGTAGATATGCATTCTAAATAGTAAAATGTTCCTATGGATGTAAACAATGTTGGAATCTTAGTACTGTAAAATATGAGCCAAAATGGGTGAACTGAAGTGATAAATAACACTAAAATACAATATTAGATAAATTTTTATGGAAAATTTCTTAAATCTAATAGCATATTTGGATTCCTTGATCGAAAACACCCAATTTGAAAAAAAAAATCGTTTCAAACGGAGTTCGGGAGAGGGAGATATGGTCGTTTGAAAATTGAGCTGCGCGGCCAAAAATTCACATGGACCGCGCGGGTTTTGGGCCAAAAGTCGCGATGGACCGCGCGGGTTTTGGGCCAAAAGTCGCGATGGACCGCGCGGATTTCTGGCGCACAGTCGCGATGGACCGCGCGGAAACAGGGCGCGAAGCCGCGATGGACCGCGCAGAAAAATGCAGAAAAGTCGCGATGGACCGCGCGACTGTCTGGAAAAAATCCGCGATGGACCGCGTGGAAAAAGGCAGAAAAGTTGCGATGGACCGCGCGACTGTCTGGCAAAAAGCCGCGAGGCGGAAGCCGTGCACGGAAACCGAGAAACAAACCCGAAAATTGAAAATTTTGGGCTGTTTATGGGGCCAAAACTCAGAGCAGCAATGGATCTGCTGTCTAAGATGGCAGATCTATGGATCTAAAGGTTAAAAACTCATAAAAAACTAAGATTAAAGGCAAAACTAGAGATCTAAAGTTCAAACCAAAGCGGAGTCGCCAAAAACTATTGGCTCGGTTTTGCAACCAAGCTTAGTGCTATGGGCACCTACTAACTAGTAGTAGCAGTTTCAATAGAAATAAAAACAATAAACTAAATAAACAATACTTTTCATGGATCTAAGCAAGAATCTAAGCAAATAATTTAAATATTTCAAAAATCAAGAACAAGAAACATAAGAAATAATTTTTGTATTGAAAAGTGGGGGGGCAAGCAAGTGCTTGCGATATTACCTTCAATGGTGAAGGTTGATGTTGAGCAACTCCCAAGATGAGTAGCTCCAAACTCCAATAGGTCTCTTTCTCCAAGGTTGCTTCAATGGCTAAAAGTGCTCAGGGGAGATTTCAGCAGCATAAGGATGAGATAATGGAAGGATGTGAAATGAGGAGCCCCTACCACCTTTTTATAGGTTTTGGTGGTGGGAGATACCATTTGTGGTTTTGTGGAAACCAAATGGTATTGACCAACATGGTTTAGGTACTTTTCCCTCCTTTTTCCTTTTTTGAATAAAAATAATATTTTAATTCCATTTTTAATATTTTTGGGAATTTGGACCCTTTTTGAGGGTTTTTTATGATTTTCTTGGAAAAATAATCTTTTTTAATGGAAAAAGGGGTGTACTAAGGTCTTTTGGTGACCTTTTGTTGGTTTCAGAGGCTCAGATGGTGGAAAAGTGGACAAATGGGTCATGTGAGTAAGGTAATGAGCTAGTGAGCACTTTTTAGGTGTTAACAAAGGTATCTATTGTCGCTAAAATTGTGGATCAAGATGCTCATTTGTGAAAATGACATATTAAAAATGAACTCCGACGAGTAAATCTTGCATGTGCGGACGTTGTGGGTACCACGCGATTACGCATATGATAGACTGATGTGGGGTAGATGGATATGAGCTACGATGAAATTGTGAGGGAAGCTGTGGAATATTGTGGTCTCCTGAGAAGTGGGTGAGGTTTTGACCGGAGAAGAACAGGAGGACTGAGATAGAGAGAAAGTCTCCTAGTGCGACCGGAATAGAGAACTGTGAAACGGGACCAAAGGGACTAAGCGACCCTACTGTGAAACGGGACCAAATGGACTAAGCGACCCTACTATGATGAAGAGAATGGCCAGACTGCCCCTGAAAGGAAGGACAAACCCAAAGCTACAACACACCCACAACCTCATGCATTGTGCCAAAATTTGGAAGAAGAAATATAAGCTCTTCACAGGGTTGTCCTGCATCTCAGAACAATAGTAAGAGTAGCGAATTTACAAACACCAGTAGAAAAATAAGGATGGGAGACAACGATGTAAATATGCCTATTTTTCAAGGTAATGGGACCGAGGATCCCGAACAATACTGGTTCTTATGTGAAGCAGTGTGGATGGTGAAACAAGTCCAGGATGACAATATTAAGAAGGGACAATTAGTGACAACATTTAGGGGACGTGCGCTAGATTGGTTTATGAAGTTTGTACAAGTACCTACAAGGAGTCCAAAGAAAACCCTAGATTAAATTAGAGCTGGGCTGATCGATGAATTTAGGAAACTGAAATCGGAATCATAGTATATCATAGAGTTGAAGGAAATAAAGCAATTTGCTAATGAATCGGTATGTTTATTTGATCAAAGGTACAAAACATTGATGGCAAAAGTAAGTTTTGGAATGAGTGACATACAACATACAAAATGGTTTATTTCAGGATTGATAACGCACATTTGGATGCATGAACTAGATCCAAGCACAACTAGCGAACTTAACTATCCAAGTACAAGATATTAAGAAGGGGAAGGAAGTTCACGAAGAAATATGGTGCAGTCGATGCAAGTTGGAAGGACATCATAAGGATCAATGTCCTGAATTCTGCAAATATTTACAGTCCGACGCACCAAACCCACTCAGTCAAGGAGGAATGCCCTGGTGTCGAATTTGTCAAACAAGGGGACGTCGCACGGAACAATGTGTATGCTTACAAAAGGTTGTTTAAAAAATGGCTAATATTTTTTGTAACTTCTGTCAATCGGTGGGTCATGAGGAGAAGGATTGTAGAGCATATGATTTACTCCAAGAAATAATTGTGGATACTTATTTCATGAAGGGAGAAGAGCAACCTCCTATACAAATAAAACCACAGTATAATCAACCACAACCACAGTACAATCAACCGTAGCATAACCAAGCACAGTATCATCCACCGCAATATAATCAGCAGCAGTACAATCAACCACGAGGTGGATTCAGAGGAGGATTCCGCAGGGGTCATGGTGGAGCTTTTGGTCATGGAGGAAAATTTGGTCGAGGTTGAGGATCGGTTACATGCTATAATTGTGGCCAGATTGGACATTATCAGAGAGATTTCTCGAATCCAACCCTGCAGTGTACCTATTGTGGTGCAACAGATCACACTGTTGAAGATTGTCCTCAGTTAATTGCAAAGTGGCAGACTAAGAATGCACCCCAACCACAACCAAATCCAAATGTAAATCAGAATCAGAACCCTAATCCAAATGTGCAGAATATCTTAGCAGAGATAAGAAGTCAACCCATGAATGTCGTAGTGGTAACCAGAGGAGGAGCAACAACAAGAGAAGATAGGCCACTGCCTAGTGTTCGACCTACGACTCGGAAGCAGGTGCGATTTGGTGTCGAAGCAGAAAAATAATTCTTCTTGGAGGCATGAGATGCAATGATCAAGAACAATGGGAAATCACCACCTATAATCTAGAAAGAGAATGTCTATGAGATTCCGCCGATTTTTTATACGACAAATTTGGAGAGTTCACCAGGGAAGGGCAGTACTTTGAGGAATTTTCTAGAAAGTTTCCAGACATCAGAAAAGGATCCAGATGCCCTGAAAGAGATAACTATTCTCTTGTATCAACCAGAGGAATGGAGACATGATCAGATGGTGAGCCGATTGCACAAGAAGAATATGGGAAGAGAAATGAGGATGAATGCCCAGATTGGTGCATACAATGTAAATTCTATAATTTTGGATCTTGGATCAGATGTAAACATCCTAACTAATAAAATGTGGGAAATGATGGGGAAGCCATAGTTGGTATGGTCCTCTGTGCAGATTCAACTGGAAAATCATAGCAAGGTCACACCAATTGGTCGATTATCACATCTACCCGTCGATGTAGAAGGAATGAAGACTTACACAGACTTCAACGTCATAGAGATAGTTGAAAACACCGGCCCATATCTGGTGTTGTTGGGAATAGACTGGGAAATGGAGAATCATGTTGTCATCAATTTTAAGAAAAGGACAATGTATTTTGAAAATCGCGATATGAGGGTCATTGCCCCCCTTGATCCACTAGAAGGGAAAATATATGTCGAACCAATGAGGGATGAATTCGCAGAAAGATGGGACAATGTCTACAACATTTTGGAGGATTACATCAATCACACCGTCGACGGGGAATTGGGGTGGTAGAGTATCAATTCGACATCATCAGTCTCTAACCAGGCACTAGAAAACTGGCAGAATCGGTTGCATGAGGTGTCATTTAGAAAGTGCACACGAATAAATCAGTCATTGATATGGGTAGTGGTGAGTCTATTTGATTTACTGACATATGAAGGATTACCTAATCCGTCTATATTCATCTCTGAATTTGAAGATAAAGTATCAGAACCACATTGAATGTTGGTGTTAGAAGAAGCACTAAAGGATACTCCAACAAAGTGGTGGGCTATGCACAAGTCATCGATAACAAGATGGAAACTATGTTGATAATTGATGGAAGTCATATTTGGGGAGAGGGAATTCTACTACGGAAATAAATACAATGGAAGGGTTGATCCAAGGGATCATATGGGAGAGTGTAAAAACGCATGGGGAATGAGACCCAAGCAGGAATGGGTTCATGCGTTCATCCATACACTAGATGAAGTACCGCAGAGCTGGTACATTGCAACAAAACTGCGATGAGGAACCACTATGTGGGAAGAATTGACAACTAAATTCAGTTAGAGTGCACTGCAAGAGATCCGTTAAAAGGTACTTCAAACAGTTCTGACAGATAGACAATTGGTATTACAATGGACTTCAACATGAGAAATGATGATGGAATGTTATAATGTGTCAGGAGGACCTGATGACGAGGAAGATCCTAGAGCCATCTATGTCCCAGATTTGGAAGGAAGGCGCGATATCGAAGTACCAGAGATGCCATTAGACAAATTCCAATAGCCGTTGAAAATTAAGAAGGTTAATATTGGGTCAGAGGAAAATCCCAACTTAGCTAGCATTGGAGATTATTGGGATGATTCAAAAATTGGAAAGGTCACTGATCTACTTCACAAATTTCCAGATGTGTTCCCAACAAAATTTTCTAAAATGAAGGGCATTTCTAGGGACCTGGGTGAGATGAAGATCCCTCTCAAACCTGATGCGAAGCCAGTAAATAAGCAACCATATAGACTGAATCCTAGGTACAAGGAGCAGATGAAGGATGAGATAGAGAGAATGCTGGACGCAGGAATCATAGAACTTGTCGAAGAGTCGGAATGGATTAGCCCAATGGTCATACAAGACAAGAATACTAGCGAAATTCAGATTTGCGCCGATCTAAGGAATCTAAACGATGCATGCCTTCACGATCCATTCCCTATGCCATTCATTGATGAAGTACTGGAAAGTGTTGGAGGCCAGGAAGTATACTCATTTATAGATGGATTCTTAGGATACCATAAAACTACCTTTGTGACAGAATGGGGTTGCTTTCAATGCAAAGTGATATCATTTGGTCTCGAGAACGCTCCCGCAATCCTTTCAAGGCTAGTTGTCACAACATTTAGATATTTCATTTAGAAGTTTCTGGAAATGTATATGGATGAATGGAACGTATATGGGTTGGTTAAGGACCACGTTGCCAACCTAAGGATGATGCTGGAAAGGTGTAGACAACATCAGATTTTTTTGAATCTAAAGAAGTGTATTTTTTGTGCACCATTTGAGATCCTATTGGGCCATATCATATGCAAGGAAGGCATGTTGGTCGACCCAGCAAAGATAGCGATCATTGTTGACTTACCACCACCAATGATAGTGAAGCAGCTGAGGGCGATGTTGGGACATACTGGATATTATAGGGAGTTCATCAGGGGATATGAAATGATTACTGCACTGATGGAGAAGCTGTTAAAGAAGGATGCAAAAGTCAATTGGAACGACGAGTTCCAAAAGAGCCTCGACATACTAAAGGAGAAGCTGGTCACAACACCGATATTAGTATTCCCTAATTGGAAGAAATAATTCCATGTCCATGTGGATGCATCATTAGTATCGCTGGGAGTGATATTGTCCCACCCATGAGAAGGGTCAATTGACCATCCGATCGCATTTGCGAACTGGAAGTTTTCCACCGCGAAGAAGAATTATACGATGACAGAGAGAGAAGGCTTGGCAATGGTCTATGCGCTGCATAAATTATGACATTATCTGCTTAGAGGACACTTCAAAATGTTCATCAACCACTCCGCATTAAAGTATTTAGTTAATAAGCATGTGTTGGGGGGAATATTTGTCGATGGTTTCTACTATTCCAGGATTTTGAAACCAAGGTGATTGGATGTAGGACCTGATCACCTATCAAGGATTGAATCAGGCGAAGAACCAAGGATCATTGATGAAGGCCTTCCCAATGCACAGCTATTCAGGATTGGAATGTTCGATGACCATTACGAACAGATTATTCAGTTCTTGGCTATGGGAAGAGCACCCGAGGAGTTCACTATGAGTCAGAAGAAGCAGTTATTCGTTAGGGTTGCTAATTTCCAACTAATCGGAGGACAACTATATAAGATGGGGCCAGATGAAGTTCTTCGATGATGTGTCCTTCCACATGAACAAGAATGAGTGTTGGAAGAATCCCACAATGGGATCATAGGAGGACATTACGGAGGGTGCGCAACCACCAGGAAGATACTTAGGGCCGGATTATGGTTTCCTACATTATATAGTGACGCAACAGACTATGAAAAAAGTTACGATGTATGTCAAAGGAAAATAAAACCATCGCGAAGCGATGAGATTCTACTAGTGCCTCAAGTGACATTACAAGCCTTGGAAAAATGGGCAGTAGATTTGGTGGGACCCATTAACCAACGAGGGATAAGAACATGTGCGAGATACATTATTACTGTGAACGACTACTTGACCAGATGGGCTAAAGAAACACAGATAAAGGATTGCACAACTACATCAACAACATGGTTTCTCTTCGACAACGTGGTCACCAGATTCGGGTGTCCAAATATATTGATGAGTGATCAAGGAACACATTTCGTCAATCAAACCATCAGAGTCATGACCGAGGAATTCCAACTTCAACATAGAAGGAGTACCCCATATCACCCACAGGCGAATGGCGCAGTTGAGGCACTGAACAAGATATTGGATCATGCGCTCACCAAAGTATGTAATACAAACCGTGACGACTAGGGTTGATATACTCCATCGACATCGCTGCTTCTTGGACTATATATATTCCTGTCGCTGCTGCGATGCGCAGACTAGGGATGATATACTCCATCAACATCACTGCTTCTTGTAATACTATAGTGACACGATTCAAAAAAGCAATGAGGTTTGGATCCAACGAAGTGTGAATGGGTCAAATACAGTAATAAATGCAACGTTTAAGGCAGGGCGGACGATGTTACAAGTGGATGAAGGTGCATTTAATGGACAATGAGTGCACAGGATTCGGTAAATTGATGAAGGATTTGGAAATCATTGTCCAAGATCAACTCGATGGAGGGGGAGCGAGAAATCGAAGCTATAAATACATAAACAGATGGACAGTTCGAATCATTGTACATTGTGGGAATAAGTGAAGAAATTGCAAAACAAAACTGATCGAAGAAGTGAGCTTAGAGAGTTACGATGACACATTTCATTTCCAGGACAAGTACAAAAGACCGACCCAAGTTGATGGCAATTGTCCACGAACAACCGGAGGTTGCATTAATGTGGATAATCAAAAAGAAGAGAAGTGCCATTCGGTCGATGGATACCGAATGGAGGTCGAAGAGGGATACCCGTAGTTCGGCACGGGCTCCGACTGCAGCAGGATAAGTGGTCACATCAGGTGTCATATAGGAAGAAAGGACACCAAGAGGAGGGCAGTAAGGCCCAACAATAGTGGACATACCAGGATATCTACCATTGCATAAGGAAGGGGCACCAGCAATCCAGCTAGCAAATAATGCAAAGTATACTATCAAAGAGCCGATGATACCAGAGGGTGCCCATAACGCCAGAAACATATTACAACAACTGCAAAAACTGCAGTACAACGACCATGACATTATAGTGTATCTCGAGTGCACTCAACACACACATGTTCATGTTGGTTGAATTAATTGTCTAATTAATTAAACAACTGATAGTACTAGAACATAAATTATCAACTCAAGGAAGTCTTTTATTTCAAAGCTATCGTGCAAGATCTATGCAAGCACAATTTCTTTCTGACACTGTTTATCTATTTGTATGAAATCGAAACTCTTTGTAAACTAGATCACACCTTCTTGAAAATAAATCAAACCTCAAACCTATTCATAAAATCAAATGTAAATCTAACTTAAAACAAAATCAACTCTTTATGAAGCAAGATCTAATTGCATGAATCTGAAAGAAATGCTATGCTGGCCAACGATCTATCAAAAGAAATTAACGTGAATAACAACGACTATAAATCTATCAATGAAAGAAAGCATTAACTAAATGATAAACAAATCTACACAACTACCATCAACACTATCAGCATCAGCTCAGGGAAGAGGGCCCTTCCTCCACTGAGTAGAGCTCGATCTCCACAATGAAAGTCTACAACTCCAGAATTAAGAAACTGCCAGCATTTATTATCAGAATGAAATCATTACAACAGATTCTGGATCAAATCCTACAGCATAACATTGCTTTCTCTCCTCCCCCCAAATACATCAGAATGATTACATATTTATACATAAAATCCTCTTATCCGAATGAGAAACCGAATCCCCAACTTGTGATATGTTTCAACCAATTGCTAATTTATAAAATCGGTCGCAATAGTAAATCTGAGAATTACACGTTTAGAGAACCAACTGTACATCTCAAATCATGGCTTTGTTTGGCAATTTCCTAGCTTGTCAAGTAATTGAGGCCGTTATGCACAAAACCCATGTCCTAGATTTTCGAGATTCTTCTCCATCTGCCCGCAAATCATGACGCCAACCAATGTGTTATTATTTGACATGTGTTTTTGGTTAAGGGCGTTTGATCATGAGCTGGAGGCTGCCATGTTTGACTTCAGCACGAATGGAAATCACAAATCCACATAATCAATCCTAGGAATTAAACCATGTTGTGAATCTTCATGCGGATGTGTGCTAGCATGCCAACTTTGGCTTGAACCATCGCTGCTACTGCTGCTAATATGAAAAATCACTCCATAAACCATCATCAGTAAAATTATGCATAATAGTCTTTAATTCAACAAAAATAAAGGAAAATAATCATGATTAACCACTAAAGCATCAATGGAAGTAATATGGTATTTTAAGTGCAGTTACTACAAATGGATGGAAAATGGAATGATAAATGGATAATAATAGGAAGAAGATGGATGAAATATATGTCGATAGGTGATGAAAATATGGACAAATCTATGACCAAACATCTCCCCCAAACTGATCTTGTTGCATGTCCTCATACAACCCAATACCTATGTAACATCCAAACTAGAAGGACTCATTTGACTGTCTCTTTCATTTTACCATGCATAATGACCAAAACCAATCTGCTTTCCCACTAATGATGCTAATGGAATATGATGCTTCTTTCAAACAATACTTGAAACTCGTTCAAACAATGGTTGTTGCATTTCTCATCAAAGGATAATATTCAAATATAGCCTTCAAATGATCTCTAGCAATTATGATGGAGTTTCAGCAATTAGTGAAAACTTTAGCAGAGAAGTTAGCAGAAAATTTGGCGGTGTTGCATCCATTTAGTGGTGTTGCAGCTGCTTAGCAAAGGATTTAGCAAAACATTTGGGGGTGTTTCAACCATTTAGCGGAAAATTCGGCGGTGTTGCAGCTACTTAGCAGAGGATTTAGCGGAGTATTTAGCGGTGTTGCAGCTGCTTAGAGGAGGATTTAGCAGAAAATGTGGCGGTGTTACAGCCATTTAGCGGAGGATTTAGCAGAAAATTTGGTGGTGTTGCAGCTGCTTAGCGTAGGATTTAGCGGTGTTGCAGTTGCGAACTGGAGGCTTTAGCGGAGAATTTAGCGGTGTTGTTGCGGGTGTTTCAACAAACTTCCTGAGCTAATATCTCACAAAATACAAACTGGGTTTGGCTAAATTTTGCAAGCAGGTTTCTACAAGTCCAATGCATTTCCACACCAAAAATCAGAGATACCCACATCACAGATTTTGCGAAAAATGCAAATTGGCTGTAGGTGATGATGGTCATTTTTTCTCAATCCGTGAAGTATTTTTTTTTTCTCTGAAAATTGGTGAGTATCTTCCTCTTAACATAATGCTTCTGCTCCC
Organism: Larix kaempferi; assembly: GCA_027924585.1. NCBI lineage: Eukaryota > Viridiplantae > Streptophyta > Pinopsida > Pinales > Pinaceae > Larix > Larix kaempferi. The sequence continues at coordinate 10,772,392 of BSBM01000150.1, forward strand.
CAAAGCTCAAATTCGTCTGATGCACGTATATCGAGATATAGGAAAAGTGGCTATAGGTGATGGTGGCCATTTTCTCGAAAATTGTGCATTGGATTGGGATGAAACTTACTAGGTTTGTTCATCTTGATATTATGCACTTCCTATCCAAAAATCATGAGAATCGAGTTCACGGTTTGTGAGATATGCTCAATTCAAATTCTGCATTAAATATGAAAAAATAATGTGTGTTACAATCGAATTTTCCACCTTGTGAGCATCAGCATTCTTTGGCCTGTAGGATCGATTTCACTGAATCAGATCCACTTTATATCCTTCAGACACTATTTTTTCCCCTGCACGCTTGTTGCATCATTATAGCAGGCATACCCGTGAGTTGCATCACTATTGTGAGTATTTTGATCCACAGTAAGATCTAGGAGCTATGGAGTGTGAAAATCCTCACAACAGATCTAAGAGATGATGTGTACCCCACAAGAGTAATTATGATTAAGCAGAAAAATAGAAGAAGAGTGAACAATACAGTATAATGAGCAACAGAACAATATGGTACAGTAGAACTCAGATAGAAGCAATAATACTTCACACACTAGTTAATTAGTCACAATATGGACAAATAGATAGTACAATGGTAGAGAGGATTCTAATGCCTAAGGTGGCAATTCGAATTAGCCTCTCAGAGTGATCATAAGATCAATAGAGTGTCATTGGAGCACAACTAGGTGTCCTCATGATCATCGGAGCACAACTGGAAGTCTTCATCATCATCAGTGGAGTCATCAATGCTCAAGTAACTGTCAACCATCAGTCAAACTAACTTGGGTAGGTGTAACTGAGTGTGACTCAGTGTAACTCAGTGTAACTGAGTGTAACTAAGTGTAACTGAGTGTAACTAAGTATAACTGAGTGTAAACTGAAGACAACTGGATTGGTAGGTGAAGAAGGGTGAGTTGCTCCCTAAAATCAAGGAAGAAGGGCACATTAAGCAACTGGAGGGCTAAAATTGAATAGTGAGAAGCTCCTGGGGGATGGCTAACTGAGGGCTAGGTGATGGACTGATGACTGGGATGCATGCAAACCCTAAAGGTGCATGCATGACTGAAAATGCAAATGATCAAAATACTGGTGGGACTAGGATGGAGTATAGGAATATCTTAACACCCCCCCTTAATCCATCCTGAGCCCTAGTAACTAAGACCAAAGGTCACCCAATACAATGAATAATAACAATCAATAAACCAAGGAAGTGGGAAAATTTCATGGGAAACATACCCCCTCCTAAAAAAAATAGACTTTAAGGCACACATAAAAAATAAATGCTCCAAACTCAAGCAGGTGTGATGTTTGGTCATATGTCTGGAGGTATCTTCTTCTTGGGAAGAAGTGGATCATGCTCAAAAAGCATGTGCTTGTACTTGCTCTTCAGATCGAATGTGATGAGAACAAATCCAACAGTATGAGAATGATCCTTGAACCTGTGATTCGAATTAGCTGAGGTAGGATCAAATTTTTGAATGTGCATATAGTCCTTTGTCTTCTCCTTCAAACCACCATGGGTGAGATTATGCCAAAAAGAACTATTACATGTTTGCTTGAAATCAAAATCAGATTTAAGACTTTCAAAAAAGTTTCTTGAGATCTCCTTTGAACCATCAGGGGTGAGATCAAAACTATCATATGCATGAGAAATTATCCCAAGCAGTAATTGCTTAGAATCCAAATTAGATCCAAGACTTGAATCATGGTTTCTTGAGATCTCCTTTGAACCATGAGAGGTGAGATCAAAACCAGTAATTGCATGAGAATTTATCCCAAGCGAATGGCAATGGCCATAATCTTCAATAACCTTCTGAAAGCATGAATTTATGACCGTATAGTAGTATAAAAGAGGAGATAGATGGAGAGGAGTGAATGCATTACCTTCAGTAGCTATTTTGACCTCTAAAATAATCATGTGATCATGATGCAAACCAATAGACTCTGGTGCAAGAGAGGATTTAGGACCTTCTACAATATCTAGAGCGTGAGCTGGAATAGAAAGAGAAGAAAGTTTGAGCATGAGTGGAGAATCTGCAAGTTCTTTGTCAACAACTTCAATATGAGATGATACTGGTTCATGATCTGAGAGACCATCAAGGGGAGCGAATGGAACACTTTGCTTGCTTTCGAATGGATTTGGACCAATCCCTTCATTATGTCTGCCAAATCTTTCATCTAGGTAGGCCCATAGCTCTTTTGGAGATTCAACATCATCAATGAATTGATGTACCAAGCACTGAGACATAGCAAGCATCATGTTTCCCATGGCTCTGTCACCATTATTTAACCAGTCAATATTTTCTTCAGACGATTCGAACTCTCTCTCAAAACAATAATCAAAGAGACCATTTCTCTTCAAATGTGCTATCATCTTTGGTTTCCATTCATCATAGTTGAATGGAGGAGGATAGATTTCTTCTGAATACATTGAAGCTGTAGAAGACCTACAAAAATAATATAGAATAACTGCAACTGCTACTGCTGCAAAAATGCAGAAACTGCTGCAACTGCTGCACTTGAAATCTTGGTAATAACCTGCAAAAAACTCTCAAGAATGGAGATAAACAATACTCTCAACATGCTCTGATACCATGTGAAAATCCTCACAGCATATCTAAGAGATGATGTGTACCTCACAAGAGTAATTATGATTAAGCAAGAAAATAGAAGAAGAGTGAACAATACAGTATAATGAGCAACATAATAATATGGTACAGTAGAACTCAGATAGAAGCAATAATACTTCACACACACTAGTTAATTAATCACAATATGGACAAATAAATAGTACAATGGTAGAGAGGATTCGAATGCCTAAGGTGGAAATTTGAATTAGCCTCTCAGAGTGATCATAAGATCAATAGAGTGTCATCGGAGCACAACTAGGTGTCCTCATGATCATCGGAGCACAACTGGAAGTCTTCATCATCATCAGTGGAGTCATCAATGCTCAAGTAACTGTCAACCATCAGTCAAAATAACTCTGGTAGGTGTAATTGAGTGTAACTCAGTGTAATTGACTGTAACTAAGTGTAACTGAGTGTAACTAAGTGTGACTAAGTGTAACTGAGTGTAAACTGAAGACAAATGGACTGGTAGGTGAAGAAGGGTGAGTTACTCCCTAAAATCAAGGAATAAGGGTGCATTAAGCAATTGGAGGGCTAAAATTTAATAGTGAGAAGCTCCTGGGGGTTGGCTAACTGAGGGCTAGGTGCTGGACTGATGACTGGGATGCATGCAAACCCTAGAATGCATGCAAACCCTAAAGGTGCATGCATGACTGAAAATGTAAATGATCAAAATACTGGTGGGACTAGGATGGATTATAGGAATATCCTAACATGGAGAACCTCACAAAATTGAATTATTTGCGAAACCAGTGACAAATCTTGAAAAAGGAGACAATTTTACACAGAATGTGAACTACAAATTCACATTATCAGACTGTCTAACATGTGAAAATGTTTAGAACAGGTATTTATTACATCCTGGAGAAATTCAAGAGCATTAGATAGCGCAAGATGAGTGTATTAGTAAAATTGCCAAAATTGGCCTCAATCCCCCCTAGGTGGGTCCAACTTAGTCCTAATCATACCAAACAGTCATGAAGTTTGGTGTGAAGGTGGCTGAAGCATGTTGGGTTATAAATGAGGCCAAGGAATGCGTGGGTGTGCAAATAGAGGTGTGTGGGAGGTCCAAGGAAGCAATAAATGCTCCAAATCTAGCAAAAAATGGGCAAAATCCACCCAAGCGCTCCTAGTCAATAGTGATTCCCCAATTCAAGGAAGGAGAGCATTCCTGCAATTAATGATGGTCCACTTGTGGACAAAACAGGATTTTGGGTGATCTGGTTTGCTTAGAAACAGGTGTGAACACTCTCAAAGTGGATATTTGACCAACTAAAGTCACCTAGTCCAAACTATGGTGTAATAATGTACATGTGGCAGTAAAATTGACTAAGGTTATGGAATATGGCACTAAGTATGGATTACTATTATAACACCCCCCCTTAAGCAGAACTTAGTACATCTCATGAAATTTAAAGTGGGAGGCCTTGGCAACAAAGGCTCAAGTCACCTCATTACAAACATAAATTTTATTTGCCCATGTAAAGTGAGGATAAGAAGTAAAACCACATGGGATAAAAACATCCCTCTAAAATGGACATGGGGATAAACCTACAATAAAATTGCAGCAATCACCATCCATCACTCACTCCAAGCAAATCTCTCAAGTGAGTGAAGGTCTTCTCAGTAAAACACTTGGTGAAAATATTAGCGGTTTGCTCGGTGGATGGGAAATACTGCAAGGAAATCACTTTGTCATGCACCAAGCCCTAAATGTAGTGCATATGGATTTCAATGTGCTTTGTTCTATTCCTCTGTACTAGATGTTAGGAACCTATGTCAACCCTTCTCTTTACTATGTTAGTATATTGTTGTTGGACGCATATGCTTTGTAAGTCGTCCCATAGTATTTGTTGATCTGTAGTTTATATTAGCCCATAGTATTGACCCATAGTAGTGGACGCATATGCTTTGTAAGTCATCCCGTAGTATTATATGTCCCATGGTTTTGACTCATAGTATTGGGCATAGACTTAGTATATAAGTGTATGTTGAGGTCATCGAAGGCACCGTGAAGTTAATTGTATTGAGCTTGCTCAAAGGAGGTTGCCCCCTCGAAGTGGCCCGTGATCAATATAAAAGTGATTATGTTCTATTATTTCTGATATCTCGTGTATTTGCATTAATTAATTACTGCAGGTTCATCACACTGGATTAGTAGATATCTTGATGGCACTTTGATTATCCACCCAAATGTTGGTTGGAGAATCAATAGAAACACCAAACTCCCGAAGAATACCTTGCAACCAAACACACTGTGTGGCTGCGTTCATTGCTGCCCTATACTCAGCCTCTGCTGATGAAAGTGAAATAGTGTGTTGTTTTTTACTTGACCAAAAAATGGGACCTTCAGCAAACATGAAAACAAAACCTGAAGTGGAATTTCTATCAATGGGATCTCCAACCCAATCGAAATCAAAAAATCCAGCTAGTTGTAGTGAAGAACCAGCTGCATAGTGTACCCCAAAGCTCTTTGTTCCTTGGACATATTGAAGGATCCTTTTGGCTTCCTTCCAATGGATCTCATGTGGCTGTTTCATATATCTTGCTACAACACTTACATCATAAGAAAAATCAGGTCTTGTATGTGTAAGGTACAACAAACTTCCAACTAGCTGCCTATAGAGCAATCCACCAATGGAGAGTCTTCAAATTCACCTAGTTTTATGCCTGAAAGGAATGGGCACTTGGCTGACTTACATTCAGCCATTTTAAACTTGAATAACAGGTATGAAACATACTTATATTGACTCATCAATATACCTCTCTAAAATTGCTCAATTTCCAAACCCAAAAATTGCCTTAGCAATCCTAGGTCACTCATGGCAAATTCACTGTGCAAAGATGCTTTGATTGAGCCAATTTGTTTGTTGCAGCTCCCTGTAATTAAAAGATCATCAACATATAGTACAATGAACTGCAAATTATCATCACATTTCTGCAAATAAACATTTGGATCAGAATTGCATCGAATGAAACCAATTGAGAGCAAAAAGGCATCCATTTTGGCATACCAAGCCCTTGGGGCTTGCTTGAGTCCATAGAGTGACTTCTTCAACCTGCAAACAAGTGAGGGATCCTCTTGGAAACCTTCAGGTTGCTGCATATAGATATCTTCCTGTAGCTCACCATGTAAGAATGTGTTCGGATATCCACATCATCTTTTTCAGGATCTTGCATGCAATTAGGGTTTGCATGCAAATTCTAGGGTTTGCATGCATCCTAGTCACCAGGTTGATGCCTCCAGCACCTTAGCCACCTTATTCTAGCACCCGGGAGCCACTTACTTCAGAGTTTTATCCCTCTAGTCAGGAAGGCGCCCACTTCTCACCTACTGCCAGAGAAGGGCGCACTTCTTCACCTACCATTGCAGTTCCACTTCAGTTACACTCAGTTAGCTCCGATTCTCCCTGATTTGAGGCTAGTTTCACTCCCGACTAACTGTTTCACTTTCGTTGGACCTCCAGATTGACTAGATGACTTGTTCTGACTTCAGTTAGCCTCCCATGCACCCTCCACTAAGCCCACTTCCCTATATCAGTTCTACACACTTCAGTTACACATGTTACACTCAGTTAGACTCAGATTGACACCTGGATGACTGGTTCTTGTGCATTGATGACCACCACCGATTGATGATGAGGATTCCTAGTTGGAGTCAAGCTACTCCATTCAGTGATTCGAATGACCTCCTTAGGCAATTCGAATTGCTCAGTCATTGTTACTGTATTCTATTGTAATCATTCACCCTTATTGGGATATTGAGCACTAATGCATGCTTTGCACAGTTTTACACCATATTTTCTATGTTCATCTGTTGTGATTGATTTACTTGTTCATTAGATCTTCTATGACTAATTTTACAGAATGCACTTTTAACATCCATATGGTGAACTTCCCAACCCTTACTCGCTGCCATGGCTACAGCTAGTCTAATTGAGTCCATCTTTGCAACCGGTGCAAAGGTATCTATATAATCCACACCATGGATTTGTGAGTAGCCCTTAGCCACTAAACTAGCCTTATACTTCAGATCAGAACCATCAGCAATATGATTGGTTTGAAAAATCCACTTACATTGCACAAGTTTTCTCTTGGGAGGAAGAGGCACCAAATCCCATGTTTTGTTCTCTTGGAGAGATTGGAATTCCTCTTGCATTGTTGTTCTCCATCTTGGATCATGATGAGATTCCTGATATGATGTTGGATAAGATCCAATAAACATATAACAGTGATCAGCAAGTTCACTTTCATTTGCAAAGGAAGCATTGATTGCTTGAGATCTAGTCTTCCTAGGCTCATGGGGATTTCCTGCCAATTCATTTGCAGCTTGTATGATTTTTTCAGCCCACTTGGGCCTTGATGGTGACTCATGTACAGCAATGTCATCTTCAGTGATATCAGAAAAATCAGAACTTGAATCATCACTTATTTCATTAAGGTGTGGAGGAGAAGAGCATTCCCCCGATGCAAGCTCAAAATCAGGAATTGGTTCTTCTTCGAATTGCACACTTCTCTCAATGAAATTTTTGAGTGTGGATATGTCAAAGAGATTGTAGCCCTTTATGTATTCACCATATCCAACCATGATACATTCTCTACTCTGTGGCTCCAAATCCTTCCTCTTTTCTGATGGAATTCGAGCCCATGCTCTAGATCCAAAAATTCTGAAATTTGACACATTTGGTTTTTGGCCAAACCATGCCTCATAGGGGGTTTTACCTTTGATTGATTTGTGAAAGGATCTGTTCTAAATATGAGCAGCACAATTGATGGCTTCAGCCCATAGCTTAGGGCTTAGATCCTAAGCTTCAATCATGCAAGTGGCCATCTCTTTGAGAGATCTATTTTTCCTCTCTGCCACACCATTTTGCTGAGGTGTGTAGGGGATTGAATGTTGCATTTGGATGCCACGTTCCTCGCAAAGATGCTGAATGTTATTATTCACATACTCCTTTCCATTATCAGTCCTAAGTATTTTTATCTTATGACCACTATGATTCTCCACTAAGGCCTTCCAAATCTTCAATTTCTCAAATACTTCTGATTTCAATTTAAGGAAGTATACCCAGCAGAATCGAGAGTAGTCATCTATGAATGTGAGTACATACCTTGATCCACCATATGATGGAGTGGGAAGAGGACCAATGAGGTTTGAATGTACCAATACAAGTGGTTGAGTGGCTCTCCTTGCCATTCCCTTCTCATAGATTCGTTATGGATGCTTTCCAACTACACAACCAATGCATGCACCATTTGAAGATTTGACTTCGGGAAGCCCTTCTACCATCTCATCCTTGTGCAATGTCTGGAGATATTTGTAGTTCATGTGGCCAAACCTTTCATGCCACAGCTTGGAGGTCTCGTTGGAATGAGAGACAAGAGCATTGTCACTAGAATTTGGAATGAAATTGGAGAATTTGTACATTCTCTCTTCATGATCAGCAAACCCCACTGCCACAACTTGATTTGAAGAAATTTATGAGATTTCTACAAAATCTGGAGTAAATGTTACTCTCTTGGCTTCTCCTGTATGGGTCATTTGATAAACTGATAGCAAATTTTCAGCCAATGAGGGTACGTAGAGCACATCACTGAAATAGCCATGCTCCAAGTCAATCCTACCAATCCCCTTGGTCTGGATTTCTAAATCATCTCCCATTTGAACCGTTGGGCCACCATTCAAATGCATAGAAGAGAAGAGCTCTCTAGATGAAACCATATGCCTGGAAGCTCCTAAATCAATGATGAAGGATGAGGGATTCGAAATACCTTCTACCAATGCATGCCACTTCTCCTTATTGTCAGGATTTGAGGTGCTTTCTTTCTTCCTTGCGCCCTCAGGGACTGGGATGTTGTTCTTCTCTAGCAGTTGCACCATTGAGTCAAAGGTTTTCTTCATACATGAGCTCTCTGTATGCCATCCCTTATGACAATAGGTGCATTTGGTCTTCTCCTTTCCCTTCTTGTCCTTCTCCTTTGAAGGATTCGAACCTCCATCTGCAGACTTGGTCTTTCAAACTTCCTCTTCTCTGGCTGCTTCGAATTCTTTGCTTTCTGCTTGCCTTTGTTGGCATTTGAAACACCCATTTCTAGTGCTTGGTCCTTCGATTTTATGGTGCCCATCTGAAGTAGTTTGTCCTTCTCCTGAGTGAGACACTCCATGAAGGTTTCTAGAGATGGCATTTTCCAATTTCAAAGGGTCATCTTGGCTGAGTGAAATGTGCTAACAAATACAGAAAAATCTGGACCTAGCTTCGAAAGGATGGACAGAATCAGTTGTTCTTCCTTCTTAACAATTCCACATTGTTGCAGTTGAAGCACTAGTGACTTGAACTTAGTGAAGAACTCCTGGATGGTTTCAGAATGCGCTGGGCTCAAGCTAATGGGCTCATTTTCAAGCTGGTGTCCTCTCAATTCATCAGTTTTCCCAAAGAGTGATTCTAGCTTCACCCATACTTCATTTGGGGTTGTAAAACTGTCTGTATGAAACAAGAGTTCCCTCGAAATGCTCAGGCATAACAATCCATAAGCTTCATCAAGTCGACTATAGTACTTTGCTTTCTCCACAGTAGAGTTTGGCTCCACTTTTGTGCCCATGGTTACTCTATAGAGACCCTTAGATCTCAGTTTGATGACCATTTCAACCTTCCAATCGAATAAATTGAAGGGTGTGAGAAACATTTGGTTTGCTTCCATTACTGTTGCGTTAATGGTGAGAAAACTGCTGAAACACCTGCAAAAAACACTCAATTTTTATTTGGAAATCCTCTCTAGAATGCAGCTCAATGCTCAATATTGATCTACAACTCACTAACTCCACAATGGATCTGATACCATGTGAGTATTTTGATCCACAGTAAGATCTAGGAGCTATGGAGAACCTCACAAAATGGAATTATTTGCAAAACCAATGAAAAAGCTTGAAAAAGGAGACAATTTTACACACAATGTGAACTGAAACTTGGCATTATTAGATTGTATAACATGTGAAAATGTTTAGAACAGGTATTTATTACATCCCGGAGAAATTTGAGAGCATTAGATAGCTCAAGATGTGTGTACAAGCAAAATTGCCAAAATTGGCCTCAATCCCGCCTAGATGGGTCCAACTCAATCCTAATCATCCCAAACAGTCACGAATTCTGGTGTGAAGGTGGCTGAAGCATGCTGGGTCATAAATGAGGCCAAGGAATGCATGGGTGTTCAAATAGAGGTGTGTGGGAGGTCCAAGGAAGCAATAAATGCTCCAAATCTAGGAAAAATGGGCAAAATCCACCCAAGCGCTCCTAGTCAACAGTGATTCCCCAATTCAAGGAAGGAGAGTGCTCCTGCAATTAATGAGGGCACACTTGTGGACAAAACAGGAGTTTTGGTGAGCTGGTTTGCTTAGAAACAGGTGCGAACACTCTCAAAGTGGATATTTGACCAACTAAAGTCACCTAGTCCAAACTATGGTGTAATAATGCACATGTGGCAGTAAAATTGACTAAGGTTATGGACTATGGTACTAAGTATGGATTACTGTTCTAACAACTATAGCCCGCGGGTAGCATGTAGAATGGTAAAAATCACTAGTTTATTACTTTTTACTCCCAAAAAGCAGTTATTGGGTGACCTTTGACCCTCCATCTGCCCAAGAAACACCTCGATGTGTCCTTTCACTTACCTTTGAGAGGACTATATATTGAGCACATATGGCTTATGGATGAGAGGAGAATGAAGAGAAAGAGAACTCTAGTGGATTTTTGCCCTATCTTGAGTCTACACTCATTGATCCTGATAGTTGTGAACCCCTTATGTTCACCTTCCAAACTCCTACCATAGTTTGAGTTTGCTATTCATGGAGGATTCAAGTGGTGGAGGCACAAGTGGATTGATCCAGATCTCGGTTCAAATTGGTTGCCAGAAAGAGGTCGTATCACATTGTACTTCTTCTTGTTTATTAATAGAAATAATCATATTCTCGTCCATTATTATTGTGAATGTTGTTTATTCTACATTGGGTTTCATTTACTTATAATATCATGGACCATTGCTATTGATGATGTTAATGTCATTTATATATTATATGTACTTGTTTTATATTGGATGTCAAGACTAATTTGAGTGGAGGAATCCATGGTATATGTCGGTGTTCTCAAGAAGCTCTACTCAAACCAAAGTTAAGCACAAGGTCATGGAAGGTTGGTTGAAGGGATATCCCTCCGATACCGGCTGAATGTGGGAGATATTTCCAGGGTTTGTTCGTATCTGGGGGTACCGGAGGTTCGTCCTCTTGTGCTTCGGGCTTAGATACCCTGCCCATACGATAGATCCCACCTGCGATTGTCCCCTTGAGCATTGGTTACATTGCGGTGACCATAGTTGCCTTACCTAGGTATCGCATAGGGTACTTGCAGTGGTTATGTGGTTTGTGTCCTGAGTCAAATAGGGATTGGACAACATAGTTTTGTTTGCATAGTGGAATTGACCTTGTGCACGCAGTGAAGCCTGGGTGTCTCTATAACTGATTCTGTTACCTCTGGCTATAGTTTGGGAGTCTCAAGCCTCTCCTAGGCGAGACATACCGGCTCTAGTGTCAGGAGCTCATTTAGCCACTCTGTTTGTCTGCTCTTGGCTGTAGTTTCTCTAGGTGTGTGATTTTGATTTACTGTTTTTGATCGATAGTTGGCCATAGGGGACGTTGTGATTTTATATTCTCACCGGAGATATCGTGGTGCGGAGTCCTACTCTCCGTCGATCCCATTGGTTGGCTAGTTTGAAGCCTGCCAAATTTTCATGTTGCGTTGCTAGAGGATGCCTGCGGGATCCCTCTCAGTCTTCGGATTCTTACGAGACATACATAGCCGACGTTATGACGGCTACACATTTTGACACATAGGAAATCCCCACACTTCAGACACCCTCACACCTCGAGAGGCTTGGGGGGGTGATCCACCTGAGACCCAACCTGGTTCGATTTGGCCGAATCCACTTGAGAACGATCCATTCGATCCTTTGAATCCAGATAATTATATTTATGGGATGCCAACCTTACCTGAAGACGAAGATGTTGCGATCAACGTTAACCCATTCTCATATAGTATTCCCAGTTTCAACACAGTTGATCCTCCCATTGCTTATGGTAGTCATGCTGACACTAGACATGGTGTTAGAAACACTGCACCCATTGGGGGTAATACCCTCGTCGAGGGCACCACGTTGTCCACTCACGCACGTAGTATGGACACCGTTCACGCTCCTAATAATGCTAATGTTGGTAGAATACCACCTCCTAGGACTACCCAACCTAATAGGAACACTGTTCGAAACATGACTCGCCACCCACCACCTAACACACATATCGCTACCTATCAACCCAGGATCACCTTCGCAAATGTTAATGCTCCTCCTAACCATGGGGGTGGACAAGTACCACACACTTTTGCATCCACCACCGCTACTAGTAATACTAATGTAGGAGGTGGGAATATATCTTATCCTCATTATTATAATGCCACCATTCCTGCTACTAGTACCACCAACGTTAGGGTTGGGAATACTTCTCATATTTATGGTCACCACACAACTACTCATGCTAATCCTAATGCTGGGGGTGGGAACATACCTCACCATTATGGTCATTACAACTCGTTTCCTGCTACGAATAGTACGTATATGCCCCATACCTATGGGGGAAACCCTTACTACAACATAGTCAGTGCTGGCCACTAGTTCAACCCACCTCAATACGGTTCCCAAAACACACATATACTTGCTTACTCTCATACGGGTCAGTTCGGAGGAGGTTATCAACCTTATGGCCATGGTCAAGCTTATGGTCTGCCAGGTCCTCATTATTAGTAGTTTAATTCTCATGGTCAAGCTTTTGGTCCACCTTATAATTCGGTTCCGTTCAACCAACCTTTTATGGGAGCTTACAATCATGCTTTCCAGCCGCAGCTCCTGTTCCTTGCACGTTTGAATCTTCCGAATCTTTTGAAGCTCACGAATGATCTGGTGTGTCACGACCCCAATTGGCCCCTGGTCCCTACCAAGCTCCCTTTAGGGATTCCTAAGTTTGAGGGGAAAGGTGGTGAGGATCCAGGTGATCATGTCACAACGTTTCACCTTTGGTGCTCCTCCAACTCATTGAACCATGATTCCTTTAGATTACGACTATTTCAACGCACTCTCACGGGGGCAGCTGCGAAGTGGTATGTGTAGTTTCCTGGGAACACCTATAGGGGATTCAACGAGATTGCTTTGGTTTTCTTGGACCATTTCTAGTTGTTGATTTGTTATGATACTGGTACTGAACTATTGTCTACCTTTCATCAAAATAAGGCCACACATATTTCTGATCACGTTCAAGAGTGGCGCCGACGGAATAGATTAGTGAAAGCCAACATTCCTCTAGAGTTTTTGTTGAAATGGTTCCTCAAGTCCTTACTCCAATACATTGCTAAGGATGTTTCGATGTCCGGCATTGTGACTGAGGAACAAGCCATCTTGAAAGTCTAGCAGTTAGACCAACTATACTCTCAGTTTGGCATTTTATATGACATTATTCCTGACGCACCAAGAACACGACATGATCCCACATCAGTTCCTGGACCACATGCCGATGGCATCGTGGGATCCGCAAGCAATCGCCCTATAGACTTGGTAGCTAATCAAATGAAAAATTTGTTGCTAAACCAGTCTACTCCTGGACAGGTTCACACCTTGTCCACTTCCACTCCGTCGTCTGATGTACACAATATGCAATCAACGAAACCATCAGGTAACCAACAACCTGGTGGTAAGAAAAAGGGGAGAAACAACCGTAGGGGTGGAAACAATGGAAGTAACAATAATATCAATAACAATACCCCTCATAAAGAGAATTCCAACCCTCCTCAAGAAGGAGGAAATGCTGGTGAGGATCGTAAACCTAGGCGTAAGGTGAAATTCCCTTGCAAGCTTTGTGGGGAAGATCATCTTACTCACTTATGTCCTCGAATCGAAGAAGCATCGAAGCATTTGGCACAGAGCCCAGCTGTGTTAAAGGATCCCCTTCCTCATCATCAAAACATGGCTTTGCATGCTCCCACCACTGGTTATGGACCTACTGAAACGGTAACATCTTCTTCCAATACTAGTGGTTATGGATGTGTGAATATGGTTCAATCAAAGGTTAGTGTTGCTACTCGTGAACACGATTATGGTGCACCACTACCTAATATGGGGAGTGAGCCTCCCTCTCCTCCTGACAATTCCTTGCATATTGAGAAGCCCTCTAATATGCCACAGATACCGAAAGGTGTTCTCAAGCGCTCTACGCATAATCCTAATGCTTGAGCTTCCCAAAACTACTCCATTGTTGAAGATTTGGACCAAACTCCGTGTGCCATGTCGGCTCTTGAAGTTTTGCAGGCCTGTCCTTCTTAGAAGCATGCCTTTTTGAGCGTGTTAGGAGTTCATGATGGGGGAAATCCCAGTGTTATCAAGTTCGATACTACTGATGTTCAACCTCGCTTACCTTACCATGTGGCTTTTGAATTCCAAGTGGTGTGCCTTCAGAGTTTTTTCAAACATACTATGGTTGACGAAGGTGCTTCCGCATCAGTAATGTCCTTAACTTGTTGGAAATCTCTTGGCTCTTCTCCTCTACTCGCATCTAGAACCATGCTCACTACATTCGACGGTCGGTCATTTAAGCCGCATGGAATTATCCCTTCCCTTGTTGTTTTCTTGGGAGGTAAATTTGTGCCTATTGAAGTCAAGGTGGTTGATGCGCCCATCGACTACAACCTGTTACTGGGTCGTAATTGGATGTATGCTATGAAGGCTATCGTGTCCATTGTATTTAGAGTTATCTGCTTTCCGCATGAAGGCAAGATTGTGACCATCGATCAGCTGGATTTCATTAACACTCCTTACGCAACATCCACAGTATCTATAGTCTTGCAAGTTACTGATTCTCATCTGGCAACTGGGAATATAGGTGTTGGTATGTACCCTTCATTGATGGGAACTTATAGCTTTACTGCACCTGTGAACTTCATCGGAACCATTTCCGACGATGCGTCTCCTCCTTTGCATGGTATGCCATTCCAGACTTCCTATTATAGTGATCCATGAACTTTATCGTCCACTAGTTCTATGTCTGGAGACATTACGCACGTCAGGATGTCTATGCCATTGTCTGTAGCTGAGCTTGCTTACGAACATATTCAACAAGCTGCTACAAAACCGGATCTCTCTTATTCTCAGACAGTCGAAGAATATCTCGTTACTTTGCCAGTTTGGGCAGCCAACTCATCTTGTTCACACAACTGCCTTGATGATACTTTTCCATCTGATGAAGCTATTATGGAGGCCATGTGTGGTAGTGAGAGGCCTTGGCAGGATATGCATCATCGCTCTGATTTCCTTCCCAACCTCGAGCTTGCAAAGCAAGAAGAGTTTAGGATGACTCTAGCAGAGATGGTTGGTCACCCTGTGGCTCTTTTGGAGTCACATGAGGTTTTTGCGGAGGGGAATATGGCCAATATTTCCCCAACCATGTCGATCAACATCTCTCATACTCCCGGAAAAGTGGAGAATGTCTACATCGGTGAAAATTGCACTCCTGAGGAGATTGTTATTTACACTAAATTGTTTACAGAACTCCAGCAAGCTTTCGCCTGGTCATATGAGGAGATGCCAGGAATAGACCCCCACATTGTTGAAAATGAGATTAGAACATATCCTAATGCTAAACTGGTTCGACAACGCTTACATGCTATGAACCCTAGGAAGGTAGCTGCTATCAAGGCAGAGGTGGAGAAACTGCTCAAAGCTAGTTTTATCCACCCCGTTCCCCTTACCGAATGGGTGTCAAACCCCGTTCTTGTGGATAAGAAGCAGGGAACGATCCACGTATGCACTGATTTTAGAGATTTGAACTGTGCATGTCTGAAAGACAACTTACCCACGCCATTCATTGATCAGATCTTGGATGCTTGTGCGGGAAGTGATATTTTTTCGTTCATGGATGGCTTTTTAGGGTATAACCAGATTCAAATCAAACCCGTGGACTAGCATAATATAACATTCATTTGTCCATGGGGAACATTTGCATATCGAAAAATGTCCTCGGCCTTAAAAACGCCGAAGCTACGTTTCAGCGAGCCATGACCTACACCTTTCACGATCTTAAGAAGATTATGGAGGTTTTCTTGTATGATCTTGCTGTCCATTCTTGCAAGAGAGCAGACCACCCCAAGCACCTCCGTATGATTCTCAAATGATGTATACACTTCAAAATTCAATTGAATCCCAACAAACGCATCTTCGCTGTAAGGATTAGTCGCCTTCTAGGCTTCATAGTTTCGAAAGAGGGTATTAGAGTTGATCCTCTTAAAGTTGAGGCAATACTTCGGTTGCCTCCTCCGCGCAACTTGTTACAACTTCAGAGCCTCCAAGGGAGAGCTACTTTTCTGCGTTGATTTGTAGTCAATTATGCTAATCTTACCAAAGGTTTCGCGCGCTTATTGAAGAAAGACACACCTTTTATCTAGGATGAGCGAGCCTAGTAGTCTTTTGACGCCCTTAAGAAAGATTTGGTATCGGCCCCTATGCTTAGTACACCAGACTTCGCATGAGATTTTATCCTTTATGTGGCCATGTCTCAAGAGATGATTGGCATGGTCTTGGTTCAGGTGGATGATGCACTCATCGAGCATGTTATCTATTACCTCAGTCGAAATCTAGTAGACGCTGAGCTAAGTTATACTCACGTGGAAAAGCTGGCACTTGCGACTGTCCATGCAGTCTAGCGTTTACGACATTACATTTTGATTAGAACAACCACAGTTGTATCTCACATCAATCCATTTCAGTTCGTGCTATCACGACGCCTTATAGCGGGGAAGTATAATAAATGGATTATGATCTTTCAGGAGTTCGATCTCGATTTTGCTTCGGCGAAATCGATGAAATTGTTGGTGTTTGTCGAGCTTATGTCAGACCTCCCGAGACTTGATAAGGATGTCATTCATGAAGATTCCTTTGTGGATGAGCACTTATTTCTTATCTCATCCGAAGACCCTTGGTATGGGGATGTCATTGTATATCTCCAAACTTTGAATTTTCCTTCACATTATTCATGAGACAAGCGACGACATGTGAAACATCATGATAAAGATTATACCATCATCGGTGACACTTTGTATCACCAAGGAAAGGATTCTATTCTTCGTCATTTCTTAACTCACGAAGAAGCAGAGAGGGTGCTTAATGATTTCCATGAAGGGGCGTGTGGCGGTCACTTATCCGGGATTTCTACAGCCCAGCGTATTGTGCGAGCTGGTTACTTTTGGCCTTCAATCTTTAAGGATTGTGTTAACACTATGAAGAGATGCCACCCTTGCCAGGTGTTCTCTTGGAATATACACTTGCATCCAGCGCCCCTTCATTTGGTCATCACTGTCCGTCCCTTCACTAAGTGGGGGGTGTGCTTCATGGGTTGCAAACCAGCTTCGGCTAGGGCATCACCATATCATAGTGGCCATGGACAATTTTTCCAAATGGGCTGAGGCCATGCCTACCATTAAAGCCGGCGGTGCTACTGCAGCCCATTTCATCTTCAATCATATTATCACTCGTTTCGGTATCCTGAAAGAGATTGTCACTGACCATGGCAGTCACTTTCAAAAAAAAATGATGGAGGATTTTTCTCTCAAGCTTGGGTTTCATCAAGAACACTCATCTTCTTAGTATCTCCAAGCGAATGGTTAAGTTGAAGTAGTTAATAATTCTTTGAAGACCATTCTCCAGCGTACCATCCAGCAAAGCAAGACCAATTGGCACATCATGTTATATCCTGCTTTATGGGCATATTGAACCGCAGTCAAGTCTGCCACTGGATTCTCACCGTTCCAGCTAGTTCATGGTGTGGAGTCACTTTTACCGATTGAATGTGAAATCCCTTTGCTTCAACTAGCCATAGAGCTCCTCCCTGATACGACAAGTATTGAGCGACATTTAATCCACCTTGAACAACTTGAGGAGCAATGTCGAGATGCCGCTGTGGCCATAGTGCCAACAAACGTCGTGTCAAGGTTCAGTATGATAGGTTTGTCCATCCCCGACAGTATGTTGAATGTGACTTGGTCCTCTTATACGACCAAATTAAAGAACCCCTAGGGGCAGGCAAGTTCAATCCCATGTGGCACGGTCCTTAGATCATGAGGCATGTCCTGGAAAAAGGAGACTATGAATTGGAAGACTATGAGGGGATTGTCTTGAAGGAGCCTGGAAATGGGCTCTATCTCAAGCGGTATTACGCTTGAACCTATGGTTCAGGCTGATACTCTTGTATACTATTGTATAGTTGTTTCTGTACATAGTTTAGCTTGCTTTTTGGTTTTTTGGGTCCACTGATTATCTTACATTTGATTGACAGATGTCAGCGGGATCTTCTACATTCTTAGGTTTCATGGATGGGGCTAGTCGGCATACGCAACAGCTTGCTTCTGCTTCCTGGGTTATTTTCTCACCTGACCACCTAGTTGTGTCCTCAGGAGGTGCTTGTCTCGATTCTACATCTAACAATGCGGCTGAGTATAGTGCCATCATTGAGCTACTTCGGGATGCTATTTCACATGGCATCCAGTCTTTAGAAGTCCGCTTGGATTTACAACTAGTTGTGTCTCAGTTGAATGGGCAGTACCGTGTGTGAGACCCTACACTACTACGGAAATTCCTAAGGGTAAGACTCTTGGAGAGACATTTTGTTTCAATTACATACATTCATGTTCCAAGAAGTCTTAATCATATATCTGATGCATATGCTAACTATGTATTAGATTGGCATTTATCACATTCATAATGAAGCACACAAATGAAAGAGACATTCATACATTTGTATATACACACATATCGTAGAACCGGAGAACCATAGTTTATATATAAATATGTCCAAAAATGGTAGTGTCATACAAAACTGGAGCCCGTAGCCCTCAAAAATATACATATCGATACAAAAATGAGATCCTGGGATATCTACTCCCTACAAGGAGGCCTAACTGCTTCCCCGACAGGATGTGTCTCATAGAAATACTGAACTGCATTGGCTATCCGCTGCAATAACTGTACCTAGTCACCCAGAACCCCCACTACTTGGTGCTACATGGCCTCAGGTAGTTACGCCACCTCTATCCATGGAACCCTAGAAAGCATCCATGATAGGTTGTGCTGCAAGGTCTGTAGATTGTGCCCTGCTGCAACATCAAATTCCTCATCACCCCTGCCCCAGCGACCATGTCTCGGAAAGCCATCGGGTCTCACTAGGCCCTTGTCTACGAGCAAATAGTCAACCATTAGCATTTGATACTACCATCAAAAATATTTTTGCATTCACATCTATAATAAAAAATCCATAAAAATTCAATAAAAAAAAATTAAAAAGAGTACTCACCGATGTCTCCGAACGCTGCGTCTAGTGGGAGTGGCATGTACCGATCCTAGCAGAAATCTATCCCTGCGTAGGGGTAGTCCTCTATGGCAATGACCTGTCTTTCCCACCAACGGAAGAACTCCTTAGTATATGGTGACGCCAAATGGCCACCACCCTGTTGTGTCAAGATATCAGCCCACCGGGTCAGGGCTGGATCCCGGAGACTAGGAGGAGGGATATCGACCCTCGGACTAAGCCTTGAAACCCTCTCAAAGAAGAAGCTGCACAAGATACTGCCATACCCAAATTTTTTGGCCTTCCCTTCTTTGCATTCTGTCAGTTGAGTCTTCATAGACCCCAGTAGTGTGGTACACGAATCGAATACTATAGGCTGCATGCATTGTGAGGCATAGAACATTATTGGCCTAGATGCCTGGTGCAGAGCTTTTGAACCTATTATTCTCACTAAGGTAGCCACAATGATGTTCATGCTCAGATATACTATGGCATTGATGGGCACCTGACTTCCCACCGTGCATGTGTTTGCGGGACAGTACCGTGCTATGCAGTCAAGGACGGTGATCCCACCACCCACAATACAAGACCGAAGATTGGCCTCCTCACCTTGACGGGACAAACCGGTAATGAAGTAGATGTCGTCCACTTCTAGTATCAGGATTTTCCCATTGAGATTGAAGTTCTGTGCATCAACATCCCAATAATATATCAAGCGGTGGAGTAGTATGTTTTGGGCCCTCAAACCCCCTATACTCCAGAATTTGTACAACCCATGCTGGCAATGCCTGCTGTGCTTGCACATCATTGCGCACGGCCTCATCTTCTTGGTCATGCTCCCTCTCCCTCCACTCTAGAACCATCCTGAAGTGAGAAAAAACAAGCATTTTGGTCAATTTTATT
Organism: Larix kaempferi; assembly: GCA_027924585.1. NCBI lineage: Eukaryota > Viridiplantae > Streptophyta > Pinopsida > Pinales > Pinaceae > Larix > Larix kaempferi. Next base: position 10,792,381 of record BSBM01000150.1, read on the forward strand.
TGCAAAATCAACTTCACGACCGTACCCGTGGGCTAATTTGTATACAGGTGCGGGTACCCGCGGTCAACCTGTGCATTGACTGCAAGTATCGTGCCCTACCCGCGACCCGCATAGTGATAGGTCGTAGGTAGCGCTGAATTTATTTAGGGCTTGGCCAAACTAAAAATCCCATCGCTGAAAACTAAAATGAATGCATTGGAATTAAAGGTATGGATGAGACTGCCAACCTGCTCTGGACGGTTCGATGAACAGATGCTTGTAGCTCCCAGAATCGGCAGTTGAACTTCAAGGTGAAAACTAACCACAAAGCTCCAAATGGGTGAATAGTAAAAATGAATTGTAAAATGTAATTTTTTATTACTATTTATAATTTTCAGGACCCACTTATCTATAGTTTTTACCGTTTGATGCCGTTATGGACTAATATAATGTCATGGAGTAGATTTTTTAATCAGATTTCTTCGGCGAAAGATGTTTTGGACCATTTCACACCTACGGCAGGTACGTTTCACACCTAGCATATAGGTTAGATGTCATTTCCACATGCAGTATGCATTTGACCTTTTGACCATTTTCACAAACCCTGGGTGCGACCCCGCTTCGTAACGGACACAGAACTTTCACACTGCTATATAAGTGTCATTATGTGGCGGTAGGTCTTTTCTGAACACGGGTCCCTTAGTTAGAACCCCTTTGTGCATTATGGTGCCCATGCCATTGTTTGTCCTTAGGATTGGGAGTCCTTTGTAGTTACACCATGACATTGTGATAAAGACTCATACTCTACTTTGTCTTATGCTGGCCATCTCCCTGAAGGAATCCCCTCATGTGTGATTGCATTGCATCATCCTGCTTGCTGCTTGAGCCTTATGTCGGCTCTCGCTTACTCAGTTATTAGCTTGGTGCCTGAGCACTTTTCCCTGTCGAGCCTTGCAGAGCTTCCATTTGTCCTTCACAATTTGATGCCCTTTTTTATCCTGAGGGAACATTCCCTCGAGTGTCCACATCCTGCACATGCTTCCTTGCATTGATCATAGGTATGTTCCACTACTTGGGACTAGTTTGCTCACTATTTGACACTCGTTCCCTCACTTGTTGTACTATAAGCAATTTTATTCTTTTTCAAGCTTTTCCCAAATATGAAAAAGACCAAAAAAATAAACATTCCAAAATATTGGACGGGATTATGGTTACTACTTCTTGTTAGCAGCTATTGTGTCACCTTTGAATAGAGCATTCATTCCACTCCATATACTATGAATCAGGACTATAGTTGGACCTTAGGAGCTGTACTTGTTTCTCAGTTTCTCCATCGATTGGTTAAGCTTCCATTCATTATGGAGCCCTTTGTGATGCCTCCTTCATCGCACAATTTATATTGAGTCTATGTTTCCTACGTCTATCCATCTGCTCATGCTCTTGTTCAAAGGAAGTCCTGAAACCAGTGTCGGCCACTCCTCAGATCTATTGACTATTGCATGTCGTCCATCCTTATTGAGTTAGTCCATTTCACCTGAGATCTTCCAAATCTTTCAGCATAGTTGGTACCTTATGCTGGTTGATGGTGGATTCCTTAATTCCCTCCTTCCAGCAAGCTCGTTCCATCGACTTCAACCCATTTATTCTGGGACTTGAGGCTTAGAGTTCGGTTGAGTACCTTGAGGCTTGCAGTAATTAGTGGCAGGTTCTCTCGCCATCGACAGTTTTGGGAATACATCAATGTCCCCTGATCGATGGATTCATCCTAGTGTTCGATTTCAACTCATTTATTCATACTCCGATGATTGTTCTCTGTGCCTTAATGCCCATTTTCATTATTGGTGGGTCATCTCGCGTCTGTTAATGGTATACATCATTAACCGATAATCAGACGATGTCACATCAGGTTCGACTCTGACTCCTTTATTCACTTGATGGGACTTGCACCATCGAAGACTTGTGTAGAAGACCCGAGGCGATAGTGGCATTCAGTATGCTACCCATGACTTTGACTTTACATTTGAGATATCACCTATCAGATATCGGCAGTTTGTACCTCCACTTTGCACCAGCCGTTTCCTTTTCAGCAGGAGACCATATCTTACTGTAGAGAGATCATGGCTATGATCACTTATGACATATATCCATTATGTACTACCTATTCATCGCTATTGTATCAGATTGTTGTACTATACCGACATGTATTCAGAGATACTATTGTATTATGACAAGTGAGCTACTCTTTCCACTTGCGTTTCCATCATTCCACTTCTGAGTTTTATAATGTATTTCAGCCATCGTAGCATCAGTCTCTGACCTCACACATTAGGGGGCAGTTGTTACAATGGAATTTTTCACCTTGTGAGCATCAACATTCTTTGGCCTGTAGGATCCATTTCACTGACTTAGATCCACTTTATATCCTCCAGGCACTATTTTTCCCTATTTTTTGCCCTGTACGCTTGTTGCATCATTATAGCAGGCATACCCGCGAGTTGCATTACTATAGCCCGCTGGTAGCATGTAAAATGGTAAAAATCACTAGTTTATTACTTTTTACTCCCAAAAAGCGGTTATTGGGTGACCTTTGACCCTCCATCTGCCTTCCAAACTCCTACCATAGTTTGAGTTTTCCATTCATGGAGGATTCAAGTGGTGGAGGCACAAGTGGATTGATCCAGATCTTGGTTCAGATTGGTTGCCGGCAAGAGGTCGTATAGCATTGTACTTCTTCTTGTTTATTAATAGAAATAATCATATTCTCGTCCATTAATGTTGTGAATGTTGTTTATTCTACATTGGGTTGCATTTACTTATAATATCATGGACCATTTCTATTGATGATGTTAATGTCGTTTATATATTATATGTACTTGTTGTATATTGGCTGTCAAGACTAATTTGCAGGTTCAAGTGCACGGATTGAAAGCTCCAACGGGGATCTACATCAAACATTTGGATCGAGGTTGGTTACATTATCCATTATCTTAGCATTGTCATTTATAATAGCATAGTTCTGAGAATTGAGTTAATTTCTGGTAGTCACCTGTCTGTAGTGGCACCCCAAGCCATAGTGAGTTTTCTCCAATACAATGTGCATGAGTAATATGAATGGAAAACTAGCAAGCATGGTAAATCTTCTTATGCCCCAAACTGAATAATTTCCATGTCCTCATTGAAGAGAAGATTTTTCAGCTAAGTTGGAAATAACCATCTCCCCCAAACTTAACATGATGCCATTCTCAAATACCTTGGAGGATACAACGATTCTCAAATTAATTTCCACAAACCTCTTCATATTTAGCATCTGATCCATTTCTTCGTGGAAGAGAATATAATGCATATTTGTTTTCTAAGTATAAGATGCTTGTTCAATTATACTTACAGTCCCAATGTTCCCTCAAAATCCTTGGTTCATATGAGAGTATGACTCATGTCTGTGAGCTGATAAAGAAATCTGAAATAAACCATTATGAGGACAAGATGTTTCTCAAATAATTCATCTAGGCATTCGTGAACTTAGAATCCAACCATGTGTTAAATTTTCAGAATTTACTTCAATTTGATCTAGGATCTTAACTGAGAGAACAACATGTATAGCAAATCTACAACATATCAATCATGGACACAATAATGAAAGCACACAAGAGACACAGAGTTTACTTGGGGAAAACCATAAAGGTGAAAAAACCCAATAACTTCCTCAGAGATAGATAGAGCAATGATACAACCAAAATACAATTGATAGTCTTCTCCTAGCAGCAGAGCCTCCTCCTCACAAGTGTGCCACTTTCCGAACGAGAGAAGTGTGAGGATGAATGATCAAATAGAGATCTCCCGATCTGTATTTATACTTGTCCTGTCCTTCCCAATAAACTAATGGGGACTACATGTCTAGCTTAACCCATGGTTAACTTAATCCATGTAGACCCCACACTTGGTGGTCTAATAACCCTTTGACCCACACGACCGACCCCCAATAGGGTGGTCTAATAAACCTTCGACCCACATGACTTATACAGGGCCGACCCCAACAAGGTGGTTTAATAACCCATCAAGTATAAGTTATGACACTTGCAATATAAATGACGACACTTGCGTATAGAGGAATAATAACATCTCTATAGGAATACAAACACTTATGTATAGAGGAATAATACCATCTCTATAGGAGTACAAAATACATATATGAAATACATGGGTGAAATACATTCCGAAGTTACATTTACATTGACACCATGACAGTCAAACAAACAACCATAACAACCATTTATGTACCATAAGAAAGTTTGCAGCAATGTATGCATTAGACTCCTTCATCCTCATGCTTTGAATGTACAAGATAACGCTGATTTGCTTAAGATGTTGCTATAGGAATATGAAGATCGGATTTATCTGGCTCTCCATTCAAGAAAAATCAAGCTTCTAAATTTTATGGCAGCATCAAATATGATTCAAATCAGCTCATGGTATCAAAATTCTAGTTTCACCATGTAACTAAGATATCCCAACAAAGATATGGCTGCCCCAAGATGAAATCTAGAAATTCCAATGCATGCAACCTCCAACCTTACTCAACTGTGTAGGAAAAGATAATTTTTTTTTCAAGAACTCAACAAATAGTTGATGATATTCATGTGCAGTGGTCTTGAATTAGTCCATTCACACAAAGAAGGAAGTGTATGTGAAAGAAATACTCAGAAAAATAGTTTAGCTGCTAATTAACCATGAGTATTAAACACGCAATCCAAATCACTGTTATACCATATCTGAAATATATTTTCCCTTTTTACCTTTGCTGATAAGTTGATATACATTTAAGGCTGAATCCTTCATTAAGAGAGTTGGATAAAAACAGTGTTGGAGTATACCCACAAAATGTTGCGAGCATCCTTTTAAAAATTGTTGATGTTACCATAAAACCTCTGAAATGATTGCACTCAGATTTCTATCAAGCAGCCCATATGTATAAAGTGACTAATAACCCACACACCATATGATATAGCTTCTTTTCTCAACTTATGTGGATGGGAACCTGGTAATAATGGAATTTCAGATCTCAAAACAACTTGGCTTGTTGCTATATAAAGATAAGCATATTACCTCAAAGGTTGATTTGTCTTTCATCATTGTGGGAGAATGTTACATTGGAAACAAGACTTTTTCTTTGAATGTATTCTTTGTTGGACAACTTGCTCTGCTATAGGTTCTTGTGGAGCCTATTCCTCTCTCTCAGTAGTGGCCTTGGCTTGTGCATGTGTACCAAATTCTCTCCTTACTGTTGGTTCTTGTGTAGTAGCAGCAAATATTCTTCTCCCCATAGCTTCTTTAACATATCCATATCTCCTTTCTTACTACTGGTTCTTGTGTAGCAGCAACAGGGTTTCCTTGAGATAATTTCTTTCCTCTCTTGTTGTTGGTTCTTATCTGGTAGCAACACAATCCTTCCTTCCAATGGTTTTCTAGGCTTGTCCATGTGCATGAACTTGTGCTTATCTTCTTACTGCTGGTTCTTGTGTGATAACAACAAATCATTTTCTCATGCTTGGATGTAGGAAAGGTGTAGAGAAGGACTTGATTTGGATGTGCGTGAATTGGAATGATAAAATGTTAGAATTGAGTGGGCAAGGATGGGAATGGAAAAAAATGCTATATAGACAAATGGAAATGGATAATGCTTAGTGGTTCTTCATGACATATTCCTAAATCTTTAATAAATAAATAAACTCATGCTATTTTACCTCAAGTGTTACCTCCTTGGACACCTTGGTTAACTGTTGCTGAGAGATGTAGCTGGAAGATGAAACTTATGAAGGCTGAATCCGATCCATGATGAGGAATTGTGCAAGATGACTAAAAACAAATTCTTCCAACTGAAAGAAAAGAATACTCCTGAACTGCTGGAACAATAAAAATATATAGTCTTCATCCAATATCCGCGCTTATGTACAAGTTAATCCACGTGAATGAATGTTCTTGAAGTCGAACATGGAGAAACTTCGTTGGATTACCAATCAATAATGAAAATTGTTAACCAATGCGAGACAACTCACCAGTGATGACAATGAGCTATCAAGGTATAGTAGTACAACCTGTCAGGTACGAATGTATGTGTTGAGGTCGAGTCACCTGCAGGATCTGACAAACAAGAGACATTGATGTATTCCCTTGATCATCAGCGAGGAAATTTACCATTAATGCATGTAAAATTCCAAGGTACTATGCATCACTCAAGTCTTGTTTCCCAGATAGTGTGTTGAGTTTGATGGGACAAGACCATTAGAAGGTGGACCTTAATGAATTCCACATCATCCAATATGAGTATAAAACAAATGATTGTGAAGAACTAGAGATGGAATATTTTCTCCAACAGGTTGGCTTTATTAGTAAAATGAAAAGGATAGGGGGTAACTTAGCATGTAAGAGAGTTGAGAGACATTATTCATGGGTTAGGTGTGAGTGGAGTGGATAGTATGAGAGTGATAAAATGGAGCAGAAGTTCATGGAAGTGATGGAATGGTGGAGGAAAAAAGGAAATGTATGGGAAATCATGGTGTTGGTAAATGAGAATGATGGATGAAAGGTATTTTTGGAGGCTTCTTCAATAGAAATTCATGTAGCAATGGAACTTGAATTATGGAACATTGGTATTCATATGGTTTGAAAATCAATCTCTCCATTTTTTATGTGCTCAATCCATTTGCAAATTTATAAAAAGTCGTCAAGAGTCACTCGTGCATGTATTGACCTTCTTCTTCCAAGGACCTACAAGAACCTAGCACTTGCCTGCAATAAAACATGAGATGATGGAAGAAGAGAGATGATTGGTCTCTCTTCACCCAACAATTATGAAAAAACAACAAGCAATTACTTATAAAACAAATCCAAAGAAAAATGAATGAAGCAAAATCCACTTTATACCTACGGGAGAGCGATGGCCATCTAGACTCACCAACAATATTCTGATCATAACTTCTTCGTTCCTTGTCCAATTTGAGTGTTTAAAAATCCAAATGAAAGTAAATTCATAGGTCTATGTCCCTTAGAAACATGTTTTTAAAATTCTATGTAATGATATTCCAAATTTCTTAGTAATAGCCTGCATGACAAGGAGTGTTTCGAATTATGGACTAGACCAACAGTCACAGTTTTAGGCATAATATTTTCGTTTGATAATGGATTGACATGATTCCAATTGTATATGAAATTAGATTCATGTAGGGATATCCAATATAAATAGGGTTTGAATCCAATAAGTGTGCATGAGTCGAATAGGCCAATGAACAGTCTAGGAAACCGAGTTTTAAAAATGCTGATTTGTGATAGGTAGTCGGTATTTTGGTCATAACATTTTCGTACGATATCAGAATTGAGTGATTCAAATTGATTTGTAAACTAGATTCATAGGGGAATATACCAATGAAATACTTTTTCAATATATATCCAATAAGGCATCCAAAAAGTGACTGTCCTAGCTCTGTTCCTAAGCTTCCTGCTAGACATCCTGTTAGTATTTTGACCATAACGTTTTCGTTTGATGCCCAATATCAAAAATTAAAATTGGTTTGGAAACTAGATTCAAATGGCTACTTGGGATGTAAAGAGGTTTTAAAAATAAGTCCATTTGGTCTCCCAAAAACAAATTGTCCCGACTCTGTTTCAGTAAAAATTTCAAGCCAAAATGCCACAAAAATCCAATAAATGAAATTTGGATCCCAAAAAGTGACCAGAATAGGTGTGAATTTACTGATATAAATTTAAATAGAACACACACCAATACCAAAAATTTCAAGCATTGAGTACCTATATTGACTTACACAGTGTGTTGCAGCTGCAGCTGCAACTCTTAAAAAATGATATAATGTTGAAATAAAGTCTGTGTATTTTTATGGATGTGTTATTTAAAAATAAAAACTAAAGACATACCATGATGATCGTCCAAGATTAAAGCTTGAATGTTTCCATAATCATTTGGCTGATTTTCCCATAATGTCTTCATTCACCAATTATTCCTGCCTCTTACCCACTTCCTGAAAAAGAGAGATTAGTAATATGGGTGGCTCTTACTGCACCATGTGTCCAAGAGTTCTTATTCAAAACAAAATGATACTATCTATGCATCTAAGTGAAAAATTGAATGGGATCTTACCAATTTTATTTATTTACAATGTCCTACACTACTTGGAAATAACAAATTCTTCTCAAGTGTAGGAAAACTTCCAATGGAGCCACTTTCGAAGAAATGACTCAAGTATTCTCATACTCCCAACATAAAAATATAACTTTATGAATGCTAAGATATGAGAGATAAACTTCCCTTGAAATGATGGTGCCAAGAATTGGTGAAGTATGGAATAATGCTGCAAACCAATAACAGATTGAAACCAAGCTTCAATATAGTCATTGTTCCCTTGATTTCTCATGGTTGTTACACCATGAAGCTCCTTATTAAACTGATCTTCCTGAATGCATAAGAGATTCAGATCTAATGATGTGAAGGATGCTTCAATTTTTGGTTCTGATGTCCATTCTTCATCAAATTTGCTGATCTTGCTAACTTGTTGATGATGAAAAGAAACTTCACTTCCAAGTCTTGGATTTAAAACATGTTCAGGCCTCGTATGGATTTGATGCAACACTGCACAGTCTTTTTGCAGTGGTGTAGGTGAGGTAGAACATGAGGGACATGTAGGAAAAATTTGCAGTTCAACACTATAAGTATACTATACTAATTTATTATGGTTAGCGTGGAGGGCGGATTCGACAAGAAATTGTGTTGGATGCCAATGAGTTTGATGAGAAGATAGTTGTGGCTGATGTAGAGGATTGGTTTGTGAGGTTGATACTAAAGGACCAAGTTGTGTTGCAGCATGAGCTAGAGTGTTCATGTGTTCATAAGATAGGCCATTCCAACGTTGTGGATAATGTAGGTAAGAGTTAAATTGAGGCTGCAACAGCTACCATGGTGGAAGAGTATTCAATGATCGAGTATGAGAGTAAGGAAATGGAGGGATAGAGTTTTGAACCATACATGTAGGCCACGGTTTCCATAATTGTTGCAATGAGTTGGCTGCAACTCCCAGATCTCTTTGATATGTTTCTTTCATCTTTGGTAAGGAGGGACAACGATCTGTGGAATGATTCAAGTCACATATGCCACAAATTGTGAGACTATCCAAAGGACAATCTATTGCACAATGTTTCTTCTGGCACCGAGGGCAAACTATTTCTTCAAATTCCTCATTCTTTTCCTTAACCTGCAAAACACCCAATTGTGAATTTAGTGAACCATTGATATCAGCATTAGAATTTTCAAATAAATTACTGATTTCAGCTTCCATAACTCTTGTTCTTGTAGCAAATTTCAAAGATTGAAAATAAGGATTACTAGAATTCTTACTAGTCTTGAATTTTCCTCTTAAATACCTTCTACATAACTCACAAATATCATCATATGCTAACTGAAATACATCACCTATTCCCATCAGATTTAATATTTCTAAAGATTCAGCCCGGATTCCTTTAATTAGGAGTGTTTTCAATGTCTCTTTCCCCAGTTTCCTTTGTTTGGATCTTTGAAGATTGTATTGAAAGCGTTCAATGTAATCCTCCAAAATCTCTTCTTTCACTTGTGTCATTTCGAAGATATCTTCATTGAACCTGCAATAATCTTGGCACCTTTTCAAGAATACATGTTTCATGTCTTCCCAAGTTTGTATACATCACCGAGACTCATGAAACATCGGAGGGTTGTTCCTTTTAGAGTAAGGGGAAACACATTCAACTTCTGATCATTAGTACGATCATATCCTATACAAAGTACTTCAAATTCAAATAAAAATACATCAGGGTCTTCATTTTCCAAACCGTGAAAATTTGGTAGAACATGTGGGGGAATGTGTTTCATTGGTGCCACTCCTCCTCAAATCTCTGATGGGAAATTCGAAGGTAACAACTTTTGCATCTTTCTTATCTGCCATCTCTTCATTATATTCTTCATGTGCTATCTAAGGGTTCCTCCTTCGAATGTTATTGTCAACTTGTTAGCATAATGGGTGGTGCTTACAACACCACTAAGGGGAATGATAAGATTTACACTCCAAAAATTAAAAATGAACTGAAACTAAATGAAAAAAAGAGAAAATCCACACTCAAAGAAAATTCAATAAACTGAAAGGTAATCATGCAACCTACATGCTCTACTTTAACAATGTTAGATGTACTTTTGCACCATTGATAACTTCCCCGGCAACGACACCAAAATGTTGGGAAGAATTAATTGTCTAATCAATTAAACAACTAATACTACCAAGACATAAATTATCAACCCGAGGAAGTCTTTTATTTCAAAGCTATCGTGTAAGATCTATGCAAGCACAATTTCTACCTGACACTGTTTATCTATTGGTATGAAATCGAAACTCTTTGTAAACTAGATCACACCTTCTTGAAAATAAATCAAATCCCAAACCTATTCATAAAACCAAAATGTAAATCTAACTTAAAAAAAAATCAACTCTTTATGAAGCAAGATCTAATTGCATGAATCTAAAAGAAATGCTATGTTGGCCAACGATCTATCAAAAGAAATTAACATGAATAATGTAACAATAAAATAATAAAATAATATTAATATTAATTTATTATTAATTAAAGACTATTTAAGTCAATAGTCATGCCCTTTTACGAAAAGGTGCATGGCGGGATTATATAAAGCCCAAAACTATGTAACTATTAATCATCTACCATATATTACATCTTTTACTTTACTACAAGTCATTTATGGCTTTCTTACGTTACCTATACTGGTTATTTACTTAGTAAGGGACTTGTTTCTTCAGTGGTACCAGAGCTTGTTGATTCTGGCTTGTGGCCAAATTGTCAAAGTTTCTTTGAGATTTAGGTTTTTAACCTTACATTAGGCTTTTAGCCATCCTTATTGAATAAAAAAAAATTATTAAAAGAGAGAGAAAAAAAGGAATAAAAGAGAAGTTAAAAAAAGACAGAGAACAAGAAAGAAGACTGCCTAAAAAAATAGAAGAATAAAAAAAAAACACAACATAGGTTTTATTTAACCAACCTTGGTTTTATAAAACCACATATTGCCTTGGTTTTATAAAACCATCCCGTGGTTTTATAAAACCATCCTGTGGTTTTATAAAACTAGCCTTGATTTTATAAAACTAGCCTTGGTTTTATAAAGAAACCATTATTTATAACAACGCATACCTTAATTAGGATGAGTTTAGTTATTATATGACTATAGTAATAATAATCCATTTTATTATAGTTATTATATAACTATAGTAATAATAACACATATTATTATTATCTCAAAGGCTTGAACAATTCGTAATCCAACAAAAAAATTAGTTTTTTGGAAAAAAAAAAAAACTATATATATATAGTTTATAAAACATTAATATAATATTATTATTAATTAATTAATTAATAATTATTATTATATTAAAAGAAAATTTATTTATTTATTAAAATAATTACTACTTTGGGAAAAAAAAGTTGTTTAACCATAACAAAATAAGTTTGTTTTACGAAATAACCACATTAGGGGTTATTACACCTCTTTGGTGTCCACCTGTTATTGGAAGCAGAAAGAGTCAACAAAGAAGACTTGTCAAGCATCCCAAATCTGCTATCAAACAAAGAAGACCAATTCAAAAAAGTTGGAATTCAAAAGTCATGGCAACGATGATAGCAGAGTTACAATCGTAGTTACGAGCGGTTTCGGCTCAACTAGAACAGTGCAAGGCAACCAATAATAGTCTAGTGTTCAAAAACGCCAAGCAGACACTAAAGATTACTAACTCACAATTGAATATTTAATTTTTGGAAGATAGTAAAGAAAGACTCATAGAAAGGTTAGCAAATAAAGACGAGAAAATATCACGTCTGGAAAGTATCATTCAAAAACTTGAGACCAGATAAAAAACCCAAACAAAGTCGAAGGATATCCGTATGGAAATAGTGTCGACTTAGAAGAGGAAATTAGTTGTCTAAACAAAGTTGTCATGGACAAGGAAGACGAATTAGTGCAAATACATGAAAAGCTAGAAAATCAAGAAATATATTTATGCCATTGTCAACAACAAAAAGAAAAACTCTAGCAGTAGTATGACGACAGTAAGAAGGCACATAAGTTGAAACTAACAAAAGTCAATAATGTATTATCAAGCAATAGCGAAGAGATTTTTCATCTATGAAATCATAACAAAACATTGCTTACAAAGATTAAAAAACTGAAAAACAATAGTGAGAGGGAACACTCCGGTGAAGACCTCGAAGGAAGAATACTGGAAAAGCAAGAAGAAAACTAGTGTCTAAATAATCATAATCAGGAACTAGAGAATCAAATCAAGAAGTTAGAACTTGAAAAAAAGTTGTAAGATGAAAGAATCGAAAAGATTCAGAATCATAACAATCTATTGGAGAACCAAGAAGCACAAATCCAGTAAAATGAATCCAAAAATCAAATTGAGGAAATGAAGACAGTCCTCACCATAGTTCAAAAGAAAGAAAAACAAACAACACATATGCCTTACAGACATCCCAATTATAATCGTCGTTTTGACCAATGACAGGGTCAAAACGAGCACTCACAAAAGAATTATGTTGATAGGCGAAAAGATCGACATACTAAGCAACAATTGAAACGACCCGTCCCACAAAATGATCTCAGAGCTCCGATAAAATTAAATCTGGGATGGATCAAAACAGATGCGATGCGACAATTATCCTGGGGAATCCGTAACTCGTATGATCTTATTTCATCAAGTGTCGCAGAGGATCAAGAGATGTCAGTTCAAGCAAAATTAGAGATTGCTTTCAATGAAGCTTTGAGGACAAAGCTTCCCTTAAGGGGAAGGCAATGTAACAATAAAATAATAAAATAATATTAATATTAATTTATTATTAATTAAAGACTATTTAAGTGAATAGTCATGCTCTTTTACGAAAAGGTGCATGGCGGGCTTATATAAATCCCAAACCTATGTAACTATTAATCATCTACCATATATTACATCTTTTACTTTACTACAAGTCATTTATGGCTTTCTTACGTTACTTGTACTGCTTATTTACTTAGTAAGGGACTCTTATTCCTTCAAATAACAACGATTATAAATCTATCAATGAAAGAAAGCATTAACTAAATGATAAACAAATCTACACAACTACCATCAACACTATCAGCATCTGCTCAGGGAAGAGGGCCCTTCCTCCACTGAGCAGAGTTGGATCTCTGCAATGGAAGTCTACAACTCCAGAATTAAGAAACTACCAGCATGTATTATCAGAATAAAATCATTATAACAGAGTCTGGATCAAATCCTACAGCATAACATTGCTTTCTCTCCTCCCCCCAAATACATCAGAATGATTACATATTTATACATAAAATCCTCTCAGGAGAATGAGAAACCGAATCCCCAACTTGTGATCTGTTTCAACCAATTGCTAATTTATAAAACCAGCCGCAACAATAAATTTGAGAATTACACGTTTAGAGAACCAGTTGTACATCTCAAACCGTGGCTTTGTTTGGCGATTTCCTCATGGGTCAAGTAATTAAGGCCGTTACGCACAAAACCCATGTCCCATATTTTTGAGATTCTTCTCCATCTGCCGCAAATTGCGACCCAAATAAATGTGTTCTTATCTGGCATGCGTTTTTGGTTAAGGTCGTTTGATCATGAGATGCAGGCTATCATGTTGGACTTGAGCACGAATTGAAACCATAAATCCACATAATTAATACTAGGAATTAAACCATGTTGTGAATCTTCATGTAGATGTGTGCTAGCATGCCAACTTTGGCTTGAACCATGGCTGCTACTGCTGCTAATATGAAAAATCACTCCATAAACCATCATCAGTAAAATTATGCATAATAGTCGTCAATTCATCGAAAATAAAGGAAAATAATCATGATTAACCACTAAAGCATCAACGAAAGTAATATGGTATTTTACGTGCAGTTACAGCAAATGGATGGAAAATGGAATGATAAATGGATAATAATAGGAAGAAGAGGGATGAAATATATGTCGATAGGTGATGAAAATATGGACAAATCCGTGACCCAACAGTTGGCAAGGCACATGGAGAAGGGGTTCCAATATCAAGGGAGCCAGTGCAGTGGGAATTGGGGCTGGAGCGATCAGGGATCCTATCAATCATTCATATGCCCCATTTTGGAAGATTAGCTGAAGCGAATGCATGTATCAAGCAACTACTGGCCTGTCTTCATGGTGGATACTTATGGTTAGGCACAAAGATTCCAATCACGGTCTATCTCATTTCATAGATCATTATATTACCCCAGGCCAAGGTAGATCCTGCACAATACTTCCAAGGGAAGGATAAGGATAAGAAGCTTTGCATGAAGATAAGGCAAAGTACGTGGTAGAGAAGAACTCTCGAGGACACCTGATCGACACGATAAACGATCAGGAGGTCAGGATTGCAACAAAATTGCTAGCGATTAATATCGTAAGGAAGAATCGCCCCAATCAATGTACATCAGGGGTGATTGCATCCGCAGAGTAGTGCGCGGTCATAATTTAGACGAACTGGTCACTATTTTTTTTAAATGAGTTAATGGAGGATGTGGTAGCATCACAGGAGAAAGGAAAGACATTCACATACTCATGGATTCTATTATTGATCGCATTGGTTGCATGGATGAAACCACCGCAATACCACGGGATGGAGACCGAAATTTCCAAAATGTGTCGAGGGGCACAATACAACAATTTGTGGGAATTAAATGACAAGGACAATCAAACATGTAATAATATTCAATTCTTTATGTATTTAGAAGAGATAACAAAAGAAGCAGTAAAGATTCCGCGTCTAACTGAAGAAGCAGCCAAGAAGTATAGGAGAATCACAAGGCTGTCGATAGAGCCCCAAGTGATATTCATTCAGTCGTGCACAGACCCACAAAAGTAGTGGCTGCCGACGCAGTATAAGCTGACCGACAAAGAACTCGATTCCATAGTGGAGGAATGGCCAGATGAGTGGAAGGTTCCAGTAGGGGAAGAACAATTGTTGGACCCGGAGGATGGGAAACCGACAGATGGGACAAAGGCGCAAGAAGAAACCAAAGACTCAAAAGATGAAGGTGAAGGTGTGGAAGGAAAATCGTGCACCGCAAGTCATAATGGCGCATCATCAGCCACTCCAACATATTCAGAGCTTGAGTCTCAGCGAGAGGAAGCAAGTACAAAGCATAGGATGGAGAGAGGCGAGGGGAGTACAACTATCGGTCTCCTCGACAAACAAAGGAACATATTGCTCAAAAAGATAACAACTGTGGTGGAAGAGAACCATGCAAAGGTCACCCAACATGCGACGGAGTATTTCCCCCAAGTGTTGCAGACATTAAGCACTACAATTGTGGAGACAAGGCTGCTTCTAGAAGCAGGGCCAAGTGCGCTAGAAGGGAACCGGGTCTAGGTAGATATTGGCACCCGACGACAGATCCTACAAATATTACCTACTACGATCACAACCAGAAATGAGGAATTGGATGTTGCGGTATGAGGATTAGACACCATCAGCACCGACTTAAACATGATGCCCATGTTTATGCTACAATGCACTCACACTCGGGTGAGTGAAGATATCAATGACCATGAAGCATCAACACATGATAAAATGGTCATGTATAAGTGGCAGGTGCGAAGTATTGAAGAGGAGGTTGAACGCCTCTGTGAAGAAAAAGAGGTAGTTATGAATGAAAGGGAGAAGGTGGTGGAGGATCGAAGAATATTGGAACATGCCATCCCCATGGCATGCGAAGATGCAATAGAAATCGACAAAGAAATGTTTGCGAAAGCAAAAGCATTGAGGTTGGGCGCGATCATCACAGATCTTTGGAAAGAAAATGGAGAATTAAAAACAAGGGTGGTGTCAAGAAAACCACCAGAACAGGTCGAAGGAAGGAAGAGGGCCATCGAAGAAGCTGAGACATAGATCACTGAACTAGAGAAAGAAGCTCAAAACATTGCAGAAGATGTGTCTCAATTTTGGGGAAGCCTAGTACAGGATGAGCAGTTGCACCAACTGAACGTGCAACTAGGTGAAGCAAAATGCAACTTGAGGTATTGATGGGATCGCTTAAGGTGATTCCCCTACTAGCGCAAATGACGAAGGAAATAGAGCTGAAAGAACTACAACATATGGTGAACAAGGCACAAACAAGGACACAAAGAAGAACAACACATTTGGATGAAATGCAAACTAAAGTTGAGCAGTTGGCGGTTGAAGAACTGGAAGGAATGAGGAGGATAAAGGAAAATATGGAGAAAGTGCAGCAGGCAGGTGGTGAATAGCCAACATAACAAGAAGTGGAAGACTGTACAACACTCAAATCCTTGGAAAAGGAAGCTGTCGAATAGATCATGGTAGCGCACGACAAATTCAAGATGTAGGCGAATGAACCAACATCATCCAGCTGAGGTGGCTCAAGGGAGAGCCACAAGTTTGTGTGGGGGGCCTGTTGGAATGGGGTCAAAGCACATATGTTTTGGTACAATCGGTGATGGAAGGGACCGCGACATGGGAAAAGGACCAGTTGCAGAGTGGATAAAGCAGAAGACAAGCAGATAGCACGAAGTAGTTAGTTATTTAGTTAATTAATTAATGTGTCACTCTTCGAAGTGGACTGAATGTAACGGCCAAGTGAGCCTATAAATAGTATTAGATTGTAAGCCTAATGGAATCATATTTGATCGATCATCTTTGCATCTATTCATTCGATCCTTGGATCTATCTTTTGGTTCGCATGTTGAGCACCTTTTTGTATTATCTTTGATTTGATCGAACCTTCGGCATGTTGATCTGTGGATCTATTTTGTATCAGTTTTGTGAATGTATTCCTTGATGTTGCGGCATAAGACAAGATGATGAGCAATAAAAGGGAATGTTTTGTCTATGCCTATGTCTATTTTCCTATCACAGTGTGATTTTTTATATGCTATCATAGTATAAATGAGGGTATGATTTCGCAGCATGGATAAATATGGTGTATGATGGGTTATCACAGTATCATTGAATGTCTGTTGCAGCTTGGTTAACTATGGTGTATGTCTGAATCTATAATGTCGAAATACTATTATATATCTTAGATCAATTAGTTATGTTTCGATAATCTGTTATGTCATAGATATAATGATTATGTTTTGATGCGAATAATGTTCATGTCGATCTCCAAATTACTATGTGATTGAGTACAAATGATGCATGTTCTCTCATATATGTGGAAAAGTGGTTCTTGCATCCCCCCTTATATATATCAGGTGAGACGTCACTCGCTCTGTGGGTGTCCCTGGAAAGGCTAAACCCTTTCTGGGCCGATGTCTATGGGAGATTAAGTTGAGTTTTGTTGACACTAGTGCGAAGTGAACCCTTGTCGACAGATCTGTGTCAACAACTTGGGTAGATTTGAACCAAGTATACTCCAAGTGGCCCCACAAAAGATGTCCTTAGATGGATGCAAAAAAATGTTCATAACTTCAATGATATCTCAATATGATGATAAAATTTCATCCAAGAATTCATGTGAGCTGAGAGAGCTAACAACCCCAAAAGGCCAAGTAACTCGATCATGTTCCTCCATCAAGGAAATATTTTGATCCAAATTTGTCGAAGGCATTTGAAAAGCTTGGTATGAAACTTCTATGATAGATAGGGGTATACTAATCTTTGTTTCATCGTGTTCCATAGAACTGGGTAACTTTCCATCACTATTTTGGATTAAGGCGTCCTCTTTCGCAACTACCTTTGATTAAGTGAAACCTGTCCTTGTGGTGGACTTAGAGAAATTTTTTAATGGAAAGTAAACCTATGATGCTGCTATGAAAACTAAAATAGTTTGTGTGATAGATATTGGTGCATGTCATGTCCCAGAATTAACATTTTGCTTACTCTTGTATCTCTTTTTATTTCCTCTAGGGTTCATGCATTGGACTATAAGGACTTCCAAATTTTGTGAAGGACTAGCACTTTGCTTACCCTTATAGTTCTTCTTCTTACCTCTAAGGTCTATGGATGGGACTATTAGGATGTCAAAAGTATTGGAAGGATTAGTAGGTTGCTGTATTGCATGGCTAGCTATAGGTTGAGAAGTCTGAACAGACATTTGCCCCATTTTCTAGGTAATATGCTCAAGTTGGTTGACAGAACCCATCACATCATCTGTATGAGTTCCATGTGGTGGCCTAGTTGAATCGAATGTGGGTACTGCAGGTTGGATCCAAAAAGATTAGTTGATTCCTATAATCTGACCATTACATTGTGGAATGAGGTTAATGGGTGGATTCCCCCTTTGCAGGGTTAGGCCCCAAGAATATTAGTTACTTTCTAGAACTAGACCACTCCATTGCGGAATGGGATGAATGGGTGGATTTCGCCCTTGTGGGGTTAGGCCCCAAAAGGATTGGTTACTTTCTGTAACGTGACCACTCCATTGATGTGGTCCTTGGGCATGAAAAGCATTCCAAGGTGGGTTTCCCCCTTGGAGAGGCTTCCCCAAAGAAGATTGGGTACTTCTTGGAACATGACTAATGGGTGGATTGCCTCCTTGCGGAGTTGGTCCCCAAGAATAATGGTTACTTCTTGGATCCTGACCACACCATGATGGTTGTACTTGGTATTGGAAATCATTCCAAGGTGGATTTCCTTCTTGTGGGGGTTGCATCAAGAAATATTGGTTACTTCCTAAAAATTGTCTATTCCATTGTGGAATAGGATGAATGGATGGATTTCCCCCTTGCGAAGGTAGGCCCCAATAATATTGGTTACTCGGTGGAACCTGACCATTACATTGATTGTTTCCTTGGTTTTGATAAGCATTCCAAGGTTGATTTCCTCCTACAGAGGTGGTCCCCAAGAATATTGATTACTTCCTGGAACTTGCCCACTCCATGTGGAATGCGGTTGATAGGTGGATTCCCCTAAGGAATGCTACATGTTGGGGGTATGGGATTTACCATAGGAATTGTTCTAGGAAAATTTGGATGATAACCCCTTGAGGAATTTCCACCCATTGGTGAAGGATAACCCCAATTGGCATTAATGTTCCATGGGCCATTTCTTCCGCTAGGAATATTATGATTCCATGGTGAAGGGTTTTCCCCAGAAGTAGAACTTGGACAAGTGTTTGGTATAAAAAGAGGATATTGGCTTACTCCTTGTGTGTTTTGAACTTGATAAGCCAAACCATATGGAAAACTCATGTTTGTTAAGGCACACCCACTATTAGGGATTCTTGCAGACAAAGTGGATGTACTTCTGGGATTGGAACCCGAAACTGTACCAATTGGCACTGAAGTGCTAGTTGAACTTATGCTAATATTAGGTATGTTAACTATTCGGATTGATGTTGAGGTCAAAGTGGAAGTATTAATGCCTCCTACAACCATTTTGAGGTTTCATTGATGTTGTCCCTCGAACTTATGATGAAGACAAAGGCTCAATTGTTGTGTTTTGTATATTATTCAAACTTTCGAAAAGAGGGTTAATCTTACCCAATGACTCATGTATAGTAAGTACAGCTGGTTTGGAAAGACTCATTAAAGGTGGATTCACGTGAGTGTTTGTGTGATTTCCTAATGAATCAATTTAAACTATAGTAAGATCATCAACTATGTATGTTTTCAGTTCGTGATGTAACGATGAATTCTCAGGGTTTGTTTGATGTTGTTCCTCTCATGTATATTAATTAAGTTTGAAATCAGTTCCATTTCCAGGGCACTAGGATGTGGTTTTTGTGTTTGTATCTGTGATTTAGTAGGGACTTCAAATTCCAGTGACTCACCTTGGTGCTGATGTGACTGGCAGATCAGGAGAGTAGCCACTTTGAAGATTTTGATAAAAAGATTTGTTTATAGAGTTATACTTAATCAAAAGTGTAATCAAACAATCCTAAAGGAAATATAGAATCAACAAAAAGGAAAGTGTCCACATAGTAAAAAATGTCCCATGAATCCAAGCAAGCAACCTACTTTCCCAAAGAACTAAAAATCAGTGAAAAGATGGATTAGAAGGATTCCCAGAACTAGTAGCTCCTCAAGGATACCATGCATCAAACAATTGCTAATAGTGAAGGTATGAGAAATGGTTACAATAAAATTTAATCACCAAAGGTGCAAGTATTGGTTCTTGACCAATCACCCTCCCAAGGAGTAAAAACTTCAAATTTTGCCTCAGGTACTACAAGTTTCACCCACTCGCAATAGCCTATGAGATATGTTAGGAAAAACAACTAAGGTTACCACTTCACAATCATTGGTTGGGTTGAACAGTTGTAAGTTTAGGATAACTCTCATAACCAGCTACTCCATAAAGTGATATCACCTCTAGGATATGCAAATCCCTTTGAAGCACTATGAATTAATCATTTACAAGTGAGATATACTTTCTCACTGCAAGGCCACTCGAAGACGCAAGCGAAGAGGATACTCGTAGCTCGAGAACTGTACTAAAAAATCAAATCTACTCTATTACAACTTGAAATCCAATTTCTGGTTTACAATATTTCCAGAAATCCCAAGTGAAGAGGATAATAGTGGCTTGAAAAAACTTGCTTGAAAATTCAAATCTAAACTATTACAATTGAGATCCACTTTCTCATTCACAAGATCGCCCAAAAGCCCAAGCGAAGAGGATAATAGTGGCACAAACAAAATGTATCGCAAGAAACTTGAAGATTAATCTACAAAATTCCGTAATCGTGAATAACTAAAATAAAATTTTGTAGATCCAAAAAAAAAATTTACTAATTAAAGTTGTTTCTTTGGTTTTGGAGGGAATTTTTTTTTAATTATTTCAATGTGTAATGTTCAAATATTTTTGAATTTCATGCAATTTCTTTATGGAATGTTTTAAAATGATCTTTATAATGTATTCTTGGTTGTGATTTTATATTTTGTTTTAGGTTAGCAAGTATATGAAACTCAAAATTTAAAGGCCTAAAGGATCATGAAAACAATATTTGATGTTTTTTCAATTTTTGATAATTTGGAAACTAGTGATTTAAGAAATCAATCAAAATTTCATCAATTAAATGTGAAATAACTGATCTAAATGCTAAAAGTGTCCTAATTTTGTTTTATATCTGAGCAAAATTATGGGAAAATTTTGAATCCACAGCCCAAAAATACCAATTTAAGCCATTTTCAAGGGTTTTTTGAGGGAAATCCACAGGGGCTTCACTCAATAAACCGTTATCATAGCACGTTCATTCATGACATATGAAACAATACCCCTAATTTCACTAAATAGTGGAAAATACATTCCAAAATCGTTTTTTTTAACCCCCTCCCAATATGCCTTCCCAATTTTAAAAAACCCCTATTTTCACTAGATATTGTATGTATCAATTTTTTCATTAACATCTTTTCTACCCCTTTATATTTCTACCTAATATATTGATATGATACCCCTCTTATGATCCCACATGCATTCTACAATGCACCTTGCTTCTTTCGATGTATATTGTGGATGCACATTACTTCACCCACAATGCAATTACTCAACCACATATCGTTATGATTTGCAACATCTAATAGTCTAATGAAGAGATAGGATGTCACTTCTTGTATGTCACTAGAGCTAATGCACATAGTACAACATTTAGATTGCATGTTGTAGTTCCCCAATTGTAATACCCCAATTTTGACCCTTGTGAAATATTGACTTTTAATGTAAATATTGTATACATACGTTGTATGTTTCCTTAGTGTGGAGCTCAAGTCCAAGGCCCCGCTAGTGTATGTTCGTATTTTATTTAAAACAAGCAAGTATTTGATATTTTGATACCCATGTGCTATTAAGCCATGGAATATTGTAAATTGATGTAAATATTAATATTGCAATAAAATACCAAAATTGGCTATGGAAGCAATCAATGAGAAGGGGCCATGTGTATCCTCTAGGGAGTGGTGAGGGGGTTGTGGGGATGAACCATATGTTTCCAAATGTCATTGTGAGAACCCATTTGACTTTCCTTGATGACATTTATTTATGTTGTAAGGAAGTTGTTGAGGATTTCAGTCCATGGCTTCAATGGAGCATGGGCAGCCAGAAATTCGTTTGGCAGAGTATGGGCTCTGTTTTCTTGTACCACAAGCCACTCTACCTCATGGGAGTTGTTTCTTACTCATTCCAAATCCAGTGTGGAAGGACTCAGCATTAATCTTCATCCAGAAACGAATTGCCAGTAGTGAGAAAAACCAGAAATCGCAACTTTGAAAGAACCCACATTTTGAACAACAAAAAATGCCCATATTTGGTATTTAACAGTAAAATCCAATGGGGGATCCATAGATATGAACCTTGGGGAAAATTTGAGAGGATTAGATACCCCGAAATCCATTGGAAAACCCAGTTTCTATAGCCCAGAAAACCAGTGACGGGATTGAGTTATTTGATGAATAGAATTGTGAGAAATCCAATTGTGGATGACTAAGCAGAGGTTGGGTTTGCTTGATAAACCCAGTGAAAGCTAGAATCTAAATAATTAGCAGCTGGACCTTTCTATACCCATCTTGAAGAGCACTGGAGAGAAGGGACACCTGAGGGACTGTGCAACAGAGAAGGGGACCTTCCTTGTGTTGGGTGTGGTAGGTAATGTGGGTGCTTTGACTGTTGAATTAATTTGAGATGCCTATAGCTCTGTGGTTGAGCTCATTGGCTTAGCATTGCCCTCCTTTGTCTTTCATATGCTTGATAAACCCAACTGTGTGTTGGCTTAGCATAGTTGTTGAGTCAAACCATGGATGTGAGTGAGCCCAACTAGTTCCTCCTTAGTGGAAACACAACCCAGCTCGGGGGTGATCTCTCAGCTGAAAGAATACAAGCTGAACAAAGATCTATGGTTGGGTGGAACGTTTCTCTCACATAGCGAGTTGTTTGGACAGCTTCATCCTCAAGATAAGTGTTATCTGTGTTATAAATTATATACATTTTGTGTTCTATAATGGGTTAATTCGGAATGGTAATTATTCATGTTAATGAAATTGATATGAAGTTTGTGCATAGCAAGAGTACGAGATTGAATTCTCTGCATAATGAACCTTCATATGCCTGTGTTAGATATGATGATGCATTACTATTTGTGTGTTTGCAAATATGTTTATTTCCGCTGTGTTTATATTGATTATGAGTCTGCACATAGAAGATTTTAATTGTTATGAATTTATGAGTAATGTATGGGGTTGATATTGTCAAATAAGCCCAGTAGATTGGCCATGTTTCCCTTACTAGCATCGGATAGATGGAAGGGGATGTGACACCAATCGCTGACTAAGCCTGTTATGGGTTAGGTATCCAAGCCCCCAGGGTCTACAACAAGCTCTAGGAGGTTGGCTAAACCTCCCAAGGCCTGTAATAGGCACGAATAGTTGGGTATTCAATCCCCCAATGCCTACCGAGGGCCTATAACAGGCCCTGGAGTATTAGAGCCTCCCAAGGCTATTGGTAACAACTAGTTGAGTGCTATTGGTAACAATTGGTTGTCAATGACAACTGTCTCTCAACTATGATCGATTGGAAACCCACTTCACCACGAAACCCATGGACTTAAGCATGCCTCAAGATGGGATTTCCCTGCGTACTGGTAAGCCCAAGCCTTGCCTCAACCCGATTTCTCATCCGGCCATAATCTCGCCATCTCCATTTGGCAAATATTTGTCATCCCGCCCATATAAAAAATACCCCAAAGTATTTTTGTATTGTTATATTAAATAAAAAAACCCTTTTCCCCTTAATATATAAGCAATATAATTTTTAGGTTTTCATGAATATTTAATCCCGTAATATGAATGAACGTGATATTATATTGCCTTCTAGTGAATCCCCCGTGGGGAAATCTAACTTTAAAATTTTCAAATTAAATGCTTCCAAATTTTTCCAAATATTCCCTGAATTGATCCTAACATGTGTCTATTGTCATCTACAGATCTGAAAACTTCAAAATATTCCCTAATGATGGCCCTAAAACAATGAATTTCAACTCCTATTTTTTTTTAACAATTTCTTGCAATTTTGAATAAAAATCTTTAAAATCTTCAAAAATTCTTAAAACCTTAGTCAGTTAATATGTAAATAAGGTCTAAGGGATATGTTCTGAGATTCTTAAGCCAAGTATAGCAAAAATTATCAAAATAATGATGAATTTGGGACCAATTTAGGCCCAAAACTCAAGATCTCGAGGGCACGTGCACCTGTCCAATGGATCACCTATGTTTATGAGACATATGCACACATCTCTTAACTATGACCAACGTGTGACACGGTACTATACTAACTATGACCAATGCATAATCAAGAAATCCAAGATACGAGGCTAAATCCTCTAAATTTTGAAACATTTCTGAGTTGTTCGAGGTAAATACAGACCCTAAGCACACTCAAGATGATTTCTAAACATTCTTAGGAGTAATTATTGTAACATCCCGAATTTTCATAAAAATTTAAAACTTTTGAAAATGACATTAAATACAAAATTTATAGATGCAGAAATAATAATTATTTGATTACGACAGCTTTAATTAAAAATTCATTAGTACTAAATATAATATAATTTTCTGTTTTAGCAGCATGGTGATAATGACAAACTTTAACACATCAATTATGACATGATTATGGTAATAGACGAACTAACAAGTCATTAATGTGATGTGATACTTTTTCTGGAAAAGATACTGACAGTTTGATTTTTGATGAACAAGGGTGTCCTACGAGGTACCCTGGACTTTAGTTAGCTGCGACGCAAACGCATTTGAATATTCTATGTGCAGACGACAGGTAAGAGATTCAATATCTACATCGTTTAAAAGTACGTGTGTAATTCAATTCAACGTCAAATAAAATGTTGTGAAATCTTTTGCAAAAACAAGTATCTTCAGGTATGACGATTTAGTACTGCTTCTTAGTTTCTCGATGTTGTCTTACCTTTTTACAATGTTGAATATAATGACGTCTAGAAGGTATACATGTTGTTTACGTTTTTTTGTCGTAAGTCAAAGATGTAATTCTAGCTTGGCTTTGGTTGTCGTCTTAAGATAACTAATACTTGTAATGTATTAACATCGTGATTGTATTGCTAAACATCATATGCATTGTAATAAGAGTTAGGGTATGGAGTTTATGACCATAACATGGTTTTTATACTAGTTACCAATCGTTGGTCTTGTTGGAAATCTAAAAATGTAAACTCCTACATTATTATATTTTTATAAATGGAGCAAATAGAAACTATGGTTAATATATTAACCATATAAACCTTATAGATTTGCTATCCTATATAATAGATTTATAATTACAAAATTATAAATATATATATAAAGGTTCACAATATTGAAATGATAGGAAATTGGAAACTTAATATATATGTGGCTAAACTTAAGCCTTAATATTGAAATATTGTAACAC
Organism: Larix kaempferi; assembly: GCA_027924585.1. NCBI lineage: Eukaryota > Viridiplantae > Streptophyta > Pinopsida > Pinales > Pinaceae > Larix > Larix kaempferi. The sequence continues at coordinate 10,817,821 of BSBM01000150.1, forward strand.
TAAGTCGAATTCGTAATTATAGTGTGAGAACTAATGTCCACTATACGATTTTAACAATAAAGTTTTGAATTTCTAAAATCCAACTGTAAATTATATCATTTGTGTTGATGGTACTGACATACATTTATGTCGACAGGGTGGCGAGTTGACAGTCATTAAAATGACATAACCTTTGAGTTGTCGTGGAGATCGTAACTTGATTCTGCATTAAATCTTGAATTGAAACTCCACGTGACAAGGATTTTCTAACGATCCACGTAATATGAATTTGATGTAATAGTCACTGCGATTGTCAAGGTGTAATGGTTGTGCCTTTTGAAAAACCTCCGAACTGGATGTTGATCGATCCTTCGTGTGCCAAAGTGGCATTGCCATGCTTGTACCAATGGATGGGAATTAATTGTAGAAGTTGTTCGTCCCAATGCCATCTCATTGTCACTATTATGATCGTTGATGGTGATGAGTTTGGATCGTCCGATGCAACCCTAATCTTTGTCGTTGTTTTGGTTTATGAGATTTGAATGTTGTTTATTGTTCTATTGTTTCGGTTTCTGTGGCCGACAGGCTGCCGAATTCTAGGGTTAGAAAGTTTGTAAGAGGTTCGACCTCGAGACCTGTAGATTAGGTTTAAAGTTGCAGGTCCTCTCTTTCACTGTAATGGTGTGGTGTTAAAAGATTGAGTCTCTGGTTTGAGTTGCTATCGAGTTGATAGTTTAATATTTTCGTTTTGGAATTTGAGTGGAACACACGATGCTTGCAAAGAAATTAGAAGTACCCTGGTCTCGTCTATAGCAAGGATCTCGTCGTTTTTCTGGTGGATGCAAAGAACTTGGCCTTCGGTTGTGAAGGTAAGAGATTCTCGAAAAGGATAGTGATTCTTTTGTTGCATTTTGACTTTCAGCTTAAAATGTAACAGTTGTTTAATTCTAAGTTAATGTTTTGTCAGCTGCAGGGTTCAATGAACGACCAGGGCAAGGGTTTGGGAAAGGAACGACATGCTTCCATTCCTGGTAAGCTCCAGGTCTCAAACCCTCGTAGGTGCCTTTCGACTTTGGTTGTTGTGGTTTCAAGAGGATGAGTAACCAGTGTTTCACCATGCCTCGGCATTGTCTGTTAGTTGAAAAAACTTTGAAAAACCCTTTGTTATTCAATGATATTTTAACAGAGATGCGGCCTTCATTTGTTTGTATCATACTTGGTCTTAAACCTTTGATGATTAACTTCGTCCAACTAGGAGTCATGCTACTCGTCAATGCCAAGGGATTTTGGATTTGTTTAAAATGTTTAAACTTAGGAATGAACCCTGTGAGATTTTTGGTTTGGAAACATGTTGAAATCTTACGTTTCTGGGATCATTGGTTTCCCTTCCTGGAATTGGAATTTGTATTGGTTCAAACTTTGAGCACGACCTGCTGGTTTATGTTATGAGAAAAGAGATAAAGAAATAGAGCCGAGGGCTAGTCTAACTGTAGATACAATGTTTTCTTCTCGGCAATGAAAAATAAATATGCTATTTCAATCCGTGCTATTCGTCTATGTTATACGTTGATTTCTGTATGTTGATATTGTGACTTTCGAGCTAGGTCGGAGTTTAAATGCTTGTCGAATGATAACTCTGTAATGTGATGCTGAAATGGTTTTTATTTCGTTTGTAATGGAAATGAACAGGGCCATACCCTAGTTCGTGTTTTGTCTTTGAAAATGGAAGATATTCATTATATGTGACTTCAGAATAGCCCTTAATTGTAGCTAGGGTTTATATTGTAATTTAAATGTGGATATAATATGTGTTTTATGTTACCGTGGATAATGATAATAAAAACCTAAAACAAATACAATTTAGGGTTTTACAGTCGATATGACTCTATGTTTTAGTACTATATGCAGTTCATAATAAAATGGAAACTACACCATTCAGATTGAATAATACATGTGATTTGTAATGTAAAGAAATAAGTGTAAATATAGGCTTTACATTTCCTTTGTTTACAGTTCTGATAATACTGATATGATTATAGGAAATTATTCTATCAATAAATTTGTGATGAAAACCACAGTGTGTGTGACATGTGTAATTACTGTAATTTGTGACTTGTGATCATAGCTAGCACTTATAGTTATTGCAACAACAATATTTCTTTCTAAATATAATATACAGAACTTTAAAATGCATTGTTTTTCTATGTCAATAATAGGGATAGGAAAACACAATGAAATTGTACATTAAATAATCTATACTTGTTTTCCATGAAAACAATGGAATATTCTACAATGTAATAGATACTATATAGTAATTACTACTGTTAATTATAGGGCAGAAAATGAAAACATAATTCAATCATTGCACTTGTCTATTCGAATCAGTGGCAGTTGCCTATCTTCTCATCTATTCTTAATTTGCTTATCTAAAATAGAGTATGGTGCATAAAACAACATGTGGAAAAATTTAGATACTGGTTTATCAATTCAAATCATTATTGAAACTTTAACATATAGACTTTGAACAGAATCAGAACACACTTTTTCTTCAAAACAAAAATTAATAATTGAATTAAAATAGGAGATAGTAAATCCTGGAATGGTTCTGTAGGGAAACAAACAGCCCAAGAAGACTGTTCCACTCAACCAATTCTTGAAGATAGACAAGTAATTTTCTTAGGACCCCCGAGCCTATTCACTGAACCACCAGGAGGAAGAAACTTAGGAATTTAGGATCTCTTCTTGCAGTAGCAAATAACTTGTTAAATCTTCAAGAGCTAGCAATCCAAGGGACCTGCTTCAGCACCTCTGGTTCTTCTTAAAATACAGACTTATGATTGCACTCACAGCTAGCCTGCCTATTCGAATCTCTCAGTGATCACCTGATGCACATGAGGAAATATTTCTACAAAAATATTGTGTAAGAGCTGCCTACTCAATTCGAATTTGCCTTATGTAGGATGGCTAGGCCTTTTCAATTGTTACTTGGTCATTAAATGAGCTACCTGCCCACTCCCACCACCTGGGGGATAATGCCACATTTTTAGGAGTAGTTGTCCCATAACCAACAGCTAGTGGTCTGATGCAACTGCTTCCATATGTCCCATACCTTCCAACAACTTCCATTCCTCCTAGTGGGTCAGTGAACACTCATTTAATAGTCCCCTTGGGTGTTTGTCTCCTAATCAATTTATTTAAATAATAATAATCAGTAATTGCATTCATCCTTGATAAAAACTGATCATAATTACAAAACTTTGTAATTAAATTTAACATAAAGTATTTTGCAAATAAAATAATAATTTCTGAAATTTGGGTAGGTTTTATACACCCCCCCTTAAGTCTCAACATCGTCCTCGATGTTGGCTAATCACTCCTTGAGTGTTCCTGAAACAGATTTGGGTATGCTGCCTCCATACTACTCTCCAACTCCTATGTTTCCTCTTCTGGGCTAAGGTGCTTCCACTGCACCTTCACTTGCCCAATGGTGTGATTCCAGAGAATAGTTTCCCTCCTTCCGATGATACATTTCGGTTCCACCGAAAAATATTTGTCTTGTTCCACCTGTACATCATTCCAGTTTACAACATGAGTAGCATTGTGTACATATTTCTTTAAAAATGATATATGAAAAACATTATGTATTTTTAAGTTTGGTGGCAAAGCCAGTTGGCATGCCACTTCTCCAACCTTAGACAATATTTCAAAAGGAACACAATACCTGGGTGCCAACTTGGCACAACTTCCCAATTTCAATGAACTCTTTTTCGGTCTTACCTTGAGGAATACAGTTCACCAACCTGGAACTCTTTATGAGTTCTTTTTAAATCCGCTTGACTCTTTTCCGTATCTTGGGCAGCTTTTAACTGTCCTTGTACCTGTTTCACAATTAATTCTAACTCCTGCAATAATTTAGGTCCTAAAACAACTCTATTTACTGGATCATTCCACGAAACAGGTGTATCACATTTCCTACCATAAAGAATTTCAAAAGGACTAAGTCTGGTCGATGCATGATAATGATTATTATAAGCAAATTCTGCTAAGTGCAAGTAGTCTTGCACTTACTAGGCTGATCCTTAACATACATTCTTAATAAATCTTCTAAAACTTGATTTACCCTTTCTGTATGTCCATCCGTTTGTGTATGAAATGTTGTACTGAAATTTAAGGTTGTATTCAACCCCTTAAATAGTGACCTCCAGAAGTTTTCGATAAACTTAGAGTCACAGTCTGAAATTATTACTTTCTGTATCCCATGTAGTCAAAAAATCTGTTTCATAAAGATTTCTGCAATGTCTGGGGCTTTATGAGTAGTCTTCACAGGTATGAAATGTGATGCTTTGCTGAGTTTTTCCACTACCACCATGATAGAATCATGTTGTTTTTTATTTTTAGGTAATCGAGTAATAAAGTCTATGCTGATCACTTCCCATTTCCTTCTTGGTATCAGTAACGGTTGCAACAATCCAGCATGATGTTGGTGTTCAACCTTCACTTTTTGACAATCCAAATATTTAGCTATGTACTCTGCTACTTCATCCTTCATTCTGGGCCAATAGTATTATTTTCTTAACATAGTAATGGTCTTTTGATAACCTAGATGACCAGAATAATGACTTTTATGCATCTCATTTAATATCACAAATTTTATTTCTGGTATGTCTGGTACATACAATCTGTTTTTATATAGTAATAATCCATTATCCTTCATGCTGTAATTTGCCATAAAATTTTCAGAACTGTTGTTTGCTGTCTTTTCCTTCATTTTTATGTATTCTTCATTTGTTTCACTCTTTTCAAGAACCTGATTTTCCAAATCAGTTGAATAAGTACTGATGGATGAAATAAAATTCAGTTTTGCCTTACGACTCAAAGCATATGCAACCTTGTTCTCCTTTCCTTTGATATGTTGAATTTCAAAATCATACTCACTTAAGAAAGTCAACCATCGACCTTGTCTAGCGTTCAGGTTTGTCTGATGTAATAAATATTTCAAACCCATGTTATCTGTTAATAACGTAAATTTTCTGCCAATAAGTTGGTGATGCAACATTTTTAAGGCATGAATAACTGCCAATAACTCTAAATCATAGGTAGAGTAGTTATTTTCATGTACTTTCAGCTTTCTAGATTCATATGCCACCGCATGCCCTTCTTGCGTCAGGACTCCACGAGTCCGTCATTGCATGTGTCTGTACAAACTACAAAATTCTTGTTAGGGTCTGCTATCCTCAAGATAGGTGTTGTAGTCAATAATTCCTTTAATTTCTTGAAATTGTCAGAACATTTCTGATCCCAAACAAATTTCTTCCCCTTCTTCTGCAAGGAAGTTATGGAGTTGGTAATCTTTGAAATTTTTTCTATAAATTTTCTGTAATATCCAGTAATGCCCATAAATGATCTTACATCCGACACATCCTTCGGAACCGGCCATTCATTAATGGCCCTTATCTTTTCGGGGTCAACCAAGATTCCTTCTTTCAAAATTATGTGTCCTAAATATTGAATTTTGACGTTATGAAAGTCGCACTTACTAAACTAAGCATATAGTTGATGATCTCTCAGAACTTGTAAGATAATCTGTAAATGTTCATCATACTCTTCTTTACTTTTAGAATACACTAGAATGTCATCTATAAACACAACAACAAACTTGTCTAAGTATTTGTGGAGAATATTATTCATCAAACACATAAATACAGCTGGAGCATTAGTCAATCCAAATGGCATGACTACGAACTCGTAATGTCCATACCGAGTTTTGAAAGCTGTCTCAAAAATATCTTCATCCTGAACCAGTACTTGATGGTATCCTGATCCTAGATCAATCTTTGAAAATATCATGGCTCCACACAATTGATCAAATAGATCATCTATGCAGGGCAACGGATACCAATTCTTGATCGTCATCTTATTAAGCTAACGATAATCTATGCACAGCCTTAGGGTTCCATCTTTTTTTTTAACAAAGATGATAGGTGCTCCACAAGGAGACACATTGGGTCTAATATACTTCTTATCAATAAGTTCCTTCAACTGTGATTTTAATTCGTTTAATTCCAGTATGTTCATTTTGTATGGAGCTTTTGAGTTTGGCACTGCTCCTGGTGTTAACTCTATGGTAAAATCTAAATCTCTTTTAGGAGTTAATCCTGGAATCTCCTCAGGAAATACATCCTTAAAATCCTTTAGGACAGGTATGTCCTCTACTTTCAGTTTGTCCTCCTTATCAATAAACTCATCATTTACTACGTTTACTGCAAATAACTGGCATCCTTTCCTAACTGCCCTCTTAACTTGCATGGCTGAAATCTTTCTAAGGGTTACCTTCCTTGGGATGCCTTTTATTTCTACAGTTTTTCCTTCGTCATTTAAACATGTAAAACTTTTTCCGTAACAGTCCAGAATGACATGATGGGATTCTAACCAATCCATCCCAACTATAATGTCATAAGATCCTAAAGGTAGAATATTCAACTTGATTTTTGTTTGTAAATGATTAATGGATAAGGTACAACTTCCTATGAAATATGATACTTTTCTCTTTGTTCCAGTTGCTAGTCTAACTAGCCAAGATTTACTAAACTTTTCTGTTTTCAAATTAAGACTTTCCACAATATCTGGTGATATATAACTTAAGCGAGCACCTGGGTCAATTAAAACAGTAACAGGTTGATTTTGTATCATACCTTCAATCTCTACCATGGAGATTTGATGATCTGCTTTCCTGTTGTCGAGTGCTGCATTAATTATGGGCATCTCCCTCACCACGTCTCCAACAGTAGGTTCAGTTTGAATAGAGTTGATGTTGTTAGTGATATAGGTGGATATTGGTGGCCACCCACCTTTCCAACTGGCTCAAAACAGTTTTATGGCAATTTTGGTATTGTACTATTTTTAGCAGTTTTTCGGGTCCTGAACTTCCGGGGCCATTTTGAGGCCCTAAACGACCTTTTTTGGCAATTTGGGGGGCCAAATGTTTGCCCAGTCGAAAGTTGTAAATCTCAGTAGACCTTTCCAATGGGCTACCGAGCGCCCCAAACGGAGATTGTATGCAAAAGTTACGACCCCGGGAAGTTGATGTACTAACTTACCCAAACGGGACCCACGTGACTTTTGGCGCTTCATCTCCTAGGGTTAGGTTTTTGGATGTTTAGGGTTTTTGACATTCCTGTTTATTGTAAAAGGCCTTGAGAGCCTCATTGTAACCATGTTCTTACCAAATGAGAGCAGCCGTCACATCTCTTCTCAGAGATAAGCCGCCACCATTCCAGCAAGCTTGTTTTCCGCTGCATTTTACAATTCTAGCTTATTTCCTTATTGAATAGAAAACCAATTTTACTGTATCTTTGTTATTTTGTGTTAAGCATCTGATAATAATATGTATTCATTTCGTTCTGCTCATAAAATCCGGATCAGTGGTATCAGAGCGGTCTGCTCCTTGTCATCTTAATGCATGTCCCTAATGAGGTCAGGGTACAAAGAATTGGGTCTCGAGCTTGTTTCTCTTGAGGACAAAAGCTCTTGCACGCCCAAGTGACCTCTCATGGCAGGAGAAAAGAAAGATGATGGGACAGGAGATCCTATCAAAATGTTGCTTGAGGAATCCCTCACGCAACAGAGGAACGAGATGATGGATAATTTCGCACAAATCCTTCGGCGACTACCAACAAGCGATGCATCTTCCTCGAGTGGAGGCACCGCCCCCTTCAAGGTACAAATCAACTTCGATATTCCTATATTTGAAGGACAGATAGACGCAGATGCTGTAGAGAAGTGGTTGAATCTACTAGAAGGGTATTTTTCTATCCATAACTTTTCGAATAAAGAAAAGATTACTTTTGCGCTCCTCAAAGCCGTTCCCCATGTCAAATATTGGTGGGAAACATTCTACGAGAAAAAGGACACAGAAGAAGCCTCATTATTTTCAGTGACGACCACCTGGGAATCCTTCAGGGATGATATTAAGGAACAATACTACCCTGTTGGAAGTTATGACGACTTGTATACCAAATGGACGACACTGCGACAAGAAAGAGACCAAGCAGTGCTAGAGTTCACAAATATCTTCCATACCTTGTGCACCAAGCTGGGTATCAAAGATTCAGAGTGACATCTGGTGCTCAAGTATCGCGGTGGTTTGTATAGATACATCCAGACTGAAATGGAATTTCTAGACATCTCTTCCTTGGGCGCGGCCTACCGATATGCCGTCAAAATTGAGCAGAAGCTCAAACAAAAGATGCGGCAATTTGGGCTTGGGAACCCTTCATAGCAAAAGACAGGAAAGGGCGGCCCCAACCCACAGAATAAATGACAGAGCAAAGATGGAAAGTATTAGGACAACCAGTCCAAGCCGCAAGCAAAAAAGGACACCGAAAAAACAAAGAAAGATACAAGGAAGTGGTGCGACTTCCATAAGAGCCCTTGGCATAACACTGTTGATTGCCGCTCAAAGTAGTCGCTAGTGGCCGAAGTGAAAGCATCTGAATCAGATGCGGGTTCTGACTTTGAGTCCGAACCAGAAAGGGGAATATGGATCATTGACGTGGAACCCAGTGCCACCATTGCTACCACCAAGCTCCATCCTGATGAACCAGACGAGCCAGAAGAAGGAGAACGCCTCTTCCAATCACAGATGTGGGTAAAAGGCACCCCGCTGCACTTCATCATTGATAGTGGTAGCCAGAAGAATCTCATCTCAGTAGAGGTCGTCAAGTTCCTGGCTCTGCCGACAACGCCGCAGCCACAACCCTACACCATTGGATGGCTCCACAAAGGAAGTGATCTCTGTGTTAGCCAATAGTGCCGACTGCCATACAGCATCAAGCCCTTCAAGGATGAGGTATTTTGTGATGTTGCTCCTCTCGAATTTTCAGATGTTCTTTTGGGCCAACCTTATTTATGGAAACGTCATGCTATATATAAGTCTAGGCCTCGTAGTGTTATTATTTCTTTGAACAAGAAATTGTACAGGATACCCAAGGCAGTTCCTCCTAGTGCTATTTCCTTGATCTCTGCCAAGCAATGCAGGAAGGTCATCTCTCAGACCGAGAAATTTGTCTTCTTCGTGTTTCTCTCTCAAAGTGAAAGAAAGATCGCAGCCACATCTTAGGCCTCCACGATCGATCTATCCACACAACAGAAGCAAGTGGATAAGGTGGTGGAAGGATACTCAGATATCTTCTCCTCTCCGACCGGGGTACCTCTACACTGCCAGGTCAAGCATCCCATCGATCTGACCCCAAGAGCACCGCTACCCAATGGGCCAGTCTATTGCCGCTCTCTGTTGGAAAATGAGGAGATCAAGAGGCAAATCCAAGAATTGCTCCACAAGGGGCACATCCGTCCCAGTTCATCACCTTGTGGGAGCCCAATCGTGCTAGTGCAGAAGAAAGATGGGACCTGGTGACTCTGCATTGATTACCAGGCCCTAAATAAAATCACAGTCTGCAACCGGTACTCGATTCCCCGAATCAACGACATCCTTGATCAACTCACGGGGGCCAAATACTTCAGTAAGATTGATCTGAAGTCTGGCTACCATTAGGTCCCAATAGAACAGAAAGATTTATGGAAGACTGCCTTCAAGTCAAAAGAAGGTCTTTTTGAATGGCTGGTCATGCCTTTTGGTTTGGAAAATGCTCCAGCAACTTTTATGAGGATGATGGACAATATCCTACAAACTTTCACCAACAATTTTGTAGTGGTGTATCTGGATGACATCCTCATCTACAATAAGACTTGGGAGGAACACTTGCAGCATATTCAGCAGGTGCTGCACACCCTGCGAAAGCACAAACTATATGCAAACTTGGAAAAATGCTCCTTCGGCATGGACAGGGTCCATTACTTAGGCTACATCGTTGATCGACATGGTGTGCATGTGGATCCAACCAAGATCCAGGTCATACGTGACTGGCCAGCCCCAACCACACTCACTGAACTTCGGAGCTTCTTGAGCCTTGCCAATTTCTATCGCCGGTTCGTGCTGGGATTCTCTCATATCGCATGGGCCCTTAGCCAAGTGACCAGGGGTGGTGGTAAGGAAAAATTTGTGTGGGTCCTGTCCCAACAACAAGCCTTCGATGACTTGAGGAAGCGTTTTTGCTCATCACCGGTACTCTCATTACAGAACCTGGAACATCCCTTTGAGATCGAGACAGATGCTTCAGATTATGCTGTGGGCACCATTCTCACTCAACACAACGATCCTGTGGCATATCATAGTGAGACACTCTCAGATGTTGTCCGCAAGTACCCTACCTATGATAAAGAAATGTACTCCATTGTACAAGCCTTCCACCAGTGGAGACATTACATTCTTGGGAAGGAGACAGTCATCCACACTGATCACAAGCCACTACATTTCATGCAGACCCAAGGAAAGTTGCAGAATGACCGCCATCAGAAGTGGTCAACATATTTACAGCAGTTCCACCTCAACATCAAATATAAAACAGGGAGTACCAACAGAGTTGCTGACTGCCTCAGTCGACCTCCAGTCTCGACACTTACCACGGTGCTAGACTCTTGTGGCCACGAGACCTCCGGATGGCCCCACCTCTACGAGACAGACCCTGACTTCTCTGCCACCTATCAAATGTTGGGAACCAACTTAGTGGTTGCTAATTTCCATCTTTTGGACGGGTTGTTGTGTCATCTGGGCCATCTTTGCGTTCCATCAAGCGAGCGCGTGAAGCTGATTTGGGAAGCTCACTACAGTCGGGTGGCAGGACACTTTGGCATCAAAAAGACAATGGCAGTGTTGCAGAAACATTTCTACTGGCTGAAACTTCGACAGGATGTCGGCAAGTATATCAGGTCCTGCACCGCTTGTGTTATTGCCAAACCGACCACTAAGAAACAGGGCTTATACACCCCTCTGCCTACTCCTGACAGGCCATGGGAATCCATCTCAATGGACTACATGTCGGGCCTCCCGTCCACCAAGAGGGGAAATGACTGTGTTTTCTTGGTTGTTGATCGCTTTTCCAAGATGGCGATTCTAGCCGCTTGCAAGAAGAACATCATAGCAGAAGCCATTGCCAATTTCTTCTTTGAACGAGTATGGGTACATTTTGGGATCCCACAGACCATTATCTTAGACTATGACAGTCAGTTCCTCAGCTCATTCTGGTCAAGCCTCTGGTCACTGCTGGATACCAAGTTCACCAAATCCACTGCCTTCCACCCCCAGACCGATGGACAAGCAGAGGTCGTCAACCGGATGGTCGTACATATCCTGTGCATGTACAATTTAACACACCCCCGCACATGGGATGAGCATCTCCCCTATGTCCAACATAGCTACAACCGAGCCCTGCATAGCTCAACTGGCCATAGCCCCTTTCAGGTGGGGTTGGGATTCCAACCATTGGGCCCCATGGATGTTGCACTTCCCCTTGCAACCACCTCGGCCGACTCATCCCCAGAAGCTGACAAAGTCACCCGGTTCATTGAACGGATCTAGCATATTCGCCAACAGGTTTAGGATATTCTACAGAAGTCTAATGCCAAGTACAAGCATCGCCATGATCAACATCGGGTGCCACATAAGTTTCAGGTGGGCGACAAAGTTTGGTTGCATTTGTAGAAAGAATGCCTTACAGGGCCCCATCGAAAGCTTCACCCACTCCATTATGGGCCGTACACCATCACCAAGGCGGTGGGTGACAATGATTTTGAGCTCAACATTCCCCCCTTCCTTGGTCTGCATCCAGTCTTCAACGTGGCTCTCCTTTGGCCATATTTCCCACCACTATTAGACACCTCAGAGATAGCAGAGAAGTTGACACCAACAGAGCTCAACCCTGACTGCCTACAACAAGCATCCAGTGATCATATTGCAGACACACAGATCAAGGGCACTTGACATCAAAGGATCCAGTTTTATCGAGTTGTCAAAGCAGGGCAGCTCCTGCACCAAGGCTAGTGGCTCACCCGAGGCCAAATTCAGCAGAAATTTCCTCATCTGATGGGGGAACTCAACGCAATGGAGACCATTGCTTCCTAAGGAGGGAGGATTGATCCAAGTGGATATTGGTGGCCACCCACCATTCCAACTGGCTCAAAATAGTTTTATGGCAATTTTGGTTTTGTACTATTTTTAGCAGTTTTTCGGGTCCTGAACTTCCGGGGACATTTTGAGGCCCTAAACGACCTTTTTTGGCAATTTGGGGGGCCAAATGGTTTCCTTTGGCATTCATTTGGCCATAGTTGAAAGTTGTAAATCTCGGATAGACCTTTCCAATGGGCTTCCGAGCGCCCCAAATGGAGATTGTATGCAAAAGTTACGACCCCGGGAAGTTGATGTACTAACTTACCCAAACGGGGCCCACATGACTTTTGGCGCTTCATCTCCTAGGGTTAGGTTTTTGGATGTCTAGGGTTTTTGACATTCTTGTTTATTGTAAAAGGCCTTGAGAGCCTCATTGTAACCATCTTGTGAAATGAGTGCAGCCGTCACATCTCTTCTCAAAGATAAGCCGCCACCATTCCAGTAAGCTTGTTTTCCGCTGCATTTTACAGTTCTAGCTTATTTCCTTATTGAATAGAAAACCAGTTTTACTGTATCTCTGTTATTTTGTGTTAAGCATCTGATAACAATCTGTATTCATTTCATTCTGCTCATAAAATCCGGATCAGTTAGTCTTTCGCTTCCTCAAGGGACATTCTGATGCATAATGAGGACCTTGGCATTCAAAACATTTGATAGGTGCCTTTGGCTCATTAGTTCTAGTATTATTAGGTGCATTTCTGGGTGCTGTAGAATTCTGCTTTGAATTGTTTTTGGAATTGTTCCCTTGATAATTCTGATTCTGAAAATTCTTCCTTTGGAACCCAGAATTTCCATTGAATGTAAAATTTTTCTTTTTCTGCTCAAAGTTGCTGGGCCTATGACTCTTCCAATTTGACATTCCTTCTCTTTTTCGATTGGTATCATAACAAAAAACTACCTTTCTCATATCCCCTTCCAAGGTTTTAGGACTGTCGCACTCGATTTTGTTCTTAATATTGAAAGGTAGGCAGCTCAAGTATCTTTGAATTTTTGGTTTTTTTTCTATGAGGTATGACACATATCTCAGTAAGTTCAGAAATTTACTGTTCATTTCCTTCATGTTCATACCTACCAACTTCAAATCGTAGAACTCTTTGGATTTTTCTTCATAGTACTGTTCAGATAAATGCTTCTTTTTAAAATATCGTTTAAAAGTACTCCATCTTACATCTTTATCTTTGATGCCCTTTACTCTTTTGATGTCCTGCCACCAAATATCCGCTTTTCCGGTCAAGTTATATATAGCCATTTTTTCCTTCAAGAATACTGAACAGTTATAGATATGGAAGTATTTCTTCATACCGGACAACCAAGCTTCAGTTGTATCGCCCTTCTCAGTTCATCCATTGAAAGTTGGAGGTTTAATCTTTTTGAACTCTCCAGAAATCTGCTCATACTCCTTATGATTTTTCTTTCTGGGTTTGAAATCTCCTTCACTGCTATCACTGGTGTAGTTACATTTCTTTTTACACACTTCAATAACATCTCCTGATGAGGTTGAACTGTTTTTCAGCTCACTGGTTTTCATTTTCTGATTTTTATTAGCATGAGGCAGACCCTCAACTTTGGAGATATCTTCATTATCTCTCTTTTGCTCTTCAGTTGGGCATTGTTCAAACAACACTTGGTTTAATTGTTCTTGTGCTTGTAAAATTCTTTCATTGTCTTGTTTCACAGATCTGATTTCTGCCTTTAATCCATGAAAAGCACCTAACAATTCTGACGAACTGTTATTTAGTTCATCGTGACCTTTTTCTACATAGTGTTGTTCCGAGCTGTGGCTGTTTGGTTGAAATCTGTCGTCTATATGATCAGCTAAATTCTCCATACGTGTAGCTTAAAAATAATTTCTGGATAACATCATAATTAAAGTTCAAATTAGTAAAGTTTTTCTGCTGTATAAAATTTTCTGCTGCGTGTTCTTGGACCTCTTTCAGTCCTAGAGGTCGAACATGAGCTCTGATACCACATGTAACATCTCGAATTTTCATAAAAAATTAAAACTTTTGAAAATGACATTAAATACAAAATTTATAGATGCGGAAATAATAATTATTTGATTACGATAGCTTTAATTAAAAATTCATTAGTAATAAATATGATCTAATTTTCTGTTTTAGCAGCATGGTGATAATGACAAACTTTAACACATCAATTATGACATGATTATGGTAATAGACGAACTAACAGGTCATTAATGTGATGTGATACTTTTTCTGGAAAAGATACTGACAGTTTGATTTTTGATGAACAAGGGTGTCCTACGAGGTACCCTGGACTTTAGTTAGCTGCGACGCAAATGCATTTGAATATTCTATGTGCAGACGATAGGTAAGAGATTCAATATCTGCATCGCTTAAAAGTACGTGTGTAATTCAATTCAACGTCAAATAAAATGTTGTGAAATCGTTTGCAAAAACAAATATCTTCAGGTATGACGATTTAGTACTGCTTCTTAGTTTCTCGATGTTGTCTTACCTTTTTACAATGTTGAATATAATGACGTCTAGAAGGTATACATGTTGTTTACATTTTTTGTCGTAAGTCAAAGATGTAATTCTAGCTTGGCTTTGGTTGTCGTCTTAAGATAACTAATACTTGTAAAGTATTAATGTCATGATTGTATTGCTAACTGTCATATTCATTGTAATAAGAGTTAGGGTATGGAGTTTATGACCATAGCATGGTTTTTATACTAGTTACCAATCGTTGGTCTTGTTGGAAATTTAAAAATGTAAACTCCTACATTATTATATTCTTATAAATGGAGCAAATAGAAACTATGGTTAATATATTAACCATACAAACGTTATAGATTTGCTATCCTATGTAATAGATTTATAATGGAAAAATTATAAATATATATATAAAGGTTCACAATATTGAAATGATAGGAAATTGGAAACTTAATATATATGTGGCTAAACTTAAGCCTTAATATTGAAATATTGTAACACTAAGTCAAATTCGTAATTATACTGTGAGAACTAATGTCCACTATACGATTTTAACAATAAAGTTTTGAATTTCTAAAATCCAACTGTAAATTATATCGTTTGTGTCGATGGTACTGACATACATTTATGTCGACAAGGTGGCGAGTTGACAGTCATTAAAATTACATAACCTTTGAGCTTTCGTGGAGATCGTAACTTGATTCTGCATTAAAGCTTGAATTGAAACTCTAGGTGACAAGGATTTGCTAACGATCCACGTAATATGAATTCGATGTAATAGTCATTGTGATTGTCAAGGTGTAATGGTTGTGCCTTTTGAAAAACCTCCGAACTGGATGTTGATCGATCCTCTGTGTGCCAAAGTGGCATTGCCATGCTTGTACTAATGGATGGTATTTAATTGCAGAAGTTGTTCATCCCAATGCCATCTCGTTGTCACTATTATGATCATTGATGGTGATGAGTTTGGACCATCCAATGCAACCCTAAACTTTGCCATCGTTTTGGTATATGAGATTTGAATGTTGTTTATTGTTCTATTGTTTCGGTCTGTGTGGCCGATAGGCTACCGAATTATAGGGTTAGAAGGTTTGTAAGAGGTTCGACCTCGAGACTTGTAGATTAGGTTTGAAGTTGAAGGTCCTCTGTCTCAGTGTAATGGCGTGGTGTTAAAAGATTGAGTCTCTGGTTCGAGTTGTTATCGAGCTGATAGTTTAAGCTTTTCGTTTTGGAATTTGAGTGAAACGCACGATGCTTGAAAATAAATTAGAAGTACCCTGGTCTCGTCTACAGCAAGGATCTCGTTGTTTTTCTTGTGGATGCAAAGAACTTGGCCTTCGGTTGTGAAGGTAAGCAATTTTCAAAAAGGATAGTGATTCTTTTGTTGCATTTCGACTTTGAGTTTAAAATCTAACAGTTGTTTAATTATGAGTTAATGTTTTGTCAGTTGCAGGGTTCAATGAACGACCTGGGCAAGGGTTTGGGAAAGGAACGACATGCTTCCATTTCTGGTTAGCTCCGGGTCTCAAATCCTCGTAGGTTCCTTTCAACTTTGGTTGTTGTGGTTTCAAGAGGATGAGTAACCAGTGTTTCCTGTACCCAATACTAAATTCATCCACATCGAGATTGGTATTTGGTATTAACTCCAGTGAGTTTTCCATTCTTCGATCCTGCTACAAAAACAGTCAACCAACATAGGATTTATTGATTTCTCAATACTGAAAGGTTAAGGCAAGGGAGATGCATAATTCAGAAGAAACTCCATTCACTTTAGCCGTGATGTTGCATTATCCTTTGATTAACTGAAGACCTCCCTTCGAGAGTGCCTTTATTTGTAAATATGAATGAAAGAGATTTTGAGACTTTTGTTTCTGGTTTGGTTTGCTCAATTGATGGCATTGAGTGAATCATCAAACACTTGAATTTTCTCCCAAGCCTAATTTGAATACCAAAAAACAACCTAATTTGAATACCAAAAAACAAGAGTAATTTTATGTACATCAACTTGGAGAAATTATTTTTTCTTTCCATCCAAATAAATCCATGGACTAAGTTTATTCATATCCATCCAAATAAATCCATGGATTGAGTTTATTCATATCTTTTATCTAAATCTAATAGATATTTTTTCTTTTTTAATCCGTGAATAAAAACTTTAGAATATTCAAACTTTGTAAAAAACATGTAGAAGTCATGATATCTATGCCATTAAATAGAGATTTGTTCCGGACAAGCCAAATACCCCGTGTCAAAAGATATGGCAAAGCTAAGAACTCCTATGCCAAAGGATTATGATGCCAATAATTTCTTCTACATAGTTACCCTTTACCCTCCCAAATCAAAGCGCGACCTGTCACCCGTGTAATATGCCATGTCCTTCCAAACTTGGTGCGTATAGGAACAATCCAAAATAAGATATGCATTGGACTCTTCGCTCAGTAGCATAATGGACACTTACCTTTAATCGATCTCTTTTAAATTAAGTATTGAGTACATAAATTAAGTCAATAAATCATAGGCTATCTATTTCATACTTTAGTGTTTAGTTTTTGCATAATTCTAACATTGAGAATGAAAAAGAGATGGGAGGAGAAATCTAAATCAATGTAAGGTTAGAAAGTACTGAATCAATTAACTCACATTATAAGTGACATTTGCATGATTGCATCATTATTGACTTCATCTTGCCAATCATCCAAACATATATTAATGGGACAAGCTGGTCAGGCCTTAGTCCATGTTATAATTACAAAAAAAAATTACTCTGATTCATGACAGGATGGTCTGTAAAACTGTAATATACCAACGGCCGTACGCCATACTATGCTATAGTCACATGGTTCTGGGGCTCTTTGTACCATTTAGATTCCTGCTGGAACTGATTGGAATGGCAACGTCAAACCAGCCTTTTGCATGGAGGATAATGTTTGCATTTGTCAAAGCTATGCTACGTCTAATGGTATAAAAATTACTATCGTTTAAAAATCCAAGAAATATAATTAAATATTTAATGTTTATATAAAGTTAGGTCGTTACAGCTCGGTGTCTGCACTTCCAGCTTTTTGAGGACAGTGAGATCAGTGCCACTTAAATTCTCTAAAGGTTAAACACTAATTTTTTATTAATTAAAAACTTATATTTTTAATAAACAAAGAGGTTAACAATTGGTAGGACGTAAAAGTCATCTTTACACCTCGGTGTCTGCACACTTCAACTGACTTTTTGAGGACAGTGAGATCAGTGCCATTTAAATTTCTTAAAAACTATTTTTTATTAATTAAAATTTTATTTTTTAAATAATCAAGAGGTTAACAACTGATAGAAACGTAAAATTCATTTTTATTTTATTTTATTTTATTTCAGATATGTAGTTTTTTTTTAATAATTATGATGAATGATTATAATAGGTTTTGCCATCTTTAAAATAAGATTTAAATTTTAAATAATTTTAATAATATGTTATCTATATTTTTTTTAACATATTCAAAACTTGAATGAGAAAAATCAAAGCCAACCTTCCCAACCACTCCATCTACACCAATCTTATTAAATTTTTAACTAAAAAACATCACAACCAACCTTCCCAACTACTTCATCTACAACCCATCAACTAATATATATATATGTTATCTACTTTTTAAATTTACAAATTTCTAAAACAAGTGTCATACTCTTTACATTAAATATTATTGTTCTCTTTACTTTTTGAATTTACAAATTTCTAAAACAAGTGTCATACTCTTTACATTAAATATTATTGTTCTCTTTATATATGGAATATAGTTGTATAATATTATTATTAATAAGTTTTCATAAGTTGTTATCAATATAGATACATTAAATTAAAGGTCATTATTTAATTCAATAAATTTGATTTTTGTATTTTTTTATGAATTTATATTTGAAATAAATATATGTCAATTTTATTAATTTATGTAAAATTTAAAATTAATCATATAAATTCATTATTATTAGTATGGTAGTGATAATTATAATAATCACCTTCATCTTTATCATTGTTAAACTTATTAGTATCATTATAATTACTATATAATTACTAGTCAAACTTATTTATTTACTATAAGATAGTAAAGAAATGATACCAAATAATAATAATTTTAAAGTCATTATTATTATAATTAATTATTTTCTTATTACTATATTTTTAAGTTTAAAGTTAAATATAAATCAAAGTTTTATATATGTAGGTTCGTGCATCTTAAAAATCTATTAGACTTCTATTCTTTAGAAATTAACAATGTATTTTTAATAATAAAATGAATCAATTTATATTTACATTTTCAAATAACAACTAATAATAAATATCTCATTACTATTTTAACAACTAAATTATAATAAATTTTGCCAGTCTTAAACTAAAAATAATAAATATCTCATTACTATTTTAACAACTAAATTATAATAAATTTTGCCATTCTTAAACTAAAAATATATAATATTGTAAATTAAAACATTTCTCATATCTAACTCTTAGCAAACGCCGCATCATAAATGCCTGCCACAATAAGAAACAAATGAAATTAATTAACCAATAAGGTTACTACTTTGTCCTCGATATCTGAAAAAAATTCTTCGCCTGCAAGCCAATTCAATGCTCCACAGTGGCCAGGCCACTGTGGCCAGTTGTTCACCATTCTTCCAGACAAAACAAGTTTTTTTCTTCTTCTTCTAGAAGCCTGGTTGCGCGGTCATCACATTAATGGATGGTTTATTATAGTGCACGAGATATTTCTGTGTCATCTGTGCTTTCGAGTACATAAATTAGTGTTTGCCGAAGGCGATTCCAGTTGCTCTGAAGTGAGAGCGAGGCGAGAGAGAAATAATGTGTTTATTCTTCCTGTTCTCAATAACGAGGAAGAGATGTGCCAAATTCAAAACAAGGGTGAGAAACCTGACGGACCGGCCTGTTGATTTACAGATAAGGGCAGGATCTATTCTCATGAAGGCCTACACACTCAAACCCGGTTGCAGTAAAATGCTGAGGCGCAGCAAGATATACGGCAATTGTTCTTCCCATGGCGGGAGTAACTTGTACGATGGGAATTGTGAGCCATATGTGTGGATACACAGTCCCACTCATGCTGCTCAATATTTAATGTCACCCATGGCTGCCAAACAGCAATACATCAGCGTCAACGACCTCCGAGAATGCGTGGAGATGAAGATTTGTATGGACGGCGACAATGGCAGTTTCTCTGTAGTCAAGATATCCAAAAGACGAGAGTTGATTTAAGCTTACCTATTGCAACAAAATTTCTACGTACTGTTTCGTTTATGTAAACTCTTTCCACTGGACACACATGACATGACATTTGCATTTCTAGTTTCTTCCCTCTGGTTCGTTTTGCAGATACCATAAATTTTGCTCCGAAAGAAAAATAAATGGTGTCATGCCTGTCATGTTTTCTCTGCACAGTGTCTTTGTTTGGATTTTAATGGAAAATATTATTTACGAGCAGCGTCTTTGTTTGGGTTTTAATGGAAAATATTATTTACGAGCAGCGTCTTTGTTTGGGTTTTAATGGAAAATATTGTTTACTCGAATTTTTTAATTACTTTTTTATTTTTAAATATATAAAGCTAATTTAAGTTACAACATCTCTGCCCAGTAAGCTATAGAACACCTTGATATTCTCGATACAATTCTGCCCTCCCACCACGGTAGATGGTTCCCCAAGCACACCAGCAATCAAACGTTGGTTCATTATGGTAGTTGGTGGCATTTCCTCGCCCTCCCGGTGGATGTACTGCAATCTTTCTTCCGAGTCCTTGATGGCTTCCTCTTCATTCTTGAGAGCTTGGCTCTCCACCACCTCGAAGGTACTCTGGTTCAAAGCCCAAGGTTTCACACTCTCTCCTTTCGCAAGCCGGTTAAAACAGGAAGGCATAACGTGACGGTGAAATTTGCTTGGCACTGGCATTTTCTTGGAAGGCTACCCCCTATCTTCAAACTGTATGTTGCATCATTCATAGAGCTCCATTCACAGTCTTAAAATGGTTTGCATGAAGAAGATGGCCCATAGAAGGGTAAGAAGCCTTCGTTCAAAAAATGCCCAACTCCGTTGATAAAAACTTGTCTCACAACTTTTTTATGGATTACAAAATCTATGGCATACCTTGGCATCAGAGAAGGATATGTGCCTTGTGGGGTAAAATAGTAATCCCTATATTCACTGACTACTGTCATTGCATTATTCCATAAACAATTAGGTTTCTAGTTAAATATTAGCCTATATAGAGGAATTATGAATTCCTTGCATAAAAACTTATAAAAGCTTGTTATATATTTGTGAGCCCACATTATTAATGGAGGGCTGATTCTAGTCCACGATATGTCATTATAGCATGTATATGTTTCTAACTATTCGTTTTTATATTTTTTTGATTCTAGTGGTGAGCATGGATGCTCATGCATACATACAAAGAGAATTCATAGGCTAAGATACATTCAAGCCTCAATTATCATTGTTGATGACAAACACCGTATGCTTGCATCTAATTGGGATGCGATGATAGAGACCTTTAATAGGTCAAATGGTTTCTTTTAGGACATTGCTACATTTAGCATTAGAGAAATTTTGAGGTCAAAAAATAGCCTCCTAAGAAATGTACTACAAAAATATGAGATATATTAAAATATTATGAATTGGGGGTTTTATGGGGTAGGTATATATAACAAGTCACCTCCCACACTATTTTTTATGCACAATATAAATAACCATGGTTGAGTTGTTTTTCAAAATTCAATAGAAATAAAATTAATAAAATAAGTCTACATTGATGTGACTAAGATTCATTGTAAATTCCCAAAAATTTATTGTCCTTTAGCATTTATTTGTCTTGAACTTGCAAATGAAATTAAATAATAAAAAATATTTTTAAGAGCTATTTTTTTAATTTTATGTTGTCTTTTTATATTTAGTATTTTTCTTATGAATTTAATATAATGTAATTTAATTGACAATTTATTTACATGTAAAATGTTAATAATATTATTATAATTCACATTGCATTATTATTATTATTTATTAAATCTATTATTATTCTTTATTAGTTTGACATTATGTTATTAAATAGAATGGAGTGAATATATAATTTAAAATTAAAAATATAAAAATGATAATATATTATTTTATAAAAAAATGTGAAAGGACTTTCTTTATGAATTAAGAGTACTTCACTTGAAAATGACAATAATATTATTTTATGAGAAAGTGTGAAAAGACATTCATTATGAGTACTTTACTTGAAAATGACAATAATATTATTTTATGAAAAGACTATCATTATGAGTACTTTACTTTATGACTTAAAAGTACTTACACCACTACCTTGGTTAACTATGTGTTTTCATCCACCATAGAAAATTTGACAAATAAGCATTATTAACTCATGCAACGCCACCTCACCAAAGGGGATGATGTCATCTACTAGAATGTGATTGATTGTTTTTTATAATACATTTTCTTTGTTTTGAGGCCATTTTTTGACCTCAAAATTTCTCTAATGAGAGAGAAAGCAGGAAGAATATGCCAATGGATTTAGCTACAAGGAAATTAAGAAATTGAAGATCAGAAAACAACACATCTTTTCCCTTTTTAGAAATCCACAAACGAGTGAAATCCCTGACGTTGGGGAAGCACATATTTCTATTGAGTAGTGTATATATCATCCATTCATAGATAATTGGATGGAGCGATAGTACATGGTATTTGATTCACCACCATACAACAATAGAGAAATTCCCTTATATTTTCCCAAAAAAATGTATGCATAATTTATTTTTGGGAAGCATGTGAACGATTTGATATCTTGGAGTACTGGTGCGTTGGGTTGGGGATGCCTCAACAACGTCCCAATGCAAGGCACATAGATCCCAATCACCCATTCCCTCCACCTCGCAAGCGGATGACCAAGCCAGATGTGTCACCTGCACATCAACTGGTCCCACATATGCAAGAGTCATTCCTACAGTCGGCACAGGCGGTTGTTCTCCACAACACTTATCCTTAGGGTATGTACCTGGAAGGGCGATCAGATCCACCACCTCTCAATGGGATAGAGCCACCACATCTTTGTGGGCTAGGGTCACCACCTCCTGGTGAGGTTGATCCACCACCTTTCAGTGGCGGAGGAGCATCTAGTAGTGGGGATAGACTCACATATCATGAGCCTTGCCCTTGCACAACGTGCGACTGTCCCTACTATGATATTATGCAGATAGATGATAGCTTTACTGGGTATTTTACTCAGGTAAGTAAAAGGTTAACAATAGTCTTGTTCAACTTTTTTTTCCTTACTATACAGATATATAGATTGTGAATATTTTTAATGTTTTTAAAACTTGTATTTTCTACTAGTAGGGGAAATGGGGCAAGACTTTTCCACTAGTGATGCCTGGGCTAGTCCAAAGGATCGTGCATCAGGCACTTTTGATGTACGAGATGTTGTCTCCCCTTCAATGGAAACATCTCACACTAAGGTAACTATTTGAACATGCCAGTTTTTTTGATACATGTTAGTTTTTTATCACATGTTAGTTAATTAATGCTATATGGTCTAATATTTATAATTTTCTAAATTGCAGGTTTTAGATCCCCCATAGGGTGAAATATTTTCTTCTAATGAGCCCCCCCCTGGTGGGGAGATAAGTGGTAAATATTCCGTGGGGCATGAGGGTATGGTAATCCATGCCTCAAAGTTATTGGAATCATACCATACATCGGCAAGTATTTCAACATTGTCAGTTTGTTAATACATGTTAGTTCATTGATTAATGCATGTCTAACTACATTAGCACTTGGTGATTGTAGACAACACCTTCTATATTTAGAGAAAAACCCACAGTTGCCTCTCCTCGCAGTCCAAATGTGCAGAAGGGTTGCGTCTATATGCCCTCTATAGAAGACGTAGGAGATAACCATCTATGCCTAACCTAACAAGGGTTGGTGATGCTATAATTAGTGTCGCATATGCAATAGAAACAAGTCACACGAAGGTAACTATTTTAACATGTGTACATAGTATAATCATGTGACTATATTGTTTATTCATGCATGTATAACTATTTCAAAATTTGGTGATTGTTTCAATTAGCAACAACAATGCTTGGCCCCTTCGATCAATCCATGGTTGTGACCAGGTCTCCTCCTGTGGTGAGATGTTCATTCATGACTACTGGAATAATTAATCACCATCTAGACCTTAGATACCTTATTTTATAACTTTATTGATTCCTATGTGTTTAGACTATGGTAGATGTTGTTCCTAGTGCATAACTTGACAACCAAATGAGGTTTATCCACAAGTGCACCCCATAGGATGCTTTAAAGAAGCTTTTATGGGATAAGGCACATAATATGCTTTATTCCTGCTTTATCCTACTTTGTTGAGTTAAAGCTAAGTTTTTCACTACTTTTCTCATGATAAGGATGAGGTAGGGACGCTGGGATGCTTTTGTCATGTTTTCTAGCTTTTGCCTAACCTCTTTACATCTTTTTCTCCTGAAAATCCACTTAGTTGCTTTTTGTTTATCACTCATGGCCTACCTAAGCTTAGTTATACAATTCGTGATCATCTAGTGTGAGTTGGAGTTAGTAAGTTGTCATAGATGGATATTTTTCCTAATTCTAATCCTGCCACTTGTGAGCATCTCGAATTGCCTCTAAGGAATTTGAATTCTCTCTTAGATATGTATTATTTAATGTACTCATATTGTTCATTAATATGATGATGGAATTTTAGCCAATTGAGTTTCTTTTCTCATGTGATTCTGGTCAATTTTTCTCTCTTCTTTGCATTCTTTTAAATTTATTGTGAGGATTTTTCTGAGAACTAGATACATACTATTATCAAATTTTCACATGGTGTTGAATTCAATCTAACTTAGATACTTCCATTGCAGCACCAGAAGCAGTGGAGTTACCACAAAAATATTGGGGAAGTTTCCTTGATTCCTTTGGATTGCTATTGTGGTCTACCTAGGTGTGAGGCACTCCCAAATTTGCATAGTGTTGAAGTAGAGTTTGATTGAGCTTACTGAATTTTCATCCTCAGTGTTTTTGCAAGTCTTTTATGCAAGTACAACAACTTCATGGATTCAAAATCCGTTCCTCGTCTTAGTCCATTCAATTATGTTGAGTGGAAGCCAAACATGGTTGCATCTATAAAGAGACAATGTCTCCATGATGTGTTTATTGGTGTTGTGAGCGAGCCAGTTGAGTCCTTTGAAGAGAAGAATGAAAGGTTCAATGACTGTGATAGAGCATTTGGAATTATGTGTCCTGCGATTCCTCCTTACATGCTCTACCTCATTGATGATACTTTCGATATCCCAAGTGAGCCCTGGAGCATTTGGCTAGAAAAGTGATGAGGAAGAGATAAGACATATGTAGAGCGATCCTATCAGAGATACCTCCTCAAATTTTCTCACTGATGTCATTAATGTCTCAACCTCAACTCTCTCTACATAAGTTGTTCAAGATAAAGAAGAAGAAATTACAGAAATTTCAACACATATAGTTTATGTTGAAGTTATTCTCCTTGATTCAAATGCTTCCTCTATTTGTCATGAAGTGGTAATTGAAGAGATATCCTCTTCTATGGCTCCAGAATTTGAGAAATCAAATCTCTCTCCTTCAAATGTGGCTGCTAATGATGAATAAAGTTCAACCAATAGAACTATAGTTGTTGAAGATGGATTCACCCATTCATCTCTCATGTTCTCCTATGACTCTTGTAATTTGAATTCTGAGCAAGATAAGCCAATTTATGCTCTATAAGCTGAAGAGGAATTCAATTCATCTCTTTCACATGAGTTTGTTGGTGTGCAAAATGGTGATCTATTGGATGTTTTGGAGGTTAGATTAGAGTTTGGAGGTGATGCATTCACTCTCCTTGGTGACATGCTTCCTATATATTTCAACTTGATCATTGGACATGTTCTTAGAGTTGCACTGAAGATGGAGGACACCACCATTTTCTTGGGATTGATTCTTAAGCTCATCAAGACTCATTTGGACCTGATCACAGGAATTTCAAGTCTAATGGGCACCTACATCGGATCTCCTATCATTCTTCAGGTTGTGAGGATGATAAGCTTGTTGTGGAAGATCATTCACACCCTGAGCCTTCTCTAGAATATGTTCAAGATAAATTTTATTTCTCTTCTTCCCTTGAGGTTTTTGGTTCAAATTTTTGTGTGCATATTGGTGATTGGGAGACTATGAATAAGTTTGAAGCTTCATTTTCTCTCACTGTTTTTCTTCCTATCCACTGTTATAGGATGACATGTCCATTTCCTCTATGGATTACTAAAGTTGGAGACCTCATACTTGGATCTGATCTCACCCGTGTTGGTTCATAGGAGATCTCAAGGTACCATCTACACATTCTTGGAGCTGATACTACCTCATTTGGTTCAAATTGCAAGTTCCATAAATATCTACATACATTTGGATTTGTTCTCACCATGTTTGGTTTAATGGACAAGTTCAAAGAGCTTCCAAATTCACTTGCTTCCATTGATGGAGAAATCAAGCACATGTTTTGGAAGCATGATCCTCTTCTGCCAAAGAGAAAGATACCTCTAGAAATCTAATCAAGTATCACATCTACCTAAGTTTGGAACAATTTATTTTTGGTGTGTTTCATGTCCATTTTGAGGGGAGGTTTTTCCCATGTGGTTTTCCTCTTTTACCTTGGTTGATTGGACATAATAAAATGTAAAGGGTGACCATAAGCCTTTGTTGCTTGGGCCCTAATCTCACATAAGTCAGGCTTATTGGGGGGTGTTGGAATAATCAATCACCATCTAGACCTTAGAGACCTTAGTTTATAACTTTTGGTTGATTCCTAGGTGTTTAGACCATGGTAGATGTTGATACTAATGCATAACTTGACCACCAAGTGAGTATTATCCACAAGTTCAAACCAGTAAGGTGCCCAATCTACTTTATTCCTACTTTATTTAGTTAAAGCTAGATTTTGCACTACTTTTCTCATGATAAGGATGAGGTAGGGTCACTAGGATTCTCTTGGAAAGTTTGCTAGATTTCTCCTAAACTCCTTCCACTTTTTTCTCCTGAAAAGACACCCAGCTGCTTATTTTTTATCACTCATGGACTACCTAATCTTAGTTATCCAATTTGTGATCATCTAGCGTGAGTTGGAGTTAGTAAGTTGTCATAGATGGAGATTTTTCCTAAGTCGAAGCCTGCCACTTGTGAGCATATCAAATTTACTCTAAGGAATTTGAATTCTCTATCAGAGATGTACAATTTAATGTACTCATATTTTTCATTAATATGATGATGGAATTTTTTCCAATTGAGTTTCTTTTCTCACGTGATTATGCTCAATTTTTCTCTCTTCTATGCATTCTTGCATATTCATTGTGAGGATTTTTCTGTGAACTATATCTAGATTCCATGTTGTTTATCACATACATGCTAGTAGAAGCACCTACAATTTCCTCATCTTGGAAAGGTGTCTCTACCACATCTATCCATGTATATCCTCTCCATAACAAAATGAGATGCATAATGCTCAATGGAATCTTCAACATCTAAATCTTCATGAAGATCTTTTCCATGCTTCTCATGGTCTAAGTCACCATATTTTTGTTTGACATACTCAAACCTAGGACATGTTGATGTTCTCCATGGTTCTAGCATTGGGAAAACAGTTTGCATATCTTTCTCCCATATGGGTCATGATGATTTGAACCAGGTAGAGGATGGCCCCATCATAGCCCTAATTATTCATGTGTATTGACTATGTGCCACTACAAATGAATGATGCTATAATTGTGGGATGAAATGAATTGTGAAGAGGAGGATTTGAGGGTTATGATAGAGGAAGGGGGCTGTAATATGTTATAATTATGGCCAGGAAGGTAATGTTGTGTGAGAATGTACGAAACTACCTATTCATATTGATGTGCACTAGATCATGTGACAGAGGATTCTCTACAATTAATAGCTAGATGGTAGGAGAGGAGGGAATAAAATCAAAATCAGAATTAGAATCAGAATTCGAACCCAAATCGGAATTAGAACCAACACCAAAATCTACAAATGATAGATGCAAAACCTAGGGAGGAGCAAAAGAAAGTAGTCTTAGTTACGCGCAGTGGAGTCAAAACTAGAGTAGATGCAACAAGTGCAGAGAATCAGAAAATAACCTTGGTTAGAAAGGTAGAACCATCTCAACCTAAATTTGATCCTAGGAGGGAAAATGAAACTTATTTTTATGCATGAGATGAACTGTGACAATTGGAGTAGGGTGATTCTTCTATGCTAGAAATTCATGATGGTCTTCTAGTATATGATATGCCTCCTATATACAATTATGCCATTTCAGGTGAATCAAAGAAAAAGGTAAGTACAATAGAAAGTTTTTTTAGGAGTTGTTTGGAATTAGTTAAAGATGGATCATCTATGAACACTATACGTAATATAATATATCAATGTGAAAAATAAAGGGAACGGTATACAGTAGTAAATAACATTCTGGGTATAAGAAGAACCAGTAAGGAATTCAGATTGAGTGCACAAATATGAGAATATGATATGGATTATGTTATATTAGACTTGGGATCAGATGTGAATGTATTTCCAAAGAAAATATAGGAAGCTATGGGTAAACCTAATGTGGTTTGGTCTCTAATGCAGTTACAATTGGCTAATCAGCTTAAAATATATCCTATTGGGAGGCTTGAAGGAGTAATAGTTGATATCGATGGCATGAGAAACCTAACTTATTTGGAGATTATTGAAATAGAAGAGAATAGCAGACCATATACAACATTACTAGGGTTGGATTGGGATTTTGATAACAAATTAGTTATAAATTTTAAAAGAAGACAAATGGTGTTTGAATCTTGAGATTTAAGAGTAGCTGCCCCATTAGATCCAAATGAATCTAAACATTACGTTGAGCATATGACCAGTAGTTTCGAGGCTAGAGAAATTGATAAGATATATAACACGACTACACGAATGGATGCTTATGTGGATCCAATAGTAGATGGTGTATTCAGTTGGTGTAGTATCACATCCTGTGAATCTGACTCAAAGAAATCTTTGGAGGATTGGCATAAAATGATACATGAAGTATCTACCGAGAAGCACTAGCCTAACAAGATCATTGCGTTGGATTAGTAATGAGGTATGTGAACCACATAACTTTGATGTATTAATGAGAGTAATTTATTTTATAGTAAAGTTTGAATCACATATCCCAAAGAAACAAAGAATGATGGCACTAGATGTTGCACTCAGGGAGACCCCTGCAAGATGGTGGGACATGCACACAAGTAAAGTTGAAGACTGGAAACACTATATTTGACTATACCAAAGTATAACGGTTTGAGTAATACTAAATACCATATTACCGGTTTTTCTAAGGAATGGAGGGTTGTACCTCAGCAAGAATGGGTACACAGGTTTATTCACATATTAGATATTGTCCCCAAGAACTAGTACATAGAATGAGAAGTGCACAAAGGCACAATAGAGTGGGAAGATTTTTCGCATAGCTTTGTGGTAACATTTATCTTTGAACATGACAATCTGGATGTTGAAGCAACATTACAAGCAATTAAGTAGAAAATGTTCCCTATAAATGAACCAAAATCCTATTGGAGTATACAACATGTAGTCATAGATACACCAGAATTGATAGAATGTTATAACATGGTTAAAGAAACTAAAGATGATGAAGATACAATAAATAAACAAATCCCAGAGACAGAAGGGGAACGAGCAGTGGAATATATTTCCTTAGAAGTCCCAAATTATGCCCAACCATTTAAGACATGCAAAGCCAACATTGGGACAGAAGAAAAAACAAAGTATGTAAGTATAGGAGATTATTGGAATGAAGAAATTGTCCAAAAGATCATTGATATTTTACCAAACTATCAATATTTGTTTCCCACCACATT
Organism: Larix kaempferi; assembly: GCA_027924585.1. NCBI lineage: Eukaryota > Viridiplantae > Streptophyta > Pinopsida > Pinales > Pinaceae > Larix > Larix kaempferi. Next base: position 10,847,288 of record BSBM01000150.1, read on the forward strand.
TTATGAGATGAAGGGAATTGTTGGAGAATTAAGAAAAATGAATATTCCATTTAAATAAGATGCAAAGCCATTCATGAAGAGACCTTATACACTAAATCTAAAATACAAAGAAAAGGTAAAAGTAGATCTTGATCGAATGTTGGAAGTTGGAATTATAGAATTGGTCGCAAAATATGAGTGGTTCAACCCTATGTTTGTACAGGATAAGAATACTGGAGGAATAAGAATTTGTGTTGATTTGCGCAAACTAAATGATGATTATATGCATATGATCCTTTTTTTGGACTTATTAATGATACTGAGAGGGGGGTGAATCAGTATCATGTGCAGATTAACAGTTTTTCACTTTTCCCAATTTCAAACATTATATCATGTACGCATTAAACAATTGTATTCATCATCACATAAACCATACACATTGCAAAATAGATTTAACATGGAAACCCAAATGGGAGAACACCACATAATTATTTCTTATATAGTAAAAGATTACATTCATATGATGCACCAACTTCCAAGATTCTCCAGTACCAACTGCAAGGAGGCTCCAACCCCCTAATTTACAAGATCCAACTTGAAGGAAGCTCCAATTCCCTAATTTACCAGCACCAACCGAAAGGAGGCACCAACCCCCTAATTTACAGGCTCCAACCTAAAGGAAGCTCCAACTCCCTATTCTTTCCTCATCCTATCGTCTTGATATAAAAGAAGAAGATATTATGTCTGCAGTATACTAGCTCTCACGCACAACTTCAAACTTGTTCTGCTTGTCGATTTACTTTTCTTGGGGCGCTCCTTCTATGTACATCATTATTAGTTCTACTCATATTTACTCACTTTATAGTTTGCTTAAGTATTGCATACTGGTTCTCATGCTTCATACTCATTCATAATTCTATGCATTGTTCAGCATACTGCTTTGTTTCTGTGCACATGCATATTCAACTGATTCTTCACATCGTGTGTTGTACCACTCTTTTGTCCTTACGCACTTGGTTCTTTTGTGTATCATACTATGCATCATCTACTGTAATTATCTTTTGTTCTTCCGCACTTGGATCTCTACTATATCATCTTGCTTTGGATCAACGAGCCATTGATACCCTAATAATTCGAAGCTTGCCAATACATAATACCATCTCTTGTTCAATTTCAAGCTCACTTTTCATCCACAAACTTCACTCTTATTTATACTCAACATGTTCAAACAATGTGTCCAAAATTTGGACTTCTCTAAATGGTAACAACCCTTCTTCCTTCTTTTCAGACAAGCTTACCCAAGCATATGTCACTTGTCTTAACTCGCGCAAATGGGGTACCATGCCTTAGTGTATCTTGTGCACACTAGATCATTGGCTTAGTGGGACTTGTGCACTTGGGGACCATCACTAGGTGGGATTAAGGACTTGCACACATGGTTTTATAACAATATAATACAATCTTAAGGACTTGCGCACAATATAATAGACTAGGAATTTAATGGTGATCTATAACATATAATTTCTGAGATATAATAATTAATATTGAATATACTTATCAGTATTTTATTGCGATCTGACTATCTTGGTAACTGCCATGTTCCACCCAACCATAGACCTCAACCTGTTCCTGGTTTGTTCCACAGGTCACCCCCGAGCCGAACTGACCATGACAAGAACTAGAAGTCCTAGGATAGAATTCACTATCTTCTTTACTAATAGTAGAGTAGTCACAAGGTCCATTTACCAGCCCTTTGTGTGAATCATTTATAACATAACCTCCTTGGATTTTCCACAGTCCTCTTTCTAGGACACACCAAATATCAGAAAATATGGTGTTTGAGCACTCAGATGAACCCTCCAATGAACTTGGAAACACTTGCCCCCTGCAATGTTCCTCTATCTGATACTTATAATATTTTTATGAGGAATTGGTTCTAGGATTCTAGGTCTTAAATCACTCAGTTTGATTGCTAGACACACTGATAGTTCTGTTTTTATATTTAATTAATAATTCAGTTTATTTTAATCCTCACACTTTATTTGTATCTTTATTTATTTAGAATAGGACTTTTACTCACCTAATATCTAGTTGGTCTTTAGTTATAAGCTCCTTGACCATTCTAAACTCTTGCATGCTCAGTCCCTCTTTGAGTGGAAGTACCAGTTAGTTAGAAAGAATAAAAATAATAATAATAGTTTGAGTTTTAAATAAATATTCAATGGATTATTGATTCTCTAGAGCTCCCATCTCAACATCATTTAATCATCCCGAGTCTAAGTCCTCCAGAGCATTACTGCTCAACACTCACTCAACTAATAGTGCTCCAAATCCCACTTGCTCAACACTATTCAGTCAACTGTCTTAGTGCTCCATATCTTATGCTCAACACTAGTTTAAAATAGTTTAGATGTTCCATAGTTCACTTAATTCGCATCTTTTAATAATTTTGGTGCTATTCAGAGCTCACTTGCTCAACACCCAAAATAACAGTTTAGGTTCTCCATAGTTCATTTAACTCAACACCTATCAATAATAAATAAGTTTGTAAGAATACATAATTGTAAAATAAAATAGTATTTTCTTGGGATATTACACTTGCTCTCAATATTTTATGTGTAGTAGTATCCCCGGACTAATGTCCTCCTACAGGACCATCATGTAATTCCTTGACCACATTTTCTACATCATCTCTTTCAATACATATGAGAAACACTCCATCATAGTTTCTTCTAAAAATCACTCCATCTATTATTTGATATGATAAGAATTTCAATCTGAGAGCCCTTCTTTGCTTAGAATAATTCCAGTTCTCTAGCAGATATCCATGCTGAAGACAATGAATTAAATCTCTATACCACGAATATGGAGTGGTAAAAAAGGATCATGCTTCAAATAAATTCATTTCAGATTCATTTTCCCAACCATGATCCTCATCATTTGAATGTTCAGTAAGCAACATGCATAATCTTTGACATTTGGCAATGTTGGCAAGTTTAAATTCTAGGTCATATTCATGTAATGCAGTTACCCAATTTCTAGGTCTTTCCCCCATTTATTTTTTTATAAATAAAGATATGATAGGCGGATGAGGTATTATAACCTTTCTTCTATTCTTCAGAATATAATTTATGAAGTGTTTTACTTCTTTAAATACCGCGTATGCTTGTTTATCTACATGTGGGTAATTGAGTTCATCTCCTTGTAATCCAGTGCTCATAAAAGATATTGGACATTCATCCCCTTGCTCTCCGTTTTGGGTGAGCACTAGTGCAAGAGAATGATTTGAAGCATAAGTATATATAATGAAATCATTTTCAAAATTAGGATTGCTTAATGAAGGTGCATGAGTGATATCAGTTTTTATATCTTTAAATGCTTCCTTTTCAATTTCAGTCCATTTAAACTACACACTTTGCTTCACCATTTGTTGCAAAGGTTTTACAATTTGCGCAAAATCGGGAACAAACCTTAGAACAAAATTTATCATGCCCATGAAAGATTTCATTTCCTTCTTATTATGGGGCATGAGAATCTGCAGAATAGACTGAATCCTTTATGGACCAATTGAGACTCCCTTTATAGAAATGATTTGTCCCAATAGCTTTCCTTCTAAAACAACGAATATGATTTTCTTTGGGTTTAAAGATATGCCATATTTCCTACAATGTTCAAAAATTTGTTTTAAATGAAAAGCATGATCTTCTCTTTTCTTGGAAAAGACCATGACATCATCCAAATAAACAACAACACTGTGGCCGACCAATCCTTGGAATGCAATATCCATGGCCCTTTGAAATGTGGCTCCAACATTCATAAGACGAAAAGGCATTCTTCTATAAGCAAACATTCTCCATTTTGTACGAAAGGTAGTCTTGATTCGATCTTTTTTAGACACTAACACTTGATTGTATCCTGAAAACCCATCTAATAAGGAGAACATCTCTGAGCTCGATATGATTTGCAAGATTTGTTCCATAGGAGGGATCGGATAATTGTCTTTTTCCAATGCTTTATTTAGGTTTCTAAAATCCACACACATCCTTATCTCTCCTAATTTCTTCCTCAATGGTATCAATTTTTCCACCCATTCAGAATGTCTGACCTTAAAGATAATCTTGGCATCCAACAACTTCTTTAATTGGTTATGTATTAAGGATTCTAGTGTAGGATGCATTTTTCGGAGTTGCTGCTGAAATGGATTTACACCTTTCTTTATAGGTATTACATGTTGTATGATACTCGTATAATATGTCTTCAAATCATCATACTTCCATGCAAAAACATCCTTATATTGTTGAAAAAGTTTGAAAAATTTATGTCTTTCTCTAGGTGAGCAACATTTTCCCAAATTAACATACTTCGGTTCTTTCTCCATACCCATGTTTACTAGTTTGAACTGCATTGAAGAGCTATTTGTTTTGACATTGGCTGGATTTCAAAATTTATGTTGTAGATCGAATAACTTTTTGAGAGTTCGTACTCCCTTTGGCATAAAACTTCCCTCACTCATGTATTTATCTTCTAATTCTGATTGGTGTTTATCTTCTTCAATAATTGATTCTTTAAATGTATTTTCATCTATCAAAAAATTGATAATTTGTTCATCATCGTCAAAAACTCTCCAATTAGTTATATTATCAGGGACAGATGGCCTGAAAAGTAATTCAATGGAACACTTGTTATTAGTTGGTACTAAACGTGAAGCAAAAGTAGGTAATAAATCAGCAGCAACATTTTGTAATCTAGGGATGGAATTTATGTTAAAAGCATCAAAATTAGATATTAAATTCCATAACTCAGATTGATATCCTTTCAAATGCATAGATAAGCAATGAATGGTATTTCTTACTTGTCTGAAAACTATCTCTAAATCACCAAAAACATTCAATTTTTTACATTTAAGCCAATGGCTTTCTCTAGCCCCTTAATTAGAGCTTCATATTCATAAATATTATTTGTGCATTGAAATTCTAGTCTACAAGAGAGAAATTGTTTGTTTCCTTGGGGATCTACAAGAAGAAAACCGGCTCCTGTTCCCTCTTGTGTCTTGGATCCATCAAAATACAAATTCCAAAACTTATTCTCTAGTTTAACTATGTTAGTATGGTCACCTACGTCGGTAACTAACTCTACTATATTACAGTCAATATCATTATACCATGCAAATTGAAGGAGATCAAACTATGTGTTTGAATCATGACCAATATTTTCTGACTGATAGTTTTCGGGTTGAATTTCCAAAAAATAGTTTCCCAAAACCAAAGATGAAAAATTTACTGGTTCATTCTTTCCTTCTAATTCTTTCACATTATGTTTCATATGAGGTTCTCTTAATACTTTGATTTGGTTCTGTTTATTTTGATACAAAAAACACAAATGAGACCAATATGTTGCAAAATAACCATTCAATTTGTTTGACCAATCTCTACTTAATATTAATCCATAAGCTTCTGGTAATATGTCTACTACCATGATATCAATGAATTCACACTCTTAAATCTGAATCCAATCTAATCAATACATTATCCATTTATCCAATAACTTTAACATCTGATCTATCTAGTTGGATAATCCAAGAAGGGAATGCTATTGGTTTCCTATTAATCCACTTACAAATAGATAGTGGCATAATATTGGATGAAGCTCTAGAATCCACCAAGCAGTTATGCACATTATAATTAAAATTTTCAAAAGTCAAAAGAAAAGGTAGAGTTTGAGACTTCAATTTTCCACCAATACTTGCCTCATTGATATCATCACCAGACTCAATTATTTATGACTGTTTATCTTTATCTACCATACTTCTTGGTTTTGTATTCAGCTTGAAAGATTCCAATAATTTTTTCCTTTGTTGTGGAAAATTACACATTTCAAACAGGGATATATTGGATTTTGTCTTCTTTATATCTTCTACAATATCATACCCCATATTATGATTTACTACAACAATTCCACCTAGATCAAATTTGTTGAATACATCATTCACTTGTTTATTAGTCAATGGATTTGTTTCCTTTTCAACCCCTCAAAGACTAGTGGGTCTTTTTTCAGTCTTTGGCTATGATTGATTTGGTATGTTATTATTTTTATGACTTCTTTGGCTGCTTTCAATTTTGGTAGTAACGTACTTTATTCTTCCAATGGTCCCTTTCTCCTAGTAGCACAACCTACGGATGAAACTTATATTTCCTCCACTTATTCTTCATCATCCAAATCCAAATTTGGAGCCCAATCCCATAACACCAATGTGGTTTCTTCATTATGATATTATGTCTCGTTTGATTGTTCTTTATCATGATCCTCTTGATCTAAAAGTTGTTTATCTTGAATAATTGATTCATCACTAAATTCATTGAATTTATCCAATGTGGGCAAGTTTTTTCAGAATGATGGCCTTGGTGGAATGTACAAAAGTGATCCATGCCGACCTCATTTAAATTAAAAACAACATAGTCATTTGATGGAGGCTTTGTGCTTTCTCTATTTTTCTTGTAGAAAGTCTTAAAAGCTTTTATCACTGAAGAATTAGTGCCCTTTTCCTTTTCCAAATCCACTATTTTATTGATAGCTTTTGACCCAATTTGAATAGACTTTCCAGCTCATTTGAAGACTCTTCTTTAGGTCTGGTTAGCAACAAAGGATTTTTATTTACCATTGGTTTTACTTCAGTATCCATAGAGTGCTTCATAATAGTATTGATATATGTTTCTACTTTTTTAGCTTCTTCAAAATTTGCTGCTAAAGTAGTTTTAAATGATCTTTTAACAAACATGGCTATGGATGGATGAAGTGTTGTGGTATAATATTCAACCAAAGATTCTTTAGCAAGTTTCGCAGTAGCGCCGAAACTATTCAAGATTGTAGTGAATCTTTGATTAAAGTCTTGTACTTTTTCTTTCTTATCCATTCTTAGAGACAATAATTATTTCATGAGTGAAACCAAATTTCTTTGATCACCAAAATTGCTTATAAAACCTTTTCAAAGCCATCCCAATCTACTATAGAACCAGTCTGTATGCTAAAAACCAAGATGATGCTTTAGGTTCAAATCTATATGGGAAAATTCTGCATACAACATCCTCATGTTCTACATTCAGTATTAAAGACAAGTAAAAACTCTTTAAATGATCATCAACATAGACTCCTTTTCCAGGATCAGACTTAGGGAATAATTGCTCTCAGTGTTAGGTAAATCATGCAAAGAAGCTGGTAAGTTAAGTTGTCCTCTAGCACTCCACGCGGGTGGTGAATTAGCATTGTGAGCCATGTTAGCAATACGCCGAGGAGAATGTGGAGGTGTGTGTGGGGGTGTAAGTGTTTGGATGTGTGGAGAAGTGATCGACTCAAGAGAATTAGGCCTTAACTGATTTATGGGATCTGGTATGTCTTGTAATGATAATTCTACTAATTCTTCCAATGTTTCTACAAGCATAGAATCTCTAGTTTGCACAATTTGTCGTCTAGGAACTTGTCTTCTAGGAAATAAAGGTACAATTGATAGTCCTCCAAGTTTTCTCATGGAATATCTAGTGTGTCTCCTGAAATTATCTACTTCTTGGTGAGGAATAGCATACAAACGTTCAGTATAATAAATTTTAGAATTAAAATTTTCTTGATAATCAGTTTCAGAAATTAATTCTTCTGGTTGGGATGTTTCGAACAAAGACCTAGAGCAATTTCCTCATGGAAACATATTTCCTCTGCCTGCCATGCATTGGCGACCCTCCTTCTAGCGCCAAAAACTATTGATGCCTGGAAAGTACTAGCATCGATAGTAGAGATTATCCCAATGAATAATCCCAATTATATCATTCAGTGTTTTAAATTGTTGAAATATTGTAACTTCTAAGAATATTATATTTGTATTTTATTATTCCGGATATGTTTCATTCCTCCGATGGGACTTTGTCATCCGGAGATGTTTATTCCTCTGTGGTAACTTGGGTTATTAGAATTCCCTAGTGGGGGTCGGCCCTGTATGTGTTATGTGGGTTAAAGGGTTATTAGACTACCTTTGTGGGGTCGGCCCTGTCACATTATGTAAAGTGGTTAAGTTGGGGCCGACCTAGCTTGTGTAAAAGACAAGTCGGAGTTGTGTATAAACAGAGGAGGTGTGTTCCTCATTTAACACACATTACACTCACTTGTGAATAGCGCATAGGTGAGGGAGAGATTTGATATGGAGGAGAAGGAGATCATGTCTAGGGTTTACATATTTGTATTTGTTGGTCATCTATATTGAGGAAGGTTTTTTGGGTTTTCTACCCCATGAGGGTTTCCCAGGATAAATCTATGTCTCTTGTGTTTATGGTGTGCTTGTTGTTCTTTCACTGATCTTGTATATGCTATTGTTGTGAAATGAAATGCAATGTTGATATTTTATGTCTTAGCATATTGAATCTTAACATGGTATCAGATCTAACATGAAGGAAGGCAATGTATGGCACTTACGACACTTGCTTCACTTGCGACAATTTGAAGGATATGGTTTTGTATAGAAAAAATCAGTCATCGTGGAAATTTCGCTATAAATCCATTTTGGCGAAGGTTCAAGATCTGAAACCTTTACCGGTAGTAGATAACATCCCCCTGTACCTTGTGTCCAAAGGAAAATCTCTAATTAAAGTACTTTGTGATTTATGATCAGTACAAGTTAGGGTTTCTACCTCTTCTAGATCTCAGTCATAAACATGTGACCTAGGAAAAAAGGTCACAACTTGGGATAGGAAGATCCAAATGAAATTTCGTAAAAAGTGCAGGTAGAGAACGAAATGTAGTTTCTCAGGTAACGTTTTCAGAGGCCGAAGTTGAACCAATGACATGTGGCACACCGTACAAGTTCGCTCTCCTGTTTTATCCAATAAAAAGGTCACGTTGTGACACTTGGCATAAATCTCTCTCAGAGAATCCAATTGAGGTCAGACCTATGGGGTTGGATAGAGGACGGGTCAGGATACCACATGAAGACATTTCAAACCCTGTGGATTTGTAATTTCAGAGTTACACCAGAAACAATCAGGTGCATATTTTTGCCAAAACAGATTTGGATTTTGAGCACCTTCATTCTTGAATCATCACTGCTATGGGAAATTAGGGTTTCAAACAAAGTTTGAATTTTTGGAATCGGATTCCAAGGCTGAATGCTCCTAATCAAAATAGAAATTTGGATACCAAGATCAAAATTTTTGGTTGGTCAGAAGGGTGGGATTGATCAAACCCTAGTTCGAGATTTTGATCGGAAAGGTGGAAAATTAAGGCTTCTGCAAAAGTTGGAATTTTTTAAGCCCGTGACCACGGCTGGAAGCTCCTCAGAAAAATCAAAGTTTAGAGCTTTGGATCGAACCTTTTGATTGGGCAGAAGGCTGGGCTTCATCAAACCCTAGTTCGGGATCCTGTCTAGAAGATCCAAAAGTTTCAAAGGCAATTTTGAAGGGTCAAATTTTGGAGATTTCAAAATTGAAGTATGCTAGCTTGATCAGCTCATCAAGGAACATCTTTCCATCCATTTAGGAGTTTGAAATTCAAAGTTTTTAGGGTTTCTCTGACAAACCCTAATCCAGCTCCAGATCCAGTTTCAGCAAATCAAAGTGGATTGGGTTAAAAGCAATCCTAACAGGTATGACTTGAGGAGATACAGGTATGTGTTGAAATATGTTCATGGTTAAGTTTATGTTTGTCTTCATGTTATTGAGATTAGTACAATTATGATTGTTTGATAATGAATGCATGTGAATGATAGAAGGCATTCATTGATTAAGATTATGACACTTATGATTGTACTAATGCACTTGTGGTGTTCTATGAGGATGATGTTGTCTGCTAACAAGATACAGGTACATCAAGAAAGACAAATCAAGTTCTATGACCATGATGACATAGGGACAAAGACTCATCCATAATATTTGATCACATAGAAGCTCTAATTACGAGGTATGTATGACTTTGTTCTACTATGCTTAACCTATGAGATATGTAGGTTTTAGCACAAGGTATCTAAATCATTAAAGAGAACAAAGAAGATTGGGTATGTTAAGACATAACCAAGATTGATAATCCAGGTATGTTTTCCTATATCAAGTTAGAATCCTACTTTGTTAGGATCTTAGGTAAGTATACCTGTGTATGAAATAATCATGACCATACATACTTAAGATTATTTAGAATTATAATGTTTTGATAATATTGAGATTATACTAATGAATGTGCGTTTGTGTATGAGATCATGAGGATGACACTAGTACACAGTTGAGCATGCATAGTGGTCCAGGATGGATAAGAAGTTCAAAGACATATAGAGATCAAGCGGGAGGCAACCATAAAAGATAAGTATTTGAATTGACATAAAATAGTAAATGATATTGCTTGGAATAGTTGTATGCATATTTAGAATGTATCATGCATAGTGTGAGCATTCATATAACATTGAATAGTATACTACTAATATGCATATGATGGGTAAGTTGGACAAACATTCAATTGTTGTTTGTCTAGAATGAAACCTCTTTGCTGACACACTGAGAGTTGTGCACGCTCTCAATAGTATGTTCTGGTAGAGATGGAAGGCATCTAGATAACCACTTTATGCATACAAGATATGGAAAATTGTTGTGCCAAAGTATTGGTCAAGATAGTTGCATAACCATGTGAATCATATTTGTATGCATAATAAAGTTATCATGTCAACATGATTTGATGATTATGAAGTATTTCTAATCATGTAATTAACTTTGATTTGTAGGTAAGATCATGAAGAATGATGAACACCGAACAAGCGATGGATGTTAAATAAGAAGACTTACAAATCAAACATACTATAGAAGGCTCATGACTAGAAGATTCTCTTAGAAAGAGGAAGAGGATCATGATGAGATGTTTTCTCCAAGTGGCTAGATAAGACCATTCTCTTAATGTTGTAATTGAAGAAATCTTTGTATGGATACCTAGGATCGATAGTCATTTGATGAGCTTAATGATCACCATGGGTGATGCAGATTTCAACCTTTGCTACAAGGTTGAAGATGGTATCTATACACAGATGAAATTCAAAAAGGAACTCACCATAGAGTTTGAATGATCTTGAGGCTCATATCAGTAGACCCATATGGCAAGAGATGGATTGGATAGATATGCAGAAGAACATTCACTGCAGAGTGTAGATGATGTTCAGTCACAGAAGGAGAGCTAATCGCTTCTTGAAAAGCTTGGGCTTTACCAAAAGTAAAGCTGATCCTAACCTTTACCTTAAGGTTATGGATGATGAACCTGTCATACTATTACTGTATGTGGATGATCTCTTTCTGACAAAGAATGAGAAACAGATCATGGAAATAAAGAAGAAGCTACATAATTTGAGATGAAAGATCTCGGATTGATGCATTGCTTCCTAAGTTTGGAAGTATGGAAAGGCTCAAAAGGAATCTTTCTCAACTAGGGAAAGTTTGCTGTGGAAATATTGAAAAGATTTGATGTGTTGGAATGTAAAGCGATGGCCATTTCCATGGATTCCAATTTGAAACTATTAGTTGATGACTCATCAGAGTTAGTGGATGTGACTCTGTACAGACAGATTATTGGGTCATTGATATATCTAACGAATACAACGCCGGATATATGCTTTGTTGTGAAACGCCTTGAGACAGTATCTAGTGGAACCTAGGTGTGTTCACCTGATAGCTACAAAGCATGTGATGAGGTACCTAAAGGGTACGATAGACTTTGGTCTATGTTATCTTGGAGATCATGACTTCATATTGTATGGATACACAGATGTTGATTGGGTAGAAAGTGTATCAGACAGGAAGAATACATCAGGGGATGTTTTTGTCTGGGATCTGTCATGATCTCATGGTTTAGCAGGAAGTAGTCTAGTGTGGCTGTCAGCACAACTAAAGCGGAATAGATAGTTGCTTGCTCTGCTAGTTGTGAAGCGTTGTGGCTTCGGAAGATTTTATCCGGATTGTTTGACTTAGAGATGGACCCCAATATGATCCTGTGTGACAACTACAGTTGTATCAAGATGACAGAGAATCCAGTGTTTCATGATAAGTCAAAGCACATAGAGATCTGATATTTCTATATACAGGATATGGTGCAGAAAGGAGCTATCAAGGTCGAGTATGTAAGCACTAACGAACAAGTTGCTGAAATATTGACCAAACCTCTGTCTCAAGTAAACTTTGAGTATTTTCGAGACAAGCTTGGTGTAGTTCAGAAGGACCCTCCTAGAAAGGGGGAGTGATGTGGTAACTGATGATGAGATTGCCTGCATCGACAATGAGGTCAACGATGTGGATACCTATATTGGTCATACCGATGATGAGTTCAATGAGTGGTCCTTAGACTTGGTCTAAGTTGACAAGTTGATTGTATCATCCTTGGACACATGTCCTAAAAGAGATCCATAGACATATGTCTTCGGGAAAGAAGTCCCTAGTGGACAAGAGGGATTGCATCATCACTGGACTTCGGTCCCTTGAATTGATCGATAGACATATGTCTCCGAGAAAGAAGTCCCTAGTGGACGAGAGGGATTGCATCATCCTTGGACTTCGGTCCCCTGAATTGATCCATAGACAGGTGTCTCCGAGAAGTGCTCCCTAGTGGACGAGAGGGATTGCATTATCCCTAGACTTCGGTCCCCTGAATTGTTCCGTAGATAGATGTCTCTGAGAAGTGGTCCCTAGAGGATGAGAGTGATTGCATCATCCCTAGACTTAGGTCCCCTGAATTGATCTGTAGATAGATGTCTCTAAGAAGTTGTCCCTAGTGGACAAGAGGGATTGCATCATCCTTGGACTTTGGTCCCCTGAATTGATCCATAGACAGATGTATTTGAGAAGTGGTCCCTAGAGGATGAGAGGGATTGCATCATCCCTGGACTTCGGTCCCCTGAATTGATCCATAGACAGATGTCTCCGAGAAGTGGTCCCTAGTAGACGAGAGGGATTGCATCATCCCTGGACTTTGGTCCCCTGAATTGATCCGTAGACAGATGTCTCCGAGAAGTGGTCCCTAGAGGACGAGAGAGATTGCATCATCCCTGGACTTTGGTCCCCTGAATTGATCCGTAGACAGATGTCTCTAAGAAGTGGTCCCTAGAGGATGAGAGGGATTGCATCATTCATGGACTTTGGTCCCCTGAATTGATCCGTAGACAGATGTCTCCGAGAGGTGGTCCCTAGTGGACGAGAGGGATTGCATCATCCCTGGACTTTGATCCCCTTAATTGATCCGTAGACAGATGTCTCCGAGAAGTTGTCCCTAGTGGACGAGAGGGATTGCATCATCCATGTACTTCGGTCCCCTTAATTGATCCATAGACATATGTCTCCGAAAATTGATGATAGGACTGCATCGTCCCTGAACATTTAGTTCAAAAGGATGTGTTTGGATTGCATCATCCATAGACGTAGGACTTGTCTTAAATTTATAAGGATTTATCATCTTGGGAATTTGATCTAGATTGTATCGTCCATGGACCTATGTCCTAAAGTGAGAGGGATTGATCATCCCGTAATAGGATTTTGTGTATTGAGTATGTTGCTATGACGATGTTGTAGATCAAGATGATCCAGATGCTATAGATCGACATGATCCAAATGTTGTAGATCGAGATGATCCAGATGTTGTAGATCGAGATGATCCAGATGTTGTAGATCAAGATGATCCAGATGTTGTAGATCGAGATGATCTAGATGATGATGCTGATGATCGTGTGATGACGATGTTGATGATCATGTGATGAGGATGCTGATGATCGTATGATGACGATGTTGATGATTGTTTGATGATGATGCTGATGATCATGTGATGACGATGTTGATGATAGTGTGATGACGATGATCGTGTGACGCCGATGTTGTTGATCGTGAGGATCCAGATGATGATATTGCTGTAACTGTTCAAGTGCTACAGAAGATGAATATTCATTACTGAGGATGTTGATGTTCCAGTAACTGTTTGAGTTACTGATGATGTTGAGAAAGCTTCCAATGATTTATAGATGTATCATGTACCATGTATGATGTTGATGAATCCTTGCTCCTGCAGATGTTGTTATAATATCCTTCTCGTTAAGGGGGAGTGTTGAAATATTGTAACTTATAAGAATATTATATTTGTATTTTATTATTCCGGATATGTTTCATTCCTCCGATGGGACTTTGTCATCCGAAGATGTTTATTCCTCTGTGGTAACTTGGGTTATTAGACTTCCATTATGGGGGTCGGCCCTATATGTGTTATGTGGGTTAAAGGGTTATTAGACCACCCTTGTGGGGTCGGCCTTGTCACATTATGTAAAGTGGTTAAGTTGGGGCCGACCTATCTTGTGTAAAAGACAAGTCGGAGTTGTGTATAAATAGAGGAGGTGTGTTCCTCATTTAACACACATTACACTCACTTGTGAATAACGTATAGGTGAGGGAGAGATATGCTATGGAGGAGAAGGAGCTCATGTCAAGGGTTTACATCTTTGTATTTGCTGGTCATCTATATTGAGGAAGCTTTGCTGGGTTTTCTACCCCATGAGGGTTTCCCTGGATAAATCTGTGTCTCTTGTGTTTATGTTGTGCTTGTTGTTCTTTTAGTGATCCTGTATATGCTATTGTTGTGAAATGAAATGCAATGCCGATATTTTCTGTCTTAGCATATTGAATATTAACAGAAATAGGGAACCCTCCTGGTTAACGGTTCGGCTACAGTAGATGTGTTTTATGAATTTACTGGTTGTGGCCAGACCCACCATTTATATTTTATATTTTATATTTAATTATGAGTATGCAAGTGCCCTAATTTAAATGATTCATAACCTATAATTGACAGGAAGAAGCCTCACAAGTGATGCGCAGGTTCTTACCTCTCATCTTATCGCTTCTACCGTATCAATCAGTTAACATTATTCTAACCTAACTAATCTATCCTTGCAAGGAGCGAGTTTTAATAAGAGTAATATCTAAGAATGCTTATACAAATCCAACAGATAACTATTTAGATAAAGTACTTACATTCACAACAAAAATATACAAAGATAACTTTGATGAAATTTATATCCATTTACTACTCTTGAATTACACAAACATTTGCATAATCAAGTAAAATCATTCATTACCATCAAAATAATTCAATAAAGTAAGAAATATCTCACAACATGAAGATGAACATAGGAATAAGTAATTATGATATGTTATCCAATACATTCCATGCAAATTCCATGTAATCTTTACCTAGCAAATAGGCCCTTCTCATTAGAAGAAAAATAGTTTTCTTACAAAATGTCTCCAACTTCTATTACACTAGATAAAGCCCCCTTCTAATCCCTTATCCCCTCTATTTATCATACAAGAGAATTTTTCTTTACATGACCAATTGTTTCACCTACCCTCAAACTCTTGGATTGCTAAAATTTCATCTCTTGTGTTTGCTCAGCCAAAAATAGATAATTATTTACAAATTACATTATTCTGTCGGTGGGGCCTCTAAACTAGAAATATAACTATCCCACAAATCAGTTTCGTAAAATATTACATTACATTGTTGAGGCTCTAATAATTTTAAAGAGAGCTCATGAATAGATAATTCTTTCCCCACATTTACTAATCCTTTAGTAGCTACTTTATAACTTTATTCCATAAAATAAGCATTCACATATGCTTGCCCTATATGTTGTTTGAGATCTTCTTCATTACGCACATCCAATTTCCTAATGTACTCCAAGTCTTCCTTTAATCTATCTTTTAATTCTGTTAAACACTGGTCTTTGGTAGGAAACTCGTACATGTCTTGAGCAATTGAGATATGGCATTTCTCATGCACATGACATATATCTTTGTAAATTCCTTCACACTTTGAGATAGTATTTGGTACTTCCACTTGTATTTTCGTGATAGATTTTCTGCAACTATTTAGAAGAGATATATCCAACTTGATTTTAGCAGCTGTCTTATTCGGAAAGTGATCGGGAAAGTTTGGATTTTTTCCTTTCCAGATAATCAAATTCTTTACCTTGTTAGATGTACTGATTACTTTATGTTTTACAGTGAGAGCATCTGTAGAAATTTCCTTCATTCTATCTATCACCTTTCTCATTTTATAAATTTCCTCAGCCAACAAATCTTGCAAATGACAAATTTGTTCCTGTACTTTACTGGCATGTTCATAGAATCACATCATATCTTGATTCTGATTTTGAGTAACTTTGAACTGCTCCATCATAGATTCCTTTCCTTTCATTAACTCATCAACCTGGGATTGTAAATCTCCCTTCCCAACCATCATTTCATCTACTTGCAATTGTAAAGATTCCTTTTCACTGATAAAGGATTCCAGCTGTTGATTCTCATTTTCTCTTCATTTCAATTCCTTCACTTCTGGCTTGCACCAAATTATCCTTTGATTTCAACATTTTTACTTTGCTTCGCTCTAGTTCATTCATTAACTAGTCGAAATTATCGATATTGGCCTGGGAAGCTACTATATTCACTGAAGCTGTAAACTTGGGATCTTTGTGGGTGCCTTCTACTAAGGTATTTTCTTGTATAGTTACTATATCTGGTTGAGTACCCATTTTCAATCTATTTTCGGTTATTCTCAAGATCGTCTTCCACTTAGGGTAAAAAACTAGAGTGTCTAATTTTGATACAAATTGCTTCTTAGAAGGAGTGAACGGTGTGAGCCTGAGTTCAAAAAATGGAAGATGTACTCCTATAAGTGGGATTCTGAAATCATCAGGAAGATCTATGTCCATTTCTTGTAAACTGTGATATTCTTCTTGGTTCCTTTTATCTTCGACATCTTTCATGATCCTAGCTTCTTCCTCCATTTGTTTCTCTAATTCAACTGCTTTATCTATTGTTTCGTGTTCTTCCATTCTCTGCTTTTCCTGCTCGAATTCCTCTTATGTTTCCTTTTGTTCTTCTTCTTTCTTTTGTGATTCTTCTTTTGCTACCTTTTCTTCTTCTTCTTCTTTCTTTTGAGCTTATTCCTCTTTTTTCTCACTTTCTGCTTCATGTTTCTGTTTTATTTCTTCCTCTTGTTTTATTCTTGCTTCTTCAGCTGTTACAACCTCTTCTCTGGCCTTCTGCCGATCCGCTTCTTTTGCAGTGTCTTTAGTTTGGCTAGAACCTGCTCCATCTTTTCGGCCAAATATTTTATTCAAATATGCCGTATTTTTTTCCCTTCGATTTACTTCCTCATCCTTTAAGAAGTAGTCTATGTATTCAAAATGAATCTTACACGATGCACAATGTTTGGAGGATTTCTATAATTTGTCATTTCTAATGAACACCTTCTCTCCAAAATGAAATGCCTCCAAGTAATTTATGAAAACCTATGCTCCTTTAACCTTAGTGAATTTATATGCTCCTATGGTGAAGGGGAGTGGAGGGTAAGAAGCCTTCATTTTTTCGTTCAGAAAATGCCCAACTCTGTTGATAAAAACTTTCTCACAACCTCTTTATGGACTACAGAATCTATGGCATACCTTGGCATTAGAGAAGGAGCTTTAGTTCCTCCATACATTCGGATATATGTGCCTTCTGGGGTAAAATAGTAATCCCCATATTCATTGATTACTGTCATTGCATATTCGATAAACAATTAGGTTCCTCGTTAAATATTATCCTATATAGAGGAATTATGAATTCCTCGCATAGAAGCTTATAGGAGCTTGTTATATATTTGTGAGCCCACATTATTTGGTAAGAAACATATATAGGGGTTTCAACTGGTACCCAATGACAACCCAACTTGTGGAACGGGTTCCTTATCAATATACAGTCAATGAGATAAGAGGACATGAATAATTCTACCCTTTTCTGAGTCATGCCTCCTTGGGCGGCTGCTACTACTAATGCTATACTCTCTAAAATAATGTATTCCTAATTGAATATAGTACCATGGTAAGCGACATGATACATAAGAGGCACCCAACTAAGTTTTTATACATTTGTGTTCTCCCTTCCAAATATTCTACTTAACATCATTGCTATAACTCTGAAGGGTGTTTTCAGATTATGCACATTGTTCTCTCCACTTGATCTTTTCCTTAACTGTTTTCCGAGTATCAACATATTCTTGGAATATTCAGAATGGTCTATGTTGACCCCTTTTATCTAGTCTTCCGTCATCATGACTTTCGGAGGTGGTAACTTATAGGCTGTGCTAATATGAGTTGGTTGAAATGAAGCGAATCCTTCTCTATTTTTTGCAGCTATGATTCTTGAGTTGACATCTATGTGGGGTAAAATCCATCCAATTACCTATGAACATGGTGTTAGAAAAACAGGATGGCAGAGCAATAACAATAAACAGAAATGCAAATATAATCACACATACACATTACAAGAGAGACACATATATATCGTGGTTCACCCAACTTGGGCTACGTCCACACTGAATTTGCCAATCCTTATTATTATTACCGTCCAGCAAGGTGAAGGGATACAACCTGCAGCACAACCGCTGCACTTCCTCTTAACTGTTTCACAGTCTCTCTCTTGATCTCAGAGATATTTACAATGCATAAAACCTAATACCTCATCCCTAGCCGTATTACAATGTCTTTATTTTATAAGAGAAATACAATGGGAAAATACCACGGGATACCCAAAACCATGGGCCCGCAAAAAAACTGGCGAAAACAGCCCCAAAAATTTTCTTCGGGGGTTTTGCCCCCAGACCCCCCAACTAGGGGGGATGGTCCCCCCTGGAACCCCGTGGGGGTGCGATTCCCCCCCACACCCCCCTGCTAGGGTGACTGTACAGTCCACCTACATATCATATAAAACTAGGGTACAAACACAGCTGATACAATATCATCTATGAGACTAGAAGATCTAGCTCCACAACCAACAATCTCCCACTTGGAGACTCATCACAACAACTCCACCGCTGCTGCACTTGATGGACTTAGACTTGGAAAATTTCTCCTCTTCACCTTCACACTAGAAGGCCAACTGAAACCGAGCACGAACTCAGTTTCTCTCTGGTCACTACCTTTGTGAACATGTCTGCAGGATTCTGGCTAGTATATATCTTTTCCAGCTTCAATAGTTCATCTTCCAGAACAAAGCGTATGAAATGGTACTTGAGCTGTATATGTTTAGTCCTGGAGTGGAATGCTGAGTTCTTTGCAAGATGAATGGCACTCTGGCTATCACTATACAATCTGCTATCCTTCTGCTTCTTACCCACTTCCTCCATAAACCTCTGCAACCAAATCATCTCTTTACTAGCCTCTGTAATGGCAACATACTCTGCTTCTGTTGTTGAAAGTGCAACAACCTTCTGTAGTTTCGAAATCCATCTTACTGTTGTTCCACCTACAGTAAACACATACCCTGTGGTGCTCCTCCTGCTATCCTTGTCACCTGCCATATCTGCATCAACATATCCCTGTAAAACAGTGTTTGAACCTCCAAAACATAATGCCTCAGTGGTAGTACCTCTCAAATACCTGAGAATCCACTGTACTGCCTTCCAATGTTCTTTACCTGGATTGTTCATATATCTGCTCGCAACTCCCACTGCATGTGCAATATCTGGTCTTGTGCACACCATGGCATACATCAAGCTGCCAACTGCTGATTGATAGGGAATCTTGGACATGTAATCTGTCTCTTCTTGTGTCTTGGGACAGATTTCCTTACTTAGACTGAAATGAATAGCCAAAGGTGTACTTACAGGCTTTGCATTCTACATTCTGAACCTCTCCAACACCTTTTGTATGTACTCAGTTTGAGACAATGTCAATTTGCGATTTTTCCTGTCTCTCGTTATTCTCATACCAAGGATTTTCTTTGCAGCAACCAAATCCTTCATCACAAATGAATTAGCTAGCTTCCTTTTGAGTACATTTATATCCTGCATGTCTGAACCTGCAACAAGCATGCCATCCACATACAATAACAAGATAATATATCTTCCATTGTATAGCTTCTTGAAATAAACACAGTGGTCAGAATGACATCTACTATAACCTTGTTCTGTCATAAACTTGTCAAACTTTAGATACCACTGCCTTGGAGCTTTCTTCAAGCCATACAAGCTCTTTTTCAACCTGCATACCAGATCCTCCTTACCTTTGACCTCATACCCTTGTGGTTGCTGCATATATATTTCTTCCTCCAAATCCCCATGGAGGAAGGTTGTTTTTACATCTAACTGTTCAAGATGCAAATCTTCTATCACCACTAGACTTAAGATAGTCCTAATTGAAGTCATCTTAACAACAGGAGAAAATATTTCATCAAAATCTATACCTTTTTTTTCTATGCAAACCCCTTTACAACAAGTCTGGCCTTGTACCGCTTCTTACCTCCTTCTTCTTCCTTCAACCTGTAAATCCATTTGTTTTGCAATGCTCTTTTACCAGCATGCAATTGAACCAAATCCCAAGTCTGGTTTCCTACCAATGAGTCCATCTCCTCATTCATGCCTTGCTCCCACTTCTTTCTAGTTTCCACCTGCATTGCTTCTTCATAACATTTTGGTTCACCAGAATCAGTCATCAATAAATAATACATAGAAGGAGAGTATCGTTCAGGGAGTCTACTTAACCTGGTAGATCTTCTTACAGTTGCAGGAGTTTCACGTACTTGCTGCTGTTCTTGATTTTCTGGCACCTTCGGAACTTCATTTTCTTTAATTTCATCAAGCACTATGTACTCTATGTTTTCCTTTTCCTGTTTCTTTCCCTACAATTGATCTTTATACATGACCTTTTCATTGAATATCACATCTCTACTCTTGATGATTTTGTTATTTTCATAATCCCATAAACGATAACCAAATTCATCAACCCCATATCCAATAAAGGCACATTTATTGGATTTAGCTTCAAGCTTTGTTCTATTTTCTTTATCAATATGGACAAATGCTTCACAACCAAACGTTCTCAGAAATGAGTAGTTTACCTTTTTATCTGTCCATGCCTCCTCTAGAATACCACCATACAAAGCACTTGAAGGTCCTCTTTTTATTAAATAAACAGCAGTATTTACAGCATCCACCTAAAACTGTAAGGGAAACCCTGCATGTAGTCTCATACACCTTGCACGCTCCATGATCGTTCTATTCATCTTTTCTGACACACCATTTTCCTGTGGTGTTCCTGGGACTGTCTTCTCTCTACGAATCCCATGGTATGAACAGTAACTATCAAACTCCTTGCCGCAGTACTCACCTCCATTATCAGATCTGAGACACTTCAATCTTTTTCCTGTCTCATTCTCAACCAAAGCTTTCCACTTCTTAAAAGTAGCAAACACATCAGATTTTTGTCTAATGCAATAAACCCAAGTTTTTCTAGTTGCATCATCAATAAATGTAACATAATAATGAGAGCCACCAAGAGATTGTACCTGAGCCGGTCCCCATACATCTGTATGCACAAGCTCTAATTTTTCATTCTTCTTCTGTTTCCCAACCCTGAGAAATCTGACTCTCTTATGTTTTCCATAAACACAGTTTTCACAGAATTCCAAACTTACCTGCTTCAAATCCGGTAGCAACTTTCTTGAGTGGAGAATCTGCATCCCCTTCTCACTCATGTGGCCAAGCCTATGATGCCACAATGTTGTATCTGTTTCTGTGGAAGCTAAAGAGATAGAATGGTCAGTATTATGAGGACATAAATACAACGTACCTACTCTGTCTCCTTTTTCTATTACCATTGATCCTTTAGTGATCTTCCACCACTTTTCACCGAACGTAGATAGATAGCCGCCATCTCCCAACTGCCTTGTTGAGATCAGATTTCTTTTCATAGCAGGAATATGCCTAACTTCTTTCAACAACCAATCAGTTCCATTCTTAACTTTTATCCATACCTGACCCATTCCAACAATTTTACATGGCTCATCATCACCCAATAAAACATGTCCAAATTCGCCAGGAACATACTCATGAAAGTATTTCCTATGGGGTGTAGCATGACATGAAGCTCCTGAATCTACTACCCAATAATCACTAGTATTATCTAATGCAAGAATCAAAGCATATTGTAACACATCACCTGCTACATTTGCTTCCTGGGTAGTTTCCTTTTGTGCATCTCCTTTCTTCTTTAGAGATTTGCAGTCTTTCTTCAGATTTCCTTTCTTTCCATAGTTCCAGCACTCTATCTTTCCCAGTCTGGACTTGGATCTGCCCGTTTTAGACTCTCCACGATTACCTTGGCTCTTTCCTCTCTCCTTTTGTCTTCCCCTGCTCTCCATTGTCAACGCATTACCTGATGTATCACCTGTGCTTTTTCTTCGCATTTCCTCGCTAAGAATAACACCAATAACATCATCAAATTTCAAGGTGTTTGAACCAGAGATAGAGTTACTTACAGCCATGACCAAGCTATTCCAGCTTTCTAGCAATGAACACAAGATTAGAAGAGCCCTAACCTCATCATCAAAGTTCACACTTACAGAACTTAGCTGATTTGTAACCGTATTAAACTCATTTAAATGATCAGTAACAGATCCACCTTCAGACATCTTCATATTAAATAAATGCTTCATTAAAAATACCTTGTTGGAGGCCGAGGGTTTTTCATACAGCTTACCCAATGCGCTCATCAAACCCTCTGTTGTCATTTCTTTTGAGATATTGAAAGCCACCGACGAAGCCAGGCTCAACCGTATTGTTCCCAGAGCCTTTCTGTCAAGAACCTCCCATTCTTCATCCTTCATAGCCATCGACTGCTTTGCTTTTCCTCCCAACGGTAGGAATAGATCCTTCTGGTACATATAGTCCTCCATTTTCATTTTCCATAACCCAAAGTTTTGGCCGTTAAACTTCTCGACCTTAAATTTTCCTTCTTCTTCCATTGCTCCCACTCGAACCAGAAACCCTAGCTTCCTACGGGTTTAACTGCCAAATAGACCTTTGGCTCTAATACCAATTGTTAGAAAAACATGATCGTAGAGCAATAAAAATAAACAGAAATGCAAATATAATCACACATACACATTATAAGAGAGACACAGATATATCGTGGTTCACCCAAATTGGGCTACGTCCACACTGAATTTGCCAGTCCTTATTATTATTACCGTCCAGCAAGGTGAAGGGATACAACCTGCAGCACAACTACTGCACTTCCTCTTCTCTATTTCACAGTCTCTCTCCTGATCTCAGAGATCTTTACAATGCATAAAACCTAATACCTCATCCCTAGCCATATTACAATGTCTTTATTTTATAAGCGAAATACAATGGGAAAATACCACGGGATACCCAAAACCATGGGCCCACAAAACAGCCCCAAAAATTTTCTTCGGGGGCATTGCTCCCGAACCCCCAGACCCCCCTGGAACCCCGTGGGGGGGCGATGCCCCCCACTAGGGTGACTGCACAGTCCACCTACATATCATATAAAACTAGGGTACAAACACGACTGATACAATATCATCTATGATACTAGAAGATCTGGCTCCACAACCAACACATGTGAATAGATCCGGACGAGTGGAGGCCTTATGAAGACCCGATTTTTTAATGTTTTGGTATACCATCATCTCTTCAATAGAGGCATCTGGCATGTTCTCATCTCAGATAAGGTGATATAATTCACCCCATTTATACTCAGGAACTACTCCAGTTGCATCCCTGGTGTATTCATATTGGGTCTCCATCATAGTTTCTGGGACAATTTCAATATCAGAATCAGATTCCATGACCTTGGCTTTGCGCTTAGAAGCTCTCCTTTGCATTTCCAACTCCTAGGAAGAAAACAACATTAATGTATAAACAATATATCAAATAAGACAATATTAAGGCAACACACTTACATTTTAACCACACTAATGCAAACAATGATCTGCAAATGTATAACCTGTCAATATGCATTATCTGCAAATAAAAGAAATATCATGTTTTAAGGTCTGAGTGCTTATTTTGATGCATTGTAAGGTAAGGTGTTTTTATTTTATCATTTATAGTTGATACTAGTATTAATCGTTGGGATCTTAATTAAAAGAGTGAAAGTTCACATATAAAATAAAATATATCAATGGGTTACATGCGGATCACTCATCACCCTACCCATGATATCATATCATTTTTCCAAACTTGTTGTATCTAGTAATATTTAAAATGCTGAATTCATATCATTTTTCCAAACTTGTTGTATCTAGTAATATTTAAAATGTTGAATTCACATCATTTAGGATTTCAAACTAGAAAAAAATGTTTTCATGTTTTGCCGAGTGATATTCTGTTGAACAAGAATCTCAAATTATACCTTGACCGACGAGAATTGAAAACAATGAGGGGATCAAGGTTAAAATAGAATAGGCAAGCATCGTAATGGAAAGGCTACAACTGCACCAAACAACACTGTGTGAAAACTCTACTCGTTATCCGTTCGTGGTCACAAAGCTATAGGCTCTAAACATTTATTTTCATGAAGAATCTTGAAGCTTCACCCAATTTCCAACAACAAATTTGGAACTGGGTTTACCAAGGAAAATCATAACTATCAACGGAAAAGGCTCAAGACAATTTACTCAAACAAATGCATCGAACCCTACTCAACTATGGATTTTAACAACAAGAAAAATATTTATAGATAGACCAGGGCTTCAAGCCACAAACACCAACAACCATTATTGAAAACGTTATTGCTAAAGAGATCAAAAACCTGTGTGTTAATATTTGTAACCAACGACTTCTAAGTAAAATTATTTCACCCCTACATGCATCCATAAATGGTTTTCCTAGGGTTTCAAATGCAAAAAGGGGCGCTAGACAATGTTTGAAATCTCCTTGAAAATGAAAGAACATCGTTCATGTGTAACAAGGTTAATGGGCAGAAGATGACTACCCGATGGTGGGCAACTGATGTCAGTGTGCTGATCCAACGTGCTTGGTGATTTGTCATCCAAAGATTCACACCACTCAAAACAATGTTACAAATTGATAAAAGAAACCTTAGAATTCCTTTCTTATAATTAAGTAAAAACCCTAGCAATAAATACGTCTCGAAATCCATGCAAACTGGGTTTAAAAAAACAATTCAACACTCCTTTTCGGTGAACCAATTTGTTTATCAAAAAATTTCTTCAGATTGAAACATCATCTAGCACCGATAACATTTCAGATGAGAAAATATTTTCCCACCAATTCATTTCGGGTTAGAAACCAATTTGGCACCAATCCGACTCCTCTTTTTTTACCGGGTTGTTTTAGGCCATTTCAAATATCCTTTCATCTTTTGGATGGAGTGCCCTATTGCATTATTGGCGGAAGACACATCGGTGTGAAATTCCACAAGGATAGATCACTGATCTAGAACAAACCTCACAATTTCACATTGTTATTACTAAGAAGAATTAGACAAAGACATGGATCAATTCACTCATAAAAATGAAACACAAATGAAAAAATGTTGTTGATACATTAATCAGCTGTAAGCTGGAAATAAAAAAGTGTTACAATAGAATGAATTTGATACACCTGGAAGGATTTGAATTCACCTCAAGTATAGGCTTAGTTTGCATTGGAACCATCTCCCGATAAGGTTCAGTGACCACAGATGATGAATAATCAATTAACTTAGGTAGAACTGAGCATAACTGAATCATGTGGGAACCAAAATAGGGGAGGAGACTCCAACGGGGAGAAATACTGACTTGTGGTGGTCAAAATAGGTGCTGCTACACTCAGTAGAAGTGAAACTAGGTGTAACGGTCAGTTAACTAGGAAATCAAGGGGACGAGGTGTCTTAAATCATGGAGCTAACTCTGCTAACTCCTAAAGTCATGCACAAGGGTGAATTTGGACTTCAGTGATGTAACCAAGGTGCTTTGAGTGGATAGGAGGGATAATTATGGCCAAAAACAAGCTCCCGAGGGGGAAAAGTAAGGACTAGGTGCTAGGAGACTCAACTACTAGTGCATGGAATGCATGGATGCATGCAAAGCATGCAAGACCAAAATGAGATGGTAAGAATATTCCAACACCCCCCCTTAAGCCGAACTATGAGGAAAAATAAGTAAATTAGGGCCTTGGTTACTAAGACCAAATGTCAACCCATACAACAATCTAAAAAAGTGAGGAAAGAAGGAAAACCCAGTGGGAAAAAAAAAACCTCAAGATAGACTAAAACACACCAAAAATTGGTTCTCAAGACTCAAGTAGGTGTGGTGCTTGATTCAATATCTGTAGGTATCTTCCTCTTGGGAAGAAATGGATCATGCTCCAAAAATATGTGCTTGTATTCTCCTTCAGTGGATGCAAGCAAATTCAGAGGATTTCTAAACTTGCTCTTTAGACCAAACATGATGAGAACAAATTGAAAAATATGAAGATCATCCTGGAACCTCTAATGCGAACCAACTGAGGTAGGATCAACTCCAATCAGATCTAATTTCTCTTGAAACTTGAACTTCTAATTAGTGGAAGTTAAATCAGCTCCAAGAATTGATAGATTGTTTCTTTTGATCTCCTTTGAACTAGCAGGGGTGAGATCAAAACCAAAATCACAAAAAAGTGCTTGAGACTTGAACCCAAGCTAATGGTAGTGTCCTCCATCTTCAGTGAAACTTTGAGAAAATGTGCCAATGATAAAATTGAAGTTCATAGGAAGCATGTGATCAAGGAGAGCGAATGCATCACCTCCAAACTCAGATTTAACCTCCAAAACATTCAATAGATCATCATTATGCACACCAACAAACTCATGTGAAAGAGAGGATTTAAGAACCTATTCATAGTCTAGAGCATCAACTATCTTATCTTGCTCAGAATTCGAAATAGAATATATTGAGAACATGAGTGAGGAGAGGATAATATCTCTAAAAGGATCATATTCATTAGTTGTATCACTTTCATCTGCATCAACTACATGGGAAGGGGATAGTTCGAAACTGTTTTCAACTTCTAGAGCAACAGAGGAAGGAATGTCTTCAACATAAAATTTATGTGTTGAATCTGCAACTTCTTCTTCATATTGAACAACTTCATCATGAGAGATGATTGAGGCCGAGACATAATTAAGAGAACACTTAAGGAGGTATCACTAGGCTTGTTCTCCAAATAATTTGCACCAATCTATTCATCTTGCTTTCCAAATTCTTTGTCCAGTTGGGCCCATAGATCACTTGGATATTCAATAGTTTCCATGAGGTAGCACATACTAGGAGACATAGCAATACACATTGCTCCAAAGACTCTGTCACATTCATTTAGCCAAACATTCTCGTCTTCATAAGAAGCAAAATCTCTCATAACACCAATAAAAATATCAAAAAAACCTTGTCTCTTCAGATATGCTATCATATTTGGTTTCCACTCATCATAGTTGAATGGAGAGAGGGGAGGAATTGCTTTCAGATTCATGGAAGATGTTGTAGAATACCTGCAAAAACAATGGAAAAATATTTGGAGGATTGTTACTAAATCTATTGAAAACAACTTTAGTACAATAAGCACTTTTATTTGGATCCTTCACACCTGGCTAGAACTCAAAGGATTTCTCCAATGAATTCAATGCAATGGAACCAGGATTTGTTGTGGAAATCCAAAGGCTTCTCGCGCTCTATTGAAAGCAACTGCTCAATCTACTGTTGGAACTGCTGAAACTGTTGCTACTGCTGCAACTACTGTACTCAAAAGCTCCAACGAGCTCTTATACCATGTGAAATTCCATAGGGATAGATCATTGAGCTAGAAAAAACCTCATAATTTCACACTTTTATTACTAAGAAGAATTAGACAAAGACATGGATCAATTCACTCATAAAACTGAAACACACATGAAAAACTGCTACTAATACATTAATCATTTGTAAGCTAGAAATCAAAAAGTGTTACAATAGATTGAATTCGATAATCTTAGGAGGATTCAAATTCACCTCAAGTATAGGCTTAGTTTGGATTGGAACCATCTCCCGATAAGGTCCAGTGGCTACCGATGATGAATAATCAGTTAACTCATGTATAAATGATCATAACTGAATCATGTGGGCACCAAAATAGGGGAGGAGACTCCAAGGGGGTGAATTAATAACTTGATGTGGTCAAAATAGGTGCCCCTACACTCAGTAGCAGTGAAATTAGGTGTAACAATTAGTTAACTAGGCAATCAAGGGGACAAGGTGCCCTAAATCATAGAGTTGATTGTGCTAACTCCTAAACTCATGCATGAGGGAGAATTTGGACTTCAATGATGTAACCAAGGTACTCTGAGTGGATAGGAGGGCTAATGATGGCTAAAAACAAGCTACGAGGGGCCCAAAGTAAGGAATAGGTGCTAGGAAACTCAAGTGCTAATGCATGGATGCATGCAAGAATAAAATGAGATGGTGAGAATATTCCAACAATCGGAACCAAACGATGTTTTTCATCGAAAAGTTTCAGAGGAAAATCTGGTTTTGCTCCAATCGTTTCAGTGCAAAAGCCAATTTTGCTCTGATCACCAAACTTTCTTTTGATTTATTCGGTTAGAAAAATTGAACTTCCTTCCTACGTAATATACATCGGTGACAAACAAAAAACACTCTGACCGTTTCGGTGCGAAACACAATTTTGCTCTGATTGGATTCAAACTCATTTTTCCTCCGACCGTTTCGGTGCAAAACATAAATGTCTACCAACTGTTTCGGCGCAAAAACTAATTTTTCTCTGAAACTAAAAAACTCACTCTTACTTCAAAAACAATTCTAATAAAATTTCAAAAGGTCGTTTGTAACCAAAGAAAGATGGAACAAAAATATCTTAGTAAATCAAAATTTAAAGGAGGGGACCTACAATTATTTACAAAAAAATTGGGGAAAAGGTTGCAACTGCAACATGTCCATAGCTAGTTCTTAAATGGATCCATAAAATGTGCAAGCATAAAAATTTTGGTGATTTTATGGATCCTAATTCTTAAATTTGCAACCATAAAATGTTTGGTGATTTTTTTGTAAAAATACTCAAATTTATAAGGCCTTTATATAGTTTTGGGGCAATTTTGACGATTTTTAGAGTAAAAAAATATTATCCCATGGAATTTGGGCAAACCATATTTGAAAAAAATGATAAATTGGTGATTTGTTTTGGAAAATGGGTCAAAAAATAGCCCATGGGCTAAATTTCACCCCAAAATGTTTCTCTAGAAAATATAGAACAAATAATAAAAATGTTTAGCTGGTCTGCAACAATTGTGGAACAACAGTTGGGATGACCATGTACCTTACATCCGTAGAGTATGAGTAGTCTAAACTTAATTTCTCATGTCACCCCCAAGAATGCACCATAATTCCACCAAAGAGAACACTCTCCTCTTCTAGTCAACAATCAAACTAATGCTCTTCAACAAGGGTCTATATTAGTTCAGATTCAAAACTTTTAGCCACAATCAAAGTCTATTCACTCACAAAACTCTTAATAGAAGTTTCCTAACACTTTCAAGTGCTCACACAGTAATTCTTCTCACATACTTGGCAGAGTCCTACCTCCTCTCATATCCTCATATAGAGAGTAGTTTCCTAGGTCTTACTTTGAAAGGATTTCCCTCCTTGGGAAATTTGTAGTCTTGGATTCACCGTTTTATTTTTTCATGTTAGTTGAAAATTCTTTTCTCATGAAACTTGTAATCTCTCTCCCTGGATAGTAGGATTTTGTTCCCCACTCATGGAGTCATATTCATCTCTATTAATGGCCACCCAACTATTATTTTTAGTCATTAAAATTATTTAGAAATTGTCTTTTACAATAGTCCGCAATGAAGGACAAGTGCCAAGAATCATCTTGCACACTTTTCAGCTTAAACATAATAAAATATTTATGCTCAAAGTCATAATTTGAATTCTAGTCTAAGTAAATAATTATACAAACATGGGGATATTACAGATCAATTAGTAGAATCACTTCAACTAAAGTTAAGTTAAAAAGAGAAAGAGATGCTCACAATGCAACTTGACAATAATAAGAAAGGAAATTCAATGGTTGATGCTTCTTGTGACACAACTGATGTAATGTAAATGGAAGATACAAATGTGAAAAAATATATGATTGGTGATTTCTTAAGTAGTTTTGAGATGGAATCATTCACGTTTATTTGTAAATTCATGAAGACATATTTTGCTTAACATGACACGTAGATAGAAGATGCCAAAGTACAAACTGATATAACATGTATAAGTGAATGTATTTTTTCTTTTGAATTTGCAAAAGGAAACATTAATGATTGTCTAGAAGCACATCAATACGTATAGAATGATATTCCAAAATTCATTGTTAGACCTTGGAAAGAATTTAAATTCAACAAGAATCGACGTGGAATATGATATGAAAAAGACATTAGGTTTCATATTCCAAAATACTCCAAACCAATTCATTTCATGACTAATTGATTTCTTGCAAAAGAAATACGGGGGAAATATTAAAATGATTAAATTGTTGATGCAAGAGTTAATGAATTTAATGATAAAGACATTGATTAGTGTCATCATTTTCGTAGAGTTGGTTACATGGAGAATCAATTTTTTTATCTCCATCCATGTCTTCAATGTGGGAATACAAATCATATTTCAAAAAGATGTTGAAAGAAGAAGGTTCAAAAGAGAACACTTCAATTTGGATGGATTAGACCTTGGCAATGGAATTTAGAGGCTTGGACGTTGCATATGTATTACCATAGATTTCAATCATAGTTACATACATGTTTGATTGAGTAAGTGTCCAAAGAAGATAACTTTCAATGTCTTCATTCAATTGTTCTAGCATATGATGATTTGGGCATGATTGGGGCCCAATTCTACATATTTTCTAAACAAATGGAGCCCATGACTTCAAAATGGTAATCTCTTGTAGCTTAAGGTGGGGTACACTAATGAGTGAAAATGGTTAGTGGTCAACCCAAACCACTAACTAAAGTGATGAATTGGTTCATGGTAACCCATCGAAAACCCATGACTTCCAACTTTTTATTTGACAGGGTAGGGGGGTATTGATGATTAATTTTAGACTTCAAGATTCAACAACAAGAAACACAATTTTAAATGGGAAACAACAATCTGTAGATGGAAGAATTAAACAAAAAACCAAATGGGTGACAATAACAACAACACCAATGTTGAAAATACTTCATTACTTATTATAAATTGTCAATTGGGGATTTTTTAGGTTTATGCCACTTGTCTTTTTTTGTTGCAAGATCATTGATTGAGTTTGTTGTTGGCATGATGATTGATCTGATATTTGAGCATTTCCAACAAAACACTTAGTTTACTGCGTAGTGATTATTTGGCAGAATTTATAGTCCAGTATCTTATAGTTTAATGGGATTCAAGGATGGCATTTTATTTACACTATTTGTGTGCCATTTTATGAGAGAAAATGTCATGGTAATGTTTTACACTTTGACGGTCTTCAAACCTATCAAACAACAACTAGATACATTTGCATTGTTGTTAGGCATTTAATTAGGTTGTAAGGAATTTTTAGAGATGTAACAAAGTTAGAGTTTATTCACTTCTCATAATTCTCTCTTACCAGACACTGGAGTTCACTTCATTGAAAAATTATAGGCATTTTGGATCACATGTTTACATACCAGGATTTTCCATATTCTATGAGTTTTGAACATCTAGACTTGGCATTTTTCCAAGAATATCTTCACCAATGCTCAACTGAGGAGTTTCAAAATGAATACTTGGAGATGATACCACTTTGAACTAGTTCATGCTACCTTGTTGGTATAATTTTTCAGACTTATAATTAACAAGATGATTGTTAGCTTGTGACTCCCTTGACAATCATGAATTACTACACGAACTTAATGTATTTTACATTATATATTTTATATTTTTGTATCATAATTGTGTATTAGATCCTATTTTACCTCCTCCTAGAATTATACCTTAATGAGGTATTGGTGTTAAAGTGAATCTAGCTTCTAAAGTAGTTACATCCATGTATTATAAATTTGTATCATCATAATGAATACATGTTGAGAATGAAAAAAACCATTTTTCCAATATTCGTTTCATATTCTATTGTTTATTTCTTCAATAAACACACTGTTGTTCTATATGTAATAGTGCACTAGTGAAATTTATAATATTTAAGTGCATGGATTAACAAACCTTTGGTAAATACTCTAACTACCCACCTCCACTATAAACAAACAATAAATAATTTTTGGATGGACGTCTTCAAAATCCTCTGCTAGAAGGCATTTTCCTTGTAGGGAAGGGAGGTGAACTAATGCATGAAGAAGAGGAAGTAGGAAAATAAGTGCATTTTGAGGAAACCATGGCTAATGAGAAGGGAACCTCAGATGATAGCGACGAGTTTAGGAAACTAATGAAACCTTGTTTTGAAGACATGACCAAACAAATGATGAAATAATTCGAATTGTTGGATAGCCAAATTGGGAGCAAAGGGGAAAGACAAGGCAATAGTAGTTCACATTTCGAGGAAAAGAAGGAGATGGGTGAAAGTATCTTCTCAAAGACAGGACCTCATTATAGACCCAATCAATTTTAGAGTGCAAAAAGGCCCACCACACCGAAATTTAATTATTCCAAATAAAATATTAATACTCCATATGATATGCAAGAGATTCTAATCGAATGGAAAAAATTGAGTGAAGATTGCATAAGTACCCTACCATTTGATCAATATTTTACTGTCTCAAACAAGCTCAAAATGAGGGAAGGTAATAGGAATACCTTTCACAATAGAGAACTGAACTATGCCATAATTAAAATTCCACTTCCCACCTTTGATGTCTCATCTCAAAGTTCTGCAAGTACTTGGGTACAAAAACTAGATGTGTATTTTTAGCTGAACCCTATGGTGGAAGAGGATGCTTTAAAAATGGCCATTTTGCATCTTGAAGGGGAAGACAATGATTGGTGGTTACATGGTCTGAAAAACTTGGGACATGATCAGGTTAAAACATATGGAGAATTTGTTGACGGGTTATTAGAAATATTTGAGCAAAAAGATCCAGAATTGCCTTTCAAAGAACTAGCCCAATTGAAGCAAGTTGGAACCCCTGTTGAATATATGTTGGAATTCCAAAGATTATTAGTTAAGGTGGTTGATATATATATGGTGAGGTTAGTATTACTCTTTACTCAAGGTTTGGCTAAACTCTTAAAAGGTTTAGTTAAGGCCCACAAACCAAATTCATTGAAGGATGCCATGAACTTGACAAGAGATCTACAAAATGTGCTACGTAGGACAAGGTTTCCTCTCAAGCCTAACTTCCCTTCCAAATTCAGATTTGACAAGAAGGCTTGGAAAAGAGATGCATTTGAAAAGAATAAGAAAGAGGGACTAAACAGGGAATAACTTAGAAGAAATAAATTATGCTACACATGCTTCCAACCATGGGCACCAGGGCATAAATGTACTAAGGGAAAAGCTCAATACATTGAAGTATTTTCTGATAATGATGAGTATGAAGGGGGTATGGAGGAAGAAGGACATATTTAATATCAAGAAGAGGGATATGATACAACAGAAGAAGGGAAACAAGAAGAAAATCATCCCTCACTTGACAAAGCAAGGATGACAGTACTTTCAGCAGTGTCTCGTTATCACACTATTCGATGCAAGGGTGTGGTACTAGGACACAGGGACTCGATTTTGGTAGATGGAGGAGCCACACATAAATTCATTGATGTAGAAATTGTGGAAAGAAGGAATATACCTACTTAACCATTCGATGTCTTCACAATTCCCATTCCAGGTCACAACACTATGGAGTGCAAAACATGGGTTCCAAAGCTGCAAATCACCATCGGTAATTACACTTTTTTCTGATAGCTTTTATGTGGTTGATGTTGCTGATACTAATGTGGTTTTGGGAGTGAAATGGATATACTCTATAGGGGATCATACAATGAACTATCAAATTCATGAAATGAAATTCCAATATTCGGAAGGAATACTAAGGGTTGTGAGAGGGCAACACACCTATCCGAATCAAGTAGTGACCTTCCATAGTATGAGATCCATATTGAGGCATGGAGACATAGAATGGGCTGTTGAATGTTTTATCACCTCTCCCAAGCCAAAAATAAAGGTTGTTGATCACCCACAGGAGATAGAGCAACTCCTACAAAAATATGAAAAAGGTTTTGGAGACCTTCCACATGGTAGACCACCTGATAGGGGGGTTGAGCACAACATTGTTTTGGAGAAGGGTACTTCACCCATCCAAATACCACCTTGCTGTGCAGGATAATACCTTATAGCAAGGGAAATTACACTACCAACTTACATGGGGTGACAGGTAAATACATTCCTGTTTTGCATCAATTACTACAAATGGAAAGAGATTACGATTCTAAAAGTTGTACCTTTTTAACGATGGTTGGTCCTAGATTTCATCCAATATTCCACAGAGATGAACCTGCAAAACAAGTTAACCTTCCTCAACGTATCTTGATTGTAATATATATAATGGAATTGAAAGCAATTAATCATTAACTACAATCAGATATCCAACAAAAGATACATTTCATTGGGATAGGAAGGGTATTTCCACCTTTTATAGTCAAAGAAATGTAGATAAGTACAGATATACCTGATCTGTCCAGACACTTCTACAACCGAGTCCTGGGCTCCTACTCCTCAAAATGACTTAAGAATTCCTTCAGCATAACAACAACTTCTCCTTTCTTCATTGGCCTCTCCCTCATGGCTTCCCCTTGTATTTATGGGACAAGGCTGGAAGTTAGATTCGTGACGCAGTTGAATAGGGAGGTTGGGGGAGTTATAGAACCAACCTCAACTAATCCCAATTCGTAACCTTAACATATTTTTTCCATTCATCTTAACATGTGTGCAAGTATCATAATAGTAAACCAGCGTTCGGTATGCAACTTTTGTTCTTTACAACTGGCGCACACATATTTTGAAGTAAGTGTGCGGGTTCTCTTCAGAAGAACCAACGTTTAGAACGCTAGATGTCAGTGGAAATAGTAGCGCACACATAGTGAAAACTGTAGAAAAAATATGTTTTTCAGCTGAATATGTGTGATCTCAACAATAACTCATCCAAGGTCAATCTAGCTCTTCCATCCATAGTTTCCTTTTGTGTGATTGATAGGGAAATGTGATCACGGAAGGAGAAGTGCATATTTGACCTATAACACACCCTACAGACATCCAAAAAATTTAAGAAATGAAATTGAAAAGTACATCCAAGAACTCCTAGAGTTGGGACTGATTAGACCAAGCTCTAGCCCTTATGCCTCTTCAATAGTATTGGTGAAGAAAAAAGATGGAACCTTAAGGATGTGCATAGACTTTAGAGCTTTGAACAAGAAGACAATCAAGCATAGGCATCCTATTCCTAGAATCGATGAGCTCATGGATGAGATATTTGGGGCAAAATATTTCTTCAAAATTGATCTTAGATCAGGTTACCATCAAATTCAAATGAAGGAAGAAGATGTGCAAAAGACCGCTTTTAGATGTCACTATGGCCACTTTGAGTTTCTTGTTATTCCTTTTAGATTAACTAATTCTCTAGCCACATTCCAAGTATGCATGAATAGTATCTTCTGAAAGCAGCTTAGAAAGTTTGTTTTGGTTTTCTTTGATGACCTTCTCATTTACAACAAAACTTGGGAAGAGCATTTGCATCATTTAGAGGTTGTGTTGAAAATTTTGCATGAACAATCCTTGTTTGCTAAGTTGTCTAAATGTGAATTTGGGATGAAGTAACTCTTGTATCTTGGCTCCATTATTGTACAAGAAGGAGTGAAAGTGCACATGTAAAAAACAAGGGCTATCCTTGAATGGCCAACACCAAAAAACATCACAAAATTAAGATGCTTCATTGGAATATGCACCTATTATAGGAAGTTTGTGAAAGGGTTCTCCAAATTGAATTCTCCACTCACTGATTTGACAAAGAAAGATGCTTTCAAGTGGGATGAAGAGGTTGAAAAGGCCTTCCAAAATATGAAAGAGGTAATGATTAGTTGTCAAGTACTTGCATTACTTGATTTTACTAAACCTTTTGTTTTGGAATGTGATGCTTTAGGTGAAGGGATAGGGGCTATCCTAAAGCAAAATCAACACCCTATAGCCTTTGAGAGAATAAATTTGCAGCCACATGAGAAGCTTTACTCCATCTATGACAAATAAATGTTGGCCATCATGCATGCCTTGGCCAAGTTTAGACAATACTTGGTGGGAAACAAGTTTGTGGTGAAAACTAATCACAATAGTCTAAAGCACTTCCTCACCCAAAAGGACCTTAATGAAAGGAAACAAAAGTGGGTAAGCAAGATCCAAGCTTTTAATTTTGATATTGAATATGTAAAATGGAATAATAACATTTCAGTAGATGCATTATCTAGAAGACGTTCCTTTTCTCTCAGGTACAATGTTGCAAAAGATTGGAAAAACATGCTAATGGTTGAATATGCCAAAGATAGTTTTGCTTGTGATGTGTTAGATGGGGTCAAAGGGGATGATAACTACAGTATTTTGAATGGGATGATATACTATAAGGGAATAATTTACTTGGTTCAAGATTCAAAACTCAAGTACAAGATTTTGCAAGAAGCACATGATTCCCCATTAGCTGGCCATCAGAGGATATTCAAAACTTATAGGATCAAGGCAAAGGTTTTTTTGGAGAGGGATGAAGAAATATGTTCTCAAATATGTAAATGAATGTAAGGTATGTCAGCAAAACAAATCCAAACTCACATGCCCATCTGGTTTGTTGCAACCATTTCCCATTCCGAAACAAAAATGGGAGAGTATCTCAATGGACTTCATCACAGGTTTGCCCAAATATTTGGGAAAGGATTGCATATATGTGGTAGTGGATAGGCTAACCAAATTTGCTCATTTCTTTGATTTTACATCATCTTTTAGTGTTGCACAAGTGGCTGATGTTTTTTTTAAAGAAATATTTAGACTGCATGGGCTCCCCAAGAGCATTGTAAGTGATAGAGATAGTAGATTCATGGGTTCTTTTTGGAAAGAAATTTTCAGATTGGTGGGTATACAATTGACTCCAAGCACAAGCTATCATCCACAAACTGTTGGCCAAACAGAGAGAGTGAATCAATGGTTGGAAGGGTACCTAAGGAGTGTTGAATATTGTAACTTCTAAGAATATTATATTTGTACTTTATTATTCCGAAGATGTTACATACCTCCGAGGTGATCCTATTATGTATCCGGAGATGTTTATTCCTCCGACGGATTGTGGTAACCAGGGTTATTAGATCCACCATGTGGGGGTCGATCTTGAGTTTATTATTTAGGGGTTATTAGACTTCACTAGGAGAGGTCGACCCCATTAGGGATTTAGGCAGTTGGGAATTAGTATAAGTAGAGGAGATTGCTCCTCACTTATCTCACACTTGCTCAGCTCAGAAAGTAGCGCACTTGTGTTTGAGAGGTCTGCATAGGAGGTAGAGAAGGAGGTCAAGTCTTGGAGCACATCTTGTATTTTGGTTGATCATCTTATTGAGGAAAGCTTTGCTGGATTTTCTACCCCATGACGGTTTCCCAGGGTAATATCTTTGTCTATCATGTGATTATGTTTCTTTCAGTGATCTTGCTAGTCAAATTAGTTTAAATCTAACATGGTATTAGAGCTAGCCTGAATAAGACATATTTCACAAGGTGAAGTTATATTTATCTCTCTCTCTCCCAAAATTAGGTTTTCTGCAAAAGTTGGTATTTTTTGGATTCTAGTTGCATGGCTTAATAGCCCTTCTAAAGATCTATCTTTTGAGCCCTGGATCGAGGTTTTTGGTTGGGTAAAACTCCAGGAAAGTCAAACCCTAGTTTTACCAAGAGTGTGATGAACCAAAAATTCTGTTGCAGATCTGAAAAAGTGAAAAGGTAAAGTTTCTTGGTAAGTACGACTCTTTCTCTTATCTCTTGGACTCCCCCTAGAGAAGATGGCTCCAAACACTAAGCTTAAAGACAAGCTTGAAGGTATAGAGAATTTTTGGGCATGGAAATATAGAATTGGTCTCATTCTTGAAGAGAATGACCTTGCTCAATATATCAAGGATGAAGTTGCAGAACCTGAAGAAGATGAATCCAAAGAGAAGCATAGGAAGGATTTGATTAGGGAAAAGAGAATCAGTGCTGATTCTATTAAAGACCACTTGATTCCCCAAGTGGCATCCAAGAAGACTCCAAAGGAAATGTATGATTCCCTAGGAAGAATGTATGAAGGAAAGAACATCAATAAGAAGATGAACCTAAGAAATCAGTTGAAGAGTACCAAGATGCACAAAGGAGAATCCATTCAAGACTACTTCTCAAGGGTCTCCTAAATCAAGGAACAACTAGATGCCATTGGTGATACTCTTGATCAATATGAACTTGTGATGACTGCTCTAAATGGTCTCACTAGACCTTGGGAGTCATTTATACAAACTATGTGTGCCATAAAAGAAAGTATGAAGTTTGATGTAGTGTGGGAGGATTGTGTTCAAGAAGAAGATAGGGTATCCAATAGAGAAGCCCTTCTCAAGGAGGATGACCAAGCCTTGGCTACACACACTAAGAGAAGGAGGAATCAGTCTCACTTCAAAAGGGATAATCACAAGGAGTCTCAATCTCCACAAAGATTTTAGAAGAAAGGAAGAATAAAATTCTCCTCCTTCCAATGTTTCATTTGTCATAAAGAAGGACACATTGCTAAATTTTGTCCCTCAAAGAAGAGGAAAGATCTTCATTATAAAATACATCAAGCACATCTTGCAGAAGATGAAAGTGAAGAACAAGAAGAAGAGGAAGTAAGGCCTCATAGGAAGAGATACAAAAGATATGAAGAAGAAGAAAGGCCCCTCCCCAAGAAAAGATCTAGAAGAAATGAAGAAGAAGATGCAGAAGAGAATGTCCTATTCTCTGCACTCTCGGGATCTATAACACCTAGAGAAGATACATGGCTTATTGATAGTGGTGCTTCAAAGCACATGACTGGACAAAAGAAAACTCTTTCAAAATTGGAAGAGAAGACTTCTCCACAAAAGGTGTCATTAGGAGATGACTATCAATATCCAATCAAGGGAATTGGTGAAGCAAGTTACAAGCTTGATTCTGGAACATCATTGAAAATGAAAGAAATTTTATATGTTCTAGGATTGAAGAAGAACTTACTCTCTATCTCAGCTCTAGATAAGAAAGGTTACGGGGTTGCATTCATAGATGGACAAGTACTCATGTGGCCCAAAAGAAAATCATTTAAGGATGCAATTGTTATTGGTGAAGAGGAAGGAGGTCTATACAAACTCAGAGGACATCCAGAAGCTGCCCTTGTTCATGAAGCCACTAGTCCTAATGAACTATGGCATAGAAGGCTTGCTCATATTAACTTTAAAGCACTACCTCATGTGAGTAAAGTTGTCATAGGACTACCAAAATTGAAGATTGATCATAATGGCACATGCAAGGGGTGTTCCAAAGGAAAGAAGATCAAGAACCCTTTTCCAAAGAGTGAAACAAAGACCAAAAATACTCTAGAATTAATTCATTCAGATGTATGTGGACCAATGCCCACCACATCCCTAAGTGGGTTTGAATACTATCTCACATTCATTGATGACTATTCAAGGAAGACTTGGATATACTTTCTAAAAGAAAAAAATGAAGTCTTTGGAAAATTCAAAGAGTTCAAGGCCTTAATAGAAAGGACTTTGAAGATTTTTGTAAGGAAGCTGGAATCAAGAGGGAACTAACCACTCCCTACAATCCCCAACAAAATGGGGTTGCTAAAAGAAAGAATGGAACTATCATGGAAGCTGTAAAGACTATGATACATGACCAAGATCTACCCATGTATCTATGGGCTGAAGCAGCTAGGACAACAGTCTATGTACAAAATAGACTATCCCATAGTGCTCTTGAATTCAAGACTCCAGAAGAAGTATTCACAAGAAAGAAGCCTGAGGTAAGTCATCTCAAAATATTTGGATGTCCAGTGTACATTCACATTCCAAAAGAAAAGAGAACCAAGTTGGATCCTTCTGGTAAGAAGGGAATATTTGTTGGATATTGTGAATCATCCAAAGCTTTCAGAATTTACATACCTGGTTTTCATCATATGGAAATAAGTAGAGATGTAACATTTGATGAAGAAGCAGCTCTCAAGAAATCTAGGAAGTGCCGACTTGAAGAAATCTATGAAGAAGATACACCTCCTAGAATCACAGAAGTTGTGCCCATCCATGAAGATGATACACCAGAGGATCATGACATGTTGGAACCACAAGAACCCCCTATTACAAACTTATCTAAGAAAAGAACGCCAGCAT
Source organism: Larix kaempferi (assembly GCA_027924585.1). NCBI lineage: Eukaryota > Viridiplantae > Streptophyta > Pinopsida > Pinales > Pinaceae > Larix > Larix kaempferi. Next base: position 10,887,508 of record BSBM01000150.1, read on the forward strand.
GGGCTAGAGACATTATTCAAGGTGCTGAAAAATATGGAGCTCCTGAAGGCTCCACTAGAGAAAGAAAGAAACCAAAGCTAGTATCCAACTATGTGGCCTTGATGTGTGATCTTGTGGATCAACAACCTACTAGCTATGAAGAGGCAGCTCAGAAGAAGGAGTGGGTAGAAGCAATGGCAGAAGAATACTAGTCAATAATGAAAAATGATGTTTGGAATATAGTTCCCAAACCAAAAGATAAAAGTGTGGTTTCTTCCAAATGGATATTCAAGATAAAACATGCTATAGATGGTAGCATTGAAAAATATAAGGCAATATTTGTATCCAGATGATTCTCTCAGAAAGAGGGAATTGACTATGAAGAAACATTTGCACCAGTTGCTAGGTACACTTCAATTAGAACTATCATGGCACTTTCATCTATGATGAAGTGGAAATTACACCAAATGGATGTTAAGACAGCTTTCTTGAATGGTGTAATTGAAGAAGAAGTGTACATAGAACAACCATAAGGGTTTGAGGTTAAAGATGGGAGAAAACATGTATGCAAACTGAAAAAGGACTTATATGGATTAAAGCAAGCTCCTAGAGCTTGGTACGGAAGAATTGATAGTTTCTTAACAAGAATGGGCTTTACCAAAAGTAAAGCTGATCCTAATCTTTACCTCAAAGTTATGGATGATGAACCTGTTATATTACTGTTGTATGTAGATGATCTATTTCTAACAGGAAATGAGAATCAAATTATCGAATGCAAGAAGAAGATTTCTTCAGAATTCGAGATGAAAGATCTCGAATTCATGCACTACTTCTTAAGTCTAGAAGTATGGCAAGAACCAAAAGGAATCTTTCTAAATCAAGGTAAATATGCTGTGGGGATTCTAAAAAGATTCGATATGTTGGAGTGTAAAGCCATGGCCACTCCCATGGACTCAAACTTGAAGTTATTAGTTGATGACTCTTTAGAATTAGTGGATGTGACTCTATATAGACAAATCATTGGGTCACTGATGTATTTAACAAATACTAGACCAGACATATGCTTTGTTGTAAATACCTTGAGTCAATATCTAGTAGAACCTAGAAAGGTTCACTTAATAGCTGCAAAGCATGTAATGAGGTATCTAAAGGGTACATTAGATTTTGGTCTATACTATCTTGGAAGTCATGAACTTAGATTACATGGTTACTCAGATTCTGATTGGGTAGGAAGTGTTTCAGACAGAAAGAGTACATCAGGTGGATGTTATGGTCTTGGATCTTCCATGATCTCATGATTCAGCAAGAAACAATCTAGTGTGGCCCTCAGTATTGTTGAAGCATAATATATAGCTGCCTGCTCTGGTAGTTGTGAAGCAGTGTGGCTTTGGAAACTATTATCCGGAGTGTTTGACTTAGAAATGGATCCCACTATGATCATGTGTGACAATCAAAGTTGTATTAAGATGACAAAAAATCCAGTATTCCATGATAAGTCAAAACACATAGAGATCCAATATTTCTACATACGAGATATGATGTAGAGAGGAGCTATTAAGCTCAAGTATGTGAGCACTGAGGAACAAATTGCTGATATATTGACCAAACCTCTATCTCGAGTGAAATTTGAAAATTTCCGAGACAAGCTTGGTGTAGTTCAAAAGGACCCTCCTCGAAAGGGGGAGTGATATAGTCACTAATGATGAGATTTCCCTCATCGACAGCAAGGTCAATGATGAGGATACCTGTTTATTACACCTAGATATTTATATGTATGCTTAGGATTCTTATCTGTATATTTAGAATACTTAAATCACTTATATTTCTGATTTTTTTTATTGATGTATTGATGAGGATACATGCTTTAATATGTATACATGTATTGATGAGGATACTTGTATTGATGTATTGATGAGGATACATGCTTTGATATGTATACATGTATTGATGAGAATACTTGTATTGATGTATTGATGAGGATACTATTGATGAGGATGCATGCTTTGATATGTATACATGTATTGATGAGGATACTTGTAGTGATGTATTGATGAGGATACATGTTTTGATGATATGGATACTTGTATTGCGTACTTGTATGACTTGTACTAGTGATGTACTAACAATATTTGTATTGATGAGGATACAGGTGGGGATTGTATCATCCCCGAACTTCGGTCCCTTGAATTGATCTGTAGACATGTGTCTCCAAGAATGAAGTCCTTAGTGAACAGGTGGGGATTGTATCATCCCCGGACTTCAGTCCCCTGAATTGATCCGTGGACATATGTCTCCGAGAATGAAGTCCCTAGTGGACGTGATAGGACTAAATTGTTCGTGAGCACTTAGTTCAAAATGTATGAGATTGGATTAATCATCCTTAGATAGTAAATCCAGTAATTTCGAAAGGAAGGATAGTCTTAAATGAGATTGAGAGTGGATTAATCATCCTTAGACAGTAAATCCAGTAATTCCGAAAGGAAGGATAGTCTTAAATGAGATTGAGAGTGGATTAATCATCCTTAGACAGTAAATCCAGTAATTCCGAAAGGAAGGATAGTCTTAAATGAGATTGAGAGTGGATTAATCATCCTTAGACAGTAAATCCAGTAATTCCAAAAGGAAGGATAGTCTTAAATGAGATTGAGAGTGGATTAATCATCCTTAGACAGTAAATCCAGTAATTTCGAAAGGAAGGATAGTCTTAAATGAGATTGAGATTGGATTAATCATCCCTAGACAGTAAATCTAGTAATTATGAAAGGAAGGATAGTCTTAAATGAAATTGAGATTGGATTAATCATCCTTAGATAGTAAATCCAGTAATTCCGAAAGGAAGGATAGTCTTAAACATGATTGTGATGAGATTGATCTTGGAATTACGAAAGGAAGGATCATGTGTGTTGCAGAGTATGCCAATGATCGTGTGATGACGATGTTGATGATCATGTGATGACGATGTTGATGATCTTGTGATGACGATGATGATGATCGTGTGATGACGATGCTGATGATCGTGTGATGATGATGCTGATGATCATAATGTTGATGACGATGCTGATGATCGTGTGATGACGATGTTGATGATCATGAGATGTTCCAGTAACGGGTTGAGTTACTGATGATGATGTATTGAAGAAAGCTTCCAATGATTTATAGATGTATCATGTATGATGTAGTCGATGACTCCTTGCTCCTGTAGATGTTGTTATAATATTCTTCTAGTTAAGGGGGAGTGTTGAATATTGTAACTTCTAAGAATATTATATTTGTACTTTATTATTTCGGAGATGTTACATACCTCTGAGGTGATCCTATTATGTATCTAGAGATGTTTATTCCTCCGATGGATTGTGGTAACCAGGGTTATTAGACCCACCATGTGGGGGTTGGCCCTGAGTTTATTATTTAGGAGTTATTAGACTTCACTAGGAGAGGTCGGCCCCATTAGGGATTTAGTCAGTCAGGAACTAGTATAAGTAGAGGAGATTGCTCCTCACGTATCTCACACTTGCTCAGATCAGAAAGTAGCGTACTTGTGTTTGAGAGGTCTGCATAGGAGGTAGAGAAAGAGGTCAAGTCTTGGAGCACATCTTGTATTTTGGTTGATCATCTTATTGAGGAAAGCTTTGCTGGGTTTTCTACCCCATGAGGGTTTCCCAGGGTAATATATTTGTCTATCTTGTGATTATGTTTCTTTCAGTGATATTGCTAGTCAAACTAGTTTAAATCTAACAAGGATCTATGTGGGAGAGCAGTAAAAAGCATGTGTAAAATGTCTACACTTGGGTGAGTTTTGCTACAACACCACTTTTCATATGTCATTAAGAATGTCTCCTTTCAAATAATTATATGGTTATCAAGCACTCACCTTTGTTGAGCATATCTTTGGTGATAATAGAGCCCCAAAAGCTAAATATTGGGTGGAAGAGAACCAAGAAATTTTAAATCTTTTGAAAGACAACTTGCAGGTTTCCCAAAATCAACAAAAACAATATGCAGATAAACATAGGGAAGAAAGGACCTTTCAAATAAATGATTTGGTACATTTGAGGTTGCATCCATATAAACAAACATCTTTGAAAAATAAGGGAGCAGAGAATTTAAAACCAAGATATTATGGCCGATACAAGGCAGTTTGGAAGGTTGGGGAGGTAGCATATGAGTTAGAACTTCCAGAAGGAAGTAAAATCCACAATGTATTTCAAGTTTCATGTCTCAAGAAGGCTGTTGGTCAGAAAATTTTCATTTCAGAAGAAAAAAAATCCTCCTTTGGATGATGAAGGTCAGCTCATACTTGTTCCAGAAATTTTTTTGAAGACTAGGGAAAAGAGATTAAGGAGCAGAATTATCAAAGAGTACTTGGTACAATGGAAGGATCTCCCAAGTGAAGATGCCACATGGGAAGAGGAAAATATTTTGCAGCATCCAAATTTGAAATTGCTTGAGGACAAGCAATCTTGGGTGGGGAGGACTGTAATGTCCCCATTCAAATAAATTCATGATAGGAAAATTCCATCAATCCTACTAATTCCCTAGGTTGGATGGAGACATTGGGATTTGCAATAAGGGAGCTAATAAATGATGTTTAGACATTAGAATGGCATAAATATTTAATAAAGTAGCTAAATAAATAAATACAAGGGAAAATAAAACTAGCAATTGATCATGAAGACACATGGAGGGTGTGGGACCCACACAAGCTATATTTTCTATGCCACATCGCAACCTCCTCTTGTCAATTTGAATCTATAAGAAGCCCAACATTCTTGGGATGAGTTGGAAGGATCATACACTTTTCAATATGCATCATAGGTCGAATTGGGATGGAAGTGTAACTCCCATGGAAGAGGAAGAGTCAAATGAGAGGTTCTTGGACACTTGGGCTAGATTCCCTAACCTCTATGACAACAACGATGAAGATGCTATGACACCTATGACAAATTTCAGAGCTGATTGCTGACATCTGAAAAATATGACATGTCAGGCCTAAAAATAGCATCCAAGTGAGTGCTCATGGGAGTTAGATAAGCTCAAGAGGTTCCTACTCGAATTGGTGGAAGGTGGAAGGCTAGGAAGTGGGAGACAAGTGGCAAATCTTGAATCCCTCCCTAATTCAAATTGGATTGGATTTAATGGATGGAATTGGAACCTTAGAATGATAAGGATTTTTATAAAATACAGAGATCAAGTAATATAAGGGCTTTTGATCATTTTCAGAATTTGCATTTGAGAGGAGAGCTAGTGGAGTGCTACTTTACTTGCCTTAGCACCAATTTCAAGGGTGAAAGATTCCCATCCTAGTTGGTAATTGGAAAGGCCTTTCTGAACTTTCATTTGGAGCTTTAATGGAGTCATATGTTGCAGGTTCAAGATATAGGGAATCTTGTGGTCACTTCTAGTTTAGCTTGTTTCTCCAACCATTTCAAGTTTTCTTAACATATTCATGATCCTTGAGGAATTGTGCACTTGGTGAGCTGTTGTTCTCTTTAGGGGAGATTCTAATGCCCCATTCTATTATCATCTGGTGTAAATGATATGTTCTTCATATTCAGAATAGCTTCAGGTCAAATTTCCAAGTGGAACTATGTAAATATGATCATTAATGAGCAATGGTTCCATTTTCCCCACTATGTTGATGTATGCCAATGATATGTTGTTATTTTCGAATGGACAAGTGAACCACTGATGATTTTATGATGTATGGACTGTTAATAATGTGTTATACAAGTTTCATGTCTAGAGCATAAGTTTTTGGAGTCATATTTTTCAGTTTCATAGCATTTGGAGAAGATTGCCTATCATTTCCCCCAAGGTCGAAACTAGTCTTTTGTATCCGATTTGAGAGGCTTGTATTAGACTTAATAAACTGAATGGTGATGCACATGATATCATATTGATGTCCCCTAGATGTCCCCTACTTATGCTCTGAAATTTGAGAGGTTCCAATAGCCTTTGGAGAGCCATATTCAACACCTACCCCTGAGGGAATTGAACCCCAAATTGCTAGTCAAATCCCCTTCTTTGGAAATAATTCAAAGGAGAGTTGCAGAAGATTTTTGAAGACTCTAAATAATCCCTAAACCTCATAATTATGTCCTAATACCATCAATATACCTTCTGTGAAAATTTGGGATCATTTGGAGCCATTTGGAGACCAAGAAACGAATATTAGTCAAGTGTCGAACTAGTGGAAAAATTGAAATTTTCACCATTTTAATAAATTTCTAGAAAGGGACATTACATCACACATCAACTAAGTGACGAAAGATATTGAAATAGTACTGTCGATAATAGCCCATAGTGAGATTATAATAAAAAATATAGTCATGATTTTAGGGATGTTACAATAAAGTGGTTGATTGGAGTAGCAATGATCAAAACCCTAACCATGATTATGGGTTCGACCCTAAACCTTAGTTTTGAACAAAAGAAAGTAAATGAATTACTAAATATGAAAACTAAAACTGTATTGTGTTTAATGTATACATTCATATGTGAACGTAGCGTAGTTGTAGGACTACTATCTAAATAAATATGTTGGCATGTTTGGAAGACCATTTAACTAGAATAACCCATAGAACTTATTATTTATTCATAATATACTTGTAATTGTAATATATATATATTTGTATTAAAAATATTTTATAATATACTTGTAATATATATATATATATATATTTGTATTAAAAATATTTTATAATATACTTGTAATATATATATATATATATATATAGAAAAGAAGATTAAGATATTACAAAGAGGTCACTAAACTTAGAAGATCAAAATTATTTCTTTTGGCATTGAACATTTCCTACAACTGACTGGAATGAAATGATATGTCATCTTTGTGAGACTCAGTGTTGAGAATGAAATTATTTCCCGTAAGTTCATATGAACCACGGGAATCCGTCCTCCGGCGTCGCAGTGGTGGTGGAGGCTCCACAATGAGTGGGGGTAGTTTTTGCAACCTCCGAGACCTACGAAGAGGTCGGTCCTCCACAATTATATAAAAAACAAACTAAGTATAAAAACTTAGTGGCCACTAAAATGAATATGGAGCAAACAACATACCACTAAAAATTTCCTAAGTGATCAAAACTAGGCAAACAAAGCTAATACTCTCAGAAGCAAGTCTAGGATGATGAGGGCCCAGAACAAACTAATAGAGTATTGATGGTCAGTCACACGACGTCCAACGGAGGTCCTCTGGGTGCAAGAATTTGAATCACCAAACCGCCCTCCCGGGATTACTGCCAAAGGGTTACCTTCCGCGTCTGTCTGAGGTGAAGTGGAAATACCCTTCCACTCTACCTGTGAAGAGCCCTAGGGTTAAGATACTAAGGGTACCACAAATACGAAAATACTTGGGGGAACAATCATGAGCCTAGCCAAGACGCATGGGTAGAGTAGAAAATATCAAAATCCAAAATCACTTAAAAAGTACTAGTAGACCCCTGTACGCGAATCAGCTATGGTTTATGTTTGAAAGGAAAGTGAGGGGGTATCCTCAGTAGTTCCAGTCGCACACAGCCTATTGCTTAAATCTAGTTTGTGTAGAGCGTTCCCATGATATTTTGATATACATGGGTTTACCTAAGAGATTATCTTACTACGATTATTGAGTAATGAAACTGATTTTGGGTAGTTTAAGGTGATTTACCCCAAAACCCTAGCCTAAGCTAGTTGATGTTGTGTCATACCTAAAAAGAAAAAGTTGCTAATTAATTTTATTAAATTTTCTTTTTAGAGGCTACTTTTTACTCAAGAAGGGTAGTGATTTATGTGGAATGGTTTAGATAGAAAGCAAAGTGTGTACGAATAATGCTTTTAAAACTTCACAAAGACTCTTTTTGCTTTTTCGTTTATGTTTTTCAAAACAAAAAATAGGCAATCCTAATTCTTTTTTAATTTTTCTTTTAAATTTTCAAAGCAAGACAATCTATGCTACTTCGAAAAATGATGATAAATATTACTACTAAGCTACCAAATTCATTTTTTATCTTTTCTTTTATTTGCAAAAGAAAATGAACTTGAAAGAAGGAACAGGCAAGATATAACAAAGGTGTGGGTAAAGATAAAATACCTAATGGCTTAAACCAATTGAATCAAAAGACCAAAAAAGACTTGACCAACAGAGTTGTTTCAATATAAAAAACTCTAGGTTTGGAACAATGTGTAAAAGAAGAAAGGAAAACATATGCGTGCAATGGAAAAACAGACCAAGAGGCTGCTCCTAAGCACCAAAACCAAGAAAACACCTGTCAAAAAAATAGGGTAGGCAAGCAAACCAAAGGTAACTCTACCGCCACACAAACTCAAAGGAAAAGCTATCAAGAAGGCTTCAACTAACTCAGAATGACCTGAACAGAAGTTCAGAAGGTACCTAGACTATCAAACCTTTCAAAAACCACCCAAAAGACTCAAAATGAGATCAAAGCCTAAAAAATAAGGCAAAACACAGTAAAAGTGCGCATGTATTGCAACAAACAACTAACGTTGAGTGTGTAGGTCTGTATCAGTGCAACACGCATCTAGGGAAAAAAGTGTGCTACTGTGACTGGCAGAGAGTCATGCACAACTTCAAAAAGGTTTAAAAAAATAGAAAAGACACCTAAAACAAGTGCTGAAGCAGGTAAAGAAATCGAAAGGACTTCAAAGAGGTAAACAAGACTCAAAAAAGACAAATATGTCTTAGTAATTAGTCAAAGATACAAGGAAAATGCCAAAAGTAGACCCAACAACCTAGAAACCAAACCCTAGTGTAAGGCTTAGAACTACAGGAAAAATGTGCTTTTGTCTGGTATAGAAACCAACACCTGCAGCAAAAAGTGCGCGACTATGTTTCACAAAAACTAGCGCACGAGGCAGAAATTACCCTTCTATATGCACAGAACATTAGCGCACAAGGACTTAAAGAAATAAAAAGAGCTTTGCTCAGCCAGAATGAAATGAATCAAGATAAAAGGAACAATAAGGTAACCTATAAAAAACCTCTCAGAAAACATAAAGACTGCATAAACTGAAAGAAAACCTAGCAAGGTCCCCTATAGCAGAAACAACCGGTGCTCCCTAGCGGAGTTGCTAGTTCTATTGTGCAGGATAATACTTTATAGTGAGGGAAATGACACTACCAACTTCCATGGGGTGACAGGTAAATACATTCATGTTTTGCATCAATTATTACAAATGGAAAGAGATTAGGATTCTGAAAGTTGTACCTTGTTAACGATGGCTGGTCCTAGCTTTCATCCAATCTTCCACAGAGATGAACCTGCAAAACAAGTTAACCTTCCTCAGCGTATCTTGACTGTAATATATATAATGGAATTGAAATCGATTAATCATTAACTACAATCAGATATTCAATAAAAGAGACATTTCATTGGGATGGGAAGGGTATTTCCACCTTTTATTGTCAAAGAAATGTAGATAAGTACAGATATACTTGATATGTCCAGACACTTCTACAACCGAGTCCTGGGCTCCTGCTCCTCACAATGACTTAATAATTCCTCTAGTGTAACAACGTCTTCTCCTTTCTTCATTGGCCTCTCCCTCATGGCTTCCCCTTGTATTTATGGGACAAGGCTGGAAGTTAGATTCGTGACGTAGTTGAATAGGGAGGTTGGAGGAGTTATAGAACCAACCTCAACTAATCCCAATTCGTAATCTTAACATGTTTTTTCCATTCATCTTAACATGTGCACAAGTATCATAATAGTAAACCAGCATTCAATATGCAACTTTTGTTCTTTACAACTAGCACAAACATCTTTTGAGGTAAGTGCGTGGGTTCTCTTCAGAAGAACCAACGTTTAGAACGCTAGATGTCAGTGGAAATAGTAGCGCACACATAGTGAAAACTGTAGAAAAATATGTTTTTCACTTGAAGATGTGTGATCTCAGCAATAACTCATCCAAGGTCAATCTAGCTCTTCCATCCATAGTTTCCTTTTGTGTGATCGACAAGGCAATGTGATCACGGACAGAGAAGTGCAGATTTGACCTATAACACACCCTATAGACATCCAAAAAAATTCAGAAATGAAATTGAAAAGTACATCCAAGAACTCCTATATTTGGGACTCATTAGACCAAGCTCTAGCCCTTATGCCTCTTCAGTAGTGTTGGTGAAGAAAAAAGATGGAACCTTAAGGATGTGCATAGACTTTAGAGCTTTGAACAAGAAGACAATCAAGCATAGGTATCCTATTCCTAGAATTGATGAGCTAATGGATGAGCTATTTGGGGCAAAATATTTCTTCAAAATTGATCTTAGATCAGGTGACCATCAAATTTGAATGAAGGAAGAATATGTGCAAAAGATTGATTTTAGATGTCACTATGGCCACTTTGAGTTTCTTGTTATGCCTTTTGGATTAACTAATTCTCTAGCCACATTCCAAGCATGCATGAATAGGATCTTCTGAAAGCAGCTTAGAAAGTTTGTTTTGGTTTTCTTTGATGACATTCTCATTTACAACAAAACTTGGGAAGAGCATTTGCATCATTTAGAGGTTGTGCTGAAAATTTTGCATGAACAATCCTTGTTTGCTAAGTTGTCTAAATGTGAATTTGGGATGAAGGAACTCTTGTATCTTGGGTACATTATTGTACAAGGAGTGAAAGTGCACATGGAAAAAAAAAGGGCTATCCTTGAATGTCCAACACCAAAAAACATCACAGAATTAAGATGCTTCATTGGAATATGCACCTATTATAGGAAGTTTGTGAAAGGGTTCTCCAAATTGAATTCTCCACTCACTGATTTGACAAAGGAAGATGCTTTCAAATGGGATGAAGAGGTTGAAAAGGCCTTCCAAAAAATGAAAGAGGTAATGATTAGTTGTCAAGTACTTGCATTACTTGATTTTACTAAACCTTTTGTTTTGGAATGTGATGCTTTAGGTGAAGGGATAAGGGCTATCCTAAAGCAAAATCAACACCCTATAGCCTTTGAGAGAAGAAAGTTGCAGCCACATGAGAAGCTTTACTCCATCTATGACAAAGAAATGTTGGCCATCATGCATGCCTTGGCCAAGTTTAGACAATACTTGGTGGGAAACAAGTTTGTGGTGAAAACTAATCACAATAGTCTAAAGCACTTCCTCACCCAAAAGGACCTTAATGAAAGGCAACAAAAGTGGGTAAGCAAGATCTAAGCTTTTGTTTTTGATATTCAATATGTAAAAGGAAATAATAGCATTGTAGTAGATGCATTATCTAGAAGACATTCCTTTTCTCTCAGGTATAATGTTGCAAAAGATTGGAAAAACATGCTAATAGTTGAATATGCCAAAAATAGTTTTTCTTGTGATGTGTTAGATGGGGTCAAAGGGGATGATAAATACAGGATTTTGAATGGGATGATATACTATAAGGGAATAATTTATTTGGTTCAAAATTCAAAACTCAAGTACAAGATTTTGCAAGAAGCACATGATTCCCCATTAGTTGGCCATTTGAGGATATTCAAAACTTATAGGAAATTAAGGCAAATGTTTTTTTGGAGAGGGATGAAGAAATATGTTCTCAAATATGTAAATGAATGTAAGGTATGTCAGCAAAACAAATCTGAACTCACATGCTCAGCTGGTTTGTTGCAACCATTGCCCATTCCGAAACAAAAATGGGAGAGTATCTCAATGGACTTCATCACAGGTTTGCCCAAATATTTGGGAAAGGATTGGATATATGTCGTAGTGGATAGGCTGACCAAATTTGCTCATTTCTTTGCTTTTACATCATCTTTTAGTGTTGCACAAGTAGCTGATGTTTTTTTTAAAGAAATCATCATAGTGCATGGGCTCCCCAAGAGCATTGTAAGTGATAGAGATAGTAGATTCATGGGTTCTTTTTGGAAAGAACTTTTCAGATTGGTGGGTATACAATTGACTCTAAGCACAAGCTATCATCCACAAACTATTGGCTAAACAGAGAGAGTGAATCAATGGTTGGAAGGGTACCTAAGGATATATGTGGGAGAGCAGCAAAAAGCATGGGTAAAATGGCTACACTTGGGTGAGTTTTGCTACAACACCACTTTTCATATGTCGTTAGGAATGTCTCCTTTCAAATAATTATATGGTTATTAAGCACTCACATTTGTTGAGCATATCTTTGGTGATAATAGAGCCCCAAAAGCTAAATATTGGCCAAGAAATTTTAAATCTTTTGAAAGACAACGTGCAGGTTGCCCAAAATCAACAAAAACAATATGCAGATCAACATAGGGAAGAAAGGACCTTTCAAATCAATGATTTGGTATATTTGAGGGTGCATCCATAAAAACAAACATCTTTGAAAAAGAAGGGAGCAGAGAATCTAAAACCAAGATATTATGGCCCATACAAGGTAGTTCTGAAGATTGGGGAGGTAGCATATGAATTGGAACTTCCAGAAGGAAGTAAAATCCACAATGTATTTCATGTTTCATGTCTCAAGAAGGCTGTTGGTCAGAAAATTGTCATTTCAGAAAAATTAAAAAAAAAATTAAAAAAAATGAAAAAATAAAAATAAAAAAAATCCTCCTTTGGATGATGAAGGTCAGCTCATACTTGTTCCAGAAAAAATTTTGAAGACTAGGGAAAAAAGATTAAGGAGAAGAATTATCAAAGACTACTTGGTACATGGAAGGATCTCCCAAGTGAAGATGCCACATGGGAAGAGGAAAATATTTTGCAGCATCCAAATTTGAAATTGCTTGAGGACAAGCAATCTTGGGTGGGGAGGACTATAATGTCCCCATTCAAATAAATTCATGATAGGAAAATTCCATCAATCCTACTAGTTCCCTAGGTTGGATGGAGACATTGGGATTTGCAATAAGGGAGCTAATAAATGATGTTTAGACATTAGAATGGCATAAATATTTAATAAAGGAGATAAATAAATAAATACAAGGGAAAATAAAACTGACAATTGATCATGAAGACACATGAAGGGTGTGGGACCCACACAAGCTAGATTTTCTATGCCACATCGCAACCTCCTCTTGTCAATTTGAATCTATAAGAAGTCCAACATTCTTGGGATGAGTTGGAAGGCTCATACACTTTTCAATATGCATCATAGGTCGAATTGGGATGTAAGTGTAACTCCCATGGAAGAGGAAGAGTCAAATGAGAGGTTCTTGGACACTTGGGCTAGATTCCCTAACCTCTATGACAACAATGATGAAGATGCTATGACACCTATGACAAATTTCAGACCTGATTGCTGACATCTAAAAAATATGGCATGTCAGGCCTAAAAATAGCATCCAAGTGAGCGCTCATGGGAGTTAGAGAATCTCAAGAGGTTCCTACTCGAATTGGTGGAAGGTGGAAGGCTAGGAAGTGGGAGACAAGTGGCAAATCTTGAATCCCTCCCTAATTCGAATTGGATTGGAGTTAATGGATGGAATTGGAACCTTAGAAGGCTAAGGATGTTTATAAAATATGGAGATCAAGTAAGAGAAGGGATTTTGATCATTTTCAGAATTTGCATTTGAGAGGAGAGCTAGTGGAGTGCTACTTTACTTGCCTTAGCACCAATTTCGAGGGTGAAAGATTTCCATCCTAGTTGGTAATTGGAAAGGACATTCTGACCTTTCATTTGGAGCTTTAATAGAGTCATATGTTGCAGGTTCAAGCTACAGGGAAGCTCGTGGTCACTTCTAGTTCAGCTTGTTTCTCCAACCATTTCAATTTTTCTCAGCATATTCATGATCCTTGAGGAATTGTGCACTTGGTGAGTTGTTGTTCTCTTTGGGGGAGATTCTAATGTCCCATTCTATTATAATATGATGTAAATGCTATGTTCTTCATATTCAGAATAGCTTCAAGTCAAATTTCCAAGTGGAACTATGTAAATATTATCATTAATGAGCAAATGGTTCCATTTTCCCCTCTATGTTGATGTATGCCAATGATATGTTGTTATTTTCGAATGGACAAGTGAACCAATGATGATTTTATGAATTATGGACTATTAATAATGTGTTATACAAGTTTCATGTTTAGAGCATAAGCTTTTGGAGTCATATTTTTCAGTTTCATAGCGTTTGGAGAAGATTGCCTATCATTTCCCCCAAGGTCGAAACTAGTCTTTTGTATCTGATTTGAGAGGCTTGTATCGGACTTAATAAACTGAATGGTGATGAACATGATATCATATGGATGTCCCCTAGATGTCCCCTATTTCTGTTCTGAAATTTGAGAGGGTCCAATAGCCTTTGGAGAGCCATATTCAGCACCTACCCCTGAGAGAATTGAACCCCAAATTGCTAGTCAAATCCCCTTCTTTGGAAAGAATTCAAAGGAGAGTTGCAGAATCCTTTGAAGACTCTAAATAATCCCTAAACCTCATAATTATGTCCTAATACCATCCATATACCTTTTGTGAAAATTTGGGATCATTTGGAGCCATTTGGAGACCAAGAAACGAATACTAGTCAAGGGTCGAACTAGCGGAAAAATTGAAATTTTCACCATTTTAATAAATTTCTAAAAAGGGACATTACATCACACGTCAACTAAGCGACGAAAGATATTGAATAGTAATGCTGATAATATCCCATAGTGAGATTATAATAAAAAATATAGTCATGATTTTAGGGATGTTACAATAAAGTGGTTGATTGGAGTAGCAATGATCAAAACCCTAACCATGATTATGGGTTCGACCCTAAACCTTAGTTTTGAACAAAAGAAAGTAAATGAATTACTAAATATGAAAACTAAAACTGTATTGTGTTTAATGTATACATTCATATGTGAATGTAGTGTAGTTGTAGGACTATCTAAATAAATATGTTGGCATGTTTGGAAGACCATTTAACTAGACTAACCCATCGAACTTATTATTTATTCATAATATACTTGTAATTGTAATATATATATATATATATTTGTATTAAAAATATTTTCTAATATACTTGTAATATATATATATAGAGAGAGAAGAAGATTAAGATATTACAAAGAAGTCACTAACCTTAGAAGATCAAAATTATCTTGTTTGGCATTGAACATTTCCTACAATTGAGTGGAATAAAATGATATGTCATTTTTGTGAGACTGAGTGTTGAGGATGAAAAACACTTGTCTAATTAAACGTTAACTATCATCACCATCATCATCATTATATTTATATGAGAGTAAGTTAAAAAATGAATCAAGTCAAATTTTCCATATATATATATATTTTAATTTCAAATATTTCTAAATTTTAATATCATGGTCAAAGTTAATGATTTAAAACTAAAACTTTTAAATAAATTTATAAACTATAAAAAATAAAAAAACACACACACATATATATAATTAAATGCATGTGAATCATCTTATTGATTTGGGCAATTTCTTCTAAAAGCACATAGTCTCAATAAATTTTCAATAATAAAAAGTACAACCAGCAATAAAAAGTACAACGAGCAGAATGTATACATTCACATATAAATAATGAAAAATAAAAGCCAAATTAATAAAAAGTCAGCTTAGTTAATATATTTTTGGTCTAATTTTTTTGGTATTCTCATTGGAAGTTATAGCTAATAATTTTGGTCTAATTTTGTTAGTATTTATGTTGAAAGTCTTGTAAAAAATATTAGCATCACATTTATTAGCTATGGAAATTACATAATTTAGATGGTATGGAGGTATTTGAAGATGCTCATTTACCAAAAAAATAATTATTAGATTCCACTCAAAACCAACAATAAAATAAAAAACATAGAATAAATAGACTACTCCTATCCTAATAATTATTGCCAACCAATTATGCAACGGTAATATTCATGGCAATGGCAATATGTCTGCACACCTAACTCTATTGGGCCCCCATAAATACACATAGTCTCAATAAATTTCCAATAATAAAAAGTACAACGAGCTTGCCCCATTGTCAATACAAAAAAATATTTTTTATCTTTCTTGTTCTTTAATTCAAAATGCAAATGCTAGTTTAGTCCTTCGAGTAGAGTTGAACACATTTCCGATCCCAAAACTCCTCGTGAGGATTGGGGAGGTGATCCACCTGCAACTCAAACTGGTTTTATTTGGCCTAATCCACTTGAAGATTGTGTACGTTCAGATATAAATAATGAAAAATAAAAGCCAAATTAATAAAAAGTCAGCTTAGTTAATATATTTTTGGTCTAATTTTTTTGGTATTCCCATTGGAAGTTATAGCTAATATTTT
This sequence comes from Larix kaempferi, assembly GCA_027924585.1. Lineage (NCBI taxonomy): Eukaryota > Viridiplantae > Streptophyta > Pinopsida > Pinales > Pinaceae > Larix > Larix kaempferi. The sequence continues at coordinate 10,903,672 of BSBM01000150.1, forward strand.
TGGTCTAATTTTGTTAGTATTTATGTTGAAAGTTTTGTAAAAAATATTAGCATCACATATATTAGCTATGGAAATTACATAATTTAGATGGTACGGAGGTATTTGAAGATGCTCATTTACAAAAAAATAATTATTAGATTCCACTCAAAACCAACAATAAAGTAAAAAACATAGAATAAATAAACTACTCCTATCCTAATAATTATTACCAACCAATTATGCAACTGTAATATTTATGGCAATGGCAATATGTATGCACACCTAACTGGCAATATGTATGCACACCTAACTCTATTGGCCCCCCATAAATGTACATAGTCTCAATAAATTTCCAATAATAAAAAGTACAACGAGCGGAATGTATACGTTCAGATATAAATAATGAAAAATAAAAGCCAAATTAATAAAAAGTCAGCTTAGTTAATATATTTTTGGTCTAATTTTTTTGGTATTCCCATTGGAAGTTATAGCTAATATTTTTGTCTAATTTTGTTAGTATTTATGTTGAAAGTTTTGTAAAAAATATTAGCATCACATATATTAGCTATGGAAATTACATAATTTAGATGGTATGGAGATATTTGAAGATGCTCATTTACCAAAAAAATAATTATTAGATTCCACTCAAAACCAACAATAAAGTAAAAAACATACAATAAATAAATTACTCATATCCTAATAATTATTGCCAACCAATTATGCAACGGTAATATTTATGGCAATGGCAATATGTGTGCACACCTAACTCTATTGGCCCTCCATAAATGTTAAATATGAAGTTACATAATATTTGCCCGCATAACTCTTACGGCTAAGTTTACTTTCATTGTGTTATCACTGGAATAGGGAGGGGAGAGAGTCATAATGTGCCTATTCTCGAGGATGGGGAAGAGATCGCCCAAGACGAAAGTGAGAAACCTGACAGACAGGCCTATTGAGATACAGATAAGGGTAGGCTCAATTCTCATGGAGGTCTACACACTTAAACCCGGTTGCAGTAAGACGCTGAACTGCAGCAAGATATACAGCAGCTATGCTCCCCGACGCAAGAGCAACTTCTTCGACGACGGAAGTTGCGAGCCATACATATGGATACACAGTCCCACTCACGCTGCTAAATATTCCATGCCACCCATGGCTCCCCAGCAGCAATACATCAGTCTCCATGACCTCCAAGAATGCTTGGAAATGAAGATTTGTATGGATGGTAGAGGCGGCACTTTCTCTGTACGCAACATACCCAGAAGATCAGAATTTCTTGAGGTCAGGCTATCTCTCTACCTACGCAGTGTAATATATTATTTAGGTTACAGCTTACCGGTGCTGAGTTTATTCAACCAATCCAATACTTCAACATCTCTCCTCTTCGACATAATTTTAGTGTTTTGAAGTTGGCATGTGAACTCTGATACCCTATAAAAAGGTTTGTAGTTTGGTCAAAATATATAGATATTGATAAATATTTGAAACCAAACACATAGTTTTATAATCTTATTATGGTGATTAATAAACATTATATTTAGAGATGTCATTCTTATACAAACAATACTAATTGATTGCATAATTACATTTTAAAACGTTACTTTTCTCTTATGTCTTTATGCTTTTGCATTTTATGTGAGATCCCTCCTATGCTCTCTGTTCTCCACCCTGTTTCGTTTCATTGTGAGAATTACCAGAGCTTATCTCCATTGCTGATTCCCTCCATCCAATAGGCATGGAGCAAGGTCAAAGGTTGATTTTCTTCCTTTTCTGTTGGATGAGCAATCTAGATAAGAATCACCCCGAGTACCATGAATTTTCCGATAATGAAAATGAAATCATTAAGGTATCTGATTCTATGTCGTTCACTGCAGGACAACTCCTGGATGGCATAGCTTGGATTCAGGATATATTTTATTCATACCTTTCACTTGGCTGTTGAGCATACTGTTGTTTTTCTACATAACAGTAGAAGAGAGGCAGAGAGCGAGATTGGAGAGGCCACTGCAATGTAGGCAGTTTGAAAGAAAATGTCTGCCCAAATATGTTTTTATGTCTTCGTCATGGCTGCGCTTGCTAATGTTTGGAATTTTTCCATAACATGGTTTTAATTTTCGTTCTTACAAGTTATGAACCGAGATGGCATTCTCTGCATAATCCTTGCCAATTTGCTTTTCGAGTGCAAGATTCTGGTTTAAATAGCATTTTTTCGTTCACTGATCACAGTTTTATGTTTCATGATTGTTTGATTTAATTTTTCAAATAATATGAAATGGAAGTAAAATTGTTTTGAAAATATGAACACTAGTACAATATTTTAATGTATAACATTTGTTTACAATATTTTAATGTATAACATTTGTTTTCAGACACGAATTTGCCTAATCTGTGATAGAATTTTTAGAATCTCAAATAACATTATTAATCCTGTATAATTTGGATGTTTCGAGGGTTTTCCAGGTTGTTGAATTCATCTAAATGTTTAGAAAAACGATTTGATCAACACAAATAGTGCGGATGTTTATTTAGACTGCTTCATATATTTGGATTCCGACCAAGTTTTGGCCGAAAGAACAAAATCGTCGCACTTTTAGATGGCTTCAGTTGAATAACAATTAAATAGAAAAAAATATTAGATAAAAAAATAACACCAAAAGATCTTTCAAATTAAATTTAATTAATTGAAAATAATTATATTATATTATTAATTAACACTCTAAGAAAATATTACAAACCTTTGCAAACTAATAATATTTTATTACAATATATAAAATATTTATACATTAAATCATTAAGCAGTTTTGTGGTTTAATTAATAATTTTTACATTTTATTAAACAAAACAAGATAAAAAAAATTTAACAATAAACACTCCACACATGAAATATAAATAGTTATATAAAAATAGAAAAGAAAAGGCAATAAATGAATGGCTCGCTATTTATAGGATCAGAATATCAAGGGAATCATTTAAGAGATGTGATTTATTAATAATAAAATATTAAATTATTCGTTGGTATTAAGAATGGGACATGCAATTATTAACTATAAAATATAACGGAATAAATATAAATAGTTATATAAAAATACAAAAGAAAAGCCAATGAATGAATGGTTATTTAATGGATTAGAATATTAAGGTAGCCATTTAAGAGATGTTATTTATTAATAATAAAATATTAAGTTATCCGTTGGTATTAAGAATGGGACATGGAGGCTCTATCAAGTGTCAAGTGAGATAGGTAACTACACTTCTAATTAGAAATGTTGATTAGAGATGTTATTATATTTAAAATACATTTCTCATTTTTAATTATATACTTCTCGTTAGAAATGTTGATTAAAGATGTTATATTTAAAGTAAACTTCTCATTAAGAGCGTTATTGCTTAATTTATATTATACCACACATAAAATAAAATATGTTATATTTATTATTTGGTTAATTTTAATGATGTACAAGCTTATTTTTAAATGGTCATCTTTAGGTCATACAATTTATAATGTTATGTTATTTTTCTTTTTAATTTATTTGGTTCTTTATATTTATATTTCTATTTTTTAAATAAATTAAAATTTTAAATTATCTAATTTATTTCTTTAATAAAAATTTTAGATATTAAATATTTTATTTTTATTAATCTGAAAATAAATTACCTTGCTCAGAGATTTTCCACATCAAACACATTTTAACATGTATGAACAAATAAGTTTTATTCAAAATTCTAACGGATGATCCTGGGATAATTGGCACTTAAATCGCCTCATGTGGGGGACAGAAAATTTTCCCGCTAGGTATAGTTTTACTCTCTTTTGTTATTTTTTTTGGAATTTCGACGATTTGGATCGTCTTAAAATGGGTCAAAATCTTTATAGTCACAGTTCCATGACATAGTTCTATAGTAAATAAGGTAGAACTACGATTTGACCAATTTTTATAATCAAATTTAAGGAACAAATCACCAAAAAAACATGACAATTTGAGAAATTGAAAGTGAAAAACTAATGACATGTTAGTATCATAACTTATCAATAATTAAACTGATCAAGCATTTTAAATAGAAAGTTAGTATTTTTTTCAACTTTGATTGTAATGTGAAAATCCTCACAGCAGATCTAAGAGATGATGTGTACCTCACAAGAGTAATTATGATTAGGAAGGAAAATAGAAGAAGAATGAACAATATAGTATAATGAGCAACAGAATAATATGGTACAGTAGAACTCGGATAGAAGCAATAATACTTCACACACACTAATTAATTAATCACAGTATGAACAAATAAATAGTACAATGGTAGAGAAGATTCGAATGCCTAAGGTGGCAATTCGAATTAGCCTCTCAGAGTGATCATAAGATCAATAGAGTGTCATTGGAGCACAACTAGGTGTCCTCATGATCATCGGAGCACAACTAGAAGTCTTCATCATCATCAGTGGAGTCATCAATGCTCAAGTAACTGTCAACCATCAGTCAAACTAACTCTGGTAGGTGTAACTGAGTGTAACTCAATGTAACTAAGTGTAACTGACTGTAACTGAGTGTAACTAAGTGTAACTGAGTGACAACTGGACTGGTAGGTGAAGAAGGGCGAGTTGCTCCCTAAAATCAAGGAAGAAGGGCGCATTAAGAAACTGGAGGGCTAAAACTTAAATAGTGAGAAGCTCCCGGGGGCTGGCTAACTGAGAGCTAAGTGCTGGACTGATGACTGGGATGCATGCAAAATGCATGCAAACCCTAGAATGCATGCAAACCCTAAAGGTGCATGCATGACTGAAAATGTAAATGATCAAAATACTAGTGGGACTAGGATGGAATATAGGAATATCCTAACACCCCCCCTTAATCCATCCTAGGCCCTGGTAACTAAGACCAAAGGTCACCCAATACAATGAATAATAACAATCAATAAACCAAGGAAGTGGAAAAATTTCATGGGAAACATACCCCCTCCTAAAAAAATAGATTGTAAGGCACACATAAAAATAAATGCTCCAAACTCAAGCATGTGTGATGCTTGGTCATATGTCTGGAGGTATCTTCTTCTTGGGAAGAAGTGGATCATGCTCAAAAAGCATGTGCTTGTACTTACTCTTCAAATCGAATGTAATGAGAACAAGTCCAACAGTATGAGAATGATCCTTGAACCTGTGATTCGAATCAGCTGAGGTAGGATCAAATCTGTGAAAGTGCATATAGTCTTTTGTCTTCTCCTTCGAACCACCATGGGTGAGATTATGCCAAAAATAACTATTACATGTTTGCTTGAAATCAAAATCAGATTTAAGACTTAAAAAACAGTTTCTTGAGATCTCCTTTGAACCAGCAGGGGTGAGATCAAAACTATCATATGCATGAGAAATTATCCCAAGCAGTGATTGGTTAGAATCCAAATTAGATCCAAGACTTGAATCATGGTTTCTTGAGATCTCCTTTGAACCATGAGAGGTGAGATCAAAACCAGTAATTGCATGAGAATTTATCCCAAGCGAATGGTAATGGCCATAATCTTCAATAACCTTCTGAAAGCATGAATTTATGATCATATAGTAGTATAAAAAAGGAGATAGCTGGAGAGGAGCGAATGCATTACCTTCAGTAGTTGTTTTGACCTCTGAAATAATCATGTGATCATGATGAAAACCAACAGACTCTGGTGCAAGAGAGGATTTAGGACTTTCTGCAATATCTAGAGTGTGAGCTGGCACAGAAAGAGAAGAAAGTTTGAGCATGAGTGGAGAATTTGCAAGTTCTTTGTCAACAATTTCAATATGAGATGATACTGGTTCATGATCTGAGAGATCATCAAGGGGAGCGAATGCAACATGATCTAAGAGACCATCAGGAGGAGCGAATGCATCATGATTTGAGAGACCATCAAGTGGAGCGAATGCATCACCTTGCTTGCTTTTGAAGGGATTTGGACCAAATCCATCATTCTTTTTGCTGAATCTTTCATCCAAATGAGCCCATAACTCTTTTGGAGTTTCAATATCAATGATGGTCGGGTACAATATGCAATCAGTCATAGTAAGCTTCATTCTTCCAATGTGCATGTCACCTTTATTCAACCATTTAATCTTCTTTGTAGAGGATTCGAACTCTCTTTCAAAATAGCAATCAAAGAGATCATGGCTCTTTAAATATGCTATCATTTTTGGTTTCCATTCAACATAGTTGAGTCGAGAAAGAGGAGGGATTTCTTCTAAATTCATTGAAGATGTAGAGGACTTGCAAAAACAATATAGAATCACTGCAACTGCTACTGCTGCAAAAATGCAGATTCTGCTGCAACTGCTGCACTCGAAATCTTGGTAATAACCTGCAAAAAACTCTCAAGAATGGAGATAAACAATACTCTCAACAGGCTTTGATACCATGTGAAAATCCTCACAGCAGATCTAAGAGATGATGTGTTCCTCACAAGAGTAATTATGATTGAGCAGGAAAATAGAAGAAGAGTGAACAATACAGTATAATGAGCAACAGAATAATATGGTACAGTAGAACTCGGATAGAAGCAACAATACTTCACACACACTAATTAATTAATGACAGTATGGACAAATAAATAGTGCAATGGTAGAGAGGATTTGAATGCCTAAGGTGGAAATTCGAATTAGCCTCTCAAAGTGATCATAAGATCAATAGAGTGTCATCGGAGCACAACTAGGTGTCCTCATGATCATCGGAGCGCAACTATAAGTCTTCATAATCATTAGTGGAGTCATCAATGCTCAAGTAACTATCAACCATCAGTCAAACTAACTCTGGTAGGTGTAACTGAGTGTAACTCAATGTAACTAAGTGTAACTGAGTGTAACTGAGTGACAACTGGACTGGTAGGTGAAGAAGGGCGAGTTGCTCCCTAAAATCAAGGAAGAAGGGCGCATTAAGCAACTAGAGGGCTAAAACTGAATAGTGAGAAGCTCCTAGGGGCTGGCTAACTGAGGGCTATGTGCTGGACTGATGACTGGGATGCATGCAAAATGTATGCAAACCCTAAAAGTGCATGCATGATTGAAAATATAAATGATCAAAATACTGGTAGGACCAGGATGGAGTATAGAAATATCCTAACATGTAAGTCATTAAATCTACATATAAATTCATGGAATATTATATATTTCATATAATAAGATATATTTTTATTTTTTTAGAAACCCATAGTCCAAATAATGTTTAAAATAAAAATTTCTTGTTCCATTATTATTAAAACCATAATTTTTTATTTTTATTTTTTATTATTTTTTATCTATATTTAAAAAATAAAGTTCAAAATACAAGTATTTACCAAAAAAAAGCACTTTCAATCCAAAATATAATGGTATTCAAAACAGGTATCTAATGAGAACTCTCCACAGAATCATTTACTAAAATGAAGGTATTGTCACATCCAAAACATACATTAAAATTACAATTCTCACTTAGAATGCATTCCAAAATCATAAATATGATTTTAATTTTAAATGAATTTGCATTCCAAAATCATATATATAATTTTAATTTTAAATGAATTTTTAATATAGTATTCACTATTATACAAAGAGTAAAATTACAATTCTTACTTAGAAGGCATTCCAAAACGATACAAATAATTTTAATTTTAAATGGATTTTTTAATATATTATTCGCTATTATATATATAGTATAGATAGATTATATAAAAATTAGAAACAGGTTTTTTATTTCTTTAAAAAAATATGATTTTATTTTTTTTCAAATTAAAATTACAAGATTTAAAATAATTCAAGTAAACAAAATTGCCTTAATAAACCCAAAATAATAAATAATAAAGTGTCAGATATTATATCAAGTTTCTTCTCATAATTAAATGGCTATATGATATAGCCATATATATATACCAAGCAAGTGCCAAAAGGGTTATAATAAACCATTGAAGAAAAAAATGGAAGTAAGTGAAATTGTGTCAAAAAGTAGTCATGATATCAAGTTTTATAACTATAAAAAAAAGAAAAAGAAAAAACATGTTTAAATTCATAAATTAAACCAACCTTTAACTTTAAAATAAACCAATCCCCCAAGGAAGAAGAGATTACTTAGACAAACTAGTTGATCCTTTGAAAAATGTGATTGAAAGGTAAGTTATTGAAGGCATTTTCTAGTTTAATTATCTCATCCAATATATGTTATAAATAAATTTTCCTCATCTTATATTCCCACTTTACACATTTGATTACCAACATTGAATCACCATAAGCCTATAGAGAATATTTCCCATATTTCGTTGTTAATGTAAGAATTGTCCTTAAATCCCAAAGCTCTAATAGATTGTTAGAACCTTGACTAATGCCCACTTTGAAACTAATAGAATGAACCTATGAGATATGAATATCCCACCAACACTGCCTATTTGATGTTCTCCATGTGAGGCTCCATCGAAATAGGTCCAAGCTTTGATTTTTTCAATAGTCTCTTCCTTATTCATTATTGGAGTTTTAATAGTTATATGTTTCTTGAAAGAACACATTATATTGATTCCTTGTAATGCCATAGCCAAAGCATGTACCATTTTGTCATCAAAGATAAATAAATTTACTGACAAACATATGCTCCATGCCATAAGAAGTGGTATAGCTCTAAAAAAAATTCTTTCCACGGGATCACACCACATATTTGGTCCCTCTTTAATGGAATCCCTAGTCCATATGCCGACATGAAAATGATACATGTTACCTCAATCCAAACCTATTGAGTGTATGGGAAGCTTGTGACCAAGTGGAAATTTGTCTCATGTACCTCCCTAAACCTACAAAAACACTATGTTGGAGAATGTCCCAAGTTGGGACTTTGTTATTAAGAAGAATATTCAAATGAATATTTGGGATTTAGAAGGACATTTAAAAATTCCATATCTCCTTCCACCACCATTTAAGTGCTTCAAGGAAACCTACTCAATAAAATCCTTATATCCTTCCTTTGGTGTGTAATTTTTTTTTACCAGAGGAGATAGTCCTCCTCATATTTATTTATTAATAAGATTATGTGAATATTATCAATATAAATCTCACAGATATAATTTTCCTCATCATTGAATCCCAAAACTCTTCCATTCATCTAAGCATGCATCCAAATAGATTTTTTGTTATCATTGGCCACTAGTGACATAGTGGAAATTCCTCTAGTCATAGCTGTAAAATCATTCAAATAGATAGTCCAAATATTCTTCCACATTCAATGATCCGCATGCGCCCAAGTGCGCAAGGGGGACAACAGTTCGATTGAATGATTCGGTTCTGTTATGGCGGAAGCATAAGAAATAAAATAAGCAAAGCAAGAATACACTAAACAGATAAACACAAATACACATAGACAATATGCAGGAATGCGAACTGATATTCTCTATTACTGGAAAATAGATAGATTAGATAAGATCGATCCGATGTATATTACAATATTATACATGCTTATATAGAATGCTAAGACGCTTGGATTCCTTCCCGTTACGTTCAGTTACAAGAGAAGTTAGAACGGTTTCGGAAGTTCAACCATTAGAGTCAACTGGAAGACATAGAGACAATCTGTCATAGTGCGACAGTCGTAAGACGCAAGTTGGTGCTACATGTCAACGTCTCGGAACTGTTGAGGTCACTAAACTTATCGAAGTTGCTGACTTTGTCAAAGTCGTGTCGAATTCAAAACTTGTCGAAGTTGTGTCAATGTCGATGACTTTTCGCAATCGATATTAGCATCCGACAATAATGCCAACTATTGAGTGGATCAAACCTCCTTCCTTAAGAAACAATGGTCCCCATTGTTTGCTCGGTCATGTGAGGAAACTTGTCGGTCATTTCAGTAGTAGAGTACCACTTTCCTTGGGATGGGAGCTATCCGACTTTAGCAACCTGAAAAAAGGGAATTGTGTTTGTCCTTGTATGGTGTACTCGTCGTCCCACAATGGTGTCGCAATGAAGAGGCTCCTGAACATCTGGATGGATGTCTTCGGGTTCTGTTGTCGGTAAGTCGTTATGTTCCAATGGTGGTGCATGGTATGGTCGAAGTAGATCCACATGGAATATTGTATGCAGACCCATGCATGCAGGAATGTCGAGATGGAAAGAGTTTTCACCAATCTGCTGAACATTACTGTACAAACCATATCGCATAGGTTTGAGCTTCTTGTATGGACCGGTGAAGCACTCCTTCTTGAGATGTAACTAGACCTTATCCCCAATTTGGAATGAATGAGGGATACGATGCTTGTCGTGTTGGGCCTTAGCTTTCATGCTTGCTCATTGCAACATTTCCTGTGCATGCTTCCAGATGTTGCAGATATGATATCAAAACTTCAGGGCTTTATCAACTTCCTGCTAGCTATAGTCGGTGTCGGGGTTCGACTGTTTCGAGGAGCTAGTCAAGTCGATAGGCGATGAGGGTTGAAATCCGTAACCGATCTCAAATTCACTCTTTCCCGTAGAGTTTCTCTAAGCACGATTGTAACTATGTTGTATGTATGAAAGAATTTCATCCCATGTTCGTCAATGATTTTGGTTGTACATGCGAAGTAGTGGTACTACTAAGCGATTCACAACTTTCCTCTATCCGTTGGTTTGAGGATGGAAAGTTATCGACAATGAGAGTCATGTGTCCAACTGTTTCCCTAGAGTCTTCCAAAATATGCTGACAAATATGGCATCTTGGTCAGAAGTAATGGTTGTTAGTAAACCAAAGTGTTTCCAAACATGTGTGAAGAAGAGTTGACCGATCTGCTGCGATGTCGTCGTTTTCTTGCATGGAATGAGAATGGCCATCTTGGAAAATATGTTGACTACTATTAAGATCACATCATGCTGATGTCTGGTAGTAGGATATCCCGTCAATTAGTCCATAGAAATAGATTCCCATTGTTTACTAGGAACTGGCAGAGGTGTGTACAATCCCTGTCGTCGATTAGGCGGTTTAGCAATGGCACAAACCACGCATGATCAAATGTACTTGTTGATGTCAGTTTTAAGTGTAGGACAAAAGAAATACTTCTGGAGGATAGCAAGTGTCTTTTCTACTCCAAAGTGTCCCGCGGTCTTGCTGTAATGCGCGTCCCTAATGAGCTGCTTTCGATGCTCACTGATCGGTGCACAAAGTTGTCCTAGCTTGTATAGCAAGGTGTCTTTCAGGAAATAGTTGGAGGTCGATGACTTGTCGATCTATAGTTGTCGATAGACTGATGAAAATCCATTGTTGTCCTAATAAAACTGAGGCCAAGTGGTCGTTTTGTATCCTTGCATACTCATCATTGTGAAAAGGAGAGTAATGGGTGGTCAACTTAGCTAATTGGCGACAACGTTAGCTTTACCTTTCCGATACTTAATCACCAACTGGAATTGTTGTATGTAATTAATCCACTTGAGTTGTCAAGCCATTTGTAGTTTCGATTGGGTCGGAGTGAACTGTAGAGGCTTATGGTCAGTGAGGATGACTGTTTCCTTGCCAAGTATGTAATGCCTCCATTGCTTGAGAGCTTGCACAATGGCGTACAGTTCTTTTTCATACATCGAATATCTTCTAACTGTGTTGTTAAAATTTTCGGAATGAAAAGCAAGTGGGTGACGAGACTGAGTGATTACTGTGCCCAAGGCATATTCCGATGCGTCTATCTCAATCTCAAAGGGATGATGCAAATCAGGTAACATAAATACTAGTGCAGTGCAGAGCTTGTGCTTGAGTTGTTCAAAAGCTTCTTGTTGTGTTAGTGTCCATTTGAAGAAAGTATTCCCATTTCCTTTCGTCAATTGATTCAAGGGCCAAGCTATGTGACTGAAGCCAAGTATGAATCGTCGATAGAAATTCGCCAAACCAAGAAAAAATCTTAGTTCTTGAATGATGTGAGGAATGGGCCAATCTTTGAGGATTTGAACTTTGTCTAGATTGACGTGAACTCCTGGAGAGTCAATTACATACCCCAAATATTTGATGCTATTCATCGCAAAGGTACACTTGTCCATGCTCAAGTAGAGTCGATGTTGCTGGAGAGTGTCGAGGACTTGTCGAAGCTATTCAATGTGTTCTTCCCATGATCGACTGAAAACCAATATGTTGTCGAGATAGAAAATGACACATTTGCCTATGAAAGGTCAAAGAATGTTGTCCATGTATCACATGAAGGTCGCAGGTGCATTGGTTAAGTTGAAAGGCATGACTAACCATTTGTGACATTCCCAATTATGTGAGTTACTGAAGTAGTAAATTTAAATTTTCTTACCATACTTCCATGAGTAAAACAACGATTAATTAAATGAAAACATTCATCATGCATCATCAATTCTACCTATGAGACATTCTAACATTCTATATGAGGATACATATTCATAAGCAACTAAAAATCTTAATATATATTAATATAAGACGCATGAGGAGCACAACATATAAACAACCAAGTTATCATAACTACACAATAAAGGAGACCCTTATTAATCAAATAAATGAGACTACATGAGACTACAATTCAACTACTCTACCATGATACCTTCATGTAAGGTTTAAACATAATATAAGGAACCAAACAAAAGCAATAGTACATAACCAACATTTTACCAAGAAGCATTTGACACAACCAACCATCATAACCATCATGATCATACAAGAGAGAGATGATATTTCACGTTGTTCGCCCAAGAGGGGCTACGTCCACCAGAGGGTCATATCTTATTATTATTCATCAATTCAAGGGGTACAATCTATCATTCAACAATTTCTTTCCACTTGCACGGGTCTCTCTTTATAGAGAGACAACATAATAAAAAATTCCCAAAATCTAACTTGGGCAATATCGGGTTTTCTTCCCTAATGTTCACCAAAGGAACACAACATTGATGTAGGGAGTCAATCCCAAACAAATAATACAATTTAAGTCTTAAATCTGGTGCGGGTCCACACATCCTTTCTTCTACAACTCTAAAGTAATTCTTAACTCTTTTATTTCTAACAAGATAGATCCCATCAGAGGGTAAATTGATGAGAGGTTCTACTAGGATCTAACATGTAACATAATAATTCTTGAGACAAGACAAGTACTACTATTTTCATAAATAATAGAAGGTACAAGCCTAAGTATCTTGTCTTTATAAACTCTATATCCTTTACATGACATGCTTCCCTACTTATTTAATTTGGAAATAATACATATAATTGTCCAAGAGTGAAATTGCAACTTATATATACATCTATATAAGTCCGATATAATCCAATTTACCAAATGTAGAAATATTATACCTACTTCGTCTCATATCCCTATTAACCATTGTATTTATGATATTATCAGAAAATAGTCCTAGTCTATGTGTAGTTCAAATGCATCAACTAATTTATAATGATACACTTAGATCAAACTATTGTATTTATGATATTATCAGAAAATATTCCTAGTCTATGTGTAGTTCAAATGCATCAACTAATTTATAATGATACACTTTAATCAAACTTATGTGAACGTAATAGGACTTCTTATATCCTAACTCCAACATATTACAATTTAAATAACAACAATATAGTCCTCATATATTGCAGCCACCTCCCTATTTACCTGAATATATTTTTATAAGAGGCTCACTATCTGACCAGTAATAAAACATACACAGATTGAATTCTACTATGTCAATGATGCACACATCATTTCATTATGTAGACGACAAGATGTGGGTGAGAATACAAACTCGGTCAATCCATAATACGCAGAGGTCACATTAGACTGAGGTGTTAGGCCTAACTTTCAAAGGTATATCGATCAATAAGATGCAGATACCACATTACTGGAATTTAAATTATATGACAATAAGAAGAACAACTTGCACCCACTGAATATGTATATATATTATATAAATAATAAACATAGGTTCGCTAACGTCTATCCACGCTTCTACCGCACATTAAGCAGGGATTGATAATCCGACTGGCAGCAATAAGTTGAACTTGTGGTTAATGAGGGTCTTATCGGTGCAAAACCATCTGAGAAGGAGGAATTTAATTTGAACCTATGTGATGGAAAGACCTCTATTGGATGCAGTTCGACTGACATTTTTCCTCCTTTAGATCGGCGCTCTCTCTAAATAACAGAGTTTTAAGGACGGATCTACACCTTTCCAGGGATCGATATGATCTGAGCATAAATATAAATACTCTTTCAGCAAAGAACAAATGCAAAATATAGAGGAAGGTACCCTGATCTCTGTTCCCACCGGGCATAAAAACGTTTACACAGAGATCGAGGTTCAATACCCGCAGAAAGAAATTGAAATCGAATGAGACTTCTGTGACAGCCAATGCAGATCATAATATTGAGATCCCCAAATAATAATAGGATGTGACCAGAAGTAAAATATGCAGAAGGAAAAGTACCGTGATATTCCTGAGCGTGAGGGAGCTGCCAAAATGGCGCTATGGTCTACATGGTTCATAAATAAAATATGCAAAAGAAGAACACCATGATCTTCCTAACAACCACCCATCTGGGAAGGGAGTACGAATTCAACATGGTAATGATAGGGAAACGGATCTACAACCTCGGCCGAACAGATAATCCGCTGGAAGAGAAACGCGATTACAATAGAGTAATGTAGATACAGAGGTCTATTGGACTCTTTTGCAAAAATGCGAATCATATACAGTAAACAACCTATGAGAAATACTTCACTCCAATTCGTGCTGAGTTGATCAACATCAACCTCTGAATTCCCGATACAGAGGTTTCCCTAAAAGAAAACCATTGACTAAGAACGCCTAACGCATTTCATCCAGCAATATATAATATATATTACACCCTACAGGGGCTGCGCCCATCCTAATAGCTGCATGATATTCAAACACAATTATAAAAAAAAAGAAACATCATAAGAAGTTAGCAGAGAACAATTATGGCTTATCCTCCGGCGATCCAATTCATGACGGCACAAAATTATCAATGGCAACTGGGATCAATCCATATGGGTCATTCCTTCCCGCTGGATTGTGCAGACGCTACTAATACAAATCTCCCACCGAAAGAGTTAATGGGACTCCCCCTACTCTTCCCTCTTCTCTTCTTTAAGAAAGAGGGTCTCGTTCTCCATGTTGTAACACGTGGTAGGCATACCAAAGTGGTGTGGATACAAGTGGTAGCACCGGTCCCTTAAGGAGACAAGCTCCCTGATTTTCTCAATTTACCTAACTACCCATGACTCGAGTAACACTTGGCCAACTCTTTAGTTAGAACGGCTAGGTAGTGCGCCCTCTTAAAATACACAAATATAGGTATTCCTATATTTATCTTGTAATATGTTATCTCCCTTACGTTATTGTATCGTAGAGTTAAATAAAGAGTTCTCCTTAGGTAGAGGTTGGCCAAGCCTTACCTTCAATTGTCTAGAGCTTTAGTTCATATTATCTCATAATGGTCCAAATTTGTTTCTTTAGAACCTAATAATAATTAGAATTATGAAGCTTATTTGTGACTAAATAAAAGTTACTTAGTAAGGTCATAGGTCCAGTGAGTAGTAATTCTCACACAAACTTATAACATAGGACTAACAAAAAAAAACAATACTTAATTACATTTACAAAATAAATAGGGAGTAAAAAAAGTGGGATGTTACATCATTCAAACAATCCTTCCTTGCTATTGAAAGCAGTTTTCCACATATCTGTGAGCTCGATTGGAATCTGATGACACCCCTACTTGAGGTTGATCTTAGTAAATAATTTAGCACCTTTCAGACAGTCGATGAGCTCGTCTATCTGCGGTAGAGGGTAGCGATTATTTACCGAAATTGTTTTGAGTGCATGTTGTAGTCGAGGGGGTTGCATTGTTACCAATGATACATATTATATATGAGCAAGCACACAAGATATAGGTACAATAGACAAGAAGATGGAGAGAACACAAGCCTTTTATTACTTAGCAAGATGCAGAATAGTACATATAAGAACAGATCTAATTTAACTCAATGGGTCGGCTCACCAGCCTATATATATGTTTTACATACAGTTATATAATTACTTGTTGGTTCAACCGACCGACCTAACCTGACATGTTCTGGTCGACACAACTGTCAACATGTATTACAATAAGTCGGGAGGAGGGCCTAGTCGATAGGCTGACTAAGGCTCCTCCAACATCTCCCCCACCTCAAAATCTTTCTTCGTCCCAAAGAAATGAGGAGATGAAAAGAATTGTCAAGTGTGAAAAAAAAAATGTAGTTGTTACTGTTGTTCATGACTGGATTTGGATGTTGTTTGTTGCTAGACACAAACTTCGATGATGGATTCGGCAGCGACAGACAACTGGTGCTGAAAATATTCACAGGTGTGCAACATATTTTGAATGTCTATGGTTAATGTGGTTAAGCTCGACAAAATTTCCATTTTATCTTGTGTCGACTTGTTTTGCAGATGGATCAAGTCATGTCCAAAGAGGTTTATTTTTTCGTCGGCAACAGTAAGCAGTCTTTGAAGATAAGGTCGGATCTTTTCAATTTTAAAGAGGCTAATGCGAGCTTGAATCATCCACTGTTCTTCATGTTTTTCCAATTTTTCCAGCTTTCTATTTTCCAGGACAATCTGTGTGTCAACAGTTTGAAGAAGTGTTTCGTCCATGGTATGTCATTGCTGGTGTAGTGTATTGAGTAACTCATGCGTCCTTTGTATTTCTTTAAATACTTGTCCATAATGAGTGTACCAATTTCTCAATACTTCAGATACTTTGGTTGCTTCCTGGGTATATTGTGTGAGTAGGATATGAGCCTCTGTGAATGTTGTATACTGAGTTTCTATCAAAGTTGATGTTTCTGCAGCCAGGTCGCGTCGGTTCTTGGGCAATTCGTCTTGCAATGTCGACACGACACTTTCGAAGAGTTGATAGAGCGGACTTGTCGTTTTGGAACTCGATGGTAGCAGGACGACTTGCTGCACTAAGTCCTGACACTTAGTCAAAAATGATGTTTGTTCCTCTTACAGTGTCTACATGAGATTTTGATTTTCAATTCTTCTATGCCACTATTCTCTGGTGATAGCATCTGCAAGCCTATTAGAGGAAATTTGAGGTCTAAAATGGGCCTTATAAAAACTTGTGCCATGGATGAGTTGGCTTTCTCATGGATGAGTTGGATTTCTCAAACCAATAGAATTTCAATAACTTTGGTCAACCATTATGGTTGAGTTGGACATAATAGGTTAAAGATGCCTGTGTGTCTTAATTTTATTTGACAATAGCTAACTTCATATAACCCTCACCTTGGTTAAGATTTTGAAAAGTTCATCTCGAAATATGATAAATATACTTGAAGTAATAAATATATAATATTTTATATTATCACTACTTCTAATTTTGTTAAAATATAAATCTCACATTAATTAAGATGATAGTGGAGTAATTTTAAAATAATAAATATACTTGAAATAATAAATATAGAGTAATTTATATTATCACCACTTTTAAATTATTTAAAATATAAATCTAACATTAACTATTAACTAAGATAATAGTGGAGTAATTTTGAAATAATAAAAATATTTATATAATTAATCTCTTAAAAATAAAATAAATAATATTTAAAAAAAATATCATAAAAAAAAATAGGAGAGAGATAAAATAATATTTCACTATGCTAGTGATAACTCTCTCCTCCGAACTCAGAATTTGATGCTTTTGGTACCATTGGAAAGGTCGCGGCGATACATTTTCAATGGTACCAAAAACATCAAATTATGAGTTCATAGGAGAAAGTTATCACAAAAATAGCAAAAGCTTATTTTATCTCTCTCCTATTATTTTTATTTATGATACTTTTTAAAATTTATTTATTGTTATTTAAATAATAAATATAGATTAATTTTTATTATCACTACTTCTAAATTATTTAAAATATAAATCTCACATTAATTAAAATGATAGTAGAGTAATTTTGAAATAATAAAAATATTTATATAATTAATCTCTTAAAAATAAAAATAAATAATATTTAAAAAATATCATAAAAAAATAAGAGAAAGAGAAAATAAGATTTTTCTATTTTTGCGATAACTTTCTCCTCCAAACTCAGAATTTGATGCTTTTGTTACCATTGGAAAGGTCTCATCGACACATTTCCAATGGTACCAAAAGCGTCAAATTCCAAGTTCAGAGGAGAAAGTTATAGCAAAAATAGCGAAAGCTTATTTTATCTCTCTCCTATTTTTTTTATTTATTATACTTTTTAAAATTTATTTATTGTTATTTATATGAGATTAATTTTATAAATGCTTTGATTATTTCAAAAATACTCCACTAGCATCATAATTAATGTTAGATTTGTATTTTAAAAGACTTCAAAGTAGTGATAATATGAAATAAAATAAAAATAGTGATTGTTTATCTTTAGTTTTATTATAATTATAATTTTATTTTTTTTAAGTTTTAGATTTTATTAAATATATAAAAAGAAGCAGTGGTACATTTACTAAAAAATTAAATAAATTATAATATAAATTTAAAAAATTTACCACTATCATTTACTATGTATGCACAAGAATCTAAACCTTTCATTATTATTTTCAACCATAATCTCTTAACTCTACACCAACCCAACATACTTGTCAACTACCATTAATGAGATATTATAGGTTGACCTTCACTAAATAACACCTTTAACTTAGTGTGACGTGGCATATTTGTAGTGTGATGTGGCTTTTTTTATTATTTTTCTTAGGAGGCCCATTTTCGATCTCAAATTTCCTCTAATAGTAAGTCGAGTTCCTTCTGTGTTGCTTCTTCTAGATCATATGTGGAGATTGGCTAGAATTGGTCTAGATGTACTCAAAGATGAATTTATTGCTGAATGTTTTCAAGGTGCTGTTATTTCCTTTGATTTTGTCTCTCTTTTTCTTGTCGCATGTTTTCTTTTCGTTGCTTCCTCTTTTTCTTTACTTGTGAATTATCGGTAACCTCTGTCAGTGGTGCCGGTTCTTTTTGTTGATCAACCGCTGCTAGTGATTTATTTACATCTGCTTGTATGGTGGCGGCGACTTGTGTTGTATGCACCTAGCTAGCTGGTTCTAATTATGTTCTTGTTTCTTCTTGTGCTGAAGTATTGACTTATTCTAGAGCTACTGTGTTTGATTCCTTAGGTCCTTTTGTTGCGGATTCCTCTGGTGTTGCGATCTTTGTTTCTTCTGCAGTGGTTGTGTCAGCTATTTTTGCTGGATTTTCAATCTTTTCAGCACCTGAATTTGGAGTAGTTCCATTGGCATGGGTCGGGGATAAAATACTAGGGTTGACTTGAGCCGAAGGTGAAACGGTCGGCGACGAAGGGGGATCTTCATCTACTTGTGGTGGAGGAGTGGGTTTGGGGATTCCAAGCAGAAACATAATGACTTGGGGTGACAAGACTTCAGGGATCAGTGTTTCTTCTTCGACAGGGTTATCAATTTCTAGTGGACTTTCTAGTAGATCGACTAAATGTCAAGGAGGTGCTGGATCTTCTATCGACGGGTTGACTAGAAAGGAAATGAAGGATGAGGTTTCTCGGGATACAATATTACTGGTCGGGTCTTGAGGTTTATTTCTAGTCGTGTTTGGTGAATTCCGATCACTTGTGGTGCTGTGGTTTTGGTTGGGGATGGTGGGTCGGTTATGGAAATGTTGGGAGGAGCGGAATAGGTCAAGAAACTGGGATCAGTGAGGACATTAAATTTGGTTGATAGGTTTTCGGCTCCTCATCGGGAGCACTTCGACTCTTCTTTTCTACTTGTCGGTCTGCATGATTGTTTTTTTTTTGTTTCTCCAGTATGATGTCAGTGCGCGATTTTTGTCATGTCGTGTCAGCCAGCAATAGGTCTTCCAGGTCAAGGATTTCTTCCATCATGTACTCGTTGGTTCGATCTTTCTGGTCGATGTCTGTCATCTCGTCGGTCTTGCGTCGAGTTATTTTCTCTGCAGTTGCGTTCATTTCCTTTTCCATAATTAGTCCTCTAGTCTCTCATCATTATGTAGTTTATACAACTTGCTGTTTGAAATATTGCTTATAATTTTTCTCTCTGAAGTTGGTTATAACTATTTTTTTTAATGCTTCATGCCTTACATCACTTCAGTCGGGATCCATTAACAAGTTTCTTGAAAACACTCCCCTGTAGCATTTTTAGTTAGACTGAGCTGTTTGGATTGATGTTCTCAGCATTATATGGACCCATCCAGTATGTGTGCAACTTCTTTGGTTTACCCTTAATGCGGTTATTATATAGCAATGCTAAGTCACAAACTGATAGATTTTCATGCTCGATATTTCTATCATGCCATGCTTTCTGTTGTTGTTTTGTATTTCTTGGTGTTGTATCGCTATCTTTCGGGTCTCGTCGAGCTCCGACAGTTGAAAAAGGAGTTCTTTTCTTGCATCTTCGACATCAATATGTAAAACTTCGGTAATTCTTGGAGCTTGTTGTTGAAAGTGCAAGGGGACGACTGCTTCTTGACCATATACAAGCACGAAAGGGGTCTGTCCTGTCGTTATTTTATATGCTATTCTGTATGCCCATAGTACAACAATTATCTTGTCGTCCCAATCATTTTTAGCAATGTTGCACTTTTTTGTCAACCCTTTGGTAAGTGTTTTATTGAATGCTTCGATGATGCCATTTGATTGTGGGTGATAAGATGCACTTATTCTGTCCTCAATTGCAAATTATTTTGTAAGTGTGTCAATATTTATATAGGAAAAGTGGGTACCTTGGTCGCTAATCAATGTAAGTGGGAATTCGAACCATGTACTAATATTTTCTTATATGAATTTGGCAGCTACTTTGCTTGAACATGTTTCGACCGGTTTTACCTCTACCCATTTGGTGACATATTACACAACAGTGATGATATAACGTGCACCTATTCAACTTCCAAGCACTAGGAAAGGTCCAATAAAATCAATTTCCCATATTTCAAATGTTCAACTTGGATTTACGGGAACAAGTGGCATTTCTGTGCTTGGTAGAGGTGGGCCCATTCATTGAAATATATCACATTTACTTACAAAATCTTGTCAGTCTTTATGGACTATCGACCACCAAAGTCCAGACTGCAGAATCTTTCTCGTTGTGATGTTAGCGTGATAGTGTCCTCCTGTTGGTCCATAGTGTGCTTCCAAAAGTATACTCTATCACTCGTGTTCAAGCACACATCGTCGTAGTATGTCATCTAGGCCAAGTTTATAAAGGAATCCATTGATGAGTGTGTAAGGTGCAGCTTTCATTGCAAGAATATTCTTTTTCTTTTCTGGCATTCCTTCTAGAGCTCGTCCATCCTCTAGGAATTGTGCAATCTACGCAATTTCCAAGGGGACAACTTCAATTCTAAGCAAGTGTGCATCTGGTAGATCATATTCTATTCCTATTTTCTTCTCCGATGTCGATTCATGACAAGTAGTTTAGGCCTACATTTTCCTTCCCTAGTCGAATTATGACTTCAAATTCAAATTCCCAGAATAACAATAACCAACAACATAATATTCCATGGTGCAATGGAGTATTGACTAAGTACTTCAATGCTTGATGATCGGTGTAGAAGATAAAAGGATTATCCAATAGATAGTGACAGTATTTCTGCAGTGCAAATACCATGCCTAATGCTTCTCTTTCTATTATGGAATAATTTCTCTTTGCTTTGTTCAGATTCCTACTATTGAAAGCATTAGGGTAATCCATTCCATCATCTCTAGGTTGTGTCATGATTGTGCCGACCGCTATGCCTGATGCGCCGAGATGAACATGAAACTTAATCAACCAGTTCGGGAATCGAAGAATAGGCACTTCAACAAGTTTTCTCTTCAGGATGTCAAACGACGTGTTGCACTCATCAGTCCACTTGTACTCTCTATTTTATTTCAGTAATTCCTCCAGGGGATACGTCATGTCAGAATAATGTCTGATAAACTTTCGGTAGTATCCCGTGTGGCCTAATAGGATTCACACTTGCTTAGAATTGACTGGCGGATTCAGGTTGAGAATGATCTTAATTTTGGAATAGTAGAATTTGATGCCTTCTTTACATACTACATGGCCCAATAATGTTCCGATAGGAGTTACGAAGATGCATTTCTTTATGTTCAGTGACAGTTGGATTTGTCGACAACTTTCAAGCATTAACCGGAGCCATTTGCAATGGTATTTCAGCATGGAGAAAATCGTCCAACCATCAAAATAGACAGCCATAGTTTTGTAGATGTATTCCTGAAAATATTTGATGACAATACGAGAAAAGACAGATGGTGCATTCTTCAGTCCAAAAAGCATGACTTTATATCCGAACGATATGAATTCACACACGAAAGTGGTCTTCTTCTGATCTTATTTAGCAACAGGTACTTGGTTGTACCCAAAAAATCCATCCGTGAATGAATAACACTCATGCCCTGCAACCTCACTAATCATTTCGTCAGCGAAAGGAATAGGGAAAGGGTTTGTGAGTGTTACTTTGTTAAGTTCGCGAAATTCAACACAAATTCAGAGTAATGTTAGGTCATGCTTCTTCGGCTTGACGACCATCGGGCTCACCCATTCTAACTGATCAATAGGATATATGATTCTTGCTACAAGCATACTATCGATCTCCTTTTTGACAATTTCTTTATATTTATGCGCGAGTTTGTAATGTGTTTTCTTTACTGGTTTGGGGTATGGTTTGATATCAATATTCATTTTTCCCATCTCCTATACAATTCCTTTCAAGTATTTATAATCACATGTGAATACATCCTAAAATTATTTAAGGAGGATGGTGATCTCTATGGTTTTCTCTTCATTCCAATAATTGCCAATTTTTGCCATTTTCGGTCTGTTGTCATTAGATATATTGACTTCTTTGATTTTTACTTTGGCATCAATCCACTATGGAGCTTGGCTTTCATTGATTGGTCTTTCACCTCTTTCATCTGCGTGAATGCTGGCGGGAAATATTTTTTTGATAATATTTTTGGGTCTTCTTTCTCCATGGTCTCCACTTTGAAAGTTGTTTTGACTGGCTTCGGCATAGCTGGATGATCTTATCTCCACTGGAAAATCTTTTTGATTGTTTTCTCTGTTTCTAATTGGAGTCATGTCGAATGCTGGACTTATTTCCACTGAATGTTATGGTAGACAACTGTTTGTCGAGCAATTAGCTTCTTTTCTGCTGGTACTGCATTTCCTGTCGGTTGCATAATTTTTTTGATTTGGTTGCTCTCCTCAGTCAGCTGCTCATCCTTTGGAGAAAATTGGAAGTATTTGATGAAATTTTGTTTGAGTTCTTTCCAAACAAAGGTCTCTCCTCTTGCTTCTTACATTTTGTACCATTTATTTGGAAAATCGTTGAGCATGTTTGGGAAGAGATGTGGCCACACTCTTTCATCTTTATAACCAACTTCTTTCCTCCAAACCTCTCAACAAAGTATTTTGATGCAGTAGTCCATGTTTGGAGTCTCGATTGATGTGTGTCCCACCATCTCGCAGCTTGTCCTGTAAACATCTCGAACAGACTCTGCAATCTCCCTTGTTCTTCGACATGCTTTGAAACTCCCTCGACATGTAATGACAGAGATTGTCATTGCTTCTATCGCAGCGCAATAATATGTGTCGGTTAATTTTTCACTAGTGCAAGAGTCAGATATTCACGAATTTTCCTCTCGAATATCTTTGGAATGGTTGAGATCAAGAAGAATTTCTTAACTTTCTTTTTAGAGATGGCTTCGACTGTCTAGCATTCTTTTGCTTGAAGTTCATAATTTTCCATTTGCTAGTTGTAAAGTTCTATGTCGGAGTTATATCCAACTGATGCAAGATCTCCAAGGTAAAGTTCTCCTCTTGAATTTGGTTCAACATAATCTTCGTTGTTGTTTACTTGATATAGCTGTCTTATATCATTTTCATCATCCATAGGTTCTGACCATGTTTTTCCCTGAGTTGGGAAGATTGGTACTATCACCTTTTTGTTAGGATATTCCTATACTCCATCCTAGTCCTAGCATCATTTTCATTATTTGCATTTTTAGTCATGCACGCACTTTTAGGGTTTGCATGCATCCCAGTCATCAGTCCAACACCTAGCCCTTAGTTAGAAAGCCCTCGGGAGCTTCTCTCAGATCATTTTTATCCATCCTAGTGCTTAGTGTGCCCCTTCATGCAATTGCATGCATCTCATGTGCCCTCTCACCTACCACTCAGTTGCACTTCAGTTAATTGAGTTATCATCAGTTCTTTCCTTGATTTAAGGCTAGACTGACTCTCAATTGACTGTATCACTCTGATGGATCTCCAGTGAGACTAGACTTCCCATTCTGACTCCAGTTAGCTCCTCATGCACCCTCCACTGAGCCTCCTTTTTTTAGTTACACTCAGTTACACCAACCACACTCAGTTAGACTCAGTTTGACTGATGGTTGACAGTTACTTGAGCATTGATGACTCCACTGATGATGAGATAGACTACTGGTTGTGCTCCGATGACACTCCAGTGATCCTTTGATCACTCCATGAAGGCTAATTTGAATTGGCACCTTAGGCATTTGAATCCTCATGCATTGTACTATTTATTTTTCCATATTGTGATTAATTAATTAGTGTGTGTGAAGTACTTTTGCTTCTATCTGAGTTCTACTGCATTATTATTCTGTTTCTCATTACATTGCATTGAACACTCTTCTTCTATCTTCCTACTTCATCATAATTAATCTTGTGAGGTATACATCATCTCTTGGATCTACTTTGAGGATTTTCACATGGTATCAAAGCATGTTGAGAGTATTGTTTATCTCCATTCCTGAGAGTTTTTTCCAGGTTATTATCAAGATTTTGAGTGCAGTAGTTTCTGCATTTTTGCAGCAGTAGCAGTTGCAGATATTCTCTATTGTTTTTGCAGGTCTTCTACAGCTTCAATGTATTTAGAAGAAATCCCTCTTTCTCCATTCAACTATGATCTTCTTTCTCCACTCAACTATGATGAATGGAAACCGAATATGATAGCACATTTGAAGAAAAATGGTCTCTTTGATCATTGTTTTGAAAGAGAGTTCGAATCCTCTGAAGAAGAGAATGACTGGTTAGATGAAGGTGGAAGAGCTATTGCAGCCATGATGTTTGCTATGCCTAAATGGATGTTATATGACCTCCCTTATTTTTCATCACCAAAAGAGCTATGGGCTCACCTGGATGTAATATTTGGCAGACAAAATGAAGGAATTGGTCCAAACCCTTTCAAGAACAAGCAAAGTGATGCATTCTCCCTCCTTAATGATCTCATTGATCATGAACCAGTATCAACCATATCTCATATTGAAGTTGTCCAAAAGAAGAAGAACTTGCAGATTCTACACTCATGCTCCAAATTTCTTCTCTTTCTGTGCCATCTCACACTCTAGATATTGCAGAAGGTCCTAAATCCTCTCTTGCACCAGAGTTTGTTGGTTTGCATCATGATCACATGATTATTTTGGAGGTAAAATCAGCTATTGGAGGTAATGCATTCGCTCTCCTCAAGCAATCACCTCTTATTTAATACTATATGATCATTATTCCATGCTTTTAGAAGGTTATTGAAGAATATGGCCATTGCCATTTGCTTGGGATAATTTCTCATGCACATCATGGTTTTGATCTCACCCCTGTTGGTTCAAAGGAGATCTCAAGAAACCATGGCCATTTGCTTGGGATAATGTCATGTCCCAAATTTTTAATTGGGTCACAATGGCCTAATCACATTGGCCATATTAATTAGAGTTTGTAAAATTGATGTTAAGGGTCAAATAATTGCCACGGATGAAAATTACTAGCTTCCTAGGTTTGGGGTGGAAGCTTTGGGATTTGGAATAAGGGGGATAATAAATGATGTTTGAACATTAGAATGGCATAAATATTTAATAAAGGAGCTAAATAAATATATACAAGTGAAAATCAAAGTGGCTTTTGATCATGAAGACACATGGAGGAAGTGGGACCCACATGTGGCTAGATTTCCCCACTACACTTGGCATCATTCTCTCACCAATTCGAATTCAAGGTGAATGGTAACATACTTGGGGGAGTCCAAAAGGTATTATTCATGGCATGACTCATACAAGGTCGAAATATAGAGGAAGAGTAACTCCCATGGAAGAGGAAGAGGTAATTTGGAGCTAGTGAGACACTTGGGCTAGATTCCTTAGCTCTATGACAACAATGATGAAGATGCTATGACACCTATGACACAAATCAAACTTGAAGGCTGACATATGACATATATGACATGACAGGGATAAAAAATACTCCAAGAAGGCTCTCAAGGGTGTTATGGAAGCTAAGATGCTTCCTCATGTGATTTGGTGGAAGTGGGAGACTAGGAATTGTTGTACAAGTGGCATTCTTTGGAATCTCTTCCCAACTTGAGTTGGCATGAGTCTCTTGGAAGGAATTCAACCCATGGAGGACATTATAACTTTATAAATGTTAATAACAAAGAATGAAGCCATATTTTGATCATTTGTATAATTTGCAATTACATTTGTGAAGATGGAGAGCTAGTGGATGACTAGTTTCTTGCCTTAGCCAATTTCGAGGGTGAAAGATTCCCATCCAAGTTGGTAATTGGAAAGGCCATTCAGACCTTTCATTTGGAGCTTTAATGGAGTCTTTATTTTCAGGTGTAAGCTACAGGGAATCTCATGGTTTCTTCTATTGCAGCACATTCTCTCAACCATTTCCAGTTTTGATGGCATATTCTTGATCCTTGAGGGAGGGCGTTTTTGGTGAGATATTGTACTCTTTGGGGGAGCTTGTAATGCCCAATTTATTTTGTAATATGAAGGAAATACTCTGTTCTTCATCTCCAAAAAATTTCAGGTCGAAATTCCAAGTATAAATGTATAAATCCCATTTTTAATGAAAGAACAGTGCCATTTCCCCACTACATTGATGTATAGCATGATAATGCTGATGATTTCGAATGAATGGATGGTTATATGATACATTTATGATTAATAGACTTCCATGGATGTATTTTACAAGTTTCATGTACTTTACTTGAGCATTTGAAGTATTTTTACTCAGTTTAATTGCATTGGGAGAAGAAATAGTGCCATTTCCCCAAGGGTCGAATTGGTGATTTTTGCAGCTGAATGGGAGAGGGATGGAACAAAGATAATAATCAATTAATGATGCACATGAGACCTTGATAAAATAATTGAGACATACCCTATGTATTTTTAGAAATTTGAGTGGGTTTGGAGGCATTTGGGAAGCCATTTTCAATACTTACCCCAAGGGGATTTGAACCCCAAATTACTAGTAAAATTGCATACTTGGTCCAGAATCTTAAGAGAGTTTGCAGAGGTATTTTGGTGGCCATATCTCATCCCTCAACATCATATTAAATTCCTAATATCATTCATACACATTCCTTGAATATTTGAAGGCATTTGGAGTCAATTTGAGACCTAGAGACCACTACTAGTCAAAGGGAAATTACTAGTAAAGTTCCCTACATTGGCAAGAATTGACAGAGGATTTGCAGAAGTATTTTAAAGGTCCAAAAGCATACCTAAAACACATATTTATTTTTTAAAATCATCCATATACCTTCTTATAATATTTGGGAGCAATTGGATCAATTTGGGGACCTAGAGCTCAAAACTAGTCAAAGGTCTAACTAGGAAAAAAAGTGAAAATTTGTCATTTTAATAAAATTCCTAACAAGGGACATTACAGATAATTTCTCATGCATTTCTTGGTTTTTATCTCACCTCTTATGGTTCAAAGGATATCTCAAGAAACCATGATTCAAGTCTTGGATCTAATTTGGATTCTAAGCAATTACTACTTGGGATAATATCTCATGCATATGATGGTTTTGATCTCACCCCTGCAGGTTCAAAGGAGATCTTAAGAAACCATTTATCAAGTCTTGGAGCTGATTTGGATTCCAAGCAATCATTATTATTTGATGGTTCCTTTTGGCATAATCTCACCCATGATGGTTCGAAGGAGAAGACAAAAGACTATCTGCACATTCATAGATTTTATCCTACCTCAGCTGATTCGAATCACAGGTTCAAGGATCATCCTCATACTTTTGGATTTGTTCTCATCACATTCGATCTAAAGAGAAAGTACAAGCACATGCTTTCTGAGCATGATCCACTTCTTCCCAAGAAGAAGATACCTCCAGAGATATGACCAAGCATCACACCTACTTGAGTTTGGAGCATTTATTTTTGTGTGTGCCTTACAGTCTATTTTGAGGGGGGGTGTTTTTCCCATGAGGTTTTCCCCATTTCCTCGGTTTATTGACTGTTATTATTCATTGTATTGGGTGAACTTTGGTCTTAGTTTCCAGGGCCCAGGATGGATTAAGGGGGGGTGTTAGGATATTCCTATACTCCATCCTAGTCCTAGCAACATTTTCATTATTTGCATTTTCAGTCATGCATGCATTATTTAGGGTTTGCATGCATCCCAGTCATCAGTCCAACACCTAGACCTCAGTTAGTCAGCCCCCAGGAGATTCTCTCAGATCCGTTTCAGCCCTCCTAGTGCTTAGTGTGCCCCTTCATGTAATTGCATGCATCTCATGCGCCCTCTCACCTACCACTCAGTTGCACTTCAGTTAATTGAGTTATCATCACTTCTTTCCTTGATTCAAGGCTAGACTGACTCTCAACTGACTGTATCACTCTGGTGGATCTCCAGTGAGACTAGACACCCCATTTTGACTCCAATTAGCTCTTCATGTGCCCTCCACTGAGCCTCCTTTTTTCAGTTACACTCAATTACACCTACCACACTCAGTTAGACTCAGTTTGATAGATGGTTGACAGTTACTTGAGCATTGATGACTCCACTAATGATGAGATAGACTACTAGTTGTGCTCCAATGACACTCTAGTGATCCTTTAATCACTCCATGAAGGCTAATTCGAATTGCCACCTTAGGCATTCGAATCCTCATGCATTGTACTATTTATTTGTCCATATTGTGATGAATTAATTAGTGTGTGTGAAGTATTTTTGCTTCTATCCGATTTCTACTGTATTATTATTCTATTGCTCATTACACTGCATTGACCACTATTCTTCTATCTTCCTGCTTAATCATAATTACTCGTGTGAGGTATACATCATCTCTTAGATCCGCTGTGAGGATTTTCACACTTTTGACCATTTCCTTTCAATTTAATGCGACCCTTATCAAGTGAGATCGTTGCTTTCATTTTTCGACCCCATGGTCAACCAACCAAGGCTGGAAAAGAACTGGCTCCATCCTTTGGATGTATGAACTTGAAGTCTACTTTTGTCTTTATGCCTTTTATGGATGTTTCAACTTCTCTCCATACTCCAATCGGTTCAATCAATTCTTGATTAGTGAGCTTCAAATAAATGCCTGATTCTTGAAGTTGCAGTCGACCTAATTTATTGCAACTATCATGAGTCATGATGTTAACTTGAGAACCAAAATCGAGTGCAACTTGTCGGACATGGTATTTGTGTATCTCGAGGTTGACAAGAAGGTCGGCATCGTTCTTATCTTTTTTATTTAGTCGAAAAAATTTTTTAGCTTGTCTTTGCACGACATATTTATTCTTAATATTTTGCAACAAGTCAATTAATTTTCTGACAACTTCTTCTTTAGTTATTGAATTAACCAATTCATTGAGTGCTTCATGTCGACTTTATTCATTGTCTTCTTGTGCTACTAATTCAGAGAATATATGAGATGCATTTTTAAATAGAGATTTTTGTTTAGTAGGATTTGGATAATCCTCTTTACTTGTTACTTTGCTTATTTGTGGTTTGTCTTGACCAATGTGAGTACCTTGTCTTGTTACAATTTGCAAATTCTTTGTTCTAATCACATCACATTTTGGAACACACGACAAGACATTGACATTCTTTTTATTCGTAATTTTCTCAATCATAGTAGGGAAATACTCCAAGAAGTGATCACCTACTCCACGTTTAGTACCAAATTTTAGATATCTGTGATCTTTATAGGGACATCCTGCATGGCGATGTCCTTCATTGAGACAAGTATAACATTGTCCAGGTCTACGAGGTTAGAAATATCGACCGCCATTGCCGCAACCTCGACGTTGGTATCCTCCGCGTTGGTTGTATTTATTATTTCGCTGATCATATATTCTTTCGTCGTACCTTGGATATCTATCATGTCTGTCATTTCGGTCATATCGATCATTTCTTTCATTCATGTTGTTTTGATCGTATCTATCGTTTCTTTCATTTGTGTCGTTTGGATGATCGACAGAGTTTGTCTGGTACACTACATGATAATTCTACTTGTTCTTTAAATTAAGATGGAATTCTGCTATAGAATGAGTGTTGACTTCACATATTTGACACCACTTAGCTTTCTTATTCTTCAGATTGTATGGGCAGTCATTTGTAGTATGTAATTCGTAGTCTTGATAGATATCACAGAAACATCTTGTTTGAACAAGTCTAACATATTGTCATTGGTCCTCCATATGACAAGAGTCTTTTGTATGTGTTGTAGTAGAACATTTTGTACACCATACTTCCGGTCCTCTGATTTTATGTCCCGGATGGATTACTGCATACTGTCCAGTCACTCTTCAATATGTCTATCGATAGCTACTGAAGGATATTCCTTATCCATATCGATTTCCAGAGCCTTTGTTAGGGCATCTTCGTATGAATTGGCATTTTGCCAATGGACGTGCACTTTGATTTTTTGTATAAGTCCAGCAACAAACCATTTGATTAAGAGTTTTTCTTCAATATCATAGTCAATCTGGCTCAAGATATCTTTAAACCTCTTATCATATTCTTTTATGATCTCTGCCATTCTTTGGCCTGTTCTCTTTAATTTATCTACATCCAGGTATTTTGCATCCAAGGTTTTGAATAAAGATAGGAAGTGTTGCTTGATTTCTTCCTTCGTTGAATTTGGTGTTTTATCAATGTATCCCATGTACCATGTGAGTGCTCTTTTCGCAAAGAGCCAGCAAACTGAGCCATCTATCATTCTTCATTGGTGAGTATATTGGCTGCCCATATTGATTCACAAATGAACCAATGTCTTTATGGATCTTAATCACCCTCGTAAAACGAAAGGTGAGCTTTCATGTGCGACATGTCTGCTACTTTGACCGATAAATCAACTGGTGGGGTCGGTGGATTATTACCGGAGACATAACTACTTGTTGGGTTAACTTCGACGGGTACAATTGCCAAATGTGTCTTGGGAGTGAGTTTTTCACCTTCACTGCTAGTGTCTAAAACTTCGGCCAGCTTGTTGGGTGTCGGAAGCCTGCTTTCTTTGACTGCTTTTGTCAAAATCCAGGTGAAATTCTACTCAAACAGGATTTCACCTCTTCTCGGTTGTTCTAATGAACTAAATGATTCACTCAATGCTAGTAGTGGCAGGGGGGCTGCTTCTGCATGATCTGAGTAGAGTAGATGGAAAATTATATTGGAAAACTCAGGCTGAAAAGTCACCCAGTTTTCTTCTTCTAGTCGATGAATCAATAGTTTGTCGACTTCATCTCCTTCATTACTTTGTCGACTCCAAATTCGTGAATGGCGAACATGAAGTCCTAGATCTTCTTCAACAATATCATGCACTCGAGCACTCTTAGTTAGATGTAGTGGAGAAGGTGGCGTTATTAGCTCGGGTATATGTACTTGGAGAGCACTACCATGCTCTATCCACAAGTCTTCATCCATCGGTGACAGGTCTTCATCGACATCGCTTTCATCTCATGCTCGACTCGACTCCGACAGATTTCCTTCTGTATTTTGTCACGATACTTGGTCCTCGTTTCTTCCGGAGTGCACTTGCCTGCTCCTTCATTTCTTCTTTCCCTTTTCTCCTCTTCTCCCACTGAATATTCTATATGTCTGGAGTGCTTTTATGACTCATTGCTCGATATTTCTTGAATCTATTGGATCTTTCACTGCTAGTCATGTCTCCTTTTCATCTGTTGATCTTCTTCATGCATCTACTCCATCAGAACATGTTTGGATACCCCCCCAATGCCGACTTGAAGTTCTTTAGGAAGCTGGGGAAGTAAGGGACTCCATTTTCTCAAGAAATACTCCCACTCGCGCTCTTGTATGAATTTCTTCCACACTCATTCTTTTTCTTCCCAATTTGAGTTTGGGAGCGGCGGAAGCAACAAGGGTCGAGTCTCGAAAATATCTGTTGTGACTTTGTCGATCAAGAACTTGAACAAGAGTGTCCGCAAAGAACAAAAAAACTCATTGGTAAGGTCGGTGAAAAACCGTTTCCTCACATCATCAACAGACACTAGCTCTCCAATTGTACATTCTTCACAAAACTCATCGGCAATCTTCTCGCACCATTCCGACAGATTCGTATGACCTCCGTTGATCAACTTCAAAATCAATTCATGCTCCTTTTCATCTAGTTGTCTTCTCATACAAGAGTTTCTCCAGTGCAAACAACATGGATTCTATGAACTTTTCATGGGTCTCAGAAAATAATTTCTCCCTTGATTGAGCAATCATCAACCTATTCCTTCTCGCATAATTTTGCAGGTAGTTAGCGATATTTCTCTCCCACCAATCCTTAATCTCTTACTCATATATCATTGATCATGCTCGCTATTTCTTTATGTATGCATCACCAGAAATGGAACCAATGTTTTAGTCGAAGGGGTTGCATTGTTACCAGTGATACATATTATATATGAGCAAGCACACAAGATACAGATACAATAGACAAGAAGATGGAGAGAACACAAGCCTTTTATTACTCAGCAAGATGCAGAACAATACATATAAGAAAATATCTAAGTTAACTCAATGGGTCGGCTCACCAGCCTATATATATGTTTTACATGTAGTTATATAACCTCTTGTTGGTTCAACCGACCAAACTAACTCGACATGTTCTAGTTCACACAACTGTCGACATGTCTTACAATAAGTTGGGCAGAGGGACTAGTCGACAGGCCGACTTAGGCTCCTCCAACAGTTCTCGGTAGTCGATGGACATGCGCCAAGTCCGAATTTCTTTGGAACGAGGACAAATGGACTTCCACAAGGAGAGGATATGGGTCAGATATGACCTTTGTCGATAAAATCTTGGATTTGTCTGTGAATCTCTTCATTTTCAAGAATTGATCTTCTCTAAAAAGATGCGTTAGGAAAAAAAGAACCAGGAGCAAGTTCAATGGAGTGTTTTACCTGGAAATTTCAAGGTACTCTATCTGGATCTTGGAATAAAACCTGATACTTGTCGAGAACATTGTCGATCAATTGCTTATGTCGGGAGCTGCACTGGTCAGTGAGTCGACTTGTCACTGCAGTCTTCCTAGAATGTTGCATTTTGATCATGATTAATGCAAACTTATGAGCATGATTGATGAGCTTCTTCGTCTTTTTAGCAGATATCATTGAGACCATTGGTGTAGGTCGTCGCTCTAGTATGTCGTACCATTGATTTCAGATTCTAACAATTACCTTCTCATGCTGTGACTGGTAACCTCCATGGAGATCCCACAAGTAAGGTTTTCCAAACAAGGCGTCAGCTACCGAGATCGGATCCATGTCGCAGAGAAATTCATCTTCAGAAGGTTTTATGAAGTAGGCGAGTTTGCATTTTCAGGTGATCCGTAGTTCCTATCCATCCTTCATCCAACCGATGTTGTAAGGCTGAGGATGTAGAGTGGTGAAAAGACCTAATTTCTTCACGAGATCTTCAGAAATGAAGTTCTTCTAGCTACCGTTATCCACAATCAGAGGTAATGTATTGCTTTGAAACCATGTCCATGTATGGAACAGACACTCTCATTCCTCCTCGTAGACAATATTCGAGGCTACTGGAGTGGTCGATTTCAATGTCAAAAGGGTCATTGCATCTGGATCAGATTCTTCCACAGTTTTGTGGAATGCGTCGGATGTCAACACTTATGCAAAAAATGTCTTCCGATCTTTGCATTCTAACGTATCATTCCAAGATGAGTGATGGTAATCGCACCATTTCTCGGTAGCCAGTTGTTTGCTACATTCCCTCTTCTCGAAAGGATTTTTGTCGTGATCTAGATTTGGCAAGGTCAGCTGAGAATATTTCGACTTGTTGAAGTTGGCTGGTGCTTTCTTGTCAGGTGGTCGTCCCGATGTCAACTTTGTCGCGAAGCGTGCTTTTCATTTCTGCTTGGTTTCAAGTTTACTGGCATAGTGGAATGCATCCACGAGCGTATTGACAGTCAGAAATTCCATCTCCTACTGAATGTACTGGGACAATCTGTTGATGTACTTCAAAAAGAGCAATTTATCTTCTTCTTGGATGCCGATTCTAGCCATGAGTCAATAGAAACCGTCGATGTAACTCTGTACTGATTGGTCTTTCCATTGCCTTATCTACTGGCACTTCATATACTATTGTTCAAGGTATTTGTGTGGGTAAAATTCCTTTCGGACATATTCAAAAATTTGATCCCATGTGTCGATGGGGTCTCTGCTTTTCTCCATCTTTGTCGAGAGGTTCTCCCACTAGCAGTGCACAGATGTTGACATCTCTAAGGATGAAATGGTGATCTTTTCAGCTTCTGAGAGTTGATTCATGGAGTAATAGGATTCCAATTGTTGTACCCAATTGTCGACGGATTCCATGTCAATATTTCCTTCTAGATTCAATATTTCCAAATTCATTTGCACTTTGAAGGGGCTAATTTTCTCGGAGTTAGTTCTCGTCGAAAATCCTTCATATGTCGAAGCAAATCATGTGAGAATTTCATTGAACTAGGCGAACATTTTAGTCGGTTGTCAAGCCAGTGCTTTCTCAATAAGTTGTGTTGTCTCGTCGATTGCATGTCTATCGTCTGTTTCTCCTTCCATATCTGGAGGTATTTTCTAATTCGATTGCTGAGATTGCAAGCGTGTTTGAACAAGCATAAGTCAAGTAAATTCGCTGGAAGTGTCTACACAAAACTTAAGCATGAACAAAACTTATGCGATTTGATTGAATATGCTCTGATACCAATGATCCACACGCACCCAGGTGCATGAGGGGGACAATAATTCAACTGAATGAGTCGGTTCTGTTATGGAAAAAGCATAAGAAATAGAATAAGCAAAGCAGGAATACATTACACAGATAAACACAGATACACATAGACAGTATGCAGGAATGCGAATTGATATTCTCTATTACTAGAAAACGGATAGATTAGATAATATCAATCCGATGTATGCTACAATATTATACATGCTTATATAGAATGATGAGACACTTGGGTTCCTTCCCGTTACGTTCAGTTACAAGAGAAGTTAGAACTTTTTCGGAAGTTCAACCATTACAGTACACTAGAAGACAAAGAGACAATCTGTCGCAGTGCGATAGTTGCAAGCCGCAATTTGATGCTACATGTCGAGGTCGTGGAACTGTTGAGCTTGCTGAAATTATTGAAGTTGTGTCGAATTTAGAACTTGTCAAAGTCGATGACTTGTCACAGTCAATGTTAGCATCCGATAATAATTCTACCTACTGAGTGGATCATCCAATCCATGGTTTCAATCCCACATAAAATTTGGAACTCCTACCTATTTTCCAAATTAACCAATTTCCCACCAAGGGAAATGAAATAAGCAAAGCCCTCCAAATTGTAGTTACATTGTGGGAATTTTTGTGGGGCTTCTTCACGGGGTCTTCACTTAGTGAAACTATGCCATAGCACCTTCGTTCATGGGATATTAAATAATACCCCTAGTTTCACTAAATATTAATAAATACCTACCAAAATCCTTTAGTTGAGCCCCCCTCCTAATACATATTTACAATTAAAAAAACCCTATTTTTACTAGATATCCCCTATTTTTACTAAATACCCATTTTATACCCCCTCAATACCTATAAACCCCCTATACCCTACTCCCTTCCCCCTAATAGCTACAATATATTGACCTTATTTTTCACAATTTAAAACCCCCCATTTATGAATGAACATGATAAGATATTGGTCAACAAGGTGAATCCCCTATGGGATTCTTAGCCATTTCTCCATCGAAAATGGGTGGATATATTTCCTATGGAAAACCCTATACCAAATCATTTTTTGGGGAATACACTCATTTTGTAGCCAATGCTTCAGAAAATAGAAATATTTTCTTCAATCCCCATCCCCCCACACCTTTAATCATGGCCAACTTCTTCAATTTTACTAAAGGAACATCTTTTTTTAACCCTATATTCTAAAAATATGAACCTAAAACAAAACCTTTTAGTTTTTTCTAAAACTCCTTCTGGGATCTAAGAAAATGGCATCCAATAAACTAGGAAGGTTTCCAACACATCTTTCATAAGAACCTACCCACCTCCCCTAGACAACCACCTATTACACTAGATATTTAACAATCCTTCCATTTGTGTGATTAACAAGTGACAGTCTCTTTTTTTTAGTCATTTGATTTGAAATAAAATCCAATACCTATTTAACTCCATTTTCCAAATCAAATCATCTTGTTGATATGGTAACATAGTTGATATATATTCCTTAGCCATCTTTTCAACCCCCCAAAAATGAAATGGTTGATTTTTCCAAATGTATCTCCTCTAAACAAAATAATTCAACAATGCTTTTGAGCTTGGCAATATCCCTTTAATCCCTAGAAAAAAAATGTCTTCAACAAAAAAACAAGTGAGTCAATTAGAAATAATTAGTTATTTTTATACCTTTGAAGTTCTCAACCCTATGAGCTTCCTTTAACATTCTACTCAAACCTTTTTCCACTATAAGAAAGAGAATGGGTGAAAGGGGGTATATGTGTTCAATACGTCAACCTAGGTTAAAGAACTATGTAGCTGATCCATTAACTAAAACTAAGAAATATACTTAAAAAATGTAGTTCATAACCCATGAAAAAAAAGGAGCAAAAAAACCCAATTGAATCAAAATACGTCTCAGATACAACCAAGTTACTCTATCATTGCCTTAAAAAGGGTCTACTTTTAAAACCATTTCCTTCCATTTCTTTCTCTTTATAATATGTAGACCCTCATGTGCCACTCCAACAACTTCATGGATTTGCCTCCCCTCCAAGAGCCCAAATTGCTCTTTAGAAATATTGTTCAACAATGTAGTGTTTAATCCCTTAGCAATGCTTTTAGAGATTATTTTGTAAATATTGTTTCAAAGGGAGATAACCCTAATTTGGTCAAAGTACACATGATTACCAGTCTTTGGTACGAGAGCTAAGAAATTTGCATTAAAACTAGGTAAAATATTCCACGTAGCTTGAGATTCCTCAATCCTTCCTTTTAAATGTTTACTAATGAAATCAATGAATCAAAAAAATAATTCCACTAGAAATCCATCCAGAGTTGGAGTCTTATCTTTATAAAAACTTCATAGTACTGATAACAACTCATCTTTACTAAATTATTCCATTATGTCATAGTTAACCCGATTGTTCAAAAGGTTTGAAAATACAGAAGCCAATTTTAAGACCTCCACTATTGTTGATATTCTCTCATATTGGTAGATATTTTTTATTTAAATATACCCCCCATTGAGCAATATTAGTATATCATGTGATCGTTTCTCCATCATTCTTGACTCTTCCCTAGACCAAGTCATTACTTTCCCTCATATTTCCATACACATAAATGTAGTTTGTACTATCATCACCTACTTGTAGCCACAAACCGTGACTTCTCATCCTCCATTATTTTTCCTAATCAAAGGGTAGCTATCTCTTCTTTTCTTCCAGTGCATGTACCTCAATTTTAGAGTTTTGTAAAAGAAATAAAAAACCATCAATGTTGTACGAAAATTTGCAATTTTTTGTCCACTTCATGTAAAGTCCTCTCCTCCCTTTGTTTTAAAACCTTGACCAATTTATAGAATCCTACTTATCTTACTTTAAACTACCCAAAAGTTGTTTAGCAGCTAAGCTTCTAGAAAATCTATTGAAACATATCCAACTTTCCTCAAAAACTTTTAGGTAGTCCTCCTTTTTTTCCCATTAAGAGTTTAAGTTGAAAGGGTCCTCCTATTGATAATATTAAAAGGAGGAATATCTAATAGATAATCCATAAATTGGTCCTCCTATTGATAATATAATAGATTATTGGTATCATACATACTCTTGTCTCTTTATGCATGCATGTCTATCTTAATGTATTGTTAGTAACTAATGGATGCAATCCCCTAGATTAAAACACAATTAGATCCATTGCTAGGACTTGGACCTATAGATGGGACAAAGAATAGAGTTAGGTGTACATAAATATTGACCTTGGATGAATTGCATAGATTGCGGTACATAAAAAATAAAAAATACATCAACAACTACACTAGAAGGGAATGACTAATGGTTGCACAAGAAAAAGAATTATTTTTCAATGAGACCCATGAAAAATTCTTTGAGTTCATGCACGTTCTAATTCATAAATTTATGATCAAATTGTAGATGACATAGAGTGAAGAAGGTAGATAAATGCTACATAAAATAAATAATGATGGTTGAACTAATCTTTATGAGTGGGTTAAAAATATTGCATAAGAACCTAATATTGATAACATAAAAAGATAGAACCTCTATCAATAACATAAAATAAAATTTTATGACAACTTGCATGAGAATTTTATGTTTACATTATCTGTTCTCCTTCACAAATTCTTGATTGAAAAAGGGGCTGGTCACATTGTAGAACCTCAACCACCAGTGAATAAAATGAGAAGAAAATACAAGTATATCTAGGTTACCCAATGGAAGTTCTGTTGTTGCTGCAACACCCCTCCCCCAAAATTTCTTGCAAATATTGGGGCCCCTCCTTTATTTTTAAAGGAAGGAAAGTTTACTTAAAGTCAAAGACATTAGAACCTTTTCCTTACTTAGTTCTTCTTGAGAAAACCTTTGCTTGTTTCCTTTGAGTTTGTTTTTTATTGTTTTGGCCCAAGTAAAAATCATGAATTTAAGCCGCAACAGTGGAAGAACTCATCCAACTCTTCCGCAACAGTGAGAAAATTTGGCTAAGTTAAAGTATCGGTGGAAGAACTCGTCAAATCCTTCCGAAACAATGGAAGAACTCACCAAGTCCTTCTGAAACAGCGGAAGAACTCGTCAAGTCCTTCCGAAACAGTGGAAGAACTCGTCAAGTCCTTCTGAAACAATGGAAGAACACAGACAACTTTGCCGCAACAGTGGATCACTTTGCTTAGGAATTGAAGCTTCACTTTTCGGATAAACTCGCTGAGTTTCTCCACAATAGGCGGGAGGTTCGGTTGAGACTTGAACTTCATTGTTTCAAGAGAGAGGTGTGCCAGCTTTCCGGAGCCTTTTCCACCAATTTTTTCCGCAACGGCGGAAGAACTCACACAAATATTCTGCAATGGCGAAAAGGAATGAACAAGTCAGACCCATGCGGAAGAATTCAAGTAACTTTTCCACAACGACGGAGTAACTCCCACAAATTTTCCATGACTTCACGCTCATCCTTTGTGGAAGAACTCGGATAGTTTCCCCACAACGGTCAGAGAAGTTAGCCAAGTCTTTCCGGTGTTGGCGGTCACTTTTTAATACCGAATGTTTCGATTGGGCCCCATTCGTATGCCCATTAACCCCGTTTAAATTTTCACAACCACCCTATTAATGGCTCACACGTGCCAAATTCCTATATATAGGGTGTAAACCCCCTTGGTATTCATTGTTCAATTTAATAGAGGCTTATCTCCATGTCCATTTGAGACCACAACCGCCTAGTCCAGGCTCTCCGGATTCGTAGCAGCGTTAACGTTCCCATACACGATCATTTTCTAGCAGGTTAGTACCTTTCATGACTTGTATCCTCTCTTGAGGTGGTTTTTCTCGTTGAAATGAATGCCATATTTCATTGGTTTTGTTTTTGTTTTAGCCTGGCCATTGCAGAAGGTTTTCAGTCTAACTACGGCCCAAGCGGACCCATCCCCATACCTAACTAAGCTTACCCAAGCCCATGTCCATATGAGCATAGAAGTTTTTTAGGACCTTGATCACCCATAGTATGATCGTTAAGAGAGTCTGCAGCACACCTCTACCTGTTGTGGAAGTTGAAACCAGTCTTGTTTACCCTTACAAGAAGAACATTGGTGTCCCTATCCGGCTGTGAACGTTCACGCCATGAAACATATTATACTCAGAATCACTTTTTTTTGTTCCAGATTGTTACTATGGAAATGCATCACTCTTATATTTCGTGATTGCAATAAAGCTCAAAGCATCACTATGTGGTTCCCGTAGGTTTTTTTTAACGTGCGAAATAAATGTCTTAATCTGAAATTGAAAGTAGAAAAGCTGTATCGATTGGGAAGTTGTAAACTATAATGAACAGAACTAGGAGGGTTGGGTTAGTCTTTTTGTTCAATTTTTGGAAGAATCAAATAAGTATCCATCGAAAGGCTTATTTGAGTATTCTTAAGACTTATTGTTGTGTGAAGGATGCTAGTTTAATTTGCTAATGTTACGTTGTAATGCCTACTCATGTGTGATTTCTATTGTATAGGGTTTTAAGCCAAAATGCCTAAAGGTGGAAAATGAAAGTCCAAACAACCGAGCCAGGATTAGCCCCCACTAGAGTAGAAAATCTGTATGAAGACACCAAGTGCACTACAGGAATTCCCACATAAGTCAAATGGGGAGACATATATCGTATGATAAGAGACCAGGACACCCCTAAGGCACTCCTCAAGGAAGAATACCTATACCGGAACATCAGAACCTCCTGCATATCCAAAGAAGCCACACGTCCGAAACTTTTTCCATGCTCGGAAGTAATTGAATGGATTCTGCAGCATGCGAATGTGGAGACAAGGGTTCTTTTGGATAGTAAGGGGAAAGCTTTTGCATCCTTCCATCCATCTTATATCGAAGCAGCTTACAAATTGCCCCGGGCTCATCAGCGACTTGATGATGAATGGCTAGGACAAATCAAAATGGATAATCTAGAGATGGCTAGAAAGTTGCTGATCTCAGGTAAACAGATCAGAAAAAAGGATAGTGAGGAGTACGAGGTTCAGAATCTGAGGCCTCCTTTTAGAATGATTGCCCTCATGCTTAGTACAATCTTTGGAAGGCCCGATGGTACTATTTTTATGCTCCAATGGGTGCCAATCATCCACTATGTAGCGTTCAGAGGAACAATTTTTAATTGGGTAGATATTCTCTCAGATAGCCCATCATCAGCCATAATTGCTGCACAAGAAGGATTAGGGGCAAAGAAGGCAGAATTCTACATGCCATCCCACTTGATAGACTGTATTGTGGTGAAGCGCCCCTTCCCAAAGCTAGGATGTAACTGGAGAGAGACCGACACCCCAGTATACACTGCTTACAAACTCTTTTGGGATTAGAACTACAAATGGCACTACAAACTCATTTGTGAGGAATTTATCATACCTTTATAAGAGTTAATGTTCAATGAAGAACCTAACTGCTTGTCCAAAAATGCCATGGAAGTCTTGGAGAATTATGGTGATTTCTATTTTTCATCGGAAGGCACTTTCATAAGAATGTATGGAGGCTCTAAACCCCCATATATGCTACTGACTACATAGTCCACAAGGAGGCAATAAGACAAGTTTTCCTTGATGGGTTGGTAGCACCTTGTACAAAGGAAAAGAAGGCCACTTTCCCGCCTTTACCTTTCTATGTTGGGGCCTACAAGTTCTTAGGGATTGCAACAGTAGAAGAATTTATCGTAGAACTGAGAGACTTTCACTTTGGGGAAAATATTTTTTGGAGGAACGATCGACGAGGCAAGGCTACACAACATTGCAGGGAGCTCCATGCTAGCTTTGAATACGCTCACTATTATGATGAAGACGAAGAAGTGTATAGAGGGGTCAATAACATGACCGAACTACAAATTTTCCGACTAAGAAAAGTTGGGGCCAGTTCTAGCTCTGGTAATGTCAAGGAAGCAAAATAGCAGGAAGAAAAGGAAACAGCAGAAGTCGCTGAAACCCTCTCTAAAGAAGAGAAAAGGCTCAAGGAAGAAGCTGAGAGAATCCAAAGAGAAGCTTTTGAAAGGGAAAACAAGGTGAAGGAGGACAAACTTCGGGAAGAAGAAACTCAAAAGCTCCAAGCAGCGGAGGAAGAAGCTCGAAGAGTTCAAGAGGAAGAACGGATCAGATTGGAAGGGATTTCCAAACAAGTAGAAGAGGAATCTCAGAGGAAGGCTACAAAAGAAGAAGTGCAAAGGAAAGCGGAAGAAGAAAACAAGGAGAAGGAGTGTTGATGTATATGTAACTTCAGAATGTATTTCATCTATGTATTTCATATATATTTATTGTACCCTTATTAGAGATGTGTTATTCCTCTATAAGGAAGTGTCGTCATGTGGATTGACAAGTGTCGCAAGTGTGTGTACTTGCTGATGGGTTATTAGACCACCATGTGTGGGGTCGACCCTGAAATATATATATTATAATGTGGATGTACCTAGCAGGTTAGTATAAATAGAGATCAGGTGATCTCTATTTAGATCATTCGGATAGTTATATCTCTCTCACTCAAAAAGTGGCGCACTAGTGAGTAGGAGGATCATCTACTACTAGAAGACTATCTTAGTGTATTTTGGTTGTACTTTGGTTGAGCCATTGCTCTCTCTATCTCTGAGGAAGTTGTGGGGTTTTTCACCTTAGGGTTTTCCCCATGGAAACTCTATGTCTCTTGTCTCTCATGCTTTTGATTCTTGTGAAGCTTGTCATGCTTATTGTGATTGTCATGAATTGATATACTATATATGTTATTCTCTCAGTAAAGATCCTAGAGTATTTTGAATTAATTCTCAAAATTTAACATGGTATCAGAGCTAACCTGAGAAGAAGACATTTTGCTGTGACGAAAACTTGAGTTTCTTGTTTATTGGGTTTCTCTCCACAGATTTTGGAAAAGTAGTATAGTAGATTGAATCTACTCACCAAGGCACATCTATCTATCTAATCAGAATTCAATTCTGAGCATTTTCAGATTTGGCCCTAAAAATTAGGGTTTCCACAAAAATAGGAATTTCTGAAATCGGAAGACATGGCTGGAAGTTCCTTGCAAAAATCGAAGTTTAGAGCATTGGATCAAGATTTTTGGTTGGGTAGATCTCTAGGAAACTCAAACCCTAATTCAGGGCTCTCCCTAGTGAACCCGGGAGGACAAAAAGGCAAATCTGAAGGGTAAAGCTTTGCTGATCTGAAATTCTGAATACACCAGGCTGATCATCTCATCAAGGCGCATCTTTCTATCCTTTCAGAAAATTGAAATTCACATTTTGAATTTTTAGGGTTTTTTCGACAAACCCTAATCCGGGACTAGATCCAGTTTTCAGCATTTCAAGTGGTAAGATCTAAATCTTTTCTATTTCCATTTGAATTACTCTTTAAGATGTCTCACCACACCAAGCTTGAGGATAAGCTTGAAGGAGCTGATAAATTCCGAGCTTGGAAGTATAGGATTGGGTTAATCTTGGAAGAGAATGAGTTGGACTCATATGTGAAAGAAGACATCCCTATCCCAGAGGATGAAGAGGCCAAGGTATTGCATAAGAAGAACTTGGTCAAGGAAAAAAGAATCATTGCTGATTCCATTAAAGACCATCTCATACCCCATGTGTCCTCTCTAAAGACACCCAAGGAGATGTTTGACTCTTTGACCAAGCTATTTGAAGGGAAGAACATAAATCAGAAGATGACCTTGTGGAACCAATTGAAAGGAGTAAAGTTTCAGAATGGAGAAAACATTCAATTTTATTTTTCAAGGGTCTCCCAGATCAAGGAACAACTAGAAGTAGTGGATGAAAAGGTGGAGAATGGTGAAGTGGTGATGACCACTCTAAATGACCCAGGTCATGGGATTCCTTCATTCAAGGAATTTGTGCAAGGAAGAAGTTGATCTCCTTCAACACATTGCGGGAATAATGCTCTCAAGAAGAAGCTAGGCTTGTGGCCTGAGAAGAAAAGATGGGAAATGAAGATCAAGCTCTCACAGCACATCTTAGGAAAGGAAAGTCCAAGAAGGAATAATCTCATAACAGAAGATCCTCACACCACCATTATCATAAAGATAAGAAAGATCTCAGATGCTTCAATTGCAATGAGAAGGGACACTTTGCTTCAGATTGTCCCAAGAAGAAGAAAGACAACAACAACAACTTCAATAAGAAGAAGAAGAATAACAAAAGAAGATATCATGCTCATGCTGCCGAAGATGATGAACCCCCAAAGAAGAAGGCTAGGGAAGAAAGTAATAGTGATGATGACTCATCAAGTGAAGAAGAATATGTTCTAATTTATGCTCTCACAGGTACTATCTCCCATGGTTGTAATGATTGGTTGATTGACAGTGGGGCTTCCAAACACATGACTGGGTTTAAGGAATTTTTTGTGAATCTATCTGAACATGAATCAACCCATAAGGTGAAACTTGGGAATGATTATCAATACCCAATCAAACGAAGTGGTGAAGCCTCCTACAACCTAGATTCTGGAAAATCTTTGAAGATGAAAGAAGTCCTTTATGTACCTGGGCTCAAGAAGAACTTACTCTCCATCTCTACATTGGATGCAAAAGGTATGAGGGTTGCATTTGTGGATGGCCAAGTCCTAATGTGGCCAAAGGGAAAGAACATAGATGATGCAGTAGTGATTGGAGAGCAAGAGGGAGGTTTGTATAAATTGAAGGGACAACCTGAACATGCCATGGTACATGAATCCATGGAGCCAAGTGAAGTTTGGCATAGAAGACTTGCTCATATGCACTATAGAGCACTTCCAATTGCAAGCAAGGTTGTAGAGGGTCTTCCTAAAATCAAGACCAAACATGAAGGTGTTTGCAAAGGATGTGCAAAAGGTAAGAACATTAAGAAGGATTTCCCAAGTAGTGAAAGCAAGGAAAAAGACATCCTGGAAATCATCCACTCAGATGTATGTGGTCCTATGTCATCTAGTTCTCTGAATGGGTATGTTTACTATGTCTCATTTATTG
This sequence comes from Larix kaempferi, assembly GCA_027924585.1. Taxonomy (NCBI): domain Eukaryota; kingdom Viridiplantae; phylum Streptophyta; class Pinopsida; order Pinales; family Pinaceae; genus Larix; species Larix kaempferi. Next base: position 10,948,563 of record BSBM01000150.1, read on the forward strand.
ATGAATTCTCCAGGAAGACTTGGGTATACTTCTTGATGAACAAAGATGAGGTGTTTGATAAAATGGAGAATCAAACTGACAAGAAGATCAAAACATTCAGATCCGACAATGGTGGAGAATTCACTTCAGGTGACTTCAAGAAGCTTTGTAGTGATTCAGGGATTAAGAGGGAGTTGACTGCTCCTTATAATCCTCAACAGAATGGAGTTGCAGAAAAGAAGAACAGAACTATCATGGAAGCAGCAAGGGCAATGCTACATGACCAGGATCTACCTATGCATCTATGGGAAGAAGTAGCTAGAACAGCTGTATATGTGCAGAACAGAACACCCCACAAGATATTGGACAACAAGACACCAGAAGAGGTCTTTTATGGTAAGAAACCTGAAGTCAGTCATCTCAGAATATTTGGTTGTCCAGTATACACTCATGTTCCAAAGGAAAAGAGGACTAAACTAGATCCTTCAAGAAAGAAGGGTATCTTTGTGGGTTACAGTGAAAGCTCGAAGGCTTACAGAATATACTTTCTAGGGTTCAAGAAGATTGATGTCAATAGGGATGTAACATTTGATGAAAACTCAGCATTCATCAAATCAAGGAAGGAACCTATCGAAGTTTATGAAGAACCTAAGGAAACTATATTTCAAGACACTACCATGACTGAAGCAGTTCCAGAAGTTGTTTGTGAGTTTGAATATCCGTAAGAACCTGTAGATCCACCCCATGAGGATAACTCTCACAAGAGGAAACCTGCATGGGCTAGAGAGCTCATTCAAGATGCAAAAAGATTTGGCATTCCAGAAGAAGAACACAGAGCAAAGAAGAGAACCAGATCACATTCCAGCTATGTTGCTTTACTCTGTGACATTATGAACAAAGAGCCTTCCAGTTATGAAGAAGTAGCGGAAAAGAAAGAATGGAAGGATGCCATGGTTGAGGAATACCAATCAATAATGAAGAATGATGTTTGGGATGTTGTCCCAAGACCTAAAGAGAAGTCTGTTGTGACTTCCAAATGAATCTACAAAATCAAGCATGCTACAGATGGCAGTGTAGAGAAATACAAGGAAAGATTCGTAGCTCGTGGCTTCTCTCAGAAAGAGGGAATAGATTATGAAGAAACTTTTGCACCTATAGCCAGGTATACTTCCATCAGAACAGTACTTTCCCTAGCTGCAGCGATGAAATGGAAAATACACCAGATGGATGTCAAGACTGCTTTCTTGAATGGTGTAGTTGAAGAGGAAGTATATGTAGAGCAGCCACTCGGTTTTGAAATACATGACAAGGAGTCATATGTGTGCAGATTGAAGAAAGCCTTGTATGGCTTGAAACAAGCTCCCAGAACTTGGTATGGTAGGATGTACAGTTTCTTATCTAGTTTGGGCTTTACCAAGAGTAAAGCGGATTCCAACCTTTATTACAAGGTTGAGGAAGGGAATCTTGTGGTTCTACTCCTATATGTGGATGACTTATTTGTAATATGAGATGACAGATTGATTGCAGATACAAAGAGGAAGCTTGCTGCTGAGTTCGATATGAAAGATTTGGGAATGATGCATTATTTCCTAGGTATGGAGGTGTGGCAGAGTGCAGGTGGGATTTTCCTTGGTCAACGGAAGTACACAGTAGATATCCTGAAGAGATTCCGGATGATGGATTGCAAGGCCATGGCCACACCTATGGCATCAAATCTGAAGCTTCTATGTGATGCTTCATCTGAGCCAGTTGATGTCTCTATGTATCGTCAGATGATTGGGTCCTTGATGTACCTAACGAACACGAGACCAGATATTTGCTTTGTAGTGAACACATTGAGTCAGTTCCTAACAGATCCGAGGAGTGTTCATCTGGTTGTTGTAAAGCATGTTCTGAGGTACTTGAAGGGTACAGTGGATTATGGGATCAAGTATGAGGCGAATCAAAAGTTTAACCTGCAGGGTTATGTTGATTCAGATTGGGCTGGCAGTGCTGCAGATAGGAAGAGCACATCTGGGTGTTGCTTCAGTATGGGATCAGGTGTGATCTCTTGGTTTAGTAGGAAGCAGTCTTGTGTAGCACTGAGTACAGCTGAGGCAGAGTATGTTGCAGCCTGCTCAGCTAGTTGTGAGGTAGTATGGATATGGAAGCTACTGTCTGAGTTATTTGATCTCCCGTTGGATGCTACTGGTATCTTCTGTGATAACCAGAGTTGTGTGAAGCTATCTGAGAACCCACTGTTTCATGACAGGTCAAAACACATAGAGATCAAATATCACTATATCAGGGATATGGTGCAGAGAGGAGCTGCGAAGCTCCTGTATGTTGCGACGGACGAGCAAATTGCAGATGTACTGAGAAAGCCACTAGCCAGTGTGAAGTTTGAGTACTTCAGAGAGAGGCTTGGTGTTCTTCATATTGATGACACTTCAAGGAAGAAGTGATGGACACATTTGCTGAAGCCATTCCAAGCATGTTGGAAGTAGGATCCTTCACATGGCTGTGGATGTAAGCACTGGATGATGAGCATCAGGATGATGTTCTGGTTTCTGATTTGTATGATCAGTTGAATCATTTTTATGTATGTATGTATGCATCATGTTAGATGCTGGATATGATCAGTTGGATCATTTATATGTATGTACGCATCATGTTGGATGCTAGATATGATCGGTTGGATCATGTGTATGTATTTTTGTATATGCATCATGTTGGATGCTTGGACCATGTATCTGTATATATATCAGGTGGATACATTGTATGATCAGGTGGATCATGTATGGTGATATGTATCATGTATTTTTATTTGTATCAAGTGGATACACTGTATGATCAGGTGGATCATGTATGATGATATGTATCAGGTAGATACTTGGTATGCATCAGGTAGATGCATTGTATGATCAGGATGATCATGGATGAGGAGCTTCAGGATGTTGCTCCAGATGACATGCAGCGGGATGTTGTAGTGATGATGATCAGGATGATCATGTGTACATCAGGATGATGTATGGTGAGTATCAGGTTGATACTCTATGGCCCTGGATCAGGTTGTGTAGATGAGCATATAATTTGGCCCTGGGAGATTTGTAGATAGTCTTTCGAGGTTTTTCCTATGGCATATAATTTGGCCTTGGGATATCTGGAAAATGCTCTTTCGAGGTTTTGCTCTGGGAGGACATATAATTTGGCCTTAGGAGATCTGCAGATAGTCTTTCGAGATTTTTCCTATGGCATATAATCTAGCCCTGGGATATCTGGAAGATGCTCTTTTGAGGTTTTGTCCTATGGCATATAATATGTCCCTGGGAGATCCGATAGGTTGGGCTGTGTACCTGTAATAAGTCCTGGATGCTCTTGCGAGGCTTTGCCATGACCACATATAATCTGTCCCTGGGAGATCCTATAGGTAGAGCTGTGTGCTCTTAACAGCCTGGGATGCTCTTGCGAGGTTTTGTGGTGACCACATATAATTTGTCCCTGGGAGATCCTATAGGTAGAGTTGTGTGCTCGTAACAGCCTGGGATGCTCTTGCGAGGTTTTGTGGTGAGGTCACATATAATATGGCCCTGGGAGATCCTATAGGTAGAGCCGTGTGCTCGTAATAGCCTGGGATGCTCTTTCAAGGTTTTGTGAGGCACGTAATAAATCTTGAGGATTCCATAGTATGGCCAGTGATGACGAAGACCTGCAGGTGGTGGGCCTACCTCCAATATGAAAAAGGACTAGCTCTGTAGAACTTCCTATGATGAGTAGAGTCATAGATTGGTTGAGATAGAAGCAGCAGTGACGATGATGATGATGATGCATCGATGACGATGATCCCGAGAAAAAGACTTGTCCAGCAAATCTGTGTCGAGAAATACCTTCCTAGTTAACAGGGAGTGTTGATGTATATGTAACTTCAGAATGTATTTCATCTATGTATTTCATATATATTTACTGTACCCTTATTAGAGATGTGTTATTCCTCTATAAGGAAGTGTCGTCATGTGGATTGACAAGTGTTGCAAGTGTGTGTACTTGTCGATGGGTTATTAGACCACCATGTGTGGGGTCAGCCCTGAAATATATATATTATAATGTGGATGTACCTAGCTAGACAAGTTGGCCCCATAAGGTCACTAGGAAAACAGGTTAGTATACATAGAGATCAGGTGATCTCTATTTAGATCATTCAGAAAGTTATATATCTCTCACTCAGAAAGCGGGGCACTAGTGAGGAGGAGGATCATCTGCTACTAGGAGACTATCTCAGTGTATTTTGGTTGTACTTTGGTTGAGCCATTGATCTCTCTATCTCTAAGGAAGTTGTGGGGTTTTTCACCTTAGGGTTTTCCCCATGGAAACTCTGTGTCTCTTGTCTCTCAAGCTTTTGATTCTTGTGATGCTTGTCATGCTTATTGTGATTGTCATGCATTGATATACTGTATATGTTATTCTCTCCGTAAAGATCCTAGATTATTGTGAATTAATGCTCAAAATTTAACAAGGAGGATGTTGAACCAAGGAGCTCAAACATTCAAGACATGGATACAGACATCCCTATAAGATTCCTCCTGCTTGTCCCTTTTACACCATCAAAAGGTAGCACAGTGTCCTAATGGGGCAGGTTCGCTTATAACAAGAAGAGGAAATCTATTGTCAAAGAAATAGTGACTAGGATGAAGAAACCTTTTCAACTAGACATTGTCACCAAACATGAAACAATAGTCATGCAAGGTACTAAGCGTGCACACAAACTCATAGCATCCATTTCTGTGGCTTCTGTTCAAGAAACTGCAGACAATGTCAACATATTAGCAGACGAGTTAGAATTAGAAAAGGAGAGAGCCCACCATTTGCAGGAAAATCTGCTCGAAGAACAGAGTTATTCAAATTTGATGGTGGAGAAATGTGACACCCTTGTGTTAGAGAAGGGAGAATTAAAGAGAAAATTTCAACACCTAGAAGCTGAAAAGAGAGCCCTGGTCATACAAATGAGAGCCCTGGAAGCAGAAAAGAAGGGTCTTGAAAGTAGGAACCGGCAGCTAGAGTCCGAGAAACTTGATACCACTTAGCAGATCGATGACTTAAAGGAGAACATAGAGAATTTAGAAGAAAGCAGGGAATTGCTAGAACAACAATTAGAACTCACTACTAGCAAGGTTGGTGATCTGGGTCCCTTTCATGAGTAGGCTTGCAAAATACTGAAGAGGATACATGGGATTCAAGAGATCATAACAGAGGAAGTTTGCAAGTTAAAGGGAGTGGTGGCCAGAATCAAAGAAATCAATGCTGAAGCCACTAGGTGTAGGAGAAAATATGTATGCATTAGTGAGAACATTAAAAGGCAAATGGAATGGAGAGAAGGAAAGTCAGGATTCCCAGAAAATCTCCCTCTTAAATCCATCTTTGGTTTCAAAGCAGATATCCGCCTTTTGGGGTTTTGCAAGGATTTTGGAGTGAAGCTAAATGAAGTGGCCATGGTCACTCTTGAACAGTGCATAAATTTGTATTTTAAGATACAAAGCACCCAAGAGAACTGCCTAATGTTAATGCCCCAGACTATAGAAGAGTTTCCAGACAAACTCCAACGTTTGTCTGATCTAAGGGATGGGTTGAATGCTGAAATAGATTATGTATGGAAGGTGGATGATTTGAATGCTGAAGACCTTTACCAGTGGATCGGCCAGGCTGCTATTCACATACATCTTCTGAAAGAAAGCGTCCAGGCTACAGCAGTAGAAGTCGTTGATCTTGAAGAAGAGCTTGCCAAGCATGAAGTTTCTTTGAAAACCATGCTCCCTCTTAATGCAAATAATGTCATAAAAGAAACCAGTCTCTAGGTACGACATATAATAGAAGCATACAGGGCACTGACAACAGAAACACACCAAGTATCGACAGGAGAAGTAGGGGCATCAACCTCAGTGGAATTACTGACAGCACCAGTGGCACAAGTTCCAACAGAAATACCCTCTATAGTAGAAGCGCCTGAGTTAGCAAAGGCGCCAGCTCAGAAGTGACCCACCTTTTGTCTTATTTTTTAATTTATAGCCAATATGCCTTCTTTCACCCTTTGTATATTTTATTATTAAAGTGACATTTGGATCTTGTTAGAACAGTAACCACACTTAGTACCATAATCCATAAATTTTTAATTGCCCATGTGCTTAATTAAACCATGTTTTGGATTAAGTGACTATAGTTGGTCAAAAACCCACTTTGAGAGTGTTCACACCCACTTCCAAGCAAACCAGTTCACCCAGCCTCCAGTTTTGTCCACAAGTGTGCCCTCATTTATTGCTGGTGCGCCCTCTCTCCTTGTTTTGGGGAATTTTAGTTGACCAAGGGCGCTAGGGTGGATTTTTGCCCTTTTTGGCTAGATTTGGAGCATTTAATGCTCCCTTGGGCCCCCAAACCTCCTCTACTTGCTCACCCACGCCTGCCTTGAGCTCATTAATGACCCAGCATGATTCAGCCACCTCCACACCAGAATTCGTGGCTGTTTGGGGTGATTGGGATTGAGTTGGACCCACCTAGGGGGGATTGAGGCCAATTTGGCATTGATGACTTGTACACTCAGCTTGAGCCACCTAATGCTCTCGATTTTCTCATGGATGTAATAAAAACCTGTTACTAACATTTTCACATGTTAGACAGTCAGTTAATCAAAGGTTTCAGCATACATTGTGTGTAAAATTATCATCTTTTTCAAGTTTTTCCACAGTTTTTGCAAATTAATTCGATTTTGTGAGGTTCTCCATAGCTCCTAGATCTTCTGTGATCAAAATAATCACATGGTATCAGATCCATCGTGGAGTTAGTGAGTTGCAGGTCAATATTGAGCGTTGAACTGCATTCTAGAGAGGATTTCCAGATAAAAATTGAGTGTTTTTTGCAGGTGTTTCAGTAGTTTTCTCACCATTAACGCAGCAGTCATGGAAGCAAACCAAATGTTGCTCACACCCTTCAATTTTTTCGATTGGAAGGCTGAGATGGTCATCAAGCTGAGATCTAAGGGTCTCTATAGAGTGACCATGGGCACAGAAGTGGAGCCAAATTCTGCTGTGGAGAAAGCAAAGTACTACAATCGACTTGATGAAGCTTATGGATTGCTATGCCTGAGCATTTCAAGGGAACTCTTGTTTCATACAGACAGTTTGACAACTCCCAATGAAGTATGGGTGAATCTAGAATCACTCTTTGGGAAAACTGATGAACTGAGAGGCCACCAGCTTGAAAACGAGCTCATTAGCTTGAGCCCAGCGCATTTTGAAACCATCCAGGAGTTCTTCACGAAATTCAAGTCACTGGTGCTTCAACTACAACAATGTGGAATTGTTAAGAAGGAGGAACAACTGATTCTGTCCATCCTTTCGAAGCTAGGCCCAGAGTTTTCAGTATTTGTTAGCACATTTCACTCAGCCAAAATGACCCTTCTAAATTGGCAAATGCCATCACTAGCTACCTTCATGGAGTGTCTCACTCAGGAGAAGGATAAACTAGTTCAGATGGGCACCATAAAATCAAAGGACCAAGCATTGGCAATGGGTGTTTCAAATGCAAGCAAAGGAAAGCAGAAAGCCAAGAATTCGAAGCAGCAAGAGAAGAGGAAGTTTGACAAGACCAAGTCTGCAGATGGGGGTTCGAATCTGTCAAAGGAGAAGGACAAGAAGGGAAAGGAAAAGACCAAATGCACCTATTGTCATAGGGGATGGCATCCAGAGAGCTCATGTATGAAGAAAACCATTGACTCAATGGCGCAGCTGCTGGAGAAGAACAACATCCCAGTCCCTGAGGGCGCAAGGAAGAAGGAGAGCACCTCAAACCCTGACAATAAGGAGAAGTTTCATGCTTTGGTAGCAGGTACCTCGAATCCCTCATCCTTTATCATTGATTCAGGAGCTTCCAGACATATGGTTTCATCCAGAGAGCTCTTCTCCTCTATGCATTCGAATGGTGGCCCAACAGTTCGAATGGGAGATGATTCAGAAATCCAGACCAAAGGGATTGGTAGGATTGACATGGAGCATGGCTATTTCAGTGATGTGCTCTATGTACCTTCATTGTCTGCAAATTTGCTATCAGTCTATCAAATGACCCATACAGGAGAAGCCAAGAGAGTGACTTTCACTCCAGATTTGGTAGAAATCTCAGAAATCTCTTCAAATCAAGTTGTGGCTGTAGGGTATGCAGATCATGATGAGAGAATGTACAAATTCTCAAATTTCATTCCAAATTCTAGTGACCATGCTCTTGTCTCTCATGCCAACGAGACCTCCAAGTTGTGGCATGAAATATTTGGCCACATGAACTACAAATATCTCCAGCAATTGCACAAGGACGAGATGGTGGAAGGGCTTCCAGAAATCAGATCATCAAATGGTGCATGCATTGGGTGTGTAGTTGGAAAGCATCCTGAGCGTAGCTATGAGAAGGGAATGGCAAGGAGAGCCACTCAACCACTTGGATTGGTACATTCAGACCTCATTGGTCCTCTTACCACTCCATCATATGGTGGATCAAGGTATGTACTTACATTCATAGATGACTACTCTCGATTCTGCTGGGTTTACTTCCTTAAATTGAAGTCAGAAGTGTTTGAGAAATTGAAGATTTGGAAAGCCCTAGTGGAGAACCATAGTGGTCATAAGATAAAGATCCTTAGGACTGATAATGGAAAGGAATATGTGAATAACAACATTCAGCACCTTTGTGAGGAATGTGGCATCCAAATGCAACATTCAATCCCCTACACACCTCAGCAAAATGGTGTGGCAGAGAGGAAAAATAGATCTCTCAAGGAGATGGCTACTTGCATGATTGAAGCTAGGGATCTAAGCCCTAAGCTATGGGCTGAAGCCATCAATTGTGCTGCTCATATTCAGAACAGAGCCTTTCACAAATCAGTCAAAGGAAAAACCCCCTATGAGGCATGGTTTGGCCAAAAACCAAATGTGTCAAATTTCAGGATTTTTGGGTCTAGAGCATGGGCTCGAATTCCATCAGAAAAGAGGAAGGCTTTGGAGCCACAGAGCAGGGAATGTATCATGGTTGGATATGGTGAGGACACAAAGGGCTACAAGCTCTTTGACACATCCACACTTAAAACTTTCATTGAGAGAAGTGTGCAATTCGAAGAAGAACCAATTCCAGATTTTGAGCTTGCACCGGGGGAAAGCTCCTCTCCTCCACACCTTAATGAGATTAGTGATGATTCTACCTCTGATTTTTCTGATATTGCTGAAGATGACATGGCTGAAGATGACATTGCTGTACATGAGTCACCATCAAGGCCCAAGTGGGATGAAAAAATCATAGAAGCTGCAGGTGAATTGGCAGGCAATCCCCAAGAGCCTAGGAAGACTAGATCCCAAACAATCAATGCTTCCTTTGCAAATGAGAGTGAGCTTGTTGATCACTGTTATATGATGATTGGATCTGATCCAACATCATATTAGGAAGCTCATCATGATCCAAGGTGGAGGGCAGCAATGCAAGAAGAATTCCAATCTCTCCAAGAGAACAAAACATGGGATTTGGTGCCTCTTCCTCCCAAGAGGAAACTTGTGCAATGTAAGTGGATTTTTCGAACCAAACCTGTTGCTGATGGTTCTGATCTGAAATATAAGGCTAGGTTAGTGGCTAAGGGCTACTCACAAATCCATGGTGTGGATTATACAGAGACCTTTGCACCGGTTGCAAAGATGGACTCAATTAGACTAGCTCTAGCCATGGCAGCTAGTAAAGGTTGGGAAGTTCACCACATGGATGTCAAAAGTGCATTCTTGCATGGTGAGCTACAGGAAGAGATATATATGCAGCAGCCTGAAGGATTCCAAGAGGATCCCACACTTGTATGTAGGTTGAAGAAGTCACTCTATGGACTCAAGCAAGCCCCCAGGGCTTGGTATGCCAAAATGGATGCTTTTTTGCTCTCAATTGGTTTCTGTCGATGCAAGTCTGATCCAAATGTTTATTTGCAGCATTGTGATGATAATTTGCAGGTCATTGTACTGTATGTTGATGATCTCTTAATTACAGGGAGCTGCACCAAACAAATTGGCTCAATTAAAGCTTCTTTGCACAGTGAATTTTCCATGAGCGACCTAGGATTGCTAAGGCAATTTTTGGGTTTGGAAATTGAGCAATCTGAGAGAGGTATATTGCTGAGTCAATATAAGTATGCTTCAGACCTGTTATTCAAGTTCAAAATGGCTGAATGTAAGGCAGCCAAGTGCCCATTCCTTTCAGGCATAAAACTAGGTGAATTTGAAGACTCTCCTTTGGTGGATTGCACACTCTACAGGAAGCTAGTCGGAAGTTTGCTGTACCTTACACATACAAGACCTGATTTGTCTTATGCTATAAGTGCTGTAGCAAGGTATATGCAGCAGCCACATGAGATCCATTGGAAGGCAGCCAAAAGGATCCTTCATTATGTCCAAGGAACAAAGAGCTTTGGGGTACATTATGCAGCTGGTTCTTCACTTCAACTAGCTGGATTTTCTGATTCCGATTGGGCGGGAGATCCCATCGATAGAAAGTCCACTTCAGGTTTCGTGTTTATGTTTGCTGAAGGTCCCATTTGCTGGTCAAGTAAGAAACAACATACAATTTCTCTTTCATCAGCAGAGGCCGAGTACAGGGCAGCAGTGAACGCAGCCACACAGTGTGTTTGGTTGCAAGGCATTCTTCGGGAGTTTGGTGTTGCTATTGATTCTCCAACCAATATTTGGGTGGATAATCAAAGTGCCATCAAGATATCTACTGATCCAGTACAGAGGCAAAGAACAAAGCACATTGAGATCCACATGCATTACATTCGGGGCTTGGTGCATGACAGGGTAATTTCACTGCAGTATTGTCCATCCACCGAGCAAACTGCAGACATTTTCACCAAGTGCTTTACTGAGAAGACCTTCACTCACTTGAGAGCTTTGCTTGGAGTGAGTGATGGATGGTGATTGCTGCAATTTAATTGCAGGTTCAGCCCCATGTCCATTTTTGAGGGAAGTTTTTATCCCATGAGGTTTTACTTCTTTTCCTCGGTTCATATGGACAAATAAAATTTCTGTTTGTATTGAGGTGACTTGAGCCTTTGTTGCCAAGGCCTCCCACTTATCTTTCATGAGACGTACCAAGTTATGGTTAAGGGGGGGTGTTAGAACAGTAACCACACTTAGTACCATAATCCATAAATTTTTAATTGCCCATGTGCTTAATTAAACCATGTTTTGGATTAAGTGACTATAGTTGGTCAAAAACCCACTTTGAGAGTGTTCACACCCACTTCCAAGCAAACCAGTTCACCCAGCCTCTAGTTTTGTCCACAAGTGTGCCCTCATTTATTGCTGGTGCACCCTCTCTCCTTGTTTTGGGGAATTTTAGTTGACCAAGGGTGCTAGGGTGGATTTTTGCCCTTTTTGGCTAGATTTGGAGAATTTAATGCTCCCTTGGGCCCCCAAACCTCCTCTACTTGCTCACCCATGCCTGCCTTGAGCTCATTAATGACCCAGCATGCTTCAGCCACCTCCACACCAGAATTCGTGGCTGTTTGGGGTGATTGGGATTGAGTTGGACCCACCTAGGGGGGATTGAGGCCAATTTGGCATTGATGACTTGTACACTCAGCTTGAGCCACCTAATGCTCTCGATTTTCTCATGGATGTAATAAAAACCTGTTACTAACATTTTCACATGTTAGACAGTCAGTTAATCAAAGGTTTCAGCATACATTGTGTGTAAAATTATCATCTTTTTCAAGTTTTTCCACAGTTTTTGCAAATTAATTCGATTTTGTGAGGTTCTCCATAGCTCCTAGATATTCTGTGATCAAAATACTCACAGATCTCCTTCCCGTCCTTTTGTAATATTGCTAGGTTTTTATTCTTTTTGTAAATTGGGCACTACAAGACAAATTAAAAGAATTTGGAAAGTCAAGATACAGGTGGCAGCTATATATAGCTGATTAGAGAAAATAAGAAAGACTTTTGGTAGGTGAAAGGGACTCCTCTTGTACACACGAACTATTTATGCTACATGAATGGAAAATTGTTTTGGACTATAGAAGCCTGTGCTGTGTTTTGTTGAGGATTATGATGGACTATTCCCGAACTATTTCTACATTTTACCATCTATATTCTGTGAGATATTTCCTGGCTTCTGTGAATTAATTCTTTGCTAATGAACGGTTTCATTTCCTTCGCAAAATTTCTGCACTAGATGAGTAATTGAATGTTTTAATTAAATTAGAGCTATTTACGATATTATTTATCCTCCGCTGAAATTACATTTAGATGATGAAATGGCTATCTGTTGAGTCTTTAAATGTTTCTTTCAATTTATTGCTCATCAATTCAGTTGTTGCTCCTTGCAAGGATAGGTTAGACTAGCTTAAATGGTTTAAATCAGATTTGTTTTATTCACATGCATTTAGTTTAGAGCACTTACATATCATCTTTTAATATAAAATACATAAATGGTGGATTGGGCCGCAACCAGTGAAAGCAAAGAAAATATTTACAATATACACGGTAGCCAGAACCGTTAACCAGACAGATTCCCCACACCAAATGGTGAGCGATCTAATTGGGATTGCTTACCGGGGAGAATCCCTTGCTAATTGATGCTCCGATTTTCAAGGCATCAACAAGTTCATAACATATTATTCCTACATATCTTACCCAATGGAAGAAATCCTAAAAATAGATATGGAATTAAAATGGAAAAAGGAATGTAATGAGCCATTCAAACTATTAAAGAAAAAGCTATCAAAGCATTGATACTACACTTTCCCAACTAGATGAAGAAATTCCGTGTTCACAACGACACATTAGGAATAGTGATCAAAGTTGTCCTAGCATATCCAGGGGAGGACAAATTCGACCATCTAATTGCCTATGCTAGATGTAACGGTAAACAAGGCTGAAAGGAACTATTCAACAACCAAGAGGGATTCCCCATGGATGATTTTTTCTCTAAATAAATACTAGAACTACCTATTAGCAAATCCATTTATATTTTACAATGATAATCAAATACTCAAGTATCTAGTGAACAAAATAGTAAATCAAGGGAATATTTGTCTATGGTTACTCTTACTACAAGGGTTTGAATTTGAATTTAAAGTCTAACCAAAAAACATAAATGTTGTACATGACCATTTATCAAGACTAGAAAATTTAGATGATACAATGGGAATTGAGGATGACCTCCCTGACATAAATCTCTTTATATTAGAATTATCCCCAATAGAATTGGTTGACATAGTCAAATTCTTACAAGAAGGAACCACTTCCTGCTATGTGAGAGAAAAAATTAAAGATACTAACAATGAAGGTTTCCCCCTTTACAATAATCAATGGATACTCTACATCATAACTTTGGCTCTAGCTATATCAAGGGCCAATAGGGATAAAATCTCATGAGGAAATTTAGGACTCTAAAAAGGGGTTTTCACCTTAAGGGATTTGTCCCCTGGACTCGACGCTTGATAGAGCATTAAGCTAGATCTATGTTGGTTTATTAATATGCAATTATTACACAAATAATATCTAACTCATTATTATACTATCAACTTAAAAATACATTTAATCTAATACATTTTATAGGTTATAATAATTCAAGCACCAACTATTCCAATTTGGATATCTTACAAATAGGCCAAAGTTGCACTAATTAATTAATTAATTATGAAATAAAATATATATTCAACCAAAACTACTCTCTAACCACCAACTATTGCAATTTGGAATCATGTTGTAAATGCTAACACATAAATACTACAAATATACAAAAATTTCTTTAATGAATTAATTATGAAGTAAACTAGTTATTTACCCAAATTTAATGGTAGAAGTGCCAACTATTACATGTTCTAAAGTATAACACTTAAATCTTATAAATAGGGAAAAATTGCATTCATTCATTGGTGGTGAAGTAAAATAGTTATTTACCCAAAGTAATCGTCCAAGTGCCAACTATTTCATGTTGTAAATTATAACATATAAATCCTACAAATACACAAAAGTTGCATTAATTAATTAATTGTGAAGTAAAATGCTTTCAATTTACCCAATTATTGGTTAATTTTTAATTATCACAAAACTAATATCTTACTTATTGTTTAATTATTAACTTAACAATACATAATCTAATATATTCATCCACTTTCCAACTATTCCAATTTGGGATCCTAAACAATAATACATAAACCCTACAAATATGCAAAAATTGTGTCCATTCATTGACTCTGAAGTAAAATAGTTATTGTAACTATTTATCAAAACAAATATTTAAAATGTGAGGATGCATGAATGGAAATTGAAATTGAAATTCAATGTATATTTATATAAATGTATTTTACAATCTAGCCAATTTAAATTTGGAGCCGACATGTGACAGACGTGACACATCTCATTCACTTTGGGCTCTAGAAAGGGCCTCTTGGCCCAACAAGAGAGGGATTGTTGATATACTTAGAAGATGTGTACTTGAGCATGAAATACAAGACATCATTGATGAAGTCTGTTCAATACCAACCAGAGGCCACTACCATGCTAACACCACAAGAATAATTTTTTTACAAGAATCACCAATGAAGGGAACGTTACCACTAGGAGTGAGTCATAAGTCAGGAGTGCAGTAAGCAATTTGATCTATAGTGATGATATTCCCTTGATGGGGGGAGAAAAGAAGTCTAGAGATTGATTAGATTACCACATTCATGGTATAAAACCAACTACGCCCCAGTAACAAATTATAGTCAAGAGGCACATCAACAACTTCAGCATCTACTATGGCAATTTTTCGCCCTAGCTCAATAGGAAAGTCATGAATGATTCCATGTGGTGTAAAAGTAATACCATCAAAGGATTTCAAAGAAGTAGAGGATTGGACAAGCTTAGGATATCCTATCGCATGCCATCATGAGATGGACATAACACAAGTAGAGGCTCCTCATCAATAACGGTACAAAAAATGCTTTTCCCCCATACAACAACTTGTATCTGCAAGTCCATCTCGTGGGAGAGCCTTGGTTGGTTATGTCCATGTCAAAAACAATCAAACTGGATTCTGTGGGGCCAACCCCCCCAATGTCCGACAACAATGATTTTTGTTGTGGAGGAGAACTTTGCAACACTCTGAGAGAAAACATGGGGTTAACACCAAAAAATGACCATATACTATACACACCCTATTCCCATGTATAAAACCTTCAAAAAAAGGAAAAATAAAGATAAAAAACCCAAAACATCGTGTTGTCCTAATTCCAAAAGCCTACTTTGGACAAACCCCCTAAAAAGTAGGATTCTCCACCAAAATAGGGGTTTCCCCCGAAAAATGGGGAATCCCACCAAATGTGGAGGTTTCCCACTAAACCAAAGTCCTGTTGATGTATATGTAACTTCGGAATGTATTTCATATATGTTGTATGTACTCCTATAGAGATGGTATTATTCCTCTATACGGAAGTGTCGTCATTTATATTGTAAGTGTCGTAACTTATACTTGATGGGTTATTAGACCACCTTGTTGGGGTCGGCCCTGTATAAGTCATGTGGGTCAAAGGGTTATTAGACCACCCTATTGGGGGTCGGCCATGTGGGTCAAAGGGTTATTAGACCACCCTATTTGGGGGTCGGCCCACTCAGCATTATGTTATGTGGTAAAGTTCGATCCTACATGAGTTAGGTAAAAAGGCAAGTCAAGTCAAGTATAAATAGAGTGCGGGAGGCACTCTATTTTCTCACTCACTTCTCACACATGCACTCAAGGAGGAGTGGCGCACTTATGGAGGAGGAGGATCTGCTGCTAGGTTGTGTCTATCTCTTATGGTTGGTTGTATCATTGCTCTATCTATCTCTGAGGAAGTTATTGGGGTTTTTCACCTTTATGGTTTTCCCCAAGTAAATCTTTGTGTCTCTTGTGTGCTTGCATTATTGTCTCCATGATTGATATGCTATAGATATGCTGTACATGTTTTTCTCTCAGTTAAGATCCTAGATCAAATTGAAGTAAATTCTGAAAATTTAACATGGTATCAGAGCTAGCCTGAAAGAAGGCATGATATGGCATGTATGACACTTGTTACACTTACGATGCTAGGGCTTGATATAGAAAAAAACCAGTCATCGTAGAACTTTCGCTATAAATCCGTTTTGGCGAAGTTTTCGGATCTGAAATTGTTACAGGACGAAGCTAAAATCTCCAGGTACCGTGTGTCCAAAGGACAACCTCTAATTCATTGTACTTTGTGATTTATGATCTGTACAATATAGGGTTTCTGCCTCTTCCAGATCTGAGTCAAAATCAGGTGACCTTGGGAAAAAGGTCATAACTTGGGCTAGGAAGCTCCAAATGAAATTTTGTAAAAAGTGACAGGTAGTACACAGTCTGTACTATCTCAGAAAACTTCTTCAGAGGCCGAAGTTGAACCCGTGACACGTGGCATGCCGTACAAGTTCGCTCTACTGTTTTATCCCATAAACAGGTCACGTTGCGACACATGGCATAACTCTCTCTCAGAAAATCCAATTGAGGTCAGACCTGTCAGGATGGAAATATAACAGGCCGAGCTATCTCAGAAAACATTTTCATAGGCCGAAGTTCAAACAGTGACACGTGGCACGCCGTACAAGTTCGCTCTTCTGTTTTATCCCAAAACAGGTCACGTTGCGACATTTGGCATAACTCTCTCTCAGAGAATCCAATTGAGGTCAGACCTATCAGGATGGAAAGGTAACAGGTCAGGCTATCTCAGGAAACTTTTTTTAGACCCTGTGGATCAAAAATTTTAGAGTTACACCAGAAACAATCAGGTACATATTTCTGTCAAAACAGAATTATTTTTTTGGTACCTTCATTCATGGCTTCCGGAATTTAGGGCTTTGAAGAAAGTTGGAATTTTTGTAATCGGAGACCACGACTGAATGATACTCATCAAAATAAAAATTTAGAGACCAAAATCAGAATTTTTGGTTGGGAAGAAGGTCGGGCTTGATCAGACCCTAGTTCGGGACTTTGATCAGGAAAGTGGAAAATTAGGGCTTCTGTAAAAATGGGAATTTTTGAAATCTGAGACCACGGCTGGAAGCTCCTCAGAAAAATAGAAGCTTAGAGCTTTGGATCAAACCTTTTGATTGGGAAAAAGAGTGGGATTCATCAAACCCCAGTTCAGGGTCACGTCCAGTGAATCCGGAAGTTTCAAAGGCAAAATTGAGGAGTGAAACTTTGCAGTTTTCAAATTATGAATATACCAATTTGATCAGCTCATCAAGGCGCATATTTCTATCCTTTCGGAAGTTTGAAATTCAAAGTTTGAATTTTTGGGGTTTCTCTGACAAACCCATATCCAGCTCCAGGTCCAGTTCTTGCACATCAAATGGATTGGGTTAATCCTAGAAGAAGATGGATTGGTCACCTACATAGGTGAAGAAGTTCCTGTTTCAGAGGGAGATGAGGCTAAGGCCTTACATAAGAAGATTACAAGCGATCTCGACAGGTATGACTCATTGAGGTATGTTTTGATATTTGTCCATGATTATGTTTATGGTATGTTTGTCTTCATGTTATTACAGTTAAGTACAATTTTGTTTTTAGATTTGTCGTATCACCTTAACAAAATTATGAATGCATGATAGAAGATATTAATTATTTAGGGTGTTGACACTTATGATTGTACTAATGCATTATGGTGTTGTATGAGGTTTATGTTGTCTACTAACATGAAAGGTACACCAAGAAAGACAAATCATGCTCCAGTTCAAGAACATATGATCATGGTGACATGAGGATAAAGACTCATCCATTGTCATGGATCTCATAGAAGATCCATTTACGAGGTATGTATAACTTGGTTTTATAATGGCTGACCATTGAGACATGCAGGTTACTAGCACAAGTCATTGAAGAGAACCAAAAGACATTATACGGGTATGTTAGACATAACTAGCTAGCATGCTAATCCAGGTATGTTTTTCCTATATCAAGCTAGAATCCTACCTTGTGTTAGGATCTTATACTATTGTGTTGTTGATAATGATTATTCACAAAGAGTCATAGGTTTGAATAATCATGGTTGTATGCATATTATGTTTCTTACCATAATTGATGATATGACTAACCAGAAGAATCATGAAGGTATAGCTTTTATGCATATTATATCTCTTATCTTGATTGATGATTCAACTAACCCGAAGAGTCATAGGTTTGAGTAATTACAGGTTTAGACATGTTATGTTTCTTATGATTTGACTAACCATAAGAATACTACATAAACCTTGAATGCTAATGCTTATTATTTCTGTTTGAAATGATCATGACTATACATGCTTGAGATTATTGTGTTTTAATAGTATACTAATGAATGTATGATTTTATATGAGTTCACAAGGATAACACAATCATGATACTAATAAGCATGCATAGCGACCAAGGATGAATATGAGTTCAAGAACAGGTAATTTAGGAAGCAAAGATCAAGAGGGAGCACACTCCAGTTGTTCCTGCAAGAAAGCAAAGGAGCACACTTCAGTAGTTTCTGCAAGGATGCAGATATTCAGAGGGAGTTGACCATCTCTCTACATTCCACAATAGAAAGGTGTAGAAGAAGCTACTTCAGATTAGGACTCCAGTAGCTCCTGCAAGGAAGCAAAGACTCAGAGGGAGTCCACCCAACGAACAAACAAAGATAAGTATTTTAAATTATCATTTCTTGCATATTTGTTTGTTTAAATAATACTGTTCAATAATGTATACAATGATGTTCCTAGAATTAGGTTGTGTATTATGCATATTAGAATAGTTGCATTGATGAACAGTATACTACTAATATACATGGGTAAGTGGCCTATGGCACTGTACAACATTCCATTGCTACTAATCTAGAATGAAACCTCTTTGCTGACATGTTGGGAGTTGTGCACACTCTTAACAATGTTCTGGTAGAGATTGGAAGGCATCTAGAAAGTTACGGGATATGGATAAATGTTGTATTGAAGCATTGGCTAAGATAATTGCATGACTGTATGACATATTTCTTTATGTGTAAGAATTTGTTCTGAAAACTATGAGATGTTTTCTAATCATGCAATTTAACTTGTTGTGTAGGAAAGATCGTATGCCATCTCCTACAAAAGAAGAGCTACAACATTTTGTTCCAGCAACAAAGATATCTATTGAAGATATTGAAGATATTGAAGTTCCCAGGATCAGGGATGAAGAAATGGAATGCCATGATCCGTCGATCATGAAGAATGATGTTTGGGATGTAGTCCCAAGATGTGAAGGGAATTTTTTTTATGACTTCCAAATGGAACTATCAAATCAAGCATGTTGCAGATGGCAGCATTGAGAAATATAAAAGTGATAAAATAGAAGATGCACCAGATGGATCTCAAGACAGCATGGTGTAGTCATATATGTATGAAGAACTTGGTATGGTAGGATAGACAGCTTTCTATCCAGTTTGGGCGTTACCAAGAGTAAAGCAGATTCCAACCTTTTCTACAAGGTTGAAGAAGGCAATCCAGTGATACTATTTTTTTATGCAGATAACCTGTTTGTTACAGGTAAAGATAGATTGATTGCCGACACGCAGCGGAAGCTTTCTTCCAAGTTCGAGATGATGCACTATTTGTTTTTGGCATGGAGGTGTGGCAGAGTGATGGAATCTTCCTTGGACAAGGGAAGTATGCAGTAGAGATCCTGAAGAGGTTCGGGATGATGGATTGCAAGGCCATGGCCACACCTATGGCATCGAATCTGAAGCTTCTATGTGATGCTTCATCTGAGCTGGTTGATGTCTCTATGTATCGTCAGATGATTGGGTCCTTGATGTACCTGACGAACACGAGACCGGATATTTGATTTGTTGTGAACACATTGCGCCAGTTCCTGACGGATCCGAGGAGTGTTCACTTGGTTGCTGTAAAGCATGTTCTGAGGTACCTGAAGGGTACAGTAGATTATGGACTCAAGTATGAGGCGAATCAAAAGTTTAACCTGCAGGGTTATGTTGATTCATATTGGGCTAGCAGTAAGAGCACATCTGGGTGCTGCTTCAGTATGGGATCAGGTGTGATCTCTTGGTTTAGCAGGAAGCAATCCTGCGTATCACTGAGTACAGCTGAGGCAGAGTATGTTACAGCCTGTTCAGCTAGTTGTGAGGCAGTATGGCTACGGAAGCTACTGTCTGAGTTATTTGATCTCCCATTGGATGCTACTGGTATCTTCTGTGATAACCAGAGTTGTGTGAAGCTATCCGAGAACCCAGTGTTTCATGACAGGTCGAAACACATAGAGATCAAATATCACTATATTAGGGATATGGTGTAGAGAGGAGCTGTGAAGCTCCTGTATGTTGCGACAGACGAGCAGATTGCAGATGTGCTGACAAAGTCACTAGCCAGGGTGAAGTTCGAGTACTTCAGAGAGAGGCTTGGCATGCTTCAGATCGAGGACACTTCGAGGAAGAAGTGATGGACACATTTGCTGAAGCCATTCCAAGCATGTTGGAAGGGGGATCCTTCACATGGCTGTGGATGTAAGCGCTGGATGATGAGCATCAGGATGATGTTCTGGTTTCTGCCTGGATATGATCAGTTGGATCATTTATGTATGTACGCATCATGTTGGATGCTGGATATGATCGGTTGGATCATGTGTATGTATTTTGTATGAACGCATCATGTTGGATGCTGTTGGATACATTGTGTGGATCATGTATCTTTGTATGATCAGGTAGATCATGGATGATGATGGATACATTGTGTGGATCATGTATCTTTGTATGATCAGGTAGATCATGGATGCTGATGGATACATTGTGTGGATTATGTATCTTTGTATGATCAGGTAGATCATGTATGCTGATGGATACATTGTGTGGATCATGTATCTTTGTATGATCAGGTGGATCATGTATGTTGATGGATACATTGTGTGGATCATGTATCTATGTATGTATCAGGTGGATACTTGGATGATCGTGGATGACAAGCTTCTCCAGATGACATGCAGCAGGATGTTGCAGTGATGATGATCAGGATGATCATGTGTACATCAGGATCATGTTTGATGAGTATCAGATGATACTTTGTGGCCGTGGATCAGGTTGTGCAGGAAAGCATGTAATTTGTGCCCTGGGAGATTTGCAGATGGTCTTTCGAGGTTTTGCCTATGGCATGTAATTCGGTGCCCTGGGACATCTGGCAAATGCTCTTGCGAGGTTTTGCTTGGGAGGACATGTAATTTGTGCCCTGGGAGATTTCAGGTCGGAGTTGTGTACCCGTAACATCCTGAGATGCTCTTGCGAGGTTTTGTCCTATGGCATGTAATTTGCTCCTGGGAGATCTGGACAGGATGAAAAAGGCCTCAGATGCTTCAGCCAGGTTTTGCCATGACCACATGTAATTTGCTCCTGGGAGATCTGGACAGGATGAAAAAGGCCTCAGATGCTTCAGCCAGGTTTTGTGGTGGACCACATGTAATTTGCTCCTGGGAGATCTGGACAGGATGAAAAAGGCCTCAGATGCTTCAGCCAGGTTTTGTGGTGAGATCACATGTAATGTGCTCCTGGGAGATCCGACAGGTAGAGCCGCGTGCTCGTAACAGCCTGGGATGCTTCAGCCAGGTTTTGTGATGGGTCACATGTAATGTGCTCCTGGGAGATCCTACAGGTAGAGCTGTGTGCTCGTAATAGCCTGGGATGCTGCAGCCAGGTTTTGTGACGCACGTAATAAGTCCTGAGGATTCCACAGTATGGCCAGTGATGATGAAGACCTGCAGGTGGTGGGCCTACATCCAGTATGAAAAAGGACTGGGTCTGTAGAACTTCCTATGACGAGTAGATTCAGAGATTGATTGAGATAGCAGTAGCAGTGATGATGATGATGACTCGATGACGATTATCCATTGACGATGATCCAAAAAAGATGACTTGTGCTAGAAGAACTGTGCTGAGAAATACCTTCCTAGTTAAGAGGGAGTGTTGATGTATATGTAACTTCGGAATGTATTTCATATATGTTGTATGTACTCCTATAGAGATGGTATTATTCCTCTATACGGAAGTGTCGTCATTTATATTGTAAGTGTCGTAACTTATACTTGATGGGTTATTAGACCACCTTGTTGGGGTCGGCCCTGTATAAGTCATGTGGGTCAAAGGGTTATTAGACCACCCTATTGGGGGTTGGCCATGTGGGTCAAAGGGTTATTAGACCACCCTATTTGGGGGTCGGCCCACTCAGCATTATGTTATGTGGTAAAGTTCGAGCCTACATGAGTTAGGTAAAAAGGCAAGTCAAGTCAAGTATAAATAGAGTGCGGGAGGCACTCTATTTTCTCACTCACTTCTCACACATGCACTCAAGGAGGAGTGGCGCACTTATGGAGGAGGAGGATCTGCTGCTAGGTTGTGTCTATCTCTTATGGTTGGTTGTATCATTGCTCTATCTATCTCTGAGGAAGTTATTGGGGTTTTTCACCTTTATGGTTTTCCCCAAGTAAATCTTTGTGTCTCTTGTGTGCTTGCATTATTGTCTCCATGATTGATATGCTATAGATATGCTGTACATGTTGTTCTCTCAGTTAAGATCCTAGATCAGATTGAAGTAAATTCTAAAAATTTAACAAGTCCCCGCCCACATTTGAACTTTACCAGCGATGAAAAAAACCACCGTGGTTTAGGGTTCTCAAAAGAAACCCTAAACCACCGTGGTTTAGGGTTCTCAAAAGAAACCCTAAACCACAATTATTTATGTAAATTTTTTACCTCCATAGAGAACATGAGAACCATTTTTTTCATTTTGCATTTCGTCCATCTCTCAAGAGCTCCCTCTTTGCACTTCCTCCCATGTGAAATTTGAACCCCATCTGGTTCCTTTTACCCTCATCTAGTTGATAATAGCCTTTCCATACCCTGTGGTGGCTTAGCAGAGGAGGAAAGCTTCAAGCAGACATGCGGGCTCACAGGCCCTTACAAGTACCATTGTAACCTAGATATTTTCTAATAATCCAAGAAGTTATATATATATATATTATCTCATGAATGCGTATAGGATATGTAGTTTAAGTTGCACATGTTTTTGTTTTTACAAAAGTAGAATATGGTAGATAGTTGTTTGTTTTTAAAGTTTTACTAAGGTAAATCTAGGTTTTTTTCATTTTTTACTGTGTGTTACCACCCCTGCACGTTAGGTTTATTTCAGTTCATATATTTTATGTTCATAGTTTAGTGTTTATTTTACCCACTTTTACTTTGGTTTCTTACACACACTCCACACCTAGAACCATAGGAACCATATCTCACAGGCTCTCTGCCTTGGCTTGCACAAGCCAGTAGATCCCCTCTTTATGACTATTGGGGTGTGAAAGCATCACCAATAGAACTGGTGACTCCAGTGGAGAGAGCCCTACAGATCCCCGGTGATTTTTTGTTTAGTTTTTAGTGTTTTTTAATGTATATTTTGAAGGTGTTAGATCTCTTTATACAACTGGTTTTGTGTGTTGTTTACTCCGTAGTTAACCCTAGCTGGACAAACCGACCTAAACCAACCCTTAGATCCATCCCTTAGCATCCCTCTGAGCTGACATTTTATTTTTTCATTTTCGGCTGCGGAGACGCTGTTGTTTTCCCAAGAAGAGCGCCATAGGGTGCACCTTTTGCTTGGTTAGGAGCGCCCCTATTGCTCAGTTAAGAGCACCCCAGAGCGCTCGTGTTCAGTTAAGACTGCCCTAGAGCGCCCTCTTTCCTCAGTTAAGAGCGCCCTAGATCTGGAACATTTTTTTTTAGTGTGATATTGTTACTGCACAGAGTGTGCCCTAGAACGCTTATGTCCCTAAGACAGAGGCGCCTTGAGACTAAATTTTATCCATTCCAATGCCCAGTTGGTTCCCTAGATTTGACTATTTTAGTTGCATGATTAACGGATTGCAGTATGTTGTTTACTTGCTTGATTGTTTTTAGCATGTTCAGTATCTATGGTTAATTCCTAGCAGTCTATTTCAATTTCAGAACAAGAATGTTAGTTTAGTTTCATTTATGTTATCAGTTTTATCTTGCTCATCTAGAGTAGCCATACACGCCACTTGTGACCCACTCACACCCTAAAATATCAAGTTAGACTAAAATTTGTTAACTAAACACACAGCTAACCCCATTTGGGGACAAAAAACAATCTTCTAGCTAGGTAGGGTTGTTTGCGGTCAATCTACATGAGCGGACTCAAACAGATCTCCCTAGTCCAAGTGGATCTAGAACAAAATAAATACACAATACCAGTCACTTTCCTATATCAATAGAAATACAAGATGGGTCAAGATGCAGCTTACCTCACATCCGTATTTCCTTTCTCCTTGTTTCTCTAAGCTCCAAAGTATTCAGATCTTCAATTGCAAAACCATATCAAGCAAGTGGAGACATACAAGCAGTAAAATCATATAAACATGAATTGATCTAGATTGACAATTAAGGAGGAAAATCCTAAGTATTATCAACACAATAACACTTATGGAAAGGATCTGTATTAATGTAACGAATAGAATTACATAGGGAATAAATGTCACAAACAAAGCCTTAATGTCGTGTTGCCAACATTTGTGATCTTGCCTCAAGGTCTACAAAGCTTCCTAGCCTCCTACTCAATTCCACCAGCGTGAGGGTGAATAATCCTTCCTCCTTCTCAATGGAGAGAGGGGTTGTATTTATAAGGTTAGATGGATATAATAGGTTGAATATTTAGGGGAGATATCTAAGGGATCATCCCAATAGTTTAGGGAATCGAAGGACACCTCACCACATTCTTAGGGATGAGCCTCCACATCACCAAGCTTTGAGAAGTCAATCGAAGCTCCCTTTTATCCATTTTAACCAACTCTGATGCACTTTGTAGAAGTACAACGTGTGCTAGATCTAGATCACCACATGATGTACAAGGATAAAGTGTGCTAGAGACGCAACTTGCTAATTTGCAGAGTGTGTCACCTTATTTCTGACACTCCTTGCTGGAAAGTAGAGTGTGTCAGGGTTACTAGAAAAGGTAAAATAAAAGGGTAATCAGCCTCTCTTCTGACATCCAAACCAAGGTACTTCAAGGATTCAGGCATGGGGATGAAACCTCACTCATGGTGAGGAGATTTTGGTGTAACAGAATTCCCCCCAAAGCATGAAGCTGGAAAAATAGAATAGGTGAAATGATTTGCAAGATAAGGGATTGAGGAAAGAATTACTAATTTGAAAGGACTACTGCAGTAAACTAACTCTGAGATACATGTCTCACATGTTTGATAACATGGTTGCCAACCAATAAAATGCAGATCCATGATAGTATAGACCGACTGAACACAATCATGGCTACTAGAAACAAGCGTAGATCCATGATGAGATGATAACACAACCACGACCAATACAAAGTGGATCCATGTAATATGACTCAAAAAAATCTCCATCGCAACCTCAGTGAGATTTTTGACTTAACCCAGGGTCTTCAAGTCAAACCTGTAATGATACGAATCTAGCCATGTGGTTACAATGTCTTGGATTTGAACATGATAGAAACCACTTGATTATATGTCATTGATGTATACCGTTAACAAGCGCGAGGGCGATCACCATTAATGTCAATGATTCCCAAGGTATCGTAGTACATACTATCGAATTTGAATAAGATGATTTGAGTTCGAACACTTGATGGAATCTTTCAATCAATATCCAACGATGTGAACTCATGTTGAAAGCGAGGTAACCTGCCATTGAGGCATGCAGGTCTAAGGTACTTGATTGGTTTCTAGATTCAATCCTTGGATGATGCGTTGAAGTCAACAAGGATGAATCCGTCAAACGAGGGCCATGATGTGTCCCCCATAATCGAAACGAAACATGATCAAAGATGTTTTGGGGTAAATAAGAGAGTAGGGCAATGTTCGAAACTGACTTAGGGGAAACCGACATGATTGAAGGTAGTATGACCATGGATAATAATTTGACAGAGAGAGATATACTGAACACAGGCATGGCATGACCTAGAAGTATTGGCATAATGAGAATTATACCAACCCCTAATGCAATGGACGAGGGAATCATTCTATGGATGACCCAAAGGAGCGGAAAGACTCATAGAATCAGTGACAAAAGGAAAAAAATATTACCCAAGCATGTGAATGCAAATGAATATGAGTGCCATGTTCAAGAGAGACTAAGTACTGCCATGATTACAATGAAATACAAACCCTTTCCTTATCCCCATCATGATTGATGAGTACCTCTTATGTTTTTTAACAAGCTTGAGGAGGGTAACAGATGCTCGGTATAGCTCATCCTTCGGATGAGTCCAATCCCAAATGTTTTACGAACCTAGGATAGGAAGGGTTCATCCCGAAATGGTCCCTTCAATATCAAATTTTAACGATTCCAAAGAAGGTAAACTCATCGTCATTTCATGTTTTGAGAGTCTAAAAAGAACTAAAGAAGACTCCAAAGTTTCTTTTTCGTAACCGTTAGTCTCCTCACCCAAAAAGGGATAAAACAATGTGAGAGAGAACTCTTCTAGTTATGATTAACTAGAGTGTTCCTTTTTCATAAATAGCGCTTCCTGGTTCGTAAAAGGGGTAAACTATCACCACGAATGTGATCATTCAGATACTTTTACAAGCATGAAAGCATCAAGTTCGCTTGGCAATATTTTCATATTTAGAGAGTCTAAAAAGAGCTTAAAGAGGAGCTCCAAGGGGTTCCTTTTTCGTGGGAGTTTTACGATCCTGAAAAAGTGATAAAAGATGACTCAGCGACTTATTATCATTGTTTTGCAAGCACAAGAAAGAACCAAGAGTAATCTCGGTTCTATTAATGTTTGAATTTAATGAGAGGCATAATAGCACAAAAACGCTCACAAGTCGTTCACACTTGACAACAAGCACAAAATGACTACAATATTTGGCGAAAAGATATAATGCTGCTTTACTTTACCTGTAGACTATTATGGTGACATCGAAGGGCCCGTTTCATTTAGATATAGTCACGGGAATTTAAAAAGAAAGAAGATCTAAGCTAGATGCAAATGCAAATATTTTCTTTTCTTTTCGATGAAATCTATCTAAAGTAAGGAGAAATTCTTTTGTTTCCGATGAAAAAGTAGACAAGTAGTCCTATACTTCAAAATCAATCAAAAGACAAATGAAACACTCTCTTCACTAAGCCAACAAAAGCAATAAAATAACATACACCAAATTGTAAATGCTTCTCTTTTTTCTCTTTTCAAGTTAAACAAAGTCACGAAACATGGAAAGAAGAATTTCGTTTTCAAATGGAATAATCCCTAATTTTCGAAACAATGATCTAAACAAGTGAAGGAAAATAAAAAAATAAGAATTTTCAAAAGCTTAAATGCACTCATAGCTTTCCAAGAAATGACGAACAAGTTCTCATAACCAAGAAACTACAAGATAAAATTTTAAGCTTTCCAAAGATTTTTTCAACATTTACCCCAAAGCATGAAAACTTTCTTTCAACAATTTCAAGAATCAAACTCGAAATGAAGATAATGAAAAGTTATTTTTCCTACTCAAATACTCACAATGGATCTGAGAATTATCACACTCTTTAGATCTTCTATTCAAAAAATCAAAGACTATATCACGACCAACTAAAGTAAGTTGGAAATTCCCAAAGAAAAGTGATCACCCAAAGCTCAAAAACACTCAAACACACAAAAATCAAAACAACAAATCACAACAATCAAAATAAAAAGACTTGGAAGTCGGATCAGGTAGATCCGGTGCAAGTATCGGGAGCTACAAGACTAAGTAGATCGACTTGGGATTGAAATTTCCCACAACAACCAAAACACTCGCCTGACTGGAAAAGGCTCCAATCAACACAAAAACTTTGAAATCAAGCCAAGAAATAAACTATGCATCATCTAGGGTATCTATGACTGGAAGGGACAAAACACAAAACTCAGAAAATCAGGTCAAAAGTCAACTTTAAGGATTTCTTGAACCAAGTGCAAAGTAACACAAGGTGACGCACGTTGCAGGTATGTATCAAGGCGTCAAATAGTCCAGAGACGCACTCTACAAATGGTAAAGGAGCGTCAAAGAAACGGGTTGAAAGAAGACATATGGCATTAGTAATGCATGTTGATAACCAAGGACATGCATCAGATGCAGGTAGTACATAGCCCAGGTGCGCTAGGAGAGATCCAAAGCATGAAAAATAAAAAACACTTCAAGAATAAAAGACAATTGAATTGATATTTACCCTGGGTAGAGTCTAGTTAAGCCAACAGACTCACTGGTGGATGTATCTAATAGGAGGAATGGAAAGTAGAGGCCAAATCAATCAAAATATTGTAACATAATCGAATACATAAGCCAAAAATCAAGAAAAAATCAAAATAAAATCTATCCATTCCCCAATATGGTCGCCATTTTTGTTTGTGGACAATCTACATGTGCGAACTCAAACTTATCTCCCTAGTCCAAGTGGATCTAGAACAAAATAAATACACAAAACCAGTCGCTTTCATAGATCAATAGAAATACAAGACGGGTCAAGATGCAGCTTAACTCACATCCGTAGTTCCTTTCTTCTTGTTGCTCCAAGATCCAAAGTCTTCATATCATCAACTGCAAAACCATATCAAGCAAGTGGAGACATACAAGTAGTAAAAGCATATAAATATGAATTGATCTAAATTGACAGTTAAGGAGGAAAACCCTAAGTATTATCAACACAATAACACTTATGGAAATGACTTGTATTGATGTAATGAATAGAAGTACATAGGGAAGAGATGTCACAACCAAATCCTTAACGTCATGATGCCAACATATGTGATCTTGCCTCAAGGGATGTGTTAGAATAGATTTAGTTTTATGTGGTTGGAAGGAAAAAGGGGTAAATCAAAGGATCAAGGTTTACAATGGGACCTAAGGCTATGACCAGGAGCTAGTGAAAATTTCTATATTTAGTTGAGCATATAAGTGAAATTGACAGGGATTCTAAATTTGGTCAATATGCTGAATTAGGCAGATAAAGCATTGGAAAAATCTCTAAAATGGTTAGTGAAACTCTAAAATGATGGAATGGCTAAAAGATGGCAGACCTCCAAAATGCCCAAGTCTTTGTTAAAAAATTAAAAATTTTATAGTTATTAATATAAATATTTTATTGAAATATTTATATTATTATTCAAACCCAAAATAAAACAATTTACCACATAAAAGTCTCCACATGAGAAAAATATGAAATTTGAACTTTGCAAAAGTCAAAAGTTTGATAAAGGTGGATATTATTTCGCAAGGTTAAAGTGCTCAACTGATAAAATGACAAAGGCTGTGCGAAATATTTTACCATGGTTTTGGATTTTACTGTTGATGTATATGTAACTTCGGAATGTATTTCATCTGTATATTATATATATATTTATTGTACCCTTATAAGAGATGTGTTATTCCTCTATAAGGAAGTGTCGTCATGTGGATTGACAAGTGTCGCAAGTGTGTGTACTTGTCGATGGGTTATTAGACCACCTTATGGGGTCGGCCCTAATTAATATATAATATAATGTGGATGTATCCAAGTAGACAAGTCGGCCCCAGTAGGTCACTGGGCAAAAAGGTGAGTATAAATAGAGATAGGAGATCTCTATTTTACTCACTCGGAAAAGTAACTATCTCTCTCTCTGAAAAGTGGCGCACTAGTGAGGAGGAGGAGGATCATCTGCTAGGAGACTATCTCAGTGTTATTTGGTTGTATTTTGGTTGAGCCATTGCTCTCTCTATCTCTGAGGAAGTTGTGGGGTTTTTCACCTTAGGGTTTTCCCCACGGAAACTCTGTGTCTCTTGTCTCTATGCTTTTGATTCTTGTGATGCTTGTGATGCTTGTCATATTATGATTGTCATGCATTGATATACTGTAGATGTTATTCTATCAGCAAAGATCCTATAGTATTGTGATTTAATACTCAAAATTTAACATGGTATCAGAGCTTAACTGAGAAGAAGACATTTTGCAGTGACGGAAGCTTGTATTCCTTGTTTATTGGGTTTCTCTCCACAGATTTTTGAAATTCAGTATAGTAGATTGGATCTACTCATCTAGGCGCATCTATCTGTCCAATCAGAATTCAGTTTCGAGCATTTTCAGATTTGGCCCTAAAAATTAGGGTTTCCACAAAAATAGGAATTTCTGGAAACTGAAGGCACAGCTGGAAGCTCCTTGCAAAAATCGAAGGTTAGAGCTTTGGATCAAGATTTTTGGCTGGGTAGATCTCCGGGAAACTCAAACCCTAATTCAGGGCTCTCCCCAGTGAACCCGGGAGGACAAAAAGGCAATTTTGAAGGGCAAGACTTTGCTGATATCAAATTCTGAATGTACTAGGCTGATCAGATCTCCAAGGCGCATCTTTCTATCCTTTCAGAATTTTGAAATTCACATTTTGAATTTTTAGGGTTTCTCTGACAAACCCTAATCCGGGACCAGATCCAGTTTTCAGCACTTCAAGTGGTAAGTCCTAAATCTTTTCTATTTCCATTTGAAGTACTCTTAAAGATGTCTCTCCACACTAAGCTTGAGGATAAGCTTGAAGGGGCTAACAACTTCCGAGCCTGGAAGTATAGGATTGGGTTAATCCTGGAAGAGAATGAGTTGGACTCATATGTGAAAGAAGACATCCCTATCCCAGAGGATGAAGAAGCCAAGGCATTGCAGAAGAAGAACTTGGTCAAGGAAAAGAGAATCATTGCTGATTCTATCAAAGACCATCTCATACCTCATGTGTCTTCTCTTAAGACACCCAAAGAGATGCTTGAATCCTTGACCAAGCTATTTGAAGGAAAGAACATAAATCGGAAGATGACCCTGCGGAACCAATTGAAAGCAGTGAAGTTTCAGAATGGAGAAACCATTCAATCTTACTTTTCAAGGATCTCCCAGATCAAGGAACAATTAGAAGCAGTAGATGAAATGGTGGAGAATGGTGAAGTGGTGATGACCACTCTAAATGGCCTACCCAGGTCATGGGATTCCTTTATTCAAGGAATTTGTGCAAGGAAGAAATTGATCTCCTTCAACAGATTGAGGGAAGAATGCTCTCAAGAAGAAGCTAGACTCATAGCTCATGAGGAAAAGACGGGAGGAGAAGATCAAGCTCTTGCAGCTCACACCAAGAGAAGCAAAACCAAGAAGGATCACTCTCACCACAAAAGATTCAATCAAAAGAGTAAGAAGGACCTAAGATGCTTCACATGCAATGAGAAGGGTCACTTTGCTTCAGATTGTCCCAAGAACAAAAGGTATAATAACAACAACTCCAGTAAGAAGAAGAAGGGCAGCAAAAGAAGGTTTCATGCTCATGCTGCCGAAGATGATGAACCTCCAAAGAAGAAGGCTAGGGCAGAAAGTAGTAGTGATGATGACTCATCAAGTGAAGAAGAATATGTTCTAATTTCTGCTCTTACAGGTACCATCTCCCATGGATGTAATGATTGGTTGATTGATAGTGGGGCTTCCAAACACATGACTGGGTTTAAAGAATCCTTTGTGAACCTATCTGAACATGAATCACCCCATAAGGTGAAACTCGGGGATGATTATCAATACCCAATCAAAGGAAGTGGTGAAGCCTCCTACAACTTAGATTCTAGAAAATCATTGAAGATGAAGGAAGTACTTTATGTACCTGGGCTCAAGAAGAACTTACTCTCCATTTCTGCATTAGATGCAAAAGGTATGAGGGTTGCATTTGTGGATGGCCAAGTCCTAATGTGTCCAAAGGGAAAGACCATAGATGATGCAGTAGTGATTGGAGAGCAAGAGGGAGGCTTGTACAAATTGAAGGGACAACCTGAACATGCCATGGTACATGAATCCATGGAACCAAGTGAACTTTGGCATAGAAGACTTGCTCATATGCACTATAGGGCACTTCCAATTGCAAGCAAGGCAGTAGAGGGTCTTCCTGAAATCAAGACCAAACATGAAGGTGTTTGCAAAGGATGTGCAAAAGGTAAGAACATTAAGAAGGCTTTCCCAAGCAGTGAAAGCAAGGCAAAAGACATCCTGGAAATCATCCACTCAGATGAATGTGGCCCTATTTCATCCAGCTCCCTAAGTGGGTATGTTTACTATGTATCATTTATCGATGACTTCTCCAGGAAGACTTGGGTATACTTCTTGAAGGGAAAAGATGAGGTGCTTGATAAATTCAAGGAATTCAAAACCTTAATGGAAAATTAAACTGATAAGAAAATCAAGACATTCAGATCTGACAATGGTGGAGAATTCACCTCAAATGACTTCAAGAAGCTTTGTAGTGATTCAGGGATTAAGAGGGAGTTGACTGCTCCTTATAATCCTCAACAGAATGGAGTTGCAGAAAGGAAGAACAGAACTATCATGGAAGCAGCAATGTCAATGCTACATGACTAGGATCTACCTATGCATCTATGGGCAGAAGCAGTTAGAACAGTTGTATATGTGCAGAACCAAACTCCCCACAAGATATTGGACAACAAGACACCAGAAGAGGTCTTTTCTGGGTTCAAGAATATTGATGTCAGCAAAGATGAATATAAGGACAGGTAATCCAGGAAGCAAAGATCAAAAGGGAGCACACTCCAGCAGCTCCTGCAAGGATGCAGATCTTCAGAGGGAGTTGACCATCTTCCTACATTCCACAACAGAAAGGTGTAGAAGAAGCTACTTCAGCAGCTCCTACCAGGAAGCAAAGACTCAGACGGAGTCCACCCAAACAAACAAACAAAGATAAGTATTTCAATTATCATTTCTTGCCTATTTTGTTTGTTTAATAATATTATGCTTATGTTCCTAGACTTAGGAAATGTATTGTGCATATTTAAATGCTTGCATTAATGAACAGTATACTACTAATATGCATGTGATGGGTAAGTGGCTTATGGCACTGTACAACATTCCAGTGCTACTTATCTAGAATGAAACCTCTTTGCTGACATGTTGGGAGTAGTGCAAACTCTTAACATTGTTCTGGTAGAGACTGGAAGACATCTAGAAATTTGTGGAACATGGATAAATGTTGTATTGAAGCATTGGCTAAGATAATTGCATGACTGTATGACATATTTCTTCATGTGTAAGAATTTGTTCTGAAAATTATGAGATGTTTCTAATCATGCAATTTAACTTGTTGTGTAGGAAAGATCGTATGCCATCTCCTACAAAAGAAGAACTACAATATTTTGTTCCAGCAACAAAGATATCTATTGAAGATATTGAAGATATTGAAGTTCCCAGGATCTGGGATGAAGAAATGAAATACCATGATCTGTCGATCATGAAGAATGATGTTTGGGATGTAATCCCAAGACATGAAGGGAAGTTTGCTATGACTTCCAAATGGAACTATAAGATCAAGCATGTTGCAGATGGCAGCATTGAGAAATATAAAAGTGATACACCAGATGGATTCAAGACAGCTTCCTTGAATGATGTAGTTGAAGAAGAAGTGTATGTAGAGCAGCCACTTGGTTCTGAGACACATGATAGGAAATCATATATGTGCAGAACTTGGTATGGTGAAGATAGATTGATTTCCGACACGCAACGGAAGCTTACTACCGAGTTCGAGATGAAGAACTTGGGGATGATGCACTATTTGTTTTTGGCATGGAGGTGTGGCAGAATGCATATGGAATCTTCCTTAGACAAGGGAAGTA
This sequence comes from Larix kaempferi, assembly GCA_027924585.1. Lineage (NCBI taxonomy): Eukaryota > Viridiplantae > Streptophyta > Pinopsida > Pinales > Pinaceae > Larix > Larix kaempferi. The sequence goes on from BSBM01000150.1 coordinate 10,982,229, forward strand.
TGTAGTAGAGATCCTGAAGAGGTTCGGGATGATGGACTGCAAGGATATGGCCACACCTATGGCATCGAATCTGAAGCTTCTACGTGATGCTTCATCTGAGCCGGTTGATGTCTCTTTGTATCATCAGATGATTGGGTCCTTGATGTACCTAACGAACACGAGACCAGACATTTGCTTTGCTGTGAACACATTGAGCCAGTTCCTGACGGATCCGAGGAGTGTTCACCTGGTTGCTGTAAAGCATGTTCTGAGGTACCTGAAAGGTACAGTGGATTATGGGCTCAGGTATGAGGCGAATCAAAAGTTTAAGCTGCAGGGTTATGTTGATTCAGATTGGGCTGGCAGTGCTGCAGATAGGAAGAGCACATCTGGGTGTTGCTTCAATATGGGATCAGGTGTGATCTCTTGGTTTAGCAGGAAGCAGTCCTGTGTAGCACTGAGTACAGCAGAGGCTGAGTATGTTGCAGCCTGTTCAGCTAGTTGTGAGGCAGTATGGCTACGGAAGCTACTGTCTGAGTTATTTGATCTCCCGCTGGATGCTACTGGTATCTTCTGTGATAACCAGAGTTGTGTGAAGCTATCCGAGAACCCAGTGTTTCATGACAGGTCGAAACACATAGAGATCAAATATCACTATATCAGGGATATGGTGGAGAGAGGAGCTGTGAAGCTCCTATATGTTGCGACAGATGAGCAGATTGCAGATGTGTTGACGAAGCCACTAGCCAGAGTGAAGTTCGAGTACTTCAGAGAGAGGCTTGGCGTTCTTCAGATCGAGGACACTTCAAGGAAGAAGTGATGGACACATTTGCTGAAGCCATTCCAAGCATGTTGGAAGGAGGATCCTTCACATGGTTGTGGATGTAAGCGCTGGATGATGAGCATCAGGATGATGTTCTGGTTTCTGCTTGATATGATCAGTTGGATCATTTTTATGTATGTATGTGCATCATGTTGGATGCTTGGACCATGTATCTGTATATGTATCAGGTGGATACATTGTATGATCAGGTGGATCATGTATGGTGATATGTATCATGTATCAGGTAGATACTTGGTATGCATCAGGTGGATGCATTAATGATCAGGTGGATCATGTATGATGATATGTATCAGGTAGATACTTGGTATGCATCAGGTGGATGCAGTGATGATCAGGATGATCATGGATGATGAGCTTCAGGATGTTGCTCCAGATGACATGCAGCAGGATGTTGCAGTGATGATCAGGATGATCATGGATGATGAGCTTTAGGATGTTGCTCCAGATGACATGCAGCAGGACGTTGCAGTGATGATGATCAGGACGATCATGAGTACATCAGGATGATGTATGGTGAGTATCAGGTTGATACTCTATGGCCGTGGATCAGGTTGTGCAGATGAGCATGTCTGGGAGATCCTATAGGTCGGAGTTGTGTACCCGTAACAGCCTGGGATGCTCTTTCGAGACATTGCTCTGGGAGGACATGTAATAGCACCCTGGGAGATCTCAGGTCGGAGTTGTGTACCCGTAACATCCTGAGATGCTCTTGCGAGGTTTTGTCCTATGGCATGTAATTTGGGCCCCGGGAGATTTCAGGTCGGAGTTGTGTACTCGTAACATCCTGAGATGCTCTTGCGAGGTTTTGCCATGACCACATGTAATTTGTGCCCTGGGAGATTTCAGGTTGGAGTTGTGTACCCGTAACATCCTGAGATGCTCTTGCTAGGTTTTGTGGTGGATCACATGTAATTTGTGCCCTGGGAGATTTCAGGTCGGAGTTGTGTACCCGTAACATCCTGAGATGCTCTTTCGAGGTTTTGTGGTGGGGTCACATGTAATAGCGCCCTGGGAGATCCTACAGGTCGGAGTTGTGTACCCGTAACATCCTGGGATGCTCTTTCAAGGTTTTGTGACGTACGTAATAAGTCCCGAGGATTCCACAGTATGGCCAGTGATGACGAAGACCTGCAGGTGGTGGGCCTACATCCAGTATGAAAAAGGACTGGCTCTGTAGAACTTCCTATGACGAGTAGAGTTAGAGATTGGTTGAGATAGTAGCAGCAGTGACGATGATGATGACGATGCATCGATGACGACGATCCAGAGAAGAAGACTTGTATAGAAGATCTATGTCGAGAAATACCTTCCTAGTTAAGAGGGAGTGTTGATGTATATGTAACTTCGGAATGTATTTCATCTGTATATTATATATATATTTATTGTACCCTTATAAGAGATGTGTTATTCCTCTATAAGGAAGTGTCGTCATGTGGATTGACAAGTGTCGCAAGTGTGTGTACTTGTCGATGGGTTATTAGACCACCTTATGGGGTCGGCCCTAATTAATATATAATATAATGTGGATGTATCCAAGTAGACAAGTCGGCCCCAGTAGGTCACTGGGCAAAAAGGTGAGTATAAATAGAGATAGGAGATCTCTATTTTACTCACTCGGAAAAGTAACTATCTCTCTCTCTGAAAAGTGGCGCACTAGTGAGGAGGAGGAGGATCATCTGCTAGGAGACTATCTCAGTGTTATTTGGTTGTATTTTGGTTGAGCCATTGCTCTCTCTATCTCTGAGGAAGTTGTGGGGTTTTTCACCTTAGGGTTTTCCCCACGGAAACTCTGTGTCTCTTGTCTCTATGCTTTTGATTCTTGTGATGCTTGTGATGCTTGTCATATTATGATTGTCATGCATTGATATACTGTAGATGTTATTCTCTCAGCAAAGATCCTATAGTATTGTGATTTAATACTCAAAATTTAACATTTACCACGTGTCCATGATACATCATTTTGCAAGATGGAGAAGTGGTAAGGTAAAACCACCCCTTTCAAGTTGCGAAACTACTCTCCCAATAAAAAAATAATATCTTGGCCCAATTTTTAACCTTATGCTATAATGTTGGATATCCATAATTTATGTGGAAGATCACGTGAAAATGGAATTCTAAATATTGGAAATATTTTAAATGAAAATATTCTCCAAGATTTGAAAATTCAAAACAACGGGAGACAATCAAAACCATGGGAAAAAAACCACTGGATGGTTTCCATAGGAAAATGAAAAATTGTTTATGGATATTCATTTATTTCAGGAAATGACTGTTTTCCCTATAAAATTCAAACCCCTGTTTCCATCAAATGGGAGTGAATTTTCAGAAACTGAGAGAGGTTTTTCTTCAGCACAGGCCATTCTACAATAACCTCTCTCCGTTTTTATACATGTATCACATATTGGGATAATCGAAGTCATCTTCACAGGGTAATTTTCCATAAATTTAATTTTTCTCTTTGAGTCATCAACTTCAAAAGCAGATTCCGATGAGCCGGAGGATAATTTGAGAAAAAGAAGAAATGGATTTTGTTGGGCACATCCTCAATTACAAAAACCTCTCTCAGATTTCACACAGTTGTCACCATTTGGTACATACTGGTGGGGCTTTGAATCCTATTTTTCAGCAGTCCACTTCTTGAAATGAAGCAAATCAGTTGTAACTGTTTTTATTTTTAGAGTTCAGTTAGATTTCGAATTCAAGACTAGGTATAGGTTGATTAGCTATATATTCAGATGTAATAGACTTGTAAAGGGTTCAATTTTCAGTGAGGAGAAGACCCACAAGGGTACTGAGTTATTTTTCAGGCTTAATAAAAGATTGCAGAGCTAAGTAAGTGTTTTTCAAAGATTCATGTGTTGTTCAGAATTACAGTCTGTATTTTTCTTTTCTCATATGTGCATGTATCCCTTCTTCACTATACTTTCGATTATGTCATGTCTTCTATGCCCAGATGAAAGTTTATAATAAGTTGAGATTCATATGTTTATGCCTTGACTTATCATGTCTGAGTATCCATTTACTTCTCTAAAATTAATAGTGGATTCATCAAAATTGGTGCCCATTATTGATCAGACTGTCTATGTTTCTTTCTAAATCACTTGCAAAAAAGCTTTGACCGTAATATGAAAACTATCTTTCCTTTGTAAAAACCATTTGCTTATCTGCTGGTCTATACATTTTCTAGTTTAGACTCGATGCCTAATGAACTGTTTTCCTAGTTTGATCCAAAACCCATTTTTAAATCTTGTTTCTGTTAATGATCTAGTCACTGTTCTTGAGTAAACAATCGATTACCAAGGTGACATTGAGTGATTGAATTGCATGAGAGAGCCCTCTCTGGATTAGAAAGGCTAGTTTCTAATCCGAAAGGTTGGTTTGAAAGAGTTACCTCAGAGTTTCCTTGATACAGCCCAAGGTAAAAATATGAGTGCTAACATTTTGGTGTTGTTTCGGGGATCGAAAGTTCAAATGTTCCCTGGGTATGAATGACAAAGTTTCAGATTTGATTGTTGATGGTGAACAACAGTCAAACATCAGCAAGGTTGTGCATCTTTCACTCGGCGACTCCATCTTCTAGAATCCAAATTTCAGTGATTCCATTGGCGACATGATCCATAAATCAAGTTTTCAAAAAGAACCGATAGACTCTACTGGGGAATGAGCTCATTATAAATACATGGAAAGGCATGATGAAAAGATAAGGTACTCAAGTTTCAGTTTTCTCCAAAACATCTTATCTTTTCTTGTCCTTTCCTAACCTTGGAAAAATAATTTCTCATTGTTTACTACATTTGAAACAAGACCATAGATTTACTCCTATATATCCTTCTTTAGAAACTGAAAATGTGTCTTCATCTTGTACATATGATTTTGATCAAGACCTTTTATTTGAACTACATAACATCAAGAAACAGCCTTGTGAGCCTCATGATACCACAATTGATGTTATATCCTTTCCACATAGCTCAGTTTCTTCCAATATCCAGAACCGATATAGGCCACTTCACCTACCTCATGTCCTTCATAATTTTCCTACAAAACACTACAAATACCTTCCTAGATTTGATGGAGAATCCGAAAACATTACAACTGAGAAACATCTTCAAGGTTTTGAGCACTTTCTTGACCTTTTTGAAATAGAGCATGATGATGTTTGTATAAGGGCTTTTTCCTAATATTTGCAAGGAGATGTTAAGGAATGGTTTAAGCATTTGCAGCCTGAATCCATCCATACATGGGAATAGTTCTTTGATATATTTTTGAAGTTTGGGGTAAGAGGAGGTCAATGGACCAAGTACTTTCAGAATTTTATTCTATGAAGAAACAAGAAGATGAAACTACGTCTAGTTTTAACACGAAGTTTGCAAGTTTTTATTATAATATGCCAAAATAAATTCAACCATTAGAAGGTGCTGCTAAATTGCATTATGCATCTACATTTCCTCTCGAATTGTCATTTCTTCTTTTGGAGAGAAAGTCAGTCACTTTGCAACACATGTTTATTGATTCATTAGAGGTTGAAGACAATCTTAGGATGTCCAGAAAAGTTTCAAACCAAGGTAGAGATAACAAAATTGAAGAAGAATTATAATTGGTTGAGCAATATGAACAAAAATAACTTGCCCTGCCTTCCAATTTTGTTTTTTGTGAGCAAGAAGCATATCACCCCAGTGATGTACAAGAAGAGTGTTGTAAGGATTTGTTTCATGAATATTGCAATCAGCTCGTCACAAATTCTATTAGTGGTGATTTAAAAAAAGATTTCAGCCTACCTATATATGATGAGTATGTGGAGGACTGCTTGGATGTTGTGCCTAAAAAACCAGCTGAAGATTTTGAAAATTATGGGACAGTTAATGAAGAAAATCTGATTGTAATCCATGACCAAAAGTATGAAAATAGGGTGGACAGTAAGCATGCTGAAAGTGACTGTTTTCCTTTGTGTTATTCTTCATTTGAATTGTTGAGAAATTGAGGATATGAATAATGTCATGGAATTTTTAGAAATGGGTAATGAAAAGGATGAACAGTCATGCAATCCATCCCAACATATAAAACAACCAGCAGTTTGCAATGAAGAATTGAATCATGAAGAAAAGGAGCAAGGTTTTAAATGGAATGTTTCTTCATATCTTTCAAATTTAGAAATTTTATGCCAAAAAGAATTTTGTTCACTTGATTTTATTGAAGAAAATAATGACATTTCCCTTGAAACACCTAAAAAGAATGAAGTTATAAATTCAGAAATTCTGAACGAAGTGGTAGATGTTTCATTTGAAAATTGTCATAAGCTTTCCTTTCAAGATTCTTTTGAAGATCTGTTTGACAATGTGCAAGAGAATGTACAGTTTGAGCAGCCTTGTCATGACAAACAAATGAAGGAGTATGCTGAAGGTTGTCATGTTTTTTACGACCTAGTGGCTAAATACATGGATAAATTTTCCAATTGGAGTAATTGGTTGAGTTATTGCCAAAAAAATCACATATATCATCATATTTTTTTGCCATTATGCTCTTATTTTCTGATTTTGATTAAGAATGATGCGAAAGCTAAATTATTGGATCAGTTACTGGATTGGCTTCATTGGAAATCAGAGTTTACTTAATTGTGCATTTGTGCTTGGTAAAGTAGGATAGGTAGATGTGAATAAGCTCGACATGGCGAGCATTTCTTTCAGCAATTTCAAGTTTGTTTTCAGTTTCAGTTACATGTTCAAATTTGTAGTTCACAGTTGCTTTCGGTTTTCAGAGGATGGATGGGTGAAAGGTGACAGGTTACAGGTTACAGTTTGGGATTTGTTTGCAGGATGGTTTCAGTTGATGGTTACATGCGAGAGCAGGTTGAAGGTTTCAGGAAATATTGGGAACATCCCAATGGATCAAGCACTTGGTCTATGGGGTTCTTTGATGCCTCACTGGGAGGATAGCACCCCAGTTGGAGCCAGTTGTTAGCACAGATTTAGTTTTATGTGGTTGAAAGGAAAAAGGGGTAAATCAAAGGATCAAGGTTTACAATGGGAACTAAGGCTGTGACCAGGAGCTAGTGAAAATTTCTATTTTTAGCTGAGCATATCAGTGAAATTGACAAGGCTTCTAAATTTGGTCAATATGCCGAATTAGGCGGATAAAGCACTAGCAAAATCTCTAAAATGGTTAGTAAAACTCTAAAATGATGGAATGGCTAAAAGATGGCAGAACTCCAAAATGCCCAAGTCTTTGTTAAAAAATTAAAATGTTTATAGTTATTGATATAAATATTTTATTGCAATATTTATATTATTATTCAAACCCAAAGTAAAACAATTTACCACATAAAAGTCTCCACATGAGAAAAATATGAAATTTGAACATTGCAAAAGTCAAAAGTTTGATAAAGGTGGATATTATTTCGCAAGGTTAAAGTGCTCAACGGATAAAATGACAAAGGCTATATGAAATATTTTACCATGGTTTTGGATTTTACCACGTGTCCATGATATATCATTTCACAAGATGGAGAAGTGGTAAGGTAAAACCAACCCTTTCAAGTTGTGAAACTACTCTCCCAATAAAAAAAAATATCTTGGCCCAAGTTTTAACCTTATGCTATAATGTTGGATATCCATAATTTATGTGGAATATCAAGTGAAAAGGGAATTCTAAATATTGGAAATATTTTAAATAAAAATATTCTCCAATAATTGAAAATTCAAAACAAGGTGAGGCAATCAAAACCACTGGATAGTTTCCATAGGAAAATGAAAAATTGTTTATGGATTTTCATTTATTTCAGGAAATGATTGTTTTACCAATAAACTTCAAACCCTTGTTTCCACCAAATGGAAGTGAATTTTCAGAAACCGAGAGAGTTTTTTCTTCAGCACGGGCCATTCTCTAATAACCTCTCTTAGGTTTTACACATATATCACATATTGGGAGAATCAAATTCATCTTCATAGGGTTATTTTCCAGAAATTTATTTTTTTTGTTTGAGTCATCAACTTCAAAAGCAGATTCCGATGAGCCGGAGGAGAATTTGAGAAAAAGAAGACATGGGTTTTGTTGGGCACATCCTCAATTACAAAAACCTCTCTCAAATTTCACACAGCTGTCACCATTTGGTACATACAGGTGGGGCTTTGAAGCCTATTTTTCAGCAGTCCACTTCTTGAAATGAAGCAAATTAGTTGTAACTATTTTTATTTTTAGAGTTCAGTTAGATTTCGAATTCAAGACTAGGTATAGGCTGATTAGCTATATATTTAGATGTAATAGAGTTGTACAGGGTTCAATTTTCAGCGAGAAGAAGACCCACGAGGGTACTGAGTTATTTTCAGGTTTAATAAAAGATTGCAGAGCTATGTAAGTTTTTTTTCAAAGATTCATGTGTTGTTCAGAATTACAGTCTATATTTTTCTTTTCTCATATGTGCATGTATCCCTTCTTCATTATCCTTTCCATTATGTCATGTCTTACATGCCTAGATGAAATTTTATAGTAAGTTGAGATTCATATGTTTATGCATTGACTTATCAGGTCTGAGTATCCATTTACTTCTCTAAAATTAATAGTGGATTCATCAAAATTGATGCCCATTATTGATGGACTGTCTACGTTTCTTTCTAAATCACCTGCAAAAAAGCATCGATCATAATATGGAAACTATCTTGCCTTTGTAAAAATCATCTTCTTATCTGTTGGTCTATACATTTTCTAGTTTAGACTCCGTGCCCAATGAACTGTTTTCCTAGTTTGATCCAAAACCCATTTTAAAATCTTGTTTGTGTTAATGATCTAGCCATTGTTCTTGAGTAAACAATCGATTACCGAGGTGACATTGGGTGATTGAATTGTATGAGAGAGCCCTCTCTAGATTAGAAGGGCTAGTTTCTAATCCTAAAGGTTGGTTTGAAATAGTTACCTTAGAGTTTCCTTGATACATCCCAAGGTAAAAATCTGAGTGCTAACAGGATGCAAAGCTTCCTAGCCTCCTACAAATGAAGAAGAATGTTCTGACTGAATTCCACCAGCATGAGGGTGCATAAACCTTCCTCCTTCTCAATGGAGAGAGGGGTTGTATTTATAAGGTTATATGGATAGAATAGGTTGAATATTTAGGGGAGAGATCTAAGGGATCATCCCAATAGGTTATTTTTGGACCTGGCCCAAGTGGGGCATTTTTAGCAGAAAGGATTTTGAGAACTACGCAGCTGAGCACAGTTCAGTTGGAACAATTTTGGGATAAGTTTTGGTATGCTGTGAAGTTGCGTGAAGCGCAGTGATGGAAGAGCTGCGAAGTCAGTGCTATGAGGATAACAGTACTGCAAAGTGTTCGGTCAATGGAAGATCCAGCTAAGCAAAGTGTTGGATGGAAGACAACACATATTCCGGCTGGGTCATCGGAGATCTATTTTTTGGCAAATATACTCGATAACTACCAAGCGATGGGTAGGTGCAGATTGGGAGGAAGGTGATTGGTCGCACACACAGAGAACTACTACTTGAACCAGTCGTCTAAAGGCCATGAAAGAAGGAACAGCTCGGTGAGAGCATCTTATTGGCACGCAAGTGATAGTTTTGTAAACCTAATGGTTTCTACCTTCGAAATGTAAAGACATGACCTATGGGTCTTGATCTATAAATACGGCATGATTTTGTATGGGAAGGGGTAGAATTCATTTTTGTTAGTCATTATTGAATATTATCAGAATCTATAAGCTTGAAGCTATTGTAAAGGTTCTACAGCTGAGTGCATAGAGACCTAATTTTGAGAGAGAGAGAAGAGTGTCTACAGCTGAGTGCGTAGATGAAGAATTGTTGTACCCTTCCCTAAAGACAATAAAAAAATAGTTCTTGTGGACATAGCCTCCCATCCGGGGGGTGAACCATGTTAAATCATGTGTTATGTGATGCTTTGTGTGTTTTCCATTGTTCAATTGCTTAATATGAATGCTCGATGTTACAGTTATCCGATATTTGTTACTTTTATCTGTATTTGCCATGGAAGAGATGGGAATGAGATGCTAAGTAGTTCCTATGTGGATGAATGTTAATGCTCAGTATCTATAAGTATTTGAATTTTTGGATCTGTTAAATAATCACAGAGCTAATTGTTGAAGTTGAAGTGCTGCATCAGAGTGCACAGCATTGTTTAATTCATTCCATTACGTATGTTGAATCGTTGACGAATGATTAAGACTGTTAAGTAAGATTGGTTAGTTTGATCAAGTCTTGAAGTGATCGCGTGGTCTGGTTGACACGCTGATCCATTATAAGTGCCGCGGGATAAGCTGTTGATAAATTATCATCATATCGCCAAGTCTAAGAATAAATAAAGAGAGATCTACAAGGAAGCATATATACCCCTTTGTGCTGACCTGTTGCTATAGCCCATTAGTACCACGCAGTCATAATCGACGTGAGGTAGAATATCTCGCGCAGTCTTTTGTTCGCAGTGCGGAAGCCTTGCTGCACCGCATATCAGTCAGTTTAGGCACTCACATCACTAGGTTGTGGGAACCCGATTTCGCAACCACCCCCTCAGCTTCACCTCGGGTGAGACCTTAGGCTGCTCGCAATCTGTTTCCGAAAGGGCCAGTGAATAGGGGTTTTGTTGGTATCGTGCACCGTGAAGTACCTGGTTCTACATTGGAAAACATCTAGATCATTAAGTACACCAACAAATGGTTTCGTTGCCGCGCTGAGACTCAGTGATGCGATAGTGTGTTTTGAAAAAGTAATGTGCAAAGAAGAATACAACTTTCGATTAGGGTCAGACAATTGGCATCCAGAAAAGAAAGAGATCTAGGATTGGTGTGATAAGATCGAAAGAGATTTTGCAAAGATAGAAAACAAACACCTACATCTATCTGACATAGAGTGGTTGAACAGATACTTGTGGAGAGATATCCACGAAATTTTCTGGGCGTCGTTTCCAAATGAACTGTACGAGTGGATATCGCACCTCGCAGAAAGAAAGAATTGTTCTCAAGGAGGAGTACCTATAGAGTGGACTCTGGAGCTTACTGAACTGCTCAAAGCAATAGACATCCCACTATCGCAAGTAGTTGACTTCTGGGTTGATATCATACTCGAAGGATTTGTGACCGAGTTTGTTGTAGATACGCTGAAATCCTATAGCCAAGCTGAAGCATACTTTTTCGAAGGATTCAGAGGTAAGTTTCTAAAAAATATCAGTCTATACATTAAAATGTTGTTAGCTGAGAAAGGTGTTTTAAGAATGCAGTAATAATTCTGAATCTGTCATGGTAGAAAATACATACATTGATTCTAACAAAGAAAACCATACTTTGAGAAGTGGAAAGAGATATAAGCTTACTAACGAAAAGAATCCCAAAGGATCTAGAAACCGCATAGATATCGAAATTCCATGTCACCCTAATAAATCAGAACATGCAATTATCAGCCACAATCCAGCATATTACACCTCAGAACCCATCAGTCCAAAACCCACCCGCTGAGAGCATCGCGCAGCCCATCCCACAGATCGTCAATACTAGTAGCACCACATGACTGAGTGCTCAGACCAATACAACTCATATCATTCAACAAAATACTATCCCTACCACGATCCAGCAGCCTGCGTCTACTTTTGTTGCAGGGAATCTGTTGCAAAATTGTACACAACCCGGAAGAAGGATGACTGATAATGATATAAAGCTATCGATATTCAAAGGAACGGGTCTAGAAGACCCAGATCAACATTGGTTTCAATGTGAAACTGTATGGAGTGTTATGCAAGTGACGGATGACCCTGTGAAGAGAGTGCAACTTATCACTACTTTTAGAGATAGAGCATTCCACTGGTTTATGAAGTATTCTCCAGCACAGCCGAGAACCCTAGCAGACATTAAAGCCGCAATGTTAGCAAAATTCAAGAAGCCGAAATAAAAAACACAATGCATAACATAATTGAAAGAAATCAAATAGAAACATACTGAATTGGTCTGGGAATTCGACCAAAAATTTAAGACATTATTGGACCAAATGAGCTTTGTTATAGCTCTGCAACAACACCAAGAGTGGTTCATTGCTGCGTTGTTGCCCCATATCAGACAAACACTGATGCAACAGAAAGTTGTGTCACAGGTAGAGGCCTTGGAGATCGCGATGAAGTTGGAACCTTCACCAATTGGAGAGAGTAGTTCTAGGATGTTATAGATCCAGAACCAGTAGGCTACCTTGACATTAGAATTGAAAGGTATGAAGAATGGAAAGGAACAGAGACATGAACAAAGACATGAAGTTTGGTGCACAGGATGCATAGGAGAGGGCCACACCAGAGAACATTGCCCCTTATTTCAAGATTATCTTAACAGTGGTGCAGCAAACCCAATGAATATGAATCAGAACCAGGCACCGTGGTGTGAAATTTGTAGAGCCAGAGGACACTGGCCTGAGGACTGTTATCTAATATAGAAATATGTAAAAACACCTAGAAACTTATACTGTAATATATGTAAGTCAGTTGAACATGATGATTCCAACTGTCATGCTTATGAGCTGATGAATGAAAGAAAGTGAGATATGGAAGCAATGCGAGGTACTAGAATGTACCGTGTTCAAGAATAAAATTAGCCAAAATAGGAGAACACCCACTATGATCAAGGTGGATATAGAGGTCGTGGTAGTGGATACCGCAACAGAGTGATAAATGCTGGCCCAACACAAGGAAGAGGCCAAGGCCAGGTAATCTGCTATAACTGTGGTCAGCTAGGTCATGTATCTAGAGAATGTACTAATCCATGCACCACATGCAAATACTATAAATCATTCAATCATGTAATTGAAGATTGCCCCGTGCTTGAGGTAGAGATGCAGAAGTGGAGAAGGACAAAAACGCGAAACCCTAACATTCAATTAATCGCAGTGGAGATCAAACCTACAGATTCGAGTATAAATGTAGTCACGCGAAGTTGCGTTGATACAGGAAGAGACAGAAGCATGGAAGCCTCAACTTCTGGAACAACTGATGCTAAGAAGACCCCTGGAGAAACAGCATGGATTAGAAAAGCTCCTGGGAAAGAACCTCCTTTGAACTTGCAGAAAAATAAAGAAGTATATGAAGAAGCATGGGACATGTTCAAACAACCACCACCTACTTCACCAAGAATCCCGTTTCATAGTGAAGTACCACAAAAAGAAGACATGCCATTGGCATATGATCAGACGTGCGTTGCACTAGATACATCCACTTTTGTTGTGTAGTTCCTACGGAGCTACATCAAGTTATTGAAGAACAAAGACACTCTTATGGAATTTGAAAAACTGATAAATCTGTATGAATCACACAATGATAGAAGGACTACCCAAGGTGCAGTTCATAACATTAGGAGTCCCAAAAGAACTGGGAGGAAAATGCGATTCATTACACAGATTGGAGACTACGAGATGGACGAGATCATTCTTAATCATTATGCAGACTTTGAAGTAATAGAAATTGTGGATGATAGCAATCCGTATTCAGCGCTGCTGGGTATCGATTGGGAAATGACGAACTCCACCATCATAAATCTAAAGACAATGAAAATGATATTTGAAGGCAATGACATAAGGGTTGTTGCACCACTGGACCCTCCACAAGGAGAGCAATATGTTGAACCAATTCAAGAGGAGTACAGAGCTCAAGATCTCGACCGTATCTATAAGATGACAACAAATGCTGTAGATTATACTCAACCTACTATGGATGGAACGCTTAGCTGGCGCTGTGATAGTTCTTGCATCTCAGACTCTGAGGCAGGATTAGAAAACTGGCAACATAGAATGCATGAAGTATCTGCCAGGTGTTGTAGAAATTTCTCCCTACGGATAGGTAGAAACTCTCTTAGGATAAAGCAGGATATACTAAATACTAAGACAAAAAGGAAACAAATGCTACCTTGAATCCCTAGATCTAACAAACATCTCAAGATTAAAATGCTAGAAAGGGTAGAAGAAGTTTGACTGACCTTCTATCCAAACGCTTGTCTTTGTAGTTGCTCCAATCTCCAAGCCCTCACGAATGAACCTGTCAAAATGGAACCAAGACACAAGAATGCACTATTCTCTAGCAACCTGAAACATGAGTTAGAATCTAAATCTATGAAAGATACAAATCATATCATTAAAACAAAATTAACACAAATGATTTGGGAAAAACAAGACAAGTTATTCCATTACCAACTTGAAGTCATGTACAATAGTTGCTTGATGTCCAAGCCAACTTCCAGCTCCAAGTGCTTCCTCTAACTATCTCTGCAGAAGTATGAAGATCATAGGTTTGATGCCCCAAAAGTCCTCCCTTTGGCCCATGGAAAGCTTCTCTCTTATAGCACATGGAAAGGTTAACCAACAAGAGAGAAGTGTGGATCTATGGAGGGTTTAGTGGATCAGGCCAGCTAAACAAAGAAGGAGTTAGGATCGAACCAAAGGTAGTAATCCCAACAAAATCTCCTCGAAGGTCGAAATCCCAAAATCCAAGGCAAAAAGGCTAATTTCAGACTACCGCGCCCCTATAACTGAGCATAACGCGGTAGTACCGCGCCCCAGAGAAGGAGCAACGCGCGGTAGTGCTAACTACCGCGCCCTTGTAGATGTGCAAGGAGCGGCAGTGCTCACAAACAGGGCTAAGTTGGGCTGGAAGATGGCAGAAAAAGGTTTTGCTTTCAGTATTCAGTCAATGGTTTTCACTCTGGATGTTCAGATGATCTTTAAGGGAAACTGTCGTTTAGGTCGGTAATGCAAGGATGCGACACTAATATGTAATGTGTAATATTGAGGTATAACAGATGCCCCCTAAAGTGTGAGGTCAGAAGAGACTGATGGCCGAAAGACTTTACAAATATGGTTCGGAGATAGCATCGAGGAGAGCAACAAGGAGCTGAAAAATAGAGACAAAATGTCAGATATACCACCGAGGCGGGCATTCCCATGCTCGGAAACAAATGACTCAAAGCATGGCTGCCGACCAATACATTGCAGATCCATGAGTACTGAGATGATATAGACTGTAGACAAATCATGGCTACTATGAACAAGCATAGATCCATGAGACAGTAATGACACAGCCACGACCAATACAAAAGTGGATCTGTGTGACAATACAGAGGAAATCTCCATTGCAACCTGGACGTAATCAAAATACAAAAGGGTGTCCAGGGTCTTCTACTCGATCGCAAACGATACGAATCTAGCCATGTGATTACAAGGTGTTGAAGTCGAACATGGTAGAAACCATTTGATTACCGGTCAATGATGTGAACCGTTAACAAATGCGAGGGAAATCACCAATAATGACAATGATCCCCAAGGTATCTATAGTACATCTCAACGAAATGCGAATAAAGGAGTTGATGTCGAGCATCCGAGAGATCATTCAATCAGAGGTCATTGATGAAAACCTATTGTTGAATACGAGGAAACCTGCCATTGAGGCATGCAGGTACCAAGGTACTAGTGGTTGACTCCTAAGCCTAATTCCTGGATAGTGATTTGGTGTCGACAGGAATAGACTTGTCAAAGGTGGGCCATGATGTTTCCCACATCATCGACACGAAATCAGAACGAGAGATAGTATGGACCGATGAAACAATGGAATATGTACTGACACAAAGGGAAGGTTTGACATGAAGTGGAGGTGGACTCAAGGTAATAACCCTTTGAACATATAACGGCATGAAACAGAGCTTGGCAGCAGGGATTACTTGAACAGACAGAACCATAGGAAGTGTGAGCAATAATGAGGATGCATGATCATAATGATGACACTATCAGCAAGACTGACTACCCAAAATAGACAAGGTGAGGATGCATGCCATGTTCAAAGGTGATGACTCACAAGCTGCCAACAAGGTAAACTTGACTCATTTTCCCATTTTTCCCCCGACATGATGGACGAGTACCTCTTTGTTTTTTAACGAGCTTGAGGAGGATAACAGATGCTCGATATAGCTCATCTCATAGATGAGTCCAATCTCACATGTTTTTTGAACATGAGAAAGGAGGGTTTCGTCCCAAAGTGGGTCCTTCGATGTTTGATTTTACGAGTCCAAGGAAGGAAAACTCAGCAGTTTTTCATGTTTAGAGAGTCTGAAAAGAACTAAAGAAGACTCCAACGGTCCTTTTTCGTAAGGTTAGCCTCATCGCTCGAAAAAGGGTAAAACAACGCGGAAGAGGACTCTTCCAGTCATGATTGGCTGGAGTATTCCTTTTTCGTAAGTAGTGCCCCCTAGTCCGAAAAAGGGGGTAAACTATCACTAGGGAGACGATCATTCAAATCCTTTTACAAGCGTGAACGAATCAATTTCGCTTGGCAATCTTTTCAATTTTAGGGAGTCTGAAAAGAGCTTAACTATGGACTCCATGTATAACTTTGTCATGGTTGATGACCGAGTACGACAAAGGGAAAGTAAACTCGGCACAGTTCCTTTTCCGTAAATAGTCTAGCGAGGCCGGATAAAGTGATAAACCTATACTCGTTAGACACACCTTTTTACTCCAATTTGTTTAACGAGCACGATAATGGTATCAAAAGCACTCGGAATCTTTTTCATGTTTGGATCCAGAGCACGAAAAAGGAAAAAGTAAGCTCAAACCACTTTTCATGTTTTAACCAGAGCACGAAAAAAGTGAAAAGTAAGCTCAAACACCATCTTACTGTTTTTAACGAGCTCGAAGATAGGTTGGAAGAATGCTCATGATGTCTGCTTCATTTTTTAACGAGCTTGTAACAGAAAATGAACTATGCTCGGAATAATTTTCATGGTTTAATGAGCTCAAAACCTAAAAAGGAAAGTATGCTCGAAAATGTTCCCAATGGTGAACTTCTTCCCGTCATGAAATCCAAAGGTTGGTTCATGCCCCCCAGCATGATTGCTAGAAGTAAGTGACTTAGCTCCAACGTGATGTGGAGAGGCGATCAAGTTGACTTCAACGTAACTTCCAGAGGTTGAAGACATGCCCCCAAGCTTCATTTCATTCACCTAAGGTATAGGCGAGTGAAAAGAAGGTTCAGGTACTAAGTCTACGAGGAGACTCGATTCAAAGGGAAAGGATATGTTTCATTTTTTAACGAGCTTGACACAGGAGTAGAACTTTGCTCAGACTACTGGTTTCATTTTTTAATGAGATTGAAGCCAAAGGTAAACTCTGCTCATGGTTAAGGCCCATTGATGGGTTCCCTCCCAACATGATGACCAGAGGTTGGTAAATGCCCCCAGCATGATTGCTAACGGCTAAACATGCCCCCCAAGCTTCGTTTCGTCTGACTACTCTTCTTCCTTACCCAAAAATCCTGGCTACTAATCCAAATGTGTTCACTAGGGGGAGTAGGGAGAACCAGGATCAAGTGACCCAGGCAGATGAAATGAAGGTTCAAATCCTAACTCTAGCGAGAGACTCGAACAAATGGAAGGGAGATCTATTTCATTTTTACACAAGCTTGAAATAGATAATAACAATGCTTGAAAGGGTCCTTTTTATTTTTTAAGGAGCTTAAAACAGAAAGAAATTATGCTCGAAGGTAGTTTCATTTTTACGCAAGCTTGAAACTGAACGTAAACTATGCTTGGGATTTGGTTTCATTTTTACACAAGCTTAAAACCAAAAGTAAACTGTGCTTGAGGGTAGTTTCATTTTTACGCAAGCTTGAAACCGAATGTAAACTATGCTTGGGATTGGTTTTGTTTTTACACAAGCTCAAAACCAATGGTAAACTGTGCTTGAGGGTCGGTTTCATTTTTTAACGAGCTTGAAACAAAGAATAAACTATGCTCGTTGGAATCTATTTCATTTTTTAACGAGCTTGACATAGAAAGGGAACTATGCTCATAGTGATGGTTGGTTTCATTTTTACACAAGCTTAAAACCAAGAGTAAACTATGCTTGGGATGATGGTTGGTTTCATTTTTACACAAGCTTAAAACCAAAGGTAAACTATGCTTGAGAAAATGGTTTCATTTTTTAACGAGCTTGACACCAGAATGGAACTTTGCTCCAAGTGATGGTTGGTTTCATTTTTACACAAGCTTAAAACCAAAAGTAAACTATGCTTGGGATGATGGTTTCATTTTTTTTAACGAGCTTGACACCAGAATAGAACTTTGCTCCAACGTCCCCCCTCCTAGGGGGAAGAAACCACTAAAACATGTGGAACATTTAGGGAAGTCTGGTGACTAGGAGTCATGCGATGAGTGGGCGTCACAAAGGAAAGCTGATCGATGGTCACAATATTCCCATGATGGGGAAAATACATCACTCGAAAGAGTGAGGACACTACAGCCTTCATGGCATGGACGTAATCGCGTCCAAGGAGTAGATTAAAATCTAAGGGACCTTGGATGACCATGACATCAATACAGACAGTTTTCCCTCCCAAAGTGATAGGTAACTGAGGAAGGGACCCTAAAGGTCCAGTAGGCCTTCTGTTGAAAGCCAGTATCTGATCAGTGACGGGCACAAGCCGAGGAGAACCTAAGGCTTGCCAAGCAGTTGAGGATAGAATACTAACAGAAGCTCCTTCATCAACTATCGTACGAAAAATTTCTTTATCAGAAACTCCTACAGATATTTGAAAAGGAACACTCGAAGGAAGACGAGATTCTGTTAGACCATTCCAATCAAAGGAAATAACCTCAGTGCTTGGAGGGGGTCTCGCGGAAACGGACAGGGTTTCCCCTTGCCGAGGACGTTCTGAATCGATAATGAAAACATCAGTGGTTTCCAATTCACTCTCTCTTGGAAGATAAGAATGAGACGAAGGTTGTGTCAAGGTGACTGCTTCAGTCTGGAATTTCTCCAATGAAAGAGCGGGATCGAGTGGGGATGACAGCGACTCAATCACTTCACTCTCGGAAGGGAGAGTGGGATCAATTGCAGATGAAACTGAATTGATCACTTGGTCAACCAGCGGGGGGTCGAGGGATAGTTTACCATGGTCTGTTGGAGGCACCAGTTGAGAACTAGTAATATCTTCCAACCACCGCGAGGCTTCATCCATGCTTGGACAAAGGAAAGTACGGTGCATACCCTTGCATATCAAACAGGGATATAGGACTTTACCCTTACGACCCTTCACCAAGGGGTCACTGGTTGATGGGGTGCCATCGACATGATGGTCAGAGGTCGACGATACGATTGGTTTGGGGTTTTTAGACCACACTTCTGACACACGGGAAAGATCAGGACAATCCTTGAGAAGGTGATCACCCTTACAAAGTTTGCAAGGGAACTTGGGCTTACGGGGTGTTTTCGTAGAATGAGTGCCATTAGGGGCAACTGGTTTACGCTTGGTCTCTTCTTTATCCTTCTTCTTCTTAACTTTCCTTTTCTTCTTTTTCTTATCCACCTGATTACTAACACTATTGCTTTGGTCAGGCGAGGAAGAAGGAACGGAAGAAGATTCATCTGACGAAGAAGGGGAAGGGTTAGTTTGGGATTGACTCTCTCATGGTGGAGAGTTAACATTCGAAACATTGGGCGCAATCGGAATTACCGGATTGAATAACCATATCGGTAATCCTATGGTTAATCCAGGAAGATTTAACGTGGCAATAAAGGGAGGACCAATATCTCCAACTGGAGGAAAAGTAAAAGGTGCCCCTTGAAAAGGGGTCCCCGGATTGGTAGTCCCAGAAGGAGCATGGGTGCATGGAGGTAGATTCTCCATGAAACAAAACTAAGTGATGTGGACGAAGTCTTGTTAAAAAGAACTCAAAAACCCTCAGGCAACCGAGCGTGCAAAAGGGGAGCTAGGAAAAGACAAGGCTCACAGGCCAAAAAGAGCAAGCTCAAAAAACTATACTGAGGCCGCTGCCAAAGTAAGCGAGCTGTACAACAAAACGGCCAGAATGCCAACAAGCAGCCCTACAAAGAAAAAGACCCTCTACAAGATAGCAAGCAAAACCTCCTAACTAAGAGCTGGAGACCTCAACAAATTGTATCCTTCGCAAGGTGATGAAATCCAAGTCGAACAATACAACATGAGAGACCGATATAAGAAGGATATCCCTCTACCGAAAGGGATCCTGGGTAAAAGATCCCTAGTAGAATAGATACTAAGCCACCTCGTTCATGACACGTCGGAAAAGGTTTTGGGCACTTCAGCCTTCCAAAGAAGACAGCGATCGATGTTGCCTTAGGGCTAAGTGGAGTGCGGTATTCCACAGAGTCCGTCCGGTTCTCAATCTCGCGGCCGTTTAACCCCTGAAAGTTGGAAACAGTCAGGAGGCCCCTCCACAAACTAGCTGTGACCGTGTCAATAAATACTAGAGGATTTTAGTTCCCTAAAGACAACGACTATGTCTCAGATGAAAATGACAAGGGGGAATTATTTTGATGCCTATCCCCGGTGTCCTACCTAACTACCAAATTCTTTTGATTTCCTCAAGTGAGGTTAAAGTTGGTTTAATTAGGGAGATTAATTTTAGTGGCTGTCTTACTCAATCGGGTTATGGAAGTGCAACTTGATGGTGTTATGACGACCCAAACCATGCAAATGAAGATGAATCGAAATGAGCCTTTCTCTTCGATGAACACTAGCTAAAGTAAGGAAGAATTCTTTCCGTTCCCAATATGCACAACCCAATGCACATGCAATTTTATTTCTTTTCAAAATGATAGAAAGAAGTAAAATATGTACCCAAAACTAACCCAAAGTAATGAAAAATTTCTTCATATGAACACCAAACGTAATGATTCTAATTCATTTCCCATCTTTTTACACTTGAAAAAGACACATCCAAGCTATGGAAAGAAAGATTCTACAAATGCTTCCAATCAAATGCAAGACAAAGAGAAGAATCTAATAATTTTGTCTAACTCAAATGCAAATAAATATGAAACAAGTATTTTTTCTTTTCATGAATGTAATACCAAGAATATCAAATGATTAAATTAAGGCAAGAAGAATACTTTAGTGTTTCAATTTCATGAATATGGTAAAAGAATGACAAAATCAAGCTTCTCTTTGAACTAAAGTGGAGGCAAGGAATCAATCTTTTCAAACAATCATTAGATAGGATGCAAAGGAAATAAGATGCCAAGCAATCCAATCATGCCAAAACACACCAAACCAAAAATGATCTCAAAACCTTAATATGGGTCAAAACGACTAAAGGATGCACGATTCATGGCCCCCCCCCGGCCATGAGGGGGAATTTTTTTTTAAAAATAGAACCCATTTCGCTTAAAAATGCAAGCAAAACACTAGTATTGATTCAAAGGGCCAACATGGATCCAAATCTCGAAAAGACCCAAAAATAACCAAACAAACCAAATAAACACACTTTCCAGGAACTACCGCGGACCTGTAGGCCACCTGGGAGCGGTACTGACAGACTACCGCGCTTTAGACAGCGTTTAAAGGGCGGTACTGCAAGACTACCGCGCTGTAGACAGCGCTTAAGGGGCGGTACTGACAGACTACCGCGCTCTGGATAGCGGTTAAGACGCGGTACTACCGCTCTGTAGGTAGTTGCGGAGGCGCGGTACTGTGTGAACAGAGAAAGAGGTAGAATTCTGAGAAAAGATCTTGACTTTTCAAGGGTTCGCCAACCCAGAGGACTTACTGATCTGTAACAGGAGTCTAATGCAGAGAGCAGGGAAGTGAATGAAGGTGAAAGAACCCAATTCTTACAATTAATGAGTGAAATTGAAAGCAAACTTCACAAGCAAAGAAAATGGATTCAAATCCCCAGCGGAGTCGCCAGTTTTTGTTGTAGAAATTTCTCCCTACGGATAGGTAGAAACTCTCTTAGGATAAAGCAGGATATACTGACTCTATACTAAGACAAAAAGGAAACAAATGCTACCTTGAATCCCTAGATCTAACAAACATCTCAAGATTAAAATGCTAGAAAGGGTAGAAGAAGTTTGACTGACCTTCTATCCAAACGCTTGTCTTTGTAGTTGCTCCAATCTCCAAGCCCTCACGAATGAACCTGTCAAAATGGAACCAAGACACAAGAATGCACTATTCTCTAGCAACCTGAAACATGAGTTAGAATCTAAATCTATGAAAGATACAAATCATATCATTAAAACAAAATTAACACAAATGATTTGGGAAAAACAAGACAAGTTATTCCATTACCAACT
This sequence comes from Larix kaempferi, assembly GCA_027924585.1. Classification (NCBI taxonomy): domain Eukaryota; kingdom Viridiplantae; phylum Streptophyta; class Pinopsida; order Pinales; family Pinaceae; genus Larix; species Larix kaempferi. The sequence goes on from BSBM01000150.1 coordinate 11,004,130, forward strand.
TGAAGTCATGTACAATAGTTGCTTGATGTCCAAGCCAACTTCCAGCTCCAAGTGCTTCCTCTAACTATCTCTGCAGAAGTATGAAGATCATAGGTTTGATGCCCCAAAAGTCCTCCCTTTGGCCCATGGAAAGCTTCTCTCTTATAGCACATGGAAAGGTTAACCAACAAGAGAGAAGTGTGGATCTATGGAGGGTTTAGTGGATCAGGCCAGCTAAACAAAGAAGGAGTTAGGATCGAACCAAAGGTAGTAATCCCAACAAAATCTCCTCGAAGGTCGAAATCCCAAAATCCAAGGCAAAAAGGCTAGTTTCAGACTATCGCGCCCCTATAACTGAGCATAACGCGGTAGTACCGCACCCCAGAGAAGGAGCAACGCGCGGTAGTGATAACTACCGCGCCCTTGTAGATGTGCAAGGAGCGGCAGTGCTCACAAACAGGGCTAAGTTGGGCTGGAAGATGGCAGAAAAAGGTTTTGCTTTCAGTATTCAGTCAATGGTTTTCACTCTGGATGTTCAGATGATCTTTAAGGGAAACTGACGTTTAGGTCGGTAATGCAAGGATGCGACACTAATATGTAATGTGTAATATTGAGGTATAACACAGGAGATGCGCAACAATTATGAAGTCACTCCGTTGGATTGGAAAGAAGGTAAGTCCAATTCCCACTTATGATGGTTCAGCTAACATTTATTCATTTATCAAAGAATGCACTGCAGCAGTTACAAATGAACACCATGTCTCAGCGTTAGACATGGCACTTAGAGAGACACCTGCTAGATGGTGGGCTACGCATAAGAAGACACTCACAACTTGGGACTAGTGTAGAATAAAGATGCAAATCAGGTTTGCTGATAAGGTTACACTACCATATGACAAATACAATGGAGATACAGATCCAGGGGATCATATTGCAGCCTGCGTAGAAGCTTGGAAAGAAAGACCACAGACAGAATGGATACACCTTTTTGTGCACATGCTAGAGGAGCCTATTCTAAAGAAATGGTATCTAGAGGCAGAGCTGCACAAAGGAGATGTAGATTGGTCTGTCCTCACTGTGAGCTTCCATAAGGACTTTAGCTTTGAAGATGACCATCCTACTATCAATGACGCCCTGCAGCATATCAAGGAAAAGATATTCACGTCAGATTGCATGCAGGAAGATATAACATTAGAAATTTTTTTGAAGCAAATAGCGTACTTGCGAGGCCACAACTAGATTGGACAAAAAAATAGAGCAGGCCTTGGACTGTTATAACTTAGCTGAAAATTTTGAACATAAGGACGACAGTGATGAGGAGGACCCGCAAAATATAAAAATCCCTGAATCAGAGGGAACGCGTGAGGTAGAAGGACCTCCACTGGAAATTCCAGATATGAGTGGACCGGTTAAAATGAATAAAGTAAACATCGGCACCAATGAAGAGCCGAAGTTCGCAGCAATAGGAGACTATTGGGATGACGATATAGTTGCAGAGATTGTGGGTATATTATAGGAATATCAGGAATTATTCCTGACCAAGTTCACAGAGATGAAAGGCATTCTGGGAGACTTAGGAGTCATGAAAATTCATCTTAATCCTGGCGCTAAACCCATGAACCAAAGGCCATATAGATTAAATTCGCACTACAAAGAATGAGTTAAGGCGTAACTCGACAAGATGCTCGATGCAAGGATCATTGAGCCGATTGAAGAATATGAATGGATAAGCCCGATGGTTGTCCAAGATAAGAAAACAAAGGGTGAGATCAGGATCTGTGTTGATCTCAGAAAGTTGAATGATGCTTTAGTGCATGACCCATTTCCTACTCATTTTATCAATGAAGTACTTGATAATGTGCGAGGCAATGAGGCTTACTCTTTTACTGAAGGATTTTATGGATACCATCAGATCATAATTGATCTAGCAGACAGACACAAGACCACTTTTGCAACAGAATGGGGGTCGTTCCAGTATACAGTGATGTCTTTTGGACTGAAGAATGCACCAGCCATATTCTCTAGAGTGGTGATCGCAGCATTTAAAGAATTCATACACAAGTTTTTAGAGGTTTACTTTGATGATTGGACCATTTTTGGGTTACTAAAGAACCATGTCGCGAACCTCAGGATGATGCTGGAAAAATGTAGACAGCACCAGATTTCTTTGAACTTGAAAAAATGTATTTTCTGTGTTCCTTACGGGATTATGTTGGGACACATTGTGTGCAAGTAGGGCTTAATGGTTGACCCTGCGAAGATCTCATTTATTGTAAATTTTCCTACACCAAATTCAGTTAAACAATTGCGCACTACACTAGGGCATACAGCCTACTACAGGAAATTCATAAAAGGGTATGCGGAGATAACCGCAACAATGGAGAAACTTTTAAAGAAAGATGCACCCATTTGGAACGACGACTATGAGAAAGGATTTGACACATTGAAAGGGAAGATGGTCACTGTGCTAATCCTAGTTTTTCCAGACTGGGAGAAGCCATTTCACGTTCATGTTTATGCTTCATGTATAGCATTGGGTGTTGTTCTTGCTCAGCCAAGAGAAGGAGGCATTGATCATTCCATTGCATTTTCGAGCAGAAAGCCATCATCTGCTGAGAAGAACTATACCACTACTGAAAGAGAAGGACTCGCAATGGTATATGCACTACAGAAATTCAGACACAATTTGCTCGGTACGCACTTCTCTATGTTTACTGACCATTCTGCATTAAAATACCTGGTCAATAAGCCAGTGTTAGGGGGGCGGATATGCAGATGGTTGTTACTCTTCCAAGAGTATGATTTTGAAATAGTCGTTAAGCCAGGCAGGTTAAACTTAGGACCTGATCATTTGTCCAGGATTGAGTCAGGAGAAGAGCCTACAAACCTTGAAGACAATCTGCCTAACGTGCAATTGTTCGCTATACAAGTTTTCGATGAGTATTATCGAGACATTATTGACTTTTTAACTACAGGGGTGGCACCTCAAGAGTTCACTATGCAGCAGAAAAATAAGATGGTAGTGCGAGCCACAGACTTCACCATTATTGCAGGTCAGCTGTACAAGTTAGGACCTGATGAAATACTACGAAGGTGCATATTGGAGCATGAGAGGCCATATATATTGGTTGATGCGCATTTAGGAGTAGCAGGAGGCCACTACATAGGAAAAGCTACTGCGTAGAAGGTATTGTGTGCAAGGTTATGGTGGCCAACAATCCATAAAGATTCGAAGGAACATTGCCAGAGTTGTGATGTTTGTTAGAGGACAGGGAATCTGTCATGAAGAGATGAAATGCTGTTGAACCCTCAGCTGACCTTGCAGGCATTCGAAAAATGGGCAATTGATTTCGTGGGACCTATTAACCCACCGGGGAAGAGAACTGGTGCGAGGTACATTATTACTACCACTGACTACCTCACCAGATGGACAGAAGCAAAACTAGTAAAAAAATACATCGTAGCCATAACTGCTGAGTTTATCTTCGAGAACATACTTAAACGATTTGGATGCCCAAAAATTTTGATGAGTGATCAAGGCACTCATTTTCTGAACAGAACTATTGAAGCTTTGACCAAAGAGTTCTACATCCATTATCAGCGTAGTATTCCTTATCATCCGCAAGCAAATGGAATTGTTGAAGCGTTCAGTAGAGTACTTGAGAATGTGCAAACCAAGATATGCAATGTAAAACGTGATGACTGGGACCTACGCATTCCATCTGTATTATGGGCATACAGAACAACATGCAAGAAATTAATTGGGAAAACACCTTTCAGATTAGCTTATGGGCATGAATCAATAATTCCAATGGAGTATATTATTCCCAACTTGAGAATAGCTTCATTTACGGGGATGGAAGATCGCGCAACACTGGAAGAAAGGCTGTTACACTTGGCTAGTCTAGAAGAGGATCGCTTCATCGCAGGCTTCCACCAACAAGTATAGAAAGAACGTGAAAAATCATGGCACGATCGCCACATCAAGAGAAAGTCTTTCCAAGTAGGTGATCTAGTTCTCTTGTATGATAGAAAATTCATGAAGTTTCCTGGGAAGTTTAAAATGCATTGGCTTGGGCCATACATTGTTATACATGTTACTAACGGTGGGGCAGCCTAGTTAGCTACTTTAGCCGGTGATACATTACCCAATTTGATAAATGGAATCAGACTAAAGCTTTACCACGATAGTCCTGCTTCACTGCATCCAGTATGATCAAGAAGAAGGGAAAAATCCTAAGTGCCAAGTACAGTTGGAATTGGGAACTAGAAACTGCAAAGAGTCTGTACACAAAGTTGTGAGATAGATCTATGTATCGTGCAGCACTGTTGAAGCTGCGCGTCAAAAAAAAAAAAATGATGAGAAAAGAAAAGGAAAAGAAACGAAACACTATGCTATTGCGACATTCAAAAGACAACCCCGAAGAGAAAAAAAATTAGAGACCGAGAAGTAACTACACAGGACCAATGATTACCTGCTGCGCAGTTTGACATAATCCTCTAGAAAAATAGTCGTTGCACTGTCGGTCGGAAATATAGCCATTTTACAGTACTTTCCTAATGATCGCTTGAGCATTTAATGCACAAATAACCATTCTGAACGCGTTAATGAAGGAATTAACCGAAGCATCTGCCAGATTTGGCTAACAGATACTACATTTAATGCTTGTCTAACCATTAAGGGGTGTGGAGGAGGAGTCACCGCACCTATAAATAATGCAACATTTAGACTCACAGGCATTACCAGAGCACTTATAATTTCTTGCAGACATTGCTTTTGAGTTAATTCTGCAAGTTATCCACTAGTTTGCCGAGTAGTATGCAAGTGAATGTAATAGAGGTCCTTTGTTGACAAGGAGTTCACGGTCAAGGAGACTGTCAGGTTGTTCCAATATGGAGGGATTGGCGAGTTAATGAGAACCCCAAACAAGAAAGTCATCACTGAACCAGAACAGGGCCCAAGAAGATCACCAAGACACAGTCACTCAATGCAAGACAAAGGAAAAAATCCAGTAGGACCGAGAACAATGCTACCGATGAAAAGTTCGGTGGGGCCAAATAAGCCCATTGCCAATAAGGAGATACCTTTAACTATGACCCCAGATTATATCTCACCGCGTGCACTGGATGCACCGGCCATTAAACTACTGAAGAGTCCAAAGTATGAGATACCACTCTCGCTGATATCAAAGCATGTCGAGGTGGACAAAAATTTGTTGGGTAAGATTCCCGAATGTAAATGGGAGGACTATGATCTTCTTGCAATGCAAAAGGAGAAGCCTAGCGAGCCAAGATTCTCACAGTTCCAGCCGTACAAATACATGTGCTGGAAGAAGAATGTAAAGGGCGACCTCACTTTGGTCATGAAAAGCTAGTTGTCTAGAGTAGTCAAGTCGGGGCTACTCAATCTACTCAGGCTTCCACACTTTGACAGATCGTCGGAGCTCAATGCGGTGGTGCGAACTCTGGTGGCACACATCCACCAGGGATATTTATGGCTTGACTAGAACATTGACCTGACGATTGACTTGATCCATCGAATAACTGGTTTGAGCAAAAGGGGAGAAGACCCAAGGAACTTTTTTCAAGGGAAAAGCAAGGATAAAGAGGTAGCCGCGTTGATGAAGAAAATGCAGTCTATTGTGAAAGGGAAGCAAGGATTCTAGATGGATGATATAAATGACCAATAAATAAGGTTTTTCATGCAGTTGTTGGCGGAAAAAATGCTAAGAAAGTGCAGACCGTTAGAAGTCTCTGCAGGCGCAGTACTACTTGGCACCGTAGCCGCTAAAGGAGAAGAATTTAATTGGTGTCAATATCTACTGAATGAGTTCCTAAAGGAACTCAATGACACGCAGGTCAATGGTGGATACTTCCATTTCAACTGGCTAATAGTGCTGATTGCTTTCGTGGGATGGAAGGAGCCGAAGCAGTATGTTGGAGTGATCATAAACACTTCGGACTGCAGAGGTGCTCGTTATCAGAACCTTTGGGCAAATTTAAATTCTGAAGGACGGCACAAGACAACAATGGTCTTCTACACATATTATGACTAGCTGCGTGGGGCCATCATGCTTATGCCTCGAATAACAAAGCAAGTAACAAGCAAATATATCCGCATTGTCAACTTTTATGCTGTAATAAAATGCATCTCGATTTCAGCTAAAGTGCAGATGAAGAATGCTGATTGGTACCCAGGAAACTACCATATGTATGAGGAAGACATTGAGAATATCATGAATGAATGGCCAGCTAAATTCCGAGTTGAGGTTGTGGACATCCAAAGTGATTATGGCGAGGATAACCCAATCCCATGTCCCATAGTAGAAGACAAGGAGTCAGGAAAAAGGAAGGACACTGAAAGTCCTTCAGTGCACAAGGAACCAAGGAAGAAACAAAAATAAAGTAAAGATCAATTAGACATAGTGCTTTGTGAGGATGACTACATAATGATTGCCGTGAAGGTCACTGAGCAGATGGAGGAGCTCTCCACTGACAAAGAGAAGAAAGAAAAGCCGATTCAAGATAGTTTGGACTAGAACCTGACTACATTGCAAGGGATTTCACAAAAATTTGATGAAGTCAGCAAAAGATTACCCTTGCTCTGGGAGTCAAAGGCTGAAGGGGAGTCGGCAAGGACTTCGCAGCAGCAAATCACCATTCCCTCAAGGTCCCGTGTTGTCCATCTGCAACCATTATCTATAAGGTTTCCTTTACCTAATCAAGTAATGATGGATACGAAAAATGTTGAGCGCATGGAACTTGATCTTGCAAAGATACCATTTCCAGGCCTACATCACTTGCAGTTGCAAGTTTTTGAAGAAATGCATGACAGAACCACAGATGCACTGAAAGGATAGGGTGAGCTCTAAGCAGCTAACAGGCAGTTGGAGGTAGATAACTCGCAGAGAGCTATGGAACTACAAGATGAGCATGATCGTTGGCTAAGATTGGAATCCATGATCACTGTGGTCACAAAAAACATAGATGAATTTGAAGTGCAACAGGAATCGAAAGATACTATTGTTGAGATTGGCGAACTGGTAACCAGTCTTAAGACGGAGATGCAAGACATGGAGGTTCTCCATGAGGCTAACATTTCTTCCATGAAGGCACAGATAAACCCACATACCCCACCAAATTAGCAGCAGCTAAGGGCATAGGAGGTCAAGGCCGCAACAGAGAATATTGCTACCAAAGTGGCTAAGTGCCAGAGTCTGTTAGAAGCGGCGTCGAAGGCATTTACTGCCCTCGAAGAAGACCCGGGATTGCTACAAGTAAAGAAGGAAGTGAAAGATAAGCAAGCCGCACTAGAGAAGTTAGATGCAGAAGTGAAGGCCCTACTACCTAGAGATAGGCTTCCTAACTACAGAGAAATAGACACCCTCAAGAAGGAAGTAAAAACCTTACAAGAGAAAGAAACTGAAATGGGCGATAAGTCACATCCATTATTGGAGGACGCTAGCAAAATCTCACAGGAGATGGAGGAAAAATTGGAGCTGCACAAGAATCAAGCACAGGTGGAAGGTCAAATTGGCGAGGATATCACACCCGAGATAATGGATACAGTTAAGCAAGTCGTGCAGGATACGAAGGCCGCAGCTGAGAAACTGATTGATACATACAATGACTTCACTACAAAGCTAGCTCCGTAGGCGATGGAACAAATAGAGGAAGATGCACCTATAGGTGGCTTGGGGGTGAGCCACATGTAAGTGTTAGGGGCCTGTTGGGCCTGGACCAAGTGGGGCATTTTTTAGCAGAAAGGATTTTGAGAACTATGCAACTGAGCACAGTTTAGTTGGAACAATTTTGGGATAAGTTTTGGTATGCTGTGAAGTTGCACGTAGCGCGGTGATGGAAGAGCTGAGAAGCCAATACTGCGAGGATAACGGAAGATCCAATTAGGAAGATTGTTGGATGGAATACAACACATATTCTAGCTAGGTCATCGGAGATTTATTTTTTGGCAAAGATACTCAATAACTACCAAGCGGTGGGTAGGTGCAGATCGGGAGGAAGGTGACTGGTCGCACACACAGAGAACTACTACTTGAACTAGTCGTCTAAAGGCCATGAAAGAAGGAATAGCTCAGCGAGAGAAACCTATTGGCATGCATGTGATAGTTTTGTAAACCTAAGGGTTTCTGCCTTCGAAATGTAAAGACATGACCTACGGGTCTTGATTTTGTATGGGAAGGGGTAGACTTCATTTTTGTTAGTCATTATTGAATATTATCAGAATCTATAAGCTTGAAGCTATTGTAAAGGCTCTGCAGCTAAGTGCACCGAGACCTAATTTTGAGAGAGAGAGAGAAGAGCGTCTGCAACTGAGTGCGCTGAGACCTAATTTTGAGAGAGAGAGAGAAGAGTGTCTACAGCTGAGTGCGCAGATGAAGAACTGTTGTACACTTCCCTAAAGACAATAAAACAATAGTTCTTGTGGACGTAGCCTCCCATCTGGGGGGGTGAACCACGTTAAATCCCGTGTTATGTGATTCTTTGTGCGTTTTTTGTTGTTCAATTGCTTAATATGAATGCTTGATGTTACAGTTATCCGATATTTGTTGCTTTTATCTGTATTCGCCACGGAAGAGATGGGAATGAGATGTTAAGTAGTTCATATATGGATGAATGTTAATGCTCAGTATCTATAAGTCTTTGAATGTTTGGATCTGTTAAATAATCACAGAGCTAATTGTTGAAGTTGAAGTGTTGCATCAGAGTGCACAACATTGTTTAATTCATTCCATTACGTATGTTGAATCGTTGATGAATGATTAAGACTGTTAAGTAATATTGGTTAGTTTGATCAAGTTTTGAAGTGATCGCGCGGTCTGGTTGACATGTTGATCCATTATAAGTGTTGTGGGATAAGTTATTGATAAATTATCATCATATCGCCAAGTCTAAGAATCCATAAAGAGAGATCTGCAAGGAAGCATAGATACCCCTTTGCACTGACCTGTTGCTATAGCCCAATAGTACCACACAGTCGTAATCGACGCGAAGTAGAAGATCTCACACAGTCTTTTGTTTGCAGTGTGGAAGCCTTGCTGCACCACACATCAGTCAGTTTAGGCACTCGCATCACTAGGTTGTGGAAATCGGATTCTGCAACCACCCCCTCAACTTTGCCTCGGGTGAGACCTCAGGCTGCTCACAGTCTATTGCTGAAAAGGCTGGTGAATAAGGTTTTTGTTGGTATATTGCACCGCGAAGTACCTAGGTCTACATTGGAAAACCTCTAGATCAATAAGTACACTAATAGTTACGGAACCAAAGGACATCTCACCAAATGTTTAGGGATTATCCTCCACATAATCAAGCTTTGATAAGTCGCTCTAAGTTGCCTTTTATCCATTTTAACCAACTCCGATGTACTATTCAGATGGAAAACGTGCGCCATAGCTAGATCACCACATGATGTACAAGGACAACCTACGCCAGAGACACGTACTTCTAAGTTGCAGAGTGCATCACCTTAGGTCTGACGCTCCTTTCTAGAAAGAAGAGTGCTTCAGGGTTATTAGAAAAGGTAAAATAAAACAGTAATCAACCTCTCTACTGACATCCAGGCCAATGTACTTCATGGATTAAGGCATGGGGATGACACCTCACTCATGGTGACAAGATTTTGGTGAACAAGGGAACTACGTGTAGGAATCCAAATAGCCCCCCTTTTCCACTTTACATCTGAAACTTAGCAGTTGACTATTAGGGAACCAAACCCACCTACTACTTTTTAACACTATTAAAAACCGATTTTTCAGAAAGGCCTCTCCCTTAGGCGGGAAATTCATGAGACTAGTTCCGGAAGACTACGTGTACTGCCGCTCTCCACTTAGTTCCAAAGGACATCTACTCATAGTCCTCACGGAACTAACAAGCCTCCATACTAGGGGTGTAGCGACCAAAGGATTGAAACGATGAATTTCCTTTTATGGACGTGCCATGAACGGGGTCGCCTAGTTTCCATTATCCTAGGGTTCTTTTACCTGGGATCCCTCTCGATAGAGGGATATCCCGTATCTACTTGGTTCTCCATTTTGTATTCTTTGACTACAGATTTCATCACCCTGTAGGGGATACGATTTGTGTGAGATTTCAGATATTCTAGTTAGGTGTTTGCATGCTCCTGTAGGCCCTCAAGTTAGTGAGTAATTTTACTTATAGGTAGTGCTTTTTGTTGGAATTATGGCCGCTCCTTACTACTCGCCTGTTGTGACACGTGATCGTTGTATAGTTTTAGAGTTTATCTTTGGCCTGAGTGCCACTTTGTTGAGAGCTCTCCTTCTGCACACAAGGTGGTAGTTGTATGTTTTAGCATTTTTATTTTCACACATGCACAACATCAGTCACCATTGATCCCATGAGGTACTCCTGTAGGATGCATTGGAAATTCCCCTCAACACGATCTATTAGACCCCACTCATCACACTCCATTGAGACGCACATTTTCATCACTGGATCTCCATCCCGACGAACCTTATTTCACATCTGACTCTGAGGCAGAGTCACCCATACACACAACTCCATCTATCCCCATGCTCGACATGATCCCAAACCCATTCTACGAAGGGGTCGTTGACGGTGGACATGATAGTGGTATCCCAATCATAGGTACCACGAAACCCTCCATTCCCACTACCATGGGACCCTCCATTCCCACTACCACGAGACCCTCCATTCCCACCACCACATGACCCTCCATTCCCTCTGCCACGGGGCCTACCCCAGGCACCTCTATGCAACCAACTACCACATCCATACCCACAAGGAGAAGTACTACTCCAACAACCACACCCCCCTATTCATTGGCACCACCTTTGGGGTCACCACCACGTCCTTTCAAATACCTCCCCCCCATTTAGGTATTTCTTCAATTCCCATTGCTACTAAAACCCTGTTAACACCAAAAAATGACCACATACTATACACACCCTATTCCTATGTATAAAACCTTCAAAAAAAGGAAAAATAAGGATTAAAAACCCAAAAAATCATGTTGTCCTAAGTCCAAAATCCTACTTTGGAAAACCCCCCTAAAAAGTAGGAATCTCCACCAAAAGAGGGGTTACCCCCCCCAAAAAAGGGGGAAGCCCACCAAATGTGAAGGTTTCCTGCTAAACCAAACTTCCCTCCCACATTTTAAATTTACCAGCGGTAAAAATAAAACCAGCGTGGTTTAGGGTTCTCAAAAGAAACCCTAAACCACAATTATTTATGTAAAAATTTTACCTCCATAGAGAACATGCGAACCATTTTTTTCATTTTTCATTTTGTCCATCTCTCAAGAGCTCCCTCTCTACACTTCCTCCCACATGAAATTTGAACCCCATCCAGTTCCTTTCACCCTCATCCGGTTGAGACATAGCCCTTCCATACCATGTGGTAGCTCAGTGGAGGAGGAAAGCATCAAGTAGACATGCAGGCTTGTAAAATCTCAAGCACAGTTGAATCTAGCTACTGTGGATTCCTCACTGGTGAAAGATTGAACAACATTTGCAAGAATTAGCATAAAAAATTTAAATGAATGAAGAACAATACTCATGAATTGGTGAATAATGTCAATATTATTAACTGTCCAACCTTAACAAAGGTTAAGAACACCCATATATACAAATCTGGAAGAATTCGAATCCATCTGGAGTGTTCACACTGATCTAGCTTAGAAAAATCTCAAACCCCCCTAGGTTGACCAAAATATCCCAAACCATCCCAAACTGGTTCGAATCTGCAGTGTGAATGCTGGGAATGACTGGACAGGCCCATGTGACCTCACACATGTGAAGAAACTGGTTGGTTAGAGGTTTGGAGTCTAAAAATGGTCAAAAATATGACAAAACAAGGCAAGATTGTCCACAAAGTGAGCAAATGCGCCCTAGGTAGAAGAGAAGCATGCTGAGTGCATTAAATGACCTGAGGAGGGCGCTCTAGGCATGCTGAGTGCATTAATTGTCCTGGGGAGCGCTCCACAAAGCTGGTTTGACTCAGCACTTGTTCACATTGCTAACCAATTCATGATAATTTGACCATTTACCAACTAATCAACTTAGGGATGTAATCATTAATCACTTGGGCTAATTAATCATCATTAATAAATGATTAATGTACATAGGTGGAAAAATGTTCTAACACCCCCCCTTAAGCTAGACTTAGTGAAATATCAAAAATTAAGGCCTTGGCAACTAGGCTCAAGTCACCTTTTACATCATAAAATTTATTTGTCCATGTAAAATGAGGAAAGAGGCAAAACCACATGGGAAAAATCCTCCCTCAAGAATGGACATGATACAGAGATGATCAAAAGGTCTTCAACAGGTCTTGTTCTTCACTTGAATGAGTTGAATGAACAACTTCTTGCTGAAATACTTGGTGAAGATGTTGTGGATGTCATGATCATGCACCAATTCTTCAATGTTTTGTAGGAAAAAAACATGTTGGAAGGCTCCTTGAATCTCATCATTTGATGATGGGGGAGCATTATAAGAATGCTTCTTGCTGCATACATACTCTGATATGAATACATGATCAATAATGGAAAAGATATCTCTGCAAAATCCTTCCCAAAGAACATCAAAAATCTCAACAAAATCTGCATTTTGAGGAGCTTCCACATGGCAAATCAAACCATGAATCTTCCTTCCGAACTGATGTAGCACCTTCCCAAATCTGTAATAGAGATCATGTGGCTCTGATATATCAGAATAGGAGCCATATGGAGCAGCAAAAACTAGAGGTATAATGTCTCCATGATCGAATGGTTTTACAGTAAGAGAAGTGTGTGTAACTGGATCACACTGACAGTTGAGCAAACTTGAAGGGTCTGGAGACTTGAGTTTTGAACCATAGGTGGTAAGATCAGGTCCAGACATGTGGAACAGCAGTCCCATGATAGCCAATGACATGGCTGTCCAACCAAGGAATGATATGCAAGACATAAAACCAAGATAGATCAGTGACACAGTTTTGGAAACAATAAAATTGTGAGATTTTCCAACTGTAGAACTTGGGGTTTGTGTGGTCTTTTGGGCATCCGATGGTTGGGGAAATGGTTTGATGGCTGTCATAACCTGTATATCAGCCTGCATATTATCTTCCATATCAGAATATGAAAGATCTGATTGAAGTGGGAAAGAGCTTTCAGAAGGCATGTCAAAAACTAGTGAAAAATTACTAGTATTGGGAGAAAGCTTCGGTGAACTGGATGGAGATTCTTTCAGGGAAGAGACTGATTTTTCTGAATCTGATATATCAGAATGTAAATCAGAAACAAAGATATCAGAAAAATATTTGGCTCTTTGACCCAAATCATAGAGCTTTTTACCTTTGCATGTGGCATAGAGGCAATGATCTTGTTCCAAAGAGAGCTTGGCTTCTTCTCTTCTTGCAAAATCTGGAACATCAATGTTATGTTCTTCAAGTAGCTTGGTTAGAATGTCTATCTTCTTTCTGAAACATGATTTTTCATTGTGAGAACCTCTGCAATAACCACATTTGGGCTTCTCTTTCTTTCTCTTCATCTTCTTGACTTTTGAATCTTCATCACTTGAACTTGAGCTTTCATCACTTGAATGCTTCTTCTCCTTCATCTTCTTCTCTTGAGGTTTCGGCCCCTTTGGTTTTTGCTTGCCTCTTCCATATTTCGAATCTCCAGCTGCAAGAACTTGGTCTTTTTGCTTGATGGAGCCCATCAAGACCAGCTTGTCTTGCTCTTGAGTTAGCATCTCCATGAAGTCAGCCAAAGATGGCATCTTCCAACCTCTAACTGTGAGCCTTGTGGAGTTGAAGGAAGACACAAAAACTGAGTATTCAGAACCCAATTTGGAGAGAATGGACAACACCAACTGTTCTTCTTTCTTTTCTATGCCACATTGTCTGATCTGCAAGACCAAGTTCTTGAACTTGGTGAAGAAGTCCTGGATGGAATCGAAATTCCCTGGGCTCAGTGAGACAAGCTCATTTTCGAGCTGGTGGCCTCTCATCTCATCAGTCTTTCCAAACAGTGTCTCAAGCTTGAGCCACACTTCATTTGGAGTTGCTAGACTTTCTACATGAAACAGGAGGTCTCTCGAAATGCTGAGACAAAGGAGGCCAAATGCCTCATCCATTCTGTTAAAAAACTTGGATTTCTCCACAGCTGAGTTTGGCTCAACCTCAGTGCCCATCGTGATTCTGTAGAGACCCTTGGATCTCAGCAAAATCACCATTTCTGCCTTCCAATCGAAATAGTTGAAGGGAGTGAGCACGTTTGGGTGAGATGGCTCCATTCTCCTCTGCTGCAATTCGCACTTGCTGACAATGCTGATCTTCAACACCTGCAAACAACTCTCAAATCACTCTGGAGGGATCTACACTAACAGATTCGAACCCTGTATGGATAGTGGGTGCATTCGGGAGAGCATCACACCTGAGAGGAGCCACTAGATTTCTCCAGTAAGCTCAAGGCAATGGCCTCAGGAATTATGTGGTTTCTCCACTGCTTCTGGCAATCCACTACAACAGTCTTGCTGGTTCGAATTCTAGCTCCAAGAGCTCTGATACCATGTAAAATCTCAAGCACAGTTGAATCTAGCTACTGTGGATTCCTCACTGGTGAAAGATTGAACAACATTTGCAAGAATTAGCATAAAAAATTTAAATGAATGAAGAACAATACTCATGAATTGGTGAATAATGTCAATATTATTAACTGTCCAACCTTAACAAAGGTTAAGAACACCCATATATACAAATCTGGAAGAATTCGAATCCATCTGGAGTGTTCACACTGATCTAGCTTAGAAAAATCTCAAACCCCCCTAGGTTGACCAAAATATCCCAAACCATCCCAAACTGGTTCGAATATGCAGTGTGAATGCTGGGAATGACTGGACAGGCCCATGTGACCTCACACATGTGAAGAAACTGGTTGGTTAGAGGTTTGGAGTCTAAAAATGGTCAAAAATATGACAAAACAAGGCAAGATTGTCCACAAAGTGAGCAAATGCGCCCTAGGTAGAAGAGAAGCATGCTGAGTGCATTAAATGACCTGAGGAGGGCGCTCTAGGCATGCTGAGTGCATTAATTGTCCTGGGGAGCGCTCCACAAAGCTGGTTTGACTCAGCACTTGTTCACATTGCTAACCAGTTCATGATAATTTGACCATTTACCAACTAATCAACTTAGGGATGTAATCATTAATCACTTGGGCTAATTAATCATCATTAATAAATGATTAATGTACATAGGTGGAAAAATGTTCTAACAAGGCTCACAGGCCCTTATAGGTACCATTGTAACCTATATCTTTGATAATAATCCAAGAATTTTTTTACATATATTATATCATGAATGCGTAAAGGATATGTATTTTAAGTTGAACATGTTTTTTATTTTACCAAAGTAGATTATGGTAGATAGCTGTTTGTTTTTATAGTTTTACTGACGTAAATCTAGGGTGTTTTCATTTTGTATTGTGTGTTACCACCCCTGAACCTTAGGTTTATTTCAGTTCATATATTTTATGTTCATAGTTTATTGTGTATTTTACCCACTTTTACTTTGGTTTCTTACATACACTCCAAACATAGAGCCATGGGAGCCATATATCACAAGCTCTATACTAGGGTATTTTTTAAGGATTCTAATATTATACTTAAGTATAGTATCCTAGACGATTATTTTGGATTGAAAAAAACATGTATATAGATATGTAGGCGAATATTAAATATGAAACATCCAATTTACTACTGAAATGTGTAAATTTTGGTGAATATTATGATAAAAAAACATATTTTATGTAAATATAGGCGATATTAGAGACTAAAAATGACCAAATAGCGAATTTATTTTTTGAAAAAAGCCTGAAAAATAGCCAATTGGCGAAATTTCGCCCTTAAAATTTACCTTGCTCTATACCTTAGCTTCCACATGCCGGTAGATCCCCTCTTTCTTCATGTTGGGGTGCGAAATCATCACCAACACATGGAACAAGGGGATTTAGATAAATATTCAACAATACTATAATGCTAACAAGCTTGAGCATTAGTATTATGTGTTTCTCGACAAAGTACCCCCTTATGAGGGTGAATGACTATGTCAAGAGAAGGCTTCTCTATTTGAAGAGGGACATTTGGTTGGGATGGATAAGTTGTGTCATTTTCAAGAGAGATGGTCTTAGGTTTCTCATAATTGCGGTTATGATTTGTAAGGGAGATTGTTTCCTCTAATAGAAACAAATTTGACGATCCATCCCCTTGGGGAGGATGACCTCATTTTCCCTTGTGGAGGTGGAGGATTTGTGGAAACCATTTGTTGGTGTTGTTGATGAGAGAAATGATGCGTTAACATAGCAGGAGGTGGGGTGGAGTCTTTATGAGCAACAAACTCATTGAATTCTTTTAAACATGGACATATATGAATCATAGGATTTCCCCCACAAATTTTGCACGAGAATTTTGGTTTCCTTTCCTTCTCCCCCCCCCCTACATTAGGGGGTGGTGCTTGCTCTGTTCCAGACTGATTAGAAGGGTTTTCAGCCTTGTTTTTCTTCATTTTACCTCCAAATTGTTTAGATTTGTTAGTTGAGATTAGACCATGTTTACCTCAGAGGTTTGAGTTGGAACAATAGATGGTTTTGTAATAGATGCAATTGAAGTGGGTGGATTAGAAATGGAAAGTTGGTTAAGTTTCCCACTTAACTAGTTTACTAAAATAGTAGAGAGAGAGAACCAAAAACACCATCGGCATGTGTTTCGGGCATAGGTCTAGATGGATCGATTAACGGCTGAGGAGCATGCAATATTATGTCGTATAAAGTGCTCGACTGTGAATATATCAAATCCAAATGTTGGGAACAACATATATATTTCTCTTCAGTTACTGCCCCATCCATGGAAACATCACGAGCAATGGGAGGTGAAAATGAATTCGTAAACTAATCAGCAAATAACTGGTCAAGAATGACAGATTTTACAATCCTCCACCTTCGTCTCCATTCATGAATATTGTTAGAAAAACAGGATCGCAGAGCAATAACAATAAACAAAAATGCAAATATAATCACACATACACATTACAAGAGACACAGATATATCGTGGTTCACCCAACTTGGGCTATGTCCACACTGAATTTGCAAGTCCTTATTATTATTACCATCCAGCAAGGTGAAGGGATACAACCTGTAGCACAACTACTGCACTTCCTCTTCTCTGTTTCACAGTCTCTCTCCTGATCTCAGATATCTTTGCAATGCATAAAACCTAATACATCATCCTCCCTAGCTGTATTACAATGTCTTTATTTTATAAGGGAAATACAATGGGAAAATACCATAGGATACCCAAAACCATGGGCCCGTGGGGGGGCGATGCCCCCCCACACCCCCCCGCTGGGGTGACTGTACAATCCACTACATATCATATAAAACTGGGGTACAAACATGGCTGATACAATTACATCTATGAGACTAGAAGATCTGGCTCCACAACCAACAAATATGGCCACAAATAGTTGTTTTGACGCAAAGATGTCAAAATATACGTTCATGTTTCATAGAAAATAGGTAATTGGAAGTGGGTTAATAAATCCATCGCTAGTGCATTGAAACTAGAATAGGAGGCAATTGGCAATTCAATGTACCACTTGGATGTACTCCCAGTTAGGGTCTGAGGGAAAAGACGCAATTTAACAGCTTCATCCAACATAGAGTTGGAGACACACCACAAATGATACATGGTAACATGAGTAGATGGGTCTTCCCCCATTTTACCATCAAACTTAGGTATATCTATAGGGATCTGGTGTGAAATTACTTGCCATAAGGGGTTGTGCAAAATGGGGTCATTGGTTAACCTTGAAAAATACGGTAAATCCAAAGAATCTAGAAAGGGTAGCTACATATTGGAAAATGGATTCTGTGTCAAAGTTAATTGGTCATTCAGGCCTATTGGACCATAATACCCCCCCATATATTGGCTTCTAGAAGCATACGAACTTAGGAAATCATGACTTTCCCTAGGAAATTGATTCCTCCCATAAGAAGGATTTCCCCCCAGTAAATTGATTGCCCCCATAAGGTTGATTTCCACCATTGAAGGGATTTCATGTATATAGAACTACCCTAATGTGAATGACTACCACTAAGATATGTAAATCCTCCAACATAGTTGTTTCCCCTAAGAATACGGAATCCACTAGGAGCATTAGTGTCCCAAATAGATGGGAAACTACTAGAAACATTTTCACTTTCCTAGAAAGGAAAACTTCCATACATAGGTGTGTTTCCAGTAAAGGGAGTATTACTAGGAACACTTGACCCTCCCATGGTTTGAATGCTTTCGAAAGGTCCCCCCCTTTAAGACGGAGGTGGACTGCTTACCCCTTTAGATGGGTTCTACCCAAAATGAAATCCAACATTTGGAATGATAAGGCTTCTTGTAGATATGCCAATGGTGGCATGGGAACTACCACCATTATTAAATGTAGGCATATTCCCCCCCGACCCCAAAGTAAAAGTTCAGGATAATTTTGGTGATGGTCCCGTAGATGGTAGAGCACTGGACTAACCAATGGGTTAAATAGTAGGTATGGATGATGTTCCTCAAAGGGTAAAAGTAGATGTGTTGGGTGCAATAGATGGATCATTTACCCCACTAGTATATGGTTGTGGAGAATTAACCAAAGTTCCTCCTCCACTACCAAGGGGATATGGGATGGGTTGTTCCATAGCTAAAGATAATGTGCTCCTAGACATCATATGATTGAACAATGAAGAGGGATCACCAGGTAAAGGTCAAACTTTCTCAAGTATGGGGATGAAAGGATTGGTCAAAGGTGGGATAAATTGTGGAACAATGCCCTCATCCACAACTTTAATGTCAAAATAGGTGTTATGAACCGAATCACTTTGAAATTTTATGGTGTCTCTTACCTATTTTGGAAAGGTGACTCGCCTTAAACTAGATGGAGGTATGTCCTCAAAAGGAGAATGGCCCCTAATACATCGAGATTGTTGAATCAATAGATTGTCCATGGTGAATAATTGAATTGTACAAAACAAAAATAACAAACCTAAGTCCAACTACAAGAGAATAAAAAGCATACCCCTATCAAAATCTAGGCTATCAACAGGAAAACCAATTGGCTCAAAGGACTCTTACGAGGTGGGTCTCAATACACCGGTGAAGAGGCGAGAAATAATTACGATAATGGCTCTTGCTCTCATGAATCCAAGGTCTAAGTGCCAGTAGGTCACACCCTAAGGTAGATAAAATCAAATGATATATGGTTTGTCTCAAGTACCACACACACTTCCCACTTGCAGTCACCCATGTAGATACCTAGGAAAAGAAACTATGGATACCAATTCATGAAGCAACAACCAAGTAGAACAATCATAAGTCAAGTTTAGGCGTGTAGGAAGGGAACGTGTTGTGAAATTACATAGGTGGAGATCACTTTAGCTTGAACAAGCCTCACAATTTCACTCAAGAATTGCAAAGAAGAAAAGATAGAAGGTGATCAAAATTCACACATGAAACTCAAAGAATGTGGAAAAATGATGTTGTTACATTCATCAGCTATAAGTTGGAAAAAAGATGACAATACAATAGTATGAATTCGATATCATCCAAGGTGATTTGAATTCTCCTCAAGGCATGGATTGGACTGCATTGGAACCATCACCCAAATAGTGGTAGCAACCACCAATAGTCAAAGATCAGTCAATGTGAGTCTAAGTGAGTCTAATTGATGCATGTGAGCACAAATATAGGGAAGGATACTCCAAGGAGGGTGCAGTCTAGATGTCAGTGGCAAGTAGAGCTACTCTAGCCTCTGTATCAGTTAATATAAGAGCTATAGTGAGTTAACTGAGTAATCAGTTCTCAAAACAAGGAACGGATCCCCAAATCATGGAACTAACTGACAGATCTCCTAAATCAGTGGAACAGGGCACAGTTGTACTCCAGTGATGGAAACAAGGATGCATCAGTGGCTAGGAGGGATAATACTGAGCAGAAACAAGCTCCAGGGGGCTAAAAAATAAGGACTAGGTGTTGGGATACTACCATATTGATGACTGGATGCATGCAGTATGCATGCATGCAATTCATGCAAATACAAATTATGATTGTGACAATATTCCAACAACCCCCCGCAAGACGGACTATGAGGAATCAAAGGAACTGAAAAATAGTAGGGCCCTGGTAACTGAGACCAAAGGTCACCTCGTACAACAATCTAAATAAAAATGTGAGGAAAGAAGGAAAAACCAATGGGAATAAATACCCCCCTCAATATAGATTGTACAAATCTAATAAACCATGTGCATCACTCACCCCAAGAAGGGATCGAAGGTAAGTGAACTTATTCACCAAGAAAGAATTAGTGAAGATATCTGCAATCTGCTCTTTCGTAGGACAATAGAGCAGTGTTATGGTACGATCATGCACCAATCCTTAGATGTAATGCATGTGTATATCAATATGTTTGGTTATTTGTATTAGGACCGGATCTGTAGAAATCCTGATAGCACTCTGATTGTCGAAATAGATGACCGGTGGAGTATTGAAGCAAATCCCAAACTCTGACAAGATGCCCTGCAACCAAATGCACTGTGTGGCTACATTCACTGCACCTATGTACTCGGCCTCAGCTGAAGATAGAACTAAAGAAGTCTTCCTTTTGCTCGACCAACAGATAGGTCCAGATCCAATCATGAAAACAAAACTGAATGTAGACTTCCAATCTAAGCTATCTCCAACCCAATCTGATTCTATATACCCAACTAGGTTCAAAGGAGACCTAGTTGCATAGTGAAGACCATGGATCTTCATACCTTGCAGATAATTCAAGATCCTCTTTGCTTCCTTCTAGTGAAGCTCATGAGGCTCCTGCATGTACTTGGATACAACACTAACTTCATAGGATAGATCAGGGCGAGTGTGTGTGAGAAACACCAGACTTCCAATCAAATGCCGACACAAAGTACTATCCACCAAAGGTGTGGAAGAACCATTCTCAAGGATGATCCCTAAAAGAAAAGGAAATGCTATTGGTTTGCATTCAATCATATGAAACCTGCCAAATAGATCTCATGCATATTTGGACTGTGCAACCTTGATTCCTGAGTCACTATGAGTGACTTCAAGACCAAGAAACTATTTTAGCAGTCCCAGATATGACACAGAGAAGGAGTTGTGCAAAGCTGGTTTGATAGATCTGATGCATGAAGAGTTGATCCTTGTAATCAACAAATCATCAACATAAATAACATTAAGGAGTAGGGAGTTACCATCATGTCTCATATAGACATTCGAATCAGATTTGCACCTCTGAAAATATTGTGACAGTAAGAAGGAGTCCACCTTTGCATACCAAGATCGGGGAGCTTTCTTGAGCCCATACAAGGACTTCCTCAATCTGCACACTAGTGAAGGATCATCAATATACCCTTTAGGTTGCTTCATGTAGATCTCCTCCTCTAGATATCCACGAAGAAATGCACTCTTGACATCCATGTGATGCACTTCCGAATGCTTGGAAGTAGTAAGAGAAAGAACAAGATGGATGGAATCCATCTTAGCAACATGAGCGAATGTCTCAGAATAGTCAAGCCCATGAACTTGGGAGAAACCCTTTGCAACCAATCAAGCCTTGTACTTGCTTGTGACCCCATATGATTCCATCTTTGTTCTATATGCCCACTAGCATTGAACAAGCTTCCTCCCGGGAGGGAGATAAACAAGCTCCCAAGTCTCATTTATTTGAAGAGATTGATACTCTTCATCCATAGCTGCTATCCATCTCAGATCTTGGGAGGCCTCAAAGAAGGTTTTTGGATCTAATCCAATCAGAAGAAAGCATCTCTCAGCAATAAATGGATTTGTGTGAGAGAGTACAGTCCTTGCATCGTGGAAATCAGATCTAGTTTTTCTTAGATCTAGTGAATCTCCAACAAGATCATTGGTGGATACAGGAGTGGTTATATCCCATCTAGTAAGAGGAATTGGATCTTTAGATTCTATATCTTTAGGTTCTTGTGGATCTGGATCTAGCATTCGCTCTTTACTATGATCCTTCCCTTTATCAACCTTATGCTTTGGATGCTTGTCAATCAAGCAACATTTACAAGTGCCTCTAGCAAATTTGATGTTTGGTAGTCCTTCAACCATTTTCTGATTATGCATGTCTTGCAAGTACTTGTAGTTGAGGTGCCCAAATCTCTCATGCCAAAGTCTACTCTCTTCATTTGCATGTGTGATAAGAGCACTCTATTTTGAGTAAGGTAGGAAGTGAGAAAACTCATAGAGTTTCGAATGATGATCAACAACACCTTTTTCAATGATGTTTCCAGTTGATATCTCTTGTATTTCGACTTCATTAGGAGTGAAGATGACCTTCTTGGGTAATCCTGTATGAGTCATTTAGTAGACAAAAATAAGATTTGATGCAAGAGTAGGAACATAGAGTACATCATTGAATTACCCATGCTCAATGTTGATCCTTCCAATCCCCTCAGAGGAGACTTCAGAATCATTTCCCAACAAGATTGAAGGACCAACTGTAGATTCAAAATGAGAGAAGATATTCTTGCAAGCAGACATGTGCCTAGATGCTCCAGAATCAGTGATTAAGGAGGATTCATTCGAAGTGCCTTCCATGAGTGCATGACACCTCTCCTTGTACTCATATTTTGGATCAACTTTTCTTCTAGCATTCATTGGTACATGAAGGTTGTTCTTCTCCAGTATCTAAGCCATTAGATCTATTGTCTTCTTCATACAAGCACTCTCAAGATGGAATCCTCTATTAGAGTAGGGACATTTGGACTTCTCCTTTTGAGATTTATTCCCTCTGTTAGGATTCGAAGCCCCTTTTGGCTGATAGGGATCCTCTCTTGGATTTTGTTCATTTGACTTCTTCTCTTTACCTTTTTGCTTCCCTCTTCCATTCACATTCTTCTATTATGTAGTTGCAAGAGCTGAATCCATCCTTGGTTTGATCACTCCCATTTGCACTAGTTTGTCCTTCTCTTGTGAAGGAGACTGGATGAATGTTGCAAGAGTGGGAATTTTCCAATTTGGAATGGATAGTTTCGCTGAATGGAAGGTGGAGACAAAAACTGAGTAATCAAGACCTAATTTTGACAGAATGGAAAGGCTAAGATGCTTCTCTTCTTTCTCTATTCCATATGAATTTAGTTGTGAAAATAAATTTTTGAAATTGCTAAAGAACTCATTGATTCAGTCAAAACTGTTGGGGCTTAGAGAGATAAGCTCATTTTCCAATTGGTGACCTTTCAAATCATCTTTCTTCCAAAACAGAGTTTCGAGCTTGGTACAAACCTCCTTGGGAGTGGCGATACCAATGACATGAAAGTGTAGATCATCGGAAATATTGAGGAGTAGCAGTCCAACTACTTCATCAAGTCTATCAAGATATTTGGATTTCTTAGTAGCACTAGTGGGTTTGACTGTTGTCCCATTCAACACTCTAGAAAGGATTTTTCTCTTCATGAAGATGTCCATTTTGGATTTCCATTCGAAATAGTTGAAGGAGGTGGGTTTGAGATCCATAGTAGCTATTGAATTCAAATTTGAAGATGGAATAAATCTACACAAAGAAATGAAATTTGGCTGGAGGTTTGTTGCATAATCTAAAGAACACTGCTTTAGGATAGTGAGCACTTTTATCCGGATCCTTCACACCTGGCTAGACCTCACTGTATTTCTCCAATGAATTCAATGCAATGGAACCAGGATGTGAAGCTAGTGAATTCAAATGCACCTAGCTTGACCTTGTGCTTGACTCATGTGTTATTTGAGCTTCCTTAACAAGATTCTCTCACTACTAATTAATTTCTCTCTTTAGTGAGTCTAGTTTGTTTATATGGCCTTGGAGAGTGTCCTCCCCAATCCTAATCCAAGGCCCTACTCCCTAAGATAATATTGATTTACTAGACCAAAAAGAAAAATTTCTAATTTTTTTTAATTAAGTGCTTTTCTTTTATGGTTATTGATTACTCAAGCAAGTATATGGAGTGAGACTTGGTGATGTGAAAGACTCTAGACCCAAAAGATAGAAAAGATGCAAGAATGAGATGCACTTCTTTTCTATTTGATGAACTTCTATCTATGGGATAGAACATATTTCTTTTCCTTTTTCAATCAACCCAACACATTTAGCCTAAAAATATCCCAACAAGAATATGTGGACACTCCAAAAACAAATTTGATCACAAACAATCCTTTTATGCAATCAAATCGAGAGCCAGAACACTAAATAAGAAGCTATGCACATGCAAATGTAAAAATACTGTCATTTTGCATTTTTATTTATAAAATAAAAACAAGAATATGCATGCAACATGAAACTTCAAATATTCAAACTCAGCAAGACAAAACAGTGATTTATAGGAAAACTAGAGACCACCGAAACTCATTGCAACATCCCAATGCTTGGCATACAATGTGTTGCAAAGAATGACCGAAGAGATACCCCTGCTATAATAATGACTTAAACATAGTCTTAAGAACATCAACATAAGCTAAAACAGTCCCCCAATATCACCACCAAACCAGGGGAATTGAATTAGATACCCAAGCACTAATTCAAGAGCTATCAAATACACTCAAAGAATAAGGATTGAAGCAATCAAAACCACTCAAACACTTCAAAAGGATACTATGTGAGGGTTTCAAAAAGGTTATGAGAATTGATACATAGTTCTGAGAACCAACCAAAAATAAATATGAGCAAAAACATATCAAAACTCCTCAAATAAGCCAAATTACAGCACCACCCCTTTGTTAAATCCCAAAGGGGAGGGATGGTAAAGGTAACATAACCCCCCTATAATCCTACAAGGAGGGATGGCCCCACCCTGGTTCCCAAAGAGAGGGGGCGATGGGACAACATAAGGGGAATTTGTTTGAGCTCAAGCTCATATCTGAGAATTCCCAGAGGTGGAATAGCTCGAAGACTTATTCTAGAAGACTCTTGTTGTTAGAAAACAGGATCACAAAACAATAGCATAAAACAAGATGCAGAAATAAACCACATAAACACAATACAAGCGAGACACCAATATACTTGGTTCACCCAATTTGGGCTACATCCACAGATAAGATGCCAGTCCTTTTATTATACCTTCAAACAAATGAAGGGATGAAACCCATAGCACATCCACTACAATTTCCTCTTCACGTTCTCACAGTCTCTCTCTCACACAATCATAGATATATTTTACAATAATACAATACATAACCGTATTACAATGCCTTCCTTTTATAGAGGGATTACCATGGGAAAATACCACGAACTACCCAATACCATGGGCCCATAAATCACCCATTATTGACCAAGTCGTGACTATGAAATTACAACATTTTACAAGGAATTGTTTTTCAAAAATTTTGCTACAGGGGCACTACCCCCGAACCCTTGCCACATGGGAGCTCCCAAAAGTAG
Source organism: Larix kaempferi (assembly GCA_027924585.1). Classification (NCBI taxonomy): domain Eukaryota; kingdom Viridiplantae; phylum Streptophyta; class Pinopsida; order Pinales; family Pinaceae; genus Larix; species Larix kaempferi. The sequence continues at coordinate 11,029,568 of BSBM01000150.1, forward strand.
TCGTCACCCCCCTATAATACCCCCCCCCCCCCACACACACCAGTCATGGCCTAGGATCCAAACATGGCTGGAACACGACCTTTGAATATGGAATATTAGGATGCACAACCAACAATATCCCACTTGGAGACTGATCACAACAACTCCACTGCTACTGCATCTACCAGACTATGCTTCAAACCTAAGACCTATAAAATTTCTCATATTCACTTTCATTTCTTGAAGGCCAAGTGAAACTGAGAAGGAACTCAATTTCTCTATAGTTACTCTTTGTCAACATGTATGAGGGATTCTGGCTAGTATATATCTTTTCTAACTTCAACAGTTCATCTTCCAAAATGGATTATATGAAATGGTACTTGAGCTATATATGTTTAGTCTTACAATGGAAATATGAGTTCTTTGCAAGATGAATGGCACTCCGACTGTCACTATACAACCTACTATTCTCCTACTTCTCACCCAATTCCTCCATGAACCTATGTAGCCAAATCACCTCTTTATTAGCCTCTATAGCAACCACATAGTCTGCTTCAGTTGTTGAAAGTGCAACAAGATTTTGAAGTTTCGAAATCCAAATTAATGTTGTTCCACCTATAGTAAAGAGGTATCACGTCGTTCTCCTCATGCTATATTTATCACCTTGCATATCTGTATCAACATATCCCTATAGAGCAGTGTCTAAACCTCCTAAACATAATGTATGAGTATAATTACCTCTCAAATACTTGAGAATCCACTTTACTACCTTCCAATGCTCTTTACTTGGATTGTTCATATACCTGCTCACAACTCCCATTGCATGTGCAATATCTGGTCTTGTGCACACCATGGCATATATAAAGCTACCAACTATTGATGAATAGGGAACCTTGGAAAATTATTCTATATTCTCTTGTGTCTTGGGACACATCTCCTTACTTAGTTTGAAATGGTTGTCCAAAGGTGTACTAATTGGTTTTGCATCTTGCATTCTAAACCTCTCCAACACCTTTTCTATGTACTCACCTTGAGACAATGTCAATTTGTGATTTTTCCTATCTCTTGTTATTCTCATACCAAGGATTTGCTTTGTAGCACCCAAATCCTTCATCACAAATGAATTAGATAATTTCCTTTTGGGCACATCTATATCATGTATGTTAGACCCTGCAACAATCATGTCATACACATACGATAAAAAAGATAATATATCTTCCATTATCTAGTTTCTTGAAATAAACACAGTGGTCAAAATGACATCTACTATAACCTTGTTCTATCATAAAATTGTGAAATTTTAAATACCACTTCCTTTGAGCTTGTTTCAGACCATACAAGTTGTTCTTTAACATGCATACTAAATTCTCCTTCCCTTTGACCTCATACCCATGTGGTTGCAGCATATAAATATCTTCCTCCAAATCCCCATGGAGAAAGGTTATTTTTACATCTAATTGTTCAAGATGCAAATATTCTACTGCCACTAGACTTGAAATAGTTCTAATTGAAGTCATTTTAACAATAGGAGAAAATATTTCATCAAAATCTATACGTTTCTTTTGTGCAAATCCCTTTACAACAAGTCTGTCCTTGTACCACTTCTTGCCTCCATCTTCCTTCAACTTGTGATCCCATTTATTCTGCAATGCTCATTTACCTACATGAAACTAAACAAAATCCTAGGTTTGGTTTCTTACGAATGATTCTATCTAATCCTAATTCATTCCTTTCTCCCACTTCTTTCTAGTTTCCACCTGCATTGCTTCTTCATAACATTTTGGTTAACTAGAGTCGGTCATCAATAAATAATACATTGAAGGAGAGTGTCATTCAAGGGGTATACTTAACCTCGTAGATATTCTAACACTTGCAGGAGTTTGGCGTACCTTCTATTGTTCTTGATTTTCTGGCACCTTTGGAATTTCATTTTCTTTTATTTCATCAAGCCTTGTGTACTCTGTGTTTTCCTTTTTTCATTTATTTCCTTGCAACTGATCTTTATACATGACCTTTTCATTGAATACCACATCTCTACTCCTAATGATTTTGTTATTTTCATAATCACATAAGCGATAAACAAAATCATCAACTCCGTATTCAATAAATGTACATTTCTTCGATTTAGCCTCAAGCTTTGTTCTATTTTCTTCGTCAATATGGACAAATGCTTCAGAACAAAAATTTCTTAGAAAAAAGTAGTTTACCTTTTTACCTGTCCATGACTCCTCTGGAATTCCATCAACCAAAGTGCTTGAAGACCCTCTGTTTATTAAGTAAACAAAAACAATTACAACATATTCCCAAAACTGTATGGGAAACCATGCATGCAATTTCATACACCTTGCATGCTCCATGATTTTTATGTTCATCCTTCATGACACACCATTTTCTTGTGGAATTCCTGGAACATTCATCTATCTACGAATCCCATGGTATGAACAGTAACTATCAAACTACTTGCCACAATATTCACCTTCATTATAAGATCTGAGACACTTTAACCTTTTTCTTGTTTCATTCTCAACCAAAGCTTTCCATTTCTTAAAAGTAGCAAAACAATCATATTTTTGCCAAATGCAATAAACCCATTTTTTTCTAGTTGCATTATCAATAAAAGTAACATAATAGCAAGAGCCACCAAGAGATTGTACCTAAGCCAATCCCCATACATCTATATGTAGAAGCTCTAACTTTCTACTCTTCTTTTGCTTCCCAACGTTAAGAAATATGACTCTCTTATGTTTTCCACAAACACAATTCTCATGGAATTCCAAACTTACCTGCTTCAGATATGGAAGCAACTTCCTTGAGTTTAGAATCAACATCCCCTTCTCACTCATGTGGCCAAGCCTATAATGCCACACTGTTGTATCTGTTTCTGTGGAAGCTACAAAGATAAAAGAATTAGTATTGTGAGTACATAAATACAACATACCTATCCTATCTCATTTTTCTATTACCAGTGATTCTTTAGTGATCTTCCACCACATTTATCCAAACATAGATAAATAGCCGCCATCTCCCAACTTCGCTATTGAGATCAGATTTCTTTTCATAACAGAAATATGCCTTAGATTTTTCAACAACCATTCACCTCCATTCTTTAACTTTATCCATACCTTACCCATTCCAACAATTTTACATGGTTCATCATCACCCAATAAAACATGTCCAAAATCACCTAGAACATAATCATGAAAGAATTTCCTATGGGGTGTAGCATGACATGAAACCCCTAATTCTACTACCTAGCAATCACTAGTAGTATCTAATGCAAGAATCAAATCATCTTGTAACACATCACTAGTAGATAAATGTTGTATTGAAGCATTGGCTAAGATAATTGCATGACTGTATGACATATTTCTTTATGTGTAAGAATTTGTTCTAAAAAACTATGAGATGTTTTCTAATCATGCAATTTAACTTGTTGGGTAGGAAAGATCGTATGCCATCACCTACAAAAGAAGAACTACAACATTTGTTCAGCAACAAAATTATCTATTGAAGATATTGAAGTTCCCAGGATACGTGAAGAATGCCATGATCCGTCGATCATGAAGAATGATGTTTGGGATGTAGTCCCAAGACCTGAAGGGAAGTTTGTTGTGACTTCCAAATGGAACTATCAGATCAAGCATGCTGTAGATGACAGCATAGAGAAATATAAAAGTGATGAGATAGAAGATACACCAGATGGATTTCAAGACAGCTTTCTTGAATGGTGTAGTTGAAGAAGAAGTGTATGTGGTGCAGCCACTTGGTTCTGAGACACATGACAAGAAGTCATATATGTGCAGAACTTGGTATGGTAGGATAGACAGCTTTCTATCCAGTTTGGTATTTACCAAAAGTAAAGTGGGTTCCAACCTTTACTACAAGGTTGAGGAAGGAAATCGAGTGATACTACTATGTGGATGACCTATTTGTATCAGGAGAGGATAGATTGATTGCCGACACACAGCGAAAGCTTGATGCCGAGTTCGAGTTGAGGAACTTGGGGACAATGCACTATTTGTTTTTGGCATGGAGGTGGGGCAGAGTGATGGAATCTTCCTTGGACAAGGGAATTATGCAGTAGAGATCCTGAAGAGGTTCGGGATGATGGACTGCAAGGCCATGGCCACACCTATGGCATTGAATCTGAAGCTTCTATGTGATGCTTCATCTAAACTGGTTGATGTCTCTATGTATCGTCAGATGATTGGGTCCTTGATGTACCTAACAAACCGAGACCAGACATTTGCTTTGCTGTGAACACATTGAGTCAGTTCCTGACAGATCCGAGGAGTGTTCACCTGGTTGCTGTAAAGCATGTTCTGAGGTACCTGAAGGGTATAGTGGATTATGGGCTCAAGTATGAGGTTAATCAAAAGTTTAACCTGCAGGGTTATGTTGATTCATATTGGGCTGGCAGTGCTGCAGATAGGAAGAGCACATCTGGGTGCTGCTTCAGTATGGGATCAGGTGTGATCTCTTGGTTTAGTAGGAAGCAGTCCTGCATAGCACTGAGTGCAGCTGAGGCAAAGTATGTTGTAGCCTGTTCAGCTAGTTGTGAGGCAGTATGGCTACGGAAGCTACTGTCTGAGTTATTTGGTCTCCTGTTGGATGCTACTGGTATCTTCTGTGATAACCAGAGTTGTGTGAAGCTGTCCGAGAACCCAGTGTTTCATGACAGGTCAAAACACATAGAGATCAAATATCACTATATCAGGGATATGGTGCAGAGAGGAGCTATGAAGCTCCTGTATGTTGTGACGGATGAGCAGATTGCAGATGTGCTGACGAAGCCACTAGCCAGTGTCACAACCGAATCCGGTTGTCTCCATTGAGAAGCGAATCCGACTTCACATAATTGAATATAATAATATATATGATAAAAAATGATTGATAAAATGGATGATATGTTACAATGATAACCCTGCCTTAAATATGGCTCGGGCATTTGATGTTGAGGAGATGCCTCATTTCATAACCTAACTTAGTTAACCTAATTATTAATTATTTAATTATTATCTTATTTTATGTTCGTAGCATTGCCACTCTCTTAGAAAGGCTTTGTCCTCAAAGCCTTATAACTTTGTCGCGTTGTTCTTTGCGATGTCATGGCTGACGAAACATGTCGATACAAACTGCTAAGTGTAGACCATAACTTCCGATATGTGGATGGGTCAATCCATCCCAAATTGATTTGTTGCTGACTATTGGGATTCCCCATTGATCAGTCATTAAGAGCTTTGATCACATTAGTACCATCGTCTTTCGACATTTCTCACTTTTCAGAATATCGGTTTTTATGGTTGGGGTGTCGATAGGGAAGTTTCACGTCATTTTCTTTTACGAGCATCGTCTTTTGAGCATTGATCTGAGCTGGGAGTTTTATTTTCGTCTCTTGAGGTTTTAAGGTTTCATTCTGTATCTTTTCCAACTTGTTTTCTAACTGCCTGTTATCATTTTGAAACTTCTTAATCAATTCGACTTGCAATTTTCTGTCATCTTCAGATGTCTTAAGTTGTTCCTTAAGATCTTCATTATGACTTCTGATACAATTATTTTCTTCCTACTTGTCTAGAAGTTTCCCTTCAATGTCGTCGATAGACTGTTCTATCTTCCGGCTATTTTTCAACTTCTTAATTTTTGTGACTAGTATCTTGTTATGACTTCTTAGTCTAAAAATTTCTTCAGCATTGTTGGATAATGCTTTATTACTCTTCGTGATCTATGACTTATGTGTCTCTGACTTATGATAACCCTACCTTAAATATGGCTCGGGCATTTGATGTTGAGGAGACGCCTCATTTCATAACCTAACTTAGTTAACCTAATTATTAATTATTTAATTATTATCTTATTTTATGTTCGTAGCAGCCAGGGTGAAGTTCGAGTACTTCAGAGAGAGGCTTGGCGTTATTCAGATCGAGGACACTTCGAGGAAGAATTGATGGACACATTTGCTGAAGCCATTCCAAGCATGTTGGAAGGAGGATCCTTCACATGGCTGTGGATGTAAGCACTAGACGATGAACATCAGGATGATGTTCTAGTTTCTGCTTTGTATGATTAGTTGGATCATTTATATGTATATGTATGAACGCATCATGTTGGATGCTGGATATGATCAGTAGGATCATTTGTATGTATTTTGTATGCATCATGTTGGATGCTTGGACCATATATCTATATATGTATCAGGTGGATCATGTATGGTGATATGTATCATGTATTTGTATCAGGTGGATACATTATATGATCAGGTGGATCATGTATGAGGATATGTATCAGGTAGATACTTGGTATGCATCAGGTAGATGCATTATATGATCAGGATGATCGTGGATGATGAGATTCAGGATGTTGCTCCAGATGACATGTAGCAGGATGTTGCAGTGATGATGATCAGGATGATCATGTGTACATCAGGATGATGTATGGTGAGTATCAGGTTGATACTCTATGGCCATGGATCAGGTTGTGCAGATGAGCATATAATTTGTTGCCCTGGGAGATTTGCAGATAGTCTTTCAAGGTTTTGCCTATGGCATGTAATTCGGTGCCCTGGGATATCTGGCAAATGCTCTTTCGAGATTTTTCTTTGGGAGGACATATAATTCGTTTCCCTAGGAGATCTATAGATAGTCTTACGAGGTTTTTCCTATGGCATGTAATTCGTTTCCCTGGGATATCTGGTAGATGCTCTTTCGAGGTTTTGTCCTATGGCATATAATCTGTCCTTGGGAGATCCTATAGGTAGAGCTGTGTGCTCGTAACAGCCTGGGATGCTCTTGCGAGGTTTTGCCATGACCACATGTAATTCGTGCCCTGGGAGATCCTATAGGTAGAGTTGTGTGCTCGTAACAGCCTGGGATGCTCTTGCGAGGTTTTGTGGAGACCACATGTAATTCGTGCCCTGGGAGATCCTATAGGTAGAGCTGTGTGCTCATAACAGCCTGGGATGCTCTTGTGAGGTTTTGTGGTGAGGTTTTGTGGTGAGGTCACATATAATATGGCCCTGGGAGATCTGCAGATAGTCTTTCGAGGTTTTTCCTATGGCATGCAATTCGTGCCCTGGGATATCTGGCAGATGCTCTTTCGAGGTTTTGTGACGCACGTAATAAGTCCTGAGGATTCCATAGTATGGCCAGTGATGACGAAGACCTGCAGGTGGTGGGCCTACATCTAGTATGAAAAAGGACTGGCTCTATAGAACTTCCTATGATGAGTAGATTCAAAGATTGATTGAGATAGCAGCAGCAATGATGATGATGATGTCTCGATGACGATTATCCAGTGACGATGATCCAGAGAAGAAGACTTGTGCTAGAATACCTGTGTTGAGAAATACCTTCCTAGTTAAGAGGGAGTGTTGATGTATATGTAACTTCGGAATGTATTTCACATATATGTATATTGTATTCCTATAGAGATGTTATTATTCCTCTATACGGAAGTGTCATCATTTATATTGTAAGTGTCGTAACTTATACTTGATGGGTTATTAGACCACCTTGTTGGGGTCGGCCCTATATAAGTCATGTGGGTCAAAGGGTTATTAGACCACCCTATTGGGGGTCGTCCATGTGGGTTGAAGGGTTATTAGACCACCCTATTGGGGGTCGGCCCAGTCAACATTATGTTATATGGTTAAGTTCGAGCCTACATGATTTATGTAAAGGGAAAGTCAAGTCAAGTATAAATAGAGTGCGGGAGGCACTCTATTTCATCACTCACTTCTCACTCATGCACTCAACGAGGAGTGGCGCACTTATGGAGGAGGAGGATCTACTTCTAGTATATGTCTATCTCTTATGTTTGGGTTGTATCATTGCTCTATCTATCTCTGAGGAAGTTATTGGGGTTTTTCACCTTTATGGTTTTCCCCAAGTAAATCTTGTGTCTCTTGTGTGCTTGCATTATTGTCTCCATGATTGATATGCTGTAGATATGTTGTACATGTTGTTCTCTCAGTTAAGATCCTAGATCAGATTGAAGTAAATTCTGAAAATTTAACAATATATAATTGCTTGGATGATATTGTTCAGTTGTGTACATATTTATGTTCCTAGATTTAGGAAGTGTATTATACATGTTAGAGTGTTTGCATTGATAAACAATATACTACTAATATGCATGTGATGGGTAAGTGGCCTACAGTGCTGTACAACATTCCATTTCTACTTATCTAGAATGAAACTTATTTGTTGACATGTTGGAAGTAGTGCACGCTCTTAATAATTTTCTGGTAAAGATGGAAGGCATCTAGAAAATTACCATATGAATGCGAGATATGGATGAATGTTGTGTTGAAGCCTTGGCTATGATAGTTGCATGACTGTGTGACCTATGTCTTTATGCATAAGAGATTGTCATTATTAATATGTTCTGAAAATTAAGAAATGTTTCTAATCATGCAAATTAATTTGACTTGTAGGAAAGATCATGTATCATCACCTACAAGAGAATAATGATAATACTTGTTTTGAAGAACAAGTGATGATGGTTCAGAGATGACATTCAAGAATATTTACAAAATCAAGCATACTACATAAGTGCAAAGCGAGTTTCTCCCATAAAGAGGGAATCGAATATGATGAGACATTTCTCTAGTGTCCAGACACACTTCCTCAGTGGTGGATATTACACTAGATAGATGGTGTAATCGAAGTAGAAGTATACATCAAGCAACCTCCAAGATTCAGGATCCTCTATAGAGAACCACATGTGCGCAGATTAAAGAAGGATTTGTATGGGCTTATAAGTCACCCATGGGATAACATGATGGGATTGAGGATCACCTATAGTGATGAGATATCAACCTTTGCTACAAGGTTGAATATGAGGAGCTCAATGAGGGTGCAAGAGAAAAATTGCAATAGATTTCAAGATCTTGGTATACTGTGACCTAGAGAGATGACATAGATGAATACACAAAAGATCAACAGAAGAGAAGAATACTAGTTACTCCAGTGCAGAATGTCCCTATGCAGAGAGTAAAAGATGCAGAGGGAGGATAGTATTCAGTTACAGAGGGATTAGGAAAGCTCCTCTTCAGAGGGAGTGACTATAGCACAAAGTAGAGACATTATTTCTTAGCCTCTATCTGTGGCAGAGGTTGTTTTCCTTAGTATATAAGGGATATGCTCAGAGTGATACCAGATGTCTCCCCTCACGATGAGGAAGACTAGTATATGTGGTGTAGATTGAGACAAGTACCCAGAACATGATACGACAAGATAGATGGATTTCTGAAGAGTTTGGGATTTACCAAGATTAAAACCGATTCCAACCTTTACTACAAGGTTGAAGAGGGATATCATGTGATTCTATTGTTATATGTAGATGGATTTTTTTTTACAGGTGATTAAGAATCTCATAGTAGAAATGAAGAGGAAGCTTTCTTCATAGTTTGAAATGAAAGACCTGATTATGATGCACTATTTATTAGTCTTGAGGTGTGGCAAAATCCAGAGGAAATTTTCCTGAGTCAAGGAAAATATGCCATAGAGATCCTGAAGAGATTCGGGATAATGGATTGTAAGGCCGTGGCCACACCTATGGCATTGAATATGAATTTGTTGAGTGATACTTCTTCAAAACTAGTGTATGTCATGGAATATAGGAAGATGATTGGTTTGTTGATGTACTTAATGAACACAAGGCCATATTTATGCTTTGCGTTGAACACTCTAAGTCGGTATATGGTAGAGTCGAGACAAGTTCACCTGGTTATGGAAAAGCATGTGTTGAGGTACCTAAGGGGTACGGTTGATTATGGCCTCAGATATGTATCAGATCAGAGGATTAAACTGCAAGGTTATGTTGATGCGGATTGGGTCGGGAGTGTAACGGATAGAAAGAGAACATAGTAGTGCTGCTTCATTTTAGGATCTGGTATGATCTCATGGTTCAGTAGGAAGTAGACAAGTGTGGAAATTAGTATAGCCTAAGCCGAGTGTATGGCATCTTTTTCTGCAAGCTGCAAGGAAGTGTGGCTTCAGAAGTTGCTATCAAGGTTGTTTGATCTCAAGTTATAGGTGACTTGTGTCTTTTGTGACAACCAGAGCTATGTAAAGTTGTCTGAGAACCCGTGTTTCAAGACAAGTCGAATCACATCGAGATCAAGTATCACTATATCCAGGATATGGTGCAGAAGGGATTATATAGCCAATGTATTGACCAAGCCTCTATCAAGAGTGATGTTCGAGTACTTTAGGGACAAGCTTGCAGTGGTCCACTTCAAGAGGGACTGATGAGCTCAGATGAGGTAGTAGGTAGTCATGGGTCACGTGACATAATTAAGTCTCCTAGGATACAGGATGCTTTGTGTGATATTTTATAGGATAGATCACATAGCTAGAGTAAATCTCACTAATATCACTCAAGAATTGCAGAAAAGAAGAAGAAGAACAACAATTGAATCAATACTCACTCATAAACTCAGAAATGGTAAAATCTGTAGTATAATCATACATCAGTTGTAAGCTGGCACTGTGAAACTGAATAATAACTCAAAACAATCAAATGAATTCAAATACACCTAAGGTCATTCAAATTCTCCTCAATGTGTGGCTTGGATAGCATTGGAGACATAACCCAATCAGTGGTGGTAGTCACAAATATCCAAATATCAGTCAAATGAGTCTAACTGAGTCTAACTGAGTCATGTGAGCACAAATCAAGGGAAGGAGACTCCAAGGAGGGCGCATGAGGCTGATGAGGCTGTCAGTAGGTCAAGTGGCACTCTAATACAGACAACTAGAAGCTATAGGCAGTTAAACTGAGCAATAAATGTATGAACTAGGCAATCAATGCTGCAACTGATTGTTAGAATCCAAGTAGGTGTAGTAGGGCGCATTTGTCATCCAAGTGAGGAAAAAAAGCTGCACTAGGTAGGTAGGAGGGATATTGAGGGCTAAAAACAGGCTCTAGGGGGATGAAAATAGGTTCCAGGTGCTGGGGAGACTACCATACTGATGAATGGATGCATTCAGTATGCATGCATGCATTCAAAATGCATGAAAATAATTCAAATATAAATAATGATGGTGAGAATATTCCAACCCCCCCTTCAATCCAAACTATGAGGAAGTAATTGAAAACTAGTAGGGATCTGGTAACTGAGACCAAAGGTAACCCCGTACAAAAATATAAATAAATAAAGTGAGGAAAGAGGGAAAAACCAGTGGGAATAAATCCCCCCCTCAAGATAGATTGTGGTAGGATAATCAATCATGTACATCACTCACCCCAAAAGGAAAGTGGGCTTCTCCACCGAAGAAAGATCTATCGGTAAGAAATGGATTAGTAATGTGAGAAGGATGAAACCTTATATTCTGAAAATCAGATCTGGTTCTCCTCGGATCAAGTGGATCTCCAACAAGATCTTCGACATATCTAAGAGTAGTGGCTTCCCATATAGGAAGAGGAGGATCATTAGGTGCAAGATCATCAGGTTCTTGTGGATTTGGATCTTCCATTCACTCGTCTTCACGAACTGGTGCTAGATCTTCAGGTTCTTGTGGATCTGTATCTAGCATTCTCTCAAAAAGAGTTATCTTCCTCTTGGGAAGAAGTGGATCATGATCCAAAAGCATGTGCTTGAGTTATCCAACAATGGATGCAAGCAAATCTAGAGGCTTCCTGAACTTTCTCTTCCTACCAAGCATGGTGAGAAAAGATCCAAAAATATGAAGATCATTATGGAGCATGTGATTCGAACCAACTGAGGTAGAATTAACTCCATGAATGTGAATGCAGTTCTTTGATATATCCTTTGAACCAACATAGGTGAGATCATAACCAAATGAACTAATACATGATGGTGGTGGCTTGGACTTCAAATCAGATCCAAAAATTGATAGATGGCTTCTTATGGTCTCCTTTGCACTGGAAGGGGTGAGATCAAAACAAAAATACAAGGATATGCATGAGACTTGAACCCAAGTGAATGATGGTGTCTTCCATCTTCGGTGAAACTCTAAAAATATGTGTTGTTATGGAGAAAACTTCATATGGCTCGGGGTATACCATAATAGACAACTGACTACCAGAAAATAACTCAATTCCCAATGCAATGTTATTATAATGAAAATGCTAAGATATGGAGAATAAAACCAACATTCAATCGGATGTTCGAAGTAGATCCCCGTTGAGCTTTCAATCTCTACACTTGAACCTGCAGATAGTCTCAACTCCAAATACAAGCAAGTGCATATAATATGTGAAAGATATTAACATAATCAATAACATGATCCATGATATCATAAGCAAATGTAACCCAACGTAATTTAACAACATTGACAACATCAATTGGATGAGAAAATGAGTATTTCCATTAATTAATAACAAGAAGTACATGATACGACCTCTTGCTGGAAACCAATCTGAACCAAGAACTAGGTCTCTCCACTTGTGCCTCCACCACTTCAATCCCCCATGCAATTGAAAACTCAAACTATGAAAGGAGTTTGGTAGGTGAACATAAGGAGTTCACAACAACAAGGATCAATGAGTGTCGAATCAAGTCACAGCAAAAATCCACTAGAGTTATCTTGCTCTCTCTTTCTCCTCTCTTCCATACACCATATGAGCTCAATATATAACCTTCCAAAGGTAAGTGAAAGGTCGAATCGAGTCATTTCAGGGTATATGGAGGGCCAAAGGTCACCCTAAGACCGCTTTTTGGGAGTAAAAAGTAATTTTCTATTGGTTTTTACCATTTAACTTGGTGTACGCTGGCTATATTGGAACAACCTGCGTGTACACTGGCTATAGTGGAACAACTAGTGTACAGGAAAAAAAATAAGGAAAAGTGTGTTCCTGGAGGATAAAATGTGGATCTGAGTCAATAGAATAGATCCTTAAGGCCAATCAATGTAGATGCTCACAAGGTGGAAAATTACGCTGTAATAGATGCCCCCTAATGTGTGAGGTCAGAGAAGATGATATGATGGCTGAAATACATTATAAATCTCAGAAGTGGAGTGATGGAGACATAAATGGAAAGAGTAGCCCACTCGTAATAATACAATAATATCTCTGATACATGTCGGTACAATACAAAATCTGATACAATGGCCATGATAGCCAGTACATAGTGAATACACATCATGGGCAATCACAGCCATGATCCATACAGTAGGATATGGTCTCCTATTGAAAAGGAAGCAACTGGTGCAATACTAGAGGTAAAAACTGCTGATGTATGAGAAATGAGATCTCATAACTATAGTCACGATCATGAGCAACATATTGAATGCTACTAATGTCTGGGGTATTCTACACAAATCATCTTCAGTGCAAGTCCCATCAAGTGAATAAAGGTGTTGAAGTCAAACCTGATGTGACACCATCTAATTATTGGTCAATGATGTATACCATTAACAGATGCGAGATAACCCACCAATAATGAAAATGGGCATCAAGGCACAAAGCACAATCATCAAAGTGTGAATAAATGTGTTAAGGTTGAACACTAAGATGAATCCATCAATAAGGGGACATTGATGTATTCCCAAAACTATAGATGGTGAGATAACCTGCCACTAATGAATGCAAGCCTCAAGGTACTCAACCAACTCTAAGTCTCAATTCTGGAATAAATGAGTTGAAGTCGACTGAATGAAACTCGCTGGAAGGAGGGCATTAAGGCATCCCCCATCAACTGGCACTAGGTAACATCTACGCTGAAATATTTGGAAGAACTCAGATGAACGGACTGACTCAATAAGGATGGACAACATGCAATAGTCAAGAGATCTGAGGAGTGGCCAACTCTGGTTTCAGGACTTCATTTGAACAAGAGCATGAGTAGACGGATAGACTTAGGCAACATGGACTTGATATAACAACGACACTTTGCGACATAGGAGGCATCGACAAAGGGGGCTCCATAATGATTGGAATCTTAACTAGTCAGTGGAGTAAAATATGATAAATGAGTACATCTCCTAAGGTCCAACTATTGTCCCGACTCATAATGGATGGAATGGAATGAATGCTCTATTCAAAGGAGACACGACAAATACCAAAAAGAAGTAATGATTCTCCCATCCGGGTTTTTGGAATATTTGATTTTTTTGGTCTTTTTCATATTTGGAAAAGCTTGAAAAAGAATAAAATTGATTATAGTACAACAGGTGAGGGAACGAGTGTCAAATGGAAAGCAAACTAGTCCCAAGCAGTGGAACATACCTATGAACAATGCAAGGAAGCATGTGCAAGATATGGACACTTGGGGGGTGTTCCCTCAGGTTTAAAGGGTTGTCAAATTGTGAAAGGAAAATGAAAATCTCTGCTTAGCTTGACAGAGAAAGTGCTTAGGCACGTGGCTAATAATTGAGTAAGCGGGAGCCGGCACAAGGCTCAAGTGATAAGCAGGATGATGCAATGCAGTCACAACTTGATATACAATAGGGGAGTCCTTATAGGAGATGGCCAGCATAAGACAAAGTAGAGTATGAGTCTTTATCACAAAGTCATGGCGTGACTATGAAGGACTCCTAACCCTACGGAGAGATGGCAGCATGGGTGCCAAAAATGCATAGAAAGGTTCTATCTAGGTGTAATGTCCCAAAAATCCATAAAAATTTAAAAAAATGATGTACATTTAAATGTTGTTATTTGGTCTATATTTTACTACTTGATCCTCAGGACTGTGATCTTTAACTTGTACTTAATGATGTAATCTATAATGTAACTTAGGTTGCTTAGTTTGTGATGTATAATACTATGGATTAGGTTATTCTGTTGTCTCAATTTAATTGTTGAATGATTTCTAGTTGTTACTTAATTATGTCCATTGTTGAGTTTAGATATAAGCATTGAACGATGTATCTGCCAATGTCTTGGTTCCTTGTGCAATCTGGTTACGCGGTATTTCCTTGTTGATGTTCTATGTTACTTTGTATTAATGAGGCCAGGAGACCAATAGAGAATTCACTGGGGAATCTAGCTTAATTAGTATATTTTATACTAAAGCATATTGAATCCTTTATTTTGTAGGTAAATCAAACATATGTAAATCTAACATTTACCTAGGTGTTTTCTATCATATAGTGAGGTATTTTCAATTATTTACATGAGGAATGTATTCGAGATAATGTGATGGTGAAAACACTTACACAAACCTAATTAATGCGAATTACCATGTTTGAACTATGGACTATGTGTTGCATAATTGACTGTTAGTGGGGTTGGTTAGCATTTATGGTGCCCATATGGTCCTCATGCGCTATGGAAGCCAGCTGGAAAAAACCCTATGTTTTGGCAGCACTGGGGTTTGGGAAGATTCACTTGTAATTTTCCTTGGAAGAGACAGAGCGAAGCTCTGCTGCTCTATCTCGAATTCGTTGATTCGTAGCTCGGGCCAGCAAAGTGGTAGTACCTATCTCTGCTGGTAAGTAATTCGTGTTATACCTAGGAGGCCCTATTAAAATAAGACTTCATCTCTTTATTCTAAAAATTGCATTTGTGTTTAACTTGAGGTTTGATGTTTGTCACAGGGTATCCCTTCACTAGTAGAGGCGTGGAAAGGGGTTTGCTTGGTTTCTACTACACCTGGTAAGCCAGGTTCCCTTTTGACCCTATTATCTCCTATGGGTTTCGCTTCGGTCTAATTGTTGTGAAGATTCTTTGTGAATGGAAAGGGACAGAGTAATGTAACAATTTGATATTCTAGGTATGCATTGTTTTGAATGTAAAAAATCTTACGAATTTGTTACAGTGTTTATCTAGCCTGTAGAGCCGTTTGATTGAAGGAGGACCACTTGGCCCCTACCTATTTGTACTATCCACAGGGTTTCGATTTTGGTTATGTAAAAGGACCTGTTTAAATTTATAAGATATATACAGACTCGATTTGATGTTTATGGCTTTGTGGAAACACCTGTGGATTTATACTTGCTTGGGTTATTTATATTGTTGTCGGGAATAATTTACATAGTTTGGGTTTATTTAAAATGTTGGGCAAGGATTGAACCTGGGTGGTTAATCTCCATTCCGTGTAGTTGGTGAATGTGTTTTCGTTTTACGTTTGTATCCTGGAAATCATGGTATAAATACTTAGTATGAATTTTATATGGTAATGTGATTTGACTGTCTATCTAGAATATCATTTTGGTAATGGATGCTTGTGATTTAGAGGATAGATTTGGGGGTTTTCGCTCTAGGCATGAATAATTATCATTTGGGTTTCTAAACCCTATTGAAAAGAGATGTGGTCATAGCCTGATAGACCCAATGGCTAGTATTCAATTCGTTTTACTTTTGAAAGGAATTGTTTTAGAAAGGACAAACACTGTATGTTAATGGTTTTATGGATTTTAATATGGTAACGTTTCCTCCAGTTGGAGAGGGCAATGAAATTCATACGCTGTCCACAAGCTGAGTTGGCAATTTTTTGTTGTTTCCAGTCTATGCGTATATTTATGTTGTTAAATTTTTTGAATTTACTTCAATCTGATCTAGGATCTTAACTGAGAGAACAACATGTACAGCATATCTACAGCATATCAATCATGGAGACAATAATGCAAGCACACAAGAGACACAAAGATTTACTTGGGGAAAACCATAAAGGTGAAAAACCCCAATAACTTCCTCAGAGATAGATAGAGCAATGATACAACCAACCATAAGAGATAGACACAACCTAGCAGCAGATCCTCCTCCTCCATAAGTGCGCCACTCCTCCTTGAGTGCATGTGTGAGAAGTGAGTGAGCAAATAGAGTGCCTCCCGCACTCTATTTATACTTGACTTGACTTTCCTTTTTACCTAACTCATGTAGGCTCGAACTTAACCACATAACATAATGCTGACTGGGCCGACCCCCAATAGGGTGGTCTAATAACCCTTTGACCCACATGACTTACACAGGGCCGACCCCAAACAAGGAGGTCTAATAACCCATCAAGTATAAGTTACGACACTTACAATATAAATGATGACACTTCCGTATAGAGGAATAATAACATCTCTATAGGAATAAAATATACATATATGTGAAATACATTCCGAAGTTACATATACATCAACACTCCCTCTTAACTAGGAAGGTATTTCTCAGCACAGTTCTTCTAGCACAAGTCATCTTCTCTGGATCATCGTCACTGGATAATCGTCATCGAGTCATCATCATCGTCACTGCTGCTGCTATCTCAATCATTCTTTGAATCTACTCGTCATAGGAAGTTCTACAGAGCCAGTCCTTTTTCATACTGGATGTAGGCCCACCACCTGTAGGTCTTCGTCATCACTGGCCATACCGTGGAATCCTCAGGACTTATTACGTGCGTCACAAAACCTCGAAAGAGCATCCCAGGATGTTACGGGTACACAACTCCAACCTGTAGGATCTCCCAGGGCGCCATTACATGTGACCCCACCACAAAACCTCGCAAGAGCATCTCAAGATGTTACGGGTACACAACTCCGACCTGAAATCTCCCAGGGCGCTATTACATGTGGTCCACCACAAAACCTCGCAAGAGCATCTCAGGATGTTACAGGTACACAACTCCGACCTGAAATATCCCAGGGCGCTATTACATGTGATCATGGCAAAACCTCGCAAGAGCATCCCAGGACTGATTACGGGCACACAGCCCAACCTATCGGATCTCCCAGGGCGCTATTACATGCCATAGGACAAAACCTCGCAAGAGCATCTGCCAGATATCCCAGGGCGCTATTACATGCCATAGGAAAAACCTCGAAAGACTATCTGCAGATCTCCCAGGGCACCGATATTACATGTCCTCCCAGAGCAAAACCTCGAAAGAGCATTTGCCAGATGTCCCAGGGCACCGGATTACATGCTCATCTGCACAACCTGATCCACGGCCATAGAGTATCATCCTGATGCATCCATGATCATCCTGATCATCATCACTGCAACGTCCTGATGCATGTCATCTGGAGCAACATCCTGAAGCTCGTCATCTATGATCATCCTGATCATCACTGCAACATCCTGCTGCATGTCATCTGGAGCAACATCCTGAAGCTCGTCATCTATGATCATCCTGATCATCACTGCAACATCCTGCTGCATGATCCACCTGATCATCAATGCATCTACCTGATGCATACCAAGTATCTACCTGATACATATCATCATACATGATCCTCCTGATCATCAATGTATCCACCTGATACAAATACAAATACATGATACGTATCACCATACATGATCCACCTGATCATATACAGCATCAACATGATTTGTACATACATACATAAAAATGATCCAACTGATCATATCCAGCATCCAACATGATGCGTACATACATACATAAAAATGATCCAACTGATCATATCCAGCATCCAACATGATGCGTGCATACATACATAAAAATGATCCAACCGATCATATCCAAGCAGAAACCAGAACATCATCCTGATGCTCATCATCCAGCGCTTACATCCACAGCCATGTGAAGGTTCCTGCTTCCAACATGCTTGGAATGGCTTCAACAAATGTGTCCATCACTTCTTCCTCGAAGTGTCCTTGATCTGAAGAACGCCAAGCCTCTCTCTAAAGTACTCGAACTTCACCCTGGCTAGTGGCTTCGTCAACACATTTGCAATCTGCTCGTCCGTCACAATATACAGGAGCTTCACAGCTCCTCTCTGCACCATATCCCTGATATAGTGATAGTTGATCTCTATGTGTTTCGACCTGTCATGAAACACTGGGTTCACACAACTCTGGTTATCACAAAAGATACCAGTAGCATCCAACGGGAGATCAAATAACTCAGACAGTAGCTTCCGTAGCCATACTACCTCACAACTAGCTGAACATGCTGCAACATACTCAGCCTCAGCTGTACTCAATGCTACGCAGGACTGCTTCCTGCTAAACCAAGAGATCACACCTGATCCCATACTGAAGCAACACCCAAATGTGCTCTTCCTATCTGCAGCACTGCCAACCCAATCTGAATCAACATAACCCTGTAGGTTAAACTTTTGATTCACCTCATACCTGAGCCCATAATCCATTGTACCCTTCAGGTACCTTAGAACATGCTTTACAACAACCAGATGAACACTCCTTGGATCCGTCAGGAACTGTCTCAATGTGTTCACAGCAAAGCAAATATCCAATCTCATGTTCGTCAGGTACATCAAGGACCCAATCATCTGACGATACATAGAGACATCAACTGGCTCAGATGAAGAATCACATAGAAGCTTCAGATTCGATGCCATAGGTGTGGCCATGGCCTTGGAATCCATCATCTCGAATCTCTTCAGGATATCTACTGTGTACTTCCCTTGACCAAGGAAGATCCCACCTGCATTCTGCCACACCTCCATACCTAGGAAATAGTGCATCATTCCCAAGTTCTTCATCTTGAACTCGGTAGTAAGCTTCCGCTGCGTGTCGGCAATCAATCTATCTTCACCATACCAAGTTCTGCACATATATGATTTCCTATCATGTGTCTCAGAACCAGGTGGCTGCTCCATAAACACTTCTTCTTCAACTACACCATTCAAGAAAGCTGTCTTGAATCCATCTGGTGTATCTTCTGTTTCGTCACTTTTATATTTCTCTATGCTTCCATCTGCAACATGCTTGATCTGATAGTTCCATATGGAAGTCATAACAAACTTCCCTTCAGGTCTTGGGACTACATCCCAAACATCATTCTTCATGATCGACGGATCATGGCATTCCATTTCTACATCCCAAACATCATTCTTCATGATCGACGGATCATGGCATTCCATTTCTACATCCCAGATCCTGGGAACTTCAATATCTTTGCTGAACAAATGTTGTAGTTCTTCTTTTGTAGGAGATGGCATACGATCTTTCCTACACAACAAGTTAAATTGCATGATTAGAAAAACATCTCATAGTTTTCAGAACAAATTCTTACACATAAATAAATATGTCATACAGTCATGCAATTATCTTAGCCAATGCTTCAATACAACACTTATACATATCCCGTAACTTTCTAGATGCCTTCCAGTCTCTACCAGAACATTGTTAAGAGTGTGCACAACTCCCAACATGTTAGCAAAGAGGTTTCATTCTAGATAAGTAGCAATGGAATGTTGTACAGTGCCATAGGCCACTTACCCATGTATGTTAGTAGTATACTGTTCATTAATGCAACTATATTAATATGCACAATACATATCCTAAGTCTAGGAACATGAACATATACATCATTGAACAATTTTATTTAAACAAACACATATGCAAGAAATGACAATTCAAATACTTATCTTTGTTTGTTTGCTTGGTGGACTTCCCTCTGAGTCTTTGCATCCTTGCAGGAGCTGCTGGAGTCCTAATCTGAAGTAGCTTCTTCTACACCTTTTTGTTGTGGAATGTAGAGAGATGGTCAACTCCCTCTGAATATCTGCATCCTTGCATAAACCACTGGAGTGTACTCCCTCTTGATCTTTGCTTCCTGAATTACCTGTTCTTGAACTCATATTCATCCTTGGTCCCTATGCATGCTTATTAGTATCATGATTGTGTTATCCTTGTGAACTCATATAAAATCATACATTCATTAGTATACTATTAAAACACAATAATCTCAAGCATGTATAGTCATGATCAATTCAAGCAGAAATAATAAGCATTAGCATTCAAGGTTTATGTAGGATTCTTATGGTTAGTCAAATCATAAGAAACATAACATGTCTAAACCTGTAATTACTCAAACTTATGACTCTTTAGTTGAATCATCAATCAAGATAAGAGATATAATATGCATAAAACCTGTGATTATTCAAACCTATACCTTCATGATTCTTCTGGTTAGTCATATCATCAATTATGGTAAGAAACATAATATGCATACAACCATGATTATTCAAACTTATGACTTCATGAATAATCATTATCAACAACACAACAGTATAAGATCCTAAACCAAGGTAGGATTCTAGCTTGATATAGGAAAAACATACCTGGATTAGCATGCTAGCTAGGTTATGTCTAACATACCCGCATAATGTCTTTTGGTTCTCTTCAGTGACTTGTGCTAGTAACCTGCATGTCTCATATGTTAACCATTACAAAACCAAGTTATACATACCTCGTAAATGGATCTTCTATGAGATCCATGACAATGGATGAATCTTTGTCCTCATGTTATCATGATCATATGTTCTTGGACCAGAACATGATTTGTCTTTCTTGGTGTACCTTTCATGTTAGTAGACAACATAAACCTCATACAACACCATAATGCATTAGTACAATCATAAGTGTCAACACCCTAACCAATGAATATCTTCTATCATGCATTCATAATTTTGTTAAGGTGATACGACAAATCTAAAATCAAAATTGTACTAACCGTAATAACATGAAGACAAACATACCATAAACTTAATCATGGACAAATATCGAAACATACCTCGATGATTCATACCTGTCGAGATCGCTTGTAATCTTCTTATGTAAGGCCTTAGCCTCATCTCCCTCTGAAACAGGAACTCCTTCACTTATGCAGGTGACCAATCCATCTTCTTCTAGGATTAACCCTATTCACTTGATTTGCAAGAACTGGACCTGGAGCTGGATATGGGTTTGTCAGAGAAACCCCAAAAATTCAAACTTTGAATTTCAAACTTCCGAAAGGATAGAAATATACGCCTTGATAAGTTGATCAAACCGGTATATTCAGAATTTGAAAACTGCAGAGTTTCACTCCTCAATTTTGCCTTTGAAACTTCCGGATTCACTGGACGTGACCCTGGACTGGGGTGTGATGAATCCCACTCTTCTTCCCAGTCAAAAGGTTTGATCCAAATCTCTAAGCTTCTATTTTTCTGAGGAGCTTCCAGCCGTGGTCATAGATTTCAAAAATTCTCATTTTTACAGAAGCCCTAATTTTCCACTTTTCTGATCAAAGTCCCGAACTAGGGTCTGATCAAGCCCAGACTTCTGCCCAACCAAAAATTCTGATCTTGGTCTCTAAATTTCTATTTTGATGAGTAGCATCCAGCCGTGGTCTCCGATTACAAAAATTCCAACTTTCTCCGAAGCCCTAAATTCCGGAAGCCATGAATGAAGGTACCAAAAAAATATTCTGTTTTGACAGAAATATGTACCTGATTGTTTCTGGTGTAACTCCGAAATTTTCGATCCACAAGGTCTGAAAAAGTTTCCTGAGATAGCCTGACCTATTACCTTTCCATCCTGACAGGTTTGACCTCAATTGGATTCTCTGAGAGAGATTTATGCCAAGTGTCGCAACGTGACCTGTTTTGGGATAAAATAGGAGAGCGAACTTGTACGGCATGCCACGTGTCACTATTTGAATTTCTGCCTCTGGAAACATTTCCTGAGATATATCGGCCTGTTCTATTTTCATCCTGACAGGTCTGACCTCAATAGGACTCTCTGAGAGAGAGTTATGCCAAGTGTCGCAACGTGACCTGTTTATGGGATAATACAAGAGAGCAAACTTGTACGGAGTTCTACGTGTCACTGGTTCAACTTCGGCCTCTGAAAACGTTTTCTGAGATAGTACAGACTGTGCACTACCTGTCACTTTTTACGAAATTTCATTTGGAGCTTCCTATCCCAAGATATGACCTTTTTCCCAAGGTCACCTGATTTTGACTCAGATCTGGAA
The DNA here is from genome assembly GCA_027924585.1 of Larix kaempferi. Lineage (NCBI taxonomy): Eukaryota > Viridiplantae > Streptophyta > Pinopsida > Pinales > Pinaceae > Larix > Larix kaempferi. The sequence goes on from BSBM01000150.1 coordinate 11,052,168, forward strand.
GAGGCAGAAACCCTATATTGTACAGATCATAAATCACAAAGTACAACGAATTAGAGGTTGTCCTTTGGACACAATGTACCTGGAGATTTAACATTCGTCCTGTAACAATTTTAGATCCAAAAACTTCGCCAAAACGGATTTATAGCGAAAGTGCTACGATGACTGGTTTTTGCTATATCAAGCCCTAGCATCATAAGTGCAACAAGTGTCATACATGCCATATCATGCCTTCTTTCAGGCTAGCTTTGATACCATGTTAAATTTTCTGAATTTACTTCAATCTGATCTAGGATATTAACTGAGAGAATAACATGTACAGCATATCTACAGCATATCAATCATGGAGACAATAATGCAAGCACACAAGAGACACAAAGATTTACTTGGGGAAAACCATAAAGGTGAAAAACCCCAATAACTTCCTCAGAGATAGATAGAGCAATGATACAACCAACCATAAGAGATAGACACAACCTAGCAGCAGATCCTCCTCCTCCATAAGTGCGCCACTCCTCCTTGAGTGCATGTGTGAGAAGTGAGTGAGCAAATAGAGTGCCTCCCGCACTCTATTTATACTTGACTTGACTTGCCTTTTTACCTAACTCATGTAGGCTCGAACTTAACCACATAACATAATGCTGACTGGGCCGACCCCCAATAGGGTGGTCTAATAACCCTTTGACCCACATGACTTACACAGGGCCGACCCCAAACAAGGAGGTCTAATAACCCATCAAGTATAAGTTACGACACTTACAATATAAATGATGACACTTCCGTATAGAGGAATAATAACATCTCTATAGGAATACAATATACATATATGTGAAATACATTCCGAAGTTACATATACATCAACATATGTTTGATGAGTTTTGTATGTTTTAATGGTTGTATTAGTTGAACCTAAATGATAAACAAATCTTTATTAAATTTGGTGGAAGATTATTCCATAATGGGATTGTTTGCAATGTGGTGAATTTCCTGAAATTTACTATGTAGAATTCGATTCTTAGTTTGCAAATATATGATTTGTTTTATATTACAGAATTTGGAAATTGATTTAATGGAAGCTCTATGTTAATGGATTTATTTAATTAATTACTGTTGTAAAAAGCACCTAGGGTTATAACACCTAGTTTATAAATGATTTCATAGTTGAAACTTTAAGGGTGGAATTTACTGTTCCAATCTATGATTTGCCTAGCAGGTAATATCATGTTTACTTAAACCAATAATAAATTATTATACCCAGGGAAACATCCTTTAACCTAACAATTTAAAATATGATAGATGAAGAGAATCTATTTAGTTCCTATAGCTAGATCCTAACATGTATTAGAAATAATAATTACTGCAACTAAAGAATTTATCCCATACCTGGAATAATATGGAGCTGGTAAAGATCTCCTAGAGATGACCTGCACACTTCCAACCACTAGTTAATGGAAACAAACTGTAGCTGACCTATAGATCCAAAATCAAATAATGTTGGGACTACCACGTTCCTCCCAACCATGAGCCCTGAACCGTTCCTGGTTCGTTAATGGATTCCCCCAAAGCTATATTCTAACATGTAAAAGAAGATCTAGGAACCCTAAGGGAAAGGCTGAATGCTATAGGTTCTTGGAGTAAAATAGTTTCTCTCTCTTTACCATAAGAGAATGATAATAAGAGCAAGATGCCCTCTCTTTGGGTTTGTCCAAGTTTATATAGGTGATTCTTGAAAAAATGACAATTAGAGAATTAATACTAATTTTAATTATTAACTCTAGTTAATATTCCAATTTGGAATATTATTATATTTAGTTGAGAAGTTTATTACTCCGAACTTGAGTTCTACTAGGATATTTCCTTTTAGAAAATAAAAGAACTCTTATTTAATTAATTTAATAAATAATTATGTATCCTATTCATAAGTATATTCTATTTAATTATTTCATAAATAATAATTTTTTTTTATAAATAATATTTCTATTTATATAAATTATTTATTATTTAATTCTTTTACTTTATACTAAGTAGTATAGTAGCTTATGTATACATAGTATCCAATCTTATACTTTAAGTATTTGGTTTATGAGAAATATGTGCCACTTGCACAAGTAGGATCTTGTTTATACTTTGTGTACTTGATCAATTTAAGTATGATATTCATATTATTGGTGTAATATCTTTAGAAAGAGTAGACCCTTAGGAGGTCGGTAGTTGGTTGGGTTAGGTAGCTCTAATCTTCCCCACATGTTGGATTCCCTCGTTTCAACGTTGGTAGTCCCCTCAGTCACTTGATGAGATAAAGAATGATGATTCATTTAATTAATCAAAAATAGTATGATGGACTAGGTCCTATTCAGAGTCCTCCCGACTCAACACCTTAATTCTCGTAAGCCCAGGTGCTATTCAGAGCTTAGGCTCAACACCCCCACATGGGCATTATGCTTAGTGTTATTCAGAGCTTCCCGCTCAACACTAATGCTAGAATGTGTTTGTGAAGCACATCTAGAATACAAATGGCCTCAGATCCGGTATTTCATTATCAAGCTTGGAGTGCTCCAAGGATTTTCCCCAACACTCTACGTACATCTAGGATTACGCCCAGTACGCAATACATCCTCTATGTACATTGAAGCTTACACCTAGAACATAGGAATCCATGTACATCGGGGCTTACACCTAGCACATAGGTCATCCATGTGATTTAGAGCCTTTGCTCAACACATCATAATAGCCAATCAGGCAATAGCAGAACTCTGCACAGTATATAACACATAGATATCAGTATCTCTCAATTGTGCATACATGTATATAAAAACATCAATTTAGTACAACATCATAATATGCATCTGTCGGGGTCCATGCCCATGTATATCATAAGAATAAAAACATGTGCATCGGGGCCTACGCCCTATATATAAAAATCATCAGAATAAATCATATGTATCGGGGCTTATTCCCAATATGTAACATAAATGATATCAATAAAATTTGTGATATTACATCCCTTCCCCCTTAGAACAACACCGTCTCGGTGTTTCTAAGGACTAGTAATAAAATCATGAAATAAATATGGATATGCCTCCCTCATGGTGGCCTCATTTTCCCAAGTGGCCTCGTCGGGACCGAAGTGCTCCCATTGCACTTTCAGTTTGATGACGGTTCATCTTCTAAGTTGTACCTCCCTCTTGTCCAGTATATGCACTGGTTCTGGTATGAACTCCCCTTTACTAATTGGCATTCTTGACACTTAGCAGTGAACAATGCTATGTCATCTTTCAGTTTGGGCCAGAAGAAGTGCTTCTTAACTGCGGGTATCATCTTTTGATATCCGGGATGTCTGGAGTATGGTTTCTAATGAAACTCCGTGAGAATGTTGGATCTAATGTGTCCATCGTCCGGGACATAAAGTCTTCCTTTTGACCATAATAGTCCTGTCTCGTCGATCCTATATTCCTTTTGTTGTTGGAATAGTCTATTATCTTGAATCGTTTTGAGGATCTCTATATAGAATCGATCATTGTCGCATGTTGATCTAAGTCTTTTGGTCAAGTCTGAGTCGGTTTGACTTATAGTCACCTCATATAACATGCGAGCTTGTCGACTTAGAGCATCAGGGATCTTGTTTTATTTTCCCTTTATGTGTTTTAACTCAAAATGGTATTTGCTAAGGAAAGCTAACCATCTGGCCTGTCGGGCATTTAGATCAGGCTGGTTGAATAAGTACTTCAAACTCATGTGGTCTATTAGCAATAGGAACTTCTTTCCCATAAGGTAATGCCTCCACATTTTTAAAGTGTGGATAATGGCAGCTAGCTCGAGGTCATGTGTTGAGTAATTCCACTCATGTTCTTTTCACTTTCTAGATTTGTAGCAGATGGCGAAGCCATTTTGCATAAGGACTCCACCGTGTCCTTCTTTGCTTTCACCTGTGAAAACAACAAAGTCCCCATCAGGATCAGCAATCTGTAAGATAGGTGCACTGGTCAGAAGTTGCTTTAGCTTCTGGAAACTTTCTTCGCACTTGGGTGTCCAGAGAAATTTAGTCGTCTGTTTCTGCAAGGAATTCATAGGACAAGCGATTGGGAGAAATTCTCAATGAATTTTAGGCAGTATCCCACTAATCCTAGGAAGGATTTTATGTTGGTTATGCAGGTTAGTGGGGTCCATTCCTCAATAGCTTTAATCTTTTCCAGTTCGACTGCTATTCCTTTCTCAAAAATGATGTGTCCTAAATACTGTATCTGGGATTTGTAGAAATCACTTTTGTTGAACTTGGCGTAAAGCTGGTGTTCCTGCAATACTCGTAATACTATGTGGAGGTGTTCCTTGTGTTCTTTCTCACTTTTGGAGTAAATCAGTATGTTGTCGATAAAGACTAGTTCAAATTTATCCAAATACTGGCTAAAAATGTCGTTCATCATGCACATAAAGTGGGCTAGTGCGTTGGTCAAACCAAAAGGCATCACTACGAACTCGTAGTGGCCTTAACGGGTTCGGAAGCTAGTCTTACTGATGTCTTCGTCGCGGATCCTTACTTGATGATGCCCAGATCTTAAATTGAACTTTGAGAAGATTGTTGCTCCTACGACTTGATCGAATAAATCATTGATCCTCGGGAGCGGGTATCGGTTCTTGATAGTTTAACTTGTTGAGTTGGAGGTAATGGATGCACATGCACATCGTCCCATATTTCTTCTTAACGAAGAGGATTGGTGCTCCCCAAGGGGACACACTGGATCGAATATATCCTTTTTCGATCAACTCTTGTAATTGAAGCTTGAGTTCCACTAACTCATGTGCGCTCATATGGTACGGGGCTTTTGAAGCTGGTATCGATCCGGGTGTTAACTCTATAGAGAAATCTAGGTTTCGTTTGGGTGGTAACTGTAACATCCCGAATTTTCATAAAAATTAAAATTTTTAATAATAGCAATAATAGTGTTAATTTCGAGAATTTATAATTGCGGAAATAATAATTGTTGATTGTGACCATAATAACTAAACAGCTGTTAGTACTAAACATGATTTAAATTCTGTTTAGAAGCATTGTGATAGTGACGACTTAAAAACATTCTTAACAACTATGATTATGATAATTAAATGAACTAATAGTTCAGAATTTTGATGCGATACTTTTCAATGCAATGATAAGTATGATTGATGTAATAAATGAAATGACAGGTTAGAAGGGTGATATGATACTTTTTCCCTTGAGATGATACTCACAGTTTGCTTTCTTTTTCTAAACAAGGGTGTCCTATGAGGGACCCCGAAGCTTACTTAGTTGTATCGCTAAAGCATTAAACCTGTTCTATGTGCAGGCGACAGGTAAGAAGTTTCATGATTGCAATAAATTCCATTTCGTGTAAAGTTCAATTCACCGTCGTAAATAAAAATAAAATGTTTAAAGACTGTTGCAACTATAAAAGCATACCAGTGCGATTCACATGCTTACAATTCTACCTTCCAAGGTTCATCTTGCAGCTGAGTAATAATCAAACTAAGTTAATTGTTGAAAAGCATCAAGTTAGCAGCATTGTTACTGTAGTCGTCATTGTACTAGTTGGTTCTATCATCGTCATTGTCATGATGATAGCTGTCTTGTTTTCATCATTTACATGGTAGTACCAAGTGGTAATTTCTCCATCATATCACATGACTCAGTGTAAATAGGAAATCGAAGGAACTATTGTTTTATATTACCAAACTATATATGATAGTTTATATATTTGAGAGCTTATTACAAAAAGATATTATTATACCTAATGAGTAGCTATATTAGCTCTTATGGTTCATGTTGCCTATCTACCACTATACTATTTGACTCTCTATGAAACAAAGTAATTTTTCCTATACTATATAAATATAGCATAACATTTGAAAAAGCAACATTATAAAATAATAAAGAAAAATTAATTAAAACAAACCATATGTTGATGTATATGTAACTTCGGAATGTATTTCACATATATGTATATTGTATTCCTATAGAGATGTTATTATTCCTCTATACGGAAGTGTCGTCATTTATATTGTAAGTATTGTAACTTATACTTGATAGGTTATTAGACCACCTTGTTGGGTTCGGCCCTATATAAGTCATGTGGGTCAAACGGTTATTAGACCACCCTATTGGGGGTCGGCCATGTGGGTCAAAGGGTTATTAGACCACCCTAGTGGGGGTTGGCCCAGTCAGCATTATGTTAAGTGGTTAAGTTGAGGCCGACCTAGTTGTGTAAAGGTCAAGTCAAGTTAGTGTATAAATAGAGAGTGTGTCTCTCTCATTTTACACATATTTTATTCTCTCACTCACACTTGGGAGAGTGGCACACTTGTGGAGGAGGAGGCTCTGCTGCTAGGAGAAGACTATCTATTGTATTCTGGTTGTATCATTGCTCTATCTATCTCTGAGGAAGTTATTGGGGTTTTTCACCTTTATGGTTTTCCCCAAGTAAACTCTGTGTCTCTTATGTGCTTGCATTATTGTGTCCATGATTGATATTCTGTACATGTTGTTCTCTCAGTTAAGATCATAGATTAGATTGAAGTAAATTCTGAAAATTTAACATGGTATCAGAGCTAGCCTAAAAGAAGGCATGATATGGCATGTATGACACTTGTTGCACTTACAATGCTAGGGCTTGATATAGAAAAAACCAGTCATCATAGCACTTTCGCTATAAATCCATTTTGGGTGAAGTTTTTGGATCAAAAATTTTTACAGGTCGAATATCAGATCCCCATGTACCTTGTTTCCAAAGGACAACCTCTAATTCGTTTGACTTTGTGATTTATGATCTGTACAATATAGGGTTTCTGCCTCTTCCAGATCTGAGTCAAAATTGGGTGACCTTGGGAAAAAGGTCATAACTTGGGATAGGAATCTCCAAATGAAATTTCATAAAAAGTGATAGGTAGTACACAGACTGTACTATCTCAGGAAAAGTTTTCAGAGGCTAAATTTGAACCAGTGACACATGGTACGCCGTACAAGTTTGCTCTCCTGTATTATCCCATAAACAGGTCACGTTGTGACACTTCACATAACTCTCTCTCAGAGAATCCAATTGAGGTCAGATCTGTTGGGATGGAAAGATAACAGGTCAGGATATCTCAAGAAAAGTTTTCAGAGGCTTAAGTTGAACCAGTGACACGTTGCATGCCATACAAGTTCGCTCTCCTGTATTATCCCATAAACAGGTCACATTGCGACACGCGGCATAACTCTCTCTCTCTCTCTCAGAGAATCCAATTGAGGTCAGACCTATCGGGATGGAAAGATAACAGGTCAGGATATCTTAGGAAAAATTTTCAGACCTTGTGGATCAAAAAGTTCAGAGTTACACCATAAACAATCAGGTACATATTTCTGTCAAAACAGAATTATTTTTTAGTACCTTCATTCATGGCTTCCGGAATTTAGGGTTTCAGAGAAAGTTGGAATTTTTGTAATCGGAGACCATGGCTGGATGCTACTCATCAAAATCAAAATTTAGAGACTAAGATCAGATTTTTTGGTTGGGCAGAAGGCCAGGCTTGATCAAACCCCAGTTCGGGACTTTGATCGGAAAGATGGAAAATTAGGGCTTCTGCAAAAATTGGAATTTTGGAAATCTGTGACCACGACTAGAAGCTCCTCAGAAAAATTGAAGCTTAGAGCTTTGGATCAAACCTTTTGATTGGGCAGAAGAGTGGGCTTCATCAAACCCTAGTTCGAGGTCACATCCAGTGAATCCGAAAGTTTCAAAGGCAAAATTGAGGAGTGAAACTTTGCATTTTTCAAATTCTAAATATACCAGCTTGATCAGCTCATCAAGGTGCATATTTCTATCCTTTCGAAAGTTTGAATTTTTGGGGTTTCTCTGACATACCCTATTACAGCTCCAAATCCAGTTCCTGCAAATCAAGTGGATTGGGTTAATCCTAGAAGAGGATGGATTTGTCACCTGCATAAGTGAAGAAGTTCCTGTCTCAGAGGGAGATGAGGCTAAGGCCTTCCATAAGAAGATTACAAGCAATCTTGATAGGTATGGCTTACAGGTATGTTTCATGGTTAAGTTTATCATATGTTTGTCTTCATATCATTACAGTAAAATCTTGATTAATTACTGGACTTGTCGTATCATCTTAATAGAAGATATTCATTGATTAAGGTTTTGACACTTATGATTGTACTAATGCATTGTGATGTTGTATGAGGTTTATGTTGTTTGCTAACACAAAATGTACACCAAGAAAGACAAATCATGTTCTACTTCAAGAACATATGCTCATGGTGACATGAAGACAAAGATTCATCCATTTTCATGGATCACATAGAAGATCTACTTTCGAGCTATGTATAACTTGGTTCTACAATGGTTAACTTATGAGACATGCAGGTTACTAGCACAAGTCACTGAAGAGAACCAGAAGACATTATGCGGGTATGTTAGACATAACTAGCTAGCATGCTAATCCATGTATGTTTTTCCTATATCAAGCTAGAATCCTACCTTGTGTTAGGATCTTATACTGTTGTGTTGTTGATAATGATTATTCATGAAGTCATAGGTTTGAATAATCATGGTTGTATGCATATTATGTTTCTTACCATAATTGATGATATGACTAACCAGAAGAATCATGAAGGTATAGGTTTGAATAATCACGTGTTTTATGCATATTATATCTCTTATCTTGATTGATGATTCAACTAACCAGAAGAGTCCTATGATCAAATAAGAATATGTGTGAGTAAAATAAGACTTCCCTGAAACCTTGAATACTAATGTTTATTATCTGTGAATGATCATGAATATACATGTTTAAGATTATTGTGTTTTGATAGTATTAAGATTATACTAATAAAAGTGTGATTATGTATGAGACCTCAAGGATAACACAATGATGATACTAATAAGCATGCATAGTGATTAAGGATGGATGTAATTTCAAGGATAGGTAATCCAGGAAGCAAAGATCAAGAGGGAGCACACTCCAGTTGTTCCTGCAAGAAAGCAAAGGAGCACACTTCAGTAGTTTCTTCAAGGATGCAGATATTCAGAGGGAGTTGACCACTTCTCACAATCCACATAAGAATGGAGTTGCAGAAAAGAAGCAAAGACTGAGAGGGAGTCAACCCAACAAACAAACAAAGATAAGTATTTGAATTGTCATTACTCGCATATTTTATTGTTTAAATAATACTGTTCAATAATGTATATACTGATGTTCCTAGAATTAGGTTGTGTATTATGCATATTAGAATAGTTGCATTGATGAATAGTATACTACTAATATGCATGGGTAAGTGGCCTATGGAACTGTACAACATTCCATTGCTACTTATCTAGAATGAAACCTCTTTGCTGACATGTTGGGAGTTGTGCACACTCTTAACAATGTTCTGGTAGAGATTGGAAGGCATCTAGAAAGTTACGGGATATGGATAAATGTTGTATTGAAGCATTGGCTAAGATAATTGCATGACTGTATGACATATTTCTTTATGTGTAAGAATTTGTTCTGAAAACTATGAGATGTTTTCTAATCATGCAATTTAACTTGTTGTGTAAGAAATATCGTATGCCATCACCTACAAAAGAAGAACTACAACATTTGTTCAGCAACAAAATTATCTATTGAAGATATTGAAGTTCCCAAGATATGGGAAGAATGCCATGATCCGTCGATCATGAAGAACGATGTTTGGGATGCGGTCCCAAGAGCTGAAGGGAAGTCTGTTGTGACTTCCAAATGGAACTATCAAATCAAGCATGTTGTAGATGGCAGCATAGAGAAATATAAAAGTGATGAAATAGAAGATACACCAGATGGATTTCAAGACAACCTTCTTGAATGGTGTAGTCATATATGTGTGCAGAACTTGGTAGGATAGACAACTTTCTATCCAGTTTGGGCTTTACCAAGAGTAAAGCGGATTCCAACCTTTACTACAAGGTTGAGGAAAGAAATCCAGTGATGCTACTTTTGTATGAGGATAACCTGTTTGTTACAGGTGAAGATAGATTGATTGCCGACATGCAGCGGAAGCTTGCTGCCGAGTTCGAGATGAAGAACTCGGGGATGATGCACTATTTTTTTTTGGCATGGAGGTGTGGTAGAGTGTAGATGGAATCTTCCTTGGACAAGGAAAGTATGTAGTAGAGATCCTGAAGAGGTTCGGGATGATGGATTGCAAGGCCATGGCCAAACCTATGGCATCGAATCTGAAGCTTCTTTGTGATGCTTCATCTGAGCTGATTGATGTCTCTATGTATCATCAAATGATTGGGTCCTTGATGTACCTGACAAACACGAGACCAGATATTTGCTTTACGATGAACACATTGAGCCAGTTCCCGATGGATCTGAGGAGTGTTCACCTGGTTGCTGTAAAGCATGTTCTAAGGTACCTTAAGGGTACAATGGATTATGGGCTCAAGTATGAAGTGAATCAAAAGTTTAACCTGCAGGGTTATGTTGATTCAGATTGGGCTGGCACTACTGTAGACAGGAAGAGCACATCTCGATGCTGCTTTAGTATGGGATCAGGTGTGATCTCTTGGTTTAGCAAGAAGCAGTCCTGTGTAGCACTGAGTACAGTTGAGGCAGAGTATGTTGCAGCTTGTTCAGCTAGTTGTGAGGTAGTATGGCTACGAAAGCTACTGTCTGAGTTATTTGATCTCCTGTTGGATGCAACTGGTATCTTTTGTGATAACCAAAGTTGTGTCAAACTATCCGGGAACCCAGTGTTTCATGATAGTTTGAAACACATAGAGATCAAATATCACTATATCGGGGATATGGTGCAGAGAGGAGCTGTGAAGCTCCTGTACATTGCGACGAATGAGCATATTGTAGATGTGTTGAAGAAACCACTAGCCAGAGTGAAGTTCGAGTACTTCAGAGAGAGGCTTGGTGTTCTTCGGATTGATGACACTTAGAGGAAGAAGTGATGGACACATTTGCAGAGGCCATTCCAAGCATGTTGGAAGGAGGATCCTTCACATGGCTATGGATGTAAGCATTGGATGATGAGCATCACAACGATGCTCCATTTACTGCTCTGTATATGCATCAGGATGATGCTGGATATGATCAGTTGGATCATTTATATGTATATGTATGTATGCATCAGGTTGGATGTTGGATATGATCAGTTGGATCATTTATATATGTACACATCATGTTGGATGCTAGATATGATTGGCTGGATCATTTGTATGTATTTTGTATATGCATCATGTTGGATGCTTGGACCATGTATCTATATATGTATTAGGTGGATACATTGTATGATCAAGTAGATTATGTATGTTGATATGTATCATGTATGATCAGGTGGATCATGTATATGTATATGTATCAGGTGGATACATTGTATGATCAGGTAGATCATGTATGTTGATATGTATCATGTATGATCAAGTGGATCATGTATGATGATATGTATCAGGTAGATACTTGGTGTGCATCAAGTGGATGCATCGTATGATCAGGTTGATGAGCTTTAGGATGTTGCTCCAGAAGATATGTACCAGGATGGTACAAGTGATGATGATCAGTATGATCATGGGCATCAGGATGATGCATCATGCGATGATGATTCATTGGATCATGAGTATCAGGTTGATACTTGGAGGTCAGAGATGATATGTGGCAGGTTGTGCAAATAGCATGTAATCAGTCCTAGGAGATATTTCCAGTTGTGCTGCGGCACATAAATGTTCCTGGGATACTCTTTTCGATATTGCTATGTAGTATGTAATCAGTCCTCAGATATCCGATAGGTTGAGCCGTGTGCTCGTAATCAGTCCTGGGATGAGGTATTACTATGGAGACATGTAATCAGTCCTGGAGATCCGAGAGGTTGAGCTGTGTGCTTGTAATTAGTCCTGGGATGCTCTTTAGAGATCTTGTTGGTCATGCTATAGCACATAAATGTTCTTGGGATGCTCTTTAAAGGTTTTGTCTATCCACATGTAATCAGTCCTGGACATCCGAGAGGTTGAGCTGTGTGCTCGTAATAAGTCCTGGGATGCTCTTTAGAGATCTTTCCGGCCGTGCTGCAGCACATAAATTTTGCTGGGATGGTCTTCAAAGGTATTATGGAGGAGATGCATGTAATCAGTCCTGGGAGATCTTGCCGGTCGTGCTTAGGCACATAAATGTTCATGGGATACTCTTTCCAGTATTGCATCCACACATAAAATTAGTCCTGAGAGGCCACCTCTATCAGATCGTTCGCACGGATGATGAAGACCTGTAGGTGGTGGGCCTACATCTAGTATGAAAAAGGACTGGCTCTGTAGAACTTCTTATGACGAGTAGATTCATAGATTGATTGAGATAGTAGCAGTAGTGACGATGATGATGACTCGATGACGATTATCCAGTGACGATGATACAGAGAAGAAGACTTGTGCTAGAAGACCTGTGTCGAGAAATACCTTTCTAGTTAAGAGGGAGTGTTGATGTATATGTAAATTTGGAATGTATTTCACATATATGTATATTGTATTCCTATAGAGATGTTATTATTCCTCTATACGGAAGTGTCGTCATTTATATTGTAAGTATTGTAACTTATACTTGATGGGTTATTAGACCACCTTGTTGGGGTCGGCCCTGTATAAGTCATGTGGGTCAAAGGGTTATTAGACCACCCTATTGGGGGTCAGCCATGTGGGTCAAAGGGTTATTAGACCACCCTATTGGGGGTCAGCCATGTGGGTCAAAGGGTTATTAGACCACCCTATTGGGGGTCAGCCATGTGGGTCAAAGGGTTATTAGACCACCTTAGTGGGGGTTGGCCCAGTCAGCATTATGTTAAGTGGTTAAGTTGAGGCTGACCTAGTTGAGTAAAAGTCAAGTCAAGTTACTGTATAAATAGAGAGTGTGTCTCTCTCATTTTACACATATTCTATTCTCTCACTCACACTTGGGAGAGTGGCGCACTTGTGGAGGAGGAGGCTCTGCTGCTAGGAGAAGACTATCTCTTGTATTCTGGTTGTATCATTGCTCTATCTATCTCTAAGGAATTTATTGGGGTTTTTCACCTTTATGGTTTTCCACAAGTAAACTCTGTGTCTCTTGTGTGCTTGCATTATTGTGTCCATGATTGATATGTTGTAGATTTGTTGTACATGTTGTTTTCTCAGTTAAGATCCTAGATCAGATTGAAGTAAATTCTGAAAATTTAACACCATAATTATATTATGGCGAACCAAAACTTTGACTATATAAATTCAATCTATGTATAAAGCATTACCTATTCATTGTATCATAAATATATTGGTAAGACTATACCAATTTTTTTGATTAAATATCAACAATATAAAATATGACAAAACTTATATTATAATGCAACGATTTACATCCATTGCAAACAATAAAACCAAAGTATTTCATATAGTGAATATCATGTTGATGTAATGTGCCAAACTGACATACAATTACTTCGGTTGTTGACGAGTTGCTGGCTCAATAAATTGGTGCATACCCCGAGCTATCGTGGAGTTAAAGACTCGATCCTGCATTAATATCTTGGTACAATACCTAGCTGACTTGGATTTCTAAATGTTCCATGTAATACAAAAGTTAATGTAATATCCTCCATGCTCGTCAATGTATAAGGATGAAAACCCCTTCGAGCTAGTTGTTACTCACTTCTCCATTTGCCATAGTGGCATTGTCAACTGATAACGAATAGTGGGAATTTAATGTAGATGTTGCTTGTCCCAATATTAAATCGCTGGCAACATTGTGATCATCGATGGTGGTGAATTTTGGACCGTTAGATTGTAACCCTGCCTTTGTCGTTGATTTGGTTTATGAACTTGGTGAACCATTCAATGTGCTATTGTCCTGGTCTGTGTGGCCGACAAGCTGCCGAAAAATCTTGTCAAGGAGTTATGGGAGAGATTTAACCTCGAGACCTACCGAAAGGGTTAAAGTTGCATGATTTTATCACTATAATGTCGATGTAGTTTAAGAGTAGGGTCTCTAGCTCGGAGGGTTATCGAAATCATGGTTTAAGCTTTACGTTTTTGAGAAAATGAGTGAAAAGAAACACACAGAACTGCAAGATGAAAGAAGCATCTTGGTATCGTTCGTGACAACGTTCTCATCATGGTTGTGGAGGTAAGCATTCCTCTAATGAATTGGTTTTTCTTTTAATGCACATCAAATTTTTAGTTTAAAATGTGACAAAAATCCAACTCCGACTATCGTTTGTCAGTCATAGGGTTTTGAAAAGCACTTGTGTAAGGGTTTTTGCAAAGGAAACAATGTGCACCCACTCCGGTAAGCTTCGGGTCTTCCAAAAACCCTTATAGTAATCTCCGACTGTGGTTGAAGTGGTTTCAAGAAATGAGTAGCAGGCCTTGCCAAGACTTGTCATTGCTTTGTCATTGTTGAAAGTTGAAGAACTTCCGAAGCACATTTGTTATTCATTGATATGACTCTCGTTTGTTTGAATGATACTTGGTTTCTATACTTTAAAGTTTGATGTTGCTGACTAGATTTGTAACTCATCGATGCGTAACAATTTTGGGTTCTTTCAAACTGTTGGAACTTGGGAAAAACCCTGTATAGTTTTGTTTTCCAAACATGTTGTAAAATCTCGTTCTGAGAATCCATGACTTCGTAGGTTTAAGTTATGAAAGAAAAAGTAGAGCCGAGGGCTCTTCTTCTGTGTAAACAATGTTTTCCCTCTTGGCAATAAAAGAATGCATGCTATTCTGTGTAATCGACTTACTACTGTAGGTTATTAATGTGGCTTTCAAACTAGACTAGGGTTTAAGAACTTCGTCGAAGTTGAGGAGTCTGTAGAATAAAGTTTCAAATGAATTTCAATTTGCAAACTCAAAATATCAAACTGGAAGCCTCACCCATAAGAGGTGTCTATCGGGTGTGTATTGAACAATTTAATGCTGTAGATGGAAATCATAATGCTACGAGCTAGGGTTTGTGAACAATGTTGTAGGTGAGAACTATGTATAGTATAGCCATGAACTGATTTGTCTCTTTGTTTATAGAGATGACAACAGGTCATAACCTCGTTTATGTTTTGTTTAAATAGAAATCAAATTCTTGAAAAACAAATTTTTAAAAGGACTTTGTCTTGATTTAAAAACCAGTGTAAAAAGTAATGA
The DNA here is from genome assembly GCA_027924585.1 of Larix kaempferi. Classification (NCBI taxonomy): domain Eukaryota; kingdom Viridiplantae; phylum Streptophyta; class Pinopsida; order Pinales; family Pinaceae; genus Larix; species Larix kaempferi. The sequence continues at coordinate 11,067,305 of BSBM01000150.1, forward strand.
TTCTATTTGTAATAAGATAATATGGAAAACAAAGACCTAACTTAGGGTGTGATGGAAACCAAGTTTTATTTTGAATAATAAAACAATTCATAATGTTTATAGTTTATGATGTAGATGAATGAGATGGGAGACATCGACATAGTATAATATGTTTTCAATACAGCTAGAAAACAATCTTGGTAACCTTAAAAGAGATAATGAAATCAATGTGTCTTTAAGCCATGTGAGGACTGTATTATGACTGTTATAGAGTCTTATTATGATAATTACATCCATTTATTTACAGCTTTGGTATTGAAATGCAAAAGATAATATGATGTAAAGAGAGATGAGATCTATCTATTTCCTTTGTGCATAAGATTGATAAGCATAATGTGATGCATCTATACAAAAATTATGCATTGTTTGTTTTTCATAAAACTCCGAAACATTTATAATGTCTACATGAATTTTATACAAAACTCTCCACTATTATTTAACTTTGGGTCAGAAAACTGATACATATATAATTATTATCTATCTATCGAATTCAAAATGGCAATTTGCCTATCTTCTAATCTATTTTTAATTCGCTTATCTATACTAGAGTACGATGCTTCAAAACTGCATGTGGAAAAATATAGATATTGGTTTATCCATTAAAACCATCATTAAACATAAACATTCAGACTTTAAACAATTCTAGGATTAAATTCTTTTTCGAAAACAGAAAAACAAAAAATACTACTTAAATAGAACATAATTATTAACTAGGGATAAGTAGAAAATCTGTAGAACCTGGATAAATTTGTCGGGAAACAAACAGCCCATCCACCCAACCAATTCCTGAAAACAGTCAAGTACTGTCTTAGGACCCTCGAGCCTGTTCACTGAACCACCAGGAGGAAGAAACTCAGGAATTAGAACTTCTTCTTGCCTTAGCAATTAACTTCTGAATCTTCAATAGCTAGCAGTCCAATAGACTCGTACCAACACCTCTGGTTCTTCTCAGCAATGTGAAGACTTAAGATTGTACTCACCACTAGCCTCCCTATTCGAATCTCTCAATGATCACCTGATGCACATGAGGAAAATATTCTATAGAAATATTGATCAAGAGCTGCCTGCTCAATTCGAATTGCCTTATGTAGGTTGCCTAGGCCTTTTCAGTTATTACTGGGTCATTAAATGAGCTTCCTGCCCACTCCCATCACCTAGGGGATTATGCCACTATTTTAGGGGTTGTTGTCCCATAACCAATAGCTAGTGGTGAAGTGAATTTGCTGCCATATGTTCCATACCTTCCAAGAGCTTCCATTCCTCCTAGTGGGTCAGTGAACACTCATTCAACAGTCCTCTTGAGTGTTTGTCTCAATTAATTTATTTAAATAATAATATTCAGTAATTACATTCATCCATGATCAAAACTGGTCATAATTACAAAACTTTGTAATTTAAATTTAACATAAATTATTTTGCAAATAAAATAATAATTCTCAGAAATTTGGGTAGGTGACATACACCCCCCCTTAAGTCTCAACATCGTCCTCGATGTTGGCTAATCACTCCTTGAGTGTTCCTTTAATAGAGTTGGGTATGCTGCCTGCATACTACTCTCCAACTCACAGGTTGCCTCTTCTGGGCTAAGGTGCTTCCATTGCACCTTCACTTGCCCAATGCTGTGATTTCGAAGAATAGTTTCCCTCCTTCCGAGGATACAATCCAGTTCCACCGGAAAATCTCCGTCTTGTCCCACCTGTACATCATTCCAATTTAAAACATGAGTAGTATCATGCACATATTTTTTCAAAAATGATATATGAAAAAATTATGTATTTTTAAGTTTGGTGGCAATGCCAGTTGCAAATAAAATAATAATTCTCAGAAATTTGGATAGGTGACATACACCCCCCCTTAAGTCTCAACATCGTCCTCGATGTTGGCTAATCACTCCTTGAGTGATCCTGAAATAGAGTTGGATATGATTCCTGCATACTACTCTCCAACTCGTAGGTTGCCTCTTCTGGGCTAAGGTGCTTCCATTGCACCTTCACTTTCCTAATGATGTGATTCCGAAGAATAGTTTCCCTCCTTCTAAGGATACAATCCGGTTCCACCGGAAAATCTCCGTCTTGTCCCACCTGTACATCATTCCAATTTACAACATGAGTAGTATCGTGCACATATTTTTTCAAAAATGATATATGAAAAAAATTATGTATTTTTAAGTTTGGTGGCAATGCCAGTTGCTATGCCACTGCTCCAACCTTAGACAATATTTCAAAAGGACCGCAATACCTGGGTGGAAACTTGGCACAGCTCCCCAATTTCACTAAACTCTTTTTCGGTCTTACCTTGAGGAATACATGTTCACCACCCTGGAACTCTTTATGAGTTTTTTTTTAATCTGCTTGACTCTTTTGCCTATCTTGGGCAGCTTTTAAATGTCCTTGCACCTGTTTCACAATTAGTTCTAACTCCTGCAATAATTCAAGTCCTAAAACAACTCTATTTACTGGTTCATTCCACGAAACAGGTGTATCACACTTCCTACCATAAAGAATTTCAAAAGGACTAAGTCTTGCCGATGCATAGTGATTATTATAAGCAAATTCTGCTAAGTGCAAGTAGTCTTCCCACTTACCAGGCTGATCCTTAACATACATTCTTAATATATATTCTAAAACTTGATTTACCCTTTCTGTCTGTCCATCTGTCTATGGATGAAATGCTGTACTGAAATTTAAAGTTGCAACCCCTTAAACAGTGACCTCCAGAAGTTCCTTGTAAACTTCGAGTCACGGTTTGAAATTATTACTTTCGGTATTCCATGTAGTTTAAAAATCTATTTCATGAAGATCTCTGCAATATCTAGAGCTTTATGAGTAGTCTTTACAGGTATGAAATGTGCTTCCTTGCTGAGTTTGTCCACTACCACCATGATAGAATCATGTTGTTTCTGATTTTTAGGTAATCCAGTAATAAAATCTATGCTGAGCACTTCCCATTTCCAACTTGGTATTGGTAATGGTTGTAACAATCCAACAGGATGTTGGTGTTCAACCTTCACCTTCTGACAGTCCAAACATTTTGCGATGTACTCTGCTACTTTGTCCTTCATTCCAGGCCAATAGTATTCTTTTCTTAGCATAGTAATGGTCTTTTGATAACCTAGATGACCAGAATAGTGACTTTTGTGCATCTCATTTAATATCAGAAATTTTATTTCTAGTATATTTGGTACATATGATCTATTTTTAAAGAGTAATAAACCGTTTTCTTTCATTCTGTAATCTGCCATACAATTTTCAGAATTGTTGTTTGTTGTCTTTTCCTTCATTTTTCTATATTCTTCATTTGTTTCACCTTTTTCCAGAATCTGATATTCCAAATCAGTTGAATAAGTACTGATTGCTGAAATGAAATTTAGTTTTTCCTTGTGACTCAAGACATCTGCAACCTTGTTCTCCTTCCCTTTAATATGATGAATTTCAAAATCATACTCACTTAAAAATGTCAACCATCTAGCTTGTCTAGCGTTCAGGTTTGTCTGATCCAATAAATATTTCAGACCCATGTTATCTGTTAATAATGTAAATTTTCTGCCAATAAGGTGGTGACGCCACATTTTTAAGGCATGCATAACTACTAGTAACTCTAAATCATAGGTAGAGTAATTATTTTCATGTACTTTCAGCTTTCTAGATTCGTATGCCACCGCATGACCTTCCTGTGTTAGGACTCCACCGAGTCTGTCATTGCATGCATATGTACAAACTACAAAATCCTTGTTAGGGTCAGCTATCCTCAAGATAGGTGCTGTCGTCAATAGTTCCTTTAATTTCTTAAAGTTGTCAGCACAATTCTAATCCAAAACAAATTTTTTCCCTTTCTTCTGCAAGGAAGTTATGGGGTTGGAAATTTTTGAAAAATTCTCTATAAACTTTCTGTAATACCCCGTAATTCCCATAAATGATCTTACATCTGACACATCTTTAGGAACCGGCCAATCGTTAATGGCCCTTATCTTGTCAGGGTCAACCGAGATTCCTTCTGCTAAAATTATGTGTCCTAGATACTGAATTTTGTCTTTGTGGAAATCATACTTACTAAATTTGGAGTATAGTTGATGATATCTTAATACTTGTAAGATAATCCGTAAATGTTCATCATGCTCTTCTTTTCTTTTTGAGTACACTAAAATGTTGTCTATAAACACAATAACAAACTTGTCTAAGTATTTATGCAAAATGTTATTCATCAAACACATAAATACAACTGGGGCATTAGTCAAGCCAAAGGGCATGACTACGAACTCGTAATGTCCATACCGAGTTCGGAAAGCTGTCTTGAAAATATCTTCATCCTTAACCCTTACTTGATGATATACCGATCTTAGATCATTCTTCGAAAATGCTATTGCTCCATGCAGCTGATCGAATAGATCATCTATGCAGGGCAATGGATACCTATTCTTGATTGTCATCTTATTAAGCTGGTGATAATCTATACACAGTCTTAAGGTTCTATCTTTCTTCTTAACAAAGATGACACGTTCTCCCTAAGGAGACACACTGGGTCTAATATACTTCTTGTCAATAAGCTCCTTCAACTGTGATTTTAATTCGATTAACTCCAGTATGTTCATTCTGTATGGAGCTTTAGAGTTTGGTACTACTCCTGGTATCAACTCTATGGTAAAATCTAAATCTCTTTTGGGAGGTAATACTGGAATCTCCTCAGGAAATACATCTTTAAAATCCTTTAGGACAGGTATGTCCTCTAATTTCAGTTTGCCCTCTTTATTCACAAACTCATCATTTACTACGTTTACTGCAAACATATGGCATCCCTTTCTAACTACCCTCTTAACTTGCATGGCTGAAATCTGTCTAAGGTTTACCTTCCCTGGGATGCCTTTTATTTCTACAGTTTTCCCTTCGTCATTTAAGCATGTAAAACCTTTTCCATAACAGTCCAGGATGACGTGATGGGCTTCTAACCAGTCCATCCCAACTATAATATCGTAAGAACCTAAAGGCAGGATGTTCAACTTTATTTGTGTTTGTAAATGATTCATGTACAACACATAGTTTTCTATAAAATCTGATACTTTCCTCTTTGTTCCAGTTGCTAGTCTAAATAGCCATGATTTACTAAACTTTTCAGTTTTCAGTTTAAGACTTTCCACAATATCTGGTGATATATAACTTAAACTAGCACCTGGGTCAATTAAAACAGTAACAAGATGGTCATGTATCATACCTTCAATCTCTACCATGGATATTTGATGATTTGCTTGCCTATTGTCAAGTGTTGCATTAATTCTTGGCATCTCCCTGGCCACCTCCAATAGTAGGTTCAGTCTTAATAGAGTTGATGTTGTTTTCCTTCCGCTTCCTTAAGGGACATTCTGATGCGTAATGGGGGCCTTGACATTCAAAACATTTAATATGTATCTTTGTCTCACTGGTCTTGGTAGTATTAGGTGCATTTCTGGGTGTTGTAGAATTCTGCTGTGAAATATTTCTGGAATTGTTTCTTTGATTATTCCGGTTCTGAAAAATTTTCCTTTGAAATCTAGAATTTCCACTGAATCTTAAATTTTTCTTTTTCTGCTCAAAATTGTTGGGCTTATGATTTTTCCAGTTTGACATTCCTTCTCTTTTCCGATTGGTATCATAACAGAAAAATGCCTTTCTCATTGCCTCTTCCAAGGTCTTAGGACTGTCGTACTCGATTCTGTCCTTATTATTGAAAGGAAAACAACTTAAGTACCTTTGAATTTTTGGTTTCTCTTCTATGAGGTATGGTACATATCTCAGTAAGTTCAGAAACTTACAGTTCATTTCTTTCATATTCATACCTCCCAACTTCAATTCGTAGAATTCTTTATATTTTTCTTCATAGTACTGTTCTGATAGATACTTCTTCTTAAAATATCATTTAAAAGCACTCTAGCTTACATCTTTATCTTTGATACCTTTTACTCGTTTGATGTCCTCCCACCAAACATCCGCTTTTCCGGTCAAGTTATATATAGCCATTTTTCCTTTAGGAACTCTAAACAGTTATATATATGGAATTATTTCTTCATACCAGACAACCAAGCTTCAGCTATCTCACCTTTTTTCAGTTTCTCCATTTAATGTTTGAGGTCTTATCTTCTTGAATTCTCCAAAGATCTGCTCATATTCCTTATGATTTTTCCTTCTTAGTTTGGAATCTCCTTCACTGCTGTCACTGGTATAGTTATGTTTCCTTTTGCATTCTTCAATAACATCTCCTGATGAGGTTGAGCTATCATTTACTTCACTGATTTTTATGTTCTAATTTTTATCACTGTGAGGCATATCTTCAACTTTGGAAATATCTTCATTGTTTCTCTCTTGTTCCTCTATTTGGCTGTGTTCAAACAGCACTTGATTTAGTTGTTCTTGTGCTTGCAGAATCTTTTCATTATCTTGTTTCACAGATCCGATTTCTACTTTTAATTCTTGAAAGGAACATAACAGTTCGAACTATTATTTAATTCCCCGTGACCTTCCTCTACATAGTGCTTCCCGAACTGTGACTGTTTGGCTGAAATCTGTCGCTTAAATGTTCAACTGAGTTCTCCATACCTGTAACTGTAAATAATTTCTGGAATAACATAATCATTAAATTTTCAAGTTAGTACAATTTTTTGTTCTATAAAAATTTCCTGCTGCGTTTTTGGACCTCATTTAGGCCTAGAGTTCGAATCTATGCTCTGATACCATATGTAACATCCTGAATTTTCATAAAAAATTGAAATTTTTAATAATAGCAATAACAACGTTAATTTCGAGAATTTATAATTGCGGAAATAATAATTGTTGATTGTGACCGTAATAACTAAACAGTTGTTAGTACTAAACATGATCTAAATTCTGTTTAAAAGCATTGTGATAGTGATGACTTAAAGACATTCTTAACAACTATGATTATGATAATTAAATGAACTAATAGATCAGAATTTTGATGCAACACTTTTCAATGCAATGATAAGTATGATTGATGTAATAAATGAAATGACAGGTTAGAAGGGCGATATGATACTTTTTCCCTTGGGATGATACTGATAGTTTGCTTTCTTTTTCTGAACAAGGGTGTCCTATGAGGGACCCCGAAGCTTACTTAGCTGTATCGCTAAAGCATTAAACATGTTCTATGTGCAGACGACAGGTAAGAAGTTTCATGATTGCAATAAATTCCAGCTCGTGTAAAGTTCAATTCACCGTCGTAAATAAAATAAAATGTTTAAAGACTGTTGCAACTATAAAAGCATACAAGTACGATTCTCATGCTTACAATTCTGCCTTCCAAGGTTCGTCTTGCAGCTGAGTAATAATCAAACTAAGTTAACTATTGAAAAGCATCAAGTTAGCAGCATCGTCACTGTAGTCATCATTGTACTAGTTGGTTCTGTTGTCGTCATTGTCGTGATGATAGCTGTCTTGTTGTCATCATTTACATGGTAGTACCAAGTGGTAATTTCTCCATCATGTCACATGACTCAGTGTAAATAGGAAATTAAAGGAACTATTGTTTTATATTACCAAACCATATATGATAGTTTATATATTTGAGAGCTTATTACAAAAAGATATTATTATACCAAATGAGTAGCTATATTAGCTCTTATGGTTCATGTTGCCTATCTACCACTATACTATTTGACTCTCTATGAAACAAAGTAATTTTTCTATACTATATAAATATAGCATAACATTTGAAAAAGCAACATTATAAAATAATAAACAAAAACTAATTAAAACAAACCATAATTATATTATGGCGCAACAAAAAATTTGACTATATAAATTCAGTCTATGTATAAAGCATTACCTATTCATTGTATTGTAAATATATTGTTAAGACTATACCAATTTTTTTGATTAAATATCAACAATATAAAATATGATGAAAACTTATATTATAATGCAACGATTTACATACATTGCAAACAATAAAACCAAAGTATTTCATATAGTGAATATCATGTCGATGTAATTTGCCAAACCGACATACAATTACTTCGGTGGTTGACAGGTTGCTAGCTCAATAAATTGGCGCATACCCCGAGCTGTCGTGGAGTTCAAGACTCAATCCTGCATTAATATCTTGGTACAATACCCAGCTGACTTGGATTTGTAAACGTTCCACGTAATACAAATGTTAATGTAATATCCTCCGTACTCGTCAATGTATAAGGATGAAAACCCCTTCAAGCTGGTTGTTACTCGCTTCTCTGTGTGCCATAGTGGCATTGTCAAATGATAACGAATAGTGGGCATTTAATGCATACACTGCTTGTCCCAATACTAAATCGTTGGCAACATTGTGATTGTCGATGGTGGTGAATTTTGGACTGTTAAATTTGTAACCCTACCTTTGTCGTTGATTTGGTTTATGAACTTGGTGAATCGTTCGATGTGCTATTGTCCCGGTCTGTGTGGCCGACAGGCTGCCGAAAAATATTTTCAAGGATTTTTGGGAGAGATTCGACCTCGAGACCTACCGAAAGGGTTAAAGTTGCAGGGTTTTATCATTGTAATGTCGAAGTAGTTTAAGAGTTGGGTATCAAAATCATGGTTTAAGCTTTACATTTTTGAGAAAATGAGTGAAAAGAAACACACAGAACTGCAAGACGAAAGAAGCATCCTGGTATCGTTTATGACAACGTTGTAATAATGGTTGTGGAGGTAAGCATTCCTCTAATGAATTGGTTTTTCTTTTGCTGCACATCGAATTTTTAGTTTAAAATGTGACAAAAATCTAACTCCGACTATCGTTTGTCAGTCACAGGGTTTTGAAAAGCACTTGTGTAAGGGTTTTGGCAAAGGAAATAGTGTGTACCCACTCTGGTAAGCTTCGGGTCTTCCAAAAACCCTCATAGTGATCTCCGACTGTGGTTGAAGTGGTTTCAAGAAATGAGTAGCAGGCCTTGCCAAGACTTATCGTTGCTCTGTCTTTGTTGAAAGTTGAAGAAATTTCGAAGCATGTTTGTTATTCATTGATATGACTCTTGTTCATTTGAATGATACTTGGTTTCTATACGTTAAATTTTGATGTTCCCGAATGGAGTTGTAACTCGTCGATGCGTAACAATTTTGGGTTCTTTCAAACTGTTGGAACCTGGGAAAAACCCTGTATAGTTTTGTTTGCCAAACATGTAAAATCTCGTTCTGAGAATCCACGACTTCATAGGTTTAAGTTATGAAAGAAGAAGTAGAGCCGAGGGCTTGTCTTCTGTGTAAACAATGTTTCCCTCTCGGCAATAAACAAATGCTTGTTATTCTGTGTAATCGTCTATGTTAATCGACTTACTACTGTAGGCTATTAATGTGTCTTTCAAACTAGAGTAGGGTTTAAGAACTTTGTCGAAGTTGAGGAGTCTTTAGAATAAAGTGTCGAATGAATTTCAATTTGCAAACTCAAAATATCAAACTGGAAGCTTCACCCATAAGAGGTGTCTATTGGGTCTATATTGAACAATTTAATGCTGTACATGGAAATCATAATGCTACGAGCTAGGGTTTGTGAACAATGTTGTAGGTGAGAACTATGTATAGTATAGCCATGAACTGATTTGTCTCTTTGTTTATAGAGATGACAATAGGTCATAACCTCATTTATGTTTTGTTTAAATAGAAATCAAATTCTTGAAAAATGAATTTTTAAAAGGACTTTGTCTTGATTTAAAAATCTATGTAAAAAGTAATGATTCTATTTGTAATATGATAATATGGAAAACAAAGACCCAACTTAGGGTGTGATGGAAACCAAGTTTTATTTTGAATAATAAAACAATTCATAATGTTTATAGTTTATGATGTAGATGAATGAGATGGGAGACGTCGACATAGTATAATATGTTTTCAATACAGCTAGAAAATAATCTTGGTAACCTTAAAAGAGATAATGAAATCAACGTGTCTTTAAGCAATGTGAGGACTGTATTATGACTGTTATGTACAGTCTTATTATGATAATTACATCCATTTATTTACAGCTCTGGTATTGAAATGAAAAAGATAATATGATGTAAAGAGAGATGAGATCTATCTATTTCCTTTGTGCATAAGAATGATAAGCATAATGTGATGCATCTATATAGAAATTATGCATTGTTTGTTTTTCATAAAACTCTGAAACATTTATAATGTCTACATGAATTTTATACAAAACTCTCTACTATTATTTAACTTTGGGTCATAAAACTGATAAATATATAATTACTATCTATCTATCGAATTCAAAATGGCAATTTGCCTATCTTCTAATCTATTTTTAATTCACTTATCTATACTAGAGTATGATGCTTGAAAACAGGATGTGGAAAAATATATATATTGGTTTATCCATTAAAATCATCATTAAACTTAAACATTCAGACTTTAAACAATTATAGGATTAAATTCTTTTTCGAAAACAGAAAAACAGAACATACTAGTTAAATATAACAGAATTATTAACTGAGGATAAGTAGAAAATCTGTAGAACCTGGACAAATCTATAGGGAAACAAACAACCCAAGAAGACTGTTCCACCCATCCAATTCTTGAAAACAGTCAAGTACTATCTTAGGACCCCCGACCCTATTCACTGAACCACTAGGACGAAGAAACTCGGGAATTAGAACTTCTTCTTGCCTTAGCAATTAACTTCTGAATCTTCAATAGCTAGCAGTCCAATAGACTTGTACCAACACCTCTGGTTCTTCTCAGCAATGTGCAGACTTAAGATTTTACTCACCACTAGCCTCCCTATTTGAATCTCTCAGTGATCACCTGATGCACATGAGGAAAATATTCTGCAGAAATATTGATCAAGAGCTACCTACTCAATTCGAATTGACTTATGTAGGTTGCCTAGGCCTTTTCAGTTGTTAATGGGTCATTAAATGAGCTACCTGCCCACTCCCACCACCTAGGGGATAATGCCACTATTTTAGGGGTTTTTGTCCCATAACCAACAGCTAGTGGTGAAGTGAATTTGCTGCCATCTGTCCCATACCTTCCAACAGCTTCCATTCCTCCTAGTGGGTTAGTGAACACTCAATCAACAGTCCGCTTGGGTGTTTGTCTCTTAATTAATTTATATAAATAATAATATTCAGTAATTACATTCATCCATGATCAAAACTAATCATAATTAAAAAAAATTGTAATTTAAATTTAACATAAAGTATTTTGCAATTAAAATAATAATTCTCAGAAATTTGGGTAGGTGATAGTAACCTTGGTATTTCCTCAGGGAACACATCTCAGAACTCTACAACTATAGGGAAGTCTTCAATATTTTGTTCCCTCTCGACTTCTACGGGTTGAATGTTGACTTCGAAGAGTTTACAACCCTTCCTTACGCACTTCTTAGCTTTTAAGGCATATATCTGTTAGATGGATACCTTTTTAGGTATACCCAGGATTTTTCGTTGATTCCCTTGGCTATATGTGCAAAGTATTGATTTGTTTAGGCAATCAAGTTAGGGCATGATGGAGTTCCATCCAATCCATGCCTATAAGTACGTCATATGATCCTAGGGGTAGGATGTTCAAATCTACTCTAGTCATATAGCCATTTAAGTATATCTCGTGGGTCTTAACTAATTCGGAAACCTTTCGCTTAATTCCAATGGCTAGTTGCACTAGCCATAGCACCTCATGCTTCTCTTGGTTTAGTTTACAAGTGTCAACTACTCTAGGTGAAACATAACTTCGGCATACACTGGGGTCTATTAAAACTGAAATAGCAGTGGTTGATATTTTACCTTCAATCTCGACCATTGTGGCCTGGTGGTCTGCTTGTCGGTCGTCTAATGCGGCATAAATCTTGGAGTTATTGCCATGTCTCCTACTTTCGGATTCTCTTGGATGTTGTGTAGCACTCCATCTATTTTGTTGAGGCATTCTCTGAAATAGTGGGGCCTTTGGCATTTCCAGCAAGTAATAGTTGGAGGGGCATCTTTCGCTCCCTTGAAAAAAAATTGGTCTGTTGTTATGTGGTGCTGGCATATTCGGCCGTGCTTACGGCCGGTTGAAGTTTATGTTTGGCAAAAGCTGTTGTTTTGCTTCTGGTAGGGTGGTGGTCTAAAACCGGGTCTTTGGTTATCCGAAAAGGTTCGGAATCTATCTATGTTTTTGTTTATGTTGTCATTCCTTGGTTGTTCATGTTCATAACAGAGTCTAGCTTTATGTAAAGTCATATCTAGGGTTTTAGGCATGTCAAACTCAATTTTCTCTCGAAAATTAGGAGGTAGGCATCCTAGGAATTGTTGTATTTTGACTTTCTCATCCTTTATATAAGGCACATAGTGTAGTAGGTCTAGGAATCTATTGATGAAGTCTTCCATGGTTAGGGAGCCCATTTTTAGTTCATGGAATTCTTTGATTTTCTTGTCAAAGAATCTTTCAAACATTTACTTCTCTCCAAACAAACTGCCGAAGGTTTTCCATTTAATGTCCTTCACTTCATGTCCTTTTTGTGTGTTTTAGATCTCTTCACCATCTTGTAGCTTTCCCATTTAAATTGTAAATGGCCAAATGTGCCTACATCTCGCTGTAGTAATTATAAATTTTAAAATATTTGTTCATCCCCAGCAGCCACTCCTCATCCTTTTCCCTAGAGTTTATCTCTCCATCAAATGTTGGGGCTTTGATTTTTCGTAACTCTCCTTGTAAACTGTCGTCCTACTTCCTCCTTTTCTTGCAATGGCAAGGTGACCCATCGTCATTGGAAGAGATCCTACAGTCCTCTTCCATGATCTCATGTATATGCTCCCCATACTTGTCCTCTTTAGGACTAATAGGTCTCTTTGGGTAATTGTTGTTTGTCTTAGATACATTTGTTGAGTGGGTGATTTGTCTGTGGGGTTTGACCCCCGTTATGCTCTGTAGCAGAGCATCATTTATTTCCTTTTGTTCTCTTCTTTCTTGAATATTATCATCTCTGAAACTCTAAAATTTAGCTTGTAGACTTTGCAGTGATTTCACTACATCAGAATTTAGTTCCACCATGATATATGGCTCTCATGGTGGAGAGTTTAAGTTTTCGCGTTTACTACTGTCTTCTTCTGTATTCATGCTGAAGATTATGAAATACCTGGAATAGTGTACCCATTAGTAGACACAGAAAACCCTAGATAGTTTTATATATAAAAGAAAATTATGCAATGTAGTAATCTGCAGTGGATGTTTGTCGTAATGAGCCCAAGGTCTTGTAGTGTTGTTGCTGAGCTCTGATACCACTTGTAATGTCCCAAAAATCCGTAAAAATTAAATTTTTTTATGTATGTTTAAATGTTGTTATTTGGTCTATGTTTTACTACTTGATCCTCAGGACTGTGATATTTAACTTGTACTTAATGATGTAATCTATAATGTAACTTAGTTTGCTTAGTTTGTGATGTATAATACTATGGATCAGGTTATTCTGTTGTCGCAATTTAATTGTTGAATGATTTCTAGTTGTTACTTAATTATGTCCATTACTGAGTTTAGATATAAGCATTGAATGATGTATCTGCTAATGTATTGGTTCCTTGTGAAATCTGGTTACGCGGTATTTCCTTGTTGATGTTCTGTGTTACTTTGTATTAATGAGGCCAAGAGGCCAATAGAGAATTCATCGAGGAATCTAGCTTACTTAGTATATTTTATACTAAATCATATTGAATCCTTTATTTTGTAGGTAAATCAAACATATGGAAATCTAACATTTACCTAGGTGTTTGTTATCATATAGTGAGGTCTTTTTAATTATTTACATGGGGAATGTATTCGAGATAATGTGATGGTGAAAACATTTACACAAACCTGATTAATGTGAATTACCATGTTTGAACTATGAACTATGTGTTGCATAATCAATTTTTAGTGGGTTTGGTTGGCATTTATGGTTCCCATATGGCCCTCTTGCGCTATGGAATCCAGCTGGGAAAAACGCTATGTTTTGGCAGCACTAGGGTTTGGGCAGATTCCCTTGTAATTTTCCTTGGAAGAGACAAAGTGAAGCTCTGCTGCTCTATCTCGAATTCGTGGAGTCATAGCTCAGGCCAGCGAAGTGGTAATGCATATCTCTACTGGTAAGTAATTCGTGTTATACCCAGGAGGACCTATTAAAACAAGACTTCATCTCTTTACTCTAAAAATCCCATTTGTGTTTAACTTGAGGTTTGATGTTTGTTGCAGGGTATCCCTTCACCTAGTAGAGGCGTGGAAAGGGGTTTACTTGGTTTCTACTACACCCAGTAAGCCAGGTTCCCTTTTGACCCTATTGTCTCCTATGGGTTTCGCTTCGGTCTAATTGTTGTGAAGATTCTCTGTGAATGGAAAGGGACAGAGTAATGTAATGATTTGATATTTTGGGTATGCATTGTTTTGAATGTAAAAACTCTTATGGATTTGTTACAGTGTTTATCTATCATGTAGAGGCATTTTGATTGAAGGAGGCCCACTTGGCCCCTATCTGTGTGTTCTATCCATAGGGTTTCAATTTTGGCTATGTAAAAGGACTTGTTCGAATTTATAAGATATATACAGACTTGATTTGATGTTTATGGCTTTGTGGAAGATACCTGTGGATTTATACTTGCTTGGGTTATTTATATTGCTATTGGGAATAATTTACATAGTTTGGGTTTACTTAAAATGTTGGGAAAGGATTGAACCTGGGTGATTCATCTCCATTCCGTGTAGTTGGTGAATGCGTTTTCGTTTTACGTTTGTATCCTAGAAATCGTGGTATAAATACTGAGTATGAATTTTATATGGTAATGCGATTTGACTGTCTATCTGGAATATCATTTAGGTAATGGATGCATGTGATTTAGAGGATAGATTTGGAGGTTTTCACTCTAGGCGTGAATAACTATCATTTGGGTTTCTAAACCTTGTTTGAAAGAGATGTGGTTGTAGCCTAATAGACCCAATGGCTAGTATTCAATTCGTTTTACTTTTGAAAGGAATTGTTTTAGAAAGGACAAACCCTGTATGTTAATGGTTTTATGGATTTTAATATGGTAACATTTCCTCCAGTTGGAGAGGGAAGTGAAATTCATACGCTATCCACAAGCTAAGTTGGCAATCATTTGTTGTTTCCAGTCTATGCGTATATTTCTGTTTGATTAGTTTTGTATGTTTTAATGGTTGTATTAGTTGAACCTAAATGATAAACAAATCTTTATTAAATTTGGTGGAAGATTATTCCATAATTGGATTGTTTACACTGTGGGTGAATTTCCTGAAATTTCCTATGTAGAATTCGATTCTTAGTTTGCAAATATTTGATTTCTTTTATATTACAGAATTTGGAAATTGATTTAATGGCAACTCTATGTTAATGGATTTATTTAATTAATGATTGTTTTAAAAAGGACCTAGGGTTATAACACCTAGTTTATAAATGATTTCATAGTTGAAACTTTAAGGGTGGAATTTACTATTCCAATCTATGATTTGCCTAGCAGGTAATATCATGTTTACTTAACCCAATAATAAATTATTATACACAGGGCAGCATCCTTTAACCTAACAATTTAAAATATGATAGATGAAGATAAGCTGTTTAGTTCCTACAGCTAGATCCTAACATGTATTAAAAATAATAATTACTACAACTAAAGAATTTATCCCATACCTAGAATAATATGGAGCTGGTAAAGATCCTCCTGGAGATGACCTGCACACTTCCAGCCACTAGTTAATGGAAACAAAACGGTAGTTGACCTGTAGATCCAAAACCGAATAATGTTGGGACTACCACGTTCCTCCCATCCATGAACCCTGAACCGTTACTGGTTCGTTAATGGATTCCCCCCGAGTTGTATTCCAACATGTAGAAGAAGATATAGGAACCCTAAGGGAAAGGATGAATGCTATAGGTTCTTGGAGTAAAACAAATTCTTTCTCTTTACCATAAGAGAATGATAATAAGAGCAAGATAACCTCTCTTTGGGTTTGTCCAAGTTTATATAGGTGATTCTTGAAAAAAATGACAGTTAGAGAATTAATAATAATTTTAATTATTAACTCTAGTTAATATTCCAATTTGGAATATTATTATATTTAATTGAGAAGTTTGATTACTCCTAACTTCAGTTTTACTAGGATATTTTCTTTTTAGAAAATAAAAGAACTCTTATTTAATTAATTTATTAAATAATCATGTATCCTATTCTTTTCCTTGGTCATGTATCCTATTCATAAGGATATTCTATTTAATTATTTCATAAATAATAATTCTGTTTTATAAATAATATTTCTATTTATATAAATTATTTATTATTTAATTCTTTTACTTTATACTAAGTAGTATAGTAGCTTATGTATACATAGTTCCAATCTTATACTTTAAGTATTTCATTTATGAGAAATATGTGCCACTTGCACAAGTACGATCTTCTTTATACTTTGTGTACTTGATCAATTTAAGTATGCTATTCATATTCTTGGTGTAATATCTTTAGAAAGAGTAGACCCTTAGGAGGTTGGTAGTTGGCTAGGCTAGGTAGCTCTAATCTTCCCCACATGTTGGATTCCCTTGTTTCAACGTTGGTAGTCCCCTCAGTCACTTGATGAAATAAAGAATGATGATTCATTTAATTAATCAAAAATAGTATGATAGACTAGGTGTTATTCAGAGTCCTCCCGACTCGACACCTTAATTCTCGTAATCCCAGGTGCTATTTAGAGCTTAGGCTCAACACCCCCATATGGGCGTTATGCTTAGTGATATTCAAATCTTCCCACTCAACACTAATGTTAGAATGTGTTTGTGAAGCACATCTAGAATACAAAAATCCTCAGATCCGGTATTTGATTATCAAGCTTGGAGTGATCCAAGGATTTTTCCCAACACACTATGTACATTGGGGCTTATACCCAGTACGTAATACAATCCTCTATGTACATTGAAGCTTACACCCAGCACATGGGCATCCATGTACATCGGGGCTTACGCCTAGCACATAGGTCATCCATGTGATCCAGAGCCTTTGCTCAACACATCATAATAGCCAATCAGGCAATAACGAAACTCTACACAGTATATAACACATAGATCTCAAGATCTCTCAATCGTGCATACATGTATATAAAAACATCAATTTAGTACAACATCATAATCTGTAACTGTCAGGGTCCATGCCCATATATAGCATAAGAATAAAAACATGTGCATCAGGTCCTACTCCCTATATATAAAAATCATTAGAATAAATCATATGTATCGGGGCTTATGCCCAATATGTAACATAAATTATATCAATAAAATTTGGGATATTACACTAGGGCACCCATGTTCGGACAAGCCCTACCGCCAAATAATGACACTTCTATAACAATGTGAAAGCTCTATGTCGATTAAGAAACGGGGTCGCACCTAGGGTTAATGAAAAAATGGTCAAAGGTCAAATGCATAATGCAGGTGAAAATGACATCTAACCTATATGACAGGTGTCAATATACCTGCCGTAGGTGTGAAACGGTCAAAAAATCAACTCTCGTCGAAAAACGCTGTTCAAAATGGTACTCCAGGATGGCATATTATTCCAAAACATCTTCTAACGGCAAAAACTATATGAAAGTGGGTTTTAGAAACTATAAATAGTAATAAAAATTTACAATTACTATTCCATATTGACATTTTACCCAAATTGGATTTTTTGGTTAGTTTTCACCTCGAATTTCAGTTGTTGATTCTGGAAGCTGTGAGCATCCATTTCACGAGTCGTCTGGATCAAGTTTGTTATCTTATCCCCCTCTGTCATTTGATAGCTTTTATTTCAGTTTTTAGTGGTCCATTATTTTTATTAGGCCAACACTACTTCTCCGCGACGTTGTGTGTGAGCTACATCTCTACGAGTCCCGGTTAGGGCCTGCTAGACGCAGTCAATACTTGTGTTGACTGCGGGTAGATGCCCCTGTCTACTCAGTTTCCCGCAGGTACGGCCATGAAGATGGTTTTTTAAATGCAAAAAGATAAAAATAAAAAAAAATTTAAAAAAAATAAAATAAAATTTTTTCCTCTAGGATGGTTCTAGAGTGGAGGGAAAGAGAACATGATGTTATGGATGAGACTATCAGCCAAGATTTTCCCACACAGCAAGAATTACAAGCGTGTGGCCTTTACAAATTTTGGAGCATTAGGGGTTTAAGGGCCCAAAACCAATTGCTCCATCGATTGATTGACTACTTGGATGTAGACGCGCAGAAATTCAACTTGGATGGTCAAACACTCTCACTAGAGGTGGATGACATATATTTTATTACAGGGTTGTACCGCCGAGGGGAGGTGGCTAGCCTCTAATCTCGCACTGTTGGTGGTGGGACACCATTCCCGACTGTATAGACCGGTACTCTCTTCCCGGTACCCAAAAGGTGGGGATTCAGGTACCCATTGGGGCCATTGTGAGCATGAGCATGAAGATCATAGTGCTCACCCTCATGAGGATCACAGGTTCTGCAGCTTTACATTCGGCTTCAAGGCTAGTGATGTTCTCTGCTGCAGAGTGCATGAGGCCTATAGTATATGATTGGTGCACAACATTACTGGTGTCTATGAATGCCCAATTAATGGAGTGCAAGCGTGGGAAGGAAAAGAACTTCGGGTATGGCAGTATACTATGCAGCTTCTTCGAGAGAGAGTTATGGGGCTTAGTATGAGGGTTGAAGTCCCTCCGCATAGTCTCCATGACCCAACCTTGACCTGGTGGGTAGAGGTACTGACGTGACAAGGTGGTGGCCGACAGGAATCACCATATTCATATGAGTTCTTCCACTGGTGGTCTCAACAGGTCATCTCCATTGACGACTACCCATATGCAGGGATAGGATTCTGTGGCGATCGTGACATGCCGCTCCCGCCAGGGGCCGCATTCAAAGACATCGATATGTTACTCTTTTTATGTTTTGTGTATTTAATTTTTTGAGATTTTTTATTATATATGAAAATGAAAAAATATTTTTGGTGTAGTATCACATATTGACATTCTATTGTTTGCTCATAGATGCTAGTCCTCGAAGACTAGAGGGCTTCCCGATACATCGTCGATGGGGCAGGGGTGGAGAGGTAGTTGGAGCTGCAATAGAGCACACATTAGAGACCATATGGATCAACCTGTCCCGTATGACTACTAGAGTACCCATGATTGAGGTGGAGCATCTTCCAGAGGCGATGCAACATCATGTAGTAGGATTACCGGGCACCTGGGTGTGGTTACTGTGGCTCATAGCCAATGCAGTATACTATTATATTCAAACAAATCCTGCTGAGGCAGCTAGGCCTCCTCGTGGTGCTTAGATATATCAAAGTCCCATATTTTTGTATCGATTATGTATATTTTTGAGAGCTACGGGCTCCAGTTTTGTACTGTGACACTACCTTTTTGGACATTATTTATAAAAACTATGATTCTCCGGTTCTACTATATGTGTATGTACAAATGTATGAATGAATGTTTATTTGTGAGCTTCGTTATGTGTTGAGATATTGTAACTTCTAAGAATATTATATTTGTACTTTATTATTATGGGGATGTTCTATTCCTCCATGGAGACCCTATTGTATATCCAGATATGTTTATTCCTCTGAGAGGTGGTAACTAGGGTTATTAGATCTCCCATGTGGGGTCAGCCCTGAGTTAGCTAATTAGGGGTTATTAGACTCTCTTAGGAGAGGTCATCCCAATTAGGGTGAAAAGTTAGTTAGAAGATGAGTATAAGTAGAGGAGGTGTGTTCCTCACTTATCACTCATTCACTCACTTGTGTATTGTGCATAGGAGAGAGAGAGATCTGCATAGGAGGATAAGGAGCTCTTGTTTGGGGACTTCATCTTTGTATTGGTTGATTATCTATATTAAGGAAAGCTTTGTTGGGTTTTCTACCCCATGAGGGTTTCCCAGGGAAAATATTTGTCTATCTTGTGATTGTGTTTCTTTCAATGATCTTGCTTGTGAAATTAGGCTAAACTTAACATGGTATTAGAGCTAGCCTGAATATGACATCTTTCACAAGGTGAAAATACCTCTCTCTCCTCCTCCAATGAAAATTAGGGTTTCTGCAAAAGTTGGAATTTTTGGATTCTGAGAGCATGGCTGGATGCTCCTCCTAAAAATCAAAATTCTGAGCCCTAGATCAAACTTTTTGAGTGGGTAGAACCTCAGGTTTTGTCAAAACGTAGTTTGACTTTTGGACCAGAAAACCAGAAAACTAGAAAAACTACACACCTGTGCACTAGTAAACCAGAAAAAGTGTGAACCAAAAAACCATAAATTCTATTGCATATCCGAAAGTTGCTGATCATATTTGAAGGGTGAAAAGTTGAAGTTTCCAAAAGCAGAGTTCACCAATCATCTCAATTTAATCAAGCACATCTCCTGGTAAGTGTTATTCTATCTTTTGAGAAACTCCAATTTCTGTGAACTTCTGGATAAGATGGCTCCAAGCACTAAGCTTGAAGACAAGCTAGAGGATATAGAGAATTTCTGGGCATGGAAATATAGGATTGGTCTCATTCTTAAAGAGAATGATCTTGCCCAATTTATCAAATATGAGGTTGCAGAACCTACAAAAGATGAAGCCAAAGAGAAGTATAAGAAGGACTTGATTAGGGAAAAGAGAATCATTGTTGATTCTATCGAGGACCACTTGATTCCCCAAGTGGCATCCAAGAAGACCCCAAAGGAAATGTATGATGCCCTAGGCAGAATGTATGAAGGAAGGAACATCAACATGAAGATGAATTTGAGAATTCAGTTGAAGAGTATGAAAATGAATAAAGGAGAATCTATTCAAGATTACTTCACAAGGGTCTCCCAGTTCAGGGAACAACTAGAAGCCATTGGAGACACTCTTGATGAAGATGAACTAGTCATGACTGCTCTCAATGGTCTCACTAGACCTTGGGATTCATTCATCCAAACCATGTGTGAAATAAAACAAAGTATGAAGTTTAATATGGTATGGGAGGATTGCATTCAAGAAGAGGCTAGGGTTTCCAATAGAGAAGCCTTGCTCAAAGAAGATGACCAAGCTTTAGCCACCCACACAAAATGAAGGAGTCATTTCAACTCCAAGAAGAATAGCCACAAGGAGTCTCAACCTCCTCATATATTTAAAAGGAGAGGAGGAGGAAGTTCAAAAAGAGACCTCTCCTCGGTTAAATGTTACAGTTGTCACAAACTAGGACACATTGCTAGAAATTGTCCTTCAAAGAAGAAGAAGAATCTTCACAAAAGACATCAGGCACATTTGGCATAAGATGATGGTGAAGAAAAAGAAGAGGAAAGGCCTCAAAAGAAAAAGACTAAAATAGAAGAAGAAGATGCAGGAGAATATATTCTATTCTCTACACTCTATGGGTCTGTAACACCTGGAGAAGATACATGGCTCATTGATAGTGGTGCTTCAAAGCACATGACAGGATAAAAGAAGACTCTCTCAAGACTTGAAGAAAAGACCTCTCCAAAAAAATTATCTTTAGGAGATGACTATCAATATCCCATCAAAGGAATTGGTGAAGCAATCTACAAGCTTGATTATGGAACTCCATTGAAGATGAAGGAAATATTATATGTACCAAGTTTGAAGAAGAACCTTCTCTCTATCTCATCTTTAGATAAGAAATGTTATAGGGTTGCATTCATAGATTGACAAATACTCATGTGGTCCAAAGGAAAATCAATTGAGGATGCAATTGTTATTGGTGAAGAGGAAGGAGGTCTATACAAACTCAAGGGTCATCCAAAAGCTGCCCTTGTTCATGAAGCCACTAGCCCAAGTGAGCTATGGCATAGGAGGCTTGCTCACATTAACTTCAAAGCACTACCTCACGTGAGCAAGGTAGTTATAGGACTACCATATTTAAAGATTGATCATGATGGCACATGCAAAGGATGTGCAAAAAGGGAAGAATATCAAGAACCCATTTCCAAAGAGTGAAACAAAGACTAAGAGTACTTTGGAATTGATTCATTCAGATGTATGTGAACCAATGTCATCCACATCCTTGAGTGAGTATGAATATTACCTTACATTTATTGATGATTACTCGAGGAAGACTTGGATATATTTCCTAAAGGGAAAAGATGAAGTCTTTGGAAAGTTCAAGGAATTCAAAGCCTTGATAGAAAATCATTCAGAATATAAGATCAAGATACTCAGGATAGATAATGGTGGAGAATATACTTCAAAGGATTTTGAATTCTTTTGTAAAGAAGCTGGAATCAAGAGGGACCTAAACACTCCCTACAATCCTCAACAAAATGGAGTTGCAGAAAGAAAGAATAGAACCATTATGGAAGCTGTAAAGACAATGATACATGATCAAGACCTACCTATGTATATATGGGCTGAAGTAGCCAGGACAATAGTCTATGTGCAAAATAGACTATCTCATAGAGCTCTTGACTTCAATACCCCATAAGAAGTGTTCATAGGAAAGAAGCCTGAGGTAATTCACCTCAAGATATTTGGATGCCCAGTATACATTCACATTCCAAAAGAAAAGATAACTAAGTTGGATCCTTCTAGGAAGAAGGGAATATTTGTTGGGTATTGTGAAGCATCCAAAGCATTCAGAATATAAATCCCAGGATTCCATCATATGGAAATAAGTAGGGATGTAACATTTGATGAAGAGGAAGCTCTCAAGAGATCTAGGAAGTGCCAGTATGAAGAAGTATATGAGGAAAATGCACCTTCCATAATTATAGAGGTTGCACCCAACCCTGAAGATATAACACCTGAAGATCATGACATGATAGAACCACAAGAAACCGCTTCCATAAACATATCAAGAAAGAGAAAGCCAGCATGGGCAAGAGATATTATACTAGGAGCAGAAAAGTATGGAGCTCCTGAAGGCTCCACTAGAGTGAGCAAGAAACCAAAGTCATTCTCCAACTATATGGCTTTGATGTGTGATCTTGTAGATCAAGAACCCACTAGTTATGAAGAGGCATCTCACAAGAAAGAGTGGGTAGAGGCAATGACAAAGGAATACCAGTCAATAATGAAGAATGATGTTTGGGACATACTTCCCAAACCAAGGGACAAGAGTGTAGTATCCTCCAAATGGATATACAAGATAAAGCATGCTGCGGATGGTAGCATTGAAAAGTATAAGGCAAGGTTTGTGGCCAGAGGATTCTCTCAGAAAGAGGGAATTGACTATGAAGAGAAATTTGCACCAATTGCAAGGGACACTTCAATTAGAACCATCATGGCAGTTGCATCCATGATGAAGTTGGAATTGCATCAAATGGATGTGAAGACAGCCTTCCTGAATGGTGTGATTGAGGAGGAAGTGTACATAGAACAACCACGAGGATTTGAGGTTGAAGATAGAAGAACCCGCGTATGCAAACTGAAGAAGGATTTGTATGGGTTGAAACAAGCTCCCAGATCTTGGTATGGAAGAATTGATAGTTTCTTGACAATCTTGAGCTTTACCAAAAGTAAAGCTGATCCTAATCTTTATTTCAAAGTTATGGATGATGAACCTGTCATATTGTTGCTATATGTGGATGATCTATTTCTGACTGGAAATGAGAAACATATTATCAAGTGTAAGAAGAAGCTCTCTACAGAGTTTGAGATGAAAGATCTCGGATTGATGCATTACTTCCTAGGTCTGGAAGTATGGAAAGGCCCAGAAGGAATCTTTCTCAACCAGGGAAAGTATGTAGTGGAAATCCTGAAAAGATTTGATATGTTGGAATGCAAAGCCATGGCCACTCCCATGGATTCCAACCTGAAGCTGCTAGTTGATGACTCATCAGAGTTAGTGGATGTGACTTTGTACAGACAGATTATTGTGTCACTGATGTATCTGATGAATACCAGGCCAGATATATGCTTTTCTATGAACACATTGAGTCGGTATCTAGTGGAACCTAGACAAGTTCACCTGATAGCTGCAAAGCATGTGATGAGGTACCTAAAGGGTATGATAGACTTTGGTCTATGTTATATTGGAGATCATGATCTCATATTGTATGGCTACACAGATGCTAATTGGGCAAGAAGTTTATCAGACAGGAAGAGCACATCAGGAGGATGTTAATGTCTGGGATCTGCCATTATCTCTTGGTTTAGCAGGAAGTAGTCTAGTGTGGCTCTCAGCACAGCTGAAGCAAAATATATTGCTTCTTGCACTGCTAGTTGTGAAGCGATATGGCTTCGAAAGTTGTTATCATGATTATTTGACTTAGAGATGGATCCCACTATGATCCTGTATGACAACCAGAGTTGTATCAAGATGGCAAAGAATCCAGTGTTCCATGATAATTCAAAGCACATAGAGATCCGATATTTTTATATACGAGATATGGTGTAGAAAGGAGCTATCAAGCTCGAGTATGTGAGCACTGACGAACAAGTTGTTGATATATTGACCAAACCTCTGTCTCGAATAAAGTTTGAATATTTCTGAGACAAGCTTGGTGTAGTTCAGAAGGACCCTCCTCGAAAGGGGGAATGATATGGTCACTAATGATGAGATTTTCTGCATCGACGTTAAGGTCGATGATGTGGATACCTGTATTGATGATATTTGACGATGAGGTCAATGATATTGACGATGAATTCAATGATATCGACGATGAGGTCGATGAGTGGTCCTTAGACTTGGTCTAAGTTGACGAGGGGATTGTATCATCCCTGGACACATATCCTAAAGAGATCTGTAGACTTTGATCTCCGAGAAAGATGGTGATAAATCCTAGATTTGATCTAGGTCACATCCAGTATGAAAAAAGACTACCTTTGTGGTGACAAATCCTAGATTTGATCTAGGTCACGTCGAGTATGAAAAAGGACTGGCTTTATGGTGATAAATCCTAGATTTGATCTAAGTCACATCCAATATGAAAAAGGGTTAGCTCTGTGGTAATAAATCCTAGATTTGATCTAGGTCACATCCAGTATGAAAAAGGATTGGTACTGTGATAGGATTGCATCATCCTTGAACGGTTGGTTCAAAATGTACGTGATAGGACTACATCATCCCTAAACAGTTGGTTTAAAATGTACATGATAGGACTGCATCGTCCCTGAATGGTTGGTTCAAAATGTACGTGATAGGACTGCATCGTCCCTGAACATTTGGTTCAAAATTTATGTGATAGGACTGCATAGTCCCTAAATGGTTGGTTCAAAATGTACGTGATAGGATTGCATTGTCCCTGAACGGTTGGTTCAAAATGCACGTGATAGGATTGTATCATCCTTGGACTTATGTCCTAAAGTGAGCAGGATTGATCATCCTGTAATTGGATCATGTGTATTGTATAGTATGCTGTTGTTGTTGATCGAGATGATCCAAATGCTGTTGATCGAGAGGATCCAGATGTTGATACTATTGATCGAGATGATCCAGATGATACTGTTGATCGAGATGATCCAGATGCTGTTGATCGAGAGGATCCAGATGTTTATATGGTTGATCGAGATGATCCAAATGATGATGATGTTGATCGAGATGATCCAAATGATGATGTTGTTGATCGAGAGATCCAGATCATGTTGTTGATCGAGAGATCCAGATGATGATGATGTAGTTGTTTCAAATACTGCAGAAGATGAAGATCCAGTATTGAAGATCTTGAAGATGTTCCAGTAACTGTTTTAGTTACTGATGATGTATGAAGAAATCTTTTAGTGATTTATAGATGTATCATGTATCATGCATTTGATGTCTCCTTTCTCCTGCAGATGTTGTTATAACATCCTTCTCGTTAAGGGGGAGTGTTGAGATATTGTAGCTTCTAAGAATATTATATTTGTACTTTATTATTCTAGAGATGTTCCATTCCTCCATGGAGACCCTATTGTATATCCGGAGATGTTTATTCCTCTGAGAGAAGGTGGTAACTAGGGTTATTAGATCTCCCATGTGGGGTCAGCCCTAAGTTAGCTAATTAGGGGTTATTAGACTCTCTTAGGAGAGGTTGGCCCAATTAGGGTGAAAAGTCAGTCAGAAGATGAGTAGAAGTAGAGGAGCTGTTTTCCTCACTTATAACTCATTCACTCACTTGTGTATTGTGCATAGGAGAGAGAGAGATCTGCATAGGAGGAGAAGGAGCTCTTGTTTGGGGACTACATATTTGTATTGGTTGATTATCTATATTGAGGAAAGCTTTGCTCGGTTTTCTACCCCATGAGGGTTTCCCTGGGTAAATCTTTGTCTATCTTGTGATTGTGTTTCTTTCAGTGATCTTGCTTGTGAAATTAGGCTAAACTTAACATTATTGATGTGATGAATGCCAATCTAGGACATAATTAGCATATGCATCAAATACATGATTAAAACATCTTGGAACATGAATGTATGTAATGGAAGAAAATGACGCTCCAAGAGTCTTACCCTTAAGAACCTCTGTAGTAATGTAGGATCCCTCACGCAGTATTGGCCATTCAATTGAGACACAACGAGTTGTGAATTCTGGCAGACTTCTAAAGACTGGATACCATGCAAAATGGCATCCCGAAGTAGCTCAACTATGGCACTGTACTTAGCCACATTGTTGGATGTAGGACCAAGACATGAACCTCCCGAAGACACAATCTCATGGTCAGGTGAATATATAACCCACGTAGCAGAAGCGAGTCACTGCGTATGACGACTAGCACCATCCGCGAATCCCAATAACACATGAAATTATGCTGACATTTGTCAACCAAATAGAAGTGAATCAGCAAATCCGAAAAACCAAAATAAATCTAAACTATGTACAAAAGCTACTATACAATAGTATACAAAAGTATCATCTCGAGCCAGAGGCTCAAGCATAATACCGCTTGAGGTAGAGCCCATTTCTAGGCTCTTTCAAAGCATTCCCCTCATAGTCTTCCAATTCGTAGGCTCCTTTCTCAAGGACATGCCTCACTATGTAAGGACTATGCCACATGGGGTTAAACTTGCTTGTCCTCAGGGGTTCCTTACCTTGGTCATACAAGAGGACCAATTCACCTTTAGCATACTACCAGGGCCAGAAATATCTATCATATTGAACCTTGACACGACATTTGTTGGCATCTATAGCCATGGTGGCATCTCGACGGTACTCTTCAAGCTGCTCAAGGTGGATAAAATGTTGCTCAACATCCGACGTATCAGGAAGGAGCTTTATGGCTAGTTTTAATGAAGGGATTTCACATTCAATCTACAATATAGAATCCACACCATGTACTAGATGAAATGGTGAGAAACCGGTGGCAGTCTTAACTGTGGTTTGATATGCCCACAAAGTAGGATATAACATAATGTGTCAGTTTCTCTTGATTTGCTGGATGGTACATTGGAGAATGGTCTTTAAGAACTTATTGACTGCCTCTACCTGACCATTCGCTTGGGGGTATTAAGAATATGAATGATCTTGATGAAACCCAAGCTTGAGTGACAAATCTGCTATCATTTTGTTTTGAAAGTGATTGCCATGGTCAGTGACAATCTCTTTCAGGATACTGAATCGAGTGATAATTTGATTGAACATGAAGTGGGCTGTAGTAGCACCATCAGATGTTACGGTTGGCATGGCCTCAAGCCATTTGGAAAAGTATTCCACGACCACAATTATATGGTGATGCCCCCCATCTGAAGCTAGTTTGCAATCCATCAAATCTACCCCCCACTTAGTGAAGGGACCAACTGTGATGACCGGATGAAGGGACGCAGGATGCGAGTGTATATTTCGAGAAAACACCTGGAAAAGGTGACATCTCTTCATGAAGTTCATACAATATTTAAAGATCGAACGCTAGAAGTAACCAGCTCGCATGATATGTGTTCGGGTACACAAGGTACTCCCAAAAGACCGAACACCTAGAGAAACCACTTTACACAAACAGATCACAAATCGATACACCGATGTTTTGACGTGGTTTAAACCCTCATGAGGGAAACACTCCATAGCCCCGGCCAGATAGCTTCTACAGGACAACAAATGAGCTTCTCATAATCGATCAACTTTCCAATGACCCTCCATGCTCTTTAAATAGAGATCATGGCCCAATCGGGTGTTAAGCCACGGATCAAGGGTAGGTATGATCTAAGAGAAGTTGAGCCATCGGATCACTCTATGTCGAGAACATATCATGACCGTCGGATTAAGTATTTACAAATGCATACTAATGCATACTAAGAAAACACACTTTTCCTAATGGATATATTACACAAGTTTATCTTAACTAACTCCTAAGTGTCTAAATATCCTAACATCCCCCCTTAAGAACAAGTTGGGATAGGATTGAAGGATTTACAAAAGTGACACTATTAGGAGAAATAATGAGGCATTAGAGCCTATCCCCCCTTAATGACAAGTTCCTGAACTCCTAACATAGATCAAAGTTTAGAAAAATTCGCTTCTGTAAAAGACTTGGTGAAGATTTCTGTAACTTGATCATCTGTAGGACAAAAGAGCACTTCAAGAACATGATCATGAACAAGATTTCTGATGAAGTGCATATGAAGCTCAATGTGTTTGCTGCGTTGGTGTAGGACTAGATCTTTGGCAAGCTTGATGGCACTTTGATTGTCGCACCAAAGTGGAGTAGGGTGCTATTGTTCGAATCCAAACTCTGAAAGGATCTGTCGAAGCCATAAAGCTTCTTGACTAGCATTAACTGTGGCTCAATATTCTGCCTCTGCTGAATAAAGAGCAAGAGATTGTTGTTTCTTAAAAGCCCAAGTAATAGGTCTAGATCCCAGACTGAAAACATAACCTGCAGTAGACTTTCGATCATCAGGATCGTCGGCCCAATCTGAATCAATGAAACCAACCAACAAAGGTTTCCCCCTGTACTGTAATGAATCCCGAACTGAATTGCACCTCGAATATATCAAAGTATTCTTCTAGCTACTTTCCAGTGACTTTCATGAGGTGTTTGCATATAACGGGCAACACGACCAACGGCAAAGGAAAGGTTAGGATATGAATGAGTCAAGTATAAGAGACTACCAACAAGCTGATGATACAAGGTGGCATCTACTTTAGGTGAAGGACAAGTGGCAGAAATTTTGACTTCGGACTGGAAGGGAGAAGGGCCTAGTGTACAATCTTCCATGTGAAAGCGACGAAGAAGGTCACAAGCATACTTAAGACTGGATTGTAAGAAAGAAAGATTCCTTCTTTGGTTTGCAGGACTTGGAGACCAAGAAAATAATGCAAATGTCCTAAGTCTGACATTTCAAAATTTTGCTTAAGACTGGATTTCACATGGGTTATAAGCTTAGGTTCACTACTAGTAAGAATAAGGTCATCAACATATAGAACAAGTATGATGAGATGGTTTCCTACTTTCTTGGTATAGACATTGGGGTGAGAATGGCATCTAGAAAAACCAGTGTTAAGGTGAAAGCTATCCATTTTGGCATACCAAGCTCTAGGAGCTTGCTTAAGGCCATATAAGGATTTCTTAAGGTGGCAAACAAGGTTAGAGTTATTCTAAACATATCCAAGAGGTTGTTCCATGTAAATTTCCTCTTGTAAATCACCATGTAAGAAGGCTTTCCCATATGTATCTGCATTGTTGATTATTCCAAGATGGATGAGCTTATCTTGATCTCTAATCAAGGAATCACAAAAGGATTCAGACTAGGCTCTTGATAGCTAGCTGCATTCAAGGATTCTTCCATGGAGTAAAATGTAGATACAAAAACAGAATATGCAGGTCCAAGTTTTGAAAGAATATGATAAATGCATTGTTTGTCTTCCCTCTTAATCTTACATTCTGCACATAAGAGTTTAAGAGTTTTCTACTTAGATAAATAATCTTGAATGCATGAAAAATCACTTGGATTTAAAGAAATCAACTGATTTTCGAGTCGATGACCTCGAATATCATTGTGTTTACCAAACACAGATTCCAACTTGTCCCAAGCAACATCAGGTTCATCAATTCCAGATATGTGGAATCGCAAATCAGTAGAGATTGACATCCCAATCAATCCACGAGCTTCATCACATCTATTTTCCCATTTGATTTTCTTATCATCATCAGTGGGTTCTATTTCTTTCCCTAAAGTAATTCTGAAAAGTCCCCTACTTCGTAGAACATCCTCCATACGAGATTTCCATGAGAAATAGTTGGAACTGGTAAGTAGAATATCACAAAGGGCGGCCATATTTGTAAATTAATGGTTGTAAAAGCGAAAACCAATAGTCTGGATGTGAAGAGCTCAAAAAAATAGGCAGTTTAAAAAAAAGCAGCACTGAAAACTGACTTCGGATAATGAAGTTACGCTTGAACAAAGAAAATGCTAAAGATGTCCCCAATAGTGACGTGACACATAGATAATGACCAGCTAAAAAAAATGACCCCCCTCTTCTCAAGATGAACCTTTGGAAATCAATTTACAATAAAGTTGCTTTAAGTGAATCACTTTTATAAAATAAGTGATTTCACTTTTACAATGATGTTACTTTTAAATAGTACAAAAATAAAAAAGAACTTAAGTGACTCACTTTTTATTTTTATTTTTTATTATTTAAGTGAGATGCACTTTACAGCAAAGTAACTTGAAAATAGAAATTGCATGCACTTTTTCTTTTAAAAGTAACTTCCTAAGACTTGAACTCAAGAACTCTTAAGGAATAAAGCAACTTTGAACCAAGTGAGCTAGATTAAAAGGTATGTAAAATATGGGAATGAGAAAGGAGACTTTTTTTTTTACTCTTCTTGCTTGGTTTCCATGCTTGCCTTTTTCCTGCAAATCACACCATAAAAACCGAAACAAACAAACTTTCCACACTTGTGGGGTTAGATTTCATTAGCTTTCCCAGAAAGTCTACGTTTTCTCTCTGTTTTTTATTTGCCGAGATCGCATAAGGTGCACGACAAAGAGCATACGCAGCCGAGAAAAACTCTTTCCTTTCCTGTTTCTAATTCGCCAAGATCGCACAAGGTGCATAGCAAATAGCATACGCAGACAGGGAAACCAAGAATCCGAAACTAAAAAAAAATCTAATAGTAAAAACTAATAACAAATGAGATTTTTTTTCCTTTTAAACCAGAAAATAAAAAAGTGCATCACTGTAACATTATACCTTCAGATCTGATGAAATATGCGTTTCTAAAACAACTGGGAACTGTTTTTGATCAAACGAAAACTATTTCCCAATGGAAATGGCGCTCCGAACGCAATGGAACACCTACCACATCCCATAAATGCACATAAATACCAGAACCAGAAACCATTTCGAGTCTCAACAAAAACAGTTCAAGATCTAGATCATAACCGGAAGCGGCTCTTCATAGAAGCTCTGATACCATGTTCGGGTACATAGGGGACTCCCAAAAGATCAAACACCTAGAGCAACCACTTCACACAAATAGATCACAGGTCGATACACCGATGTTTTGACGTGGTTTAAACCCTCGTGAGGGAAACACTCCACAGCCCTGGCCAAATAGCTTCTATGGGACAATTTATTATGCAAAGAAAGAAAGTTACAAATGAGCTTCTCATAATCGATCAACTTTCCAATGACCCTCCATGCTCTTTAAATAGAGATCATGGACCAATTGAATGTTAAGCCATAGATCAAGGGTAGGTATGATCTAAGAGAAGTTGAGCCGTCGGATCACTCTATGTTAGGAACATATTGTGACTGTCGGATTAAGTATTTACAAATGCATACTAATGCATACTAAGAAAACACACTTTTCCTAATGTATACATTACACAAGTTTATCTTAACTAACTCCTAAGTGTCTAAATATCCTAACAATACGTTGGGCTACTGCAAGCTCAGATAAGTGACCATCACACGCCCCATCGTGGCAATCATTCAGCACTAACTCCGCTTCTTCATGAGTTAAACAACGATGGAGGATAGAGTCATTTCTCGATGATACAAAGTGTCACCGACGATGACATAATATTTAGCGTGATGTCTCACACGCTGTCATTCGTCCCGTGAATAGTGGGAAGGGAACTTCAAAGTTTGGAGATATACGATGATATCCCCATACCAAGGGTCCAATGATGAGATAAGAAACAAGTGTTCATCCACAAAGGAATCTTCATGGACGACGTCCTCATCAAGACGTGGAAAATCCGACATGAGCTCAACGAAAACCAAGGATTTCACCGACTTCGCTGAAGCAAAATCAAGATCAAACTCCTGAAGAATAACAATCCACTTATTATAATTCACCCCAATCAAATGTCGTGAAACCAGGAACTGAAATGGATTGATATGTGCTATGACAGTGGTTTTCCTAAGCATGATGTAATGCTGTAAACGTTGGACTGCATAAACAGTCGCAAGTGCAAACTTCTCCACGTGAGTGTATCTCAGCTCAGCGTCTACTAAATTTCGACTAAGATAATAGACAAAATGCTCTTGGAGTGAATCATCTACCTGAACTAAGACCATGCCAATCGTATCAAGAGATGTGACCACATAAAGCAAGAAATCTCTAGCAAAGTTGGGTGGACTAAGCAGAGGGGCCAATACCAAAGCTTTCTTCAAAGCGTCGAAACAATGTTGGGCTCACTTATCCTAGATAAACAGTGTGTCCTTCTTCAAAAGTCGCGCGAAAGCTTTGGTAAGACTGGCATAATTCACTATAAAATGTCGTAGAAAAGTAGCTCTCCCTCGGAGGCTCTGATGTTGAATTAGGTTACGCGGGGTAGGCAACTGAAGTATTGCCTCAACCTTAAGAGGATAGACTCTTATACCCTCTTGTGAAACTACGAACCCTAAAAGGAAACCCATTTTCACAACAAAGATGCATTTGTTGGGGTTCAAATGAATCTTGTAACACCAACATCTTTCGAAAATGAGGCAGAGGTGCTTGGGGTGGTCCACTCTCTTACGAGAATGGCCAGCAAGATCATCCAAGTAAGCCTCCACTATACGCTTGAGGTTATGAAACACATAGGCCATAGCATGCCAAAATGTAGCTCTGGCATTTTAAGGGCGAAGGGGATTTTCCAATATGAAAATGTACCCCAAGGACATATAAAAGCAGTTTTATGTTGATCCTCGGTATTTATCTGGATCTGATTATATCCGGAGAAACTGTCCATAAACAAAAAAGCTCGCTTCTCGCACATGCATCCAATATTTGATCTATTAATTGGGTGGGCAAGTTATCTTTCGGACATGCACGATTCAAATCTCTAAAGTTTGTACATACACGGATGTTTCCTTGCTTCTTATCCACAAGAACGAGATTTGACACCCATTCAGTAAGGGGAACCAGGTAGATGACACCAGCTTTAAGTAGTTTCTCCACCTTTGCATTAATCGCGGTTGTCGTCCTAAGATTCACAGCATGAATTCATTGCCGAATTGGCTTAGCATTAT
Source organism: Larix kaempferi (assembly GCA_027924585.1). Classification (NCBI taxonomy): domain Eukaryota; kingdom Viridiplantae; phylum Streptophyta; class Pinopsida; order Pinales; family Pinaceae; genus Larix; species Larix kaempferi. The sequence continues at coordinate 11,100,625 of BSBM01000150.1, forward strand.
AATATGTCTTAATATCGTGTTCGACAATGCTAGGGTCTATTCCTGGCATCTCCTCATATCGCCAGGAGAAAACATCCCGAAATTCCTTGAACAGTTCAGTGTATATGCGGATCTCATCGGGCAAACAATCACCACCGATATAAATGTTCTCTATCTTTCCAGGTGTGCAAGAGATGTTGATCGGTATGGTTGGGGAGATATTAGCCATATTCCCTTCTGTGTATATCCCATGTGAATCCAAAGGAGCCACAGGGTAACCAACCTTATCTGCAAGAGTCATCCTAAACTCTTCTTGCTCAAGAAGATCGATGTTAGGAAGAAAATAAGAGCGATGATGCAAGTCTTCCCAAGGCCTCTCCCTACCACACATGGCCTCAATGATGGCTTCATCCAAAGGAAAAGTACCATCAAGGAAATCATGCGAACAAGATGAGTTGGCTTCCCATGCTGGCATCATAATGGGATCTTCCTCCTCTGTCCATGAAGAGGATGGATCTAGCTCTGCAGTGGCCTCTTGAATTTCATGGTATGCAATCTCAGCTCAACTGTTGTGGCGTTCTCGTTTCTAGGATTATTTTGATTACCTCCATTATTCCCACCCTTATAGTTGTTTCTCCCCTTCTTCTTTCCACCAGGTTGTTAGTTACTTGATGGGTTCGCCTACTGTATAGAATGGACGTCGGACGATTGGGTAGGAGTGGACGAGGCATGAGCTTATCCGGGGGTAGACTGGCCAATAGACAAATTTTGTATTTGGTTTGTAACCAAGTCTACGGATCGAGTACTCATGGGTCCAACAATGCCATCAACATGTGGTCTAGGAACAGGCTTGGCTTTATGTTGTGAGCGCGATGCATCAGGAATAATATCTTACAGGATGCCTGGCTGAGCATAGAGTAAATCTAGCTACTGGGCTTTGAATATATCTTGTTCCTCAGTCGTAATTCCAAACACCAAAACATCCTTAGATATGTAGGGTAGAAAAGACTTGAGGAACCACTCCTACAGAAAGTCTGGAGGAATGTTGGCTTTCACTAGCCTCTTACGTCGACACCACTCCTGAATATGATCGAATATGTGCATGGCCTTGTTCTAGTGGAAGGTAGATAAAATCTCGGTGCTAGTATCGTAACAAACCGGCAACTGAAAGTAATCCAAGAAAACCAAAGCTATCTCATTAAATCCCCTGTAAGTGCCCCCAGAAAACTCGACATACCACTTCATGGCTACCCCCGTGAGGGTGCGTTGAAATAGTCTCAAATGAATAGAGTCGTAATTTAATGAATTCAAGGAGCACCAAAGGTGAAAAGTCATAACATGATCACCTGGATCCTCACCACTCTTCCCTTTGAACTTCAGAATGTTAGAAGGGAATTTGGTAGGGACTAGAGTCCAAGAAGGATCATGACACACCGGATCATTCGTAAGCTTCAAAATATCGGGAAGATTCAAACGAGCAAGAAACGGGAGCTGTGGCTATGAAGATGGATTAAAGGCTCCCAAAAGAGGCTGACCTTGTGGACCGTAGGAATGATATGAACCATGACCATGACCATAGGGATGATAACCGCCTCCACCCTGACCTGTGTAAGGGTACGAAGGTATATATGTGTTATAAGAACCATAATGGGGAGGGCTGTAATAAGGTTGATAACTGGTTGCATTATAAGAAGGATTGCCACCATACTGATGGCGCATATAAGTGCTAGCCGTAGCAGGAGCATTCGAGTAATGACTATAATTATAGGGTACGTTCCCACCCCCAATATTGGGAATGTGTCCACCCCCATTGTAGGGTATGTTCCCACCTCCAGTGTTGGGAATGTGCCCACCCCCAGTGTTGGGAATGTGCCCACCCCCAATGTTGGGAATGTGTCCACCCCTTGTTTTGGGAATGTGCCCACCCCCAGTTTTGGGAATGTGTCCACCCCCCGTGTTGGGAATGTGCTCACCCCCCGTGTTGGGAATGTGTCAACCCCCACTATTGGGAATGTGCCCACCCCTAGTGTTAGGAGGGATATGTTGGTTAGCAGATGTGGTCATAGTCATGGGTATATGCGTAGAAGCATGCGTGTTAGGTTGTGTGATGTGATCCATGTTATGTGAAGTGTTCCCACTAAAATGAGGGGCAATCCTGGGACGTGGTCCTCCTCCAATAGCTGTAGAAGCTGAAGGGATATGACTAGACGTAAAATGAAATGGAGCCAAAAAGGTTGCGCTGCCCCCGGAGGGAGAAGAAGAGGTTACGCTGCTCCCGGTGGGAGCAGTTCCCGCAGCTCCAAGGCTAGTGTTAGCTTGACTACCCGAAGAAGTGGACGTAACATTCGAATTAAAACTGAGCATACCAACTGAAAATGGATTAGCGATCGAAGGGTTTGTGTTGTCATTAAGATCCAGCATCCCATATCAGAATCCCTGAGTATGTGTACCATGAGATGGGTTTGGCTCTGGGGGTGGATACGGCCCAAAACTTGAAAACGTGATGTGCAGGGGCGAACCTTCCTCTCCAAGTTCCCTAGGAGTGGGAGGAGCCGTCTGTCCATCAACCTCGATCGATGGAGTCATGGGAATTCTTCCAGGTGTGTTAGATGCGAGAGTCATAACGTACTCATGAAATTTGTCAAAAATATCAAAAGTATCGGAGGGAATCCTGTGGTGTCTCTTATGAAAAGGACGTGCTACCTCATCAGTTGGTAAACCAACCAAATGACGAAACTGACGGAGAGGTTGATCTCACTCCACGATAACTCCAAATAATCAAAACGCCTCCTAACGGCCAACTATCGATCAAAGAGCACACACCTAAAGAAACTACAGCCAAATGCACACAAACAGCACTGGCTCAAGGGACCTCCTGACACTATAGCCTATATGTCTCTCCTAGGAGAGGCTTGAGACTCCCAAACTATAACCAGAGGTAATAGAATCAATTATAAGGGTTCCCAGACTTCACTGCGTGCATAGGGTCAAATCCCTATACAACAGGAAATTGTGTTGTCCAACCCCTATCTGACTCAGGACGATCGCAGAATAACCACAATGAATGCCATATGTGATACCTATGTAAAGTAACTAAAGTCACCACAATATAACCAATGCTCAAGCGGACAGTCACAGGTGAGATCCATTGTATGGGCAGGGTAGCTAAGCCCAAAACTCAAGAGGTATAGATCCCTCAAGAACCCCCGTACATGAACAAATTTTGGAAATATATCCCACGTTCAGCTAGTATTGGAGGAATATCTCCGCAACAAACTTCTCATGACCTCGTGCTTAACTCTAGTTTTAGTAGATCTTCCTGAGAACATTGGTGCATACCATGGGTTTCACCACTCCCTGGTCAGACACATAATGTTGGTTCAATAGTCTTGGATTGTTTACTCACAATGATCTATTCCAAGACTCTAAACCTAAGCTAGTTGGTGCACCGTATAAAAAGAAAATTGTTTCTAATCAATTTTAAGATTAAGTGTTGATTTTAATGGCTATAATTACTCAAAGGATATGGTCATGAAATTGATGATGTATAAGACTCAATGGTATGCACAATTGAAAACACTATACTCATCTAATCATTAAAAAACATGCCACTAATATGACAATCAATCCAACGATTCGAAATAAAATGCAATCTCTTTTCAAAATTTCAATGCACAAGCAAGTCCTAGATGAAATCACAAGCACTCATATGCAAAATGCAGTACATAAAGAAAATATTTTTGTATTTTCTCTTATAAATGGAAGGAAAATGAAAAACAATGTTTTTGTATTTTTTCAATATAATGAAATGAAAAAATGCAAGCAAAATCTAACTATTCAGTAAAGAAATGCGAAGTATATCCAGTAGACAACCCAGAAAATCCCAAACAGTAAGACTCAGCCAAGTTAATGAGCTATAAAACAAGAAATTGTGAAAAAATAAAAATCTCAAAAACAAAAAGAAAGAGGAGTTTCTGGTCACAAACAGAGCATGGAACAGTCAGGAAATAGGCCAAATAAAATTCAAGAAAACTCAGAACCAACCCAGCAACAACCCAAGGCCAAAAAATCAAACAATCCCAGACTTGTACGTGACTGTTCAAAGAACACTAGCGGGTAGATGCGGGCTACAGTTCACATAGGGGTGGGTAGACGCGTTCAAAACTAGGTTGATCCACGTACAGGGAAAGGAAAATGAAACCAAAAAGATTCAAACAGCCCAGAAAAAGCTATTTTTCTAATGTAAATCCCGATGGCCACTCAATGACACAGAAGCTCGACAAACAACAACTCAAAATAAGGACAAATGCCTAAAAATCCCCAAAATGGAGGTTCTTGTGAAGAACCTGCAATTAATTAATGCAAATACACGAGATATAAGAAATAATAGAACTCAGAATCACTTTTATATTGATCACGGGCCACTTTGAGGGGGCAACCACCTTTGAGGAAGCTCAATACAATTAACTTCACGGTGCCTTCATAGGCCTCAACACACACTTATATACTAAGTCTAAGCACCAATACCATGGGTCAATACTATGTGTCAATACAAACCATGGGCTAATACAAACCATGGGCTAAGTCTAGGTGCCAATACTATGAGTCAAAACCATGGGCAAATACAAACTATGGATCAACAAAACTATGGGCGACTTACAAAGCATATGCGCCAACAACAATAACACAACCTATGGATCAACAAATACTACGGGACGATTTACAAAGCATATGCGTCCAACAACAATATACTAACAAAGTAAAGACATGGGTTCCTAACATCCCCTCTCCCTTAGGAAAAGCTTTGTCCTCAAAGCTTTAGATGTCAAAATTGATGCAGAATCTGAAGGAGTGGGTCCCCTGTAGCATCCTCAGGTTGCATTCTGAGCCACTGGCGCCTTTGGAGTTTCAGGGAGGATTGCGTGGAAGGCTATAAACGAAGAAGAACCATATCAACGATGTGAAAAGTGCACTCAGAACGGTGTTGATTGCCGTGTTGTTTCAGTCGAATTCTTTCCATGTGAAAATTGTCCTGCAGAATGAGAAGAAACTGATCACGGTTTCGAAGAATTGAGTCAATTGCCTGAACTGGGGAGCTGCTGAAGGTGTATGGAAGAAGAACTAGTGGTGCCTGTCTAGAGACTGCTTCATATGGTGTCCTTTGAGATGTGGTAGTATACCACTGGAGCGCTTCTAGGAAATCCATAGAAATAGTTGTCCAAATCTGTGGAGGGATGGGCAAGGGTTCGAGTAGTCTCGAAAGGAGGGTCGTTTCACCCTTGTTGACCTAGAAAGTATCACAGTCAACCACCATCCGTTGAATTGTCCTTTGGAGTCCCTGCCAAAAGAAGTTACATTGTTCCTGGTCATACGTTTTAAGGAACCTAGAGTGCCCTACTGATGAAGAAGCATTGAGTTCATAGAAGAGATAGCCCCGTTGAACAGATTGCAACCAATTTGGAACAAGCAGAGAAATAGCTATAAGAGAAACTGGGTCATCAAATGTGTGAGGAGGAGCATCTTCCACCATATTGTCCTTACCCTTCGGGTAAGTGGTCGCATAGTCATAACCCATGAGTTGGATAACCCATTTCAGGTGTGTTGGGGGGGAGACCCATTGTTCCAGGAAAGTTTCCAGATTCTGGAGATCAGTCTTGATGCAGAAATAATTCCCCAATAGGGATGGCTGCCACTTCTGTACTGTATGCAAACTAGTCATCATTTCCTGCTAAGAGGTAGATGCGGCTAAATTCTTACCAGAAAGGTCTCTTGAAGGCAACAAGCTCATTTGTTCAGCAAAGACACCTACATATCTATCCAAGGAAGTAGTGGAGACTGTTGATGGGTGCTTTTGAATGGAATGGAGCTGAGCGATGACACCATGTGAATTCTTCTTAAGTATTTTTTCCAGGCAATGTGAACTGATGATGCAGAGAGACCCTGGTTGTAAGCCCATAAATTTGTGTTGTGCCCCATTGACTGAAAACTGCATCCAAAGTTCAGCAAAATCCCATAAGATGGGGCCAAGTGTGCGTAACCATTGAACGCCCAAAACCACCTCACATCCACCTAAGGACAAGGCAAACATGTGAGAGCGCAGGTTATAATCTTCCATAGAGATACGCACATTGTGACACTTCCCCTTGCAAAGTAAGGTGCCCCCATTGGCAACCATGACTTCAAAGTTGGAGCAAGGATGGACAAAACAATCATCCTGTTTGGCAATCCGAGGATCAATGAGTATGGTAAGAGGGAGCTTCTTGAAGTATCCCCTGACTCGCATTGTTTGTGGGGTGGTGACACCAGTTACAGCATGGAGAGAGATCTCGGGTGGGTCGTCCTGAGATGGGGTGTCAACAGGCGGGTGTTGAATGTCAACCTGATCATCTACTGTATCTGGAGCTTCTTCATCAAGTTCTGAGGCAGGCGGAGAATCCCCATCCAAGAGATAGACCTTTTGTTGAACACATCTATGTCCCCGCATGAATTTCTCATCACAATTATAACAAATCCCTTTTTCTCAGCGTGCCTGCATCTCTGTTTCAAACAAATGCTTGATAGGAGTTGGTTGAGGAGCAAGCGTGATGGGAGGTTGTTGGGAACCCATATTTTTGAAGAGAACAAAGGTGGGTTTGGAGCATTGTTGAGCTACAATATTGTCCTCTACCAACTTAGCCAACCTTAGGACTTCCATCATTGTGTTGGGACAGAAAATTTTGACCTCTGAGCGGATTTCATCCTTGAGACCACCGATAAAACAACTCCTGTAGAATTCATCAGACAATCCTTCTATGTGATTGGCCAGTTTCTCAAATTCCATCTGATACTCTCTCACTGTGCCCATTTGGTGAAGTTTAGTGAGTGCTCTTGTAAAATCATCAAAAGCACCAGGAACAAATCGTGACAAAAGGAGTTGGCAAAAATCTGTCCAGTTTGGCTCGGGATGAGCTTTAATGTACCAACGGTACCATTGAAGGGCTTCCTGTTCCAAATGAAAGGATGCAAGTGGAACTTTCTGGACATCAAAACTATTATGCAGACTGAAATATTGTTCTGCTCAGTATATCCATCCAGTCGGATCAGTACCATTGAAGCGAGAAAAATCAAGCTTCGGCCCACGAAAATTGCTGGAAGAAGAGAACCTGGTGGCTGCAAAAGATTCTAGCTGTCGGTTATTGCTCATGGTTGAATGTTGAAGATGGAGGCTGAGAAATTTTTCATCCAGATCTTGGAGTTTGGTTTGGATGGCTGCAAGTGCTTCCTCCATGGTTTTTGCTCCTGTGCGAGTGACAACCATAATCAGATTTTTTTTTTTTTGTTGGGGGGGGGGGGAATGGATAGAAAAACACAAGCACAACCTTATTTAATAAGGGGAAATTTGGATTTGGGAAAAAATCGGAAGGGTAATTGGGGTTTGACTAGGTTTTCGACACTTTCTGAGGGACAGGGAAGCAAAAAAATGGGGATTTCAGAAGTGGGAACTCTATGGTAAAATTTGAAGGAAATCGGGTGAAAATTGAAGAAGTTATGGCAAACCCTAAAAATAGACAAATGTGGGATTTCTGGTCTTGGGAAGAGGAATTTGGGATAGGGTCTTCAGGAATGAAATATGTAGAATGGGATTGCAGGGATGTCAGTGAAAGGGATCCGCAACAGATAGATCCGCAATGGCGTGGAAGAGATAAAAAACGACTTGATCTGAAATGATGGCTGGATCTGGAACGACTTTCAGAATAGATCTGAAATGGCTGGATCTAGAGCGGAAATGATCGGCAACAATTCAGTTGAAAATAGATATGGACCCCAGATATGTATGGATTCCTAACAGTTCATATGTTTCTCTCGGCCACCAATGCTGTCTAACGGCTTGCATATTGGGACAACACCCCTCACTCCACGGCTCAGGTAAAACTGATAACCACTTTGCCACAAATGACAGCTCTTGGTTTATCTCATGGGTGGGAACTAGTCAATCAGGTAGGGGTCATTGCCCTTTTCACTGGCAGGTCCTCTCAATGGGCTAGCTACTTTGGGGTTCCTGTGGTACTCCTCACAATGAGTTTTAGGGCTTATGCCCAAGTACTTCCCATAGTTAAGTGAATAGAGATTATTCCCAAATCTGAAGCTGCAACAGATGCAAAAAAAAATTTTGGCAGAAATTCTACCCAACGAGCCCAAGAAAATGCTCTGATACTAGATGCACAGAACCTACAATTAATTAATGCAAATACACGAGATATTAGAAATAATAGAACTCGGAATCACTTTTATATTGATCACGGGCCACTTTGAGGGGGCAACCTCCTTTGAGCAAGCTCAATACAATTAACTTCACAATGCCTTCATAGGCCTCAACACACACTTATGTACTAAGTCTAGGCGCCAATACCATGGGTCAATACTATGTGTCAATACAAACCATGGGATAATACAAACCATGGGCTAAGTCTAGGCACCAATACTATGATTCAAAACCATGGGCCAATACAAACTATGGATCAACAAAACTATGGGCGACTTACAAAGCATATGCGCAAACAACAATAACCCAAACTATGGATCAACAAATACTACGGGACAACTTACAAAGCATATGCGTCCAACAACAATATACTAACAAAGTAAAGACATGGGTTCCTAACAGTTCTCCCCAGCGGAGTTGCCATTTCTGTTACGGAGAAAACTTCCTATGGCTCGAGGTAGACCACAACAAACAGCTGACTACCAGAAAATAACTGAATTCCCAATGTAATGTTATTATAATGAAAATGCTAAGATATGGAGGATAAAACCAGCCTTCAACCGGATGTTCGAAGTAGATCCCCATTGAGCTTTCAATTTCTACACTCGAACCTGTAGATTAGTCTCAACACCGAATACAAGCAAGTGCATATAATATGTGAAAGATGTTAGCATAATCAATAACATGACCCATGATATCATAAGAAAATGTAACCGAACGTAATTTAACAACATTCGCAGCATCAATTGGATGAGAAAATGAGTGTTTCCATTAATTAATAACAAGAAGTACATGATACGACCTCTTGTCGGCAACCAATCTAAACCAAGAACTGGGTCTCTCCACTTGTGCCTCCACCACTTCAATCCCCCATGCAATGGAAAACTCAAACTATGAAAGGATTTTGGTAGGTGAACTTAAGGAGTTCACAACAACAAGGATCAATGAGTGTCGACTCAAATCACGAAAAAAATCTACTAGAATTATCTTGCTCTCTCTTTCTCTTCTCTTCCATACACCATAAGAGCTCAATATATAGCCTTCCAAAGGGAAGCGAAAGGTCGAATCGAGTCGCTTTGGGGTATATGGAAGGCCAAAGGTCACCCTAAGACTGCTTTTGGGGAGTAAAAGTAATTTTCTATTAGTTTTTACCATTTAACTTGGTGTATGCTAGGCATAGTGGAACAGCTAACATACAAGAACAAAAATAGGGAAAAGTGTGTTCTTGGAGGATAAAATTTGGATATGAGTCAATAGAATGGATCCTAAAGGCCAATCAATGCTGATGCTCACAAGGTAATATGACGATGTCACATCAGGTTCGACTTCAACACCTTTATTCACTTGATGGGACTTGCACCAAAGATTATTTATGTAGAAGACCCCAGACGTTAGTAGCATTCAGTATGATGTTCATGATTGTGACTGTACTTATGAGATCTCATTTCTCATACATCAGCAATTTGTACCTCCAGTATTGCACCAGTTGTTTCCTTTTCAATAGGAGACCATATCTTACTGTATGGATCATGGCTATCATCATTCATGACATGTATTCACTATGTACTTCCTATCATGGCCATTGTATCAGATTGTTGTATTGTATCGACATGTATCATAGATATTATTGAATTATGATGAGGGGGATACTCTTTCCATTTGTGTCTCCATCACTCCATTTTTTAGATTTATAATGTATTTAGGCCATTGTATCATCTTCTCTGACCTCACACATTAGGGGGCATCTGTTACAGCATAATTTTCCACCCTGTGAGCATCAACATTGATTGGCCTTCAGGACCCATTCTATTGACTCAGATCCACATTTTATCATCCATGAAAACACTTTTCCCTAGGTTTGTTCTTGTACACTAGTTGTTCCACTATAGCCAGCGTACATGCAGGTTGTTCCACTATAGCCAACGTACACCAAGTTAAATGGTAAAAACCATTAGAAAATTACTTTTTACTCCCAAAAAGCGGTCTTAGGGTGACCTTTGGCCCTCCATATACCCCAAAACGACTCGATTTGACCTTTCATTTACCTTTGGAAGGCTATATATTAAGCTCTTATGGTGTATGGAAGGGAGGAGAAAGAGAGAGCAAGATAACTCTAGTGGATTTTTTCCATGACTTGAGTCGACGCTCATTGATCCTTATTGTTGTGAACTCCTTATGTTCACCTATCAAACTCCTCTCATAGTTTGAGTTTTCCATTGCATGGTGGATTGAAGTGGTGGAGGCACAAGTGGAGAGACCCAATTCTTGGTTCAGATTGGTTGCCGGCAAGAGGTCGTGTCATGTACTTCTTCTTATTAATTAATGGAAATACTCATTTTCTTGTCCAATTGATGTTGTGAATGTTGTTAAATTACATTGGGTTACATTTGCTTATGATATCATGGATCATGTTATTGATTATGCTAATATCTTTCACATATTATATGCACTTGCTTATATTTGGTGTTAAGACTAATCTACAGGCTCAAGTGTAGAGATTGAAAGCTCAACAGGGATCTACTTCGAACATCCGGTTGAAGGTTGGTTTTATTCTCCATATCTTAGCATTTTCATTATAATAACATTGCATTGGGAATTGAGTTATTTTATGGTATTAAATTGCCTATTGTGGTCTATCCCGAGCCATAGGAAGTTTTCTCCGTAACAAAATATCAGAAGTGGAGTGATGGAGACACAAATGGAAAGAGTAGCCCACTCGTCATAATACAATAATATCTATAATACATGTCAGTACAATACAACAATCTAATACAATGGCCATGATAGGTAGTACATAGTGAATACATGTCATGGGAGATCATAGCCATGATCCATACAGTAAGATATGGTCTCCTATTGAAAAGGAAACAACTGGTGCAATACTAGAGGTACAAACTGCTGATGTATGAGAAATGAGATCTCACAAGTACAGTCACGATCAGGAGTAGCAAACTGAATGCTACTAACGTCTGGGATATTCTACACAAATCATCTTCAGTGCAAGTCCCATCAAGTGAATAAAGGTGTTGAATTCGAACCTAATGTGACATTGTCTGATTAGCAGTCAATGATGTATACCATTAAAAGGCACGAGATAACCCACCAATAATGAAAATGGGAATCAAGGAACAGAGTACAATCATCAAAGTGTGAATAGATGTGTTCAGGTCGAACACTAAGATAAGTCCATCGATCAAGGGACATTGATGTATTCCCAAAACTGTCGATGGTGAGAGAACCTGCCATTAATGACTGCAAGCATCAAGGTACTCAACTGACTCTAAGTCTCAATTCCAGAATAAATGAGTTGAACTCGACGGAACGAAACTCGCTGGAAGGAAGGCATTAAGGCATCCCCCATCAACTAGCACTAGTTAATAGCTACGTTGAAAGATTTGGAAGAACTCAGATGAGCAGGCTGACTCAATAAGGATGGCCGACATGCAATAGTCAAGAGATATGAGGATTGGCTGACTCTGGTTTTAGGACTTCCTTTGAACAAGAGCATGAGCATATAAATAGACTCGGGCAGCATGGACTTGAGATAACAACGGCACTTTGCAACACAGGAGGCATCGACAAAGAGGGCTCTATAATGACTGGAAGCTTAACCAGCCGGTGGAGTAAAATCTGAGAAACGAGTATAGCTCCTAAGGTCCAACTATAGTCTCGACTCATAATGGATGGAATTAAATGAATGCTCTGTTCAAAGGCGACCAACAACTGCCAAAAAGAAGTAACGATTCTCCCGTTCGGATTTTTGTAATATTTGATTTTCTTGGTCTTTTTCATATTTGGAAAAGCTTGAAAAAGATCAAATTTGCTTATAGTACAACAGGTGAGGGAACGAGTGTCAAATGGCAAGCAAACTAGTCCCAAGCAGTGGAACATACCTATGAGTAATGCAAGGAATCATGTGCAAGATGTGGACACTCGGGGGGGTGTTCCCTCAGGTTTAAAGGGTCGTCAAATTGTGAAAGGAAAATGAAAATTTCTGCTTGGATCGACAGGGAAAGTGCTCAGGCATGTGGCTAACAATTGAGTAAGCGGTAGTCAGCACAAGGCTCAAGCGGCAAGGAGGATGATGCAATGCAGTCACAACTTGATATACAACGGAGGAGTCCTTATAGGAGATGGCCAGCATAAGACAAAGTAGAGTATGAGTCTTTATCACAAAGTCATGGAGTAACTAGAAAGGACTCCTGACCGTACAAAAAGATGGCGGCATGGGTGCCAAAAATGCATAGAAAGGTTCTATCTAGGGCACCCATGTTCGGACAAGCCCTACCGCAAAATAACGACACTTCTATAACAATGTGAAAGCTCTGTGTCAGTTAAGAAGCGGGGTTGCACCTTGGGTTAATGATGAAATGGTCAAAGTTCAAATGCATAATGTAGGTCAAAATGATATCTAACCTATATGATGGGTGTAAATATACCTACCGTAGGCGCGAAACGGTCAAAAAATAAACTCTTGTCGAAAAAATCTGTTCAAAATGGTACTCCAGGACGACATATTCATCCAAAACAACTTCAAACGGCAAAAACTATATGAAAGTGGCTTTTAAAAACTATAAATAGTAATAAAAAATTACAATTACTATTCCATTTTCACATTTTACCCAAATTGGAGTTTTTGGTTAGTTTTCACCTCGAAATTCAATTGTTGATTCCGGAAGCTGTGGGCGTCCATTTCACGAACCGCCTGGAGTAGGTTAGTCATCTCATCCCTCTCTTTCATTTGATAGCTTTTATTTCAGTTTTTAGTGGTCCATTATTTTTATTAGGCCAGTCCTACTTCTCCACAGCGTTGTACATAGGCTATAGCTCTGCGGGTCGCGGGTAGGGCCTACTAGACACGGTCAATGCTTGCGTTGACCATGGGTAGATTCCCCTGTCTACTTAGTTTCCCGTGGGTACTGCCATGAAGATGGTTTTCTAAATGCAAAAAGCTAAAAAAACTTTTGGTTTTCCTCCAGGATGGTTCTAGAGTGGAGGGAAAGAGAACATGATTTTGTGGATGAGACTGTCCGCAATGATTTTCCCGCACGGCAAGCATTACAAGCGTGTGGCCTTTACAAATTCTGGAGCTTCGAGGGTTTAAGGGCCCAAAACCAACTGCCCCGTTGATTGATTGAATACTAGGATGTAGATTCATAGAACTTCAACTTGGATGGTCAAACACTCTCACTAGAGTTGGATGACATATATTTTATCACAAGGTTGTCCCGTCGAGGGGAGGTGGCTAGTCTCCGATCTCGCACTGTTGGTGGTGGTGTTATAGGTCAAATCTGCACTTCTCCATCTGTGATCACATTTAACTGTTGATCACACAAAAGAACAACTTGGATTGAAGAGAAAGATTGCCCTAGATGATGTATGGACTATACTTACCCCTCAGGAACTGCCAAAACACTGTTTTTACCTACATTTTGGCATGAACGCTACCCTACAGGCATAAGAGTAGCATGCACCTTCTAGTGTACTCTACTTTTCCTTCAATAGACTAGCGTACACCTGATAGTATACTCTACTTTGTCTTCAGTAGACTAGCATACACCTCAAAAAACCTTGCAAACGCTGGTTGTAAAGCATGAAAGTTGCATATTGTGTGCTACTCTATTTGAGGAAACTCACGTACATCTTAAAATGTAGTAAAAAATATATTAATTTGACGAATTGGGATTAGCTGAAGTTGATTTGCAACTTCCCCAACCTCCCAATCAAACTACCTCTTGATCCAAACTGCCTACCTTGTCCCATAAATACAAGGGGGATGCATGAGAGAGAAAACTAGTTAGACTCAATTAGAGAACTAGGAGGAGAAACTATGCATTAAGGGTTGTTATACAAGAGGAATTCCAAAGTTAGTGTGAAGAGAAAGAGCCCAGAATCCTGTTGCACAAGCACTCTGAATGATCAGGTATAATTGTACTGGTTATTTGCTTTTGATAATAAAGGTTGAAATACCCTTCCTGTCCCAATCAAATGTCTAATGGTTGCATATTTGTTTGGATCAAATGCTTGATTGTATTTGATGTCTAAATTGCATTTCAATTTCATCATTGTTATATCAGTCAAGATACGCTAAGGAAGGTATATTTTGTATTATAGGTTCATCAAGCGGAAGATAAAGTGAAGGATCGATTGAAGGAGCAAGCGAAAGCTAGGATCGAATGTCGTTAATAAGGTATGCCTTCCAGAATCTTGATCTCTTTCCTTTTGTAGAATCCTATGTGATATGATCAATGTATTTACCTGTCACCCCATAAGTTGGTAGTGTCCCTTTCCTCGCTATAAGGTAGAAATTCTGAACAACAGATTGGAAACTCCACTGAGGAACCGGTTGTTTTCTTCTCTAGGAGACCTAGTTAATTTTCCTTCCAGTACTTTTTGGTCTTTTTGATCCTTTGGGAGGCCCTATAGGCCACTTTTACCTGTTGTTTCTTGCTTGATTCATCTCAGTTTGAAATTTCAAAACCTGTTTCAGACCTTTCCTGACATGAACGCTGGTCTACCATACATACAATAGCATACAATAGATGAAAACTGTTGCTTTCCCTACTGCACAGTAGGGTACATCTCCTAGTATGCGCATGTTTATACAGTGCACAGTAGAGTATTTTTCCGTAAGTCTCTGTTTACTTTTGGGATTTGATTTTCACTTGTTTGGTTTGATTTCCAACCTCTTGCTTTTCCTTCTTAACTGCTCCTTGAGGTATTTATGCCCTTATTGAGTCTCGTTTTCCTAAGTCCCTTAGGTCATATTTTTCTTACTTGAGTACTTTTGAGGTGTCTTGCTTGTTTGTGACTCTTTTTGAAGACCGTGCATTGTTCCTTGTTGGACATAGTTGCATGTTCGTACCCTGGTTGCTTGTTGCAGGTATACAAACCTTTGTTTACAACATTTGTTGTTTATGGCAACACTAGTACACTTTGATGGTGTCTTGTCCTTTGATTTAGGGTTTGACCCCAAGTTGGAGTCCTTAGGGTGTTTTCAAAAGTTTTTTGAGTCCAGACACTTCCTGATTGCTTTGTCATTTTCAATTCAAGTAAGTTGAAGTCTTTCAGTTTGCTTCCATTCGAGTCTTTGTGATTGTAAGGTTATCTTTGGTTCACTTTCCTACCTTTTGCTTGGCTTAGTGCTTTCTTAGGGTTTTTGGTGCTTTGGAGCAACCTTGGAGGTTTGCCTTTCCATTACAAGCATCTTTTATCCATGTTTTCTTTTCACTTTGTTTCCAAGCCCAAAGCTTTTTCCTTTGAAAAACTTTGTAGGATGAGTCTTTGTCAAGTAATCGATTTGATTGTTGTGAGCTTTAGAGTTTTTTTTCCTTACTTGCATTTCTCTTTTAGGTCTTACTTAATTCCATTTTCAAATTCTTTTTCTTTTACGTATATCAGAAAAAGCAAAAAAATGAGTTTGGTAGTTTAAAGTCGTAAGGCTTATGATCACTTCGAATTAGCGTAGTTTACTTTGTTTTGAATTTGAAAAGAAAATAAAAAGAGACTTGTTTTAGGTTTGCTTAGATTTCATTTTGGAAAGAGCACAAACGAAAAATAAAAAGAGTCTTTTGTTGCTTTGAAAGTTATTTCTTTTGCACTTTACTTTCTCAAACCATTCCACACAATGCACTACCCCGTGGAGTAAAAAGTAGCCTTAAAAAGAATAATTAATAAAATTTATTAGCAACTTTTATTTTTAGAGATGTCATTACACCAACTAGCTTAGGCTAGGGTTTAGGATTAGAACACACTTTAACTATCCAAAACCATTTTCATTACTCAATAATCGTAGTGAGACTGTTTTTAGGTAAACCCATTCACATCAAAGTTGTTCTGGAAGCTCCACTGAAACCGGAGTTAAGCACGAGGTCTTGCAAAGGTGAAATAGTGAGGATACCCCTTCACTTTTCATTCAGAGCATACACCAAGGCTGGTTCGTGTACAGGGATCCTTTTGGATTTCGGGCTTAGCTACCATGCCCATGCATTCTAGTCAGACCTAGGACTGTCCCCAGAGCTTCTTTTGTGTTAATGGTAGCCTTAGTATCTTGAATTTAGGGCTTCTTACATAGGTGGCAGTGAAAGGCTATTTTCATTGTACCTAGGACAGATACGGAAGGTAACTCTTTTCAGTAATCCTGGGAAGGTGGTTTGGTGATTCAAACGCTTGCACCCAGAGGACTTGAACTGGACGCCGTATAACTATTCTTTGATGCTCTACTAGCTTGTTTGGGCCCTGATCATCCCAGACTTTCTATTGAGAGTTTCACCATCCTTGTTTTCCTGGTTTTGGATACTTAGGATTTTGTAGTGGTGTGCTCTTTGTGCCTCTCGCCCTTAGTTGGCCTTAGATATTTATGGCCCATTGAATCGAAAATTATGGATAACATACTAGTGAGCACCAATCAAGGGACCCCTGTTCAAGGGGCTCCTTGTGCTTTTCCATTCATTGGGAACATTGGTACTCCCTTAATGGCTACCTTGAATCTTCCGGGATTCACTATAGGGCTACCGATTTGGTTTTTTTTCACTTTGAATGCCTTGCATCCTCTTGATGCTTCTCAAGTAAGCACCTCATATCAACAACATCATAAACCTATTCCCACTTCGCCGGTAACATCTTCTCCTCCTCCTACCTCATGTGGTGAAAGTAGTAATACTAGTAACCAACAGTCTAAAAGGAATAGACGGAGGAATAATAGTAAGAAGATGCCAAAGCAAGGGGGCAGCCACCCAGCCTCTAGAGGTCATGTTGGGGGCACTTACCCAGCCTCTGGAGGTCATGCTGGGAAAAAAATTTCAGTCACTGCAAATCATACTGAAAGCATGTCTTCAACCACTGTTTCTCATGTTGAGGATACGTCATTGATCACTGCTGGTCATATTAATGACAAGTCACAAGTTCCTGTGAGTCATACTGGAGACACTGAATCGGCCACTGCAAGTCATGCTGAGAACGTTGACATTGTCGACAAACCTAATAAACAAAAGATTAAGTTCCCTTGTAAGTTTTGCGAGGGAGACCATCTTACTCACCGATGCCCTGCTATTCCAGAGGTGCAAAGAGTGTGGTCCATAGTTCAAAAGTATTCTGCTTCTGAGAACCCAACCAATGCAAGTCACGTTGGGGGCAAGTTGTCATCTAATGCCAGTCATGCTAAGAGTATTGTTGTTGTTATGGAGTCTAAGCTTATACGACACAAGCCAAAGTTCCCTTGTAAACTTTGTGAGGGAGACCATCTTACTCACCAATGCCCTGTTATTCCAGAGGTACGGAGAGTGTGGTCCATGTTTGAAGGATCCTCTGCTCCTGAAATGTCTATAGATTCCCAACATCCTGATCAACCTTTGGTTGATGAAGTGGTTGAACCAATGCAATCTTTGGTCAACCCCACTCTTCCTTGGGAGAGTGAAGCGATCGAATCGATGCAATTTTCGACCTATCCCATTAGTCCTTCTGAGACTGATGCGCCTGTCCCTGAAGTCTTTTGCATTACCAATTCAGATGTCTCTGAAAATGGGGGCACTGCATCTATGCCAAGTAAACCCCTACCAAGCTCTGGGATCATTTACTTTGATTGGAATAGTCTAACTGGGCCTCGCCTTCCTTCTTCTTCACCTTTCCAGATAAAGGTTGATATCAGCAACCATGTGGTTCACCAATATATTGTAGATGAAGGAGCCTTTGTTAGTATATTATCCCCTTATGCTTAGAGAGACTTAGGTTTCCCTAACCTTGTTACAGCTGTTAATTGGTCGTTGACTTTCGATAAAAGACCTAGTGAACCGTTGGGATTCCTCCCTCAGGTACCTGTTACTTTGAGTGGAAAAACAGTCTTAGTTGATTTTATGGTTTTAAAGGACCCTATGGACTTTGATATGATCCTAGGGCGTGATTACGTATATACTATGTAGGCTGTGGTGTCTATGCTTTTTCATGTGATGCATTTTCCTCACAACGAAAGCATTGTCACCACCGATCAACTTACATTTGTCGATCCCTCTTATTACCCAACTATAGACCAGGTATGTCCCCCGTCAGTAGGCACTACTATGTCACAATCAAATTATGTGGCATATTGTTCCTTGAATCCAATTGCTACTGAGAATAAGCCTCTTAATTCATGTTTACCTTCTCAGGACTGGGTCCCGACAATTGACTAGGTGAAGACTCCATTTGAATGTTTAGATATGCGTTCCATCTGGGATAATATACTTCCCTCTGATGAAGTTTTCCTAGAGTCTATAATGCATTCTGCCATACATTTGGACATTGATCCACCGATGAGCATTCTTCTACCTTTTCTTTGAGGTCGTTAAAAAAAATAAGGAAGTTACGAGCATGCTTCCACCTTTTCTTCGAGCTCGTTAAAAACAGTATGGAAATTACGAGCATTCTTTCACCTTTTCTTCAAGCTCGTTAAAAACAGTAAGGAAGCTATGAGCATTATTCCATCTCTCCTTTGAGCTCATTAAAAACAGTAAGGAGGTCACGAGTTTACTTTTTTGGGCTCGTTAAAATTTTACGAAAAAGATTCACGAGGTTACTTTTTCGGGCTCGTTAAAAATTTACGAAAAATATTTTTATAGAGTTCTTTCACACTCTTGTTAGACTCTTTAAATATGACAAGATTGCCGAGTATAGTTTTCATTTTAGACTCGTTAAAGGATTTGAAGAGACATCTTCTTAAGTATAAGTTTAACCATTTTCCGAACTTTTGCAGATTACTTACGAAAAAGGAATACTTTGGTCATCCATGGCTAGAAGAGTTCTTCTTCCTTTGTTTTACATTTTTTCAGGGGAGGAGATTAAATTTACGAAAAAATGACCTTTTGGAGCCTTCTTTAGGGTTTTCAGGCTTTTGAAACATGAAAACACCAGCAAGCACTCACCTACTTGGGCTCGATGCAAAATCCACGAGATGGTAAATAGAGGATTGTTTAAGTTTTTCAGACTCTATAAACAAGAAAACACTAGCGAGCATTAACCTACTTGGGATCGATATTAAAATCCACGAGTAGGTGTATGGAGTTATTGTTTAAGTTTTTCAGACTCCTTAAAATTGAAAACACCGACGATCAAGAACAGATCTCAGCTCAATATTAAAATCCAGAGATCAGTATGATAGAGTATTCTTCTATCTCTTCTTCGAACTCTGTAAACAATGAAGAAGGTCTTGAGTCTTCCTCCCATGGGCTCATTAAATTTTTTACATGGTTGGACCTATTGAGTTTTCTTTTTTTATTGGACTCATTCAAACAACAAGAAGGATATTCTTTTATTTAAAAAGAATAAGGGATAAGAAGGGTATATCACATCTTTCAGTTTCAAAGGCAGTTCAGGCAGTCCTATCCTTGAACACAACACCTACTTGAGTCCATCATTTTAGTTGGGTTTAGTTTTTGACCTTAGGGTGAACCTAATCTCCAAGTTGTTTACTCCCCCAGTTGGTTATTCTTCCAACCATATGGAGGGTCTGTTAATGTCTCCTACATTGCAGGCTTATATCACTTTCCCGTCATGTCGAATACTACCTGGGTCACTTTGTGTCATGCTCACTATTCAAGGATACAACCCATGTCAGCCATTCTACAGTTTATCTTGACCTCATGTGTCGACCATCCTAGTGTCAGTCTTGTTACTTGTACTATTCCACATCAGCTCATACCTTTGAGTGTTCCTTGTGTTGGATGATGGAGAATGCATTAAGGCCTCTCTTCCAGTGGACTTATTCCCATCGACATCAACTCATTTTGCTCTAGGAATGAAGTTTAGAGTTTTGGTTAGTACCTTGGGGATTGCAGTCACCAGTGGCAGTTTCCCTCGCTGTTGAATAATGAGAATACATCAATGTCTCTTATTCGACAGGTTCCTCAGGTGTTCAACTTCAAGTCCACTTATTCACACTTGTTGGATCGTAATAGGTACCTTGGGCCCCATTATCATTATTGATGGAAGCCCTCGCGTTTGTTAACGGTATACATCAATGATTGGTAATCAAACGATACCCCCCGTGTTTGACTTCAGCTCATTTATTCACATGGTTAGGGTTTGTACCTTGGGTTGTTTTGGATGAAGACCTTGGGATTTTGATAACATTACCTCATTATGTTATCACCCAAGCTACGCAAGACTGAGCCTCACTCATTTTGGCTCTCCATGAGACATAGATCCAGTTTGTTGTTATGGCTATGATCTCTCATTCTGACATGGATCCACACTTGTATTTCAGTGGCCATGCTATATATACATCTCCTAGTTATGTATCAAAGATCATGTTGTATCATGCTACACATCTATATGATGTCAAGATTTTAATTACTTGCTGACCTTGATCGTTATTTCAAGTACTTTTGTGACTTGGTTTTGTGGTTTCTTGCTCCTCCTCTGACTTGGAATTATAATGTATTTCGGCCATCGTTTCCCTCTGACCTCACACATTAGGGGGCATCTATTATAGGTCAAATTTGCACTTATCCATCCATGATCACATTTAGCTGTTGATCACACAAAAGGACAACTTGGATTGAAGAGCAAGATTTCCCTAGATGATGTATGGACTAGACTTACCCCTCAGCAGCTGACAAAACACTGTTTTTACCTACATTTTGGCATGAACGCTACCCTACAGGCATAAGAGTAGCATACACCTTCTAGTGTACTCTACTTTTCCTTCAGTAGACTAGCGTACACCTGCTAGTATACTCTACTTTGTCTTCAGTAGACTAATGAACACCTCAAAAAACCTTGCAAATGCTGGTTGTAAAGCATGAATGTTGCATATTGTGCACTACTCTATTTGAGGAAACTCACGTACACCTTAAAATCTAATCAAAAAATATTAATTTGACGAATTGAGATTAGTTGAAGTTGGTTTGCATCTTCCCCAACCTCCCAATCAAACTACCTCTCGATCCAAACTGCCTACCTTGTCCCATAAATACAAGGGGGATGCATGAGAGAGAAACTAGTTAGACTCAATTAGAGAACTAGGAGGAGAAACTATGCATTAAGGGTTGTTATGCTGGAGGAATTCCAAAGCTATTGTGAAGAGAAAGAACCCAGAATCCAGTTGCACAAGCACTTTGAATGATCATGTATAATTGTACTGGTTATTTGCTTTTGACAATAAAGGTTGAAATACCCTTCCTGTCCCAATCAAATGTCTAATGGATTGCATATTTGTTTGGATTAAATACTTGATTTTATTTGATGTCTAAATTGTATTTCAATTTCATCATTGTTATATCAGTCAAGATATGCTGAGGAAGGTATCTTTTGTATTACAAGTTCATCAAGCGAAAGATCAAGTGAAGGATCGATTGAAGGAGCAAGCGAAAGCTAGGATCAAACGTCGATAATAAGGTATGCCTTCAAGAATCTTGATCTCTTTCCTTTTGTAGAATCCTATGTGATATGATCAATGTATTTACATGTCATCCTAGAAGTTGGTAGTGTCCCTCTCCTCGCTATAAGGTAGAAATCCTGAACAACAGGTGGTATCACCATTCCCAACTATATAGACCGGTACTGTCTTCTCGGTACCCAAAAGGAGGGGAGTCAGGTACCCATTGGGGCCATTGTGAGCTTGAGCATGAAGATCATAGTGCTCACCCTCGTGAGGAGCACAGGTTCTGCAGCTTTACATTAGGATTCAAGGCCAGTGATGTTCTATGCCGTAGAGTGCATGAGGCCTATAGTATATGATTGGTGCACAACATTACTGGTGTCCATGAAGACCCAGTTAACAAATTGCAAGCGTGGGCAAGCAAAGAACTTCGAGTATGGAAATATACTATACAGCTTCTTTGAGAGAGAGTTCTGGGGCTTAGTCTGAGGGTTGAAGTCCCTCCGCATAATCTTCGTGACCCAGCCCTGACCCGGTGAGCAGAGGTACTGACACAACAGGGTGGCCGCCGACAGGCATCACCATATTCAGATGAGTTCTTCCACTGGTGGTCTCGAAAGGTCATCTCCATTGTCGACTACCCATATGCAGGGATGGACTTCTGTGGCGATATTGGCCCGATTTTATGACCGATGCCAACGAATGAGAGCTAGCCTACACACGTCACTTATAGTAGCTTCCGATGTGTTTAAAATAGCTAACTTTCACAGGAATAAAGGCCCTGCTACCTGTGTGATGTGCTCTTCAAAATGAAAAGTCTCTCTAAGGTGTGTGAATGTGAAAATTACCTAACTAACCTACTAACAAATCAAAGAGTTTTGGATTAATGCCTAACTAATCCTAAAGACTGTTTTTTTAAACTAAATGCAGAATAAAATAATAACAGCTCCTAATTTCTGCTCTATGATAATCTAATAACTATTTCCTATCCCGGCCAGGAGCATGAGAATTATTATGATTTCAAGTATGAAACAAGAAGACAGTTAACACTTTAATAAAGTAGAAAAGTCCCCAACATTAAAATGAACTGTTATCTTTCTGCATGAGATAAAGATCCACAACATAATGATTATAATATAAATTCAGACAAAAAAAACAATCATATCAATCTACCATGTAATTTTGGAAACATGAAAACAGATAACTATTACTCAGTTTATATATAGGACACAACATGCATACAAACCAACAGTAATAGAATATTGATTTAGATAAAACCAAAAATAACTAGAACAATCTGTCACTCCAACTTTGAGGTAAATCACTCAGATTCTAAAAATAAACATGTTAATCCGAATTCATTATACGATGACTTAACATACAACATGAATAATAAACTTGATCAGAGTCTCAGCTTTCTACAATAAGTCTAGTCTTCAAAAAAGTTCATAAAAAACTCAAATTTAAGCAGAAAATAACATCATTGCATACTGTTTTGATATCGTCTTCCTCTATTATCCAGAATTCAAACCAATAGGAGAAAATAATAAAGCTTATGGGAAAAAGTTCCCTTCAACCTTTACAGAGCCTCCTCCATGACAGTATCTCCTCCACTCTGCAAACAGAAATTTTACAAAATAGAAACAAAATAATGAAAACAAGGTTTCACTTATTCTGACAAGACCCCCCTCCCTTTCTCGAAAAATTTCTATCATTTATATACACAATTCGAAGCTCTCTCCATCCTCAGACCTCTGGAGTACTAACAAATTGTTCAATGATTCTTGAGATCCGCTCCACCTTCAGCGCACTCAGTTATTAGAAAACTGCCAGATTTCCTTTTCTTGCGAGTTGGTAATATTACTGCTCCTCACTTTAAGCGCTCTGGTAATTTCATCTACCTGTCATCAAACCTGCATGAAAAGAATAATAAATCCCGAAGAATTGTGTGGATCAGGAAAATGATAACAACAAAAAAATAAAAATGAATGAGGGATAAATTAACAATCGAATGAAAAATCTTCCCTTTTAGTTTTATCGATTCACCACACATTCTCCCGATGTAATAGGTAAACTCATTTCCTGGCACCTTGATCTATTTCTTACAAATAACTTCCAAAACCTCTTTCACCGATATTTGGTGTTATGGCGAAAGATGAAGGGTTTTGTTGGCTTCGGTCCAGTGGCTTCTTCATGATAACCTGACAGGTAAGCGCCACATCCTTAGCTGGAAATCGAACTCATCTTTTTCGTTAGTTTGGATAAGCGTGCCGTCCTCCAAAATTTGACCGATCCAAAGTAATTTCTGTAATCCTGAATCCCAGGTATTTCTGAGTTTATAGTTATGCAGGTTACTATCTATCCTCATCTTTTACCGAGATCAAATCTTATTAACACCTGCATACAAAAATAAAAGAAAATATATCATAAGAAAGAAATGAATTCATTGAGAAAAGAAAAATAGAATGGAAGCTTTTATCGGAAAAATCAGTGCAAAGGAAAATAAAAAGGTTTTCCATTTCATCAATCTAATCTCTAGATATGATTCCTGTTGAAGTCTGAGTGTATCAATAATTCTTCATTGCGCTTGATTTAACTGCTTCGGTAAACCATCGATTTCTGCGCTCTGTTTTACATAAATTACCATCCATCTTATTTCCCAATTAACGCCTCTTTTACTGTTCAACAACATCTCCACCACATGTGGATCTTTATTAACACCTCAGTAACTTCACACAACAAATTTACTCGAGATTTGATGCGGTTTAGAGGGACGATGAGATTTGATGTGGTTTAGAGGGACGATTATATCTCCAAGATTTCTGGCAAATTGGTGAGATCTTATCTACCGTTCTATCCATATTTCTCCTTAATTTATTGGCGGACTGTTCATTCTGGTAGTCTTCACTCCACGTAATAAGACCTCGTGGAGAGCCACGATGCTAATTAGCTCGACTTCTCCGTGAACAATTATGAGCGATCCTCTTTCCATAAATACATTTTGGGTTTGGGGGCCGCCGTTATGGCCGGGTGGCTGGGGCGGTTGGCTGTGGCCGTCCCCACCCAGGATTGATCCCGAGCAGTGTTGGAATTTCATTTTATCTTTGCCCTTCACACAAATTTTTTTTGACGTCTTGAACTTTTATCTTACCGTCGTATAACGTTTTGTTAAAAAAGTTACTCTTCATAGAATTCTTTCATTAATAAAAAATTATTAAAAAATCTAACTATTAATAATTTATTGTATTTTTTATCATATACTTTGAAAAAAAAAATTTAACGAAGTTACTTTTCCTATCAAAAATGACAAAAACTACTAAAAGTGACACCCACAAACATTATGCAATATAACAAATTTTAAAGCATGCAATATACCACCAAAAATGACACAGACTACTAAAAGTGGCACCCACAAACATTATGCAATATACCAAATTTTAAAGCATGCAA
Organism: Larix kaempferi; assembly: GCA_027924585.1. Classification (NCBI taxonomy): domain Eukaryota; kingdom Viridiplantae; phylum Streptophyta; class Pinopsida; order Pinales; family Pinaceae; genus Larix; species Larix kaempferi. The sequence goes on from BSBM01000150.1 coordinate 11,125,647, forward strand.
TATACAAAAGTTTATAGTGTGCAACATACCAAACACTAAATTTCATAGGCTATGTTGAGTATAATTGAAAAGATAGATATAATATGCCTTGAGTGGAAGTTGTTTATAAAAAAACACATTTGAATTTTTGAACAAAATTGTAATAGGAGGCTCTCTTTGCATTTTTAAAAGAAAAGTTAAGAATGATGTTTTTCTTAGATATGTACTACTTCGGATTTATAAACCATTACTACGTAAGAATTTGTACATATGGAAAACCAATGTTGAAAGAAATCTTTTAGATAACTGGAATTGTCTATGTATTATTCAAGTTGAACTTTGATGTGCACTTCTTCCTTCAAAATAAGCAAGGAATATTCATTCCATCATAGATGTAAGTCTTCTCTAAATATTCTTCATTTTTATATAATTAATATTCATATTTTATTTTTGGAATCTTATATAAATTTGAATTTGTTATAATTAATAATTTTGTAACCTTTATAAAATTAGTGCAAAACCTCCAACTTCAACACGTACAAAATACTCAATATAAGACACATAATTCTGATTAGTATTAGAATTTAGAGAAATTAATAAAAATAATAAAACTAACCATTTATATATATATATATATATATATATATAATTTAAAATTTAATAAACTATATTTATTTTGTATACTTGTTATATAAATATATAACATTTTAAATCATAAAAGTTGATATAATAATGGAGAAGTCATCCAATCTAATTACTACAGTGACTTATATTTATTCATACATTTATACACTAGATATATCCAAGCAATATTCAAATTTAGTTATTTAAAAGTTTCATGTTAATAAAATTAAGAGAATGTTAACAAACTTAAGAGAACAAGTAAATATTTACTTAATTTTAAAAAAAATTGGTTAAATAAATAAATAAAATAAAACTTAATTTAAAAAAAAAAATCCATTATATATAAAATAAAACTTAATTTAAAAAAAAATATCCTTGATATAGATGAATGAGTAAAATGAAATTACCATTCATAAAAAAAAATTGGTTAAATATGGCATGAGGCTCGTACGGAACACCTGGCCCATAAAAATAGAAAGTAAAAAAGTCGAAATGGCAATATAAATTCAAAAAACATTGCTTACCCGGAAATATATAATTCCAACCTAAAAAAACTACGTGCAACGTTTCAGTAAAAACGGTTTTATGCCCCCGGCCTCCCGGAAATGAAAGTGGCCATAGAAAAGGTTGATTCCGGTTACGTCACGTTATCCGGAACCAGAAAGGGTCTTCCTGTTTCTGGTAATATAGAAATTTATGACGGTTTAAAAAAATAATCGAACGTCAAAAATACGTGCAGGCAATTTGTTTGCCCATCAGATAAGACGGTTTATTAAATTTTTTACCGGTATTTAACGGGCAAAATGGCCTGTGACGGGCATTTTGCCCGTCAAATTCCAACCCTGATCCCGAGACCCCGTCAGATTCCGCGTTTTCACTCCTCATTGAGCGCCGGTTTAACTAGCATGTGAAAAAAATACATTTTGGGTTTAAATGCTTTCTTCACGTCATGGCAGACCAATCTCCTTATTCTTCTTATACCTGTCAATGTTATAAAATAAAATAAAAATAACATGATATAAGATTATCAAAATCTTTCTCAATTCTTATATATGATTTCGTGAAAACCATCTCGTAGTATTAATTTGAAAAGTGAACAAAATTATTAATCATGCCACGTTGATGTTATGTGGAAATATTAAATTGGTTATTTCAAAAAAAAAACCATAAAATATTTCAAATTATTAATATATCAAGAATATTTTTCTTTAATAAAGCTTTATGGGTAATAAGATATGTAATAATGATTCAATTTTCAAATCTCCACGTTACTTTTAAAATATTGCATTTGAATGGGTACCAAATGAAATAGATGTAAATGTAAGGGGATAATTGAGATAGAAATTAGTTTGATAAAGTTATAAATGTATAAATTTGATACCATAAAAGTAAAGAAGATAAAGTATCAAAATTAAAAAATAATTAACTTATAGAAAAATCAAGGGATTAATTTTTAATATTTTGATAAAATAATTCTTATTTCATAAAAAGTTATTTACGCAAATGAGAATTCATGAGTGAGGACTTAATAAATAATTACTTTATTAAGATTAGATTTACATTATAATATAAGTAATGAAAAGTTTGCCTCAATCAAAGAGTTCCAAAAGTTCCAATTAAGATTTCAATGATGGCTTTGAAATTCCAATATTTATTTTCTTAAGGTGTAAAATAACTTGGGTATGCAATCATCATTAAGTAATCAGGAAACCAAGAGACTCAAATCAAAATCACCAATCCTCATGAAGTGAAAACTAAGCCAAAAAACAAGCAGCATGGAAAATGAAGGATCCAAATGGAGATCATGAAACGACTAAATAAATCAAGCAAGATAAACTAAAAGAAAACCAAAAACTAAGTATTTACAAAATTCTAATGGGGGCCCTTTGATTTTGAAAAAATCAAGGAGAGTTGTTGGGGTGCCAATAGGCGATCACCACATGCCGCTCCTGTTAGGGGCCGCGTTCAGAGACATTGTTGTTGAAATATTGTAACTTCAAAGAATATTATATTTGTATATTATTTATTCCGGAGATGTTCCATACCTCCGATGTGATTATACTATAAATCCGGAGATGTTTATTCCTCCGAGTTGGGTGTGGTAACTAGGGTTATTAGACCCACCATGTGGGGGTCGGCCCAGTCAGTTATAATGGGGTATTTAACCTAATGGTTAAATACGAGCCTACATGTACTTGTGTAAAATACATATCAGAGTAGTGTATAAATAGAGGAGGTGTGTTCCTCATTTGATACACTCACTCACTTGAGGATAGCGCACTTGTGGAGGAGAGGTCTGCTATTGTGGAGAAGGAGATCATGTCTCAGGGTTTTATCTTTGTATATTGCTGGTCATCTATATTGAGGAAGCTTTGCTGGGTTTTCTACCCCATGAGGGTTTCCCAGGATAAATCTCTGTCTCTTGTGTTTATGCTGTGCTTGTTGTTTCTTCAGTGATCCTGTATATGCTATTATTGTGAAATGGAATGTAATGCTGCTATTTTATGTCTTAGCATATTGAATTTTAACATGGTATCAGAGCTAACCTGAAGGAAGACAAGGTATGGCACTAAAGACACTTGCTTTACTTACGACAATTTGAAGGTTAGGGTTTTACATAGAAAAAACCAGTCATCGTAGCACTTTCGCTATAAATCCGTTTTGGCGAAGTTTTCGGATCTGAAATTGTTACAGGACGAAGCGAAAATCTCCAGGTACCTTGTGTCCAAAGGACAACCTCTAATTCGTTGTACTTTGTGATTTATGATCTGTACAATATAGGATTTCTGCCTCTTCCAGATCTGAGTCAAAATCAGGTGACCTTGGGAAAAAGGTCATAACTTGGGCTAGGAAGCTCCAAATGAAATTTCGTGAAAAGTGACAAGTAGTACACAGACTGTACTATCTCAGAAAACTTTTTCAGAGGCCGAAGTTGAACCAGTGACACGTGGCACGCCGTACAAGTTCGCTCTCCTGTATTATCCCATAAACAGGTCACGTTGCGACACTTGGCATAACTCTCTCTCAGAGAATCCAATTGAGGTCAGACCTGTCAGGATGGAAAGATAACAGGCCGAGATATCTCAGAAAACTTTTTCAGAGGCCGAAGGTCAAACAGTGACACGTGGCACGCCGTACAAGTTAGCTCTCCTGTATTTTCCCAAAACAGGTCACGTTGCGACATTTGTCATAACTCTCTCTCAGAGAATCCAATTGAGGTCAGACCTGTCAGGATGGAAAGATAACAGGCCGAGCTATCTCAGAAAACGTTTTCAGACCCTGTGGATCAAAAATTTCGGAGTTACACTAGAAACAATCAGGTACATATTTCTGTCAAAACAGAATTATTTTTTGGTACCTTCATTCATGGCTTCCGGAATTTAGGGCTTTGAAGAAAGTTGGAATTTTTGTAATCGGAGACCACGGCTGGATGCTACTCATCAAAATAGAAATTTAGAGACCAAGATCAGAATTTTTGGTTGGGCAGAAGGTCGGGCTTGATTAGACCCTAGTTCGGGACTTTGATCAGAAAAGTGGAAAATTAGGGCTTCTGTAAAAATGGGAATTTTTGAAATCTGTGACCACGGCTGGAAGCTCCTCAGAAAAATAGAAGCTTAGAGCTTTGGATCAAACATTTTGATTGGGCAGAAGAGTGGGATTCATCAAACCCCAGTTCAGGGTCACGTCTAGTGAATCCAGAAGTTTCAAAGGCAAAATTGAGGAGTGAAACTTTACAGTTTTCAAATTCTGAATATATCAGTTTGATCAGCTCATCAAGGCACATATTTCTATCCTTTCGGAAGTTTGAAATTGAAAGTTTGAATTTTTGGGGTTTCTCTGACAAACCCATATCCAGCTCCAGGTCCATTTCTTGCAAATCAAGTGGATAGGGTTAATCCTAGAAGAAGATGAATTGGTCACATGCATAAGTGAAGGAGTTCCTGTTTCAGAGGGAGATGAGGCTAAGGCTTTACATAAGGAGATTACAAGCAATCTCGACAGGTATGACTCATCTAGGTATGTTTTGAGATTTGTTCATGATTAATTTTATGGTATGTTTGTCTTCATGTTATTACGGTTAGTACAATCTTGATTTTAGATTTGTTGTATCACCTTAACAAAATTATGAATGCATGATAGAAGATATTCATTGGTTAGGGTGTTGACACTTATGATTGTACTAATGCATTATGATGTTGTGTGAGGTTGATGTTGTCTGCTAACAAGATACAGGTACATCACAAAAGACAAATCAGGCTCCATGACCATGAAAACATGAAGACAAAGACTCATCCATAATCTTTGTTCTACTTACGAGGTATGTATGACTTTGTTATATTATGCTTAACCTATGAGACATGCAGGTTCTAGCTCAGGATCTCTAAATCATTGAAGAGATTGTTTAGGTATGTTGTACATAACTAAATAGGTATACTAATCCAGGTATGTTTCCCATGAATCTTACCTTGTGTTAGGATCCCTTATATAAGTATACTTGGTATGATTGGCTATGCTTATTCATAAAATTAGTAATCAAGGGATTATGCATATTATGTCTTTTATCTTGATTGATGATATGCATGAGTAAAAGAATACTTCCCTGAAATCTTGAATACTAATTAATCATGACTATACATTTTCAAGAATTTAGAACTATAATGTTTTGATAACATTTAGAACATACTAATGGGTGTATGTTTGTGTATGAGATCATGAGGATGACACTTGAACATGCACAGTGGTACAGAATGAATAGAAGTTCAAAAGACATACAGAAGATCAAGCGGGAGGAAACCACACAAACATAAAAGATAAGTATTTGAGTTGTTATTTGAAATAGTAAATGATATTGCCTGTAATAGATTGTATGCATATTTGTATTCCTATAATATATCATGCTGAGTGTAAATATTTATAGAACATTGAACAGTATACTACTAATATGCATATGATTGGTAAGTTGGACAAACATTCCATTGTTGCTTGTCTAGAATGAAACCTCTTTGCTGACATGCTGAGAGTTGTGCACACTCTCGATAGTATGTTCTGGTAGAGATGGAAGGCATCTAGATAGCCACTGTATGCATACAGGATATGGGAAAGTGTTGTGCCAAAGTATTGGTCAAAATAGTTGCATCACTATGTAAATGATATCTGTATGCATAATAGGTTATCATGTCAATATGATTTGATGATTATGAAGTATTACTAATCATGTACTTAATTTTGATTTGTAGGAAAGGTCATGAAGAATGATGGACATCGTACAAGTGGTGGATGTTCAAACAAGAAGATTTACAAATCAAACAAAATATAGAAGGCTCATGACTAGAAGATTCTCTTAGAAAGGGGAAGAGAATCATGACAAGATGTTTGCTCCAAGTATGGTGTAATTAAAGAAGAAGTGTGAATCAGGTTCTGTATAGGTACCTAGGATCGATAATAAATTGATAAGCTTAATGATCACCATGGGTGATGTGGATCTCAACCTTTGCTACAAGGTTGAATATGATTTCTATACACATATGACATGGATGCAAGAAGGAACTCACCACAGAGTTCGAATGATATTGAGGTTCATATCAGTAGACCCATCTAATGAGAGGTGGCACAGATAGATATGCAGAAGATCATTCAATGCAGAAATGAAAATGAAAGATCTCAAATTGATGCTTTACTTCCTAGGTCTAGAAGTATGGCAAGGCTCAGAAGGAATATTTCTCAACCAGGGAAAGTATGATGAGAAATATGACTTGAGGTGTTGGAATGGCCACTCTTATGGATTCCAACTTGAAGCTGTTAGGGGATAACTCATCAGAGTTAGTGGATATAACTCTGTACAGTCAAATTATTGGGTCATTGATGTACCTAACATATACTAGATTAGATATATGCTTTGTTGTGAACACCTTGAGTCAGTATCTAGTGGAAACTAGATGTGTTCACCTGATAGTTGCAAAGCATGTGATGAGGCACATAAAGGACACGATAGAATTTGATCTATGCTATCTTGAAGATCATGACTTCAGATGGTTATTCAGATTCTGATTGGGCAGGAAGTGTATCAGACAGGAAGAACACATCGAGAGGATGTTATTGTCTGGGATTAGCCATGATCTCGTGGTTCAGCTGGAAGCAGTCTAGTGTGGCTCTCAGCACAAGCAGAATATATGGCTGCTTGCTCTGCTAGTTGTGAAGAAGTTTGGCTTCAGGATTGCTTGACTTAGAGATAGAACCAACTGTGATCCTATGTGACAAATAGAGTTGTATCAAGATGACAAAGAATCTAGTGTTCCATGATAAGTCAAAGAACATAGGGATCTAATAAGATATGATGCAGAAGGAACTAAAGTTTGAATTTGTAACAGGTTACCGATGTACTAACCAAATCTCTACCTCAAGTGAAGAAGTTACCAACATACTAACCAAAACTCTGTCTCGAGTGAAATTTGAATACTTCCGAGACAAGCTTGGTATAGCTCAAAAGGACCCTCCTCGAAAGGGGGAGTAGTATGGTCACTGATGATGAGATTGTCTCATCGAACAACAAGGTCGATGATGAGGTAACCTGTTCTCTACACCTAGATACTTAGAAATATTTAGATTTAGGACTCTTATGCTTAGAATACTTTGTTTTACATACTTGTGATGTATACATGTTTTGATGATTAGATGTATTAGTGAGAATACATGCTCTTGGATATTTGTACCTGTATAGTTGAGAATACAGATGGGGATTGGATCATCCCTGGACTTTCAGTCCTAAAGAGAGCCGTAGATGTGAGGTCTCCGAGAATGAAGTCCTTAGTGGACAGTTGAGGGGATTGGATCATCCCTGGACTTTCAGTCCTAAAGAGAGCCGTAGGCGTGAGGTCTCCGAGAATGAAGTCCTTAGTGGACAGTTGAGGGGATTGGATCATCCCTGGACTTTCAGTCCTAAAGAGAGCCGTAGACGTGAGGTCTCCGAGAATGAAGTCCTTAGTGGACAGTTGAGGAGATTGGATCATCCCTGGACTTTCAGTCCTAAAGAGAGCCGTAGACGTGAGGTCTCCGAGAATGAAGTCCTTAGTGGACAGTTGAGGGGATTGGATCATCCCTGGACTTTCAGTCCTAAAGAGAGCCGTAGATGTGAGGTCTCCGAGAATGAAGTCCTTAGTGGACAGTTGAGGGGATTGGATCATCCCTGGACTTTCAGTCCTAAAGAGAGCCGTAGACGTGAGGTCTCCGAGAATGAAGTCCCTAGTGGACAGTTGAGGGGATTGGATCATCCCTGGACTTTCAGTCCTAAAGAGAGCCGTAGACGTGAGGTCTCCGAGAAGTGGGGATTGTATCATCCCCGGACTTAGGTCCCTGAATTGATCCGTAGACGTGAGGTCTCCGAGAAGTGGGGATTGTATCATCCCCGGACTTAGGTCCCTGAATTGATCCGTAGACGTGAGGTCTCCGAGAAGTGGGGATTGTATCATCCCCGGACTTAGGTCCCTGAATTGATCCGTAGACGTGAGGTCTCCGAGAAGTGGGGATTGTATCATCCCCGGACTTAGGTCCCTGAATTGATCCGTAGACGTGAGGTCTCCGAGAAGTGGGGATTGTATCATCCCCGGACTGCGGTCCCTGAATTGATCCGTAGACGTGAGGTCTCCGAGAAGTGGGGATTGTATCATCCCCGGACTTAGGTCCCTGAATTGATCCGTAGACGTATGGTCTCCGAGAAGTGGGGATTGTATCATCCTCGGACTTCGGTCCCTGAATTGATCCGTAGACGTATGGTCTCCGAGAAAGTGATTTTTGATGTGGTTACTTGTATCGGTAGGATACTTGTATTGATGATGTGGTTACTTGTATCGGTAGGATACTTGTATTGATGATGTGGTTACTTGTATCGGTAGGATACTTGTATTGATGATGTGATGTGGTTACTTGTATCGGTAGGATACTTGTATTGATGATGTGGTTACTTGTATCGGTAGGATACTAGTATTGATGACATGGTTACTTGTATCGGTATGGATACTTGTATTGATGATGTGGTTACTTGTATCGGTAGGATACATGTATTGATGACATGATTACTTGTATCAGTATGGATACTTGTATTGATGATATGTATACTTGTATTGGCATGAATACTTGTACTAATGATGTGGATACTTGTATTGTTATGGATACCTATGTTGATGACGATGCTGACGATCGTGTGATGACGATACTGATGATCGTGTGATGACGATGCTGATGATCGTGTGATGACGATGCTGATGATCGTGAGATGACGATGCTGATGATCGTGTGATGACGATGCTGATGATCGTGAGATGACGATGCTGATAATCGTGTGATGACGATGCTGATGATCATGAGATAACGATGCTGATGATCGTGTGATGACGATGCTGATGATCGTGTGATGACGATGCTGATGATCGTGTGATGACGATGCTAATGATCGTGAGATGACGATACTGATGATCGTGAGGATCCAGATGTTGATGTTGTTGTAGTTGTTCGAGTGCTACAGAAGATAAAGACTCAGTACTGAAGATGTTGATGTTCCAGTATTGAAGATGTTCCGGTAACTGCTTGAGTTACTGATGATGTTGAGAAAGCTTCCAATGATTTATAGATGTATCATGTATGATGTTGATGACTCCTTGCTCGTGCAGATACTGTTATAATATCCTTCTCGTTAAGGGGGAGTGTTGAAATATTGTAACTTCAAAGAATATTATATTTGTATATTATTTATTCCGGAGATGTTCCATACCTCCGATGTGATTATACTATAAATCCGGAGATGTTTATTCCTCCGAGTTGGGTGTGGTAACTAGGGTTATTAGACCCACCATGTGGGGGTCGGCCCAGTCAGTTATAATGGGGTATTTAACCTAATGGTTAAATACGAGCCTACATGTACTTGTGTAAAATACATATCAGAGTAGTGTATAAATAGAGGAGGTGTGTTCCTCATTTGATACACTCACTCACTTGAGGATAGCACACTTGTGGAGGAGAGGTCTGCTATTGTGGAGAAGGAGATCATGTCTCAGGGTTTTATCTTTGTATATTGCTGGTCATCTATATTGAGGAAGCTTTGCTGGGTTTTCTACCCCATGAGGGTTTCCCAGGATAAATCTCTGTCTCTTGTGTTTATGCTGTGCTTGTTGTTTCTTCAGTGATCCTGTATATGCTATTATTGTGAAATGGAATGTAATGCTGCTATTTTATGTCTTAGCATATTGAATTTTAACAATTGTTATGTTACTCTTTTTATGTTTTGTGTATTTACTTTTTGGGGATTTTTTATTATATATGAAAATGCAAAAATATTTTTGGCGTAGTATCACATATTGACATTCTACTATTTGCTCGTAGATGCTAGTCCGCGAAGACCAGAGGGATTCCTGAGATATCTTCGACGGGGCAGGGGTGGAGAGATAGTTGGCGCTACAGCAAAGCACACATTAGAGACCATACAGGTCAACCTGTCCCGTATGACTACCAGAGTACCTATGATTTAGGTGGAGTATCTACCAGAAGCGATGCAACGTCACGTAGTAGGAGTACCGGGAACCTAGATGCGGTTACTGCGGTGCATAGCCAATGCAGTACACTATTATATTTAGACACATCCTACTGAGGCAGCTAAGCCTCCTTGTGGGGCTTAGATATCTTAGAGTCTGATATTTTTGTATAGATTATGTATATTTTTTAGAGCTATGGGCTCCAGTTTTGTACTGTGACACTACCTTTTTGGACATATTATTTATAAAAACTATGATTCTCCGATTCTACTATATGTGTATGTACAAATGTATGAATGAATGTTTATTTGTGTGCTTCATTATTGATGTGACAAATGCCAATCTAGGACATAATTAGCATATGCATCAGATACATGATTAAAACATCTTGGAACATGAATGTATGTAATGGAAACAAAATGACGCTCCAAGAGTCTTACCCTTAAGAACCTTCGTAGTAATGTAGGATCGCTCACATGGTACAGACCATTCAATTGAGACACAACCAGTTGTGAATCCAGGTGGACTTCTAAATACTGGATACCATGCGAAATGGCATCCCAAAGTAGCTCAACTACAACACTGTATGCAGCCACATTGTTGGATGTAGGACCGCGACACGCACCTCCCGAAGACACAATTTGATGGTCAGGTGAATAAATAACCCACGCAGCAGAAGCGAGTCGCTGCATATGACGGCTAGCACCATCCACGAATCCCAAGAACACAAGAAATTCTGCTGACATCTGTCAACCAAACAATTAGTAGATTGTTACGACTAAATCTTGCCATCATGATAGTCTGTCTAAACATCCCTAAAGTTCCTTTAACTAAGTTGTTAAATTGGAAGAGATACTAACCTATTCCTATTGGGTTTAGTAAAGTCGTCGGAGGTCATCTAAATGCAACCTACGACATTGCGGGTTGTCCTATTGCAGCTTGTGACGATGTTAGTTAAATGGATAAAGGGGATCTTCGAACCCATTCTCGAAGGTGTGTGATGTGGATCTCTATCCCTAGCCTATAAGGGAGATGAAATTCGGTTCCCTAGCCCTTTTGGAGGATCCCTTAACTCTCTCCCACTATATCTCAACCTACCTTATCCAGTTAGTCCTATATAAGTGAAGCTCATTCCCATTCCAAGGGGAGGAAGTCTATAGTACTTGCATGCTGGTGAAATTAGCTCAGAAATCCCTACTCGTCTCTTGGGAGATCTATACTTCCTTTGGAGGATTTGGAATTGGCTTGTTGGAGGAGGATTGGGAAGTTAATATTTGGTTGTAATCGTCTCACTCTTTGTACTTCCCTTCTTTAATACAGTAATATAAACGCTTTCCACCAAATATCATTGTGTTAATGATGTTTTGTGTAGTTTACTTGCTTAACTATTTACTATTTAGATGCATTTTACTCGCTTGTATTGTTCCGTGTGACTTGATAGGTTTTGCAGCTGAGATCTGAAGACCGTGGAGCTTGGAACAACATCAAAGAGAAATATCTACAAGCTAGGGGTAAGACATCTAATTACTCGATCCTTAACTAGATCTAGGAAAGTTGTTTCATATTCTGTCTCACTTGTTCTAGACTTACGTTAAGGTAGGGAGATCACGCCTTAAGTCCGCTTTCGGTAGATTGTTCGGTAACAAGTTTAGCGAACATACTGGGGAAGACAATGCATTGTTCAAAGTTTTCAGTTTGAAAGCCATTTTCTCTGATTTCTTTGTGAGCCATTTCTTTTGCCTCCTTAACCATCTCAACAGATCTTCTCTCTGAAGAGTTTGTGGACTTCTTTTTGGTCAATATGTTTAATTGTCAAGTCTTTTGGTTGATCATATTTGGATATCTATTCAACCTTGCATAGGAATCTTGCTCGTCGCACCTGGGCAATATAGCCAGAGCGACGATCCCTTGTTGGGTGTAGTTTGCTGCTCTGCAACCTGCGACGCTGTCGCACTTTACAGTTTGACATCCTGCAACGTTGTCGTAGTTCACCTGTTCCTCACCTGCGATGGTCACTCTGAGTCTGACCAAAGACTGCGATGAGCAGTCTAGGTTTTTGCTTGGGTTCTCTCCTCCCCAACCTTGATTTTGATTTCCCTTATAGACCCCCTTTGCACTGTATCTTCCAGTCAGAGACCCTTTTAATGTTGCATTGCTAGTGTTTGGTTTGTTGGGTTTGATTCGGAGTGTTTTTGGGTTCCATTTTGAACGCGTTTGAGTTTTGCTAGTGGTGGACACTTGGGTCTCCCCCACCTTCATCTGCTTGAGCTTTCTTTCCCTGCTCTCCTCACCTGATCTAGTCCTTCCATTGGCTAGATCCCAGACCTCCTTTGAGCATGTTATTTAGCTTTGCTTACATTCGGTTGTTTGATTGAGTGTTTCGAGTGTTTTCAGTCCATTTGAGTGCTTGTCATTTTCTTGATATTTCCTGAGTGTTTAGAGCACTGCAAATGATTCTTCTTTTCAGTCATTCATGCTTAAAAATATCATTATTATCAAGTTGTAATCTTGGCATATCATTGGAAAATTAAGAGTGCATCATTTTTATTGTTTTTCAAGTGCATTTGAAAATTGTTGTAGGAATTGGTTCATGCATTGGAATTTATCATTCATTAGTCCTTTGGAAAGTTTGAGAGAAGAGTTAGTCATTTGTGCTTTTCGAGAATTATGAGTCATTCATTTTCTTGAGAAATTCAAGTGAGATCAAGTTTTACAAAAGTTATTCCATGATTAGAAGAATTATATGCATTCTTGGTTTCTTATGCTTTTAAGCCAACATAGTGAATTTTGAAAAGTTAGAGTGCTCTTGATCAGAAATTTCTCCCTTTTCATCACTTAATTTCGTTTTGATTCGAAAAGACAAAAAGAAATTTCTTAGATTTGGATGTGATGCTTGTAAAATCAAATTTGGTAGATTTGGGATTGTGTTGCATTTTGTTGTTTTGGTAAAATCAGGAAAGAGATTTTCTCCCTCCCATATATAGAGTTCATCAAAGGAAAAGTACATTTTTGTATGTAGTTAGGGCTTGCACTATGTTTACATTTATGTACTCAACTACTGCATTCACCTAACCGTCCAAATAAATTAATGGTAGAACTAGGTAAAATATTTAGTAACTTGTGTGTTAAGTTAGAGACGTGTTTCGACGTTGTAAAACGTGACAGCTGTCATTACTTGCTAGCACTGCATTCCTGGGGTATTGTAGTCTTCCACGTACCAACTGGTATATCAAATTTCTTTCATGTACCAACCAGGTATATCGAAGCTCTTTCACATACCCATAAAGTACTTCACGTACTTGGCGTATATTGAAAGGTGTCTCACGTACTTAGCGTATATAGAAAGGTGTTTCATGTACTCGGTAGTATATAGGAAGGTCTCGTGCCATACGGTTGTGCATTAGACAACACCACTATGGATTTGAGCTCCCATGTACCTTACGTATATCGGGAAACACCATTAGGATTCCTGAAACCAATTGAGCTATCCATTTGGCCATCTTGGCAGAGCAATACACCAAGAACAACACTCGGGGAGATTACTATGCATGTGTCATCCAGGTAGTCGGGTATTCAATCAAAGGTACGGTCCCAATCCTCCTTGTCGCGTTTTATTGTTGGAACCTGCCATATATAGCAAGTTGTGAAGCCTTGACAATCCTGTGAGGTTCCAGACTTTTGAATCCACACCTATCACATAAGTTTGCTTGTGGCCTTAGTTTGTGTAGGTTTTTTGGGACTGTTTTTCTTTTGTTTAGATTACCCTAGGAGAAACTCTGTTTCAGTCACACTGGCTGACTTTCCTTGGAGAAGGTCCCATAGGATTCAGAACTTACCACCCGAATATCCCCTTAACTAGGAGGTAATTTTGAAGGTAAGAATTGACCCACAAGTCACGGTCGTGTCACCTGAAGTAGAAAACCCTACTTTGAATATTGGAGCACATATGTTTCCTCCATATTCACCTGCTTCCAAACCCCCACATGGTGAAGAGGCCCAAACTTCCACTTCACAAGACTTACCTCCTGTTTTACCAGGAGAGCCTGGATCGATGGAATGGATAAATCCACCCCAAGATGACCCTGCTGCAGCTGTTAGTCCAACAGCAGCTTATTGGACATCATCTCTAGGCCACCCAGTGGCCCATTTTTTTCATTGCATCCCCACCCAATGGGACTACTCCTGACGACCCTCTAGCACCTTATCATGAACAGTTGACTCGATTCTATGTTATGGCTGAGGGGTTTCGAAGACAAAGTCTTTTACGAAGGGCTGAATACCCAACGTTACCTCCTTATCGACCACTCCCAAGTCGTTATTTATCTTTTGACTCACCAAAATCATCCACACAACACTTGACCACTTCTGAACCTGGTCAATCCTCACTTCCTGCACACACACCCCCCAGATAAGAGACCGGTTCTATACCTCAAACAACTCAACATGTTGAAGGACAACAGTCAAACACACTTGTTACTACTATGGTTACATTACCCATTCGTCCCCCACCCCAAAACTCACGGGGAGGCTACTCTTTACCCCCTACCTTCCTTACAGGTAATGTTAATCCTGCAATAGATAATCAACAACCCGTGTTGGGTCAACCTTTGACTAGTGGTTAGCAAGCTATTGCTGGGGGGCAACCCCCGTCTCCTCACCATAATACTAGAGGAGGAGTTCCCTTCATCCCTTCCGTTGGAAATTCCTTACCTATCAGACCTTCCACCACAGGATTATACCATGTTGGGGGACCATCCAATGTAATTCAACCGCCATGGAGTCAAGCGTATCCAGGTTATCTTAACCCTGTGTCGGGACAACTCAATCCCAGAAATGCACTCTACGGGATACCTTATCCTAGAAATCCATACACTCTATGGGGGCAACACAATTTTTTAAAACATGGACCCCCATCTACACTCCCTCAAATCCCACCACCCCCGTTCAGCCCACCCCCACCTCCCATTAGAGGTGGTGGGCCCACACACGATTCCAGAGGAGGAGGACCTCTACCTACTGGCGGAGGACCAACTCATTTTGGTAACCATGGCCAACCCTCCCTGGAGGCAGACGTGGAGGCCCTCCCCCTTCAGGAGGAGGCGGAGGGCCAGCCCCCCCGGTGGTGGTGGACCCCCACCTTATGGTGGAGGAGCATCCCATCCTAGTGGTGGAGGAACATACCATCTTGTTGGCAATGGCAGAGGACCATCCTATTGTGGTGGAGGTGGAGGAGGCGGCTCTAACCCTTCCAGCGGCGGTGGTGGAGCACCACCCCCTCCCGGCGGAGGCGGTAGAGGTCCCCATTATACCAATGGAGGTGGTGGAGGTCCATCCTATCCCGATGGTGGCGGCGGACCCCCACCATTTGTAGGCGGTGGCGACGGACCCCCACCTTATGGTAATAGACCACCTTATTATGGTAACAGACCACCTTATTTTGGAGGTGGACAAACATATGACCCAGGAGGCACACCCCCTTACGGTCAATTCCCTCTGGGGACACCCTATAACAAATCAATGCAAGGCCCTACCGGTCCATACATGCCATACTAGTACTATCAGTACCCGTACACGAACCAACAACTGCACTTTTTGGCTACTTTGGACTTACCCTACCTGTCTCATTTGACGAATGATCCCATCTTCCATGGGCATAACTAGCCACCCATTCCGGTTAAGTTACCATCAGATATCACCAAATTTGATGGCAAGCTCGGTGAGGATCCCAAAAACCATGTGATGACATACCATTTATGGTGTTCATCCAACTCCTTGATGGACGAATCGATTTGTCTTAGGTTATTTGAACAGACTCTCACTGGCCTAGCTACCAAGTGGTATATTGAACTACCACCCAATTCTTTTCCAGATTTCCACTCTCTTACTATGTCCTTTTTAACCCATTTTTAGTTGCCCATCCACTATGAGACTGGTATGGACTTATTGACCTCCCTTCGCCATAACCCTGCCACTCATATTTCAGATCATGTTCATGAATGGCGACGAAGACTTCATCTTACTAAGGCTCATATTCCGGACCAACTCTTAGCTGACAGGTTTACAAAGTCACTTTTACCTGTCGTAGCTCGAGACGTAGCTATGGGAGGGGATTTCACTGAGGAACAGGTACCATAGGCCAATGGAATCATTGGTTCCCTTAAGTCCCAACCTTCTAATCAAACCAGTGGCTCATCAAACCCCCAAGGTTCTTCCCCATCACCACCACAGGTTGGCCACAACACTGCCAAGTCCACTGCTCCTTCCTCTACCGAAGAGGTGAATTCTGTCCAATCAGCTTCATATCAGAAATCCAGAGGTAAGAAGAAAAACAAAGGGAAACCTAAGAAATATTTTAACCAACAGGATTCCAAGCCCACCCCCAAAGACACCAAACATAAGAGAAAGTTGAAGTATCCTTGTTTGTTGTGTGGTGCAGACCATTTCTCAAAAGAATGTCCCCACCGAGACGAAGTGCAGAATTTTGTCAAAGGAAACTCAATTACTGCAGTTCTCAACGATCCCTTCCCCACTCAAAACGAACAGCTGATTGCACAAACCTCTCCCTCCCAGGGAGAGGCATCCTCCACCACGCATGTTCTCATGATGCATAGTGATACCGACAACTTGAACACACGTTCCCATTCGTATGACTCAGTCCCTCCGAAGGAACTCGTTGGAAGTAATACTGAAAAAGCTTCCACTTCTATTCCTGACGTCACTGTACTGCATGCTTCTCTCATCATCGAGAATATTTCTTTAGATTCATTGTTGCATCTTCCCAAGAGCACGATTCAAAAAGTTGTTTTCAATCCTAATGCTCGGGCAACTCAAACTACAATATTGTAGAGGACCTAGCACAAGCTCCTTGTGTTATGTCGACGCTCGAGGTCTTGAAAAACTTCCCTAACCAGCGCAAGACTCTCCTCAATGGCATCGACGCGGTTGATCCAGATTCTTCTAATACCATCATGTTCCGGCTAGAGTACTTTAAGGCGAGGCTTTTCCATCAGTTGGCATTTCAAGTTGCCACAAACATCGCTGGGAAGATAATCTATCGTACCATGTTGGACGAAGGTGCCTCTACCTCGGTCATGTCAATGTTGTGTTGGAGAGCCATTGGCTCTCCCAAGTTGAACCGTTCTCCCACCACCTTGAAATCATTCAATAGACATGGCTTTCAACCTTATGGGTTGTTACAAGCCTTAGCAATCGAGTTGGGGGGTAAGACTGCAACTATGGAAGTAGTGGACGCTCCATTAGATTATAATATTCTGCTTAGTCATAATTGGTTTTACACCATGACTGTGGTCGCATCATTTGTCTTCCGCATAGTACAATTCCCCCACCAAGGTCGAATTGTCATTGTAGACCAACTGGATTTCTGTGCACCTGAAATTGCTACTCATCTGGGTGATAATGTTCCATTACTTGGACAATATTCGCAGCTATATGGGAGCATGGGGGTCGGCCTCATTAAGGACTCATCCCTTATGGGCGTATTTCCAAACTCGGATCCCCCTAATCATGTTTCCACCATGAACATGATATCCTCCAGGATTTCATCTGTCCCCAACTATACCGATCAATGGCTTGTACCTGACGAAGCCACTACACACCTGATTGGAGAAGACATGCCTCTTTCACTCGCTGAACTCACTTATGAGGCTATCCAGTCAGCATCCAAGGACCACTTAGGTGTGGCCTCCACATCTTGTTCTCTACAACGGACCTCATCCATACCCGATCCTCTGATTTGGACGTTCCATTTTGACGAGTCCATTATGGAAATCATGAGTGCGGATGACCCTTCGTGGGAAGACCTCCATCATCGATCATCTTTCCTTCCTTCTTTGGATATTGTGGAGAATAGAATCACCACCATCTTTACACTGGATGTCCACCCTTTCCCTTAGTCCCTGATACTCATGTTTCAAATAGATTCTGAAGGCAACTTGGCCAACATTGAACCTACCATTGTGATCGACATATCGGTTAGTCTTGGTGTAGTGGAACACATCCATTTAGGACAAAAGTGTTCCCCTGAAGAGATTACAACGTTCATGGCCTTGTTCAAGCAATTTCAAGACGTATTTTCTTGGACCTACGAGGAGATGCCTAGGATAGACCCCGCTATTATTTCACACATGATTCAAACCTATCCTGATGCTAAACCTGTTCGACAAAATTTGCGACCAGTACACCCTCGAAAGACTTCGGCAATCAAGGAAGAGATTGAAAAACTCTTGAAAGCTGGCTTTGTCTACCCTATCCCACTAACTGAATGGGTCTCAAACATCGTCCCTGTAGCTAAAATGTAGGGTACCATTCATGTCTGTGTCTATTATCGTGATCTCAACAAGGCTTTTCCTAAGGACAACTAATCGACTCTCTTTATCGACCAAGATCATTGACAATTGTGCTAGAAGTGCCATTTTTTCTTTTATGGATGGCTTTTCCAGTTACAACCAGATTGAGATCCACCCAGCTGATCAACACAAGACAGCTTTCATTTGTCCTTGGGTTACATTTGCATATCGCAAGCTCCCTTTTGGTCTCAAAAATGTTGGTGCCACATTCTAGCGAGCCATGTCGTATGCCTTTCACAATGTGAAGGACGTTGTGGAACCCTACTTGGACGATTTCCCTTCCCATTCACGGCAGTGCAAGTACCACATTGATCATCTGACGACAGTATTCCTTAGATGCAGGAGGTATAACATCCACCTGAACCCTCACAAGTGTATCTTCTGCATCGAGTCTGGACGCCTCCTCAGTTTTATCATCTCGAAGGATGGGATCTGCATTGATCCCTTACAGGTGGAAGCCATTATCTCTCTCCCACCTCCCACTAACATTATGGAACTTCAAAGTTTGCAAGGGAAAGAAAATTACTTAGGCATTTTGTCTGTAATTTTGCACAAAAAATGCATGGTTACATGAGACTAATCAAGAAGGACATCCCATTCATCTAGGACAACCAAGTGCAACAATCCTTCAATAGTCTCAAACATGCTATTACACATGCCCCTGTGCTCCAACCGCCCAATTACTACAAGGATTATATCCTTTATCTTTCTGCTTCTACCACCACGATCGCCATGGTCTTGGTACAAGAAGACAACAACGCCCAGAAGGATGTGATATACTACCTAAGTAAAGGTCTTATAGACTCTGAAATTTGTTATTCGCATGTCGAGAAGCTTGCTCTCGCGACAATCATTACCATCCAAAAGTTCAGAAATTACATCTTGCTCCGCACCACCACCATTATCGCTGACTCAAACCCCATGAACCACGTTTTGACACATCAAGTACTTGGGGGCAAGTATTCACGCTGGATTGTGATACTGCAGGAATTCGATCTCCTATTCGAAAAGGCCAAGTCTAAAAAGTATTTGGTGTTCACCGAGCTTATCTACGATCTTCCCCGTATTGATTTAGGATCTGAGCCCAATGATTCTCTTCTGGAAAAATCATTGTTCCTCATTACCATGTCTGACCCGTGGTATGGGGATATTACCGTATATCTCTAGACCCAACGATTCAACCCCCAATTGTCTCGTGACAATCATCGTCGAATATGCTACCACGCAAAGTATTACTTGATCATCAGTGATACCTTGTACCGTCACGGCATTGATTCTATTCTTCGACGTTGTCTCACTCATGAAGAGGCTGAATACGTCTTGAATGACTACCACTCTGGGGCTTGTGGCGGTCATCTCTCTAGGATGGATACAGCCGAGAATATATTGCGTGTGGGATATTATTGGCCCTCTATCTTCAAAGATTGCATTGAGGCCATTAAAAAATGTCCCCCATGTCAGCACTTTCAAACGAAAAAGCGCACCCATCCATCCCCGTTACACCCGATTATTTCCGTTGGCCCCTTCGCAAAATGGGGCATTGACTTCATGCATTGTAAGCCTACCTCAACTGGGGGGCATGGTTACGTCATAGTAGCCATGGATTACTTTACAAAGTGGCCCGAGGCTATGCCTACATACACAGACGACAGAAAAACCGCTGCACTCTTCATGTTCAATCATGTTATCTCATGGTTTGGAGTCCCGCAAGCCATAGTCACTGACCATGGATCTCACTTTCAGAACCATATGATCGGTGAACTGAGCACCAGATTGGGTTTTCGTCATGAAAACTCAACACCATATTACCCACAGTCCAACGGACAAGTAGAGGCCATTACCAAGGTCTTGAAAACTATGATTCAGCGTATGGTGGGTACACATAAGTCCAACTGGCACAACATGCTCTTTTCCGCACTATGGGCATACCGGAATTCCGTTAAGACTCCCACCGAATTCACACCATTCTAGTTATTTTATGGATTGGAGGTAGTCTTACCAATAGATTTCGAGATTCTATCACTCAAACTTGCGGTCGAACTTCTTCCGACCACCACTTCCAAGGAAGAGCATTTCCTTTACCTTGCAACACTTGACGAGACCTGCCATGATGCTGCTCTTTCCAATGAGGAACATAAGAAGTGCATCAAGTCACAGTATGATAGGTCGGTCCAACCCTGTATCTTTAATGAAGGTGATTTGGTCCTTACATACGACCAAAGGCACAATAAGCTGGGGGTAGGTAAGTTCGAGTCCATGTGGCACGGACCATATATAGTGAAACGTGTTCTGGAGAAAGGAGCCTACGAACTAGAAGACTATGATGGGATATCTTTGGGTGAGCCCCACAATGGGATCTACCTGAAGAGATACTATGCTTGAGTCTTTCACTCATAGACATCTTGTATATACTGTGCATGGCGTGTGTGTTTTGTGTCATGTGATGATTTTTGTCAAGCACTCTAATTGCAGATATTTAAATATCAACACACAGAGCGTATGAAATTTATTGTCAACCCGAGAAAGTCTTTTTATTTCAAAGGACAAGTGCATAATATATGCTTAAACACAAAACCATTAGAAGTGAATATTTTATCTTCTATCATCCATGTCCACCCCAAGAATCTATGCAATCCCAATTGCCTTCTAACTGCTATACTACAATTCTTTTCTATTATGCATCAAGCAGAAGTAAGATCAGATCTAATCAACAATTGCAGGAAGGAAGTCTCAATTGCATTCTAAAATAATCAACTGTCTAATTTAATCAGCTGGGAATCATAAAGCATGACCTGAACATTACTCTAGAATTTGATAAAAGAGATTAAAGCAACTGTTCTAAGAAACTGGATTGCAAAATACAAATCAATCAACACATAACAGGAAAGCTAATTTGTAAGAGCTCCTGGGATTACGTCTCAGCTGTAGGATGAACACAGCGGTGTGAACAGAAATTGAAATATGTAAAACAAACCTGACTCAGTCGACTGTTATTCGATACCATTCACCAATCTCACAAAAATATAATCAATCACTGAGAAATCCACACAATGAGTATTGTTGCTGCGTATAGAAGAAAGAACAAAGCATCACACAACGAGAAAGATGAAATCCTAAATTAACGCAGCAATCTCTGTGGAAGACGGGCCCAGTCTTCACACAGAGACGCTGGTTGAACAACACTCTTCTTTAACTCAGAAGTAACTCCTTATATTAACAGAAGAATGAGTACACAGTTTTGGCTTGGCTGCTAATACAAGGTAAATTAATTGTTTGCTGTCCAACCCCTCAATCGAGGCAATTCCCCATATTTATACATACAATTTGCAACATCTAAACCTATAATTGGGCAGCCATGAAGATCTCTGATCTTCAGGCGCCCTAAATAATCTAGCTGTTACAATGCGTGGCAGAACTAAAATATCCAAATATGAGAGAAGTATTAATTGTCCCAAGAGTGACGGTCCTTCCAGCTCACAGCTGGATTTGAGCAGCGACATACTTAAGATAGTTCTTCTGTTACAGCTGCCCTGCCACGACTGTGCCTTGATTGACGATTTAAGCCCCAAGGAACCTTCCACAAGCGATGAACGTTCCTTCATGACTTGTTCAGCTCCGATCTTCCTGCAGTCTATTGTCTTACTACCTTCATAAATCGCATCATGTTAGCACAGATTAAGAGATGCACAGCTTTAATCATCACAATCATAAGTATTAACACAATAAAACAATAATCGGCCATACCTTGGTAATTTGGGGAATAGATAAGGACAATAAGTTGAATTGCCAAGGTAATTGGTGTAAGACAAGGGAAGGGACGATGATAAATGATGGTCAAAAAGGGCCAATTCTGGGCTCAACATCTCCCCCCAACTATCCTGTTGCATGTCCTCATGCAACAACCTGCATCTGAATATTGCACTGAACTTTGTCCAGGAGAGAGGAAAGAATGTAGATAAATCAGGCATCCCCTCTATATTTTTTTGAAAAGCTTCTGTGAGCAACCCGGCATCTTCCAACTTCACTGTTCCCCTTCCACTGCTGCTTGCTGATATCTGAGAATACACTTGATGTGGTGGGGACCTTTCTGCAATTCTCTTATGCTATGCCTGGGGAAGTTGACAGGACACACTCAATCTGAATCCAACTCAATGACACCTGTAGGAAGTGGAAGCACTGGTTCTTGTGGGACAGTGTCTTCCAGCGCATCTAATGTTAACAGGAGAGTTGCTGGTTCTTGTGTAACAGCAACATCCTTTAACCCATCCTCAGCAGCTACCTTCATTGCTTTTGGAGACACTGGTTCTTGTGTAACAGTGTCTTGTTTGTCATTCTGCTGCTGAGACTGAATATCCTTTTCAATTTGCAGCTCCTCCTCCAGGATTTCAGTGTCACCTGAGCATGGTGTCTGTACCTGTTCATTGTCACTCCACTGTGTGTCAGGGATGATATCCACTCCCAGGTTATCTCCCGGCTGCAATTCAGGAGTTTTTGTCGCAGCCTCCAAAGATGTTGGTTCTTGTGTAACAACATCCTGGCTAACCTCTTCATCCTTCCTTTGCTGCAGCTCCTCTTCTATGAGTTCTGTATCATGAGAGCTTTCTGGGGTCACCACCCAGAGTTCATCGTTAAATGCCAGAATATCCTCTGTCCCAGCTTCTTCTCCTGTCTGCTCAGTTGGTTGGACGGTCAAATTTAGGGTTGCTGGTTCTTGTGTTACAGCATCCTGTTCCAACTTATCACTGTCCTGCCCTTCCGTTTCTTCTTCTAAAATTATTGTGTCCTGGGAACGTTCTGGGGTTACAGCACAAAATTCTTCACTATCCTCCAGGGTATCCTTTGGCTCCATGATCTCTGTATCAAGGGAACATTCTGGAGTCTCACCATATTCTTTTATAAGCTCCAGAGCATCCTTCATTTCCTGTTCTTCTCCCATCTGTTCTATGATTTCTATGTTGTGGGAGCATTTTGGGATTGCCATACATTCCTCATAAATTTCCAGGGCATCCTTCATTTCCCGTTCTTCTCCCATCTGTTCTATGATTCCTATGTTGTGGGAGCATTTTGGGATTGCCATACATTCCTCATAAATTTCCAGGGCATCCTCCACTCCCTGTTCTTCTCCCATCTGTTCTATGACTTTTGCATCATGGGAAGTGGCAGCTGTAGCCAGGATGTTTAAAGGTGTTGGTTCTTGTGTAACAGTACCTTCTTTCTCCACTGCTTTCCCTTTTGTGGCTACAGGCTGTTGTGCTGAATAGGTGCTAAGTAAAATTTTATGGCCTGCTTCCTCAAAGATCTCCCCACAGGTAGGGCAGAGTATTCGCTCATCCTTTTCTCCAGCTCCAGCAGAAGCTGATTCCTCCACTTGGTCTGCAGCCTCTATTAATGTATACATCTTTCTTCCACCCTGCTTTCTGCAGATTTCCTTCCATGTTTCCAGCTCCTTTCTAAGTGCTTGAAGGTCCTCTTTCAGCATTGCATTCTCATACAAGAGTCCCTCAACTCCAGGCTCTTCCTCCACTGGCCTTTGTGGAGCATCCCTCGGTTTTGGTGTAAGGATTGGGGGTTCAACCTGTGTCTCTAAGGTTGCCCATTTTGTTCTAGCTGCCTCTGCTGCTGTGATTGACCGAGTTCGTTTCCTTCTGACTGGTGCCACTAAATCAAACTCATTGGTGGCCCTCTTCCTTTTCTGTGGCGTTTTCTTTTGTGACTTTCCTTTTTGTAGTGTTTCTTCTCGTGGAGCTGGAACATAGGGAGGCGAAACTGAAGTTAAAGGAATATTTCCCTGCCCCCCATGCTGTTCTTCTTCAATCACAGCTCCTCCTCCTACCCACTCCGGTGAAGACTCGATTGTGACCAGCTCAATATCTTCTTCCATTGCTCTGGCTCCGTCATATTCAGGTTCCATTGTCGCAGCTTTTGATGCTGCTCCAATTTCACCTTCTGCTGTCGGAGCTGCCCTGTTATCTAGGTTTTCCGCGAGGGTTTCATCTACATTGTCGCCTGACAGCTCTGTTTGAGCTTCCCCTCGCTCTCCTTCAAATGCAGTGTCATCCCCCACTGGTTCTGCTTGTGCTGGGGATTCATATACTTCAAATGGCTCTGCCTGTGCCCCTGTTTGTTCTTCCTCTGTGGTTTTATCCACCCCGGATGGTCCTGCCTGTGCCCCCTGTTGTTCTTCTTCCGTTTCATCCCTCCCGGATGGTCCTGCCTGTGCCCCCTGTTGTTCTTCTTCCGTTTCATCCCTCCCCCCAACTTCACTGGAGGAACTCCGGTCCTCCTGTTGTGGCGGAACCGGTATTTGCTGTAATGGAATGACCCTCAAGGGAACAGGTTGCTGTGGTCGGGTAATGAATTGCTCCCATGTTATATTATGTTGGGCCAGGGTTCTTATAATAATTAACTTAATAAGGCCATGGTGAGTAAGGGAGGATAATGGGTGTTTTGCAGATTGAACAAATGTTGCCATATGGCGCAAATCATGCAATAGATAAAATGGAATATTTAACAAAATGCCATGATGGAGATGAGAAAGCAAAGGAAGTTCAGAGTTGTACACAGTTTAGTATCTACCTTCACAAGTTATGTATTTCTTGAGGAAGATAGCAACCTGGTCCCATGGCTGCGGCAGTGACTTCAATGCAATCCCTCGCCTGGATGCTTCAACTTGCTCCCCTGGAAGTAAAAATTCTTCCCGTGCAACCGTTGCAGGGACTCAACAGTTAAACCAAGGTTTTCCCACCAACGGGATAGCTGTAACCTCGGATATAATGACCTCTGAAACATCTATACACAGCCCCCACACCGTGGAGTGTGTTTTAGTAAGATTCAATGCGAATTGCAGGGCTGCGTCCCGATCGAATCCATCCAGTCGTTCAAAGAACTCGACCCAGCCAGCGGCTTGAAAAATGGCCAGAACCTGCAAATTCCGTCTAAGTTCCCGGGTATTGAAAGGTTCATGGCGAACTGGAATGCCCATGGTCCTGGCTGCAAGATGAAACTGCTGTTCGACAGAGTACAGGATCCCAGAATGGAAGTTGCAGCACAGAGAACGCACGAATCGTTGAGCGGAGACGTTGAGCGAATGAACTAATTCGGAAAGTTAAGCGCAGAGAAGAGTTTAAAATTTTCATGCCGAATTGGGGAAGGTGGCAGTTAATATTATTACGTCGTACGAGGGAAAGGTTTAATCAGATATAAATGGTGGTGCGAGTGAAGGTACGGCCAATCTCGTTTAAATGATATCAATACTT
The DNA here is from genome assembly GCA_027924585.1 of Larix kaempferi. NCBI lineage: Eukaryota > Viridiplantae > Streptophyta > Pinopsida > Pinales > Pinaceae > Larix > Larix kaempferi. Next base: position 11,151,393 of record BSBM01000150.1, read on the forward strand.
AATCACGTGATAAATGAAAGCCATACCTCATAAAACTGTACGTCGGAAGGCTGCGGAAACTCGTGGAGCATGGAATTGGTGACGTCACGGAGCCGAACGCGTGCACAGTCAGACGTGGGATCATGATGACTCGGATAAGGCACTGATTTCCTTCGCCGGTAAAACACAAGGCATCGCATCCTCCGGGTTAAAATGATGAGTTCGCCGGCAGGACTGGGATGAATCAGCATCATAATTAGCAGGTTGAACAATCCTTCTGTTAACACGGGAGTTACCACTGCAAGTTGCCAAAGAAATGATCACACGGCCGATGAAAAAGCTTGTTGCAGCTGGCAGGAAAGAAGTTACAGCCACCGGAAAAGAATTCGCGGCAGCCGGAAAAAGATTCACGATATCATGGAAAATTATGGCTGTCACGGGAAAATTTTACGGCGGTGGGAAAAAAACTTACAGCTGGCGGGAAAAGATTTTACGGCTATGGGAAATATGTCGCAGCCGCTGGAAAGAAATGGCAGCTATGTGGAAATGATGTGGAAGTGACTTGGTCAATGAGGTGGCAGCCGCCGAGAAATGAGGTGGCAGCCGGGAAATGATGTGGCGGCTGCGGGAAAAAGATGTTGCAGCCGCCGAAGTTACAGTCGCCGAAATTGCAGCTGCCGGAATTGCAGCTGCCGGAGTTGCAGCTGTCGGAAAAGATTTGACGGCGGGCGGAGAAAAAAAAAAAAAAACATTACGGCTACCGGGAAGTGAAATGGCCGTGACTGGTAAATGGAGTGGCAGCTGCGGAAAATGAGATGGCAGCCGTGGGAGATGAGGTGGCAGCCGCGGAAACTGGAGTTGCAGCCGCAAATGTCGCAGCCGCCGATGTTGCAGCCGCAAAAGATTGACGGCTGACGGAAAGGGCATTATGGCTACCGGGAAATGGAGAATATGGTTGCCGGAAAAAAGGATATACGGCTGCCGGAAAATATGTTGCAGCCGCCGGAAAATATGTTGCAGCTGCAGGAAAATATGTTGCAGCTGCCGAAATTTTTTTTTTTTTTTTTTTTTTTTAACACAAGGACAGCACAGAGAGATTTTCATTATGGGCCCCAAACTGATCGTTCTCCTGGCGCTTCCCTGAAATTTTTTTTTAAAAGACAACAGCAAGCAAAGAGATCAAATGCAAAGAGAAAGAAAACGACAACTATACGCTACAGCAAGAAATTATTTATGTACAGCAAATATAATTTTCATTTTAAGATTTGGCAAAGGTAGAAAAATGTTCCTGCTCTGGTGCCAATTGGTAGTTTGGATCAGCAGCAATCTGTGAAATGAATGCATCTTTCGAAATGGGCTTCCGATACAATCGCAGTCTGTGGCCATTAGCAAGTAATGGTATACGGTTTTCATCAATGGTGACCAGGCGAACAGTGCCGTTGTCAAATACCCTGTCAACCAAATATGGACCCAGCCATCTTGTGCGTAATTTCCCTTTGAAATCTTTCTTGAATCTGGAGTCGTATAATAGTGCCCAGTCTCCTTCATGGAAGATTTTCATTTTGATGAATCGGTCATGCCAATTAGATCTCTGTTGCTGAAGCAGCACAGTTTGGTCTACCGCAGCTAACCGTTTCTCATCCAATTCATTCAATTGATTCAATCTTCTTTTCTGGGCTTCTGTTACATCCAGGTTCATTTCAATGGCTGTTTTCAGGGTCTTGATCTCAAATTCAATTGGAAAGATGGCACTCTTACCATACACCAGATCATAGGGAGAAAAGCCCGTGGTGTTGCGCCAAGTCGTGCGATATGCCCACAGTGCTTCTGGAAGTCTGTCAGCCCAATCCCTTCGATGGCTTTTAACTGTTTTAGTAAGGATTGCTTCGATAACTTTATTAGTGCTTTCCACCTGACCATTGGCCTGGGGATGATAAGGTGAAGCTATCTTGTGCTGCACATGATACTTCCGGAGCAAGGATTCAAATTGGTGTGAAATAAATTGTGGTCCCCCATCGGTAACTACTTCCTTTGGTACTCCAAAACGGGTAAAAACTTCACTGTACAGGAAATCAATCACCGCCTGGTCATTTGCCTTAGCCAAAGCTACAGCTTCTACCCACTTAGTCATGTAATCTGTACACACCAAGATGTAAACCTTTTGTTTGGAAGGAGGGTTGATAGGACCAACAAAGTCCAATGCCCATCTATCAAACGGTTCTAGTATCACTTGGGGCTGTAAAGGCATCTGATCTGTCTTATTAGGTTGGCCCATCCTTTGGCAGCTGTCACATGACTGAACATATCTTTTAGCATCTCTGAACAGTGTCGGCCAATAATAGCCCATCCGCAACGCCTTATGCCCTGTTCTTTTATCTGCAAAGTGTCCTCCGCAAGGTTCATCGTGACAGGCCTTCAGTATATGAAAGATCTCATCTTCCCTTACACATCTTCTAATTTCAAGATCAGGTCCTGTGTAAAAGAGATGGCCTTTGAGCCAACAATACCTGGCACTTTGCTGAATAATTTTTCTTTTCTCTCGTTTAGACATATGTGGCGGGAGCTTCCCTGCAGCCAAATAATTAGCAACGTCTGCATACCAGGGTGAATGAGCTGAGAGTGCGAATAAATGTTCATCCGGGAAAGCATCCTCAACAGGTGAACTGTCATCACTGTTAGTAAATCGTGATAAAAAATCAGCAACAACATTTTCTTTTCCAGGTTTATCTATAATAGTAATATCAAATTCCTGTAATAATAAAAGCCACCTGGTTACTCTGGCATTAGTGACAGGTTTATTCATTAAATACTTAATGGCAGAGTGATCAGTATGCACAAATGTAGGATACCCAGTAATGTAATGCCGAAACTTATTAATAGAATAAACAATAGCAAGGAATTCTTTTTCAGTAACAGTATAATTTAGTTCAGCAGGGGCTAAGTTTTTACTAACATAATAAATAGCATAAGTTACTTGACCATCCTGCTGTCCTAGTACTGCTCCAATGGCGGTATCAGAAGCATCTGAAGAAATGTGGAAAGGTATGGTCCAATTAGGTCCCCTTAAAATAGGGGCTATGGACAGTTTCTCTTTAAGCTCATCAAATGCTCTCTGGCATGCTGTACTCCATACAAACTGTGCGTCCTTCATTAACAATGAAAACAAAGGAGAAGCAAGTTTGGAGAAGTTTTCTATGAATCTCCTGTAATACCCAGCATGTCCCAGAAAACTTCGCACCTCTTTCTGAGTTGAATGGGTTGGTATATTCTTTATCACCTTAATTTTTGAAGGATCCACTTGAATACCGTCAGTAGAGATGAAATGTCCTAATACCACCCCCTCACTCATCATCATGTGGCATTTTTCAGTGCTTAGTGAGAGGCGAGCCTGTTCACAGCGAATTAAAACCTTTTTCAAATTTTCCAGTGCTTCCTCAAAATCCCTGCCATAAGGAGTGAAATCATCCATAAAAACTTCCATGCTATCATTTACCAATTCAGAAAATATGCCAATCACAGCTCTTTGGAACGTTGCAGGTGCATTGCACAATCCAAAGGGAAGCACCCTGTAGGCGAACGTTCCCCAGGGGCAGGTGAAGGTGGTCTTATCCTGATCCTCTGGAGCAATCTGAATTTGATTGTACCCACTGAACCCATCCAAGAAGGAGAAGAACTTCTTCCCAGATAGGTTATCAAGTACCTGGTCAATAAAAGGCAGAGGAAAGTGATCCTTCTGTGTAGCCTTGTTCAGCTCCCTATAATCGACACAGACTCTCCATTTACCATTTTTCTTGGGTACAATTACAAGTGGGGAAACCCACTCACTGTCTGAGATAGGATAGATGAATCCTGCTTCCAAGAGTTTCTGGATTTCTTCCTTCACTATATCCCTCAGATTGGGGTTCATGCGTCGTTGGGGTTGACATACAGGCCGGGAGTCGTTTTTAATATAAATATGATGAGTGCACAGACTAGAAGGAATACCCTTCATGTCTGTATACTCCCAGGAGAATGCCCCCTTACGTTCCTTCAAGAGATTGGTTAGGCGCTTTTGTTCTTCTGAGGAGAGACCAGGATTGATGTTCAAAGTTCTTCCAGGCTCTACCTCAATAGGAATACTTCTCGAGTTTTTCAATACTGGGATTATGTTTGTGTCATTGGCTAGTGCTTCCTCCGTAAGCTGTTCTTGTTCTTCTTTACCGAGGGTACTGTTCAGGAGTTGATAAACTTCCTTGTCTACTGAAGCAGGTTCGCTAATGAAATTATTAATGGCATCATCTTCTGTTTCGTTTTTGAAGGTTAGTGCCTTCCCTATTGTTAGTAATGGCTGAACATCTTCCTCTTCTTCCTGTTCTATCCAAAGGGAGGTTTCAGTTTCTAGACTCGGCCGTGCTGGAGGGTACAGGGTGAGGTTTTTGGTTTCCATGCCATCAGATATAGTCATAGATCCTGATCGACAGCTGATACAAGCATCGGCTGTAGCCAACCAGGGCCTCCCCAAAATCAATGGATGTCCCCCCAGCTGTGATTTTGGTTGTAATACCAGAAAATCTGCAGGGTATTCCCATGAGTCTACTGAAATAACAAGGTCGTCCAAAATCCCTTCGGGTCTGATAGTGGATCTGTCTGCCAATTCTAAGATAGTAGGGGTCGGTCTAATATTGGTGAATCCGAGCTTCTTTACAGTCTCCATTGTTATAACATTAATCGCAGCTCCTAAATCTACTAGTACGTTGGGTATCTGCGTTTGTCCTATGTGTACAGTGACAGTAGGATTGCCGGGATCCTCATACTTAGTTATAGGGGTTTTTCCAGTCATTAAAGCGGATAAATTCCCTATAACATGAACAGTAGGAGGATCTCTGGGTTTCCTTCCCGGTCTTTTAGTGCACAGGTCCCGAACAGTTCTAGCATAGATAGGTACATCTTGAAGAGCTTGTAAAAGGGGAATCTTAACATAAAGGTTCTTCAATTCTCCTAGGAGATTGAACTGAGGTTGCCCCCCTTTTTGTGGCAGCATCAATCTCTCAGGATAAGGTGGTTGTCTTACCAACTGGGTAGGCTGCGTGTTATCCACTTCATCGTTTAATGTTTCATCCCTCCCATCTGAGGGATGCTCAGCATCTTCAGTGACAGGAACCGGATCAAATGGATGCTGGGAACTCTCTCCTTTGTCATACACAGTTGATGGAATATTTCCTGCAGTTACACGTTCTACTAGCTTTCCAGATCGTAAGCGAATATCATTACAAGGCACAGGGGAGAGAGAGTAGGCCGGCATATTGAGAGCTTCCAACTGCTGGACTGTTTTATTATTTGGGTTAGGGTTAGGTTGGGCAGGCAGTTGAGGCCGTATTGGTATGTTAGGCACAAGATTATTTTGCAGCTGCAGCTGCGACTGCTGAGGTAGGTATTGAGGATATTGCTGAAATTGAGGATATGGAGGATACGGTAACTGTTGAGGTGGAGGTGGTTGAGGAAACTGGTTCCCAGGATGGAAGTTCCTCCATCCAGGAGACCATGAAGTCGGTTGATGAGGTGGCTGTGTCCAAGGACTCCATGAACTATAACCTTGCATCGCAGGTTGAGGGGAATTCCACTGAGCATAATTTGAAGGGAATTGTGTATTCACATTTTGCATATTAGTATTCCAATTATTCAAATTATTCAAAAATGGAAATGAATCGGGAGACATACCTTGATTCCGGGGCTGCCAGGGTTTCTTCTGTGCAATAAAGTAGGCTGAATCCACCTCTGGAGTTGATGCCTGCAGAACAGCCTTCACTTGGGGCAACGTGGGGCATTCTTTCATATCATGGTTCAGCTCGCACAGCTGACACACTTGTACTTTGTCAAGAGGGCATTCTTTCAGTGGATGAGTCTTTCTACATCGGGGACAAAACACACCTAGTGTGAGATCCTCCACTGCTTGTCTTTGCTTGGCCTTCAAGACGTCAATCTCTGAAGAGATAGAGCTCATCATTTATGTTTTAAAATTTTCAAGAAGATTGCCTATCTCTGCCCGTGTAGCTCCCCCATTGGATGACTTCTGAGTTCTGTCAAAGACATCGCGTTCCAGCTTATCTCGTTTATTCTGCTTGTTATGCCTAGAAGATCCCCTGGAGTATCTCTTACATAATTCAACAATTGTCTCAAAGGGTTCTTTAGAGATATCTCCCTTTCCTAATAAATTTAGCATGTCTAAACAATCATCCCTGATCCCTCGAAGCAGGATTATCTTAAGCACATCTAGTCCCATGTTCGTCTGTCCAGCTCTTTACACATTGTACAGCAACCTCTCTACAAAATCCTCCAAGCTTTCATCCTCCTTTTGTACCATCTTGAATAACTCCTCCCTTTTGTCCCTGGTGTTGCAATATTCCTGATATTTTTCCAGGAACACTTGCTTCATCTTATTCCAATTAGCAACAGTCCCTCCCCCAAGGCTCATGAACCATCGTAATGCATTGTCCTTCAGGGTGGCAGGAAAAAGCTTTAACTTTTGAGCATCTGTGACATAATCATAGCTGCGACAGAGGATATCGAATTCAAAAAGGAATTCATCTGGATCCTCTGCCGCCCTGCCATGGAAGCGGGGGTAACACCGACGGTGAGATGTTTTTCATAGGAGCTGTCCCCTCTAGCTGCTGTATTGGAAATTGCAATGTAGCCATAGTCTCTGGCGGGGAATTATCTTCATGATGGTATTGTACCACTGCTTCTTCCTCTTCGTTCTCATGTCTATTACTCATCTTTTCTTCTGTATCTTCTCCTTCGTTTGTTCCTTTGTTCTTTACCTCAGTTGTAACAGCTGCGTATTCTTCGGTTGTAACAGCTGCGTATTCTTCGGTTGCAACAGCTGCGTATTCTTCGGTTGCAACAGCTGAATCGGCTGTTACTTCTTTAGCAGGAGTATATGCAGGAATCACAGCTGCTCCTGTATCTTCCACTGTAGATCCTGATGCTAACGCTCCAGGATCAGCAGGGCCTCTTTTGATAGGAGTCCCCTGTTGACGAGATGATCCAGGTGGATATCGGTGGCGGCCCACCTCTTCCAACTGGCTCAAAACAGTCTTCTGGCAATTTTGGTAAATTACTATTTTTAGCAGTTTTTCGGGTGCTGAACTTCCAGAGCCATTTTGAGGCCCTAAACGACCTTTTTTGGCAATTTGGGGGGCCAAATGGTTGCCATCGGCATTCATTTGGCCCCAGTCGAAAGTTGTAAATCTCGGATAGACCTTTCCAACGGGCTACCGAGCACCCCAAACAGAGATCGTATGCAAAAGTTACGACCCCAGGAAGTGATGTACTAACTTACCCAAACGGGGCCCACATGACTTTATGACGGTTCATCTTCTAGGGTTAGGTTTTTGGATGCTTGGGATTCTTTCCCTCATGCTTATGATAAATAGGCCCTTTCGGCCTCTCTTTGTATTCATCTTGGCACGAATGAGCATAGCGGCCACATCTCTTCTCAGAGATAGCTACCACCATTCTAGCTATTGTATTTTACAGTCTGTTCTATTTCCGCTATTTAATAGAATATGTGTTTACTGTATCACGGTGTTATTTGCAATATATCTCTGTATATGCTATCTTTTGTTTCGTTCCCACATAAATCCGGATCAGTGGTATCAGAGCAGTCTGCTCTTTGATTGTTTCTCAGTGCATGTCCCCGACGAGGTCAGAATACAGAGAGTTGGGTCTCGAACTAGTTTCACTTGGGGAAGACCACTCTCGCCGCCCCAAACGGCCTCCCATGGCGGAAGAAAAGAGAGACGACGGAGCAGGAGATCCTATCAAGTTGTTGCTCGAGGAAGCCCTCGCGCGACATAGGAACGAGATGATGGATAATTTCGCCCAAATCCTTCAACGCATGCCAACAACGGCAAGTGCACCCTCAACGAGCAGCCATTTCAGAGATACGACTCCCTTCAAGGTACAAGTTAATTTTGATATCCCTTTATTTGAAGGCCAAATCGATGCCGATGCTCTAGATAAATGGTTGAATCTACTAGAAGGGTATTTCTCTGTCCACCAATTTTCCGACAGGGAAAATATCATCTTTGCGCTCCTTAAGGCCGTCCCCCATGTCAAAAATTGGTGGGAAACTTATTGTGAGCAAAACTCATCAGACGAGTCTGGATTGTTTGAATATTCCAATCCCACTTGGGCCTCTTTTATAGATGCCGTCAAGGAACAATATTACCCTGTTGGAAACTATGATGACCAGTACACAAAATGGACCATTCTGCATCAAGAGAGGGACCAAACGGTGTCGGAGTACACCAACAAATTTCATACCTTGCGCACAAAGCTGGGTATCAAGGACTCCGAGCGGCACCTAGTACTGAAATATCGCAGTGGCCTACACCGGTACATCCGAACAGAGATGGATTTCCTGGAAATCTCTTCACTCGGATCCGCCTATCGATATGCTGTCAAAATTGAGCAGAAATTTCAACAAAAGATAGCATATACAGAGATATATTGCAAATAACACCGTGATACAGTAAACACATATTCTATTAAATAGCGGAAATAGAACAGACTGTAAAATACAATAGCTAGAATGGTGGTAGCTATCTCTGAGAAGAGATGTGGCCGCTATGCTCATTCGTGCCAAGATGAATACAAAGAGAGGCCGAAAGGGCCTAGTTATCATAAGCATGAGGGAAAGAATCCCAAGCATCCAAAAACCTAACCCTAGAAGATGAACCGTCATAAAGTCATGTGGGCCCCGTTTGGGTAAGTTAGTACATCACTTCCCGGGGTCGTAACTTTTGCATACGATCTCTGTTTGGGGCGCTCGGTAGCCCGTTGGAAAGGTCTATCCGAGATTTACAACTTTCGACTGGGGCCAAATGCATGCCGATGGCAACCATTTGGCCCCCCAAATTGCCAAAAAAGGTCGTTTAGGGCCTCAAAATGGCTCCGGAAGTTCAGCACCCGAAAAACTGCTAAAAATAGTAATTTACCAAAATTGCCAGAAGACTGTTTTGAGCCAGTTGGAAGAGGTGGGCCGCCACCGATATCCATCTGGATCAATCCTCCCTCCTTAGGAAGCAATGGTCTCCATTGCGTTAAATCCCTTATCATATGTCGAGCTGTGTGTCGAGTTGAGCTCTTGGTGCGACATTTGCTGAAGTGGAAAGGTTGCCTTACTTTGACATCTTCAGAGGGTTGTAATTGTTGTTGATGGATGCGCTGGAGCTGTTCAACAGTTTTGGTTATTGTGGTATCCTTGGTATGCACCGATGTGGATGGTTTCTTTTTGGAGGGGCCCCTTGAATGCGTATATGAATCCCGACCTCGCAGTGTCATTGTCACTTTGGGAGGACAACTCTATCGGATACCAGAGATAGTTGCACCTACCCCAAACGAGCAGGGAAGGAAGATAATCTCCCACACTGGGAAATTTTCCCTATTCGCAATTGCCACTAAAGGTGAACATCAGATCGCGGAGACATCCACAACCTGTGCAGATTATCCTTCTACTCAGCAGAAACAAGAAAAACACAAAGTTAGTGCAGCATCGCCTATTCGGGTACCTGCACAGTGCAAGGCCACGCATTCAAGGGGCCCCTCCAAAAAGAAACCATCCACAATTGAATCAGTTTTGTCAACAAGGTCGTCAATGAATGTTCTTCTGCCCAGCGGTGGACCTCGACCACGACCCGAACCACCTGTACTGTTAGTAATTTGTGGGGTTTTGGGGGTCGGGAGGTGATCGCGTTTTACCCCCCTCGTATTCATGCGAAGCAGATCATTTCAAATCAACCAAAAGACTGACTAAAAGCAATTATCAGATCAACTAATGACTAGTGTTTAGTTTTCATCCTTCCCCGGCAATGGCGCCAAAATGTCAAGCACTCTAATTGCAGATATTTAAATATCAACACACAGAGCGTATGAAATTTATTGTCAACCCGAGAAAGTCTTTTTATTTCAAAGGACAAGTGCATAATATATGCTTAAACACAAAACCATTAGAAGTGAATATTTTATCTTCTATCATCCATGCCCACCCCAAGAATCTATGCAATCCCAATTGCCTTCTAACTGCTATACTACAATTCTTTTCTATTATGCATCAAGCAGAAGTAAGATCAGATCTAATCAACAATTGCAGGAAGGAAGTCTCAATTGCATTCTAAAATAATCAACTGTCTAATTTAATCAGCTGGGAATCATAAAGCATGACCTGAACATTACTCTAGAATTTGATAAAAGAGATTAAAGCAACTGTTCTAAGAAACTGGATTGCAAAATATAAATCAATCAACACATAACAGGAAAGCTAATTTGTAAGAGCTCCTGGGATTACGTCTCAGCTGTAGGATGAACACAACAGTGTGAACAGAAATTGAAATATGTAAAACAAACCTGACTCAGTCGACTGTTATTCGATACCATTCACCAATCTCACAAAAATATAATCAATCACTGAGAAATCCACACAATGAGTATTGCTGCTGCGTATAGAAGAAAGAACAAAGCATCACACAAGGAGAAAGATGAAATCCTAAATTAACGCAGCAATCTCTGTGGAAGACGGGCCCAGTCTTCACACAGAGACGCTGGTTGAACAACACTCTTCTTTAACTCAGAAGTAACTCCTTATATTAACAGAAAAATGAGTACACAGTTTTGGCTTGGCTGCTAATACAAGGTAAATTAATTGTTTGCTGTCCAACCCCTCAATCGAGGCAATTCCCCATATTTATACATACAATTTGCAACATCTAAACCTATAATTGGGCAGCCATGAAGATCTCTGATCTTCAGGCGCCCTAAATAATCTAGCTGTTACAATGCGTGGCAGAACTAAAATATCCAAATATGAGAGAAGTATTAATTGTCCCAAGAGTGACGGTCCTTCCAGCTCACAGCTGGATTTGAGCAGCGACATACTTAAGATAGTTCTTCTGTTACAGCTGCCCTGCCACGACTGTGCCTTGATTGACGATTTAAGCCCCAAGGAACCTTCCACAAGCGATGAACGTTCCTTCATGACTTGTTCAGCTCCGATCTTCCTGCAGTCTATTGTCTTACTACCTTCATAAATCGCATCATGTTAGCACAGATTAAGAGATGCACAGCTTTAATCATCACAATCATAAGTATTAACACAATAAAACAATAATCGGCCATACCTTGGTAATTTGGGGAATAGATAAGGACAATAAGTTGAATTGCCAAGGTAATTGGTGTAAGACAAGGGAAGGGACGATGATAAATGATGGTCAAAAAGGGCCAATTCTGGGCTCAACAATTTTGTTCTAGTGTGTCTAGGTCTTGTTTTGTTTCTTATACCATGTTTTGTCTGCATGTGTAGATGGAAACTTGCTATGGATTCGCAGACGGCGCTAGCCGGCATACCCGTAATCTGGCCTCGGCAGCCTGGGTACTCTACTCTCCCATCGGTGAGCTTATTATCTCAGGAGGAATTTGTCTAGGTTTTGCAACCAACAATGCTGCAGAATATCAAGGAGTTATTGGAACCTTAACCAATGCTCATTCCTTGGGTATGGACCATGTTGTTATCTATTTGGATTCACAACTAGTGGTCTCCCATCTTAACTGGATCTATGCTATCTGCGACCTTACTCTACTTTGCCTATATAGACGAATCTGTCTCCTGGAAAGGTTCTTTGAATCTATTCAGTACCTACACATTCCACAAGATATGAACGCAGTTGTGACTCAATGGCCAACTTCATTTTAGACTGGTACATTGCACACACATGACATTTGTAAAAAATATATAAATGCATTCACGACATGTAAATCATCTATTGTATAAGTAAGCATATAAACAAGATCACATAAATCATCTATAGAACACATAATGTGTAAATCCATCGAAAATGTTTGTATATATATATATAAGTCAAAATGGTAGTGCTGATACAAAATCTGAAGCATGCTAGATTTCAGTAGGTCTCTACAAATATACGAAGCTCTGAAGCTTTCAGTACATACATAAGTAGGACATGAGCCTAAGGCTCAGGTTGCCTAGCCCTAGATCCTGAAGCTCTCGCCTACTTCCCATGAAAGCAAACCAATGCCCTCGCCACTTTGGCCATCAGCGTGCCAAAGCGGTCAGACACCCCGACAGCATATCTCTGGTAGCTCTGAGGAAGGTCACGGAAACCCGGTTCTGGGATATCCAGGTTCAACCTCTGGAGGTTCTCATACACCTCCTCTACCTCCTCGGTAGCATCTCGTGCTGTGACACCTAAGACCGGTACCTCTCCTCTCCTCGCTATGAGAGAGACCCCAACTGGTCGCAATGGACCCACATTTGCACACAACACCGATTTGTCAGCACTACTACAAAAAATCATAAAACATATAAAATGAAAAAACACATAAAGTTGTTGTTCTTACCTATGCCACCTCATTGTGCTCCCTCGGGGAGCACCAGGTCGGGATCACCTCTAAAGTCTGTCCTGCTGTAGGGGTAATCCTCAATCATGAGGAGCTTCCCCTTCATCCAAGTAAAGAAACCGGTGCCATAACCTATGATGGGACCCCCACCACCATGGCGGGCCATCACCTCATCCCATCAAGTCATATGCGGATCCTTGGCATCCCAGTTATCTAAGTCCACCTAAGGACGCAGATGAGGTACCCACTCTAGTAAGAAGGATATCACCATGGATCCATACCCAAATTGTTTCAGCGCCCCGTGCCGACATTTGGTGAGCTAACCCCAGAGGTTAGTGAGGATCCCCTTGCACCAGTTGAACACCCTAGGAGCCATGCACTCCTATGCATACAACAACTGAGTCTTGCTCACAAGATGAGCAAACTGGCTTCCCGACACCCTCACTAGGGTGAAGAGAACGACACGTAGTGGATGATCTCGTATCCCCTTAATGGGAAGCTTCCCACTAGTAGTCACAGTGTCCACGCTATAGTACTAAGAGATCAGGTCATCTACAATCCGGTCACCTCCTCGTGACCCAATAAGAGATATGGGTTATCCCCTCTGAGACAATCCTGTCAGGAAATAGATGTCCACGACATCTATACTCAAAGTATGCACTCCAATCTCGAAGTGCTCCTGTGTCGGATCCCAACACCGGATCATATGTGTAAATAGCTGAACTTGGGCTCTCATGCTCGGCACCCGGAAGTACTTGAGAAGTCCACAATTCCTCAATGCAGCAACACATTGAGGGTCATTTTCAAACTGTGCATCATCCAACTCATGTTCTTGCTCTCGCCATTCTAAAACCATGACTATCACTATGAACCTGCCAAAGAGCACAAAAGAGCAACATTAGAACTCACCCCATGCATTTTGGTTTTTTCTTTTGGGTTAGGTATTGAGTTGAACTTGGACATTTCCGCCGTCGCATGATGTCCTTTCCGACAGTGCGACATCATCGCAAGAGACCCTTGTGGTATTTGTGACGACCCTGGGTCATTGCAGTTCCCGTAAAGATGCCTTGTGATGATCCAAGGGCGCTTTTCCTCCAAGAAAATAAACCCAAAACCTTAAAAAAGAGGCAAAAAGAAAGAAATCAATTTGCTAGAAAGTTGCAAGGATGAGTTTAGGCCTACCTGCTCCTAACGGCTCGTGAAATGGCGGACCATAGCTCCCGGAATCAGCTATTGAAATTTGGCTCCAAATGGCTCTCTACACTCTCCAAACTTGGTAAAAACAATTGTAATTTCTTTTTCACCATTTCATCCTTTTTATAACAAAAAAATGGAATATTTCTTTTATAAATTGATGCTTTAGTGGTTTTTTGCTATAGTTTGATTTGTTTACTGCATTTAAACACTTGGTTAACCATTTTTGACCTAGTCTTTGAGTTGCAGGTTGAGTTAAGTGCCCATTTGATGTTGTTTTCACTGTGACGATCATCTCGTAAGTATCATCAGGTATGAACGAATTCTTAGAGCATTTTTTAGTCATTATTTCGCTCATTAAATTCAATTATTAATGACAGTCGAGCTTACTCTTGTTAGAAAATTCCTATACTCAATCCTAGTCCCACCAGTATTTTGATCATTTACATTTTCAGTCATGCATGCACTTTTAGGGTTTGCATGCATTCCAGTCATCAGTCCAGCACCTAGCCCTCAATTTGCCAGCCCCCAAGAGCTTCTCTCAGATCAGTTTTATCCCTCCTAGAGCTTAGTGCACCCTTCCTCCTTGATTTAAGGAAGCCACTCATCCTTTCTCACCTACCAGTCCAGTTTACTTCAATTAGCCACTAGTCTTTCCTTGATTTGAGGCCAGACTGGCTCCTCACTGCTATTATCACTCCGATTGACCTCTGATGAGACATGCCTACCTGTTCTAACTCCAGTTAGCTCATCATGCACCCTCCACTGAGCCTCCTTCATTTAGTTAGCATCTCCATGTGCCAGTTACATTCAGTTACACCTACCACACTCAATTAGACTCAATTTGACTGATGGTTGACAATTACTTGTGCATTGATGACTCCACCGATGATGAGATAGACTACTAGTTGTGCTCCGATGACACTCCAGTGATCTTTTGATCACTCCATGAAGGCTAATTCGAATTGCCACCTTGGCATTCGAATCCTCATGCATTGTACTACTTATTGTCCATATTGTGATTAATTAATTAGTGTGTGTGAAGTATTTTTGCTTCTATCCGAGTTCTACTATATTATTATTCTATTGCTCATTATACTGCATTGATCACTCTTCTTCTATTTTCCTGCTTAATTATAATTACTCTTGTGAGGTATACATCATCTCTTAGATCTGCTGTGAGGATTTTCACATGGTATCAGAGCATGTTGAGAGTATTGTTTATCTTCATTCCTAAGAGTTTTTTGCAGGTTATTACCAAGATTTTGAGTGCAACAATTTCTACATTTTTGCAGTAGTAGCAGTTGCAGATATTCTCTATTGTTTTTGTAGGTCTTCCACAGCTTCAATGTATTCATATTTAGAAGGAATCCCTCTTCTTTCTCCATTCAACTATGATGAATGAAAACCAAAAATGATAGCATATTTGAAGAGCCATGGTCTCTTTGATTGTTATTTTGAAAGAGAGTTTGAATCCTCTGAAGAGAATATTGACTGGTTGAATAAAGGTGACATGGCCTTTGGAAGAATGATGTCTGCTTTGCCTAAATACATGTTTTACCAAATCATTGATGATGTTGAAACTCCAAAAGAGCTATGGGCCCATCTGGATGAAATATTTGGTAGACAGAATGAAGGATTTGGTCCAAACCCTTTCGACAAAGTGATGCATTCGCTCCCCTTGATGGTCTCTCAAATCATGAACTAGTATCATCTCATATTGAAGTTGTCCACAAAGAACTTGCATATTCTACACTCATGCTCCAACTTTCTTCTCTTTCTGAGCCATCTCACACTCTAGATATTGCAGAAGGTCCTAAATCCTCTCTTGCACCAGAGTCTGTTGGTTTGCATCATGATCACATGATTATTTCGAAGGTCAAATCAGCTATTGGAGGTAATGCATTCGCTCTCCTCAAGCAATCACCTCTTATTTACTACTATATGATCATTATTCCATGATTTTAGAAGGTTATTGAAGAATATGGCCATTGCCACCCATTTGGGATAATTTCTCATGCATCTAATGGTTTTGATCTCACCTCTTATGGTTCAAAGGAGATCTCAAGAAACCATTGCCATTCACTTGAGATAATCTCTCATGCATTTATTGGTTTTGATCTCACCTCTCATGGTTCAAAGGAGTTCTCAAGAAACCATGATTCAAGTCTTGGATCTAATTTGGATTCTAAGCAATTAATACTTGGGATAATTTCTCATGCATATAATAGTTTTGATCTCACCCCTGCTGGTTCAAAGGAGATCTCAAGAAACTATTCATCAAGTCTTAAATCTGATTTGGATTTCAAGCAATCATTATTATTTGATGGTTCCTTTTGGCATAATCTCACCCATGATGGTTCGAAGGAGAAGACAAAAGACTATCTTCATATTCATGTTTTTTATCCTACCTCAACTGATTCGAATCACAGGTTCAAGGATCATCCTCATACTTTTGGATTTGTTCTCATCACATTCGATCTTAAGAGCAAGTACAAGCACATGCTTTTTGAGCATGATTCACTTCTTCCCAACAAGAAGATACCTCCAGACATATGACCAAGCATAACACCTGCTTGAGTTTGGAGCATTTATTTTTTATGTGTGCCTTATAGTCTATTTTGAGGGGGGGTATTTTTCCCACGAAATTTTCCCCACTTCCTTGGTTTATTGACTGTTATTATTCATTGTATTAGATGACCTTTGGTCTTAGTTACCAGGGCCCAGGATGGATTAAGGGGGGGTGTTAGGATATTCCTATACTCCATCCTAGTCCCACCAATATTTTGATCATTTACATTTTCAGTAATGCATGCACTTTTAGGGTTTGCATGCATTTGCATGCATTCCAGTCATCAGTCCAACACCTAGCCCTCAGTTAGCCAGCCCCCGAGAGCTTCTCTCAGATCAGTTTTAGCCCTCCTAGAGCTTAGTGTGCCCTTCCTCATTGATTTAAGGAAGCCACTCGTCCTTTCTCACCTACCAATTCAGTTTACTTCAGTTAGCCACCAGTATTTCCTTGATTTGAGGCCAGACTGACTCCTCACTGCTGTTATCACTCCGATTGACCTCCGATGAGACATGACTACCTGTTCTGACTCCAGTTAGCTCCCCATGCACCCTCCAATGAGCCTTCTTCATTTAGTTAGTGTCTCCATGTGCCAATTACATTCAGTTACACCTACCACACTCAGTTAGACTCTGTTTGATTGATGGTTGACAGTTACTTGTGAATTGATGACTCCACCGATGATGAGATAGACTACTAGTTGTGCTATGATGACACTCCAGTGATCTTTTGATCACTCCATGAAGGCTAATTCGAATTGCCACCTTGGCATTCGAATCCTCATGCATTGTACTAATTATTGTCCATATTGTGATTAATTAATTAGTGTGTGTGAAGTATTTTTGCTTCTATCTGAGTTCTACTGTATTATTATTTTGTTGCTCATTATACTGCATTGATTACTCTTCTTCTATTTTCATGCTTAATCATAATTACTCTTGTGAGGTATACATCATCTCTTAGATTTGCTGTGAGGATTTTCACAACTCTTTGTTCTTTCTCATGCTCGTTAAACGATGACAATAAGTCACTGAGTTATGGTTTATCACTTTTTCGGGCTCGTTAAACTCCTACGAAAAAAGGAAACCCCCTAGAGTCTCTCTTTAAGCTCTCTTCAGGCTCTCTAAATACGAAAAGATCACCAAGCGAACTTGATGCGTTCACAATTGTAAAAGTATTTGAATGATCATCCTCCTAGTGATAGTTTACCCCTTTTTCAGACCAAGAGGCACTATTTATGAAAAAGGAATACTCCAACCAATCATGATTGGAAGAGTCCTCTCTCGCGTTGTTTTACCCTTTTTCGGGCGGCAAGGCTAACCTTATGAAAAAGGACCTTTGGAGTCTTCTTTAGTTCTTTTCAGACTCTCTAAACATGAAATGACACCGATTTTACCTTCTATGGACTCGTTAAAACTCAACATTGAAGGGCCCGTCATGGGACGAACCCATCCTTTCCCAGGTTCAGAAAAAATTTGGGATTGGACTCATCTATAAGATGAGCTATACCGAGCATCTGGTTACCCTCATCAAGCTCGTCAAAAACACATGAGGAACTCATCATTCAGGATGGGGAAAAAGGAAAGTTTTTGTATTACACCTTTATCAGTGGCAGTACTTAGTCATTCTTGAACATGGCACTCATTTGCATTCGCATGCAGTACTTGGACCATCCATTTGCCCTTGCGTTTTTCCTATTTCCTGAGTCTTGTTACTCCTTAAAGTCATCCAAAGAATACTTCCATCATCAGTTGTATTAGGAGTTGGCGTCATTCTTGTCATGTCAATGCTACCAAGTCATGCCATGCCCATGTTCAAAAATACATTCACCGTTCATTATATGCAATCAGTACACCTTCCACCATGATGGTCTATTCTGAGTTAGTCTTGCATTTTACTATACCATCCGATCTACTCCAAACATCTGTTATCTAGTTTTGTGTCGATGATGCGGGATTCATCATGGCCCTCCTTCGACAGATTCATCCTTGTCGACTTCAAATCATCATCCGAGGATTGAAACTAGAAACCAATTGAGTACCTTGGGCCTACATGCCTCAATGGAAGGTTACCTCACTTTCAACACGAGTTTACATCATTGACTCTTGATTGAAATATTTCATCCAGTGTTCGACTTCAACTCATTCATTCACGCTTGATGATATGTACTATGATACCTTTGGGATCATTGAAATCAATGGTGATTTCCCTTGCTCTTGTTAACAATATACATCAATGAATGGTAATCAAGTGGTTTCTACCATGTTCGACGTCAATACATTTGTAATCACATGGATAGATTCGTATCATTGTGGGTTCAGATTGAAGACCCTGGGGACTCATGTTTTACCCAGGTTGCGATGGATATTGTTTTGAGTCATATTACAAGGATCCACTTTTGTATTAGTCGTGGTTGTGTTATCATCTCATCATGGATCTATGCTTGTGTCTAGTAGCCATGATTGTGTTCAGTCGGTCATTACTACCATGGATCTACATTGAATTGGTCAACATCCATGTTGTGAGTAATACAAGATTGTGTTCTCAGAGTCAGTTGTACTGCAGCAGCATCCTCCATCCAACAAGTTCATGACATTTCCTTCTGTCAAAGCATTTCACCTGTCAAGTTCCAATAGCTTCATGCTTTGGTGGGAATTCTGTTACACCTAAATCTTGCCATCATGATAGTCAGTGTAAACATCCTTGAAGTTACTTTGACTAAGTTGTTAAATTGGAAGAGATACTAACCTATTCCTATTGGGTTTAGTGAGGTCGTCGCAGTTCATCTTAATGCAACCTCTGATGTCACAGGTTGTCCTATTGTATCCTACGACAATGTCAGTTAAATGGATAAAGGATATCTTCGAGCCCATTCTCGAAGGTGTGTGATGTGGATCTCTATCCCTAGTCTGTAGAGGAGCTTGAATTCGATTCCCTAGCCCTTTGGGAGGATCCCTTAACTCTCTCCTACTATATCTCAACCTACCCTATCCTCTTAGTCCTATATAAGTGAAGCTCATTCCCATTCCAAGGGGAGGAAGTCTATAGTACTTGCATGCTGGTGAAATTAGCGTAGAAATACCTACTCATATCTTGGGAGATCTATACTTCCTTTGGAGAATTTGGAATTGGCTTGTTGGAGGAGGATTGCGAAGTTAAGCTTTGGTTGTAATCATCTCACTCTTTGTACTTCCCTTATTTAATATAGTAATATAAATGCTTTCCACCAAATATCATTGTGTTAATGATGTTTTGTGTAGTTTACTTCCTTAACTATTTACTTAGATCTGTTACTATTTAGATGCATTTTACTCGCTTGTATTGTTCCATGTGACTTGATAGGTTTTGCAGCTAAGATATGAAGACTGTGGAGCTTGGAACAACATCAAAGAGAAAGATCTACAAGCTAGGGGTAAGACATCTAATTACTCGATCCTTAACTAGATCTAAGAAAGTTGTTTCATATTCTGTCTCACTTGTTCTAGACTTACATTGAGCTAGGGAGATCATGCCTTAAGTCTTCTTTCGATAGATTGTCCAGTAACACAGATCCGGAAAACCAAAATAAATCTAAACTATGTACAGAATCAACTATAAAATAGTATACAAAAGTATCAGCTTGAGCGAGAGGCTCAAGCATAATACCGCTTGAGGTAGAGCCCATTTCTAGGCTCTTTCAAAGCATTCCCCTCATAGTCTTCCAATTCGTAGGCTCCTTTCTCAAGGACATGCCTCACTATGTAAGGACCGTGCCACATGGGGTTAAACTTGCCTTCCCTTAGGGGTTCTTTAGCTTGGTCATATAAGAAGACCACGTCACCTTCAGCATACTGTCGGGGATGAACATACCTATCATATTGAACCTTGACACGATGTTTGTTGGCATCTATAGCCACGGCGACATCTTGACGCTGCTCGTCAAGCTGCTCAAGGTGGATCAAACATTGCTCAACATCCGACATATTAGGCAGGAGATCTATGGCTGGTTTTAATGAAGGGATTTCGCATTCAATCGACAATATAGAATCCACACCATGTACTAGCTGAAATGGTGAGAAACTGGTGGCGGTCTTAACTGCGGTTTGATATGCCCACAAACTAGGATATAACATAATGTTCCAGTTGCTCTTGCTTTGCTAGATGGTACATTGGAGAATGGTATTTAAAGACATATTGACTGCCTCAACCTGACCATTCACTTGGGGGTAGTAAGAAGATGAATGATCTTGACAAAACCAAATCTTGAGTGACAAATCTGACATCATTTTGTTTTGAAAGTGACTGCCATGGTCAGTGACAATCTCTTTCGAGATACCGAACCGAGCGATAATCTAATTGAACACGAAGTGGGCTGCAGTAGTATCGTCGTCTTTTACAGTTGGCATGGCCTCAGCCCATTTGGAAAAGTAGTCCACGGCCACAATGATATGGTGATGCCCCCCAGCAGAAGTTGGTTTGCAATCCATGAAATCCACCCCCCACTTAGTGAAGGGACCAATAGTGACGACTGGATGAAGGGGCACATGATGCGAGTGTATATTTCGAGAAAACACTTGGCAAGGGTGACATCTCTTCACGGTGTTCATACAATCTTTAAGATCGAAGGCCAGAAGTAACCAGCTCGCATGATACGTTGGGTTGTTGCAAGCCCATATAAGTGACCACCACACGCCCCACCATGGAAATCATTCAGCACTAACTCCACTTCTTCATGATTCAAACAATGATGGAGGATAGAGTCCTTTCCCTAATGATACAAAGTGTCACCGACGATAACATAATCTTTATCGTGATGTCTCACACGTCGTCGTTCGTCCCATGAATTGTGAAGGGAACTTCAAAGTTTGGAGATATATGATGATATCCCCATACCAAGGGTCCACTGACGAGATAAGAAAAAAGTGTTCATACACAAAGGAATCTTCATGGATGACGTCCTCATCAATCCACAGAAAATCTGACATGAGCTCAGCAAAAACCAAGGATTTCACCGACTTCGCCGAAGAAAAATCAAGATCAAACTCTTGAAGAATAACAATCCACTTATTATACTTCCCCCAAATCAAACGTCGTGAAACCACAAACTAAAATGGATTTATATGTGCTACGACAGTGGTTTTCCTAAGCATGATGTAATGCCATAAACGTTGGACTGCATGAACAGTCACAAGTGCCAACTTCTCCACGTGAGTGTATCTCAGCTCAACATCTACTAGATTTCGACTAAGATAATAGACAACATGGTCTTGGAGCGCATCATCTACCTGAACTAAGACCATGCCAATCATCTCAAGAGACGCGGCCACATAAAGCAAGAAATCTCTAGCAAAGTCGGGCGGACTAAGCAGAGGGGCCGATACCAAAGCTTTCTTCAAAGCGTCGAAATACTGTTGGGCTCGCTCATCCCAGATAAACGGTGTGTCCTTCTTCAAAAGTCACGTGAAAGATTTGGTAAGAATGGCATAATTCACTATAAAACATCGTAGAAAAGTAGCTCTCCCTTGGAGGCTCTGAAGTTGAATTAGGTTACACGGGGGAGGAAACCAAAGTATTGCCTCAACCTTAAGAGGATTGACTCTTATACCCTCTTGTGAAACTATGAACCCTAAAAGGAGACCCGTTTTCACAACAAAGATGCATTTGTTGGGGTTCAATCAAATCTTGTAACACTGGCATCTTTCAAAAATGAGGCGGAGGTGCTTGGGGTGGTCCACTCTCTTAGGAGAATGACCAGCAAGATCATCCAAGTAAGCCTCCACTATACGCTTGAGGTCATGAAACGCATAGGTCACAGCACGCGGAAATGTAGCTCCGACGTTTGTAAGGCCGAAGGGAATTTTCCGGTACGCAAATGTACCCCAAGGACATATAAAAGTAGTTTTATGTTGATCCTCGTGCTTTATTTGGATCTGATTATATCCGGTGAAACCGTCCATAAACGAAAAAACCTCGCTTCCCGCATATGCATCCAAGATTTGATCTATGAATGGGGTGGGGAATTTATCTTTTGGACATGTGCAGTTCAAATCTCTAAAGGTTTTGCATACAAAGATGGTTCCTTGCTTCTTATCCATGGGAACAGGATTTGGCACCCATTCAATAAGGGGAACCAGGTAGATGAAACCAGCTTTAAGTAGTTTCTCCACCTCTTCCTTAATCACGGCTTCATTCTAGGATTCACAGCATGAAGTCATTGCCAAACTGGCTTAGCATTAGGATATGTCTTAATCTCATGTTCGACAATGCTAGGGTCTATTCCTGGCATCTCCTCATTTGACGAGGCAAAAACATCCTGAAATTCCTTAAACAGTTCAGTGTATATGCAGATCTCATCGGGAGAACAATCAACACCGATATAAACGTTCTCTATCTTTCCGGGTGTACGAGAGATGTTGATCAGTATGGTTGGGGAGATATTAGCCATATTCCCTTCCACGTAAATACCATGTGAATCCAAAGGAGCCACAAGGTGACCAACCTTCTCTGCAAGAGTCATCCTAAACTCTTCTTGATCAAGAAGATTGAGGTTAGGAAGAAAATAAGAGCGATGATGCAAGTCTTCCCAAGGCCTCTCACTACCACACATGGCCTCAATGATGGCTTCATCCGAAGGCAAAGTACCATCAAGGAAATCATGCGAAAAAGACGAGTCGGCTTCCCATGCTAGCAGCATAATGGGATCTTCCTCCTCTGTTCGTGAAGAGGATGGATCTGGCTCCATAGTGGCTTGTTGAATTTCACGGTATGCAAGCTCAGCTGCAGATAATGGTGCGAAATGTGTCCAAACGAGGCACTCATGGATGGTAAAGTCCACGAATCATTAAAATATGAGGTCCACAAAGGTACATTACTTAGGGAGGATGGTGCACTATCGGAAATGGTACCAATGAAAGCAATTGGTGCAACAAAGTCGAATGATCCCATCAAGGACAGATACAATCCTACACCAATGTTCCCAATTTCCTACTGAGAATCTTTGCTCTGGGGAACAACAGTTTCCGGTGATGCTATGGACTTAGAACTAGGGAAGTCTAGCTGATCGACCATCACAATTCTGCCTTTGTGAGGAAAGAAAATAACTCTAAATATGGAGGATACGATCGCTTTCATTACGTAGATCCAATTCCTTCCCAGAAGAAGGTTGTAGTCGATGGGCGCATCAACCACCTCGACTTCAATAGGCACAGATTTCCCACCCAAGTGGACCTTAAGGGAAGGGAGAATACCATGTGCCCTAAATGACCAACCATCGAATGCAGTAAGCATGGTCATAGATTTTGAAAAGGGAGAAGAGCCAAGAGATTTCCAACAATCCAACGACTTTACTGAGGTGGAAGCACCTTCGTAAACCACCATACGTTTAACGAATTTATCCAATCACCTCACATGGACTTGAAAAGCCACATGATGAGGCAAGTGAGGCTGAATATCAATAGTGTGAATTTAATGACACTAGGGCTACACCCATCCTGAACTCCCAAAGCAGATAAGAGGGCATTCCTCTGCGAAGGACATGCCTGTAAAACCTCAAGAGCCAACATGGCACACGGATTTTGGCCCAAATCTTCTACAATAGAGTAGTTTTGGGAGGCTCGGGCATTGGTATTGTGCGTCGAGCGCTTAAGAACACCTTTCGGTATCCGCGGCATAGTACTGGGATTCTCGATATGCAGAGAAGAGTCAGGAGGAGGAGGCTCATTCCCCATATTCGGTTGTGGTGCACCATAATCGCGTTGACGAGTAGAAACACTAACCTGAGATTGGACCATGTTCACACATCCGTAGCCACCGGCATGAGAAGAAGACATCGTAGTTTCATTAGTCCCATAACCAGTAGCGAGAGCATTCGAAGCCATGTTCTGATGATGCGGAAAGGGATCTTTCAACACAGTTGGGCTCTGTGCAAGATGCTTCGATGCTTCTTCAATTCGAGGACACAAGTGAGTCAGATGATCCTCCCCACAAAGTTTGCAAGGGAATTTCACCTTACGTCTTGGCTTACGGTCCCCACCAGCATTTCCGTCGTCCTGAGGAGTGTTGGAGTTCTCTTTTCTAGGAGTATTTCGATTACTTCCATTATTCCCATTATTCCTACCCTTACGATTGTTTCTCCCAATTTTCTTTCCACTAGGTTGTTGATTACCTGATGGCTTCGTCGACTGTATAGATTGGACGTCGAACGATTGGGTAGGAGTGGACAAGGTGTGATCCTGTCCGGGGGTAGACTGGCTAATAGACAAATTTTGCATTTGGTTTGTAACCAAGTCTACGGATCTAGTACTCGTGGATCCAACAATGCCATTATCACGTGGTCCAAGAATAGGCTTGGCTTCATGTCGTGAGCATAGTGCATTAGGAATAATATCGTATAGGATGCCTGACTGAGCGTAGAGTAAATCTAGTTGTTGGGATTTGAATATAGCTCGCTCCTCAGTTGTAATGTTGGACACTGAAACGTCCTTAGATATGTAGGGTAGAAAAGACTTGAGGAACCGCTCCAACATAAATTCTAAAGGAATGTTGGCTTTCACTAGCCTCTTCCGTCGACGCCACTTCTGAATATGATCGGATATGTGTGTGGCCTTGTTTTGGGGAAGGTAGATAAAATCTCGGTGCCAGTATCGTAACAAAATAGAAACTGAAATTGATCCAATAAAACCAAAGCTATCTCATTAAATCCCCTGTAAGTGCCCCCAGGAAGCTCAACATACCACTTTGCGGCTGCCCCTGTGAGGGTGTGTTGAAATAGTCTCTAACGAATAGAGTCCTGATTTAATGAATTCGAGGAGCACCAAAGGTGAAAAGTCGTAACATGATCACCTGGATCCTCACCACTCTTCCCTTCAAACTTCAGAATGTCAGAAGGGAGTTTGGTAGGGACTGGAGGCCAAGAAGGATCATGACACACTGGATCATTCGTAAGCTTCGAAAGATCAGGAAGATTCAAACGAGCAAGAAACGAGAGTTGTGGCTATGAAGATGGATTAAAGGCTCCCAAAAGAGGATGACCTCATGGACCATAGGTATGATATGAACCATGACCATGACCATAGGGCTGATAACCACCTCCACCCTGACTTGTGGAAGGGTACGAAGGTATATATGTGTTATAAGCACCATAATGGGGAGGGTTGTAATAAGGGCCATAAATGGTTTCATTATAAGAAGGATTGCCACCATATTGATGGGGCATATAAGTGCTAGTCGTAGCAGGAGCAGTCGAGTAATGATCATAATTATAGGTTACGTTCCCACCCCCAGTTTTGGGAATGTTACCATCCCCAGTGTTGGTAATGTGTCCCCCCCTAGTGTAGGGTATGTTCCCACCTCCAGTGTTGGGAATGTACCCACCCCCAGTGTTGAGGATGTGCCCACCCCCGGTGTTGGGAATGTGTCCACCCCCCATGTTGGGAATGTGCCCACCCCCAGTGTTTGGAATGTGTCAACCCCCTGTGCTGGGAATGTTCCCACCCCCAATGTTGGGAATGTGTCCACTCCCAATGTTGGGAATGTGCCCACCCCCAGTGTTGGGAATGTGCCCAACACTGTAAATACTCATTTTCTCGTCCAATTGATGTTGTGAATGTTGTTAAATTACGTTGGGTTACATTTGCTTATTATATCATGGATCATGTTATTGATTATGCTAATATCTTTCACATACTATATGCACTTGCTTGTATTTGGTGTTGAGACTAATCTACAGGTTCAAGTGTAGAGATTGAAAGCTCAACGAGGATCTACTTCGAACATCCGGTTGAAGGTTGGTTTTATTCTCCATATCTTAGCATTTTTTCATTATAATAGCATTGCAGTGGGAATTGAGTTATTTTCTGGTAGTCAGCTGTCTGTTGTGGTCTACCCCGAGCCATAGGAAGTTTTCTCCATCACAAAATATCAGAAGTGGAGTGATGGAGACACAAATGGAAAGAGTATCCCACTCGTCATAATACAATAATATCTCTGATACATGTTGGTACAATAGAAAAATCTAATACAATGGCCATGATAGGTAGTACATAGTGAATACATGTCATGGGCGATCATAGCCATGATCCATACAATAAGATATGGTCTCCTATTGAAAAGGAAACAACTGGTGCAATACTGGAGGTACAAACTGTTGATGTATGAGAAATGAGATCTCATAAGTACAGTCACGATCATGAGCAACATACTGAATGCTACTAACGTCTGGGGTCTTCTACACAAATCATATTCGGTGCAAGTCCCGTCAAGTGAATAAAAATGTTGAATTCGAACCTGATGTGACAGCGTCTGATTACCGATCAATGATGTATACCGTTAACAGACACGAGATAACCCACCAATAATGAAAATGGGCATCAAGGCACAGAGTACAATCATCAAAGTGTGAATAGATGTGTTGAGGTCAAACACTAATATGAATCCATCGATTAGGGGACATTGATGTATTCCCAAAACTGTCGATGTCGAGAGAATCTACCACTAATGATTGCAAGCCTCAAGGTACTCAACTAACTCTAAGTCTCAATTCCATAATAAATTTGTTGAAGTTGACGGAACGAAACTCGCTAGAAGGAGGGCATTAAGGAATCCCCCATCAACCAGCACTAGGTAACAGCTACGCTGAGGTAGAATTAACTCCAAGAATGTGTATGTAGTTCTTTGATATATCCTTTGAACCGACATAGGTGAGATCATAACCAAATGAACTAATACATGATGGTGGTGGCTTGGAATTCAAATCAGATCCAAGAATTGACAGATGTCTTCTTATGATCTCCTTTGAACTGGAAGGGGTGAGATCACAACCAAAATCACAAGGATATGCATGAGACTTGAACCCAAGCGAATGATGGTGTCTTCCATCTTCGATGAAACTCTGAAAATATGTGCCAATGACCAAATAGGATTTCATAGGAATCATTTGATTAAGGAGGGCGAATGCATCACCTCCAAAATCTGATTTTACCTCCAAAATACTCAGCAGGTCATCATCCTGCACATCAGCAGGCTCATGGGAAGTAGAGATTTTGAAAGTCTCTTCAACTTCTAGAGTAGTATCTGGCATATCTTGCTCACAATTCGAATCAGAAGATGGATCAGATCCATCAGTTTTTTTACTTTCATGCCATAGTCTACTCTCTTCATTTTCATGAGTGTTAAGAGCAGACTGTTTTGAGAGAGGTAGAAAGTGGGATAACTCATAGAGTTTCAACTTGTGGTTTGCAACACCTTTTGCAATGGTAGATCCTGATACCATGTCTTGTATTTCGACCTCATTTGGAGAAAAGATCACCCTCTTGGACTCTCCAATCTGGGTCATCTGGTAGACTGAAAGTAGATTATAAGTGAGTGTAGGGACATAGAGCACATCTGAGAAGTAGCCATGATCAAGCTTGATCCTTCCAATCCCCTCAGAGGAGACCTCATAATCATTCCCCAACATGATGGAAGGTCCAACAATAGATTCGAAACTAGTAAAGAGATATTTGGAGGAAGACATGTGTCTTGATGCTCCTGAATCTATTATGAAGGAGGATTTTGTTGATGCACCTTCCATGAGAGAATGGCATCTCTCATTCTCCTCGGATCTTGATGGTTCACCTTCTTTCTTCCTAGCACATGCAAGCACTAGAAGGTTATTCTTTTCTAGAAGTGAAGCCATGAGATCTATGGTCTTCTTCATACATGAACTCTCAGGATGAAATCCTCTATTGCAATAGGTACATTTGGATTTTCCCTTATGAGTTTGCTTGTATTTCTTGGAATTTGAAACTTCTTCCGATTGGTTTGGAGCCTCCTTCTGCTTTTTCTCATTCGACTTTCTGTCAACAAATTTTTTCTTTCCCTTTCCATTCACTCTCTTCACTTTAGTAGCTGCAAGTGTTGAATCCATCTTGGGTTTGATCATCCCCATTTGAATCAACTTCTCATCCTCTTGTCTGAGAGAGGTGATGAAGTCATCAAGAGTGGAAAACTTCCATTTTGGGTTGGATAGCTTCGTTGTCTGAAAGGTAGAGACAAATACTAAGTAGTTAGGGCCCAATTTTGATAGTATGGAAAGGATGAGTTGCTTCTCTTCCTTCTCTATTCCATATCTCTTCAATTGTGAAATCACATTTTTAAACATGGTAAGAAACTCATTGATGGAGTTGAAACTGCAAGGGCTCAGTGAGATAAGCTCATTTTCCAACTTGTGACCTTTCAAATCATATTTTTGTCCAAGAAGAGATTCAAGCTTGTCCCAAACTTCTTTTGGAGTGGCTAGATCAATTACATGAAAATGGAGGTCTTTGGAAATGCTGAGGAGTAACAGTCCTACAGCTTCATCAAGTTTATCCAGGTACTTGGATTTCTCTACTACACCAGTGGGTTCGACTACAGTCCCATTCAATACTCTAGAAAGGCTCCTGGACTTCATGAAGATGTCCATCATGGATTTCTATTTGACATAATTGAATGAATTCAATTTTAGATCCATTGGTAGCTTTTGAAGTCGAATTGAAGATGAATTTGAATGATGGAATAAACCTGCAAAACAAATGAAATTGTTGATGGATATTTGCTGAAAATTCAAATGAACACTACCTTAGGATAATGAGCACATGTGACTAGATCCTTCACACCTAGCTAGACCTCACTAGATTGCTCCAGTGAATTCAAGACAATTGCACCAAGAATTGTTGTGGAAATCCAGAGGCTTCTAGTGCTCAATGCAGAAAGACTGTTTCTCAACTAATTGTTGCAACTGCTGCTGCTGCAATTCGAATAGTTGGCTCCAGCTATGATACCATGTGATACTTTATAGGATAGATCACACAGCTAAATTAAATCTCACTAATCTCACTCAAGAATTGCAGAGAATAAGAATACGAAGAATTGAATCAATATTCATTCATAAAATCCGAAATGGTAAAATCTGCAGTATAATCATACATCAACTGTAAGCTGGCACTGTGAAACTGAATAATAACTCAATACAATCAAATTAATTTGAATACACCTACAGTCATTTGAATTCTCCTCAATGTGTGGCTTGGATAGCATTGGAGAAATCACCCAATCAGTGGTAGTAGTCACAAATAGTCAAATATCAGTCAAATGAGTCTAACTAAGTCATGTGAGCACAAATCAAGGGAAGGAGACTCCAAGGAGGATGAATGAGGCTGTCAGTAGGTCAAGTGGCACTCCGATACAGACAACTGGAAGTTACAGGAAGTTAAACTAAGCAATAAATGCATGACCTGGGCAATCAATGATGCAACTGACTGTTAGAATCCAAGTAGGTGTAGTAGGGCACATTTGTCATTCAGGTGAGGAAAACAAGACACACTAGGTAGGTAGGAGGCCTACTGAGGGGTAAAAATAGTATCTAGGGGGATGAAAATAGGATCCAGGTGCTGGGGAGACTACCATACTGATGACTGGATGCATGCATGCATGTAGAATGCATGCAAAGCATGCAAATATAAATAATGATGGTGAGAATATTCCAACAATCTGGACATGTGGTGAGGTAACGCAGGTAGTTGCTATGTGCAACGTTATGGATCTCATGGGTTGAACCCACCGGATGGATTACTCAGTTTGTGGAAGAGGACAGTTGCATCTGGTATGAAAAAGGAACAACTTTGCAGGATAGTTGAATCTGGTATGAAAAAGGACCAGCTCTACAGGACAATTGTATCTAGTATGTAAAAGGGCCATCTCTACAGGATAGTTGCATCTGGTATGAAAAAGGACCAAATCTACAGGACAATTGCATCCGGTATGAAAAAGGACCATCTCTATAGGATATCTACATCCAGTATGAAAAAGGACTAGCTCTATAGTGGTGTGCACCTAGTATGAAAAAGGACTGGTCACTCCACAGGTACACCCAGTATGAAAAAGGACTGGTCACTATACGGGATGATTCCAGCTTGGTTGGTTGTATCTATAGAGTTATTGGTTGTATCTCTAAGGGTAGATCCCAACATGGTTAGTGGTATGATCGAGAGAGAACCCAGTGTCAAATGTAGGTTCCCCAATGGACTAGGTTGAACTAGTGAATGTAGGCTCTTTGATGAACTGGATTGAGCGGATGCATGTTAACTAGTGGTATCACCAAGTGAATATCCCAACATGGTTGGTCATATCTCCAAGGGTAGATCCTAGTGTGGTTGGTTGTATCTCCGAGGGTGTATCGCAGTATGACTGGTCATATCACCAAGGGTATATCCCAACGTGGTCAGTGAGTACTAGATTGGATCTAGGCATCGGTCACATCTAGCATGAAAAAGGGATGGCTCTGTGGAGAGTAGCATCTAGCATGAAAAAGGGTTGGCACTGCAAGGCACATCCATCATGAAAAAGGGTTTTATCTGTGAAACTTCTTATGATATATAGATTCAAGAGATATCATATGTCAATAGTCAGAGTACAAGAAGTGTATTAGCTGGAAGATGATGATGATGATGTCAGGAGAATACCTTCCTTGTTAAGAGGGAGTGTTGAAGAATGTAACTTTGAAAGATATTATTATTTTTATTATTTGTATCATTTTTATTGTACACCCTACATGGATTATTATTGATGTAATTGATCATGTAAAATTCATTGAAAGAGTCAATGTAAACCCTAAATGTTAGGTTTTCCCGGAAAGATCCAGAAAAGAATATTTTATTGTGAATTGGACAGTTTGGCCTAGTTAAGAGAGTCAAGTCGGCCTTTTTTGGTAAACATCTCAAGTCCTTGATTAGTATAAATGAGGAGCTTTCCCTCCTCATTTGATCACCTCAATAATTCATCAAGTTTGCATGAGTAGGAGAGATAGAGTCAAGTGAATCACTGATTTTGGAGTCTTCTTGTTTTGGGTCATTGCACGAGGAATACTATTGTGTATTTTGACGAATCTATATGCAAGAAGTTTGTTGGGTTTTTCTTCCCCGAGAGGGTTTTCCTAGGATAAATGATTGTGTACTATTGTATATGTTGTGCTTGTTTGTCTTTTAGTTATCCTTAATGTTATTACACTCAAAAAATATAACACAATATACGTGGTTCACCCAATATAGGGTACGTACATGGAGAAATTTCCAATCCTTTTATTATAATATCCAACAAATGAAGGGATACAACTTGCAACACATCCACTGCAATTTCCTCTTCACACTCTCAAAGTCTCTCTCACACAATCATAGAGATATTTTATAATACTACATTATACGGTTGTATTACAATTCCTTCCTTTTAAAGAGGGATTACCATGGGAAAATACCATGGGATACCCAATACCATGGGTCCATAAATAACCCATTATTGACCAAGTCATGACTACGAAATTATAAGATTTTTCAAGGATTTTTTCAAAAAACATTCTACGGGGGCATTGCACCCGTACCCTCACCAGGGGGGGCTGCCAAAAGTAGTCGATGCCCCCCATGGAGACTATAGTGGAGGGGGGAATCCCCCCACACCCCCCATCATGGTATGGGATCTAAACACAACTGAAACAAAACCTTTGAAACTGGAAGATCAAGCTCCAAAACCAACACTTGTAATAAAATCAAAGACTCGGGAAGGATAAGAAACCAAGAATTCAAAGGAAAAAAATAGGGAAAGTATAACCAATCTTTACCCACTAGAGTCACCAGTTCTGTTGTAGAGTTTTCTCCTGCGGAAAGGTGAGCACCCTATTGAACCCTTTCCCTTGGTTCAAGATAGGTAGGATAGACAAATGTGATTTTCCCACTAGATCTAACTATTTGGACACTAGATCTACACATCCACTTTCATGTAGGTATGTAAGAAGAGAGGGAAAGTAAGGTGCCATACCTTAGACAAAAGAGATCCTTTGGTGAAAATATTCCTTAGTTGTTGTAGACCTGATAATCCTTACTCTAACTCCAGCTCCACTTAGCGAATCAATGTGCACACAAAGAAACATCCAAAACTTTTTCGCAAACCTCTTGACATATAAACTATGCCTAAAAATGAACATATAAACATATATCTAAGATAGCATAAACAAGGTCTAATATGTATGACAAAATAAATAACAAATCTAATATATGTGTGTTATGAATTATGTAGATCTATAACAAATAACCATAATCATCCATGAACAACATGATAGGAGGGGGGAAATATCACATGGATTTATTGAGTGATAAAAAGAGACATACATCATAAATTACATTGTGTTGATGATCCAGATCCCTTCCAATATTCTTGATCCAAGACCTTCCTAGGTTGCATAAAATAGGTTGATCACAATGGTTGAGAGAATAAGGACGATTTCACTAGCTTAATAATACATATCAAGAATCTCCTCTTTCTCATAAAATGGATTCAATATATATGTGAATTAGGTGAATGAAGGATGAATCTAGACTCCAAGTGATGGATGGGCTCGAGCTGGTGTGTGAGTTCCCATGTAAGGTGAGTCAGAGCCAAGTCATGCACATGATCCATTCGAAATGATGCCCAAAAATCAAGGAAAGGTGGACCGTCATGTGAGAATTCAATGGCTCTAATACCATGTGAGAATTTGTCACATCCTCAATCTAGTTCATTGAAGAAACCTCATAATTAGTTTTGCAAGAATGCAAAGAAGGAAGAAAATTTGAGCAGAACGCATGAGAAAAAGAAACTCAATTCAATAAAACTCCATCATGATATTATTGAAAAATAAGAGTACAATAAGTAATACACCTCATGAGATAAAATTGAATGCACTAAAGGCAATTTGAAAAGATCAAATAAAAGTAGGCTTACTAAAAGCTAAAAACCCCCAATAGTGGCAACATCACTTTCCAACTCAGTCAAGGACCTCACGAATTAACTAAATCACATATGGAAACTAATGAGTAATGAAAAAATAGTAAGATGA
Organism: Larix kaempferi; assembly: GCA_027924585.1. Taxonomy (NCBI): domain Eukaryota; kingdom Viridiplantae; phylum Streptophyta; class Pinopsida; order Pinales; family Pinaceae; genus Larix; species Larix kaempferi. The sequence goes on from BSBM01000150.1 coordinate 11,184,389, forward strand.
TGGACTTTGGAGAGAAAAATATGGAGGATATGTTGGCCAAAAACTAGATAGCTTGTTAAGTTCATAAAGGAACCTAGCTTTATCCTTATCCACTGAAAAGCAAAAAAAGTAGGACAAATTTGTGTAAAAGCAGGAAAGCACTCTTACCATTCTGGATTGTCATAAAAAGTAGACATAATCAAATCAAAATCTATCTAAGGGCTCTCTTATGGATAATGATGACAAGTGTAATCCTAAAAAGGAAATATGGGGCCAATTGCCTAGTCAAACACCTAGGAAAGTATAAAAAATGAATACTAACTTATATCCTAAGTCTAGATTGTTTTTTTTAATATTCTAACACCCCGCCTTAATCTTGAATTAGAGTGAGTAAATATGATTAGGGCCTAAGAAACAAAGACTTATTGTCACCCCATTACAATTATTATCTGTCCATGTAAACTAAGGAAGCATGGAAAACATCATGGGAATAAAACCCTCCCTCAAGAATGGACATGTGCAAACCAAAAATTAATGTTGATCCAAACTCAAGTAGATGTGAGCTTGATCAGATGTCTGGAGGTATCTTACTCTTGGGAAGAAGTGGAATATGCTCCAAAAACATGTGCTTGAATTCTCCACCAGTGGATGCAAGTGAATCCAGAATCTCTTTGAACCAAACTTGATAAGAACAAATCCATGAATATGCTGTAATGTCCCTTATTAAGAATTTTATTAAAATTGCAATTTTCCACTTTTTTCCTTGGTTCGACCTTTGACTAGTTTGGATCTCTAGGTCCCAAATTTGCTCCAAATGATCCCAAATATTCTGAGAAGGTATATGAATGATATTAGAACATAAATATGTGTTTCAGGGATGCCTTTGGACCTTTAAAATACTTCTGCAAATCCTCTTTCAATTCTGATCAATGTAGGTAACTTTACTAGTGATTTTCCTTTGACTAGTATTGGCCTCTAGGTCTCAAATTGACTCCAAATGCCTTCAAATCTTCAAGGAAGGTGTATGAATGATATTAGAACTTGAATATGATGTTTATGGATGACATATTTCCACCAAAAGACCTCTGCAAACTCTCTTAATATTCTGGACCAATTATGCAATTTTACTAGTGATTTGGGGTTCAAATCCCCCTGGGGTAAGTACTGAAAATGGCTTCCCAAATGCCTCCAAACCCACTCAAATTTATGAACAGAGGTATGTAATGTGTTAATTATTTTATTAAAGTCTCATATGCACCATTAATGGATTATTACAACTGTTCTCACCCTCTCCCATTCAACTGCAAAAATCCCCAATTCGACCCTTGGGGAAATGGCACTATTTCACCTCCCAATAGAACTAAACTGAGTAAAAATGCTTCAAATGCTCAAGTACAGTAAATGAAACTTGTATAAGACATCCATGGCAGTATATTGATCACAAATATATCATAGAATCATCCATTCATTCGAAATCATCATCAATACATTGGTTCACAACAAGGTAGTGGGGAAATGGCATTGTTCTTCCATTAAAAATGAGATTTATACATTTCTACTTGGAATTTCGACCTGAAACTTTTTGGAGATGAAGAACAGAGTATTTAATTCATATTACAAAATAAATGGGGCATTAAAAGCTTCCCCAAAGAGTACAATAGCTCACCAAAGACGCCCTCCCTCAAGGATCAAGAATATGCCATCAAAACTGGAAATGGTTGAAGGAGTGAGCTGCAATAGAAGAAACCATGAGCTGCCCTGTAGCTTACACCTGCAAATAAAGACTCCATTAAAGCTCCAAATGAAAGGTCTGAATGGCCTTTCCAATTACCAACTTGGATGGGAATCTTTCACCCTCGAAATTGGCTAAGGCAAGAAACTAGTCATCCACTAGCTCTCCCTCTTCACAAATGCAATTGAAAATTCTACAAATGATCAAAAGCTGGTTTCATTCTTTGTTATTGACATTTATAAACTTCTAATGTCCTCCATGGGTCGAATTCCTTCCAAGAGACTCATGCCAACTCATGTTGGGAAGAGATTCCAAAGAACGCCACTTGTACAACAATTCCTAGTCTCCCACTTCCACCAAATCACATGTGGAAGCATCTTAGCTACCCTAACACCCTTGAGCACCCTCTTGGAGTCTATTTTTAGCCCTGACATGTCATATATGTCATATGTCAGCCTTCAGGTCTGATTTGTGTCATAGGTGTCATAGCATCTTCATTATTATTGTCATAGAGCTAGGGAATCTAGCCCAAGTGTCTCACTAGCTCCAAATTGCCTCTTCCTCTTCCATGGGAGTTACTCTTCCTCTATATTTCGACCTTGGATGAGTCATGCAATGAATAATACCTTTTGGACTCCCCCAAGTATGTTACCATTCACCTTGAATTCGAATTGGTGAGAGAATGATGCCAAATGTAGTGGGGAAATCTAGCCATATGTGGGTCCCACTTCCTCCATGTGTCTTCATGATGAAATGCCACTTTGATTTTCACTTGTATATATTTATTTAGATCCTTTATTAAATATTTATGCCATTCTAATGTTCAAACATCATTTATTATCCCCATTATTCCAAATCCCAAAGCTTCCACCCCAAACCTAGGAAACTAGTAATTTTCCTCCTTGGCAATTATTTGACCTTTAGCATCAATTTGACAAACTCTAATGAATAGAGCCAATGTGATTAGGCCATTGTGACCCAATACCAAATTTGGGACATGACATATGCAGACCAATTTGGAACATGGATTTCGAACCACAGGAGGTAGGATCGGCTCCAATAATATATGATTTCTCTTGAAACTTGAACTTCTGATCAATGGAAGTTAAATCAACTCCAAGAATTGATAGATGGTCCCTTGAGATCTCATTTAAACCAGTAGGGGTGAGATCATAACCCAAATCACCAAAATATGCCCAAGACTTGAACCCAAGTGAATACTAGTTTCCTCCATCTTTAGTGAAACTCTGAGAACATTTGCTAGCAATCATGTAGAAGTACATAGGAAGCATGTACTCAAGGAGGGTGAATGCATCACTTCCAAATTCTGATCTATCTTCCAAAACCTTCAGTAGATCACCATTCTACACACCAATAGACTCATGTGAAAGAGAGGAATCAAATTCCTCTTCAACTTCTAGATAATGAACTAGCTTATCTTGCTCATAATTCAAAATATATGACTCATAGGAGAATATGAGAGAGAGATGGAAGACTTCATCTTCAACAACTATATGTATTGAAGAAATTTCTGCAATTTCTTCTTCTTTTCTTTGAACAACTTATTCAAAGAGAGTTAAGGAAGAGACATTAGGAGGGAGAAAACATGAGGAGGTGTTCATATGATTGCTCCATGCATTAATATTCTTCTTATCTACACCCTTGTACAAGTTGTACCATATCTCAAAAGAATAGTCTACAAAACCAATAAGGTAGTGCATATATGAAGACATTGCCAAACACATAACTTTGAATGCTCTATCACAATCATTCAACCATTCATTCTTCTCTTCAAATGAACATGGCTTGCTCACAACACCAATAGATGCATCATAGAGACATTATCTATTTATGGATGCAACCATCTTTGGATTTCACTCAACATAATTGAATAGAGTAAGAGGAGGACGGATGCACCCAATAGTGTGGTACCTAGGTCCTAGAAGGGATTAATTGATAAACAGTATGCATAAAAACTTATAAACTACATTTAGGCCATTTGCACATCAAAATGCATTTTTAGTATTTAAAATAATAGAAAATATTATTTTAGGAGCAAATGGAATGCTAGGGTTTAGCATTTAGTTAACACAACTTGCACCCACAAAAATAGAAACTAGATTGAACATCAAGGGGGACAAACTTGAGTAAATCTAGGAAGGTAGGTGCACTCTCTTGGAAATCAGACACATGGATGGGTGAGTTAAATTACATTTGAATAATTAAATATTAGACATTTTTGCATGAAGCGACATGTGTCGCAATGAACTTTTCCTATTTAAGGAAGGCTTGAGGAAAGGGAAAGGGACCCAATGTTTGGATGGTTATCGTAATTTTTGTAAAGAGAGTGACTTGTTGCTATTGGAGTTTGGCGAGAGATTCTGGTGGGGGGGGGGAACCCATTTCTGAGTCTCTAGTATTGGTGTGTGTGAGCTCTACGACCCCGAAGCTCGGGTTTGGCTATGCAACTGTAATGTCCCCACCTGCTGACCACTGCGAGGCAAGGAACATACTACCAATCGATGGGGCTTTTAATCAAAATTCAGCCCACTCATTTCATTAAAAGAAATAAAATATGAATGTGCAGATGTAACACAAGAAAATTATGCACAACGGAATTAAAACAACATTCACACACTCTTCATATGCATTTAACATACCAATAATCAGTCATTGATTAAACATTGCAGGAGTAAATACATAGACAGAAACACTTATCTTCATTGCAATTGTCCCAAGCAACTAGCTATGTCGCTGCAACGTTCCACCCAGCCATAGGCTCTTCGACAGCTTATACTGAGTCCATCCGAAGGCCACCTCCGAGCTGGGCATGATTCTCACAAGGAAAAAGGGGACATTCACGCTCACACACAGTCCATTAACCGATTCATTTTAGCCAAGCCAGTCCAACTGGGTTTATCAGGCTACAATTGAACCCTGGAGGCTTACACTCAAGCTCAAGCCATGGATACCCATACCCAACACACTCTTCATTCACACAGTAAGCACAAACAGGGGCAAGGATACACATTTTAGACAATGGGAACTACAAATAAGATGGCCATTGGGTTTTCCCAAAAACGTTCCCAACAAAAACGGGTTGTGGGATGGGGCAAACAACCCCCGGGAGGAAAAACGATTTCTTCCCCAATATCTCAGCCTTCAACAATCCAAAACGGTCTCTATTGAACCCCCCATTCGTTTTCCCCTCTTCCCCACTGGTATACAACACAGAAAAACGCCCTTCTCTGCTAGGGAAATGAAGAAAACGTTTTCCACATGCCTGGAAAACGCCCAGGTAGTTCTCAACTCGTGAGGGAGGAAGAATGGTCATGGATTATGGCTTGGAGAGCAATTTCGTGGCTCTCTTCTTGCCCAAGGAGACCAACACGATTTCCCATCCTGGGTGGCTTTCCCATACCCGAATTTGGACAGCCATACCTCTCCCTTCCCAAGGCATTAACTGCCCCAACCAACTCTTGGGATAAATCAATGGTTTGGTACAAAAGTCAACATGGGTAGTTGAGGGTTTGATGGGTTCCCTCATTGACACTTGGCTTGACTCTAGTGGCTCAAGGGTTTGAATGTTTTTCCCTCCCAATTCCTTGTGAAATCATGCCCCCATCTCTTTGTTGCGTTGCATAGCTAGTTGTGGGTATTTTTTTTATTAAAATGCATACTACATGATATTTGAATTTCCAATGTGCATTGCTAGCACGCAACCCATATGCATCACTAAATCGATGGCGGGGCCTTGGCCTTGAGCTCCTCACCATGATTTCATAACAATATTACATCATTTATAATGTTAATGCCATGGGGTCAAACTGGGGACATTACAGCAACTGAAAGCATAAGCCTATAGTTGGGTGGCGAAGCTAACAGTTGCTTCACCTATGGTTAAATGAGCTTTTGCTGGAGGGACCCAATGAGTGAAGTGGATGTCAAGGGAAAGCAGTATTGAATTAATGACGATGACTACTCCTCTAGCAACAGAGTCGACCTGTAGTAATAGGTTTTGTGTTTTTGTTAGTTCTCGAATTTGATAAGTTTTATTAATGATTATGCATCATAATGGTTATATTGTGTTTTTAATTTTCTAATAATTTTTAAGTAAATGTCGAAAAATGGGGGTCCCTATATTTGGTATCAGATCCTGGTCAAACTTAGTTAGGACCAAGGTGTCTTTCTGCTTAAAGTAATGCTATTAGATTATGTTATCATTCATACTTCGAGCTAAAATAAACCAGCGTAAAGGCCAATCATGGTAATACTGATACAAGGGCATGTAAATAATTGAATCTCTGCTTGATTGAGCATAGATGCACTTGAATCGAAGCTTTAGACTAATACTTATTCGATCTATCTGTCCCTTAATTTTTTTTAAATTTTACTAATATTTGAATTATGAAAGGGAGATAAGCTTATAATATAACAAATTGAATACACTCTCCCTAATGGCGCACTTTTCTCTTACTGGGATATTAAATACAAATTAAAAAGATTTTATTTATTTATTTTATTAGGGGACCGCCAAGAGACCAAGGAGCGATCTTCTATCTATTTTTGTGCTAGTTTTAATTAAGAAGGAAGAGTTAGGTAGCTTTCCTTTAGTGACAGCTAATCCCAGTCTTCGAAGGTGGTTGTTGGGAGGCCTCTTTTAGAGAGCCAAAAACTCTTTTGAGGGGGGGGAAGTGGAGGAAGATCTCTCATTCGGAGAAACTCCCACAATGGAATCTTTTATATGTATACATCCCATTTTGGATTGCTTCATCAAATGTGGTCAAAATCCCTTTGATAAGCTCTGAATTGTTGGAAATATAGTAATTTATGAGCCGATAACGTATATGATTTGCGTCGGCTCTGTCAATCACCCTGTCAGCTGCTTTGTGTTAGCATGATCTCTGTGATGTCAATATGTCAGCAAGCTCGCAACCAATCCGGCACATGTCTTGTTTGTATTTACTTCACCATGTTAAAATTTCACAAGTTAAGAAATATTAGGTTAGAATTTATTTCAGTGTTTAATGCAATCCTGTAGCTTCCAAGTGAAGCAATCCTAAGTCGGTTGATAGGAAACTCTATAAGTAGAAGCCCGTTGTTAAAAATCAGAGAGAGGTGTGTAAGGGAAAAATTACATAGAGTAAGAGTGAAAGAAAGTGGTTGAAGATTGTATCAAGAGCCCAAGCTCTGTGAATGTAAAAGATTCCAGTGAAACTCATTCTCATGTATTGAGGAGTTGCGCAGTTTACTATGGTAAATATATAAGTCTATGTTTTAGGTTTCATTCTCAAGAATGTTGTATATTGCAAGTCGCACATCATCTCCAGATTTACTCATGTGAATATTGTTTACATTCACCGGCAGTAAAAGAAATCAAGATTTACAAATATTTCACCACAGTGAAAGTTCTAAATTAACAAGGAGTAACTTCACGCTAGATGTTTTAGTTGTTATGTCTTAAAGAAATATATTTCTTGAAAATTTTGTTTAAGTGATCCCCGAAGTATTTGACAATTCCGCAAAGTAGAGTATTGCGAAGTGAACTTCACATCACTGCAAAGTTACTTATCATGAAGTGAAAAGTCGAAATCGCACAGTTACTTGCCGTGAAGTGAAAAGTCGAAATGGCACAGTTACTTGCCGCAAAGTGAAAAGTTGAAATTGCGTAGTTACTTGCTGCGAAGTAAAAGTTGATATCGCGTAGTTAATTATTAGTGAGGAAAGTGCTCCGCGAAGTAAAATTTGGGGTTCTCTATTATATGGACCACAAAGTCCGAAGAGAAGAAAAACAAGGTATTCATCTACTGCGCAGTTAAATTTATTTACTACGCGGTGTGCATTTCCCTTGATCTGGTATCAGAGCTTGGTTTACGGAAAGAAGGAATTCAATTCATAAGGGAAGAGTAGTTAAGAATGGCTTCCACTTCTGGTAATTTGCAAACTCCAATCTTTTCAGGAAAAAATTATGAATATTGGTCTCTAACCATGAAAGCTTTGTTTAGAGGTCAAGATGTATGGGAAATAGTCTAGCAAGGCTATGCAGAACCAGCAGACCTCACAGCATATAAAAATCTCACAAAAGCTGAGAAGGATGTTCTGAAGGAATAGAGGAAGAAAGATGGAAAGGCATTGTTCCACATACATCAAGTGACACATGAATCCATACTCCCAAGAGTATCAACAGCGCAGTCAGGTAAGGAAGCGTGGGACATGTTGGAATCAGCATATCAAGGTTTGAACAAGGTAAAAACTGCGAAACTTCAAATTCTTAGAAGAGATTTTGAATCTCTGTCAATGAAAAAACCAGATTTAGTAGATTAATTCTATACTTATGTAATTGGTCTGGTCAATCAAATAAAGTCTCATGGAGAAACTCTAGGTAACCAAAGAGTTGTTGAAAAAATTCTTAGAGTTCTTCCAAAGAAATTTGAATCTTTAGTTGTAACCCTGAAGAAAACAAAGATCTGTCTACATTTACTATTGATGAGTTGCAAGCCTCATTAATTAATCATGAACATAGAATCAGCAGTTCAGAAACATCACTAGAAGGTTCATTCGTAGCATAGTCATCCATAAGTCGTGGAAGAGGTAGAGGAAGATCAAACTCTAGAGGAAGAGGACGAAGTTCGTTCAGAGGAGGTCGCAGCAGCAGCACTGCACAAATCACTAGTAGAGGCCAGAATCAGAGCCCCAATCAACCAAGTGGACAAAGGTATGATAAATCAAAGATTCAATTTCATTACTGTAAGAGGTATGGACACTTCGCATATGAATGCAGGAAGAAACAGTATGACCAAGGAGAGCAAGGAGAAGCATAATCAAGTAACAACAACACTTCGAACAACACATTGTTCTTAGCATGCGCATCACCGCTAGAATGCAATGTTGTCCAAGAAAGTCCAAATGACAGATGGTATTTAGACTCGGGCTGTAGCAATCATATGACTGGTAATTTAAATCTATTTTCTAATCTAGATAAATCAGTTCAAACTGATGTAACACTTGGAAACAATATTCAAGTTATTGTTTTGGGTAAGGGTACTATTGATATTCTAACAAAACAGGGGGAGCAGAAATGTATGCCTGATATTTATTATGTTCAAGGTTTGAATCATAATTTTATGAGCATAGGACAACTAATGGAAAAAGGTTACAGAGTTCACATGATAGGAAAGCATTGTGTGATTAAATACATATATCCAAGCAATCAGTTAATTGCCAAAGTGCAGATGACAAGCAATCGCTTGTTTCCTATGAGGATAAGACCAAACATCAAAGGAAAAACAACTTAAGTTTTTCATACAAGTAAGAATGAAAATTCTTGATCTACATTCAAAGCAAAAAGAAAAGGAGAAGACATTCACTGCGCAATGGAAGAAAAAAATAGTGCAATGCAAGCTGCGTTTCAAACAAAAATTCGGGATGAATCCTGGTTATGACATTTCAAATTTGGACATCTGAATTTTGGTGGGATGAAGCTACTGCACATGAAGGACATGGTGAAAGGACTGCCACTAATTCAAAAACCAGAAATAATTTGTAAGGGCTGTATTTTTGGAAAACATCACAGATAGAATTTTCCAGTCAGAAAGTCATACAGAGCTCGCACACCACTTGAAATTGTGCACTCTGATATTTATGGACCGATGAAAACATTTTCGGTGGGAAGATGCACTTATCTTCTTACATTCATTGATGATTTCACCAGAAAAACCTAGGTATATTTTCTAAAACATAAATATGATGCGTTTAGTTGTTTTCAACAGTTCAAGGCACTCGTGGAGAAGCTGAGTGGTTACAGCATCAAGATATTAAGAACAAACAGAGGTGGTGAGTATGTATCAAATGATTTCTTCAATTTTTGCAAAAATCATGGCATACAAAAGAAAATCACCGCGCGGTATACACCGTAGTAGAATGGTATAATGGAGAGAAAAAATAGAACCATCATGGAGATGGCGCACAGTATGTTGGCAACGATGCATCTATCAAATGAATACTGGGCGGAAGTAGTGGCAACTATAGTATACATCATGAATCCGTGTCCGACAAAGAGCATGAAGAAAAAAGTTCCGCAGGAAGCATGGACAGGTATAAAACATAGTGTTTCGGATTTAAATTTTTTTGGTTGTGTAGCATATGCACATGTTCCAGATGATCTAAGAAGAAAATTAGACAATAAAGGACAGAAATGCCTCGTTATTGGATATTCTGAAGACACAAAAGCATACAAGTTGTATGATCCTATCGCAAAAAAAGTTATTATCAAAACTTCACAACACCGCCTACTCCAAGGACTACGCAGCATGTTTCAGCACAAGCAAATCCGACACAAGTCGCAGTAACTCTAACAAGCACTCCAAGTGCGTAGCAAACTCCATCAAGCAGTTCACGCAATTCAACACCAGCAACTCCGCTAAGGACAAGAGGTCTGCGTGATATATATTGTGTTGGTACACCTAATTCATTCTCATGTTTTGCATTATTTTCTCAAGTTAATGATCCTCTAACATATGAAGAAGTTGTTGAAGATAAAGTTTGGGCACAAGCCATGGATGAAGAAATAGAATGCATTGAGAAGAATAAAACATGGGAACTAGTTGGTGTTCCTAAGGACAAGGATGTGATAGCGTGAAATGGATTTATAAGACCAAGCAAGATGCTGATGGAAATGTGCAGAACGACAAGGCAAGATTGGTAACAAGAGGGTTCAGTCAGCAACCTGGCATAGACTTCAATGAAACCTTCACACCTGTATCACGAATGGATACTCTTAGAATAGTTTTGGCCATCGCAGCACATAAGACATGGCCTGTTTACCAAATGGATGTTAAGTCTGCATTCTTAAATGGTTATTTGGAGGAAGAAGTATATGTGGAGAAGCCACAAGGCTATGAAGTTCCAGGAAAAGGACACACAGTAAACAAACTGAAGAAGGCACTCTATGGTTTGAAGCAAGCTCCTAGAGATTGGTACAGTCACATTGACTCATACCTCATCCAGAATGGATTTCAAAGAAGTGAATGTGAGCCAACACTGTACACAAAAATCAACCATCAAGGTAATAAGCTAATTGTCTGCCTGTATGTAGATGATTCAATATTTACTGGTGATTTTGGCATAGAAGAATTTAGAACAGTCATGGAAAGTGAATTTGAAATGACTAATTTGGGGCTTATGAAGTATTTTTTGGGCATTGAATTCCAACAGACTGAAAATGGTATATTTATATCACAGTCAAAATATGCAAATGATGTCTTGAATATATTTAAGATGTTAAACTATAAGACAACCCCAACACCAATAATAACAGGTTTGAAATTGAGCAAGGATAATGATGGATCCAATGTAGATCCTACGTTGTTTAAAAGACTTGTTGGCAGCCTTATGTATCTTACAGCAACAAGGTTGGATATCATGTATGGAGTTAGCTTAATCTCAAGATTCATGGAGTCACCAAAAGAATCGAATTGGAAAGTAGGTAAAAGAATTCTGAGGTATGTAAGTGGAACAAGAGACTTTGGTATTCTGTATTCCACCTCATAAAATTTCAAACTCCTTGGATACACTGACAGTGACAATGGAGGCAGCATAGATGATAGAAAAAGCACATCTGGGAATATATTTCATGTAGGAACGGGTGTTGTATCATGGGTGTCAAAGAAATAGCCCATAGTAACTCTTTCTTCAGCAAAAGCAGAGTATGTTGCAGTTACAAGCACTACATGTCAAGTTGCTTGGATGCGGAGGATGTTAAGTGATTTGTCGCAGCACCAGCAAGAGCCCACAGTCATTTACTGCAAAAACAATTCAGTTATCGCACTATCAAAGAATCATGTATATCTCAAGAGAACTAAGCACATCGACACAAGGTATCACTTTATCAGAGAATTGATAAACAACAAAGAAATTTGTTTAGAATTTTGCAGGTCTGCAAATCAGGTAGCAGACATCTTTACCAAACCATTGGCTAAAGACCCATTTCAGTATCTGCAAACTTGTTTGGGAGTGACAAGTTCTGCGCGGTGAACTCTGTCATGAACAGAGCATGTTTTAGCTCTGAAAATTTTTGTAATACTTTAATTTTCTTTAAAGATCCCCATCCGCTCATAATGAAAGGGGAGTGTTGGAAATATTGTAATTTAGGAGCCGATAGCATATCTGATTTGTGTCGGCTCTGTTCGTCACCCTATCAGCTATTTTGTGTCAGCATTATGTCTGCGATGTCAGTATGTCAACAAGTTCGCAGCCAATCCGGCGCACGTCTTGTTTGTATTTACTTCACCGCGTTAATAGTTCACAAGTCAAGAAATATTAGGTTAGAATTTATTTCAGTGTTTAATGCAATCCTATAGCTACCAAGTGAAGCAATCCTAAGTCGGTTGATAAGAAAATCTATAAGTAGAAGCTCGTTGTTAAAAATTAGAGAGAGGTGTGTAAGGGAAAAATTACGCAGAGTAAGAGTGAAAGAAAGTGGTTGAAGATTGTATCAAGAGCCCAAGCTCTGTGAATGTAAAAGATTCAAGTGAAACTCATTTCCATGTATTGAGGAGCTACGTAGTTTACTATGGTAAATATATAAGTCTATGTTTTAGGTTTCATTCTCAAGAATGTTGTATATTGCAAGTCGCACATCATCTCCAGATTTACTCATGTGAATATTGTTTACATTCACCGGCAGTAAAAGAAATCAAGATTTACAAATATTTCACTGCAGTGAAAGTTCTAAATTAACAAGGAGTAACATAGCGCTAGATGTTTTAGTTGTTATGTCTTAAAGAAATATATTTCTTGAAAAGTTTGTTTAAGTGATCCTTGAAGTATTTGAGAATTCCATGAAGTAGAGTATTGCGAAGTGAACTTCGCATCACTGCGAAGTTACTTGCCGTGAAGTGAAAAGTTGAAATCGCTCAGTTACTTTCGGCGAAGTGAAAATTCGAAATGGCATAGTTACTTGCCGCGAAGTGAAAAGTCGAAATCCTGCAGTTACTTGTCGCGAAGTAAAAGTTGATATCGCGGAGTTAAAACTACGAGGTTAATTCTTAGTAAGGAAAGTGTTCCGCGATGTAAAATTTGGGGTTCTCTATTATATGGACCGCGAAGTCTAAAGAGAAGAAAAAGAAGGTATTCATCTACTACGTAGTTAAATTTATTTACTACGCGGTGTGCATTTCCCTTGATCTGGTATCAGAGCCTGGTTTACGGAAAGAAGGAATTCAATTCATAAGGGAAGAGTGGTTAAGAATGGCTTCCACTTCTGGTAATTTGCAAACTCCAATCTTTTCAGGAAAAAGTTATGAATATTGGTCTCTACCATGAAATCTTTGTTTAGAGGTCAAGATGTGTGGGAAATAGTCCAGCAAGGCTATGCAGAATCAGCAGACCTGACAGCATATAACAATCTCACACAAGCTGAGAAGGATGTTCTGAAGGAACAGAGGTAGAAATATGGAAACGCATTGTTCCACATACATCAAGCGACACATGAATCCATACTCCCAAGAGTAGCAGCAGCGCAGTCAACTAAGGAAGCGTGGGAGACGCTGGAATCAGCATATCAAGGTTTGAACAAGGTAAAAACTGCGAAACTTCAAATTCTTAGAAGAGATTTTGAATCTCTGTCAATGAAAAATACAGAGTCAGTAGACTCATTCTATACTCGTGTAATTGGTCTGGTCAATCAAATAAAGTCTCATGGAGAAACTCTAGGTGACCAAAAAGTTGTTGAAAAAATTCATAGAGTTCTTCCAAATAAATTTGAATCTTCAGTTGTAACCCTGAAGAAAACAAAGATCTGTCTACATTTACTATTGATGAGTTGCAAGCCTCATTACTTAATCATGAACATAGAATCAATGATTCAGAAACATCACTGGAAGGTGCATTCGTAGCACAGTCATCCATAAGTCGTGGAAGAAGCAGAGGAAGATCAAACTCTAGAGGAAGAGGATGAATTTCGTTCAGAGGAGGTCGCAGCAGCAGCACTGCGCAAATCACTAGTAGAGGCTAGAATCAGAGCCCCAATCAACCAAGTGGACAAAGGTATGATGAATCAAAGATTCAATGTCATTACTGTAAGAGGTATGGACACTTTGCATATGAATGCAGGAAGAAACAGTATGACCAAGGAGAGTAAGGTGAAGCACAATCAAGTAACAACAGCACTTCGAATGACACATTGTTCTTAGCATGCGCATCACCACTGGAATGCAATGTTGTCCAAGAAATTCCAAATGACAGATGGTATTTAGACTCAGGCTGTAGCAATCATATGACTAGTAATTTAAATCTATTTTCTAGTCTAGATAAATCAGTTCAAACTGATGTAACACTTGGAAACAATATTCAAGTTATTGTTTTGGGTAAGGGTACTGTTGATATTCTAAAAAAATAGGGGGAGCAAAAATGTATGCCTGATATTTATTATGTTCAAGGTTTGAAGCATAATTTGATGAGCATAGGACAACTAATGGAAAAAGGTTACAGAGTTCACATGATAGGAAAGTATTGTGTGATTAAATACATATATCCAAGCAATCAGTTAATTGCCAAAGTGCACATGACAAGCAATCGCTTGTTTCCTTTGAGGATAATACCAAACATCAAAGGAAAAACAACTGAAGTTGTTTATACAAGTCAGAATGAAAATTTTGGATCTGCGTTCAAAGCAGAAAGCAAAGGAGCAGACATTCACTCCGTAGCGGAAGAAAAAAACAGTGCAATGCAAGCTGCGTTTCAAACAGAAATTCAGGATGAATCCTAGTTATGGCATTTCAGATTCGGACATCTGAATTTTGGTGGGCTAAAGCTACAGCACATGAAGGACATGGTGAAAGGACTGCCACTAATTGAAAAACAAGAAAGAATTTGTGAAGGCTGTATTTTTGGAAAACATCATTGATAGAATTTTCCATTCGGAAAGTCATACAGAGCTCGTACACCACTTGAAATTGTGCACTCTGATATTTGTGGACCAATGCAAATATCGTCCGTGGGAGGATGCACTTATCTTCTTACATTCATTGATGATTTCACAAGAAAAACCTGGGTATATTTTCTGAAACGAAAATATGATGCATTTAGTTGTTTTCAACAGTTCAAGGTACTCGTGGAGAAGCTAAGTGGTTACAGCATCAAGATATTAAGAACAGACAGAGGTGGTGAGTATGTCTCAAATGATTTCTTAAATTTTTTCAAAATCATGGCATACAAAAGCAATTTACTGCTCGGTATACACCACAGCATAATGTTATCGCAGAGAGAAAAAACAAAACCATCATGGAGATGGCGCACAGTATGTTGGCAGCGACGCATCTGTCAAATGAATACTGGGTGGAAGCAGTGGCAACTGCAGTATACATAATGAATCGATGTCTGACGAAGAGCATGAAGAACAAAGTTCCGTAGGAAGTATGGACAGATATAAAACATAGTGTTTCACATTTAAAGGTTTTTGGTTGTGTAGCATATGCACATGTTCCAGATGATCTAAGAAGAAAATTATACAATAAAGGACAGAAATGCATCGTTATTGGATATTATGAAGGCACAAAAGCATACAAGTTGTATGATCATATCGCAAAAAAAGTTATTATCAGCCGCAATGTTCAGTTTGTGGAAAATGAAGTATGGGATGGAACTGTAGAGAAGAATGTGAAAATCGTGTCACATGTTGAACATGATGACATCGCAGAAGACATGGTTGAGACTTCGCAAGTGAATCAAAAATTCACAGCACTGCCTACTCCAAGGACTATGCAGCGTGGTTCAGCACAAGCAACTCCGACACAAGTCACAGCAACTCCGACAAGCACTCCAAGTGCGCAGCAAACTCCATCAAGCAGTTCGCACAATTCGACACCAGCAACTCCCCCGAGGAAAAGAAGTCTACGTGAGATATATGATGTTGGTACACCTAATTCATTCTCATGTTTTGCATTTTTTTCTCAAGTTAATGATCCTTTAACATATGAACAAGTTGTTGAAGATAAAGTTTGGACACAAGCCATGGATGAAGAAATAGAATGCATTGAGAAGAATCAAACATGGGAACTAGTTGGTGTTCCTAAGGACAAGCATGTGATAAGCGTGAAATGGATTTATAAGACCAAGCAAGATGCTAATGGAAATGTGCAGAACCACAAGGCAATATTGGTAGCAAGAGGGTTCACTTAGAAACCTGGCATAGACTTCAATGAAACCTTTGCACCTGTAGCACGAATCGATACTATCATAACATTTTTGGCCATTGCAGCACATAAGATATGGCATGTTTACCAAATGGATGTTAAGTCTGCATTCTTAAATGGTTATTTGGAGGAAGAAGCATATGTGGAGTAGCCACAAGACTATGAAGTTCCAGGACAAGGACACAGAGTATACAAACTTAAGAAGACGTTGTATGGTTTGAAGCAAGCTTCTAGAGCCTGGTACAGTTGCATTGACTCATACCTCATTCAGAATGGACTTCACAGAAGTGAATGTGAGCCAACGCTGTACACAAAAATCACCAGCAAGGTAATAAGCTGATTGTCTGCCTGTATGTAGATGATTTAATATTTACTAGTGATTTTGGCATAGACGAATTTAGAATAGTCATGGAAAGTGAATTTGAAATGACTAATTTGGGGCTTATGAAGTATTTTCTGGGCATTGAATTCCAACAGACTAAAATTGGTATATTTATATCACACTCAAAATATGCAAAGGATGTCTTGAATAGATTTAAGGTGTTAAACTGTAAGACAGCCCCAACACCAATAATAACAGGTTTGAAATTGAGCAAGGATGATGATGTATCCAATGTATATCCTACGTTGTTTAAAAGGCTTGTTGGCAACCTTATGTATCTTACAACAAAAAGGGTGGATATCATGTATTGAGTCATCTTAATCTCAAGATTCATGGAGATACCAAAAGAATCACATTGGCAAGCAGGTAAAAGAATTCTGAGGTATGTAAGTGGAACAAGAGACTTTGGTATTCTGTATTCCACCTCATAAAATTTCAAACTCGTTGGATACACTGACAGTGACAATGGAGGCAACATAGATGACAGAA
Source organism: Larix kaempferi (assembly GCA_027924585.1). NCBI lineage: Eukaryota > Viridiplantae > Streptophyta > Pinopsida > Pinales > Pinaceae > Larix > Larix kaempferi. The sequence goes on from BSBM01000150.1 coordinate 11,201,163, forward strand.
AAAGCACATCTGGGAATACATTTCATGTAGGAACAGGTGTTGTATCATGAGCGTCAAAGAAACAACCCATAGTAACTCTTTCTTCAGCAGAAGCAGAGTATGTTGAAGCTACAAGCACTGCATGTCATGTCGTTTGGATGCGGACGATGTTAAGTGATTTGTCGCAGCACCAGCAAGAACCCACAGCCATTTACTACGACAACAATTCAGCTATCGCACTATCAAAGAATCATGTATATCACAAGAGAACTAAGCACATCGACACAAGGTATCACTTTATCAGAGAATTGATAAACAACAAAGAAATCTGTTTACAATTTTGCAGGTCTGAAGATCAGGTAGTAGACATCTTTACCAAACCATTGGCTAAAGACCCATTTCAGTATCTGCAAAGTTGTTTCGGAGTGACAAGTTCTACGCAGTGAACTCTATCATGAACAGAGCATGTTTCAACTCTGAAAAATTTTGTAATACTTTAATTTTGTTTAAAGATCCCCATCCACTCATAATTAAGGGGGAGTGTTGGAAATATCGTAATTTATGAGCCGATAGGGTATCTGATTTGCGCCGGCTCTATCAGTCACCCTGTCAGTTGTTTTGTGTCACGGTGATCTCCACGATGTCAGTATGTCAGCAAGTTTGCAACCAATCCGGCACATGTCTTGTTTGTATTTACTTCACCGCGTTACTAGTTCGCAAGTCAAGAAATCTTTGGTTAGAATTTATTTCAATGTTTAATGCAATCCTGTAGATTCCAAGTGAGGCAATCCTAAGTCGGTTGATAGGAAACTCTATAAGTAGAAGCTCATTGTTAAAAATCAAAGAGAGTTGTGTAAGGGAAAAATTAAGCAGAGTAAGAGTGAAAGAAAGTGGTTGAATAGTTTATCAAGAGCCCAAGCTCTGTGAATGTAAAAGATTTGAGTGAAACTCATTTTCATGTATTGAGGAGTTGCGCAGCTTACTATGGTAAATATATAAGTCTATGTTTTATGTTTCATTCTCAAGAATGTTATATATTACAAGTCACACATCATTTCTAGACTTACTCATGTGAATATTGTTTACATTCACTGGCAGTAAACGAAATCAAGATTTACAAATATTTCATCGCAATGAAAGTTCTAAATTAACAAGGAGTAACTTCACACTAGATGTCTTAGTTGTTATGTCTTAAAGAAATATATTTCTTGAAAAGTTTGTTTAAGTGATCCCTGAAGTATTTGAGAATTCCGCGAAGTAGAGTATTGCAAAGTGAACTTCACATCACTGCGAAGTTACTTGCCGCGAAGTGCAAAGTAAAAATCGCGCAATTACTTGTCGCGAAGTGAAAAGTCGAAATCGCGCAGTTACTTGCCCCGAAGTGAAAAGTCGAAATCGCACAGTTACTTGCCGCGAAGTGAAAAGTCGAAATCACGCAGTTAAAACTCCGAAGTTAATTCTTAGTGAGGAAAGTGTTCCGCGAAGTAAAATTTGGGGTTCTCTATTATATGGACCGCAAAGTCCAAAGAGAAGAAAAACAAGGCATTCATCTACTGCACAATTAAATTTATTTACTGCGCGGTGTGCATTTCCCTTGATCTGGTATCAAAGCCTGCTTTACGGAAAGAAGGAATTCAATTCATAAGGGAAGAGCGGTTAAGAATGGCTTCCACTTATGGTAATTTGCAAACTCCAATATTTTCAGGAAAAAATTATGAATATTGGTCTCTAAGCATGAAAGCTTTGTTTAGAGGTCAAGATGTATGGGAAATAGTCCAGCAAGGCTATGCAGAACTAGCATACCTGACAGCATATAACAATCTCACACAAGCTGAGAAGGATGTTTTGAAGGAACAGAGGAAGAAAGATAGAAAGGCGTTGTTCCACATACATCAAGCGACACTTGAATCCATACTCCCAAGAGTAGAAATAGCGCAGTCAGCTAAGGAAGCGTGGGACACGCTGGAATCAACATATCAAGGTTTGAACAAGGTAAAAACTGCGAAACTTCAAATTCTTAGAAGATATTTTTAATCTCTGTCAATGAAAAATACAGAGTCGGTAGACTCATTCTATACTCATGTAATTGGTCTGGTCAATCAAATAAAGTCTCATGGAGAAACTCTAGGAGGAAGAAAGATGGAAAGGCGTTGTTCCACATACATCAAGTGACACATGAATCCATACTCCCAAGAGTAGTAGAAGCATAGTCAGCTAAGGAAGCGTGGGACACGCTAGAATCAGCATATCAAGGTTTGAACAAACTAAAAACTACGAAACTTCAAATTTTTTGAAGAGATTTTGAATCTCTATCAATGAAAAATACAGATTCAGTAGACTCATTCTATACTTGTGTAATTGGTCTCGTCAATTAAATAAAGTCTCATGGAGAAACTCTAGGTGACCAAAGAGTTGTTGAAAAAATTCTTGGAGTTCTTCAAAAGAAATTTGAATCTTTAGTTGTAACCCTGGAAGAAAACAAAGATTTGCCTACATTTACTATTGATGAGTTGCAAGCCTCATTACTTAATCATGAACATAGAATAGACGGTTCAGAAACATCGCTGGAAGGTGCATTCGCAGCACGGTCATCCATAATTCATGGAAGAGTGTTGGCAGGCGGTTCGATGGGAAAATGTCGCGGTACCGCCGTTGCTGCGACACATCAGATGAGGGCGCGAAAGGAGAATTTTGTGTTAAACGATACCGCCGTTGGCGGTTTTTGGGTCACTTGGACCATATGTTATGTAATATTGAGTCAATTGTACTGTGGTATGAGGGTTTTGGGGTCATTTGGACCGATTCAGTTAGATATTGGGTCATTTGTCCATAGTGTCAATTAGGCAGTCGTTGTAAGTGGACAAACATTGTAATGCCAGAGGCCTATAAATAGATGAGAGTTGTAAGTCTTAGAAAAAGAATAGTAGGCGAGAGATAAGGAGATGTATGTGTACGGAGATCTTTGTTTTGTTTCTGGTATATGACTGCGACAGTAATAACATGATGATGTTTTGGTACGATTTTTGTGCAATATTGCGATATGTGAATGTTGTTATATTTTCTTGATGCAATGTCTGCTTATTGTTGCTGTGATGATAAATGTTGTGATTAAGTAATATGTTATAACTCCATGTCGAATGTTTAAATTTTATGTTTAAGTACTGCAATAGAGCTAGTCCGTGCAGCCACAACTCTCCTCCCTCAGCGGCGGAAACATGGTTCTGTCTACTCTTCCTGGACGCCTCGGGTGAGACCTCATCCGCTTTGCGGGTGTTGCTGGGTGGGCTCAAACCTGCTCGGGCCAGTGCCCAGGGAGACTATGGTATGTGTCAACAGTGAGGAAAACCCCTATCAACCGAGGTCACATTGCTCAACAAATGGTTCTGTTGCTGGGACCGTGTGTAGAGTAAAAGGAGGTCATGTTGTGGCACCTGACGAAGCTGGAGATACAGAGCTGGTTTGATCAGAAATTGTGGGATTTTGTTGAAGAAGAAATATAGAACACATGACTGACAGTAGATCACTAGCTGCGAAGATATATTCACGACGGTCCGCATGAATGGTTTTTCAGTGAATTCCTGGTCATTCTGTATGAGTGGTTGTCAAAGCTGACCTTCCAAAAGAGGAACTTTCGGGGTGGTGAGCCAACGGATTGGACCCCAAAGTTGATTCAGGAGCTGCAGGAAGTCGATAATAAAGCATCCCAGGCTGTCGAATTTTGGCTTGATAGCATCTTGGAGGGATATATCACTGAATTTGTGGTCGACATGAAGAAATCCTATAGTGAAGCGGAAAGATACTTCTTCTGAGGACCAAGGGGAAGGTTTTGTTGTCGCTCCAACTATCAATTAAGATGCTAATCTGCGAAAACGGTATATTAAAGATGCACCTTGATCAGTAGACAGCCTGGTGGGCGGAGACCATGGGTACCACGACTGCTGGGGAACGGTACATGGAATGGTAAGGGGTAGATGGGTGCAGACCATTAGGAGACTGTAAGCGAAGCTAAGGAAGAAAGTGGTCTTACAAGAGGAGGAGCGAGGTTTCGATAGGAAAAGAGGCAGAGGACAGGAGAAGGTCCTGCTGTGATCGAACCACAAAATCGTGAAGGAAGACCACACGAGATGAAGTGACCTCACAGTCCTGATAGGGATGAACAGGCTACGCCCAGGTTAGAGGCAGGACCAAACCTTGGCATCAACGTACCCACACCTCCACTCACTGACTCACAAACAACAAGAAATATCACTTCGACACTGCCAAGTTCATCAATTCCGCAGAATTTAATTGGTAGTAGCACAGCGACAGGAGGAAGGAAGCCCAGAATGGCGGGCGATGATGCTAAGTTACCATTGTTCCATGGAAGTGCGATAGACAACCTAAAATAGTATTAGTTTTTGTGTGAAGCGGTCTAGACCATGAAACAGATCACTGAAGCCAATGCTAAGAAAGGACAGTTAGCCACGACTCTGCGAGGTCATGCATTAGATTGGTTCATGAAGTTTATTCCAGTCCCTACAGGGGCCCCAGAGAAGTCACTGGATGAGATTTGAGATGGGGTGATAGCTGAATTTAGACGACCTAGGTTAGAGGCTCAATATATTACTGAATTGAAGGAAATTAAGCAATATCCCAATGAGACGGTATGGTATTTCGACCAGTGATTCAAGACACTTATGGAAAAGGTTAGTTTCGATATGAGCATCGTCCAACATAAAGAATGGTTCATTATGGCACTGCTACCCCACATTCGGCTACTGCTGATGCAGCAAAACATATCAACGCCTAGCGAAGATCTAGAGATCGCAATGCGATTGGAGGCGTCACCGATTACAGATAATGTAGCTAGGATGTCGCAGATATAGACACAGCTTGCCAACCTGACTTTACAGTTGCAATATTTAAAGAAGAACAAGGAACAGCGCGATGAAGTATGGTGTACGTGATGCCCAGAAGAAGGGCATATGAAGGATAATTTCCCGGATTTCCATAATTATTTGGTGTCAGATGCGCCAAACCCATTGAATGGCGGCAGTATGTCGTGGTGTCGCGCTTGTCAGGTGTTTTGGAACAGTCATGATAATTGCTCGTATATGCAGAAAATGGTCACAACCCCACGAAATCTTTATTGCACATTCTGCAAGTCGGTGGGTCATGATGACAAGGATTTCCATGCATATGGGTTGCTAGAGGAGAGGATGTGTGATGCATTCTACATCAAGGACGATCAGCGCACCATGCAACAACCAAAACTGCAACCGCAGGTAGCTCAGTCGCTACCACAACCGCATATGCAGTTTGCACCACAGCAACAGCAATTGCAGCAGTTCATGCCACAATACACTCCGATGCAGATGAATCCCCCATAGCCACAGTATGTACAGCAACTGCAGTATGCACCATAAGGGCAAGGGATACCACCAGCACTGATGCAGCAACAATTTAACCAACCTCAGTACCAGTAGCAAGGCAACTATCGAGGAGGATACAGGGGTGGATGCGGTGGCGAATTTGGTCATGGAGGAGGAGGCCGAGGTGGTCATGGACCTGTTCAATGTTACCACTGTGCGGTATGGGGGCATTATCAGCGTGATTTTCCACTACTACAGAATCAGTGTACGTTATGTTTTGGTAATGATCATATGGTTGAGAATTGTCCACAGTTGATTGCACGATGGCAGGCTGGGAACGCTCCGCAACTACAGAATCAGGCCCAGCCACATCAACCAGTATAGAAACAGGTACAACAACCAATACAGAACCATCGCCCACGACCAACACCGAACGCCAATCAAAATGTCAATCAATCGGGGAATCTACAGTAGAAACAGATGCAGGGTGCAAATATTGGGAAGATTTCTGCAGAACCGCGACCACAAGATGCTTTGGTGGTTGTTGTCACTCATGGAGGTAAGACAATTGGGGAAGATGGTTCGCGACCACTGATTCGGTTGGCTGGTCAGAAGATGATACCTTTCGACATTGATACGGAGCGAGAGACATTCCTGGAGGCACGTTGCACCTTGGAGAAAGACCACGGTAAGGTTGTTATTTGCAATATGCCACCTATCTTTGATACTACATCAGACGCTGATCGATCGCCACCACCAGGGACATTGCAAAATTTTCTTGAAAGCTGTCTGATATTGTCCCGAGACCCGGCTTCCCTGGTTGATATTGAGGGATGGTTGCAGCACTTTACGAAAGGATGGCAGGAGTCGGCAGTAAACTCTCTACAGCAATGGAAGACTGGCAAGGAGATGTGAATGAATATTTAGATTGGTGAATATGATGTTGAATCTGTGATTCTTGACCTTGGTTCGGATGTTAACATCTTAACCAAGCAAGTGTGGTAGAAGATGGGGAGTCCCCCATTGAGCTGGTCTCCTGTGCAGCTCCGGTTGGCTAACCATGTGAAGGTAACACCCATTGGGAGAGTTCCGCGGCTCACGATTGATATTGAGGGCATGAAGACTTATGCTAACTTCGATGTCATTGAAGTGGTTGAGGGAGGAAGCTCTTATCCGACACTTTTGGGGATTGGATGGGCTAACGATAGTGGAGCTATAATCAACTTAAAGAAGCACATGATGACCTTTGAGAATCACGATTTCAGAGTTATAGCCCGGTTGGATCCGGCTGAAGGATGCCGATACATTGAGCCTGTAAAATATGATGATCCCACTGGATGGGACCATGCATTCAATATTTCTGAATATTATACTCATCCTACTGCCTACGGTTAGTTGGAGTGGTGCAACGAGAGCTCTGCATCTTTCGTCTCTGATGATGCCTTAGAACATTGGCAGAACTGATTACATGAGGTACCATTCTGAAAATGTGGCTTAGTTACACAATCCTTATGTCGTGCTGCGACAGAAATGATCACATTGCCTATCTATGAGGGTCAGCCTGGCCTAACCAACTTTTTAATAGAATTTGAAGACCGCATCTTAGAACCACAATGATTGCTAGCATAGGAGGAAGCACTGAAGGCTGCTCCAGCATGCTAGTGGGCCACACATAAGAAATTCATTAATGGTTGGTCACAGTGTCGAAGGTTGATGATGGTTCGGTTCGGCGATACCGAGGTTTATCACACTGGAAAGTATGATGGCCGGACTAATCCCAGTGATCATGTGATGGAATGCCAATGATTATGGGTAGCATGACGTAGAGATGAGTGGGTCCATTCTTTTATCCATACTTTGGATGAGATGTCGTGCTCACAGTACACTACAGCCGAGTTGCGCCGAGACATTGCAACATGGGGGGAGTTGATGGTATGTTTCACTCATACGTTCACTTTTGTGGATGCCAACCCTGATGTCCATAACGCCCTACAGCTCATCCGTGATGTGGTACTTCAGGTTGTTCCAGTGGCCTACCCTGTCGACCCGCACACATATTGTCAGATGCAGTCTCTCATGGAGTGCTTCAACATCAGCGGTGGGCCAGAGGATGATGATGATCCCCGACATGTTAGAATTCCCTAATCTGAAGGAAGTCATGATGTGGTCCCACCTGCTACACCAAGTCATCCGTTCAGTCAACCATTGCAGCTTCGAAAGATGAATATCAGCACCGAGGCTACTCCCAAGTTCGCTAATGTTGGGGATTATTGGGATGATGAGACGATGAGTAAGGTTACTGAGTTACTTCATGAGTTTCAAGATGTGTTTCCCATGAAGTTTTCCGAAATGAAGGGAATCCTAGGTGATTTAGGAGAGATGAAGATTCCATTAAAACCAGATGCTAAGCCAGTCCGATAGGGACCTTATCGGCTGAATCCATGACATAAAGAAAAGGTCAAGGGGGAACTTGATCACATGTTGGATGCTGGTATTATTGAACCTGTCGAAGAGTCCGAATGGATTAGTCCTATGGTGGTACATGACAAGAAAACAGGTGAAGTGCACATTTGTGTCGACTTGCGGAAGTTGAACGATGCCTGCTTGCATGACCCTTTTCCGACCCCGTTTACTGATGAAGTACTTGAAGGAGTGGGTGGCCAGGAGATGTACTCATTCACCGATGGTTTCTCTGGGTACCAACAGATTCTCATTTCCAAGGAAGATCGCCATAAGACAACTTTCGTTACTGAATGGGGTTGCTTTCAATACACGGTAATGCCATTTGGTTTGAAGAATGCACTTGTGATATTCTCCTGGGTCGTTGTTGCCGCATTCAAAGATTTTATTCAGAAGTTTTTGCAGATATATATGGATGATTGGTCCATTTATGGGTTGATTCGTGATCATCTAGCCAATCTGCGGTTAATGCTTGAGCGATGCCGACAGCACTAGATATCGCTGAACTTGAAGAAATGTATTTTCTGTGCACCGTTTGGGATATTGCTGGGTCATATCGTGTGTAAACAGGGATTGCTATTTGATCCAGCTAAAATTGTGCTCATTTTGGGGTTGAAACCGCCAACCACCGTTAAGTAGTTATGCGCGACTTTGGGTCATACGGGATATTATCGCAAGTTTATCAAGGGTTATGCTGCAATTACTACCCCTATGGAAAAGTTGTTGAAGAAGGATGCGGCATTCCAGTGGAGCCCGGAATGTCAGGATAGCTTCGAAACACTCAAGGCGAAGATGGCGTCGGCACAAATCTTGGTCTTTCCGGACTGGAGTAAGGAATTCCATTTCCATGTTGATGCTTCATCGATTGCATTAGGTGTTGTGTTGGCTCAACCTAGAGAAGGCGACCTTGATCATCCTATTACTTTTTCCAGTCGAAAGCTATCCTCTGCAAAACCCAATTACACTACCACAGAACGAGAAGGTCTGGCCATGGTTTACGCGCTGCAGAAATTAAGGCATTATTTGTTGGGTGGCCACTTTAAAATGTTCACTGATCATTCTACATTGAAATACTTGGTTAATAAGCCTGTGTTGGGGGAGAAAATCTATCGTTGGCTACTTTTGTTTCAGGAGTTTGATTTTGAAGTCATTGTGAAACCGGGGCAGTTGAATGCTGGACCAGATCATTTGTCACGGATTAACACAGGGGAGGAACCGACTAATATTGAAGACGGGTTGCCGGATGCCCAACTATTTAAAGTTGCCTTCGCTGATCAATATTTTGATGACATCCTTCAGTTTTTAGTGACTAGCACCACGCCCGATGACTTTACCACTACTCAAAAGAAGCAGTTGGTTGTTAAGGCTACTGACTTTCAGCTAATCGCGGGAGAGTTGTATAAACTGGACGCTGATGAGATATTGCATAGATGTCTCTTGAAGCATGAGAAAGCGCAGATATTGGCTGAGGCACATGGTGGAGTAGCGGGAGGACACTATGGCGGTTGGGTGACTACCCGGAAGGTATTGCATGCAGGGCTTTGGTGGCCCACATTACATAATGATGCGACAGACTATGCACGGTCTTGCGATGTTTGTCAGTGAACTGGCAAGCCATCCAGACGTGACGAGATGCCGCTGCTACCTCAAGTGACATTGCAACCATTCAAAAAATGGGATGTGGATTTTGTAGGACTGATCAATCCACCAGGGAAATGCACAAGTGCACGATATATTGTCATGGCGACAGAGTACTTGACCCAGTGGGCCGAGGCAACACCCGTAGTTGATTGCTCCACTGCAACAGCTACTCGACTTTTGTTTGATCACATTATCACTCGCTTCGACTACCCCAAGATATTGCTGAGTGATCAAGGAAACCACTTTCTTAATCACATCATCAGTGCATTGACGAAAGAGTTGTAGATATAGCATAAGAATAGTACACCCTATCATCCACAGGTGAATGGAATGATGGAGGCGTTTAACAAGGTATTGGAGCATGCGCTGAAAAAGGTGTGCATTGCGAACCGCGATGACTGGGATCTGAAAGTCCCAATAGTGTTGTGGGCCTATCGCACCACATGTAAAGGGTTGACTGGTCAGACACATTTTAAGCTGCTATACGGGAAGGAAGCAATTATGCCAATGGAGTACATTGTTCCGATTCTATGAATTGCGGCTGTTATGGGCATGGATAATGTCGAAGTATTAGATGAATGTCTAGCACAATTGGTGCAGCTGGAAGAGGATCGATTTATCGTTGGCTTTCACCAAGGGGTGGAGAAGGATTTCCAGAAGGCATGGCATGATCGCCACATCAAAAGTAAACAGTTTTAGCAAGGCGACTTGGTACTATTATACGACAACAAGTTTATGAAACATCTAGGAAAATTGCAGACGCATTGGCTGGGTCCATATTGCATCAATAGTATTACTTCAGGTGGAGCGGTTCAGTTGCAGCGGTTGGATGGGGCGATGCTCCCCATGTTGGTAAATGGTCAGAGGTTGAATCCCTATCAATCGGGCTTGGAACAGTGTGATGTCTGAGTCGCATCGAAAATAAATAAAATGTGTGTTGTAGGTTGCTTGGTGGCAGATGGCACACCAACAGAAGAAGGAATGCGCAAGCAAGGAGGCTTGTACCGCAAGTTTGGAGCAGTCGGAGACTCATGGCAACATTGCGACCAGGATTGACGATGGATTTTCTTGAGTTAATGAAGGATTTTGTGATGATTACGGAGGATTTGGGGGGTATGGGGCAGTGTTTTGACTATTGTCGTGCTCACATCTTGTGACCACTGCCCATCATGATTACACCTAACAGATTCGGTCGGGTTACCACATGATGACGGCATGTTTTTCACATGGCACACTGGGCCGATACGATTAGCAAGATGTGAGGAGATTGCTCACACATCGGCACATGGGATCTTCGGTGGCAGCATGGTCACCCCCCGTTGTGTCAGTCAATGGGTTCACACACGCATATGCAAGGTAGTGGGGCATCATTCCCACCGTCGTGACCCAGGCATGGTCCGGATATAAGTAGTCGAGGAAGCTGGTAGTTCGCTGTAAAGAAGTCGTTCTGACATAGAGTGGTTATGCTGTTTGATCAGTTTACAAATTGAGTTGTGAGGAATTCCAAGGAGGTGTTAGGAACCCATGTCTTTACTTTGTTAGTATATTGTTGTTGGACACATATGCTTTGTAAGTCGTCCCATAGTATTTGTTGATCAATAGTTTATGTTATTGTTTTTGGCGCATATGCTTTGTAAGTCGCCCGTAGTATTGTTGATCCATAGTTTGTAGTGGCCCATGGTTTTGACCCATAGTATTGGCGCCTAGACTTAATATATAAGTGTGTGTTGAGACCTATGAGGGCACCGTGAAGTTATTTGTATTGAGCTTGCTCATAGGAGGTTGCCCCCTCGAAGTGGCCTGTGATCAATATAAAAGTGATTCTGAGTTCTGTCATTTCTGCTATTTCGCATATTTTTATTAATTAATTATTGCAGGTGCATCACATCTGGTATCAGAGCACTTTCTTGGGCTCGCTGGGTGAAATTTCTGCCAAAAATATTTTTCGCATCTGTTGCAGGTTCGGATTTGGGAATAATCCCTATCCGGTTAACTGTGGGAAGTACTTGGGAATAAACCCTAAAACTCATTGTGAGGAGTACCACAGGAACCCCAAAGTAGTTGGCCCATTGAGAAGGCCTGCCAGCGAAAAGGGCAATGACCCCTACCTGATTGACTAGTTCCCACCCGTGAGGTAAACCAAGAGCTATCGTTTGTGGCAAAGCGGTTATCAGTTTTACCTGAGCCATGGAGTGAGGGGTACTGCCCCAATACGCAAGTCGTCAGACAGCATTGGTGGCCGAGTGAAACCCTTGAACTGTTAGGAAGCTGCACATACCTGGGGTCCATATCTATTTTCAGCTGAACTGTTGTCGATCGTTTTTGCGCCATTTTAGATCCAGTCGTTTAGATCCATTTTGCAAGCCGTTCCAGATCCAACTGTTTTCAATCCATTCGGCATCGTTTCAGATCCCTTCCAAGCCGTAGCCGCTCCAGTCAAATAAATAAAAAGAACTTTCTCCATATCTCCCTTGTTTTCACTCTGTTTCCCATTCTGCATATTTCATTCCTGAGGACCCTATCCCCAATTCCCCTTCCCAAAGCCCGAAATCCCACATTTGTCTATTTTTAGGGTTTGCCATAACTTTCTCAGATTTCACCCAATCACCTTCAAATTTTACCATAGAGTTCCTTTCTGAACTCTACTTTTTTGTTCCCCTCTACCAAAATTTTCCATTCTTTCACCTCGCTTCTGAAATCCTCATTTTTACTTCCCTGTCTATTCGATAGTGTCCAAAACTTGGTCAAACCCCAATTACCCTTCATATTTTTTTCCCAAGTCCAGATTTTCCTTTACTGAAGTAGTTTCTGTTTTTGTTTTCCTACCCAACCAACCAAAAAAAAAAAAACTCCTGGTTATGGTTGTCACCCGTGCAGGAGCAAAAACCATGGAGGACGCACTTGCAGCCATCCAAGCCAAACTCCAGGATCTAGATGAAAAATTTCTTGGCCTCCATCTTGAACGTTCAGCTATGAACAACAAACGGCAGTTCGAGTCTTCATCGGACAATGGGTTCTCTTCTTCTAGCAATTTCCGTGGTCCGAAGCTTGATTTTCCTCGCTTCAATGGTACCGATCCAATTGGATGGATCTATCATGCAGAATAGTATTTCAGTCTGCATAATCCTTTTGATGTCAACAAAGTTCCGCTGGCATCCTTTAATTTGGAACAGGAAGCTCTTCAATGGTACCGTTGGTACATCAAGGCTCATCTAGAGCCCAAATGGCCAGACTTTTGCTAGCTCATTTTGCAACGATTTGGTCCTAGTGGTTTTGATGAATTCACAGGAGCCCTCACTAAACTTCGCCAAATTGGCACTATGAGAGAGTATCAAACCGAATTTGAGAATCTAGCCAACCACACCGAAGGATTGTCTGATGACTTTTACGGGAGTTGTTTTATCAGTGGTCTAAAGGATGCCATCTGCTCTGAGGTCAAAATGTTCTGTCCCAACACAATGATGGAAGCCCTAGGGTTGGCTAAGTTGGTAGAAGACAAGATTGCAGCTCAACAACGCTCCAAGCCCACTTTTGTTCCCTTCCGAAATATGGGTTCTGAACGACCACCTATACCGTAGGCTCCTTGACCAACTCCTATCAAGCGTTTGTCTGAAACAGAGATGCAAGCACACAGAGAAAAGGGGCTTTTCTATAATTGTGATGAGAAATTCACTCGGGGACATAGATATGTTCAACAAAAGCTCTATCTCTTGGATGTGGATTCTCCGCCTGCCTCTGAAATTGGTGACGAATATCCAGAAACACTGGATGCTCCGATCAACATTCAGGAACCGCCTATTGACCCTCCATCTCAGGATGACTAGCCAGAGATATCTCTCCATGCTTTAGCTAGAATCACCACCCCCCAAACAATGCGGGTCAGGAGTTACTTTGAGAAGCTTCCTCTTACAATACTCATTGATTCTGGTAGCACTCATAATTTCATTGACCCTCGGATCGCCAAACAAGCTGATTGTTTTATCCATCCTTGCTCCAACTTTGAAGGCATGGTTGCCAATGGGGGCACCTTACCTTGCAAAGGGAAGTGTTGAAATGTGCGTATCTCTATGGGATATTATACCTTGCGCTCTGACATGTTTGCCTTGACCTTAGGCAGATGTGATGTGGTTTTGGGTGCTCAATGGCTACGCACACTTGGCCCTATCTTACGGGATTTTTCTGAACTTTGGATGCAGTTTTCCCTCAATGGCCAAAAATACACCTTGACAGGATTACAACCAAGTTCTCTCAGCATCATCAATTCACATCGCATGGAAAAATTCCTCAAGAAGAATTCACATGGTGTCATCGCTCAGCTCCATTCTATTCAGATGCAACCTTCAGCGGTCTACACTACTCCTTTGGATCTACAACAAATTCTGGACCGATATACAAGTGTTTTTGCTGAACCAGTGGGATTGCCACCTTCCAGGCCAGAAGACCATCGTATTCATCTCTTTCTTGGAAGCGTTCCTCCCAACATCAGGCCCTATCGCTACCCATTTCACCAAAAAATGGAGATTGAAATGCTCGTTCGGGACTTATTAAAGCAAGGTATTATTCGCCCAAGCACTAGTTTCTTTTCTTCTCCAGTTATTCTTGTCTGCAAAAAAGATGGGTCATGGCACCTCTGCATTGACTTCCGAGCACTTAATCACCTCACCATCAAGGATAAGTTTCCAATTCCTGTTGTTAATGAGCTTCATGGGGCTCACTTTTTCTCCAAGTTGGATCTTTGTTCTGGGTATCATCAAATTCGGGTTCATGAGGATGATATCCATAAAACAGCTTTTTGCACACATGATGGCCATTATGAGTTTTTGGTCATGCCCTTTGGCCTCACTAAAGCTCCTTCCACATTCCAGGCATTAATGAATAAAATATTTCGACCCTACTTGCGGAAATTCATTCTGGTATTCTTTGATGATATCCTCATCTACAATAAAACATGGGATGAACATCTCCAGCATCTGGATCTTGTCATGCAACTTTTCTCTGACCATCATCTCCATGCCAAGCAGTCTAAATGTGTTTTTGGATAGAAGGAAGTTGAGTATCTTGGGCACATTATCTCAGCACAAGGGGTTCACGTGGATCCTACCAAAATCGATGCCATGAACAATTGGCTGCATCCTTAGACACTCAAGAGCCTTCGTGGTTTTTTGGGGTTGACTGGGTACTACCGCAAGTTTGTCAAGGATTATGGGAAGATTGCAGCTCCATTAACTTCTTTATTGAAAAAGGATGCTTTTACATGGACACATGCTGCTCAGTGTGCATTTGACAAACTAAAACAAGCTATGTGTACTACACCTGTTCTAGCTATGCCTGATTTTTCCAAGCCCTTCACTATTGAGAGTGATGCTTGCGGCAATGGACTTGGTGCTATTCTCCTTCAAGATGAAAACCCCTTTGCATTCACCAGCAAAGCCCTTTCAGGTAAGAATTTAGCTGCCTCTACCTATGAGAAGGAAATGATGGCTATTTTGCATGCAGTATAGAAGTGGCGCCCATACCTATTAGGGAATCATTTCTGCATCAAGACTGATCACCAGAGTCTGAAATATTTCTTGGAACAGCGTGTCTCCTCCCCGGCACAACATAAATGGGTTATAAAACTCATGGGTTATGACTATGAGATCACTTACAAGAAGGGTAAAGACAATATTGTGGCAGATGCTCTTTTTCACACATTTGATGCCCAAGGTTCTCTTTCAGCTATTTCTATGCCTGTTCCAAATTGGTTGCAATCTGTTCAACAGGGTTATGTCATTGACTCTTCCTTATCTCAAATCATCCAACGCTTGACCAACAATCCTTCTGCTGTACCACATTACTCTTGGGATGGTGCTTCTCTCAGATACAAGGGTCATCTGGTGCTTCCCCAGAGCACAGATCTTCAACAGGATGTCTTCTATGAACTCCATGCTTCTCCATCGGCAGGGCACTCTGGGTTCCTCAAAACGTATGAACGGGCACGACATAACTTCTTTTGGCGGGGCATGAAAAGGACAATTCAACAGATGGTGGACGAATGTGATACCTACTAGCGCAATAAGGGTGAAACAACACTCCTTCCAGGATCGCTCGAACCCTTTCCCATACCTACACGGATTTGGACAGATATTTCTATGGATTTCATTGAAGGGCTCCCTAAATCTAGCGAGAAGATAGTGATTCTCGTTGTGGTTGATCACCTCTCCAAATATAGTCATTTTTGTGCTCTCATCCATCCCTATACAGCCTCTTTAGTCGCTCAAATTTTCCTGGACCAGATATTTCGTCTTCATGGCATCCCTTCTTCCATTGTCTCGGATCATGATGCGACTTTCACCAGTCATTTTTGGACTAAACTATTTCGCCACATTGGCACCAAACTGAAGATGCGTTCAGGGTATCACCCACAAACAAATGGTCAGACTGAAATTATCAATAAATGCTTGGAAACTTATCTTCGTTGCTTCACCTATGAACAACCACATCAGTGGGCAAAGTGGCTCCCTCTCGTTGAATGGTGGTACAATACCTCTTACCACACTGCCTCTAAAATGACCCCATATGAAGCAGTCTATGGTCAGGAACCTCCAGTTCTTCTTCCATACACCCCCACCAGTTCACCATTTCAGGAAGTTGACACGGTCCTTCGAAACTGTGATCAGATTCTTCGCATTTTGTGGGACAATCTTCACATGGCAAGAAATCGCATGAAGCAACAAGCTGATCAACACCGTTCTGAGCACACTTTTCAAGTCAGCGATATGGTTTTTCTTCGTCTCCAGCCGTACAAGCAGTCCTCCCTGAAACTCAAAGGGCGTCATAAGCTCGCTCCAAAGTTCTATGGGCCATATCGGATTCTTCAGAAGATTGGGTCCGTTGCTTATAAATTGGAACTTCCTCCTTCTTCCTGCATTCATCCAGTCTTTCATGTCTCTTGTCTGAAGAAAGTTCTTGGCACCAACATCAGGGGACAAACGGTTTTACCCAAACTGGATAATGAAGGATCCATCCTTTTGGAGCCGGAGGCCATCCTCAATTGGCGCACTCGTCAGCTTCGCTCTCACTCTATCATAGAGGTCTTAATTCAGTGGAACGACATGCAACCAGAGGATGCTACATGGGAACCACTCCTTCAGATTCAACAACAATTTCCACATCTAAAGCTTTGAGGACAATGCTTTTTTTAAGGGGGAGGGGATGTTAGGAACCCATCTCTTTACTTTGTTAGTATATTGTTGTTGGACGCATATGTTTGTAAGTCGTCCCGTAGTATTTTTTGATCAATAGTTTATGTTATTGTTGTTGGCGCATATGCTTTGTAAGTCCCCCGTAGTATTGTTGATCCATAGTTTGTAGTGGCCCATGGTTTTGACCCATAGTATTGGCGCCTAGACTTAGTATATAAGTGTGTGTTGAGACCTATGAAGGCACCGTGAAGTTATTTGTATTGAGCTTGCTCATAGGAGGTTGCCCCCTCAAAGTGGCCTGTGATCAATATAAAAGTGATTCTGAGTTCTGTCATTTCTGCTATTTCGCATATTTTTATTAATTAATTGTTGCAGGTGCATCACAGGAGGCTGTGGAAATGCTTCACTTCATTTCCTATGGTAGCACCCCAGGGGCCCTACGAGCCCAAACGACGAGTGTCCTTGAGCGCCTTGATACGGCGGGTGCACTTACACTGTGTTATGATCGAGCCAAGGGCCGGTCCAGCATGGTTAAGTACGCAGTAGTTGTTCGAAGGATTGTGCTCTTCTCAACCCCTGAGATGGTTGGGGCGGTAGCTCACTGTCCACAGTAGGAGCCATTTACTAGTGCGAAACAGATGTGCCATAGTCATCTGTTGATTTCTCACTTTGGTACTGTTCATCCTCTTTTCCTTCTCGTCTGTACCATTCACAGAGACTCAAGGATGAGTTTGAGACGTACATGATAGCAAGTCGGGGGATTCCCACATTTGGGTAAGACTTACAGAACAGGGAGATGATGATTAGTGTAGCCGAAGGAGAATGACCACACCACGTGCTCCAGACAGCAAGAACAGTTGACGTGTGGGATGTCCAGCAGTTGACCTGGCTCGAGGGTGAGCCACAAGATTTTGTTGGGGGCCTGTTGGTAGGCAGTTTGATGGGGAAATGTCGCGGTACCACTGATGCTACGACACATCGGATGAGGGTGCGAAAGGAGTATTTTGTGTTAAAGGATACCACAGTTGGCGGGTTTTGGGTCACTTGGACCATATGTTATGTAATATTGAGTCAATTGTAGCGCGGTATGCGGGTTTTTGGGTCATTTGGACTGAATCAGTTAGATATTGGATCATTTGTCCATAGTGTCGGTTAGGAAGTCGTTTGTAAGTAGACAAACATTGTAATGGCAGAGGCCTATAAATAGATGAGAGTTGTAAGTCTTAGAAAAAGAATAGTAGGCGAGAGATAAGGAGATGTATGTGTACGGAGATCTATGTTTTGCTTCAGGTATACAACTGGGACAGTAATAACATGATGATGTTTTGGTACGATTTTTGTGCAATATTGTGATATGTGAATGTTGTTATATTTTATCAATGCAATGTCTGCTTACTGTTGCTGTGATGATAAATGATGCAATTAAGTAATATGTTATAACTCCATGTCAAATGTTTAAAGTTTATGTTTAAGTACTGCAATAGAGCTAGTCAGTGGAGCCATAACTCTCCTCCTCCCTCGGCGGAAACATGGTTCCGTCTACTCTTCCTGGATGCCTCGGGTGAGACCTCATCCGCTCTGCGGGTGTTGTTGGGTGGGCTCAAACCCTCCCAGGCCGGTGCCCAGGGAGACTGCGGTATGTGTCAATAGTGAGGCGAACCCCTGTCGACCGAGGTCGCATTGGTCAACAAAGAGGCAGAGGAAGATCAAACTCTAGGGGAAGAGGAAAAAGTTTGTTCAGAGGAAGTCGCACCAGCAGCAGTATGCAAATCATTGGTAGAATCCAGAATCAGAGCCCCAATCAACCAAGTGGACAAAGGTATGATAAATCAAAGCTTCAATATCATTACTGTAAGAGGTATGGACACTTCGCATATGAATGTAGGAAGAAACAGTATGACCAAGGAAAGCAAAGCGAAGCACAATCAAGTAACAACAGCACTTCGAATAGCAAATTATTCTTAGCATGCGCATCACCGCTGGAATGCAATGTTGTCCAAGAAAGTCCAAATGACAGATGGTATTTAGACTCAGGCTGTAGCAATCATATCACTGGTAATTTAAATCTATTTTATAGTCTAGATAAATCAGTTCAAATTGATGTAACACTTGGAAATATATTTAAGTTACTGTTTTGGGTAATGGTACTGTTGATATTCTAACAAAACAGGGGGAGCAGAAATGTATGCCTGATATTTATTATGTTCAAGGTTTGAAGCATAATTTGATGAGCATAGGAGAGCTGATGGAAAAAGGTTACAGAGTTCACATGATAGGAAAGCATTGTGTGATTAAAGACATATATCCAAGCAATCAGTTAATTGCCCAAGTGCAGATGACAAGCAATTGCTTGTTTCCTTTGAGGATAAGACCAAAAATCAAAGGAAAAACAACTAAAGTTGTTCATACAAGTCAGAATGAAAATTCTGGATCTGCGTTCAAAGCAGAAAGCAAAGGAGAAAACATTCACTGCGCGAGGAAGAAAAAAACAGTGCAATGCAAGCTGCGTTTCAAACAGAAATTCGGGATGAATCCTGGTTATGGCATTTCATATTTGGACAACTAAACTTTGGTGGTCTGAAGCTACTGCACATGAAGGACATGGTGAAAGGACTAACACTAATTGAAAAACCAGAAAGAATTTGTGAAGGATGTATTTTTGGAAAACATCACAAATAGACTTTTCCAGTCAGAAAGTCATACAGAGCTCGCACACCACTTGAAACTGTGCACTCTGATATTTGTGGACTGATGCAAACATCGTCCATGGGAGGATGCACTTATCTTCTTGCATTCATTGATGATTTCACTAGAAAAAACTGGGTATATTTTCTAAAACATAAATATGATGCATTTAGTTGTTTTCAATAGTTCAAGGCACTCATGGAGAAGTTGAGTGGTTTCATCAAGACATTAAGAATAGACAGAGGTGGTGAGTATGTCTCAAATGATTTCTTAATTTTTTTCAAAAATCATGGCATACAGGAGCAATTCACTGTGCGGTATACACCGTAACAAAATGGTATCACGAAGAGAAAAAACAGAACCATCATGGATATGGCACACAGTATGTTGGTAGCGATGTATCTGTCAAATGAATACTGGGCGAAAGCAGTGGCAACTGCAGTATACATCATGAATCAATGTCCGATGAACAGCGTGAAGAACAAAGTTCCGCAAGAAGCATGGACAAGTATAAAACATAGTGTTTCACATTTAAAAGTTTTTGGTTGTGTAGCATATGCACATGTTCCACATGATCTATGAAGAAAATTAGACAATAAAGGACGGAAATGCATCGTTAGTGGATATCCTGAAGACACAAAAGCATACAAGTAGTATGATCCTATTGCAAAAAAAGTTATTATCAGCCGTGATGTTCAGTTTGTGGAAAAAGAAGCATGGGATGGAACTGTAGAGAAGAACGTGAAAATCATGTTCACATGTTGAACATGATGACATCGCAGAAGACATGGTTGAGACTCCACAAGTAAATCAAAACTTCACAGCACCACCTACTCCAAGGAATACGCAGCATGGTTCAGCACAAGTAACTCCGACAAGCACTCCAAGTGCATAGCAAACTCCATCAAGCAATTCGCGCAATTTGACACCAGCAAATCCACCAAGGACAAGAAGTCTGCATGAGATATATGATGCTGGTACACCTAATTCATTTTCATGTTTTGCATTATTTTCTCAAGTTAATGATCCTTTAACATATGAAGAAGCTGTTGAAGATAAAGTTTGGGCACAAGCGATGGATGAAGAAATAGAATGCATTGAGAAGAATCAAACATGGGAACTAGTTGATGTTCCTAAGGACAAGGATGTGCTAAGCGTGAAATGGATTTATAAGACCAAGCAAGATGCTAATGGAAATGTGCAGAACCATAAGGAAAGATTAGTAGCAAGAGGGTTGACTCAACAACCTGGCATAGACTTCAACGAAACCTTCACACCTGTAGCACGAATGGATACTATCAGAACAGTTTTGGCCATTGCAGCACATAAGACATGGCCTGTTTACCAAATGGATGTTAAGTCTGCATTCTTAAATGGTTATTTGGAGGAAGAAGTATATGTGGAGCAGCCACAAGGCTATGAAGTTCCAGGACAAGGACACAGAGTATACAAACTGAAGAAGGTGCTGTATGGTTTGAAGCAAGCTCCTAGATCTTGGTACAGTCGCATTGACTCATACCTCATTCAGAATGGATTTCACAGAAGTGAATGTGAGCCAATGTTGTAAACAAAAATCAACCAGCAAGTTAATAAGCTGATTGTGTGCCTGTATGTAGATGATTTAATATTTACTGGTGATTTTGGCATAGAATAATTTAGAACATTCATGGAAAGTGAATTTGAAATGACTAATTTAGGGCTTATGAAGTATTTTCTGAGCATTGAAGTCCAACAGACTGAAAATGGTATATTTATATCACAGTCAAAATATGCAAATTATTTCTTGAATAGATTTAAGATGTTAAACTGTAAGACAGTGTCAACACCAATAATAACAGATTTGAAATTGAGCAAGAATGATGATGGATCCAATGTAGATCCTACGATGTTTAAAAGGCTTGTTGGCAGCCTTATGTATCTTACAATAACAAGGTTGGGTATCATGTATGGAGTTAGCTTAATCTCAAGATTCATGGAGTCACCAAAAGAATCGCATTGGCAAGCAGGTAAAAGAATTATGAGGTATGTAAGTGGAACAAGAGACTTTGGTATTCTGTATTCCACCTCATAAAATTTCAAACTCATTGGATACACTGAAAGTGACAATGGAGGCAGCATAGATGACCGAAAAAGCACATCTGGGAATACATTTCATGTAGGAACAGGTGTTGTATCATGGGCATCAAAGAAACATCCCATAGTAACTCTTTCTTCAGCAGAAGCAGAGTATGTTGTAGCTACAAGCGCTGCATGTCAAACCATTTGGATGTGGAGGATGTTAAGTTATTTGTCGCAGCACCAACAAGAACCCACAGTCATTTACTATGACAAAAATTCAGCTATCGCGCTATCAAAGAATCATGTATATCACAAGAGAACTAAGCACATCAACACAAGGTATCACTTTATCAGAGAATTGATAAACAAAAAAGAAATCTATTTAGAATTTTGCAAGTCTGAAGATCAAGTAGCAGACATCTTTGACAAACCATTGACTAAAGACCCATTTCAGTATCTGCGAAGTTGCTTGGGAGTGACAAGTTCTACGTAGTGAACCCTATCATGAACAGAGAATGTTTCAACTCTGAAAACTTTTGTAATACTTCCATTTTGTTTAAATATCCCCATCCGCTCATAATTAAGGGGGAGTGTTGGAAATATCATAATTTATGAGCCAATAGTGTATCTGATCTGCACCGGCTCTGTCAGTCACCCTGTCAGCTGTTTTGTGTTAGTGTGATCTCCGCGATGTCAGTATGTCAGCAAGTTCACAGCCAATCCATTGCACGTCTTGTTTGTATTTACTTAACCGCGTTAATATTTCGCAAGTCAAGAAATCTTAGGTTGGAACTTATTTCAGTTTTTAATGCAATCCTATAGCTTCGAAGTGAAGCAATCCTAAGTCGGTTGATAGGAAACTCTATAAGTAGAAGCTCGTTGTTAAAAATCAAAGAGAGGTGTGTAAGGGAAAAATTAAGCAGAGTAAGAGTGAAAGAAAGTGGTTGAAAATTGTATCAAGAGCCCAAGCTCTGTGAATATAAAAGATTCCAGTGAACCTCATTTCCATGTATTGAGGAGCTGCGCAATTTACTATGGTAAATATATAAGTCTATGTCTTATGTTTCATTCTCAAGAATGTTGTATATTTCAAGTCACACATCATCTCCAGATTTACTCATGTGAATATTGTTTACATTCACCGGCAGTAAAAGAAATCAAGATTTACAAATATTTCACCGCAATGAAAGTTCTAAATTAACAAGTAACTTCATGCTAGATGTTTTAGTTGTTATGTCTTAAAGAAATATATTTCTTAAAAAGTTTGTTTAAGTGATCCCCAAAGTATTTGAGAAGTCCGCGAAGTAGAGTATTGCGAAGTGAACTTCGCATCACTGTGAAGTTACTTGCCGTGAAGTGAAAAGTCAAAATCGTGCAGTTACTTGCCACTAAGTGAAAAGTCGAAATCGTGCAGTTACTTGCTGCGAATTAAAAGTTGATAATGGGCAGTTAAAACTGCAAAGTTAATTCTTAGTGAAGAAAGTGTTCCACGAAGTAAAATTTGGGGTTCTCTATTATATGGACCGCGAAGTCCGAAGAGAAGAAAAAGAAGGTATTCATCTACTACTCAATTAAATTTATTTACTGCACGGTGTGGGTTTCCCTTGATCTGGTATCAAATCCTGGTTTACAGAAAGAAGGAATTCAATTCATAAGGGAAGAGTAGTTAAGAATGGCTTCCACTTATGGTAATTTGCAAACTCCAATATTTTCAGGAAAAAATTACAAATATTGGTCTCTAACCATGAAAGCTTTATTTAGAGGTCAAGATGTATGGGAAATAGTCCAACAAGGCTATACAGAACCAGCAGACTTGATAGCATATAACAATATCACACAAGCTGAGAAGGATGTTCTAAAGGATCAGACGAAGAAAGATGGAAAGGCATTATTCCACATACATCAAGCGACACATGAATCCATACTCCCAAGAGTAGCAGCAGCGCCGTCAGCTAAGGAAGCGTGGGACACGCTGGAATCAACATATCAAGGTTTGAACAAGGTAAAAACCGCGAAACTTCAAATTCTTACAAGAGATTTTGAATCTCTATCAATGAAAAACAAAGAGTCAGTAGACTCATTCTATACTCATGTAATTGGTCTGGTCAATCAAATAAATTCTCATGGAGAAACTCTAGGTGACCAAAGAGTTGTTGAAAAAATTCTTAGAGCTCTTCCAAAGAAATTTGAATCTTTAGTTGTAAGCCTAGAAGAAAACAAAGATCTATCTACATTTACTATTCATGAGTTGCAAGCCTCATTACTTAATCATGAACATAGAATCAGTGGTTCAGAAACATCGCTAGAAGGTGCATTCGCATCACAGTCTTCCAGAAGTCATCAAAGAGGTAAAGGAAGATCAAACTCTAGAGGAAGAGGACGAAGTTAATTCAGAGGAGGTCGTAGCAGCAGCACTGCGCAAATCACTGGTAGAGGCCAGAATCAGAGCCCCAATCAGCCAAGTGGACAAAGGTATGATAAATCAAAGATTTAATGTAATTACTGTAAGAGGTATGGACACCTCGCATATGAATGCAGGAAGAAACAGAATGAACAAGGAAACCAAGGTGAAGCACAATCAAGTAACAACAGCACTTCGAACAACACATTGTTCTTAGCATGCGCATCACTGTTGGAATGCAATGCTGTACAAGAAAGTCCAAATGACAGATCGTATTTAGACTGAGGCTGTAGCAATCATATGACTAGTAATTTATATCTATTTTCTAGTCTAGATAAATCAATTCAAACTGATGTAACACTTGGAAACAATATTCAAGTTACTGTTTTGGGTAAGGGTACTGTTTATATTCTAACAAAACAGGTGGACCAAAAATGTATGCCTGATATTTATTATGTTCAAGGTTTGAAGCATAATTTCATGAGCATAGGACAGCTAATGGAAAAAGGTTATAGAGTTCACATGATAGGAAAGCATTGTGTGATTAAAGACATATATCCAAGCAATCAGTTAATTGCCAAAGTGCAGATGACAAGTGATCGCTTGTTTCCTTTTAGGATAAGACCAAACATCAAAGGAAAAACAACTGAAGTTGTTCATACAAGTTAGAATGAAAATTCTGGATTTGCGTTCAAAGCAGAAAGCAAAGGAGCATACATTCACTATGCAGCGGAAGAAAAAAACAGTGCAATGAAAGTTGCGTTTCAAACAGAAATTCAAGATGAATCCTGGTTATGGAATTTCAGATTTGGACATCTGAATTTTAGTGGGCTGAAGCTACTGCACGTGAAGGAAATGGTGAAAGGACTGCCACTGACTGAAAAAACAGAAAGAATTCGTGAAGGATGTATTTTTGGAAAACATCACAGATAGACTTTTCCAGTTGGAAAGTCATATAGAGCTCGCACACCACTTGAAATTGTGCACTCTGATATTTTTGGACTAATGCAAACATCGTCCGTGGGAGGATGCACTTATCGTCTCACATTCATTGATGATTTCACAAGAAAAACTTGGGTATATTCTCTACAACATAAATCTGATGCATTTAGTTGTTTTCAAAAGTTCAAGGCACTCGTGGAGAAGCAGAGTGGTTACAACATCAATATATTAAGAACAGACAGAGGTGGTGAGTATGTCTCAAATGATTTCTTATTTTTTTGCAAAAATCATGGCATACAGAAGCAATTCACTATACGGTATACACCGTAGCAGAATGGCTTCGCGGAGAGAAAAAAACAAAACCATCATGGAGATGGCGTGCAGTATGTTGGCAGTGATGCATCTGTCAAATGAATATTGGGCTAAAGTAGTGGCAATTGTAGTATACATCATGAATTGTAGTCCAACGAAGAGCATGAATAACAAAGTTCAACAAGAAGCATGGACGGGTATGAAACATAGTGTTTCACATTTAAAATTTTTTGGTTGTGTAGCATATTCACATGTTCCAGATGATTTAAGAAGAAAATTAGACAATAAAGGAAAGAAATGCATCTTTATTGGATATTCTAGAGACACAAAAGCATACAAGTTGTATGATCCTATCGCAAAAAAAGTTATTATCAGCCGTGATGTTCAGTTTGTGGAAAATGAAGCATGGGATGGAACTGTAGAGAAGAATGTGAAAATCGTGTCACATGTTGAACATGATGACATCGCAGAAGACATGGTTGAGATTCCTCAAGTGAATCAAAACTTCACGGCACCTCCTACTGCAATGACTACGCAGCATGGTTCAGCACATGCAACTCCAACACAAGTCGCAGCTACTTCGACAAGCACTCCAAGTGCGCAACAAACTCCATCAAGCAGTTCGCACAGTTCGACACCAGCAACGCCGCCAAGGACAAGAAGTCTGCGTGAAATATATGATGTTGGTACACCTAATTCATTCTCATGTTTCACATTATTTTCTAAAGTTAATGATCCTCTAACATATGAAGAAGCTGTTGAAGATAAATTTTGGGCACAAGCCATGGATGAAGAAATAGAATGCATTGAGAAGAATCAAACATGGGAACTAGTTGATGTTCCTAAGGACAAGGATGTGATAAGCGTGAAATGGATTTACAAGACCAAGCAAGATGCTGATGGAAATGTGCAGAACCACAAGGCAAGATTGGTAGCAAGAGGGTTCACTCAGCAACCTGGCATAGACTTCAATGAAACCTTCGTACTTGTAGCTGTTGAGATATTGTAACTTCAAAGAATATTATAATTGTACTTTATTATTCCGGAGATGTTTCATTCCTCCGTAAAGATCTTATTGTATATCCGGAGATGTTTATTCCTCCGTCAGAATGTGGTAACTCGGGTTATTAGACTTCCCTAGTGGAGGTCGACCCTTTATGTGTTATGTGGGTCAAAGGGTTATTAGACCACCCTAGAGGGGTCGTCCCAGTTAGTTGTAGTGGGGTATTTAACCCATTGGTTAAATACGAGCCTACGTGTACTTGTGTAAAAGATATGTCAGAGTAGTGTATAAATAGAGGAGGTGTGTTCCTCAGTTGACACACACTCACTCACTTGAGGATAGCGCACTTGTGGAGAAGAGGTCTGCTATTGTGGAGGAGGAGATCATGTCTCAGGGTTTCATCTTTGTATATTTCTGGTCATCTATATTGAGGAAGCTTTACTGGGTTTTCTACCCCATGAGGGTTTCCCAGGATAAATCTCTGTCTCTTGTGTTTATGCTATGCTTGTTGTTTCTTCAGTGATCCTATATATGCTATTATTGTGAAATGGAATGTAATGCTGCTATTTTCTGTCTTAGCATATTAAATCTTAACATGGTATCAGAGCTAACCTGAAGGAAGACAAGGTATGGCACTTACGACACTTGCTTTACTTATGACAATTTGAAGGTTAGGGTTTTACATACCAAAAACCAGTCATCGTGGCACTTTCTCTATAACTCCATTTTAGAGAAGGTTCAGGGTCTAAAAAGTTTACATGTCGAAGATAACATCCCCAAGTACCTTGTCTCCAAAGGGAATCCTCAGATTCGTTGTACTTTGTAAGTTATGATCAGTACAAGTTAGGGTTCCTGCCTCTTCCAGATCTCAGTCAAAATCAGGTGACCTTGGAAAAAAGGTCATAACTTGGGCTAGGAAGCTCCAAATGAAATTTAGTAAAAAGTGACAGGTAGTACCCAGACTGTACTATCTCAGAAAACTTTTTCAGAGGCCGAAGTTCAAACAGTGACACGTGGCATGCCATACAATTTTGCTCTCCTGTTTTATCCCATAAACAGGTCACATTGCGACACTTGGCATAACTCTCTCTCAGAAAACCCAATTGAGGTCAGACCTGTCAGGATGGAAAGATGACAGGTCAGGCTACTGTAGAAAAAAGGTTTCAGACCCTGTGGAGAAAAAATTTCAGAGTTATAGCAGAAACAATCAGGTGCATATTTCTGTCAAAACAGAATTATTTTTGGAGCACCTTTATTCATGGCTTCCGGAATTTAGGGTTACGGAGAAAGTTAGAATTTTTGGAATCGGAGTCCACGGCTGAATGCTACTTAGGAAAATCAAAATTTAGAGACCAAGATCGAATTTTTTGGTTGGGTAGAAGACCGGGCTTCATCAAACCCTAGTTCGGGGTCCTGTCTAGAAGATCCAGAAGTTTCAAAGGCAATTTTGAGGGGTCAAATTTTTGGAGATTCCAAAATTGAAGTATGCCAGTTTGATCAGCTCAACAAGACATATTCTTTCATCCATTCAGAAGTGTGAAAGTCAAAGACTGAATTTTTAGGGTTTCTCTAGCAAACCCTAATCAAGCTGCAGATCAAGTTTCAGGGGGAGTTGAGGCTAAGGCCTTACATAAGAAGACTACAAAAAGTCTCAACAGGTATGACTTAAGGAGGTTCAGGTATGCCTTGAAATTTGATTCTTGATTAAGTTCATAATGTGTTTGTCTTCATGTTATTTATTAGTACAATCTTGATTAATATTATTAATTGTCTTATCACCCTAGTAACAATATGAATGCATGTGAATGATTAAAGACATTCATTGATTAGGGCTATATGATTGTACTTATGCATTATGGTGTTGTGTGAGGTTGATGTTGTCTGCTAACAAGACACAGGTACATTACAAAAGACAAATCAAGTTCCATGACCATGACAACATGAAGACAAAGACTCACGAGGTATGACTTTGTTATATTATGTTTAACCTACGAGACATGCAGGTTCTAGCTCAGGATCTCTAAATCATTGAAGAGATTGTTTAGGTATGTTGTACATAACTAAGCAGGTATACTAATCCAGGTATGTTTTCCTATGTCATGTTAGAATCTTACCTTGTGTAAGTATACTTGGTATGATTGGTTAGTAATCAAGGGTTTATGCATATTATGTCTCTTATCTTGGTTGATGATTTAACTAACTAGATCAAACAAGAATATGCATGAGTAAAAGAAGACTTCCTTGAAACCCTGAATACTAATGATCATGACTGTACATATTCAAGATTATCTAGAATTAGAATGTTTTGATAATATTGAGAATATACTAATGAATGTATGTTTGTGTATGAGATCATGAGGATGACACTAGTGTACACTTGAGCATGCACAGTGGTACAGAATGAATAGAAGTTCAGAAGACATACAGAAGATCAAGCGGGAGGAAACCACACAAACATAAAAGATAAGTATTTGAGTTGTTATTAGAAATAGTAAATGATATTGCTTGTATGCATATTTGTATTCCTAGAATATATCATGCTGAGTGTAAACATTCATAAAGCATTGAACAATATACTACTAATATGCATATGATTGGTAAGTTGGACAAACATTTCATTGTTGCTTGTCTAGAATGAAACCTCTTTGCTGACATGCTGCGAGCTGTGCACACTCTCGATAGTATGTTCTGGTAGAGATGGAAGGCATCTAGATAGCCACTGTATGCATACAGGATATGGGAAAGTGTTGTGCCAAAGTATTGGTCAAAATAGTTGCATAACTATGTAAATGATATCTGTATGCATAATAGGTTATCATATCAAATATGATTTGATAATTATGAAGTATTACTAATCATGTACTTAATTTTGATTTGTAGGAAAGATCATGATGAATGATGAACTCTGAACAAGCGATGGATGTTCAACAAATGATTTACAAATCAAACACACTATAGAAAGCTTGTGGTTAAGAGATTCTCTTAGAAAGAGGAAGAGAATCATGATGAGATGGACTAGATAAGACCATTCTCGTAATAATGTAATCAAGTTTTGTATGGGTTCCCAGGATCGGTAGTCAATTGATGAGCTTAATGATCATCATGGGTGATGTGGATCTCAACCTTTGCTACAAGGTTGAATATGGGTTCTATATGACATGGATGCAAGAAGGAACTCACCACAGAGTTTGAATGATTTTTGAGGCTCATATTAGTAGACCCATCTGATGAGAGATGGCACAGATAGATATGCAGAAGATCATTCAATGCTGAGTGTGAATAATGGACAATTGACAGCTTCATGACAAAGCTTGGGCTTTACCAGAAGTAAAGTTGTTCCTAACCTTTACCTTAAGGTTGTGGATGATGAACCTATCATACCATTATTGTATGACGATGATCTCTTTCTGACAAGGAATGAGAAACAGGTCATGAAAATGGCTGCAGAAATGAAAATGAAAGATCTCGGATTAATGCACTACTTCTTAGGTCTAGAAGTATGGCAATATCCAAAAGGAATCTTTTAATTCAAGGTAAGTATGCTGTGAAGTTTCTAAAAAGATTTGATATGTTGGAGTATAAAGCCATGGCCACTCCCATGGACTCCAACTTGAAGTTGTTAGTTAATGACTCATCGTATTTAGTGGACCTAACCCTATATAGACAAATCATTGGGTCATTGATGTATTTAACAAATACTAGGCCAGATATATGCTTTGCTGCAAATACCCTAAGTCAGTATCTAGTAGAACCTAGAAAGGTTCACTTAATAACTACAAAGCATGTAGTGAGGTACCTAAAAGGTACAATAGATTTTGGTCTATATTATCTTGGAGGTCATGAACTCCGTTTACATGGTTACTCAGATTCTGATTGGGCAGGAAGTGCCTCAGACAGAAAGAGTACATCAGGTGGATGTTATAGTCTTGAATCTGCCATGATCTCATGGTTCAGCAAGGAACAATCTAGAGTGGCTCTCAGTACTGCTGAAGCAGTATATATATATAGCTGTCTGCTCTGCCAGCTGTGAAGCAGTGTGGCTTCAGAAGCTATTATATGGAGTGTTTGACTTAGAAATGAATTCCACTATGATTATGTGTGACATTCAAAACTGCATCAAGATAGAAAATCTTGTATTCCACGATAAGTCAAAAAAAAAACACATAGAGATCCGATACTTCTATATACGAGATATGGTGCAGAGAGGAGCTATCAAGCTCGAGTATATAAGCACTGAGGATCAGATTGCTAATATCTTGACTAAACCTCTGTCTCGAGTAAAGTTTGAATACTTCCGAGACAAGCTTGGTATAGTCCAGAAGGACCCTCCTCAAAAGGGGGAGTAGCATATTATCTGATAACAAGTCTGTCTCATCAATGATGAGGTTACCTATTTACTGCACCTAGTTACTTAGAATTATTTAGATTTAGGACTCTTATATTCTTTCTTTTGATGATGATGATACATGTTGTATGTTATACATGTTTTGATGATGATGATACATGTTGTGGTTATACATGTTTTGATGATGATGATACATGTTTTGATGATGATGATATATGTTGTATGTTATACATGTTTTGATGATGATGATACATGTTGTATGTTATACATGTTTTGATGATGATGATACATGTTGTGGTTATACATGTTTTGATGATGATGATACATGTTGTATGTTATACATGTTTTGATGATGATGATACATGTTGTATGTTATACATGTTTTGATGATGATGATACATGTTGTGGTTATACATGTTTTGATGATGATGATACATGTTGTGGTTATACATGTATTGATGATGAGGATACATGTTTTGTTATACATGTTGTGAAGGGATTGAATCATTCCTGGACTTCAGTCCTAAAGAAGAGCCGTAGACGTATGTCTTCGAAAATGAAGTTCTTGGTGAACATGTGAAGGGATTGGATCATTCCTGGACTTCAGTCATAAAGAAGAGCCGTAGACGTATGTCTTCGAAAATGAAGTTCTTGATGAACATGTGAAGGGATTGGATCATTCCTGGACTTCAGTCCTAAAGAAGAGCCGTAGACGTAAGTCTTCGAGAATGAAGTCCTTGGTGGACGGTGAGGGATTAAGTCATCCTTGGACGTAGGTCCTAAATGCACAGTTGAGGATTAAGTCATCCTTGGACGTGGTCCTAAATGTACAGTTGAGGATTAAGTCATCCTTGGACGTAGGTCCTAAATGCACGATTGAGGATTAAGTCATCCTTGGACGTGGTCCTAAATGTACGGTTGAGGATTAAGTCATCCTTGGACGTAGGTCCTAAATGCACGGTTGAGGATTAAGTCATCCTTGGATGTGGTCCTAAATGTACGGTTGAGGATTAAGTCATCCTTGGACGTAGGTCCTAAATGAACGGTGGAGGATTAAGTCATCCTTGGACGTGGTCCTAAATGTACGGTGGAGGATTAAGTCATCCTTGGACGTGGTCCTAAATGTACGATGGAGGATTAAGTCATCCTTGGACGTGGTCCTAAATGTACAGTGGAGGATTAAGTCATCCTTGGACGTGGTCCTAAATGTACGGTGGAGGATTAAGTCATCCTTGGACATGGTCCTAAATGTACGGTGGAGGATTAAGTCATCCTTGGACATGGTCCTAAATGTACGGTGGAGGATTAAGTCATCCTTGGACGTGGTCCTAAATGAACGGTTGAGGATTAAGTCATCCTTGGACGCTGTCCTAAATGTACGGTAAGGATTGGATCATCCTTGGACTTTGGTCCTGTAAACTGAGCCGTAGACATGTGGTCTCCGAGAACATGATAGGACTGGATCGTCCCTGGACTTCGGTTCAAAACGTACATGATAGGACTGGATCGTCCCTGGACTTTGGTTCAAAAGGTACATGACTGGTTTGCATCATCCTTGGACATAGAGAACTGGATTGATCGTATGATGATGATGCTGATGATCGTGTGATGACGATGCTGATGATCATGTGATGACGATGTTGATGATCGTGTGATGATGATGCTGATGATCGTGTGATGATGATGCTGATGATCATGTGATGACGATGCTGATGATCGTGTGATGACGATGCTGATGATCGTGTGATGACGATGTTGATGATCGTGTGATGACGATGTTGATGATCCTATGATGATGATGCTGATGATCATGTGATGAAAATGTTGATCATGATGCTGATGATCGTGTGATGATGATGTTGATCGTGATGCTGATGATCGTGTGATGACGATGCTGTTGATCATGTGTTGACGATGCTGATGATTGAGTACTATCAACTCTGATGATGTTGATGTTCCAGTATTGAAGATGTTCCAGTAACTGGTTGATTTACTGATGATGTTGAGAAAGCTTCCAATGATTTATAGATGTATCATGTATAATGTTGATGACTCCTTGCTCGTGCAGATGT
The DNA here is from genome assembly GCA_027924585.1 of Larix kaempferi. NCBI lineage: Eukaryota > Viridiplantae > Streptophyta > Pinopsida > Pinales > Pinaceae > Larix > Larix kaempferi. The sequence continues at coordinate 11,233,596 of BSBM01000150.1, forward strand.
TGTTATAATATCCTTCTTGTTAAGGGGGAGTGTTGAGATATTGTAACTTCAAAGAATATTATAATTGTACTTTATTATTCCGGAGATGTTTCATTCCTCCATAAAGATCTTATTGTATATCCGGAGAAGTTTATTCCTCCGTCAGAATGTGGTAACTCGGGTTATTAGACTTCCCTAGTGGAGGTCGGCCCTTTATGTGTTATGTGGGTCAAAGGGTTATTAGACCACCCTAGAGGGGTCGGCCCAGTTAGTTGTAGTGGGGTATTTAACCCATTGGTTAAATACGAGCCTATGTGTACTTGTGTAAAAGATATGTCAGAGTAGTGTATAAATAGAGGAGGTGTGTTCCTCATTTGACACACACTCACTCACTTGAGGATAGCGCACTTGTGGAGAAGAGGTCTGCTATTGTGGAGGAGGAGATCATGTCTCAGGGTTTCATCTTTGTATATTGCTGGTCATCTATATTGAGGAAGCTTTGCTGGGTTTTCTACCCCATGAGGGTTTCCCAGGATAAATCTCTGTCTCTTGTGTTTATGCTATGCTTGTTGTTTCTTCAGTGATCCTATATATGCTATTATTGTGAAATGGAATGTAATGCTGCTATTTTCTGTCTTAGCATATTAAATCTTAACAGTAGCAAGAATGGATACTATTAGAATAGTTTTGGCCATCACAACACATAAGACATCTTTACCAAACCATTGGATAAAGACCCATTTCAGTATCTACAAAGTTGTTTGGGAGTGACAAGCTCTACGCTGTGAACTCTGTCATGAACAAAGCATGTTTCAACTCTGAAAATTTTTGTAATACTTTAATTTTGTTTAAAGATCCCCATCTGCTCATAATTAAGGGGGAGTGTTGGAAATATCGTAATTTACGAGCCGATAGTGTATCTGATCTGTGTCGGCTCTGTCAGTCACCCTGTCAGTTGTTTTGTGTCAGCATGATCTCTGCAATGTCAGTATGTCAGCGAGTTCGCAACCAATCCGATGCACGTCTTGTTTGTATTTACTTCACCTCGTTAATAGTTCGCCTGTCAAGAAATCTTAGGATAGAATTTATTTCAATGTTTAAAGCAATCCTGTAGCTTCCAAGTGAAGCAATCCTAAGTCGGTTGATACGAAACTCTATAAGTAGAAGCTCGTTGTTAAAAATCAAAGAGAGGTGTGTAAGGGAAAAACTATGCAGAGTAAGAGTGAACGAAAGAGGTTGAAGATTGTATCAAGAGACCAAGCTTTGTGAATGTAAAAGATTCCAGTGAAACTCATTTCCATGTATTGAGGAGCTGCGCAGTTTACTATGGTAAATATATAAGTCTGTTTTATGTTTCATTCTCAAGAATGTTGTATATTGCAAGTCGCACATCATCTCCATATTTACTCATGTGGATATTGTTTACATTCACCGGCAGTAAAAGAAATCAAGATTTACAAATATTTCACCACAGTGAAAGTTCTAAATTAACAAGGAGTAACTTCACGCTAGATGTTTTGGTTGTTATGTCTTAAAGAAATATATTTCTTGAAAAGTTTGTTTAAGTGATCCGCGAAGTATTTGAGAAGCCTATGAAGTACAGTATTGCGAAGTGAAATTCGCATCACTACGAAGTTACTTGCTGCAAAGTGAAAAGTTGAAATCGCGCAGTTACTTGCCATGAAGTGAAAAGTCAAAATCGCACAGTTACTTGTCGCGAAGTGAAAAGTCGAAATCATGCGGTTACTTGCTGCGAAGTAAAAGTTGATATCTCGCTGAGAAAACTACGAAGTTATTTCTTAGTGAGGAAAGTGTTCCGCGAAGTAAAATTTGGGGTTCTCTATTATATGGACCGCAAAGTCCGAAGAGAAGAAAAAGAAGGTTTTCATCTACTGTGTAGTTAAATTTATTTGCTATGCAGTGTGCTTTTCCCTTGATCTGGTAACAGAGCCTGGTTTACAGAAAGAAGGTGTTAACACCCATATATTTTTCTACAATATGCAGTTGAAGGGAAGTAATGGATGGTTAAAATGTACCTGGGAGTGAAGCCGAGATATCCCCCATGCTCCAGTGCTAGATGCTAACAGGATAGACTAAAGAGTCTAAGGAGAAATATATGTGCAAAGGATGAGAAAATGTTGAAGTATAGGTAAAAACAAACGAAAAGCATACTTTATAGCCTATAGTCCGATGTTCAAATCTTGGGAAGCTAAGCATTACACCAATCTACACCGTATATTTGGCATGGGGATCAGATCCACGGTCCTAAGTGGAATACCGCACAGCCAAGTTGCGAGGGAGATAAGAAAAAGGTGGATGCGATGAGCCTTCGTCGCCAGCTAGGTGTCAACAGCAAACAGTGTCGCAAGGCGAAAGACCAAAGGGCGACATATAAGAGTAGGCACATGCGATGGCAGGAGTTGGTGAAAAGATCCACAGTTCGGAATATGAAAGGGATATGCATCAACGGCTCTCGCGGCAGATTGCATAAAGAAGCAATGCACCGAATAAGAAAGGGGTGAATGCACTGACATTTTCCTGCCTACCAGATGTCCGCCTCAGAGTGGGAGGGGTTTTTCCAGAGAATGATGTTCTAGCCCCGGTACATGAGTTTGATGGCTGGTCACCAAGCAGTTGGGTCGAAGCGCGAAATTCCTCTGGTTGTGCCCTAACAGGGAGGTCCCTAGAGACCCTGTAACAGTTTTGGTCCAGGCCATAATGGCCTGCGAAGAAGCTATCTTTCAAGACCTTGGCATTGTGGTCTTGGAGGTCACCTCAGGAATGACAGTGGTTTCCTTGTTTTGTCAAAGTCTATCAAAAGGTCATTGGACCTTTGTAATTCCCCACCACGAGCCCGACCTGGGCACTAGGGATAATTCCCATGACTTCTCGAACGTCCAAAGTAGCGGTTGGTCTGTCTGAAAGCATAGGTGGGTCAAGCGTAAACCCCAATATGGGAGAATTTATGACCAAAGGTATCCTTCCACAAGTAATACTATCCCCTGGTATTAATAGCTTTTGGCCCAGTTTTTGGATAAAGGGGAAGGGTTGGAACAAGCAGGCGAAGAAGGCATGTCGCCCGACCTTACTAAGATGAAGACGGAAGTTTTCAAAGGGTTATAAGTATCCTAAAGGTGCTGGATGCTTATGACTGAGAAGTTGGAAAATGGGTGGAGGCCAGAAAAAGTCTGTAAGGGAGGTGTGAAAAGGGAAAAGTCCCTCATGTGGATTACAGGTTGGCTCGAAAGGTGATATAGGTAATGTGACCCACATCTTTAAGAGCATTCGGGAAAGCATGCGATTAAGTATTGTCACATGAGAGATGTCAAAAGAACAGACCTGCAAATGGGGATCTCTGAATGTTATCTTAGAGGATTGTTGGTATGATGGAAAGCACTTTTGTATCATCATTGGCTGTGCCGTCTATCTAGGACAACGTCGCTGAGCATGCTGAAGGTCACCTCAAACCTTGTGCATCATGGTTGGCTGATTGAAGAGTCTGAGGGAGCTATCATGGAAATTATGACCACTAGTAACTGTTGTCATCATAGCAACAGTTATGGATAAGGTTCTCAAGTCTTTTATCTGAAGTCAGTATAAGGGAAAGATGATGCACCTGGCGGTTCGACCATTTTCTCTGTTACGATTGGCTCATGGAGAAAGGACGGAAGTGCGAAGTGGTGTTCATACCAGAACAGGTGTGGGTTGAGATGGATGAAAAGCCTACCACTCCCTCTTTTATGGTATTTGACCTTGTGGAATCCGACTCTGCCAACGAAGACGAGAAACCTGATAGATGACAAGTGTCCAAAGGAAACAGACAAAGGAAAAAGAAGGAGACCTTTGGAATCAAGCAAAGAGGCCAACCGGGTGTAGAAATAGTGCACGATTTTGTAAACTCCACTAAGGAAGCGACACCTATCCTACTAGATGGCGCATCACAGGCGGACAGCTCATTGAAAGTGGAAGATTTCTTTTACTCGCAAGGTCACTTGCGAACCAATGGTTAAGATAGTACTCTATATATAATATTCTGTTCCTTGTCTTAATCAGTCTGTTTGAGGCATGACACATATGTATTATTTTTGAATTTTTGGGTGAAATGAGGTGTCCTTCTAATATTTCCATTTAGGTGAGGGGTTAGTTAAGCAAGAAGGCTCTGGGCATGTATATATGCGATGTAATAGAATGAATAAGGGTTGAAAATCTTATGTTGAGAGCTTTTGGTAATTTGAGGATTAGCCTGTAAGACATTTTTTGAGCTGTTTTAATAAAGTTTCCAGAGCTGAAGCCTGTGTTTTGACAGGGATTCCTGTGGAATTGCTTTGGTAGTCTGTATTTTCTCTCTTCCCATGTGAAATTGTATTTTCTCTCTTCGTAAACCCATTTTGTGTTATTTCTTTCATGCTTGGATCAGGGTAATGATTAAGTGGAATTCATAGAGATTATGCTCTGCTTAGTTTTTTCCAAGTATTTCACCAAGATATTCTACTAAAGTTGATGTAGGATTCATCTTGGTATGCCTTACATTGATGGACTATTTTTTCTCTTCTGTTCCACAAAATTAAAATCTCTTTGACTACTAGCTGCTTGCTACGTTACCCTTGTGAATGCGTTTGCAGAATCTTTGTGAATGATGTTTCATGGTTTTGTTGAAGGTGACTCCATTGCCAAAACTAAATCCCATATGTTTTCAACCAAACAACGCATGAATCTTTTTTATTTCCAAACAGAAAACTGATCTTCTATATAATTGTTGTAATGGAATATCTTGGCCGTGAATGCTGGTATTTCTTTTTCATTATTGACAATCTTGATTATTCCAGTCTTTTCATGAGATTTTAGAGAGAGTCCTCTCTGTCTATGTTGGGTCAGTAGCACAGGACAAAGATTGGTTAGTGGTTACCCAGAATTACCCTCTTTCAGCCTTCGGGGTCAATTTTGGTGTTAACAAATTGGCGCCGCTACCGGGGACCGAGATTGTTTCGCAAGCCCTGCAAGAACGACAAAGTTCAGATCCGAACGTTGATGGTGAACAGTGGTCAGACATCAAGAAGGTTGTACCATTCACCTGGCGACTCCACTCAAGAGAAATTTCAGTATGAAGGTGACCCCACTGGGAAGATCTGTGATCTTGTATCACAATTGAGATATTGAAAAATCCTCTTGACGAATCCACTGGAGAACGAACACATTTTCTTTAAACATGGAAGAATCAAGATTCAGGTATGAGAACACTAATCTCTTCAAAGAAATCTTGTTCTTCTATATCAATCTCCTTTTACCTTTGTGTATATATATCAAGAAACGTTTCTCCCACCGAAGAGCTCTAGGTCATGATAGACCTTCCTTTGTATATCCCCCTCTGGACCTTACTAATGTATATCCTCCTTTAACCCCTAGAGCTGATCGCATTCCTTCTTCTGAGTCTCGTAGGATTCATGCTAAGCTTTGCGAATCCCAGGAGAATGAAGCTGAAGACACTCGCCCTGCACATATCCCTTTTCCCTCCAGATCTCAACTGAGATATAGTCCTTTAAAACTGCCACCTATTCTACATGACTACCCTCCCAAATACCATAAATAACTTCCTAGATTCGATGGAGAATCCGAAAGCCTCACTGCTGAGAAGCATCTCCACAGATTTGAACACTTTTTGGATCTTTTTGAGGTAGAGCATGATGACATTTGTATGAGGGATTTCGCCTAGTCTTTCCAAGGATATGTGAAGAAATGGTTCGGCCATTTGCAGCCGGGTTCTATAGAAAATTGGCAAAGGTTTTCTGATGTCTTCCAAGAATTTTGGGGAAAAAGGCATTCATGGGACCTGATTCTTTTAGAATTTTACTCCATGGGAAGGCTAGAGGGAGAGGCCATATCTGGCTTTAATAGAAGGTTTTCGAAGTTCTATTATGATATGCCAAGGGAAATTCAGCCCCTAGAGAATGCTGCTAAGTTTCACTACGCATCTACTTTCCCCCTCGAGCTATCCCTGCTCTTGTTGGAAAGAAGGTCTCCAAATTTGCAGCGTATGCTCATTGACGCTTTGGAGGTCGAAGACAATACTAGGATGTATGGAAAATTATCAAATGAGGGTAGGGTTGCAAGAATTGAAGAAGAAACCAAATTTGAAGAAGGGCACAAGCAAAGGGAAGTTGCGTCGTCTCCCTGTTTTTTCCAGGAGGCACAGGGAGACGACCTAGCCAAGGAAGTACCAGAAGAAGATAATCATGATGCATTTCATGTAAAATGAGATACACTTGCTAAAATTCCTTTCGATGATGTTTTTGAAAAGGAATTCAGTCCACCTAAATATGACAAATATGAAGGGGATTGCTCGGAAAACTTCATACATTTTTTCAAGATTGATGATAAAGAGAAAGACCAAGCATGTAATCCACCCCAAGAGGTAGAAGTTCACAAAAGCGAGTCCATTTCACTTGAGGTTGACGAAAGGATTTAAGCTATTTCTGCCGCCTCCGACGGTGAAAACCAAACCCTAAGCACTAAGATTTCAGAGCAAATTGGTGATGACTTTCGTATCCCTCCTTTGAAGTGGGATGAGAATTTTTTTCAATAGTGTCGGTTGTCATATGATCCAAAAGAACAAGAGAAAGGTCGAGAAGAGCCTATCCTAGGAGCCCTCACGGTTGTTCCTAGAGAAATAAGATTTCTTCATGTTCTGATAGACCCTTTCGCTAATTTCTTGGAAAGGTCAGAAACGGTAGGGTTTATATTGTTCTAGGAGACTAAGATTAAAGGATATATCCAGATGGAGCTATCATTTAGTGGGTTTTTCCCTGGGACAGGAAGACTAGAATGGAGAATTCAGTTAAAAAGTCACTTGCTTGATTGGCTTCATTGGAAGTGTGAAATTACTTGAGTTACCCTTTGTGCCAAACAAGTAGGGTAGGAACACTTGTATATAAATAAGCTTGCAGGTCAGGCAGTTGCATTTATTTCAGTTAGTATTTTTAGGTGTTCGACTCTGGATTTTCAATCACAACGTCGAGATGAAAAGGCCAGCTGCAGGAGGTTGCTTATAATAGTCAAGGTTTGAAGGAGCCTCCCAATGGATAAGGCACTTAATCTACAGAGTTCTTTGCTACCTCGCAGGGAGGATAGCATCCCCTTTGGAGCCAGTTGTTAACTGTGATGAACCTGTAATAATTAATTAATGCAAATACACAAGATATCAGAAATAATAGAACTCAGAATCACTTTTATATTGATCACGGGCCACTTCGAGGGGGCAACCTCCTTTGAGCAAGCTCAATACAATTAACTTCACCGTGCCTTCATAGGCCTCAACACACACTTATATACTAAGTCTAGGCGCCAATACCATGGGTCAATACTATGTGTCAATACAAACCATGGGCTAAGTCTAGGTGCCAATACTATGAGTCAAAACCATGGGACATATAATATTATGGGACGACTTACAAAGCATATGCGTCCAATACTATGGGTCAATACTATGGGCTAATATAAACTATGGATCAACAAATACTACGGGACGACTTACAAAGCATATGCGTCCAACAACAATATACTAACAAAGTAAAGACATGGGTTCCTAACATCCCCTCTCCCTTAGAAAAAGCTTTGTCCTCAAAGCTTTAGATGTGGAAATTGATGCAGAATCTCAAGGAGTGGGTCCCCTATAGCATCCTTGGGTTGCATTCCGAGCCACTGGCGCCTTTGGAGTTTCAGGGAGGATTGCATGGAAGGCTGTAGACGAAGAAGAACCATATCAACGATGTGAAAAGTGCACTCAAAACAGTGCTGATCGGCTTGTTGTTTCAGTCGAATTCTTGCCATGTGAAAATTGTCCTGCAGAATGATAAGAAGATGATCACGGTTTCAAAGAATTGAGTCAATTTCCTGAACTGGGGAGCTGCTGAAGGTGTATGGAAGAAGAACTGGTGGTGCCTGCCCAGAGACTACTTCATATGGTGTCCTTTGAGATGTGGTACTATACCACTGGAGCGCTTCTAGGAAATCCATAGAAATAGTTGTCCAAATCTGTGGAGGGATGGGCAAGGTTTCGAGCAATCCTGAAAGGAGGGTCGTTTCACCCTTGTTGACTTGGAAAGTATCACAGTCAACCACCATCCATTGAATTGTCCTTTTGAGTCCCTGCCAAAAGAAGTTACATTATTCCTGGTCATACATTTTGAGGAACCCAGAGTGCCCTACTGATGAAGAAGCATGGAGTTCATAGAAGAGATAGCCTCGTTGAACAAATTGCAACCAATTTGGAACAAGCAGAGAAATAGTTGTAAGAGAAATTGGGTCATCAAATGTGCGAGGAGGAGCATCTTCCACCATATTGTCTGTACCCTTCTGGTAAGTGGTCGCATAGTCATAACCCATGAGTTGGATAACCCATTTCAGGTGTGTTGGGGAGGAGACCCGTTGTTCCAGGAATGTTTCTAGACTCTGGAGATCAGTCTTGATGCAGAAATAATTCCCCAATAGGGATGGCTGCCACTTTTGTACTGTATGCAAAATAGTCATCATTTCTTGCTGAGAGGTAGATGCAACTAAATTCTTACCGTAAAGGTATCTTGAAGGCAACAAGATCATTGGTTCAGCAAAGACACCTGCATATCTATCCAAGGAAGTAGTGGAGATTGTTGATGGGTGCATCTGAATGGAATGGAATTGAGTGATGACACCATGTGAATTCTTCTTAAGTATTTTTTCCAGGCGATGTGAATTGATGATGCAGAGAGACCCTGGTTGTAAGCCCATAAATTTGTGTTGTGCCCCATTGACTGAAAACTGCATCCAAAGTTCAGCAAAATCCCATAAGATGGGGCCAAGTGTGCATAACCATTGAACGCCCAAAACCACATCACATCTGCCTAAGGACAAGGCAAACATGTGAGAGCGCAAGTTATAATCTTCCATAGAGATATGCACATTGTGACACTTCCCCTTGCAAGGTAAGGTGCCCCCATTGGCAACCATGACTTCAAAGTTGGAGCAAGGATGGACAAAACAATTAGGCTGTTTAGCAATCCGAGGATCAATAAAGTTATGAGTGCTACCAGAATAAATGAGTATGGTAAGAGGGAGCTTCTTGAAGTATCCCCTGAATTGCATTGTTTGTGGAGTGGTGACACCGATTACAGCATGGATAGAGATCTCGGGTGGGTCGTCCTGAGATGGGGTGTCAACAGGGTGGTGTTGAATGTCGCCCTGATCATCTACTGTATCTGGAGCTTCTTCATCAAGTTCTGAGGCAGGTGGAGAATCCACATCCAAGAGATAGAGCTTTTGTGGAACACATCTATGTCCCCGAGTGAATTTCTCATCACAATTATAACAAAGCCCTTTTTCTCGACATGCCTGCATCTCTGTTTCGGACAATTGCTTGATAGGAGTTGGTTGAGGAGCAGGCCTGATGAGAGGTCATTGGGAACCCATATTTCCGAAGGGAACAAAGGTGGGTTTGGAGCATTGTTGAGCTGTGATCTTGTCCTCAGCCAGCTTATCCAACCCTAGGACTTCCATCATTGTGGTGGGACAAAACATTTTGACCTCTGAGCAGATTTCATCCTTGAGACCACTGATAAAACAACTCCTGTAGAATTCATCAGACAATCCTTCTGTGTGATTGGCTAGTTTCTCAAATTCCGTCTGATACTCTCTCACTGTGCCAGTTTGGTGAAGTTTAGTGAGTGCTCCTGTGGAGTCCTCAAAAGCACTAGGACCAAATCATGGCAAAAGGAGTTGGCAAAAATCTGTCCAGTTTGGCTCGGGATGAGCTTTGATGTACCAACGATACCATTGAAGGGATTCCTATTCCAAATGAAAGGATGCAAGTGGAACTTTATGGACATCAAAAGTATTATGCAGACTGAAATATTGTTCTCCTCGGTATATCCATCCAGTCGGATCAGTACCATTGAAGCGAGGAAAATCAAGCTTCGGCCCACTAAAATTGTTGGAAGAAGAGAACCCGGTGGCTACAAAGATTTTAGCTATCGGTTATTGTTCATGGCTGAATGATGAAGATGGAGGCTGAGAAATTTTTCATCCAGATCTTGGAGTTTGGTTTGGATGGCTGCAAGTGCTGCCTCCATGGTGTTTGCTCCTGTGTGAGTGACAACCATAACCAGTAATTTTTTGATTTTTTTTGTGGGGGGGAGGGAATGGATAGAAAAACACAAACACAAGCTTATTTAGTAAGGGGAAATTTGGATTTGGGAAAAACTCGGAGTGGTAATTGGGGTTTGACTGTGTTTTCGACACTTTCTGAGGGACAGGGAAGCAAAAAATGGGGATTTCAAAAGTGGGAACTCTATGGTAAAATTTGAAGGCAATCGGGTGAAAATTGAAGAAGTTATGGCAAACCCTAAAAATAGACAAATGTGGGATTTCTGGTCTTGGGAAGTGGAATTTGGGATAGGGTCTTCAGGAATGAAATATGCAGAATGGGATTGCAAGGATGTCAGTGAAGTTTCAGGGAAAACAGAGTTGAAATAAGCGAAATATGGCCAAAAAACCCTTTTTTTCTTTTTTTTTTTCAGAAATGGATCAGCAATAGCGGCGCAGATTGGATCTGCAACAGATGGATCTGCAATAGCACGAAAGGGATCAAAAACGACCGGATCTGGAATGACTTTCAAAATAGATCTGAAACGGCTGGATCTGGAGCGGAAGTGATTGGAAACAATTCAACTGAAAATAGATATGGACCCCAGGTATGTACGGCTTCCTAACAATACAGGTGTTTCACTCGGCCACCAATGCTGTCTGACAGCTTGCGTATTGGGGCAGTACCCCTCACTCCATGGCTCAGGTAAAACTGATAACCCCTTTGCCACAAACGACAGCTCTTGGTTTACCTCACGAGTGGGAACTAGTCAATCAGGTAGGGGTCGTTTCCCTTTTCGCTGGCAGGTCCTCTCAATGGGCCAACTACTTTGGGGTTCCTGTGGTACTCCTCACAATGATTTTTAGGGCTCATGCCCAAGTACTTCCCATAGTTAATCGGATAGGGATTATTCCCAAATCTGAAGCTGCAATAGATGCAAAAAAAAAAAATTGGCAGAAATTCCACCCAACGAGCCCAAGAAAGTGCTCTGATACCAGATGTGATGAACCTGCAATAATTAATTAATGCAAATACATGAGATATCAGAAGTAATAGAACTCAGAATCACTTTTATATTGATCACGGGCCACTTCGAGGGGGCAACCTCCTTTGAGAAAGCTCAATACAATTAACTTCACCGTGCCTTCATAGGCCTCAACACACACTTATATACTAAGTCTAGGCGCCAATACCATGGGTCAATACTATGTGTCAATACAAACCATGGGCTAAGTCTAGGTGCCAATACTATGAGTCAAAACCATGGGACATATAATACTATGGGACGACTTACAAAGCATATGTGTCCAATACTATGGGTCAATACTATGGGCTAATATAAACTATGGATCAACAAATACTATGGGACGACTTACAAAGCATATGCGTCCAACAACAATATACTAACAAAGTAAAGACATGGGTTCCTAACATTAAGACCCATATATTTTTCTACAATATGCAGTTGAAGGGAAGTAATGGATGGTTAAAATGTACCTGGGAGTGAAGCCGAGCTATCCTCCATGCTATAGGACTAGATGCTAACGGGAAAGACTAAAGGGTCCAAGGAGAAACAAATTTGCAAAAGATGAGAAAATGTTGAAGTATAGGTAAAAATAAATGAAAAGCATACTTTATAGCCTATAGTCCGCCGTTCAAAGCTTGGGAAGCTAAGCATTACACCAATCTACAATTTAGATTTGGCATGGGGATCAGATCCACGGTCCTAAGTGGAATACCGCACAGCCAAATTGCGAGGGAGATAAGAAAAAGGTGGATGCGACGATCCTTCTCTGCCAACCAGGTGTCAATAGCATACGATGTTGCAAGGAGAAAGACCAAAGGGCGATATATAAGAGTAGGCACATGCGATGGAAGGAGTTGGTGAAAAGATCCACAGTTCGAAATATGAAAGGGATATGCATCAATGGCTCTCGCAACAGATCGCATAAAGAAGCAGCTCAATGGATAAGAAAGGGGTGAATGCGATGACATTTTCCCGCCTACCAGATGTCAGCCTCAGAGCCCATCACACAGAAGCAGGAAATCATAGTACAAGCCACTTGGTTACATGCGAGGGCGTCTTATGGGAAATTGTGGAGAAGAAGGGATGGCATAGATGGAAAGATTAAAACAGATCTGACGGTAAAGAAGAATCAAAGGTCAAATCAAGAGATAGAGAGGCGACAGATCTGACGAAGGGAAACTAGCACGTGGGATATCAACGGTTGATATTAACGGGAAACCTACAAAGAGAGACAGGGTTATGAAAACTCGGCTATATATATGAGAACACCTTTCAAAGTTTTCATTTTTAACCTTTCCAGGTTTTTTCCAGAGAGTGATGTTCTAGCCCCAGTACAGGATTTTGATGGCTGGTCACCAGGAAGTTGGGTCGAAGCGCGAAAGTCTTGCAGTCGCGCCCTAATAGGGAGGTCCCTGGAGACCCTGTATCAGTTTCGGTCCAGGCCATAATGGCCTGCGAAGAAGATATCTTTCAAGACCTCAGCATTGTGGACCTGGAGGTCACCTCAGGAATGACAGTGGTTGCCTTGTTTCATCAAAGTCCGTCCAAAGGTCGTTGGACCTTTGTAATTCCCCACCACGTGCCCGACCTGGGCATTAGGGATAATTCCCATGACTTCTCGAATGTCCAAAGTAGTGGTTGGTCTGTCCGAAAGCATAGGTGGGTCAATCTTAAACCCTGATATGGGAGAATTTCTGACCAAAGGTATCCTTCCACAGGTAACATTTTCCCCTGGTATTAGTAGCTTCTGGCCCAGTTTCCAGATAAAGGGGAAGGGTTGGAACAAGCAGGCGAAGAAGGCATGTCGCCCAGCCTTACTAAGATGAATACGGAAGTTTTCAAAGGGTTATAAGCATCCTAAAGGTGTTGGATGCTTATGACTGAGAAGTTGGCAAATGGGTGGATACCAGAAAAAGTCTGTAAAGGAGGTGTGAAAAGGGAAAAGTCCCTTGCGTGGAGTAGAGGTTGGCTCAAAAGGTGATATAGGTAATGTGACCCACGTCTTTCGGAGTGTGTGGGAAAGAATACGATTAAGTATTGTCACACGAGAGATGTCAGAAGAACGGACCTAGAAAGGAGGATCTCTTAATGTTATCCCATAGGATTATCGGTATGATGGAAGGCACTTTTGGTATCATCATTTTCTGTGTCATCTATCTGGGACGACATGTTAGGATATTTAGACACTTAGGAGTTAGTTAAGATCAACTGGTGTAATATATCCGTTAGGGATAGTGTGTTTCTTTAGTATGCATTAGTATGCATTTGTAAATACTTAATCCGACGGTCACGATATGTTTCCGACATAGAGTGATCCGACGGCTCAACTTCTCTTAGATCAAACCTAGCCTTGATCCGTGGCTTAACACCCAATTGGTCCATGATCTCTATTTAAAGAGCATGGAGGGTCATTGTTTAGTTGATTGATTATGAGAAGCTCATTTGTAACTTTCTTTCTTTGCATAATAAATTGTCCCGTAGAAGCTATTTGGCCGGGGCCGTGGAGTGTTTCCCTCAAGAGGGTTTAAACCACGTCAAAACATCGGTGTGTTGATCTGTGATCTGTTTGTGTGAAGTGGTTGCTCTTGGTGTTCGGTCCTTTGGTAGTACCCTGTGTACCCGAACATGGTATCAGAGCTTTTATGAAGTGCCGCTTCCGGTTGTGATCTAGATCTTGAACTGTTGTTGCCGAAACTCGAAAGGGTTTCTAGTTCTAGTATTTATGTGCATTTCTTAGCTGTGGGAGGTGTTCCATTGCGTCCGGAGTGTCGTTTCCATTGGGAAATAGTTTTCGTTTGACCAAAAATGGTTCCCGGTTGCTCCAGAAACGCATATTTCATCAGATCTGAAGGTATAATGTTACAGTGACACATTTTTTTTATTTCGTTTTTTGAAAAGAAAAAATCTCATATTTCATATTTCTTTACTGTTAGATTTTTTTTGGTTCGGATTGTTGCTTTCCTGTCTGCGTATGCTCTTTGTCGTGCACCTTGAGCGATCTCGGCAAATCAGAAACAGAAAGGGAAAGGGTTTTTCTTGGCTGCGTATGCTCTTTGCCATGCACCTTGCGCGATCTCGGCAAATCAGAAACAGAGAGAAAACGTAGACTTTTCGGGAAAGCTAACAAGATCTAACTCCACAAGTGTGGAAAAGTTTTTTTTGTTTCGATTTGTGGTCTGTTTTGCAGGAAAAATGGCAAGCACGCAAACCGAGTAAAAAAAAGAAAAAAAAACCCTTCCTCATTCCCATATTTTACATACCTTTTAATCTAGCTCACTTGGTTTAAAGTTGCTTTATTCCTTAATAGGTCTTGAGTTCAAATCTTAGGAAGTTACTTTAAAAAAAAAAAAAAAAAAAAGTGCATGCAATTCTATTTTCAAGTTTCTTTATTGTAAAAGTGCATCTCACTTAAATAATAAAAATAAAAAATACAAGTGAGTCACTTAAGTCTTTTTATTGTTGCACTATTTAAAAGTAATATCATTGTAAAAGTGAAATCACCTATTTTACAAAAGTGGTTCACTTAAAGCAACTTTCTTGTAAAGTGATTGTCAAAAGGTTCATCTTGGGAAGAGGGGGGTTCTTTTTTTTTGCTGGACATTCTCTAGCTGCCACGTCACTATTGGGGACATCTTCAACAGTTTCTTTGTTTAAGCATAACTTCATCATACAGAGTCCATTTTCAGTGCCGTTTTTTTTTAAACCACCTATTTTTTCGAGCTCTTCACATCCAGACTATTGGTTTCTACTTTTACAGCCATTAATTTACAAATATGGCCGCCCTTTGTGATATTCTACTTAACAGTTCTAACTATTTCTCATGGAAATCTCGTATGGAGGATGTTCTACGAAGTAGGGGACTTTTCAGAATTACAACAGGGAAAGAAAAAGAACCCACTGATGATGATAAGAAAATAAAATGGGCAAATAGATGTGATGAAGCTCGTGGATTGATTGGGATGTCAATCTCTACTGATTTGCGATTCCACATATCTGGAATTGATGAACCTAATGCTGCTTGGGACAAGTTGGAATCTGTGTTTGGTAAACACAATAAAATTCGAGGTCACCAACTCGAAAATGAGTTGATTTCTTTAAATCCAAGTGACTTTTCATGCATTCAAGATTATTTATCTAAGTACAAAACTCTTAAACTCTTATGTGCAGAATGTAAGATTGAGAGGGAAGACAAACAGTGCATTTATCATATTCTTTCCAAACTTGGACCTGCATATTCTGTTTTTGTATCTACATTTTACTCCATGAAAGCGTCCTTGAATGCAGCTAGCTATCAAGAGCCTAGTCTTGAATCCTTTTGTGATTCATTGATTAGAGAACAAGATAAACTCATTCATCTTGGAATAATCAACAATGTAGATACATCTGGTAAAGCCTTATTGTCCCAACAGAAAGAAAAGTCCAAGCCTCCGAAGAAACAAAATTTTCGCAATAATAAGTCAAATAAGGGTCCAAAACCCTCTCAGTCAGCTCCTTCTTTAAAAAATGACAAAGGATCCAATCCAAAAGGCAAGAAGACTGAGCGTCATTGCAACTATTGCGGAAAAGATAATCATGATGAATCTAAGTGTTTCAAGAAGATGGCAGCCTTGGAAGCATCAATGAAGAAGCACCACATCAGCATAGATTCACCTTCAGAATCTGCCTCTCATGGACATGCACTTTGTGCTTCTGGTTATTCTTATAATGCATCTTCTTCTTCTACTTCAAATGAATGGCTCATTGATTCTGGAGCATCTTATCATATGGCTAAGGATCAAGCCATCTTTTCTACTATGCATGAATGTAACACCAAACAAATATTTGTTGGTGATGATAGATCTCTAAGTGTTGTAGGAGCTGGAACAATTCCAGTAGATAATGGTCATTTTAGTGATGTACTATGTGTTCCAAGAATTTCCTGCAATTTGTTATCAGTCTATCAAATCACTCA
Organism: Larix kaempferi; assembly: GCA_027924585.1. Lineage (NCBI taxonomy): Eukaryota > Viridiplantae > Streptophyta > Pinopsida > Pinales > Pinaceae > Larix > Larix kaempferi. The sequence continues at coordinate 11,249,664 of BSBM01000150.1, forward strand.
TTCTGGTGAAGGTAAAACTGTGACCTTTACACCTCACCAAGTTGTAATCAAGGATTTTAAAGATCCTCAACAGGTCCTAGCTACCGGAATTATTGATGATATTACCAGGTTGTATAAGTTTAACAACTTTGGGTCATCACCTTTCCCTTCAGTTTTTGTTGCTCATAGTGATAACTTGAGCAAACTTTGGCATGAGCGATTTGGTCACTTAAATTATCACTCATTACAACAACTATGTAAAGAAAATATGGTGATAGGTCTTCCGATGGTATCTTGCAGGGATGGTGTTTGTTCCGGTTGTGTACTCGGAAAACATCATCGGGACAGTTTTGACAAACGTGCCTCTTGGCACGCCTCGGTTCCCTTGGAGCTTGTGCATAGTGACTTGTGTGGTCCTCTTCCATCTGCTTCCTTTTCTGGTTTCAAGTATTTCTTAACTTTCATTGATGACTACACCAAACGCACTTGAGTTTATTTCCTAAAACTTAAGAGCGAAGTATTTAACATATTCTTGGCCTACAAGGCCCTTGTTGAAAAATAATATGGTCATCAAATTATTAAGTTAAGATCTGACAATGGAGGAGAATATGTTAACAAACAGTTCACCACTTTCTGCACTGAACAAGGCATCCAACAACAGCACACTGTTCCATATACACCACAACAAAATGGTGTAGCTGAGCGGAAGAACCGCACTTTAAAAGAAATGGCTAATTGTATGATCCAATCTAAGGGACTAAGTCTTCAATTTTGGGCTGAAGCCATAAATTGTGCAAATTACATAGTTAATCGCACCCCAACAAAAGCATTACAAGGTATAACACCGGAAGAAGCATGGAGTAAAATTAAACCTGATGTAAGTCACTTTCGTGTGTTTGGTAGTGAAGCATGGGCTCACATTCCGGATGAAAAACGGAAAGCATTGCAGCCTAAAAGTGAAAAGTGCATATTTGTTGGATATTCTGAAGATGTAAAAGGTTATAGACTTCTTCAACCACATTCTCATGCTATAATCATTAGAAGAGATGTTAAATTTGATGAAAATATCTTGGCCTACGAGCCTAACTTGGCGAGTGTGCCATCTTTGGCCTGCGAGCCTGATTCGGCGTTTGTGCCTTTTTCTTCTTCTTCCAACTTCCTTGACAGGTTTCCAACTCCAGTTTCTGATGATGACAGTGAGGATAAAAATCCACCTCCGCTTGCTCATGTTCCTCCAGTTGCACCAGCACAAGTGCTTCCTCGATGGGTCCGTTCAACATGTGAAGCAGCTGGTGATCTTGTCGGTGATCTTAGAGATCAACGTCGAACACGTTCTCAATTTCAGCGAGCCTCTTCTCTTTTGGCTCAAGTTTCCGAGAATCATAATCCAGAAACTTTTGCAGAAGCTTCAGGGAATCCAGATTGGGATGCAGCCATGGATGAAGAATATCGTTCCTTAATGGCGAACGATACTTGGGATCTTGTACCTCTTCCAAAAGGAAGAAAACTTGTCCGATGTAAATGGGTCTACAGAACTAAGTATGCATCAGATGGAAGTGTTGAAAGACTTAAGGCAAGGTTAGTTTCCAAAGGTTTTTCCCAAGTTGAAGGGATTGACTACAATGAAACCTTTGCTCCCGTCGCCAAAATGAACTCCATACGCCTTGTTCTTTCCCTTGCAGCCTTACACAACTGGGAAGTCCATCAAATGGATGTCAAGTCTGCCTTCTTACATGGTGATTTACAGGAGGAAATTTACATGGAACAACCTCCTGGCTATGTTTAGAATAACTCTAGCCTTGTCTGCCGCCTTAAGAAATCCTTATATGGCCTTAAGCAAGCTCCTAGAGCTTGGTATGCCAAAATGGATAACTTTCTCCTTGACACTGGTTTTTCTAGATGCCATTCTGACCCCAATGTATACCAAGAAATTAGGAAACCATCTCATCATACTTGTTCTATATGTTGATGACCTTATTCTTACTGGTAGTGACCTTAAGCTTATAACCAATGTGAAATCCAGTCTTAAACAAACTTTTGAAATGTCAGACTTAGGATATTTGCATTATTTTCTTGGTCTCCAAGTTCTGCAAACCAAAGAAGGAATCTTTCTTTCTCAGTCTAAGTATGCTTGTGACCTTCTTCGTCGCTTTCACATGGAAGATTGTACACCAGCCCCTTCTCCCTTCCAGTCTGGAGTCAAACTTTCTACCACTTGTACTTCACCTGAAGTAGATGCCACCTTGTATCGTCAGCTTGTTGGTAGTCTTTTATACTTGACTCATTCTTGTCCTGACCTTTCCTTTTCCGTTGGTCGAGTTGCCCGTTATATGCAGACACCTCATGAAAGTCACTGGAAAGCAGCTAAAAGAATACTTCGATATATTCGAGGTACAGTTCAGTTTGGGATTCATTACAGTACAGGGGGGAAACCTTTGTTGGTTGGTTTCACTGATTCAGATTGGGCCGGCGATCCTGATAATCGAAAGTCTACTGCAGGTTATGTTTTCAGTCTGGGATCTGGACCTATTACTTGGGCTTGTAAGAAACAACAAGCTCTTGCTCTTTCTTCAGCAGAGGTAGAATATCGAGCAGTAGTTAATGCCAGTCAGGAAGCTTTATGGCTTCGACAGATCCTTTCAGAGTTTGGATTCGAGCAGCAGCAGCCTACTCCACTTTGGTGCGACAATCAAAGTGCCATCAAGCTTGCCAAAGATCCAGTTCTACATCAACGCAGCAAACACATTGAGCTACATATGCACTTCATCAGAAATCTTGTTCATGATCGTGTTCTTGAAGTGCTCTTTTGCCCTACAGATGATCAAGTTGCAGACATCTTCACCAAGTCTCTTACAGAAGCGAAGTTTTCTAAACTTCGATCTATGTTAGGAGTTCAGGAACTTGTCATTAAGGGGGGATAGGCTCTAATGCCTCCTTCCTTCTCCTAATAGTGTCACTTTTGTAAATCCTTCAATCCTATCCCAAGTTGTTCTTAAGGGGGGATGTTAGGATATTTAGACACTTAGGAGTTAGTTAAGATCAACTTGTGTAATATATCCGTTAGGGATAGTGTGTTTCTTTAGTATGCATTAGTATGCATTTGTAAATACTTAATCCAACGGTCACGATATGTTTCTGACATAGAGTGATCCGACGGCTCAACTTCTCTTAGATCAAACCTAACCTTGATCCGTGGCTTAACACCCGATTGGTCCATGATCTCTATTTAAAGAGCATGGAGGGTCATTGTTTAGTTGATTGATTATGATAAGCTCATTTGTAACTTTCTTTCTTTGCATAATAAATTGTCCCGTAGAAGCTATTTGGCCGGGGCCGTGGAGTGTTTCCCTCAAGAGTGTTTAAACCACATCAAAACATCGGTGTGTTGATCTGTGATCTGTTTGTGTGAAGTGGTTGCTCTTGGTGTTCGGTCCTTTGGTAGTACCCTGTGTACCCGAACACGACATCATTGAGCATGATGAAGGTCACCTCAAATCTTGGGCATCACGGTTAGCTGATTGAAGAGTCCCAGGGAGCTATCAATGCAATTATGACCACTTGTAGCTGTTGTCATCATCGCAGCAGTTATGGATAAGGTTCTCACGTCTTTTATCTGAAGTCGGTATAAGGGAAAGATGGTGCACCTGGCGGTTCGACCATTTTCTCTATTACGATTGGCTCATGGAGAAAGGATGGAAGTGCGAAGTGGTGTTCATACCAGAACAGGTGTGGGTTGAGATGGATGAAAAGCCTACCACTCCCCCTTTTATGGTATTCAACCTCATGGAATTTGACTCAGCCAGCGAAGACGAGAAACCTAATAGATGACAAGTGTCCAAAGGAAACAGACAAAGGAAAAAGAAGGAGACCTTCGGAATCAAGCAAAGCAGCCAACTGGGTGTAGAAATAGTGCACGATTTTGTAATCTCCATTGAAGAAGCGACACCTATCCTACTAGATGGCGCATCACAGGCAGACAGCTCATTGAAAATGGAAGATTTCTTTGACTCGCAAGGTTAGTTGCAAACCCAGGGTTAAGATAGTACTCTGTCTATAATATTATGTTCCTTGTCTTAATCAGTGTGTTTGAGGCATGACACATATGTAATATTTTTGAATTTTTGGGTGAAATGAAGTGTCGTTCTAATATTTCCATTTCAGTGAGGGGTTAGTTAAGCAAGAAGGCTCTAGGCATGTATATATGCGATGTAATAAAATGAATAACAGTTGAAAATCTTATTTTGAGAGCTTTTGGTACTTTGAGGATTAGTCTGTAAGACATTTTTTGAGTTGTTTTAATAAAGTTTGCAGAGATGAAGCCTGCGTTTTGACAAGGATTCTAGTGTAATTGTTCTTGTAGTCTGTATTTTCTCTCTTCCCATGTGAAATTGTATTTTCTCTCTTCGTAACCCCATTTTGTGTTATTTCTTTCATGCTTGGATCAGGGTAATGATTAAGTGGAATTCATAGAGATTATGTTATGCTTAGTTTTTTCCAAGTATTTCACCAACATATTCTACTAAAGTTGATGTAGGATCGATTCATCTTGGTATGCCTTACATTGATGGACTGTTTATTTTCTCTTCTGTTCCACAAAATTAAAATCTCTTTGACTACTAGCTGCTTGCTACCTTGCCCTTGTGAATGCATTTTCATAATCTTTGTGAATGATGTTTCATGGTTTTGTTGAAGGTGACTCCATTTCCTAAACTAAATCCCATACGTTTTCAACCAAACAACGCGTGAATCTTTTTTATTTCCAAACAGAAAACTGATCTTTTGTATAATTGTTGTAATTGAATATCTTGGTCGTGAATGCTGGTATTTCTTTTTCATTATTGACAATCTTGATTATTCCAGTCTTTTCATGAGATTTTAGAGAGAGCTCTCTCTATCTGTGTTGGGTCTGTAGCACAGGCCAAATATTGGTTAGTGGTTACCCAGAATTACCCTCTTTCAGCCTTGGGGGTCAATTTCGGTGTTAACAGAAAGAATTCAATTCATAAGGGAAGAGCGGTTAATAATGGCTTCCACTTTTGGTAATTTGCAAACTCCAATCTTTTCAGGAAAAAATTATGAATATTGATATCTAACCATGAAAACTTTGTTTAGAGGCCAAGATGTATGGGAAATAGTCCAGCAAGGCTATACAGAACCAGTAGACCTGACAGCATATAACAATCTCACACAATCTGAGAAGGATGTTCTGAAGGAATAGAGGAAGAAAGATGGAAAGGCGTTGTTCCACATACATCAAGTGACACATGAATCCATACTCCCAAGAGTAGCAGCAGCGCAGTCAGCTAAGGAAGCGTGGGACAGGATGGAAACAACATATCAAGGTTTGAACAAGGTAAAAACTGTGAAACTTCAAATTCTTAGAAGAGATTTTGAATCTCTGTCAATGAAAAATAAAAAGTCAGTAGACTCATTCTATACTCCTGTAATTGGTCTTGAACAACACATTGTTCTTAGCATACACATCACCACTAGAATGCAATGCTGTCCAAGAAAGTCCAAATGACAGATGGTATTTAGACTCAGGCTGTAGCAATCATATGACTGGTAATTTAAATCTTTTTTCTAGTCTAGATAAATCAGTTCAAACTGATGTAACACTTGGAAACAATATTCAAGTTACTGTTTTGGGTAAGGGTATTGTTTATATTCTAACAAAACAAGGGGAGCAGAAATGTATTCCTGATATTTATTATGTTCAAGGTTTGAGACATAATTTGATGAGCATAGGACAGCTGATGGAAAATTTTTACAGAGTTCACATGATAGGAAAGCATTGTGTGATTAGGAAAAACAATTGAAGTTGTTCATACAAGTCAGAATGAAAATTCTGGATCTGCATTCAAAGAAGAAAGCAAAGGAGCAGACATTCACTGTGCAGTAGAAGAAAAAAACAGTGCAATGCAAGCTGCGTTTCAAACAGAAATTCTGGATGAATCCTGGTTATGGAATTTCAGATTTGGACATCTGAATTTTGGTGGGCTGAAGCTACTGCACATGAAGGACATGTTGAAAGGACTCCCATTGATTGAAAAACCAGAAAGAATTTGTGAAGGCTATATTTTTGGAAAACATCACCGATAGACTTTTCCAGTTGGAAATTCATACAGAGCTTGCACACCACTTGAAATTGTGCACTCTGATATTTGTGAACTAATGCAAAAGCCATCCGTGGGAGGATGCACTTATTTTCTCACATTCATTGATGATTTCACAAGAAAAACCTGGGTATATTCTCTAAAACATAAATCTGATGCGTTTAGTTGTTTTCAACAGTTCAAGGCACTCGTGGAGAAGCAGAGTGGTTACAACATCAAGATATTAAGAACAGACAGAGGTGGTGAGTATGTCTCAAATGATTTCTTATTTTTTTGCAAAAATCATGGCATACAGAAGCAGTTCACTGCGCGGTATACACCGCAGTAGAATGGCTTCGTGGAGAGAAAAAACAAAACCATCATGGAGATGGCACGCAGTATGTTGGCAGCGATGCATCTGTCAAATGAATATTGGGCTAAAGCAGTGGCAATTGCAGTATACATCATGAATTGTAATCCAACGAAGAGCGTGAATAACAAAGTTCAGCAAGAAGTATGGACGGGTCTGAAACATAGTGTTTCGCATTTAAACGTTTTTGGTTGTGTAGCATATGCACATGTTCTAGATGATCTAAGAAGAAAATTAGACAATAACGGAAAGAAATGCATCTTTATTGGATATTCTAAAGACACAAAAGCATACAAGTTATATGATCCTATCGCAAAAAAAGTTATTATCAGCCGCGATGTTCAGTTTGTGGAAAATGAAGCATGGGATGGAACTGTAGAGAAGAATGTGAAAATCGTGTCACATGTTTAACATGATGACATCACAGAAGACATGGTTGAGATTCTGCAAGTGAATCAAAACTTCACAGCGCCTCCTACTCCAATGACTACGCAGCATCATTCAGCACAAGCAACTCCGACACAGGTTGCAACAAACTCCATCAAGCAGTTCGCACAGTTCGACACCAGCAACTCTTCGAAGGACAAGAAGTCTGTGTCAAATATATGATGCTGGTACACCTAATTCATTCTCATGTTTTGCATTATTTTCTCAAGTTAATGATCCTCTAACATATGAAGAAGTTAATGAAGATAAATTTTGGGCACAAGCCCTGGATGAAGAAATAGAATGCATTGAGAAGAATCAAAGAAGGGAACTAGTTGATGTTCCTAAGGACAAGGTTGTGATAAGAGTGAAATGGATTTATAAGACCAAGCAAGATGCTGATGGAAATGTGCAGAACCACAAGGCAAGATTGGTAGCAAGAGGGTTCACTCAGCAACATAGCATAGACTTCAATGAAACCTTCGCACCTATAGCAAGAATGGATACTATCAGAACAGTTTTGGCCATCGCAGCACATAAGACATGGCCTGGTTACCAAATGGATGTTAAGTCTGCATTCGTAAATGGTTATTTTGAGGAAGAAGTATATGTGGAGCAGCCACATGGATATGAATTTCTAGGACAAGGACACAGAGTATACAAACTGAAGAAGGTGCTCTATGGTTTGAAGCAAGCTCCTAGAGCCTGGTACAGTCGCATTGACTCATACCTCATTCAGAATGGAATTCAAAAAAGTGAATGTGAGCCAACGCTGTACACAAAAATCAACTAGCAAGGTAATAAGATGATTGTTTGCTTGTATGTCGATGATTTAATATTTACTAGTGATTTTGGCATAGAAGAATTTAGAACAGTCATGGAAAGTGAATTTGAAATGACTAATTTGGGGCTTATGAAGTATTTTCTGGGCATTGAAGTCCAACAGAATGAAAATGGTATATTTATATCACAGTCAAAATATGAAAATGATGTCTTCAATAGATTTAAGATGTTAAACTATAAGAAAACCCCAACACCAATAATAACAGGTTTGAAATTGAGCAAGGATGATGATGGATCCAATGTAGATCCTACGCTGTTTAAAAGGCTTGTTGGCAACCTTATTTATCTTACAGCAACAAGGCCGGATATCATGTATGGAGTCAGCTTAATATCAATATTCATGGAGTCACCAAAAGAATCACATTGGAAAGCAGGTAAAAGAATTCTAAGGTATGTAAGTGGAACAAGAGACTTTGGTATTCTGTATTCCACCTCAGAAAATCTCAAACTCATCGTATACACTGACAGTGACAATGGAGGTAGCATAGATGATAGAAAAAGCACATCTGGGAATACATTTCATGTACAAACTGGTGTTGTATCATGGGCATCAAAGAAATAGCCCATAACAACTCTTTCTTCAGTAGAAGCAGAGTATGTTGCAGCTAAAAGCACTGCATGTCAAGCCGTTTGGATGCGGAGGATGTTACGTGATTTGTCGCAGCACCAGCAAGAACCCACAGTCATTTACTGCAACAACAATTCAGCTATCGTATTATCAAAGAATCATGTATATCACAAGAGAACTAAGCACATCAACACAAGGTATCACTTTATCAGAGATTTGATAAACAACAAAGAAATCTGTTTACAACTTTGCAGGTCTAAAGATCAGGTAGCAGACATCTTTGACAAACCATTGGCTAAAGACCCATTTCAATATCTGCGAAACTATTTGGGAGTGACAAGTTCTGTGTTGTGAACTCTGTCATGAACAGAGCATGTTTCAGCTCTGAAAATTTTTGTAATACTTTAATTTTGTTAAAAGATCCCCATCTGCTCATAATTAAGGGGGAGTGTTGGAAATATCGTAATTTACGATCCGATAGCATATCTTATCTATGTCGGCTCTGTCAGTCACCCTGTCAGTTGTTTTGTGTCAGCGTGATCTCCGCGATGTCAGTATGTCAGCAAGTTCGCAGCCAATCCGACACATGTCTTGTTTGTATTTACTTCACTGCGTTAATAGTTCGCTTGTCAAGAAATCTTAGGATAGAATTTATTTCAGCGTTTAATGCAATCCTGTAGCTTCCAAGTGAAGCAATCCTAAGTCAGTTGATAGGAAACTCTATAAGTAGAAGATCATTGTTAAAAATCAAAAGAGGTGTGTAAGGGAAAAATTACGTAGAGTAAGAGTGAAAGAAAGTGGTTGAAGATTGTATCAAGAGCCCAAGCTTTGTGAATGTAAAAGATTCTAGTGAACCTCATTTCCATGTATTGAGGAGCTGCGCAGTTTGCTATGGTAAATATATAAGTCTATGTTTTATGTGTCATTCTCAAGAATGTTGTATATTGCAAGTCGCATATCATCTCCAAATTTACTCATGTGAATATTGTTTACATTCACCAGCAGTAAAAGAAATCAAGATTTACAAATATTTCACCGCAATGAAAGTTCTAAATTAACAAGGAGTAACTTCGCGGTAGATGTTTTAGTTGTTATGCCTTAAAGAAATATATTTCTTGAAAATTTTGTTTAAGTGATCCCCGAAGTATTTGAGAAGTCCACGAAGTACAGTATTGCGAAGTGAACTTCGCATCACTGTGAAGTTACTTGCCGTGAAGTGAAAAGTTGAAATCACGCAGTTACTTGCCGCGAAGTGAAAAGTCAAAATCGTGCAGTTACTTGCCGCGAAGTGAAAAGTTGAAATCGCGCGGTTACTTGCCGTGAAGTAAAAGTTGATATCTCGCTGAGAAAACTGCGAAGTTAATTCTTAGTGAGGAAAGTATTCCGCGAAGTAAAATTTGGGGTTCTCTATTATATGGACCGCGAAGTCCAAAGAGAAGAAAAAGAAGGTATTCATCTACTGCATAGTTAAATTTATTTACTGTGCGGTGTGCTTTTCCCTTGATCTGGTATCAGAGCCTGGTTTACAGAAAGAGGGTGTTAACACCCATATATTTTTCTACAATATGCAGTTGAAGGGAAGTAATGGATGGTTAAAATGTACCTAGGAGTGAAGCCAAGATATCCTCCATGCTCCAGTGCTAGATGCTAATGAGAAAGACTAAAGAGTCTAAGGAGAAACAGATGTGCAAAGGATTAGAAAATGTTGAAGTATAGGTAAAAATAAAGGAAAAGCATACTTTATAGCCTATAGTCCACTGTTCAAAGCTTGGGAAGCTAAGCATTACACTAATCTACACCGTAGATTTGGCGCGGGGATCAGATCCACGATCCTAAGTGGAATACCGAACAGCCAAGTTGCGAGGGAGATAAGAAAAAGGTGGATGCGATGAGTCTTCTCCGCCAGCTAGGTGTCAGCAGCAGACGATGTCGCAAGGAGAAATACCAAAGGGCGATATATAAGAGTAGGAACATGCGATTGCAGGAGTTGGTGAAAAGATCCATGGTTCGGAATATGAAATGGATATGCATCAATGGGTCTCGCGATAGATCGGATAAAGAAGAAACACACCGAATAAGAAAGGGGTGAATGCGATGACATTTTCCCGCCTACCAGATGTCAGTGTTAGAGCGATAGGGGTATTTTCCAAAGAGTGATGTTCTAGCCCCGGTACAGGAGTTTGATGGCTGGTCACCAGGCAGTTGGGTCGAAGCGTGAAATTCTTGCGGTCACGCCCTAACAGGGAGGTCCCCGGAGACCCTATATCAGTTTCGGTCTAGGCCATAATGGCCTACAAAGAAGCTATCTTTCAAGAACTCGACATTGTGGACCTGGAGGTCACCTCATGAATGATAGTGGTTGCCTTGTTTCGTCAAAGTCCATCCAAAGGTCGTTGGACCTTTATAATTCCCTGCCACGAGCCCAACCTGGTCATTAGGGATAATTCCCATGACTTCTCGAATGTCCAAAGTAGTGGTTGGTCTTTCCGAAAGCATAGGTGGGTCAAGCTTAAACCTCGATATGGGAGAATTTTTTATCAAAGGTAACCTTCCACAGGTAACATTTTCCCCTGGTATTGATAGATTCTAGCCTAGTTTCCGGATAAAGGGGAAGGGTTGGAACAAGCAAGCAAAGAATGCATGTCGCCCAGCCTTACTAGGATGAAGATGGAAGTTGTCAAAGGGTTATAAGCATCCTAAAGGTGTTGGATGCTTATGAATGAGAAGTTGGCAAACGGGTGGAGGCCAGAAAAAGTCTTTAAAGGAGGTGTGAAAAGGGAAAAGTCCCTTGCGTGGATTAGAGGCTAGCTCAACAGGTGATATAGGTAATGCAACACACGTCTTTTGGAGCGTGCGAGAAAGCATGCGATTAAGTATTGTCACACGAGAGATGTCAGACGAATGGAGCTGCAAAGGGGGATCTCTGAATGTTATCCCAGAGGATTATCGGTATGATGGAAAGCACTTTTGGTATCATCATTGGATGTGCCGTCTATCTGGGACGACATCGCTGAGCATGTTGAAGGTCACCTCAAACCTTGGGCATCACGGTTAGCTGATTGAAGAGTCCGAGGGAGCTATCATGGCAATTATTACCACTTGTAGTTGTTGTCATCATCGCAGCAGTTATGGATAAGGTTCTCACATATTTTATTTGAAGTCGGTATAAGGGAAAGATTGTGCACCTGGCGGTTCGACCATTTTCTATGTTACGATTGGCTCATGGAGAAAGGATGGAAGTACGAAGTGGTGTTCATACAAGAACAGGTGTGGGTTGAGATGGATGAAAATCCTACCACTCCCTCTTTTATGCTATTCAATCTCATGGAATCTGACTCTGCCAGTGAAGACGAGAACCCTGATAGACGACAAGTGTCCAAAGGAAACAGACAAAGGAAAAAGAAGGAGACCTTCGGAATCAAGCAAAGTGGCCAATCGGGAGCAGAAATAGTGCATGATTTTGTAATCTCCACTGAAGAAGCGAAACCTATCCTACCAGATGGCGCATCACAGGCGGACAGCTCATTGAAAGTGGAATATTTCTTTGACTCGCAAGGTCACTTGCAAACCCAGGGTTATGACAGCACTCTATCTATAATATTATGTTCCTTGTGTTAATCAGTCTGTTTGAGGCATGACACATATGTAATATTTTTGAATTTTTGGGTGAAATGAGGTGTCCTCCTAATATTTCCATTTCGGTGAGGGGTTAGTTAAGCAAGAAGACTCTAGGCATGTATATATGCGATGTAATAGAATGAATAAGGGTTGAAAATCTTATGTTGAGAGCTTTTGGTAATTTGAGAATTAGTCTGTAAGACATTTTTTAAGCTGTTTTAATAAATTTTGCAGAGCTGAAGCCTGCGTTTTGACAGGGATTGCTGTGTAATTGGTCTGGTAGTCTGTATTTTCTCTCTTCCCATGTGAAATTGTATTTTCTCTCTTCGTAACCCCATTTTGTGTTATATCTTTCATGCTTGGATCAGAGTAATGATTAAGTGGAATTCATAGAGATTATGCTCTGCTTAGTTTTTTCCAAGTATTTCACCAACATATTTTACTAAAGTTGATGTAGGATTCATCTTGGTATGCCTTACATTGATGGACTGTTTCTTTTCTCTTCTGTTCCACAAAATTAAAATCTCTTTGACTACTAGCTGCTTGCTACCTTGCCCTTATGAATGCATTTCAGAATCTTTGTGAATGATGTTTCATGTTTTTGTTGAAGGTGACTCCATTGCCCAAACTAAATCCCATTCATTTTCAACCAAACAACGCATGAATCTTTTTTATTTCCAAACAGAAAACTGATCTTCTGTATAACTGTTGTAATTGAATATCTTGGCCGTGAATGCTGGTATTTCTTTTTCATTATTGACAATCTTGATTATTCCAGTCTTTTCATGAGATTTTAGAGAGATCCCTCTCTGTCTGTGTTGGGTCAGTAGCACAGGCCAAAGATTGTTTAGTGGTTACCCAGAATTACCCTCTTTCAGCCTTGGGGGTCAATTTCAGTGTTAAAAAATTGGCGCCACTACCGGGGACCGAGATTGTTTCACAATCCCTACAAGAATGACAAAGTTCAAATCTAAACCCTGATGGTGAACAGCAGTCAGACATCAAGAAGGTTGTACCATTCACCTGGTGACTCCACTCAAGAGAAATTTCAGTATGAAGGTGACCCCACTGGGAAGATCTATGATCTAGTATCACAATTGAGATATTGAAAGATACTCATGACGACTCCACTGGAGAATGAACACATTTGCTTTAAACATGGAAGAATCAAGATTCAAGTATCAGAACACTAATCTCTTCAAAGAAATCTTATTCTTCTGTATCAATCTCCTTTTCCCTTTGTGTATATATATCAAGAAACTTTTGTCCAACCAAAGAGCTCTGGGTCATGATAGACCTTCCTTTGTATATCCCTCTTTGGACCTTGCTAATGTATATCCTCCTTTAACCCCTAGAGTTGATCCCATCCCTTCTTCTGAGTCTCATAGGATTGATGCTAAGCTTTGCGAATCCCAGGAGAATGAAACTGAAGACGCTCCCCCTGCACATATCCCTTTTCGCTCCAGATCTCAACTGAGATATAGTCCTTTGAAACTGCCACGTATTCTACATGACTACCCTCCCAAATACCATAAATAGCTTCCTAGATTCGATGGAGAATCTGAAAGCCTCACTGCTGAGAAGCATCTCCATGGCTTTGAACACTTTTTGGATCTTTTTGAGGTAGAGCATGATGACATTTGTATGAGGTATTTCTCTCAGTCTTTCCAAGGAGATGTGAAGAAATGGTTCGGCCATTTGCAGCCGGGATCTATAGAAAATTGGCATAGGTTTTCTGATGTCTTCCTAGAATTTTGGGGAAAAAAATAGTCATGGGACCTAATTCTTTCATAATTTTTCTCTATAGAAGGGCTAGAGGGAGAGGCCATATCTGGCTTTAATAGAAGGTTTTCAAAGTTCTATTATGATATGCCAAGGGAAATTCAGCCCCTAGAGAATGCTGCTAAGTTGCACTATGAATCTACTTACCCCCCCGAGCTATCTCTGCTCCTGTTGGAAAGAAGGTCTCCAAATTTGTAGCATATGCTCATTGATGCTTTGGAGGTCGAAGACAATATTAGGATGTCTGGAAAATTATCAAATGAGGGTAGGGTTGCAAGAATTGAAGAAGAAACCAGATTTGAAGAAGGGCATGAGCAAGGGGAAGTTGCGTCGTGTCCCTGTTTTTTCCTGGAGGCACAGGGAGACGACCCGGCCAGGGAAGTACCAGAAGAAGATAATCATGATGGGTTTCATGTAAAATGAGATACACTTGCTAAAATTCCTGTCGATGATGTTTTTGAAAAGGAATTCGGTCCACCTAAATATGACAAATATGAAGGGGATTGCTATGAAAACTTCATAATTTTTTTCGAGATTGATGATAAAGAGAAAGACCAAGCAAGTAATCCACCCCAATAGGTAGAAGCTCACAAAAGCAAGTCCATTTCACTTGAGGTTTATGAAAGGATTGAAGTTGTTTCTGCTGCCTCCGACGGTTAAAACCAAACCCTAAGCACTGAGATTTCAGAGGAAATTGGCGACGACTTTTGTATCCCTCCTCCGAAGTGGGATGAGAATTTTTTTCAATAGTACCAGTTGTCATATGATCTAGAAGAACAGGAGAAAGGTCTAGAAGAGCCTATCCCGGGAACCCTCATGGCTGTTCCTAGAGAAATAAGAGTTCTTCATGTTCTGATAGACCCTTTCGCTAATTTCTTGGAAAGGTCAGAAACGGTAGGGTTTATATTGTTCTAGGAGACTAAGATTAAAGGATATATCTAGATGGAGCTATCATTTAGTGGGTTTTTCCCTGCGACAGGAGGACTAGAATGGAGAATTCAGTTAACAAGTCACTTGCTTGATTGGATTCATTGGAAGTGTGAAATTACTTGAGTTACCCTTTGTGCCAAACAAGTAGGGTAGGAACACTTGTATATAAATAAGCTTGCAGGTCAGGCAGTTGCATTTATTTCAGTTAGTATTTTTAGGCGTTCAGCTCCGGATGTGTAGTCTCAGCGTCGAGATGAAAAGGCCAGCTACAGGAGGTTGCTTATAATAGTCAAGGTTTGAAGGAGCCACCCAATGGATTAGGCACTTAATCTACGGAGTTATTTGCTACCTTGCAGGGAGGATAGCATCCCCTTTGGAGCCAGTTGTTAACACCCATATATTTTTCTACAATATGCAAGTGAAGGGAAGTAATGGATGGTTAAAATGTACCTGGGAGTGAAGACGAGATATCCTCCATGCTCCAGGGCTAGATGCTAACGGGAAAGACTAAAGGGTCTAAGGAGAAAAAGATGTGCAAAGGATGAGAAAATGTTGAAGTAGAGGTAAAAATAAAAAAAAGCATACTTTATATCCTATAGTCTGTTGTTCAAAGCTTGGGAAGCTAAGCATTACACCAATATACATTGTAGATTTGGCGTGAGGATCAAATCCATGGTCCTAAGTGGAATACGGCATAGCCAAGTTGTGAGGGAGATAAGAAAAAGGTGGATGCGATGAGCCTTCTCCGCCAACTAGGTGTCAGCAGCAAACAATGTCGCAAGGAGAAAGACCAAAGGGTGATATATAAGAGTAGGCACATGCGATGGTAGGAGTTGGTGAAACGATCCATGGTTCAGAATATGAAAGGGATATGCATCAATGGCTCTCGCGGCAGATCGCATAAAGAAGCAACGCACCGAATAAGAAAGGTGTGAATGCGATGACCTTTTCCCACCTGCCAGGTGTCAGCCTCAGAGCGGGAGGGGTTTTTTCCAGAGAGTGATGTTCTAGCCTCGATATAGGAGTTTGATGGCTGGTCAATAGGCAGTTGGGTCGAAGCACGAAAGTCTTGCGGTCACGCCCTAATAGGGAGGTCCCCGGAGACTCTGTATCAGTTTTGGTCTAGGCCATAATGGCCTGCGAAGAAGCTATCTTTCAAGACCTCGGCATTGTAGGCCTAGAGGTCACCTCAGGAATGACAATGGTTTCCTTGTTTCATCAAAGTCCATCCAAAGGTCATTGGACCTTTGTAATTCCCCGCCACGGGCCCGTCCTGGGCCTTAGGGATAATTCCCACAACTTCTCAAACGTCCAAAGTAGCGGTTGCTATACGAAAGCATAGGTGGGTCAAGCTTAAACCCTGATATGGGAGAATTTATTACCAAAGGTATCCTTCCATGCTATGAATATTTAATTAATATTATTAATTATAAATTAATAGTTTATTAGGTTACTAGTGAAAAGGCGTAACCCTTCACTATGCTTCCTCAAGCCTTATAAAGGCCATCTTATTGTAATCTTTTATCCTATCATCAAATATATTATTTTTATTCATTATTCAATATGAGAGTCGGATTCGACTATTAACCTAGTGAATGGATACGTTCACCGCATTCCACAGGTAATGTTTTCCCTTGGTATTAATAGCTTCTGGCCCAATTTCCAGATAAAGGGGAAGGGTTGGAACAAGCAGGCGAAGAAGGAATGTCGCCCGGCTTACTAAGATGAAGATGGAAGTTTTCAAAGGGTTATAAGCATCCTAAAGGTGATGGATGCTTATGACTGAGAAGTTGGAAAACGGGTGGAGACCATAAAAATTCTATAAAGGAGGTGTGAAAAGGGAAAAGTCCCTTGCGTGGATTAGAGGTTGGCTCGAAAGGTGATATAGGTAATGTGACTCACGTCTTTCAAAGCATGCGGGAAAGCATGCGATTAAGTATTGTCACATGAGAGATGTCAGAAGAACGGACCTGCAAAGGGGGATTTCTGAATGTTATCCCAAAGGATTATCGGTATGATGGAAGGAACTTTTGTTATCATCATTGGCTATGCCGTCTATCTGGGATGACGTCGCTGAGCATGCTGAAGGTCACCTCAAACCTTGGGCATCACGGTTAGTTGATTGAAGAGTCCGAGGGAGCTATCATGGCAATTATGACCACTTGTAGTTGTTGTCATCATTGCAGCAGTTATGGATAAGGCTCTCAAGTGTTTTATCTGAAGTCGGTATAAGGGAAAGATGGTGCACCTGGGGGTTCGACCATTTTCTCTATTATGATTAGGTCATGGAGAAAGGACGGAAATGCGAAGTGGTGTTCATACCATAATAGGTGTGGGTTGAGATGGATGAAAAGCATACCACTCCCTCTTTTATTGTATTCAACCTCATGGAATCTGACTCTTCCAATGAAGACGCGAAACCTGATAGACGATAAGTGTCCAAAGGAAACACACAAAGGAAAAAGAACGAGACCTTCGGAATCAAGCAAAGCGGCCAACCGGGTTCAGAAATAGTGCACGATTTTGTAATCTCCACTGAAGAAGCGTCACCTATCCTAAAAGATGGCGCATCACAGGCGGACAGCTCATTGAAATTGGAATATTTCTTTGACTCGCAAGGTCACTTGCGAACCCAGGGTTAAGACAGTACTCTGTCTATAATATTATGTTCCCTGTCTTAATCAGTCTGTTTGAGGCATGAAACATATGTAATATTTTTGAATTTTTGCGTGAAATGAGGTGGCCTTCTAATATTTCCATTTCGGTAAGGGGTTAGTTAAGAAAGAAGGCTCAGGGCATGTATATATTCGATGTAATAGAATGAATAAGGGTTGAAAATATTATGTTGAGAGCTTTTGGTAATTTGAGGATTAGTTTGTAAGACATTTTTTGAGTTGTTTTAGTAAAGTTTGTAGAGCTGAAGCCTGCGTTTTGACAGGGATTCCTGTGTAATTGGTCTGGTAGTCTATATTTTCTCTCTTCCCATGTGAAATTGTATTTCATCTCTTCGTAACCGCATTTTGTGTTATTTCTTTCATGCTTGGATCAAGGTAATGATTAAGTGGAATTCATAGAGATCAGTCTTTGCTTAGTTTTTTCCAAGTATTTCACCAACATATTCTACTAAAGTTGATGTAGGATCCATCTTGGTATGCCTTACATTGATGGACTGTTTCTTTTCTCTTATGTTCCACAAAATTATAATCTCTTTGACTACTAGCAGCTTGCTACCTTGCCCTTGTGAATGCGTTTGCAGAATCTTTGTGAATGATGTTTCATGGATTTTTTGAAGGTGACTCCATTGCCCAAACTAAATCCCATACGTTTTCAACCAAACAACGCATGAATCTTTTTTATTTCCAAACAAAAAACTGATCTTCTGTATAATTGTTGTAATTGAATATCTTGGCCATGAATGCTGGTATTTCTTTTTCATTATTGACAATCTTGATTATTCCAGTATTTTCATGAGATTTTAGAGAGAGCCCTCTTTGTCTGTGTTGGGTCAGTAGCACAGGCCAAATATTGGTTAGTGGTTACCCAGAATTACCCTCTTTCAGCCTTGGGGGTCAATTTTGGTGTTAGCAAATTGACATTATTGCCAGGGACCGAGATTGTTTCACAATCCCTGCAAGAACGACAAAGTTCAGATCTAAACGCTGATGATTAACAGTGGTCAAACATCAAGAAGGTTGTAACATTCACCTGGCGACTCCACTAAAGAGAAATTTCAGTATGAAGGTGACCCCACTGGGGAGATCTATGATTTGTATCACAATTAAGATATTGAAAGATCCTCATGATGACTCCATTGGAGAACGAGCAAATTTGCTTTAAATATGGAAGAATCAAGATTTAGGTATGAGAACACTAATCTCTTCAAAGAAATCTTGTTCTTCTGTATCAATCTCCTTTTAACTTTGTGTATATATATCGAGAAACTTTTGTCCCACCAAAGAGCTCTGGGTCATGATAGACCTTCCTTTGTATATCCCTCTTTGGACCTTACTAATGTATATCCTCCTTTAAACCCTAGAGGTAATCCCATCCCTTCTTCCGAGTCTCATAGGATTGATGCTAAGCTTTGCAAATCCTAGGAGAATGAAGCTGAAGACGCTCCCCTGCACATATCTCTTTTCCCTCCAGATCTCAACTGAGATATAGTCCTTTAAAACTACCACCTATTCTACATGACTACCCTCCCAAATACCATAAATACCTTCCTAGATTCGATGGAGAATGCGAAAGCCTCACTACTGAGAAGCATCTCCACGGCTTTGAACACTTTTTGGATCTTTTTGAGGTAGAGCATGATGACATTTGTATGAGGGATTTTTCCCAGACTTTCCAAGGAGATGTGAAGAAATGGTTCGGCCATTTGCAGCCAGGATCTATAGAAAATTGGCAAAGGTTTTTTGATGTCTTCGTATAATTTTGGGGAAAAAGACAGTCATGGGACTTGATTCTTTCATAATTTTACTCCATGGGAAGGCTAGAGGGAGAGGCCATCTCTGGCTTTAATAGAAGGTTTTTGAAGTTCTATTATGACATACCAAGGGAAATTCAGCCCCTAGAGAATGCTGCTAAGTTGCACTACGCATCTACTTCCCCTTCGAGCTATCCCTGCTCCTGTTGGAAAGAAGGTCTCCAAATTTGCAGTGTATGCTCATTGGTGCTTTGGAGGTCGAAGACAATATTAGGATGTTTGGAAAATTATCAAACGACGGTAGGGTTGCAAGAATTGAAGAAGAAACCAGATTTGAAGAAGGGAACGAGCAAGGGGAAGTTGCACCGTGTCCCTGTTTTTTCATGGAGGCACAGGGAGACGACCCGGCCAGGGAAGTACTAGAAGAAGATAATCATGATGGGTTTAACGTAAAATGCGATACACTTGCTAAAATTCCTGTTGATGATGTTTTTAAAAGGGAATTCGGTCCACCTAAATACGACAAATATGAAGGGGATTACTCAAAAAACTTCATAAGTTTTTTCGAGATTGATGATAAAGAGAAAGACCAAGCATGTAATCCACCCCAAGAGGCAGATGCTCACAAAAGCAAGTCCGTTTCACTTGAGGTTGATGAAAGGATTGAAGTTGTTTCTACCACCTCCGACGGTGAAAACCAAACCCTAAGCACTGAGATTTCAGAGGAAATTGGCGATGACTTTCGTATCCCTCCTCCGAAGTGGGATGAGAATTTTTTTCAATAGTGCCAGTTGTCATATGATCCAGAAGAACAACAGAAAGGTCAAGAAGAGCCTATCCCATCCCTCACGGCTATTCCTAGAGAAAAAAGAGTTCTTCATGTTCTGATAGACCCTTTCTCTAATTTCTTGGAAAGGTCAGAAACGGTAGGGTTTATATGGTTCTGGGAGACTAAGATTAAAGGATATAGCCAGATGGAGCTATCATTTAGTGGGTTTTTCCCCGCGATAAGAGGACTAGAATGGAGAATTCAGTTAACAAGTCACTTGCTTGATTGGCTTCATTGGAAGTGTGAAATTACTTGAGTTACCCTTTGTGCCAAACAAGTAGGGTAGGAACACTTGTATATAAATAAGCTTACAGGTCAGGCAGTTGCATTTATTTCAGTTAGTATTTTTAGGCATTCGGCTCCGGATGTTCAGTCACAGCGTCGAGATGAAAAGGATGGCTGCAGGAGGTTGCTTATAATAGTCAAGGTTTGAAGGAGCCTCCCAATGGATCAGGCACTTACTCTACGGATTTCTTTGCTACGTCACAGGGATGATAGCATCCCCTTTGGAACCAGTTGTTAACACCCATATATTTTTCTACAATATGCAGTTGAAGGTAAGTAATGGATGGTTAAAATGTACCTGGGAGTGAAGCCGAGATATCCTCCATGCACCAGTACTAGATGCTAACGAGAAAGACTAAAGGGTCTAAGGAGAAATAGATGTGCAAAGGATGAGAAAATGTTGAAGTATAGGTAAAAATAAACGAAAAGCATACTTTATAGCCTATAGTCTGCCGTTCAAAGCTTGGGAAGCTAAGCATTACACCAATATACACCGTAGATTTGGCGCGGGGATCAGATCCACGGTCCTAAGTGGAATACCGCACAACCAACTTGCGAGGGAGATAAGAAAAAGGTGGATGCGATGAGCCTTCTCTGCCAGCCAACTGTCAGCAGCAGACGATGTCGCAAGGAGAAAGACCAAAGGGCGATATATAAGAGTAGGCACATGCGATGGCAGGAGTTGGTGAAAATATCCATGGTTCAAAATATGAAAGGGATATGCATCAATGGCTCTCGCGACAGATCGCATAAAGAATTAGCGGAACGGATAAGAAGGGGCTAATGCGATGACATTTTCCCACTTGCCAAATGTCAGCCTCAGAGCCCATCGCACAGAAGGGGGAAATCATAGTAGGGACCACTTGGTTTCATGTGAGGCCATCTTATGGGAAAATGTGGAGAAGAAGGGACGGCATAGATGGAAATATTAAAACAGATCCAATGGTAAAGAAGAATCGAAGGTCAAATCAAGAGATAGAGAGGCGACAGATCTGACAAAGGGAAACTAGCACGTGGGAGATCAACGGTTGATATTAACGGGAAACCTACCAAGAGAGCCAGTGTTATTGAAACGTGGCTATATATATGAGAACACCTTTCAAATTTTGCATTTTTAACCTTTCCGGAAACTTGTCTGAGCGGGAGGGTTTTTTTTCCAAAGAGTGATGTTCTTGCCCCGGTACAAGAGTTTGATGGTTGGTCACCAGGCAGTTGGGTTGAAGTGCGAAAGTCTTGCGGTCGCACCCTAACAAGGAGGTCCTCGGAGACCCTGTATCAGTTTCAATCTAGGCCATAATGGCCTGCGAAGAAGCTATCTTTCAAGACCTCGGTATTGTGGGCCTGGAGGTCACCTCAGGAATGATAGTGGTTGCCTTGTTTCGTCAAAGTCCATCCAAAGGTCATTGGAACTTTGTAATTCCCCGCCACGGGCCCAACCTGGGCATTAGGGATAATTCCCATAACTTCTCAAACATCCAAATTAGAGGTTGGTTTGTCCGAAAGCATAGGTGGGTCAAGCTTAAACCCCGATATGGGAGAATTTATGACCAAAGGTATCCTTCCACAGGTAACATTTTTCCCTAGTATTAATAGCTTCTGGCCCAGTTTCTAGATAAAAGGGAAGGGTTGGAACAAGTAGGTGAAGAATCCATGTCACCCGTCCTTACTAAGATGAAGACGAAATTTTTCAAAGGGTCATAAGCATACTAAAGATGCTAGATGCTTATGATTGAGAAGTTGGAAAATGGGTGGAGGCCAGAAAAAGTCTGTAAAGGAGGTGTGAAAAGGGAAAAGTCCCTTGCGTGGATTAGAGGTTGGATCGAAAGGTGATATAGGTAATGTGACCCACATCTTTCGGAGTGTGCGGGAAATCATGAGATTAATTATTGTCACATGAGAGATGTCAGAAGAACGGACCTGCAAAAGGGGATCTCTGAATGTTATCCCAAAGGATTATTGGTATGATGGAAGGAGCTTTTGGTATCATCATTGGCTATGCCGTCTATCTGGGACGACGTCGCTGAGCATGCTAAAGGTCACCTCAAACCTTGGGCATCACGATTAGCTGATTGAAGAGTCCGAGGGAGCTGTCAATACAATTATGACCACTTGTAGTTGTTGTCATCATCGCAACATTTATGGATAAGGTTCTCACGTCTTTTATCTGAAGTCGGTATAAGGGAAAGATGGTGCACCTGGTGGTTCGACCATTTTCTCTGTTACGATTGGCTCATGGAGAAAGGATGGAAGTGCGAAGTGGTGTTCATACCAGAACAGGTGTGGGTTGAGATGGATGAAAATCCTACCACTCCCTCTTTTATGGTATTTGACCTCGTGGAATCTGACTCTGCCAGCAAAGACGAGAAACCTGATAGACAACAAGTGTCCAAAGGAAACAAACAAAGGAAAAAGAAGGAGACCTTCGGAATCAAGCAAAGCAGCCAACCAGGTGCAGAAATAGTGCACAATTTCGTAATCTCCACTAAAGAAGCGACACCTATCCTAATAGATGGCACATCACAGGCGGACAGCTCATTGAAAGTGGAAGATTTCTTTGACTCACAAGGTCAGTTGCAAACCCAGGGTTAAGATAGTACTCTGTCTATAACATTATGTTCCTTGTCTTAATCAGTCTATTTGAGGCATGACACATATGTAATATTTTTGAATTTTTGATTGAAATGAGGTGTCCTTCTAATATTTCCATTTCGGTGAGGGGTTAGTTAAGCAAGAAGGCTCTGGGCATGTATATATGCGATGTAATAAAATGAATAAGAGTTGAAAATCTTATGTTGAGAACTTTTGATAATTTGAGGATTAGTCTGTAAGACATTTGTTGAGCTGTTTTAATAAAGTTTGCAGAGATGAAGCCTACGTTTTGACAGGGATTCCTGTGTAATTGGTCTGTTAGTCTGTATTTTCTCTCTTCCCATGTGAAATTGTATTTTCTCTCTTCGTAACCCCATTTTGTGTTATTTCTTTCATACTTGGATCAGGGTAATGATTAAGTGGAATTCATAGAGATTATGCCCTGCTTAGTTTTTTCCAAGTATTTCACCAACGTATTCTACTAAAGTTGATGTAGGATTCATCTTGGTATGCCTTACATTGATGGACTGTTTCTTTTCTCTTCTATTCCACAAAATTAAAATCTCTTTGACTACTAGCTGCTTGCTACCTTGCCCTTGTGAATGCATTTGCAGAATCTTTGTGAATGATTTTTCATGGTTTTGTTGAAGGTGACTCCATTGCCCAAACTAAATCCCATACATTTTCAACCAAACAATGCGTGAATCTTTTTTATTTCCAAACAGAAAACTAATCTTTTGTATAATTGTTGTAATTGAATATCATGGTCGTGAATGCTAGTATTTCTTTTTCATTATTGACAATCTTGATTATTCTAGTCTTTTCATGAGATTTAAGAGAGAGCCCTCTCTGTCTGTGTTGGGTCAATAGCACAGGCCAAATATTGGTTAGTGGTTACCCAGAATTACCCTCTTTTAGCCTTGGGGTTCAATTTCGGTGTTAACAAAAGGAATTCAATTCATAAGGGAAGAGTGGTTAAAAATGGCTTCCACTTCTGGTAATTTGCAAACTCCAATATTTTCAGGAAAAAGTTATGAATATTGGTCTCTAATCATGAAAGCTTTGTTTAGAGGTCAAGATGTATGGGAAATAGTCCAGCAAGGCTATGCAGAACCTGTAGACCTAGTAGCATATAACAATCTCACACAAGCTGAGAAGGATGTTCTGAAGGAACATAGGAAGAAAGATGGAAAGGCATTGTTCCACATACATCAAGCAACACATGAATTCATACTCCCGAGAGTAGCAGCAGCGCAGTCAGCTAAGGAAGTGTGGGACAGGCTGGAAACAACATATCAAGGTTTGAACAAGGTAAAAATTGCGAAACTTCAAATTATTAGAAGATATTTTGAATCTCTGTCAATGAAAAATACAGAGTCAGTAGACTCATTCTATACTCCTGTAATTGGCCTGAAATAGCACATTGTTCTTAGCATTCGCATCACCGCTGGAATGCAATGTCATCCAAGAAAGTCCAAATGACAGATGGTATTTAGACTCAGGCTGTAGCAATCATATGACTAGTAATTTAAATCTATTTTCTAGTCTAGATAAATCAGTTCAAACTGATGTAACACTTGGAAACAATATTCGAGTTACTGTTTTGGGTAAGGGTACTGTTTATATTCTAACAAAACAGGGGGAGCAGAAATGTATGCCTGATATTTATTATGTTCAAGGTTTGAAGCATAATTTGATGAGCATAGGACAACTGATGGAAAAAGGTTATAGAGTTCACATGATAGGAAAGCATTATGTCATTAAAGACATATATCCATGTTCGGCTATCCACATCATCTTTTTCAAGATCTTGCATGCAATTAGGGTTTGCATGCACTTTGCATGCATCCTAGTCACCAGGTTGATGCCTCCAGCACCTTAGCCACCTTATTCTAGCACCTGGGAGCTTCTTACATCAGTTCATTAGGCCTCCTAGTCAGGAAGGTGCCCACTTCTCACCTACTGCCAGAGAAGGGTGCACTTCTTCACCTACCACTGCAGTTCCACTTCAGTTACACTCAGATAGCTCTGATTCTCCCTGATTTGAGGCTAGTTTCACTCCCAACTGACGGTTTCACTCCGTTGGACCTCTAGATTGACTAGATGACTTGTTCTAACTTCATTTAGCCTCCCATGTGCCCTCCACTGATCCCACTTCCCTATATCAGTGCTACACACTTCAGTTACACATGTTACACTCAGTTAGACTCAAATTGACACCTGGATGACTAGTTCTTGTGCATTGATGACCACCACTGATTGATGATGAGGACTCCTAGTTGGAGTCAAGCTACTCCATTCAGTGATTTGAATGACCTCCTTAGGAAATTTGAATTGCTCAGTCATTTTCAGAGTATTGTATTGTAATTATTCACCCTTATTGGGATATTGAGCACTGATGCATGTTTTACACAGTTTTACACCATTTTTCTGAGTTTCATCTATTATGATTGATTTACTTGTTCATTAGATCTGTTCTGACTAATTTTACATGGTATCAAAGCCATTGTAGAGACAAGATCTCTTTTCTACAGGTGTTTCTACAAGAGGATTTGAGTGAACTTGCTCAAAAATTACAAAAAGTTTTGGCATGAAATATCTCAAGGGCATTCGCTCCTGTGCATGCAAATCTTGAAAATACTTCCAATACCAATCCAGAAGCTTGAGTTTCCACATAAATCCTGGATCTGATACATTGGACCTATTTAACATTGCTTGATCTCCAATCCCAGGTGTGATGCAACTCTAAAAGGGTGGATTGTTCGACCTCATTGTTCTTGGTTTTATTGTGATTTGCAGGTTATTGTCTCCATCAATTGCATTCGCTACTTTTCCCTTGCAAGCATTTCTACATCAGTGTGCACTCACTCCTAGCAATGGAATACTCTTATTCAAATCCTATCCTCACCCCATTCAATTATTTTTATTGGAAAGATGATATGGATATCATATTACGTTCAAAAGGTTACTACCGAGTCACTCTTGGTCTTGAATTGGAGCCAAACACCTTGTCAGATAGAACCAAACACTACAACAAGATTGATGAAGCTTATGGTCTTCTTTGTCTCTCCATCTCCAAAGATCTTCACTTCCATCTCAACGGATTGAAGACTCCAAAAGCTATATGGGAGCAACTTGAAACACTATTTGGCAAGCAAGACGAGCTTAGGGCTTTTCAATTAGAGAATGAATTGATTGCCCTTAGTCCTGAGAATTTCGAGACCATTAATGAATTCTTCACAAAATTCAAGAACTTGAACATGCAGTTGAAGAACAGTGGAGTTATCAAAGAGGATAAGCAATTGATCCTCTCCATTCTCAGCAAGCTTAGTAAATATTATTCGGTATTTGTCTCTACTTTCAATTCCGGTCGGCTAACTACCCCGAATTGGAAGATGCCTGCCTTGAATGCCTTCATTGAGTCCATCACAAAAGAGAATGATAAGTTGATTCAAATGGGGTCCATAAGCTCCAAATATTCAGCCCTATATGTTCAAGGACCCAAGATCTCAAATGGTAAAGGAAAGCAAAAAAAGGAGAAGCCCAAATTCGAACCTCACAAGCAAAGAGAGAAAGGCAAACAGACGGATGCACCATCCAGTTCGAAGTTCAAGCAAAAGGGAAAAGAAGGTAACCAAAAATCTAAATGTACTTATTGCAACCATGGCTTTCATCCCGAAAGTTCATGTATGAAGAAGACTATAGATCAAATGGCCCTCCTTTTGGAAAAGAACAACATAACTCTTCCTGACGGTGCAAGGAAGAAGGATAGGAATGATGATCATGAAAGATGACAAGCACTCATGGCAACTGTTTCGAAGCCCACTACTCTCTTGATAGATTCAAGTGCATCGAATCATATGGCTGCAAATATTGATTCTTTTTCTTCATTCGATCCAAACAGCTCCATCCCCATCCATTTGGGAGATGACTCAAAAATTTTCTCAAAAGGCAAAGATACGATTCATGTAGATCATGGAAGCTTTCAGAATGTTCTCTATGTGCCTTCCTTGGCTTCAAATCTTCTTTCTGTGTATCAAATGACACACACTGGTGAACCGAAGCAAGTTACATTCACCCTAATATAGTTGAAATTTCTGATATCAAAAGTGGAAGACTTGTTGCAGTCGGAAAGGCGAACCACACTTCAAAATGCTATGAGTTTTCACACTTTATTCCACTTGCAAAGCCCACTGCTCTTCACACATAGGGTAATGAGGTTAGTAGGATTTGGCATGAAATATTTGGACATCTTAATTATAAGTATTTGTTGTTGTTATCAAACAATTCCATGGTAGATGGTCTTCCACAACTCCGTTCCTCGAAGGGAATATGCACTGGTTGCATTATTGGGAAGCACCCCGAGCACAGATTCGACCGCGGCAAAGCTAGCAGATCTTCTACAGTTTTGGGGTTGATACATTCTGATATCAGTGGTCCGCTGCCCCATATGTCATTAAATGGTTTAAGGTATGTTTTGACATTTATTGATGATTTTTCCCGCTTTACATGGGTATTTTTTCTCAAAAACAAGTCAGAAGTGCTTGGAAAATTCAAGGATTTTAAGGCTTTTGTTGAGACCGCCACTGAGAGAAAGATCAAATCTCTTAGATCTGATAATGGTGGAGAATATATCAAATCCAAGTTGCTGCAACTTCGTTTCCAAAGCGGAATTCAGATCCAACTTACAGTTCCCTACACACCCCAGCAGAACGGTGTAGCGGAAAGGAAAAATCAGTCACTGAAAGAGATGGCTACATGCATGATTGAATCAAAAGGTTTGGCTGCAAATATTTGGGCTGAAGCAATCAATGTTGCTACATACATATAGAACCATGTTCCACATTCATCCGTGAAAGGTATGACTCCTTTCGAAGCATTCTTTGGTCACAAACCGGATGTGTCAAATTTGAGAGTTTTTGGCTCTACTGCATGGGCTAGAATTCCTTCCAAGAAGAGACGAGATTTGGATCCACAAAGTATTGAGTGCATACTAATAGGATATGGGGAAGAATCAAAAGCATATAAACTCATGGATATCATATCTAAAAAGATATTCATAGAGTGCAGTGTGCAATTTGAAGAATCACTTCAAGAATTGCAACTAGTCGAGGAAGAAACTGTCGTTTCACCGCCTTCACCAGAAGAAGATCCGTGCAGCGATAATGAAGGTATGAGTTCTGATATTTATGATATTTTAGTAGCGCATGATGATCATGACATATCAGGTTCAGAATCCGACCATTATGATCCTCCTCAGTTACCAAAGTGGGCCTAAAACACTCTTCAATATGCTGGTTCGAACCTTGGAAATCCTGCTGATCCGAGACGAACAAGAGCAGACTTTCAAAGAGCAGGTATGGCTCTTTCTGTTTCTGATCCATTACTTCCTAGGATTTTTTATTTGATGACTGGTTCATATCCCACATCATACTATTCTTCCCACCAAGATCCGAGATGGCAAAGTGCCATGGATGAAGAGTACAGTTCCCTTCAAAAGAACAATACATGGGAGCTAGTTTCTCTTCCACCTGGAAGAAAATTAGTGAAGTGTAAATGGGTCTACCGCACGAAAGTTACTGCTGATGGCTCTATCAGCAAATACAAAGCAAGGCTGGTGGAAAAAGGTTTCTCCCAAGTCCAAGGAGTGGACTACACTGGGACCTTTGCACCAGTTGCAAAGATGGATTCCATCCGCCTTGTTTTGGCTATTTCCGCATCCAAGCATTGGGAAGTGCACCACATGGATGTGAAGAGTGCATTTCTACATGGAGACCTTGCTGAAGAGGTATATATGCAGCATCCAGAGGGCTACACGTCAGATCCATCATTAGTTTGCAAATTGAAGAAATATTTGTATGGGTTAAAACAAGACCCAAGAGCTTGGTACGCAAAGATGGACTCCTTCCTTCTTTCTCAGAATTTCCAAAGATGCAAATCTGATCCAAATGTGTATCTTCAGCAAGTTAAAGGTAATTTGTTGGTTATTGTACTTTATGTTGATGATCTTCTCATTACTGGTAGCACTCTTACTTCAATAAACAAGCTAAAAACTTCCTTAAATCTAGCTTTTGACATGAGCGATTTGGGCTTGCTGAGTCACTTTTTGGGCTTGGAGATAGCTCAAAATTTTGATGGGATCACTATATCTCAGCAAAAATATGCTTCTGACCTATTATTGAAGTTTAATATGGCTGAATGTAAGGAAGCCCCATTCCCATTCCTCTCAGGAATCAGTCTTGAGGAGGGAGATTCTACACCGCTTGCAGATTGCAGTATGTATCGACAGTTGATTGGTTCACTACTTTATTTGGAACACTCAAGGCCTGATATTTCATATGTTGTGAGTGTCGTGTCAAGGTATATGCAGCAACCCCATGAGCTTCATTGGCGAGCAGCCAAGCGGATCTTGCAGTATGTGCAAGGTATGAAACATTTTGACATACATTATGCTGCAGATTCTGAGCTTGATTTCATTGGTTTTACTGATTCAGATTGGGCAGGTGATAGCATTGATCGGAAGTCCACTTCTGGTTATGTTTTCATGATTGGTCATGGTGCTATTTGCTATTCCAGCAAAAACAGGAAGCCATTGCACTTTCTTCAGCAGAGGCAGAGTATCGAGGGGCAGTTAATGCCTGTAGTCAGGCAGTTTGGTTGCAGGGTATTCTTTCTGAGTTTGGTTTTGGTGGCACTACTTCGACTGTCCTATTTTGTGACAATCAAAGTGCTATCAAGATCTCCATAGATCCAGTTCAACGGCAGAGGACCAAACACATTGAGATTCATATGCATTACATTCGACAGTTGGTGCATGATCGCACCATCATTATGCAATATTGCCCTACTGATGAGCAAATTGCGGACATCTTCACCAAGAGCTTCACTGAGAAGAAGTTCTCTTACCTCTGTTCACTATTGGGGGTGAGTTCCATCATGGTGGAGACAGATTGATCCATTATTACGCTTTAGCTTGAGGGGGGGCTTTCTTCCCACTGGGTTTTCCCTCTTTCCTCACTTAGTTTATTTTCAACATTTTTTGGATTATTGTATTGGGGTGACCTTTGGTCTTAGTTACCAGGGCCCCACATTATTGTTTTTTGCACATCATAGTCTAGCTTGAGGGGGGGTGTTCGGATATCCACATCATCTTTTTTAGGATCTTGCATGCAATTAGGGTTTGCATGCAAATTCTACGGTTTGCATGCACTTTGCATGCATCCCAGTCACCAAGTTGATGCCTCTAGAACCTTAGCCACATTATTCTAGCACCCGGGAGCTTCTTACATTAGTTCATTATCCCTCCTAGTCAAGAAGGCACCCACTTCTCACCTACTACCAGAGAAGGGTGCACTTCTTCACCTACCACTGCAGTTACACTCAGTTAGCTCCGATTCTCCCTAATTTGAGGCTAGTTTCACTCCCGACTGACTGTTTCACTCCGTTGGACCTCCAGATTGACTAGATGACTTCTTTTGACTTTAGTTAACCTCCCATGCACCCTCCACTGAGCCCACTTCCCTATATCAGTGCTACACACTTCAGTTATACATGTTACACTCAATTAGACTCAGATTGACACCTAGATGACTGGTTCTTGTGCATTGATGACCACCACTGATTGATGATGAGGACTCCTAGTTGGATTCAAGCTACTCCATTCAGTGATTCGAATGACCTCCTTAGGCAATTCGAATTGCTCAGTCATTGTCAGAGTATTGTATTGTAATTATTCACCCTTATTGGGATATTGAGCATTGATGCATGTTTTGCACAGTTTTACACCATTTTTTTGAGTTTCATCTATTGTGATTGATTTACTTGTTCATTATATCTGCTGTGACTAATTTTACAATCCAAGCAATCAGTTAATTGCCAAAGTGCAGATGACAAGCGATCGCTTATTTCCTTTGAGGATAAGACCACACATCAAAGGAAAAACAACTGAAGTTGTTCATACAAGTCAAAATGAAAATTATGGATCTGTATTCAAAGCAGAAAGCAAAGGAGCAGACATTCACTGCACAGCGGAAGAAAAAAATAGTGTAATGCAACATGCGTTTCAAACAGATATTTGGGATGAATCCTGGTTATGGAATTTCAGATTTGGACATCTGAATTTTGGTGGGCTGAAGCTACTGCACATGAAGGACATGGTGAAAGGACTGCCACTGATTGAAAAAACAGAAAGAATTTGTGAAGGCTATATTTTTGGAAAACATCACAGATAGACTTTTCCAGTTGGAAACTCATACAGAGCTCGCACACCACTTGAAATTGTGCACTCTGATATTTGTGGACTGATGCAAACACCGTTTGTGGGAGGATCCACTTATCTTCTCACATTCATTGATGATTTCACGAGAAAAACTTGCGTATATTCTCTAAAACATAAATCTGATGCATTTAGTTGTTTTCAACAGTTCAAGGCACTCGTGGAGAAGCAAAGTAGTTACAGCATTAAGATATTAAGAACAGACAGAGGTGGTGAGTATGTCTCAAATGATTTCTTAAATTTTTGCAAAAATCACGGCATACAGAAGCAGTTCACTATGCGGTATACACCGTAGCAGAATGGCTTCGCGGAGAGAAAAACCAAAACCATCATGGAGATGGCGCACAGTATGTTGGCAGTGATGCATTTGTCAAATGAATATTGGGCTAAAGCAGTGGAAATTGCAGTATACATCATGAATTGTAGTCCGACAAAGAGTGTGAATAACAAAGTTTAGTAGGAAGCATGGACAGGTATGAAACATAGTGTTTCGCATTTAAAAATTTTTGGTTGTGTAGCATATGCACATGTTCCAGATGATCTAAGAAGAAAATTAGACAATAAA
Source organism: Larix kaempferi (assembly GCA_027924585.1). Classification (NCBI taxonomy): domain Eukaryota; kingdom Viridiplantae; phylum Streptophyta; class Pinopsida; order Pinales; family Pinaceae; genus Larix; species Larix kaempferi. The sequence continues at coordinate 11,281,244 of BSBM01000150.1, forward strand.
GGAAAGAAATGCATCTTTATTGGATATTCTAAAGACACAAAAGCATACAAGTTGTATAATCCTGTCGCAAAAAAAGTTATTATCAACCGCAATGTTCAGTTTGTGGAAAATGAAGCATGGCATGGAACTATAGAGAAGAATGTGAAAATCGTGTCACATGTTGAACATGATGACATCGCAGAAGACTTGGTTGAGATTTCGCAAGTGAATCAAAACTTCACAACACCTCCTACTCCAATGACTACGCAGCATGGTTCAACACAAGGAACTCCGACACAAGTCGCAGCTACTTCGACAAGCACTCCAAGTGCACAACAAACTCCATCAAGCAGTTCGCACAGTTCGACACCAGCAACTCCGCCAAGGAAAAGAAGTCTGTGTGAAATATATGATGCTGGTACACCTAATTCATTCTCATGTTTTGCATTATTTTCTCAAGTTAATAATCCTCTAACATATGAAGAAGCTGTTGAAGATAAAGTTTGGGCACAAGCCATGGATGAAGAAATAGAATTCATTGAGAAGAATCAAACATGGGAACTAGTTGATGTTCCTAAGGACAAGGATGTGATAAGCGTGAAATGGATTTATAAGACCAAGCAAGATGCTGATGGAAATGTGTAGAACCACGAGGCAAGATTGGTAGCAAGAGGGTTCACTCAGCGACCTGGCATAGACTTCAATGAAACCTTCACACCTGTAGCAAGAATGGATACTATCAGAACAGTTTTGGCCATCGCAGCACATAAGACATGGCCTGTTTACCAAATGGATGTTAAGTCTGCATTCGTAAATGGTTATTTGGAGGAAGAAGTATATGTGGAGTAGCCACATGCATATGAAGTTCCAGGACAAGGAAACAGAGTATACAAACTGAAGAAGGCACTCTATGGTTTGAAGCAAGCTCCTAGAGCCTGGTACAGTCGCATTGACTCATACCTCATTCAGAATGGATTTCACAGAAGTGAATGTGAGCCAACGCTGTACACAAAAATCAACCAGCAAGGTAATAAGATGATTGCGTGCCTGTATGTAGATGATTTAATATTTACTAGTGATTTTGGCATAGAAGAATTTAGAACAGTCATGGAAAGTGAATTTGAAATGACTAATTTGGGGCTTATGAAGTATTTTCTGGGCATTGAAGTCCAACAAACTGAAAATGGTATATCTATATCACAGTCAAAATATGAAAATGATGTCTTGAATAGATTTAAGATGTTAAACTGTAATACAATCCCAACACCAATAATAACAGGTTTGAAATTGAGCAAGGATGATGATGAATCCAATGTAGATCCTACGCTGTTTAAAAGGCTTGTTGGCAGCCTTATGTATCTTACAGCAACAAGGCCGGATATCATGTATGGAGTCAGCTTAATCTCAAGATTCATGGAGTCACCAAAAGAATCGCATTGGCAAGCAGGTAAAAGAATTCTGAGGTATGTAAGTGGAACAAGAGACTTTGGTATTCTGTATTCCACCTCAGAAAATTTCAAACTCATTGTATACACTGACAGTGACAATGGAGGCAGCATAGATGACAGAAAAAGCACATCTGGGAATACATTTCATGTAGGAACTGATGTTGTATCATGGGCGTCAAAGAAATAGCCCATAGTAACTCTTTCTTCAGTAGAAGCAGAGTATGTTGTAGCTATAAGCGCTGCATGTCAAGCCGTTTGGATGCGGAGGATGTTAAGTGATTTGTCACAGCACCAGCAAGAACCCACAGTCATTTACTGCAACAACAATTCAGCTATCACATTATCAAAGAATCATGTATATCACAAGAGAACTAAGCACATCGACACAAGGTATCACTTTATCAGAGAATTGATAAACAACAAAGAAATCTGTTTACAATTTTGCAGGTCTGAAGATCAGGTAGCAGACATCTTTACCAAACCATTGGCTAAAGACCCATTTCAGTATATGCGAAGTTGTTTGGGAGTGACAAGTTCTGCGCTATGAACTCTATCATGAATAGAGCATGTTTCATCTCTGAAAATTTTTTTAATACTTTAATTTTGTTTAAAGATCCCCATATGCTCATAATTAAGGGGGAGTGTTGGAAATATCGTAATCTACGAGCTGATAGCATATATGATCTGTGTCGGCTCTGTCAGTCACCCTATTAGCTGTTTTGTGTCACCGTGATCTCCGCAATGTCAGTATGTCAGCGAGTTCGCATCCAATCCAATGCACGTCTTGTTTGTATTTACTTCACCACGTTAATAGTTCGCCTGTCAAGAAATCTTACGATAGAATTTATTTCAGCGTTTAATGCAATCCTGTAGCTTCCAAGTGAAGCAATCCTAAGTCAGTTGATAGGAAACTCTACAAGTAGAAGATCGTTGTTAAAAATCAAAGAGAGGTGTGTAAGGGAAAAATTAAGAGTGAAAGAAAGTGGTTGAAGATTGTATCAAGAGCCCAAGCTTTGTGAATGTAAAAGATTCCAGTGAAACTCATTTCCATGTATTGAGGAGTTGCGCAGTTTACTATGGTAAATATATAAGTTTATGTTTTATGTTTCATTCTCAATAATTCATCCTATAGGGGGCCTTTGAGTTTGGTACCGCACTAGGTACTAACTCAATGGTGAAATCAAGTTCCCTTTTCGTAGGTAATCCTAGAATTTTTTCTGGGAATACGTCAGAAAAGTCCCTAAGGATGGGAATATCCTCTAATTTTAACTTGTCTTCTTTAGATGTACACTCGTCATTAATAACATTAACAGCAAACATTTTACAACCTTTTCTGGCAGCTCTCTTTACTTGTAAAGCAGAAATCTGCCTTACTAAAATCTTTCTATGAATTCCTTTTACTATTTTTGAATTACCTTCATTATTTACACATGTAAAATATTTATTATAACAATTCAGTAAAACTCTATGTTGTTCAAGCCAATCCATACCTATCAACAAGTCATATGACCCTAAGGGTAAAACATTCAGATTAATTTGTGTTTTCAACTGACTTAAAAATACTTCACAATTCTTGACATAATCTGTAACCTTTCTTTTAGTTCCTGTTGAAAACTGAACTAACCATGCATTATCAAATTTCTCTATTTTTAGCTTGCAACGGTTTACTAAAGTAGGTGAAATATAACTCAGATTTGCACCTGGATCTATTAGAATAGAAATAGACTCGTTTTGTATCATACCTTCCATTTCGACCATGGATGTTTGATGGTCCACTTGATGGTTCTTCAGTGTTTCATTTATCCTGGGCATTTCTCTTGCAATATCTCCGACTGTAGGTCCTGCTTGCATAGTGTGAATATTGTTGGCTGTCCTCTTGTTGTGTGGGAAATCTGCTCTCTTATGTGGTCCGCCACATTCATAGCACTTTATGGGTCCCTTCTGTTCAGCATACCTGTTGTTGTTATTATTGTTATTGTTGTGATTATTATTATTAGGTATGTTTCTTGCAGCAGTAAAGTTCTGAGGTGCATTATTCCGGTAATTATTATGAAAATTTCTGTTATTAAAATTTTTCTTAAAACCTCCAGAATTATGATTAAAATTCTTCTTTTTATAGTCAAACTGATTAGTCTTACTTCTCTTCCAGCCAGTTTTTCCTTCTCTTTTTCTGTTTTGATCAAAACAAAAATTTTCCTTTCTCATGGACTCTTCCAAAGTGGAAGGATTATCATACTCAATACAATCTTTTATATTAAAAGGTAGACAAATGAGAAACCTTTGTACTTTAGTCTTTTCCTCAACCATATAGGGCACATACCTCAGCAAGCTAAGGAACTTGCTGCACAATTCTTTCATGTTCATTGTACCCAACTTTAAATCGTAAAACTCCTTTGACTTATCTTCAAAGTATTGTTCCAACAAAAACTTCTTTTTAAACAAACTTTTAAACATAGTCCAAGTTATTTCTTTTTCTTTTATACTCTTGATCCTTTTAAGATCCTGCCACCAGATATCTTCCTTCCCGATCATATTGTAAATAGCCATCTTGGCTTTCAGTTGAGAAGAGTAGTCGTAAATATTAAAGTACTTCTTCATTCCATACATCCAAGCTTCTGCTGTCTCACCTTTCTCACTTTCGCCATTAAAGGTGGGTGGCTTAATCTTTTTAAATTCCCCAGTAATCTGTTCATGATGTTTATGTTTTCTCTTTTTAGAGCAGCATTCACTGTTACTGCTGTTATAATTTATATCATTATTACTCGGTTCATATTTAGAGGATGAATAACTATTCCTTTTATCATTTCTTGTCTTCTTATGCTTATGTTGGTGGAACATTATTTCAGAATCAGCCTTCAATTCTGATTTTCTGCATCTTTCATCACTATGACAATTTCCTTTTAAATTATGTTGTAACTCTTCCTGTACCTTAAGGATCCGTTCATTTTCTTCTTTAACAACTTTTAGCTCAGATTTTAAATCCTGTACAGTGCGTAAAATTTTAGAAGACTGGTTGTTTAACTCAACATAAATTCCTTCAGTATTGTTATTATTAATGCGTTCATTACTAGGAGATCTGTCCTCTGTTGATTCTTCTGGTATTTCCATACTTGCAATTTAAAGGTCAATTCTATTCTGTGCAAAAATTAAATTAAATTACAAAAGTTAGTAACATAAACTTTCTGATTGGTTTTCTGTTTGCGTACATGAGCCAAATCAGGCCTAGAGTTTGAACTTGCGCTCTGATACCACATGTAACATCTCGGAAAAATCACAAAAATTTAAATTTTTTCTACGTGACATTTATTGCTTATTTAATGTATGCGGAAATAGAACGATGCATAAAATATTATCTTGCTGTACTAAATGCCATGCTGGTTTATAATATAAGAATTTGCGACTAAAAGATTTCAAGTTTGTGTCTTGATGTTATTTACATTCAGTTGTACTATTGTGAACTTCTATTGTTGTTGTTGTGAATGATGAATCAACTGTTTTGACTAATGTGCTTTTGTTGATTGATGAAGGGGTCCTACGGATGCCCCGAGGCTTACTTAGCATTCGTGCTAAAGCATGTGATTTCGTACTTGTGACAGTTTACAGGTAAGGGTTTAAAGTTGCGGAAAGTATTCAAACAGTTTTTCAGTAATCTCGTTTGTGAACATTTGAAGAGATAACACTTTGGGCATTCTACTGGTGATAATCTTGGTTCGAGACTAAAATATTTAAAGATAAAGACATCTGAAATTGACTGCTGATGCGCACAGGGCATCTTAATCCTTGTAAATTATAAGCTTGTATTTGTTTTCAAGAGAAGGTCTGTAATGATCATGTCTCAGTTTTGTACTCATAATTATATATGGTTTTCATTAAAGTTTCATGTCCAACTGTATGTAACTGTCTATCTTCTTCCTCCGTAGCAATGTGTAGAGATTCTATGTAAAAATGATTTATTAACTTTCCTAGGCTCTATACCCTACGATGATGGTGATAATTTTCGATTAAAGTGACATGTATTTTATTTACTACACTTTAGGGTGTATGTGTGTGCATTTCTTAGATTATTTCTATAATCTATTTGCAATATATTTGAAATAGTAACAAACACTTATAAACTATATCACATTATGGAATGTGAGTTGTGTGCATTGTATTACCCTATGTGATACTATACAAACCTTATTGATATTAGACAATATGTGGTACTATGCGATATGTGATACTAAGTGAACCCTAGCAATATCTATCCAATCTTTGTATAGACATATCGTGACAAGGTGGTGCATCACGATTATACCATAAGCAAGGTTTAATGTAATAAATGTTATGATTTGAATGTTGGTATGTCACAAGTTGGAAAACATCAACGCTGCCATCTGCATTAAATGTATACAACCGTCGAGATGGTGGACTTCCATCGTGGATGGTATAGCTAGCTTGTTCACGTGCCATTACCATGATAATGACCATCCTTGTGATGATGTGTAGACATACTGGTTCGATAGTAAATGAGCTGACTCGTTCGTGGCAATTGCAATGATGGTTCATTTAATGTGGTAGATAGCTTGTTGTTTCGTGAATCGCACTCGGTGATCTCCACCATCGATCTAGTAGGGTTTCGATGAGTGTGGGTTAAACCCTACCTTTGTTTTGATCATAGTGTTTATTGTGACTTTGGCATTTGGTAGTTGTGGCTCTGCGTCTGGCCGACAGGCTGAGGGTTTGTAGGGTTATCGTTTTGCACTTCTAGAGGCATGATGCCTGTGTTTTGAACTCGTGACCTGTGATGGTTTTAAGAGCCGAACTCTCCAGGTTTTACGGTGGTGAATGTCTTGGTTGGAAGCTTAGAGTCTGTCTTTGGTGTGGTTCTATCCTCAGATCTATTGAGGGTCTTTCTGGTTTCAAAGGGATGCTGAGTCCTCATCATAGTTTATACAGGTCTCGGTATTGTATAACCATGTAAAAAAGTTGATAGCTCGGTGTTGGCTCCTTCTATATCAGCATTCGATGATGTAAGGGTTTACAGTTGCAGTTGCACCTATCTGGCATTTATTGCTGTTACGAGCTATCATTTAAAGGTAATGTGTTTTGAAACTTTCACTGTAACTTTCATACATGAGTATTAACAGGTTGTTCGAATTGGATACTATAATCATTCTTTCAAGAATATTGTTTTTAACCACGTTTGTGTTGTTTTTGCAGGTGTAATGTTCAATGGCTTCTACAGTCTAGGCGTTGAAGTTTGGCAATAGCTACACCAACCGGTAAGCCTCAGAGGTTCCCTTGAAACTCTATGTAGATGAGGATGATGGTCGACATGTGTGTTGTTCTGTGTATTTGTGTTTTTAACTCAGAGAGTTTGTAATTCATCGAGATATGGTTTGTAAACCCTTTTTTTTTTAAGAAATGGGGAGGATGATACCTCGACCCACCGAGAAAAATTCGTGTTGATTTTGAAATGCAACCATTATATAATAGGGTTCTTATTCTCAGACTTGGGATAATGTAATAAATTGTGTTTCCAATACTCTGTTGTTATCGTTTTTCTTTTGTGAGCGGTGAAAGGTGAAATGTAAAATGATGGGATAAAATCGTATGAAGTTTATACAAATGAGAAGACTGTTGCTAATGGGTAGATGTTTGTATCTTTGGAAGGCTTGCGGCCTGTTATGCAATTCGTTGATCTGTAACAAATGTTGTTGCGTTTCAAACTTATGAAATTTCCCAAGGTTTAGGGTTTGTCTTTGTTTTTGGATGTATAGTTTTGGTGATGCCCTTTGATATGTTCTCGGCATCAAACTGGTGTTTGTTATTCTGTTTGGAAATATCCTATAGACATTTAGTAAGAAATCCTGAAGATGATACTGTGAATTTCACTATTCGACCTACAGGAATGATTTTGGTGTAATTGTTTGGTTTTGATTTTGGTCATCGTTATGTTGCCAAGAATTCAACTATGTCGAGTTATGGAAATGAATAAAGTGGTAGTCTATGTTTAGTTTAAGGCGAATGTCATATGGTTTGTCATGAGTTGAAATGTTTGAAGAATAATAACTGTCTGCCGAGAGTTGGTAACACTGTTTATGTTTATAAAAGAAATGAATTTGTAAATGTTTGATGAAATGTGCGACAGTTTGGCAAATTGGGAATAATTCTAGAATGGTTGTTTGAAAAGGTATTACCCTTGGTCAATGACCAGAATGATGATTGTAAATAGATTCTGTTAACAAATAAAAGACATGATATGCTAGCTTCTGTGTTATGAGGGTTGTAAATGTACTGTTAGGGTTTAGGGTTTTCTACTGTATACTTGGAAAACATTTACAGAATAAAAATAAACATTGTTACTTGTCTATCCTATATGTACAATAGTGAAAATAATAGTAGACTATAGTAATTTTTAAAAAGGAAAACTACGGAAACTCTAACCCTGAAATTTGAAACTTGAAAATAGCGTTTTAGTTCTGTATAATGAGATTATGCAATTTTCTTTAATTTCTATATCAGCAATGGTTTCAATACTAAATATAAATCACAGTAATAATCTGTAAGACAGTAACTTCGCTTTGATGAAATAAAAACAGTACAATAGCAAAATACAGTAATCAATATTAATTACTAACAGTAGGAAATTAACAAATTTATACAGAGATATTCTTTTCATTATCTTGGCAAATTTCCTATCATATCTATCTATCTTAATCTGTCTCTGTACTAGAGTACAATGCAATTCCTATGGCATGGGGAAAAATGCAGAGATTATTTATTTCATTCACCATTTCTATTCTAAATTTTGACTTGCTTCAGAAAACTAAAAGTAGGGATAAGTAAATCAGAACACATTATGTATTTAAAATTAAATACTTGCAATGAACATATTTAACTACTTAATAATAGATAAACAAATAGAACCTGTAGATGAAGATAGGGCTGGCAAACACCCAAGGGGGCATGTTCCTCCCAACCTATTCCAGAAGAAGCAGCTCCACTGCTAGCTTCTTGTGAACCCCCAATCCTGATTACTGAACCATTAAGTGGGTGGAATCTGTGTAGAATCAAGACACTCAAAAATGCCTTCTGCACTCAGCATCAACTTCCTAAAATAACATGCCTTCTCCACTCGGCATCAACCTCCTAAACTCAATAAGAGTTTGGCAGACTCACAACATGATCAACAACATAGCATATCCCCTCATCAAATCTCTTGGGTGCAAACACAGCAAAACCCCAAGGTAAATTTCCTCTTCAGGAAAAGTGATGAACCTCGATTCATAATTTGATGGCTATTATATAGACTACCTAGGTCTTTTAGTGGTCAGTTTGGATTAATGAGCCTCAAGCTCCAATCCCATCTTTCAGGGCACTATGACCACGTTTCAAAGGAGTTGTCCCATACCAACAGCTAGTTAGTTGCATCATGATGCTGCCACTTGTCCATTGCCTTCTACCCCAGATTCCATTCCACCTAGTGGATCAGTAACCACTCTTTCAACAGTCCTCTTAGGTGTTTGTCTCCTATTTTATTTATTTAATAGTAATATATTGTGCAAATTACAGTCATCCTTGGACACGTATCCAACATAAAACTTTACAATAAAAGTTATCATAATGCTTGCTAACACAAAATGTTTTCCAGCAAAAAGGGTATGTTATAAGGTACAACAGATCCCATGTTTTAATAAAACATGGGAGCCCCAAAGTTTTATATGCTAAGGTGATGATCGAATTCCATGGTCATTTTGGGGTCTTATCATGTTTTTATAGGTTTGCTTTGATTTGATTGAATTGGTAATAATATTCCTTTGAGAAATTTTTACGTGTTTTGAGCATTTTTTATAAGTTGTGGAAGGTACTGATTTTTCCCAAAAACCAGGTCTTTCCATAACCCGCAATCCCGCAAATTGCGGATTGTGGGAACTTGGTTTTGGTTGTTGGAATATTTTCTTTCCGCAACCCACAACCCGCAATGCAGATTGCGGGATGTAGAAATGGTCTTTCAATAATTGCGGTCATTGTAGCCCGCAACCCTGCAACCCGCAATTGCATAAAGAGCTCACTTATGATTTTGGCACTTTTCGTTTCTGCAACCCGCAATTGCGAATTGCGGAAATATTGATTTATTTACCACTATGGATTGCGATCCCACAACCCGCAAATTGTGGATTGCGGACTATGGGATGAATGTATATATTTGCAACTCATCCTCCCGCATCCCACAAAAGCGCATATCAGTCGTCGATCTGTCTTAATCTTATGGCTTAGATTTGGCCCGGCGAAATTAATAAATATGTTGATTTTTCCTTTTTTCTTTTATCATTTTCTTTTTTCAAAAATTACCTGTTGCTTGGATTTTACTATGAGTTTTTACCAGGGGTCATTTTCGTCATTTGCAGTTTGCATAGGTTGGTTTCAGGTCACTCTCTTATTCAATTGCTTACAGTTTTGTTATTTTGAATTGTTGTTGATTTGTGTTTATTCGTTCATCAGAATTTACCAGTTTTTCAAACATGTCTCGCAACACTCAATCCAATATTACACAGAAAGACTCTTTGAATAAGGACCCAAACTTCGGTATAATGGCCGACACCAGTGACAAGGTTTCAGAAACTTACCAACTTGATTGGTCCAAGATTTACTCCATTTTTAATAACGATGACCTATCTGATATTCAAAACGACTCGATCAACTATGAAAAAATTAGGGATTCCCAACTCCATGCTATAGCATCCAAACCTACCATACTTCCCTATACTGACGCGGTCAAATGGATTATTGACCACGCCAACCCTAAGGACCGGTATTTTAATGATAGCGCAGGGTCTCAACTAACCACATTTCACCCTAAGGTTTTTATTAGAGCTTATGCCATAAAACTTGTTGTTCAACCCCTTAATCCTGCATTCATAAATTTGGAAATTACTAGGTATAATTTTAATGAAATGCTCAAGTCTTGGATGCACAAACCATCTCTTTTCATTCCTAAGGATGATAATTCATATCCTGTCTCATGGTTTAAGGAACCTTACTCCCTGTTGGTAGCTATGCTTAGCAGGATTTATGGCCTTCCAAATTGCTCAGTGTTTAAGGTTGAATGGGCACCTGTAGCCCATCATATCTTGACAACCAGGGACTCATTTCCTTGGGCTTCAATTTTGTCAACCGAACTAAAGACGGCCATTGAAAAATACCAAAAATCACCAGCTTCAAGGAAGCCACATTTCTTATTCTCGGCTTATGTGATCGATGTATTTTGCACAGAATTCTAATATCCCAACATGGGGTGGAATTGGACTTTATCAGCTCCTCCTATCGAAATTTACTATTCAATACTCTGGGAAAATAATTATGTTCCCTTGTTATATGATATTTGTGACCTCTTCTTTGGAGCTGTCTACTTCTAGATATTTAGAGAAGAAGCACCTTCTTTCTCAGCTGATGCCAAAAATATTATTGCTACGATTTTTTATTGGTACGTGGGAGAGTCTTTCTCATATATCAGAGTGTGGGGAAGCAACATTGTTCACCTACTACCTAGAATAGTTCCATATAGGTTGGCGATTGAGGAATTTTCTTATCAAACAACTACTGATGGGGTTTACCTCAAGCTTACTGGCCCCTAAAGGAAGGGATGGCCTAAGTTTCCTTTAAATCTAGGACCTTGGGTTATCCCAACTTCAACATGGGATTTAGTCCTGGGAGATAAAATTGTTTCTTTAAAATTAGGGTATGCTCCCAAAAGGATGCATGACCCTAAAGGTTTTCTTGATGCTCACTTTAAGCAAAATCATACGAAGATTGGTTATGTGCATGAAGATCTTCCAGATGACTCTATTTACCAGGGGGGTCAATACTTTCTCTGAAGTCCTGGCCAAGGCCAAAAGGAAAGATGAACAAAATCTTATAATTCAGTACCAACAGGAGCAAAAAACCAAGGTTTTAAGCTATAGAAGAATGGAACTCAAGCTTGATGAACAAATAAGAACAGACATGGAAGAAAGAGAAGCTCAGAAAGCAAACGCTCCACTGATGCTCACTTATCCGAATGGAGATAAATGCTAAGGCCTTATGGAGGAATATCCGAAGTTAAATATTGTTGCAGAACTAAAAGAATTAATGCAAACATCTCATCAATTAGAGTAGATATTAGCACAGATGACTTCGGTGTTGGACACCCAAGTAGTTGCAGTAGCCAAACCCACTACTGATGCTCAAAAGGCTACTACAACCAACTTGATTGTTGATATTCAAGTGATTGATGTCAGCCAACTAGATAAAAGACAAAAGATTCAAACTCTTTCTTCTAAGATTCCTACACTTAATATTGAAGATAGTGATGTGGAAGATGAGATACTTCCTTCTTTGCCTGTGATAGAAGAAGTAACTGAAAGTTCTCAGTCGATGATAGATTTGTTGAATTCCATAACCATGGATGATCCTTTTCCATATCAACATTTTCTTGAAACCACCACTACTGCTGACACCACAACTTCAGCACTCTTATTCTCATCCATTCAAGCTCTTTCAGCTTTACCCCCTGGGGTAACACCACCAGCTGTCGTATCCCAACTATTTTATACATTAACCCCACTCACTGCTTCACTTCCTACCTTGTCAGTTCCACTTCACATTCCACCATCAATAGTGGCAGAGATCCCGTCTTCGACTGTTCCTCTGCCATCACCATCATTTCCTTCATCACCACCAACCAATGAGGTCTAAGTCCCAATTGTTTCTTCCTCACCATCAGCTACTGATACATCCATTCCACCTTCTGAAGTTGTTACTTCAATTCCTACTCCAACCTTTGTACCCCTAGTCCCAGAAGGTATTCTTCCTTCACCAACCACTTCTCAAATCATTATTTCGATTCCTAGCTCCACTGTCACCCAGACTGCTCCATTGGTTTCAACACCAATTGTGACCACTTCATTTACTGAGCTGGTAGCTTATTTTGAAGAAGACATTGTAGTTCCCCTTGGAGACTACTTTTATAGTAAAGCAGCAAAGGCAGTGGTGAAGAAAGGTAAAAAGAGATCTATAGATCAAGGTGTCTTGAAGGCACCTATTCCTAATCAAATCATTTGGGCTAAGCAATTAGATGACATACAACAAGAAGCACTAGATTCTGTTGCTGCCTTGGGTGCTTTCGCAGGGGAAAACTTTGATTCAGCGACAACACTGAACAAAGAAATTGATCTAAAGAAGGAGGAGGTGAAGAAACTTGGAGAGCAGCTGGCTAAAGCCAATGAATACCATGAGGCTGATATTCATGAATTCAGAAGAGAATTTGAGGATAAGATTGAAGACCTTAAAGAACAAAATGTTTCTCTGCAGAACCAATTGCAAGATGTTGAAACCTTGAACACTGGTAATGAAGAAAAGATAGTTGTCTTGGAAAAGAAGCTGGAGCATGCAACTGCAAGTGCAGCCTCTTCTTCCTTTTCTAAGTTCCCCTCAGCAGGATTTTAAAGACTTGTCCATTCAAGTCAATGAGGAACATTATGAGCTGATTTCTGAATTGTTTAGTACTTTGAATGAAATTTAGGAGACTAACATTGCCTTTGGAAAAATGTTTGTCATTCTTAATGGGAAGATGGATAAAATATAGCAAGCCTCACAGGCCTATGATAACATTGTTGAATGGCATAGGTACATTAAAGATAAACCAGAGGACATCCCTATTTTAAGCAATTTTCAGTTCAGGAAAGTTAGAACTGCTCTCAATGCTTGGCAAAATGTTCTTGATGTAGTGGAAGAAGCCATCCAAAAGGCACGGGCTATTTGTGGGAGGAGATAATATGCTGTGGACAGTATTATGGAAAAATTATAGTTCCCTACCATGGGCCTTATTGAGGATGCTTGTCCACCGAAATTGATGATCGAACAGGTGGAAAGCCGATGCGAGGAGGTTAAAGAAAAGATCCATCAGCTTGACCATATCCAAATTGTACATGTGGATCAGTTCATCAGGCAACCTGTTGCTATGGAAGGGAAGATCCACATTTTCGTACAAATCTGGCACAAGCTGGCAAATAATGAAATGGAAGGCTTCATGTGTGATGCCCAGTGGGGCTCGACTCAACAAACTATCCAAATTTAGATGAAGTGTTAGAGATATGTGCCAAGTGGCACGATTTTCTTGGTCATTCTTAGTTCAATCCGATTTTGTAATCTCTTCTATGGGGAATTTATTCTTTGTAACACTGAAGTAATTATTATCTAAAGGGGTAGATGTCTCATAGGAAAGGATGATGTATTTTGGGGGAGAATCATCGAAAGAGACTGGAGATGCTCTATTGTTGCAGACTATGTAATGTTTTGCAGAACTTAATACACAATTGGTTTTTCTTCAAATACCTCTTTTGTTTTAATCTGTCAAATGTCTTTGATGAATTGTGATTTTGCTTCAATACATTGGTAAACATTGTTTATTGTTTGCAATTGATAATATCCATCAATCTGTGGTTTAGATTTGTCTTAATTCATGATCCATGTAATTAAATATTTTAATTGAATTTCTTTAATTAAAATCTTTATCTATTTCGGCAAATGATTCACAGGAATTATTAAGTTCATGTTAATTTTTCAATTAGCAAAAGAACATCAGGATAATCTTGGATATGTTTAATCTTTGAATTATTACCATTAATTTTCATTGCCTGGTTGTATTTTGAAGTAATGAGTTAATAATATGATTTCACATTTATGTCAAGTTGATGAAATAACTTATTGGAATTCAGACCAAGTTACCCTGCACACAAAAAATACACTCATTTTAGATTAGATCTGACTTAACTTAGATTTTCTTTTAAGGTAGATTTGTCTTAGGTTTAGATCCACTTTAGAATTAGGACACTTTGATCTTCCTTCTTAGGAAGACAGATCCTTCTAGGATCAAACCCCATAAGTGCCAACGGAGGTCTTTGTATATGTGGGTGTTAACCACACCAAACAGCCCAAGAATAGGGTAATACTTGCGTAGGATTATCTAAATCCTTTGGTTGGGTTTTCATCCCCTGTTGTTTACCTTGGACACCATTCTAGCACCTGCACACCTGAGGCATCAACAAATGGCGCTATAAGGAGGGCATGAACCAACACATTTCCCTAAATTAGAGCTACCTCTTATTTTATGATGTTTCCATGGATCTGTCCCAAATCCCTACATGGGAGTCTGATACTACATTGAGCCTACAAGGTCCTTTACATGAGCTCCCTATAAAGGAAGTCAAGATCTTGTCGAAGATCGATGGCAAAGGTAATGTTTCTATCAATGAGCATATTAGAAGGTATGAAGCTATTTTACATTTATTTAATGTCATACATGAAGATGTTGCTTGCACATTGTTCCCATTTACCTTCGAAGGTAAGGCTTCTTTATGGTTTTATTTTTTACCTTTGAATTCAATTTCTAGTTGGTTAGAATTTAAGAATGTTTTTAGAGATTCTTTTGAAGATTATGATGTAACTGAGATTCATCAAACTCCGAGTCAAATGAAAGTGCATGATGGAGAGCCAATTGGAGATTTTAATACACATTTTCGACAAGTGTATTATAGCTTACACGAAGAACATAGGCCTTCACCACAACTTACTTTTCGCTGGTATGTTAGATCTCTTCCCAAGACTATGGCTTCATTCCTATTATGTGAGGGGATAACAGACTTCAATAAAGCATGTAAAGAGGCTCAAAATCTTGAGAAAGTTTTGAAGAGGTACCCTTTATATTTTTTTCATCCTTATGTTTTATTTGTTGAAGAAGAATCAACGGTTTCACAAATGGTTCAATCAAGTAATCAAATTAATGATTTTTACAATGAAGTTGTGTCCATTTAAAATGAAATAAACATTCAAAATGCTTTACATGATTTGGAACAAATGGTTTATGCATCGAAAATTCCAACTTCCTTAGATACAAAAGAAAAATCAGTTGCAAATCTTGATCCTGGTTTTTCTCTTTCAAATGGATGTAAGTATGATGAGTGTTTCACTTCTTCCCTTCATTGCTTGGAATCTCAATTTGAAACTATTGAAGAAAATCTTAATTCTGACACTTCCAATCTATGTAATGAACAATGTGTTCAATCAAGTTTGAATATCTTCCTTTTCCACAATTTGATCATAGTGATCCAACTATCAATGAAAATGAAAATTTTGAGAATTATGAAGAGGATCTTTCATCTATTTCTAAGAATTTTAAAAGTACTCCTCCTACAAGAAATATTCATTCTTCATCATTTAATCAAATGATGGGTTTTAGAATGGGAAGTTTTGAATATGTTAACCACACTTCAGATTTTGAAGAACATGTTAATTCTACCCACTTTGTGAAATCTGAAAATTATTTTTCTTCAACCTTCAATTCTGATTGTTGTGAACAAAATAAGTCTTTAGAGGATGAGTTGGCTGAAATTGAGATTGAATTTCAAAAGATGTGTTCCAAATATACTTTTTCTATAAATCAAATTTTAAATGAAAAGTTAGTTCGGTCAAATAATTTGAGATCAAGCAAATCTGATGCACTGGACAAGAATGAATACCTGAATAAGAATCAACAAGATCAAGCTAATCATTCACAAGGTTCAAAATTCGATGTTTTCCTTCGATACAATGATATTTTGAGAAAGAGAATATTCTCCACTCTCAATTTTGATGAAATTCTTTCCAATCCTTATTTGAATGGGTTCCAACCCACTTTTTATAATCCAATTTACTTAAGGTTGGAGCCATCATTTTTGGAACATTTTTCATGTCATTTTCATGTCTTTGTTATTAAGGAGCTTAATTTAGTGTTTTCAATTTTGGCGTCTCAATTTTTAAAGTTTTTGTTGCTGGTGCATTATGTGTTTTTTCTTGAAGGTTCAAAGTTACTAGACTAGCTCCATTGGAAGTTTGATTACACTTAGTTCTTGTTACTCTTTACAGTAATTTAGGAGTAGGTGTAGAATGGATTAGTTTTGATCATTTTACTTTTGGTTTTCTTCAATAAAGAATTTGTGATGACATAACCAAGTCCAAGCTCAAAATCCTGGTTCGAGTTATGTCTGGTTGCATACACTAGAAGGTATCACACATACCCACCCAGTAAATGTGCAACTGCTAAAAGCATTTTGTTTGATTGAGCAGATCCACTTACTGTACATAAAGTGTGGTTTGTTTTCTTTTTCTGCTTTGTTTTCATTGTGATTTTCCTTTTATACATGGGTTTCATTTTTGAATAATGCTTACACCTTTTGGTGGAGGTGGTTGATCAGCATGTCTCAGGATAATTTGAGTCTGAATTTTTAACGTAAATGGTGTCAGCTTTTATTCCTCTTAGCTTGTAGCTGAAAATGTTTTCCATGAAATCAAAACAATCATAATTTGCAAAGCCTTGATTGATACCTTCCCACCTATATCAAATATCTTCATGGATGTTTTATTGGTTAATTGAAGTTGAGGAAGCAATTAGTTTTATTTCCTTATGTTTCATTGGTGAATGGAAGCATATATTTATATCCTTTTTAGCCTTAACTATTCTAGATCCCATTCTGATCACCTTAACTATAATTTACCTTAATAATTATAGATTGCAAGATGGGGGGTCTTATCACAAGCCAGCCCATTATGTTCATAGATGTTTAAGTGGAATGGCATCTCCACATCAAGCCACCAAACTTGGGGGATGACTTTCAGCCATTGCTGGAAGGTGGAAGATCCTATCACAGGTCGTTCCATTCATGATCTGCAAAACATCGGTGAGTAACACCGCTGTCATATGTTCACTAAGCCATGGTAGTGTCTTGTAATCTATGCACTAATAAATTTTGTTTTCTTTTGATAGACACTTTGTTGTATATAAGGATTAAGGAGGTCTTATTACAAGCCATCCCTACCATGATCATGGGTCTGATTTTGGACTGAAATTACCACTTATGGTCACCAAGACATGGTAATTAATTTAGTGTCAAAGCTGAAAGACAGGGAGTCTCCTTACCGAGCTAGCTTGTTCAGTTTCCATATCAAGTCTGTGAATGGCGTTGCCAATATCTGATCACCAAGTCAGGGCAATGGTCTTATATCAACAAATGTCTTGTTTGTATATTGTCATTCTCTTCAAAAGAAGAAGAAGAAGAAGAAGAAGAAGAAAAAGAAGATGTATATATTGTCAGTAATATGTTTCTACATAAGTAAATAATTAATAAAGTTAAGGTGATTCAAGATTTGGTAACCCAGAATGGCTCTACGTAGGCTCATCATAAACTGCCTTCCTATGATTGTGTAATTGTAAAGGATTCTTATGTAAATATATAAGTTTATGTTTTATGTTTCATTCTCAATAATTCATCCTATAGGGGGCCTTTGAGTTTGGTACCGCACTAGGTACTAACTCAATGGTGAAATCAAGTTCCCTTTTCGTAGGTAATCCTAGAATTTTTTCTGGGAATACGTCAGAAAAGTCCCTAAGGATGGGAATATCCTCTAATTTTAACTTGTCTTCTTTAGATGTACACTCGTCATTAATAACATTAACAGCAAACATTTTACAACCTTTTCTGGCAGCTCTCTTTACTTGTAAAGCAGAAATCTGCCTTACTAAAATCTTTCTATGAATTCCTTTTACTATTTTTGAATTACCTTCATTATTTACACATGTAAAATATTTATTATAACAATTCAGTAAAACTCTATGTTGTTCAAGCCAATCCATACCTATCAACAAGTCATATGACCCTAAGGGTAAAACATTCAGATTAATTTGTGTTTTCAACTGACTTAAAAATACTTCACAATTCTTGACATAATCTGTAACCTTTCTTTTAGTTCCTGTTGAAAACTGAACTAACCATGCATTATCAAATTTCTCTATTTTTAGCTTGCAACGGTTTACTAAAGTAGGTGAAATATAACTCAGATTTGCACCTGGATCTATTAGAATAGAAATAGACTCGTTTTGTATCATACCTTCCATTTCGACCATGGATGTTTGATGGTCCACTTGATGGTTCTTCAGTGTTTCATTTATCCTGGGCATTTCTCTTGCAATATCTCCGACTGTAGGTCCTGCTTGCATAGTGTGAATATTGTTGGCTGTCCTCTTGTTGTGTGGGAAATCTGCTCTCTTATGTGGTCCGCCACATTCATAGCACTTTATGGGTCCCTTCTGTTCAGCATACCTGTTGTTGTTATTATTGTTATTGTTGTGATTATTATTATTAGGTATGTTTCTTGCAGCAGTAAAGTTCTGAGGTGCATTATTCCGGTAATTATTATGAAAATTTCTGTTATTAAAATTTTTCTTAAAACCTCCAGAATTATGATTAAAATTCTTCTTTTTATAGTCAAACTGATTAGTCTTACTTCTCTTCCAGCCAGTTGTTCCTTCTCTTTTTCTGTTTTGATCAAAACAAAAATTTTCCTTTCTCATGGACTCTTCCAAAGTGGAAGGATTATCATACTCAATACAATCTTTTATATTAAAAGGTAGACAAATGAGAAACCTTTGTACTTTAGTCTTTTCCTCAACCATATAGGGCACATACCTCAGCAAGCTAAGGAACTTGCTGCACAATTCTTTCATGTTCATTGTACCCAACTTTAAATCGTAAAACTCCTTTGACTTATCTTCAAAGTATTGTTCCAACAAAAACTTCTTTTTAAACAAACTTTTAAACATAGTCCAAGTTATTTCTTTTTCTTTTATACTCTTGATCCTTTTAAGATCCTGCCACCAGATATCTTCCTTCCCGATCATATTGTAAATAGCCATCTTGGCTTTCAGTTGAGAAGAGTAGTCGTAAATATTAAAGTACTTCTTCATTCCATACATCCAAGCTTCTGCTGTCTCACCTTTCTCACTTTCGCCATTAAAGGTGGGTGGCTTAATCTTTTTAAATTCCCCAGTAATCTGTTCATGATGTTTATGTTTTCTCTTTTTAGAGCAGCATTCACTGTTACTGCTGTTATAATTTATATCATTATTACTCGGTTCATATTTAGAGGATGAATAACTATTCCTTTTATCATTTCTTGTCTTCTTATGCTTATGTTGGTGGAACATTATTTCAGAATCAGCCTTCAATTCTGATTTTCTGCATCTTTCATCACTATGACAATTTCCTTTTAAATTATGTTGTAACTCTTCCTGTACCTTAAGGATCCGTTCATTTTCTTCTTTAACAACTTTTAGCTCAGATTTTAAATCCTGTACAGTGCGTAAAATTTTAGAAGACTGGTTGTTTAACTCAACATAAATTCCTTCAGTATTGTTATTATTAATGCGTTCATTACTAGGAGATCTGTCCTCTGTTGATTCTTCTGGTATTTCCATACTTGCAATTTAAAGGTCAATTCTATTCTGTGCAAAAATTAAATTAAATTACAAAAGTTAGTAACATAAACTTTCTGATTGGTTTTCTGTTTGCGTACATGAGCCAAATCAGGCCTAGAGTTTGAACTTGCGCTCTGATACCACATGTAACATCTCGGAAAAATCACAAAAATTTAAATTTTTTCTACGTGACATTTATTGCTTATTTAATGTATGCGGAAATAGAACGATGCATAAAATATTATCTTGCTGTACTAAATGCCATGCTGGTTTATAATATAAGAATTTGCGACTAAAAGATTTCAAGTTTGTGTCTTGATGTTATTTACATTCAGTTGTACTATTGTGAACTTCTATTGTTGTTGTTGTGAATGATGAATCAACTGTTTTGACTAATGTGCTTTTGTTGATTGATGAAGGGGTCCTACGGATGCCCCGAGGCTTACTTAGCATTCGTGCTAAAGCATGTGATTTCGTACTTGTGACAGTTTACAGGTAAGGGTTTAAAGTTGCGGAAAGTATTCAAACAGTTTTTCAGTAATCTCGTTTGTGAACATTTGAAGAGATAACACTTTGGGCATTCTACTGGTGATAATCTTGGTTCGAGACTAAAATATTTAAAGATAAAGACATCTGAAATTGACTGCTGATGCGCACAGGGCATCTTAATCCTTGTAAATTATAAGCTTGTATTTGTTTTCAAGAGAAGGTCTGTAATGATCATGTCTCAGTTTTGTACTCATAATTATATATGGTTTTCATTAAAGTTTCATGTCCAACTGTATGTAACTGTCTATCTTCTTCCTCCGTAGCAATGTGTAGAGATTCTATGTAAAAATGATTTATTAACTTTCCTAGGCTCTATACCCTACGATGATGGTGATAATTTTCGATTAAAGTGACATGTATTTTATTTACTACACTTTAGGGTGTATGTGTGTGCATTTCTTAGATTATTTCTATAATCTATTTGCAATATATTTGAAATAGTAACAAACACTTATAAACTATATCACATTATGGAATGTGAGTTGTGTGCATTGTATTACCCTATGTGATACTATACAAACCTTATTGATATTAGACAATATGTGGTACTATGCGATATGTGATACTAAGTGAACCCTAGCAATATCTATCCAATCTTTGTATAGACATATCGTGACAAGGTGGTGCATCACGATTATACCATAAGCAAGGTTTAATGTAATAAATGTTATGATTTGAATGTTGGTATGTCACAAGTTGGAAAACATCAACGCTGCCATCTGCATTAAATGTATACAACCGTCGAGATGGTGGACTTCCATCGTGGATGGTATAGCTAGCTTGTTCACGTGCCATTACCATGATAATGACCATCCTTGTGATGATGTGTAGACATACTGGTTCGATAGTAAATGAGCTGACTCGTTCGTGGCAATTGCAATGATGGTTCATTTAATGTGGTAGATAGCTTGTTGTTTCGTGAATCGCACTCGGTGATCTCCACCATCGATCTAGTAGGGTTTCGATGAGTGTGGGTTAAACCCTACCTTTGTTTTGATCATAGTGTTTATTGTGACTTTGGCATTTGGTAGTTGTGGCTCTGCGTCTGGCCGACAGGCTGAGGGTTTGTAGGGTTATCGTTTTGCACTTCTAGAGGCATGATGCCTGTGTTTTGAACTCGTGACCTGTGATGGTTTTAAGAGCCGAACTCTCCAGGTTTTACGGTGGTGAATGTCTTGGTTGGAAGCTTAGAGTCTGTCTTTGGTGTGGTTCTATCCTCAGATCTATTGAGGGTCTTTCTGGTTTCAAAGGGATGCTGAGTCCTCATCATAGTTTATACAGGTCTCGGTATTGTATAACCATGTAAAAAAGTTGATAGCTCGGTGTTGGCTCCTTCTATATCAGCATTCGATGATGTAAGGGTTTACAGTTGCAGTTGCACCTGTCTGGCATTTATTGCTGTTACGAGCTATCATTTAAAGGTAATGTGTTTTGAAACTTTCACTGTAACTTTCATACATGAGTATTAACAGGTTGTTCGAATTGGATACTATAATCATTCTTTCAAGAATATTGTTTTTAACCACGTTTGTGTTGTTTTTGCAGGTGTAATGTTCAATGGCTTCTACAGTCTAGGCGTTGAAGTTTGGCAATAGCTACACCAACCGGTAAGCCTCAGAGGTTCCCTTGAAACTCTATGTAGATGAGGATGATGGTCGACATGTGTGTTGTTCTGTGTATTTGTGTTTTTAACTCAGAGAGTTTGTAATTCATCGAGATATGGTTTGTAAACCCTTTTTTTTTTAAGAAATGGGGAGGATGATACCTCGACCCACCGAGAAAAATTCGTGTTGATTTTGAAATGCAACCATTATATAATAGGGTTCTTATTCTCAGACTTGGGATAATGTAATAAATTGTGTTTCCAATACTCTGTTGTTATCGTTTTTCTTTTGTGAGCGGTGAAAGGTGAAATGTAAAATGATGGGATAAAATCGTATGAAGTTTATACAAATGAGAAGACTGTTGCTAATGGGTAGATGTTTGTATCTTTGGAAGGCTTGCGGCCTGTTATGCAATTCGTTGATCTGTAACAAATGTTGTTGCGTTTCAAACTTATGAAATTTCCCAAGGTTTAGGGTTTGTCTTTGTTTTTGGATGTATATTTTTGGTGATGCCCTTTGATATGTTCTCGGCATCAAACTGGTGTTTGTTATTCTGTTTGGAAATATCCTATAGACATTTAGTAAGAAATCCTGAAGATGATACTGTGAATTTCACTATTCGACCTACAGGAATGATTTTGGTGTAATTGTTTGGTTTTGATTTTGGTCATCGTTATGTTGCCAAGAATTCAACTATGTCGAGTTATGGAAATGAATAAAGTGGTAGTCTATGTTTAGTTTAAGGCGAATGTCATATGGTTTGTCATGAGTTGAAATGTTTGAAGAATAATAACTGTCTGCCGAGAGTTGGTAACACTGTTTATGTTTATAAAAGAAATGAATTTGTAAATGTTTGATGAAATGTGCGACAGTTTGGCAAATTGGGAATAATTCTAGAATGGTTGTTTGAAAAGGTATTACCCTTGGTCAATGACCAGAATGATGATTGTAAATAGATTCTGTTAGCAAATAAAAGACATGATATGCTAGCTTCTGTGTTATGAGGGTTGTAAATGTACTGTTAGGGTTTAGGGTTTTCTACTGTATACTTGGAAAACATTTACAGAATAAAAATAAACATTGTTACTTGTCTATCCTATATGTACAATAGTGAAAATAATAGTAGACTATAGTAATTTTTAAAAAGGAAAACTACGGAAACTCTAACCCTGAAATTTGAAACTTGAAAATAGCGTTTTAGTTCTGTATAATGAGATTATGCAATTTTCTTTAATTTCTATATCAGCAATGGTTTCAATACTAAATATAAATCACAGTAATAATCTGTAAGACAGTAACTTCGCTTTGATGAAATAAAAACAGTACAATAGCAAAATACAGTAATCAATATTAATTACTAACAGTAGGAAATTAACAAATTTATACAGAGATATTCTTTTCATTATCTTGGCAAATTTCCTATCATATCTATCTATCTTAATCTGTCTCTGTACTAGAGTACAATGCAATTCCTATGGCATGGGGAAAAATGCAGAGATTATTTATTTCATTCACCATTTCTATTCTAAATTTTGACTTGCTTCAGAAAACTAAAAGTAGGGATAAGTAAATCAGAACACATTATGTATTTAAAATTAAATACTTGCAATGAACATATTTAACTACTTAATAATAGATAAACAAATAGAACCTGTAGATGAAGATAGGGCTGGCAAACACCCAAGGGGGCATGTTCCTCCCAACCTATTCCAGAAGAAGCAGCTCCACTGCTAGCTTCTTGTGAACCCCCAATCCTGATTACTGAACCATTAAGTGGGTGGAATCTGTGTAGAAGCAAGACACTCAAAAATGCCTTCTGCACTCAGCATCAACTTCCTAAAATAACATGCCTTCTCCACTCGGCATCAACCTCCTAAACTCAATAAGAGTTTGGCAGACTCACAACATGATCAACAACATAGCATATCCCCTCATCAAATCTCTTGGGTGCAAACACAGCAAAACCCCAAGGTAAATTTCCTCTTCAGGAAAAGTGATGAACCTCGATTCATAATTTGATGGCTATTATATAGACTACCTAGGTCTTTTAGTGGTCAGTTTGGATTAATGAGCCTCAAGCTCCAATCCCATCTTTCAGGGCACTATGACCACGTTTCAAAGGAGTTGTCCCATACCAACAGCTAGTTAGTTGCATCATGATGCTGCCACTTGTCCATTGCCTTCTACCCCAGATTCCATTCCACCTAGTGGATCAGTAACCACTCTTTCAACAGTCCTCTTAGGTGTTTGTCTCCTATTTTATTTATTTAATAGTAATATATTGTGCAAATTACAGTCATCCTTGGACACGTATCCAACATAAAACTTTACAATAAAAGTTATCATAATGCTTGCTAACACAAAATGTTTTCCAGCAAAAAGGGTATGTTATAAGGTACAACAGATCCCATGTTTTAATAAAACATGGGAGCCCCAAAGTTTTATATGCTAAGGTGATGATCGAATTCCATGGTCATTTTGGGGTCTTATCATGTTTTTATAGGTTTGCTTTGATTTGATTGAATTGGTAATAATATTCCTTTGAGAAATTTTTACGTGTTTTGAGCATTTTTTATAAGTTGTGGAAGGTACTGATTTTTCCCAAAAACCAGGTCTTTCCATAACCCGCAATCCCGCAAATTGCGGATTGTGGGAACTTGGTTTTGGTTGTTGGAATATTTTCTTTCCGCAACCCACAACCCGCAATGCAGATTGCGGGATGTAGAAATGGTCTTTCAATAATTGCGGTCATTGTAGCCCGCAACCCTGCAACCCGCAATTGCATAAAGAGCTCACTTATGATTTTGGCACTTTTCGTTTCTGCAACCCGCAATTGCGAATTGCGGAAATATTGATTTATTTACCACTATGGATTGCGATCCCACAACCCGCAAATTGTGGATTGCGGACTATGGGATGAATGTATATATTTGCAACTCATCCTCCCGCATCCCACAAAAGCGCATATCAGTCGTCGATCTGTCTTAATCTTATGGCTTAGATTTGGCCCGGCGAAATTAATAAATATGTTGATTTTTCCTTTTTTCTTTTATCATTTTCTTTTTTCAAAAATTACCTGTTGCTTGGATTTTACTATGAGTTTTTACCAGGGGTCATTTTCGTCATTTGCAGTTTGCATAGGTTGGTTTCAGGTCACTCTCTTATTCAATTGCTTACAGTTTTGTTATTTTGAATTGTTGTTGATTTGTGTTTATTCGTTCATCAGAATTTACCAGTTTTTCAAACATGTCTCGCAACACTCAATCCAATATTACACAGAAAGACTCTTTGAATAAGGACCCAAACTTCGGTATAATGGCCGACACCAGTGACAAGGTTTCAGAAACTTACCAACTTGATTGGTCCAAGATTTACTCCATTTTTAATAACGATGACCTATCTGATATTCAAAACGACTCGATCAACTATGAAAAAATTAGGGATTCCCAACTCCATGCTATAGCATCCAAACCTACCATACTTCCCTATACTGACGCGGTCAAATGGATTATTGACCACGCCAACCCTAAGGACCGGTATTTTAATGATAGCGCAGGGTCTCAACTAACCACATTTCACCCTAAGGTTTTTATTAGAGCTTATGCCATAAAACTTGTTGTTCAACCCCTTAATCCTGCATTCATAAATTTGGAAATTACTAGGTATAATTTTAATGAAATGCTCAAGTCTTGGATGCACAAACCATCTCTTTTCATTCCTAAGGATGATAATTCATATCCTGTCTCATGGTTTAAGGAACCTTACTCCCTGTTGGTAGCTATGCTTAGCAGGATTTATGGCCTTCCAAATTGCTCAGTGTTTAAGGTTGAATGGGCACCTGTAGCCCATCATATCTTGACAACCAGGGACTCATTTCCTTGGGCTTCAATTTTGTCAACCGAACTAAAGACGGCCATTGAAAAATACCAAAAATCACCAGCTTCAAGGAAGCCACATTTCTTATTCTCGGCTTATGTGATCGATGTATTTTGCACAGAATTCTAATATCCCAACATGGGGTGGAATTGGACTTTATCAGCTCCTCCTATCGAAATTTACTATTCAATACTCTGGGAAAATAATTATGTTCCCTTGTTATATGATATTTGTGACCTCTTCTTTGGAGCTGTCTACTTCTAGATATTTAGAGAAGAAGCACCTTCTTTCTCAGCTGATGCCAAAAATATTATTGCTACGATTTTTTATTGGTACGTGGGAGAGTCTTTCTCATATATCAGAGTGTGGGGAAGCAACATTGTTCACCTACTACCTAGAATAGTTCCATATAGGTTGGCGATTGAGGAATTTTCTTATCAAACAACTACTGATGGGGTTTACCTCAAGCTTACTGGCCCCTAAAGGAAGGGATGGCCTAAGTTTCCTTTAAATCTAGGACCTTGGGTTATCCCAACTTCAACATGGGATTTAGTCCTGGGAGATAAAATTGTTTCTTTAAAATTAGGGTATGCTCCCAAAAGGATGCATGACCCTAAAGGTTTTCTTGATGCTCACTTTAAGCAAAATCATACGAAGATTGGTTATGTGCATGAAGATCTTCCAGATGACTCTATTTACCAGGGGGGTCAATACTTTCTCTGAAGTCCTGGCCAAGGCCAAAAGGAAAGATGAACAAAATCTTATAATTCAGTACCAACAGGAGCAAAAAAACAAGGTTTTAAGCTATAGAAGAATGGAACTCAAGCTTGATGAACAAATAAGAACAGACATGGAAGAAAGAGAAGCTCAGAAAGCAAACGCTCCACTGATGCTCACTTATCCGAATGGAGATAAATGCTAAGGCCTTATGGAGGAATATCCGAAGTTAAATATTG
This sequence comes from Larix kaempferi, assembly GCA_027924585.1. Taxonomy (NCBI): domain Eukaryota; kingdom Viridiplantae; phylum Streptophyta; class Pinopsida; order Pinales; family Pinaceae; genus Larix; species Larix kaempferi. The sequence goes on from BSBM01000150.1 coordinate 11,307,966, forward strand.
TTGCAGAACTAAAAGAATTAATGCAAACATCTCAGCAATTAGAGTAGATATTAGCACAGATGACTTCGGTGTTGGACACCCAAGTAGTTGCAGTAGCCAAACCCACTACTGATGCTCAAAAGGCTACTACAACCAACTTGATTGTTGATATTCAAGTGATTGATGTCAGCCAACTAGATAAAAGACAAAAGATTCAAACTCTTTCTTCTAAGATTCCTACACTTAATATTGAAGATAGTGATGTGGAAGATGAGATACTTCCTTCTTTGCCTGTGATAGAAGAAGTAACTGAAAGTTCTCAGTCGATGATAGATTTGTTGAATTCCATAACCATGGATGATCCTTTTCCATATCAACATTTTCTTGAAACCACCACTACTGCTGACACCACAACTTCAGCACTCTTATTCTCATCCATTCAAGCTCTTTCAGCTTTACCCCCTGGGGTAACACCACCAGCTGTCGTATCCCAACTATTTTATACATTAACCCCACTCACTGCTTCACTTCCTACCTTGTCAGTTCCACTTCACATTCCACCATCAATAGTGGCAGAGATCCCGTCTTCGACTGTTCCTCTGCCATCACCATCATTTCCTTCATCACCACCAACCAATGAGGTCTAAGTCCCAATTGTTTCTTCCTCACCATCAGCTACTGATACATCCATTCCACCTTCTGAAGTTGTTACTTCAATTCCTACTCCAACCTTTGTACCCCTAGTCCCAGAAGGTATTCTTCCTTCACCAACCACTTCTCAAATCATTATTTCGATTCCTAGCTCCACTGTCACCCAGACTGCTCCATTGGTTTCAACACCAATTGTGACCACTTCATTTACTGAGCTGGTAGCTTATTTTGAAGAAGACATTGTAGTTCCCCTTGGAGACTACTTTTATAGTAAAGCAGCAAAGGCAGTGGTGAAGAAAGGTAAAAAGAGATCTATAGATCAAGGTGTCTTGCAGGCACCTATTCCTAATCAAATCATTTGGGCTAAGCAATTAGATGACATACAACAAGAAGCACTAGATTCTGTTGCTGCCTTGGGTGCTTTCGCAGGGGAAAACTTTGATTCAGCGACAACACTGAACAAAGAAATTGATCTAAAGAAGGAGGAGGTGAAGAAACTTGGAGAGCAGCTGGCTAAAGCCAATGAATACCATGAGGCTGATATTCATGAATTCAGAAGAGAATTTGAGGATAAGATTGAAGACCTTAAAGAACAAAATGTTTCTCTGCAGAACCAATTGCAAGATGTTCAAACCTTGAACACTGGTAATGAAGAAAAGATAGTTGTCTTGGAAAAGAAGCTGGAGCATGCAACTGCAAGTGCAGCCTCTTCTTCCTTTTCTAAGTTCTCTCAGCAGGATTTTAAAGACTTGTCCATTCAAGTCAATGAGGAACATTATGAGCTGATTTCTGAATTGTTTAGTACTCTGAATGAAATTTAGGAGACTAACATTGCCTTTGGAAAAATGTTTGTCATTCTTAATGGGAAGATGGATAAAATATAGCAAGCCTCACAGGCCTATGATAACATTGTTGAATGGCATAGGTACATTAAAGATAAACCAGAGGACATCCCTATTTTAAGCAATTTTCAGTTCAGGAAAGTTAGAACTGCTCTCAATGCTTGGCAAAATGTTCTTGATGTAGTGGAAGAAGCCATCCAAAAGGCACGGGCTATTTGTGGGAGGAGATAATATGCTGTGGACAGTATTATGGAAAAATTATAGTTCCCTACCATGGGCCTTATTGAGGATGCTTGTCCACCGAAATTGATGATCGAACAGGTGGAAAGCCGATGCGAGGAGGTTAAAGAAAAGATCCATCAGCTTGACCATATCCAAATTGTACATGTGGATCAGTTCATCAGGCAACCTGTTGCTATGGAAGGGAAGATCCACATTTTCGTACAAATCTGGCACAAGCTGGCAAATAATGAAATGGAAGGCTTCATGTGTGATGCCCAGTGGGGCTCGACTCAACAAACTATCCAAATTTAGATGAAGTGTTAGAGATATGTGCCAAGTGGCACGATTTTCTTGGTCATTCTTAGTTCAATCCGATTTTGTAATCTCTTCTATGGGGAATTTATTCTTTGTAACACTGAAGTAATTATTATCTAAAGGGGTAGATGTCTCATAGGAAAGGATGATGTATTTTGGGGGAGAATCATCGAAAGAGACTGGAGATGCTCTATTGTTGCAGACTATGTAATGTTTTGCAGAACTTAATACACAATTGGTTTTTCTTCAAATACCTCTTTTGTTTTAATCTGTCAAATGTCTTTGATGAATTGTGATTTTGCTTCAATACATTGGTAAACATTGTTTATTGTTTGCAATTGATAATATCCATCAATCTGTGGTTTAGATTTGTCTTAATTCATGATCCATGTAATTAAATATTTTAATTGAATTTCTTTAATTAAAATCTTTATCTATTTCGGCAAATGATTCACAGGAATTATTAAGTTCATGTTAATTTTTCAATTAGCAAAAGAACATCAGGATAATCTTGGATATGTTTAATCTTTGAATTATTACCATTAATTTTCATTGCCTGGTTGTATTTTGAAGTAATGAGTTAATAATATGATTTCACATTTATGTCAAGTTGATGAAATAACTTATTGGAATTCAGACCAAGTTACCCTGCACACAAAAAATACACTCATTTTAGATTAGATCTGACTTAACTTAGATTTTCTTTTAAGGTAGATTTGTCTTAGGTTTAGATCCACTTTAGAATTAGGACACTTTGATCTTCCTTCTTAGGAAGACAGATCCTTCTAGGATCAAACCCCATAAGTGCCAACGGAGGTCTTTGTATATGTGGGTGTTAACCACACCAAACAGCCCAAGAATAGGGTAATACTTGCGTAGGATTATCTAAATCCTTTGGTTGGGTTTTCATCCCCTGTTGTTTACCTTGGACACCATTCTAGCACCTGCACACCTGAGGCATCAACAAATGGCGCTATAAGGAGGGCATGAACCAACACATTTCCCTAAATTAGAGCTACCTCTTATTTTATGATGTTTCCATGGATCTGTCCCAAATCCCTACATGGGAGTCTGATACTACATTGAGCCTACAAGGTCCTTTACATGAGCTCCCTATAAAGGAAGTCAAGATCTTGTCGAAGATCGATGGCAAAGGTAATGTTTCTATCAATGAGCATATTAGAAGGTATGAAGCTATTTTACATTTATTTAATGTCATACATGAAGATGTTGCTTGCACATTGTTCCCATTTACCTTCGAAGGTAAGGCTTCTTTATGGTTTTATTTTTTACCTTTGAATTCAATTTCTAGTTGGTTAGAATTTAAGAATGTTTTTAGAGATTCTTTTGAAGATTATGATGTAACTGAGATTCATCAAACTCCGAGTCAAATGAAAGTGCATGATGGAGAGCCAATTGGAGATTTTAATACACATTTTCGACAAGTGTATTATAGCTTACACGAAGAACATAGGCCTTCACCACAACTTACTTTTCGCTGGTATGTTAGATCTCTTCCCAAGACTATGGCTTCATTCCTATTATGTGAGGGGATAACAGACTTCAATAAAGCATGTAAAGAGGCTCAAAATCTTGAGAAAGTTTTGAAGAGGTACCCTTTATATTTTTTTCATCCTTATGTTTTATTTGTTGAAGAAGAATCAACGGTTTCACAAATGGTTCAATCAAGTAATCAAATTAATGATTTTTACAATGAAGTTGTGTCCATTTAAAATGAAATAAACATTCAAAATGCTTTACATGATTTGGAACAAATGGTTTATGCATCGAAAATTCCAACTTCCTTAGATACAAAAGAAAAATCAGTTGCAAATCTTGATCCTGGTTTTTCTCTTTCAAATGGATGTAAGTATGATGAGTGTTTCACTTCTTCCCTTCATTGCTTGGAATCTCAATTTGAAACTATTGAAGAAAATCTTAATTCTGACACTTCCAATCTATGTAATGAACAATGTGTTCAATCAAGTTTGAATATCTTCCTTTTCCACAATTTGATCATAGTGATCCAACTATCAATGAAAATGAAAATTTTGAGAATTATGAAGAGGATCTTTCATCTATTTCTAAGAATTTTAAAAGTACTCCTCCTACAAGAAATATTCATTCTTCATCATTTAATCAAATGATGGGTTTTAGAATGGGAAGTTTTGAAGATGTTAACCACACTTCAGATTTTGAAGAACATGTTAATTCTACCCACTTTGTGAAATCTGAAAATTATTTTTCTTCAACCTTCAATTCTGATTGTTGTGAACAAAATAAGTCTTTAGAGGATGAGTTGGCTGAAATTGAGATTGAATTTCAAAAGATGTGTTCCAAATATACTTTTTCTATAAATCAAATTTTAAATGAAAAGTTAGTTCGGTCAAATAATTTGAGATCAAGCAAATCTGATGCACTGGACAAGAATGAATACCTGAATAAGAATCAACAAGATCAAGCTAATCATTCACAAGGTTCAAAATTCGATGTTTTCCTTCGATACAATGATATTTTGAGAAAGAGAATATTCTCCACTCTCAATTTTGATGAAATTCTTTCCAATCCTTATTTGAATGGGTTCCAACCCACTTTTTATAATCCAATTTACTTAAGGTTGGAGCCATCATTTTTGGAACATTTTTCATGTCATTTTCATGTCTTTGTTATTAAGGAGCTTAATTTAGTGTTTTCAATTTTGGCGTCTCAATTTTTAAAGTTTTTGTTGCTGGTGCATTATGTGTTTTTTCTTGAAGGTTCAAAGTTACTAGACTAGCTCCATTGGAAGTTTGATTACACTTAGTTCTTGTTACTCTTTACAGTAATTTAGGAGTAGGTGTAGAATGGATTAGTTTTGATCATTTTACTTTTGGTTTTCTTCAATAAAGAATTTGTGATGACATAACCAAGTCCAAGCTCAAAATCCTGGTTCGAGTTATGTCTGGTTGCATACACTAGAAGGTATCACACATACCCACCCAGTAAATGTGCAACTGCTAAAAGCATTTTGTTTGATTGAGCAGATCCACTTACTGTACATAAAGTGTGGTTTGTTTTCTTTTTCTGCTTTGTTTTCATTGTGATTTTCCTTTTATACATGGGTTTCATTTTTGAATAATGCTTACACCTTTTGGTGGAGGTGGTTGATCAGCATGTCTCAGGATAATTTGAGTCTGAATTTTTAACGTAAATGGTGTCAGCTTTTATTCCTCTTAGCTTGTAGCTGAAAATGTTTTCCATGAAATCAAAACAATCATAATTTGCAAAGCCTTGATTGATACCTTCCCACCTATATCAAATATCTTCATGGATGTTTTATTGGTTAATTGAAGTTGAGGAAGCAATTAGTTTTATTTCCTTATGTTTCATTGGTGAATGGAAGCATATATTTATATCCTTTTTAGCCTTAACTATTCTAGATCCCATTCTGATCACCTTAACTATAATTTACCTTAATAATTATAGATTGCAAGATGGGGGGTCTTATCACAAGCCAGCCCATTATGTTCATAGATGTTTAAGTGGAATGGCATCTCCACATCAAGCCACCAAACTTGGGGGATGACTTTCAGCCATTGCTGGAAGGTGGAAGATCCTATCACAGGTCGTTCCATTCATGATCTGCAAAACATCGGTGAGTAACACCGCTGTCATATGTTCACTAAGCCATGGTAGTGTCTTGTAATCTATGCACTAATAAATTTTGTTTTCTTTTGATAGACACTTTGTTGTATATAAGGATTAAGGAGGTCTTATTACAAGCCATCCCTACCATGATCATGGGTCTGATTTTGGACTGAAATTACCACTTATGGTCACCAAGACATGGTAATTAATTTAGTGTCAAAGCTGAAAGACAGGGAGTCTCCTTACCGAGCTAGCTTGTTCAGTTTCCATATCAAGTCTGTGAATGGCGTTGCCAATATCTGATCACCAAGTCAGGGCAATGGTCTTATATCAACAAATGTCTTGTTTGTATATTGTCATTCTCTTCAAAAGAAGAAGAAGAAGAAAAAGAAGATGTATATATTGTCAGTAATATGTTTCTACATAAGTAAATAATTAATAAAGTTAAGGTGATTCAAGATTTGGTAACCCAGAATGGCTCTACGTAGGCTCATCATAAACTGCCTTCCTATGATTGTGTAATTGTAAAGGATTCTTATGTACTTCTAAGACTGCTTTGTCATATGAACATCATCATTAATTGGTTATGGAAGGGGATATATCAATGATATGACTAACTTTGCTATTCTGATTGTATTTTATCAGAACATTTTGTAAATTACAGGTTAAATAATCAAGCTTGCTGACATGTCTTCCTTGAATTACAGGTTTCATTTTCAAAGATAACTGGTTCTTCCCAGCCAGTCGCCATTTGTTGTAGGTACAACAGATCCCTTGTTTTAATAAAACGTGGAAGCCCCAAATTTTTATATGCTAAGGTGATGATCGAATTCCATGGTCATTTTGGGGTCTTATCATGTTTTTATAGCTTTGCTTTTCTTTGATTGAATTGGTAATAATCATCCTTCGAGAAATTTTTGCGTGTTTTGAGCATTTTTTTTATAAGTTGTGGAAGGTACTAATTTTTCCAAAAAACCAGGTCTTTCTGTAACCCGCAAACCCACAATCCCACAAGTCCGCAAATTGTGGATTGTGGGAACATGGTTTTGGTTGTTGGAATATTTTCTTCCCGCAACCTGCAACTCGCAGTGCCGATTGCGGGATGCGGAAATGGTCTTTCAATAATTGCATTCATTGTAGCCGGAAACCCCGCAACCCACAATTGCATATTGCAGAAATAGATCACTTATGATTTTGGTGCTTTTCGTTTGCACAACCCACAACCCGCAATTGTGGATTGCGGATTGTGGAAATATTGATTTATTTGCCACTATGGATTGTGATCCCGCAACCCAAAACCTACAAATTGTGGATTGCGGACTATGGGATGAATGTATATATTTCCAAATTAAAACCCTACAACTCATCCTCCCGCATCCCGCAAAAGCGCATATCAGTCGTCGATCTGTCTTAATCTTGTGGCTTAGATTTGGCCCGACTAAATTAATAAATATGTTGATTTTTCCTGTTTTCTTTTATCATTTTCTTTTTTCAAAAATTACCTACTGCTTGGATTTTACTGTGAGTTTTTACCAGGGGTCATTTTCTCCATTTGCAGTTTGCACAGGTTGGTTTCTTGTCACTCTCTTATTCAATTGCTTACGGTTTTGTTATTTTGAATTGTTTTCAATTTGTGTTTATTCGTTCATCAAAATTTACCAGTTTTTCAAACATGTCTCGCAACAATCGATCCAAGACTACACAGAAAGACTCTTTGAATAAGGACCCAAACTTCAGTATCCTGGACGACACCAGTGACAAGGTTTCAAAAAATTACTAGCTTGATTGGTCCAAGATTTACTCCATTTTTTATAATGATGACCTATCCGATATTCAGAACGACTGGCTTTCCTATGAAAAAATTAGGGATTCTCAACTCCACACTATAGCATCCATACCTGCCATACTTCCCTATACTGACGCAGTCAAATGGATTATTGACCACGCGGTCAAATTTTCTCATTCTTTCACCCCGCTTCTGAAATCCCCATTTTATGCTTCCTTGTCTATAAGAAAGTGTCCAAAACCTAGTCCTTGTCTATTAGAGTTTTTCCCAAATCCAAATTTTCCTTTACTAAAGAAGTTTCTGTTTTGTTTTTCTACCCATTCACAAAACAAAATCATGGTTTTGGTTGTCACCCATGCAGGAGCAAAAATCATGGAGGAAGAACTTGCAGCCCTCAAAACCAAACTCCAAGATCTGGATGAAAAATTTCTCAGCCTCCATCTTCAGCATTCAGCCATGAACAATAAACAACAGCCAAAATTTTCTACAAACACTGGGTTCTCTTCTTCCATTAATTTTCGTGAGCTGAAGCTTGATTTTCCTCGCTTCAATGGTAATGATCCGACTGGATGGATATAACGGGTAGAACAATATTTCAGTCTGCATAATACTTTTGATTTCAACAAAGTTCCACTTGCATCCTTTCATTTAGAACATGAATCCCTTCAATGGTACCGTTGATACATCAAGGCTCATGAAGAGCCAAAATGGACAAATTTTTGCCAACTCCTTTTGCAACAATTTGGTCCTAGTGATTTTGACGACTTCACAGGAGCACTCACTAAACTTCACCAAATTGTCACTGTGAGAGAGTATCAGACATAATTTGAGAAACTAGCCAATCACACAGAAGGATTTTCTGATGAATTCTACAGGAGTTGTTTTATCAGTGGTCTCAAGGATGCAATCCGATCAAAGGTCAAAATGTTCTGTCCCAACACAATAATGGAAGTCCTAGGGTTGGCTAAGTTGGCGGAATACAATATCACCTCCCAACAGTGCTCCAAGTCCACTTTTGTTCTATTCATAAATATGGTTTCCCAACGACCTCCCATCATGCCATCTCCTCAACCAACTCCTATCAAGAATTTGTCTGAAGCAAAGATGCGGGTATGTAGAGAAAAAGGGATTTGTTATAATTGTGATGAGAAATTCACTCGGAGAAATAGATGTCTTAAACAAAATCTCTATCTCTTGGATGTGGATTATCCTCCTACCTCTGAACTTGTTGAAGAAGCTCAAGATACAATAGATGATTAGGTCAACATTCAGCATTCACTTGTTGACCCTCCGTCTCAAAACGAACATCCAAAGATATCTCTCCATTCTTTAGCCGGATTCACCACCCCCCAAACAATGCGGGTCAGGGGTTACTTCAAGAAGCTCCCTCTTACAATACTCATTGATTCTGGTAGCACTCATAACTCCATTGACCCTCGGATCGCCAAACAGGCTGATTGTTTTGTCCATCCTTGCTCCAACTTTGAAATCATGATTGCTAATGGGGGCACCGTACCTTGCAAGGGGAAGTGTCGCAATGTGTGTATCTCTATGGGATATTATAACCTGCGCTCTGACATGTTTTCCTTGGCCTTAGGCAAATGTGATGTGGTTTTGGGCACTCAATGGTTACGCACATTTGGCCCCATCTTATGGGATTTTGGTGAACTTTAGATGCATTTTTCAGTCAATGTGAAAAACCACACATTGATGGGCTTACAACCAGGGTCTCTCTGCATCATCAATTCACATCGCATGGAAAATATCCTTAAGAAGAATTCACATGGTGTTATCGTTCAGCTCCATTCCATTCAGATGCACCCATCAATGGTATCCACTACTTTGAATGAAGTATAGAAGAAAATGATGGCTATTTTGAATGCAGTACAGAAGTGGCAGCCATACCTATTAGGGAATTATTTTTGTATCAAGACTAATCACCTAAGTTTGTAATATTTCCTGGAACAACGGGTCTCCTCCCCAACACAACATAAATGGGTTAGCAAACTCATGGGTTGTGACTATGATATCACTTACAAGAAGGGTAAGGACAATCTGGTGGCGGATGCTCTTTCTCACACATTTGATGACCAAGTTTCTCTTTCATCTATTTCTATGCCTATTCCAAATTGGTTGCAATATGTTCAACAAGGCTCTGTTAATGACTCCTCATTACCTCAAATCATCCAATGGTTGGCAAAAAATCCCTATGTTGTACCTCATTACTCTTGGGATGGTGCTTCCCTGATATATAAGGGTCATTCGGTGCTTCCCCAGAGCAAAGATCTTCAAGAGGTTGTCTTCTATGAACTCCATGCTTCTCCATCAGTAGGGCATTCTGGGTTCCTCAAAACGTATGAGCGGGCACAACGTAACTTCTTTTGGCAGGGAATGAAAAGGAAAATTCAGCATATGGTGGTTGAATGTGATACTTTCCAACTCAACAAGGGTGAAACGACAATCCTTCCAGGATTTCTCAAACCCTTTCCCATCCCTACATGGATTTGGACAGATATTTTTATGAATTTCATTGAAGGGCTCCCTAAATCTGGAGGGAATACAATGATTTTGGTTGTGGTTGATCGCCTCTCCAAATATATTCATTTTTGTGCCCTCATCCATCCCTATACAGCCTCCTCAGTCGCACAAATTTTCTCAGGTCAGATCTTCCGTCTCCATGGAATCCCTTCTTCCATTGTCTCGGATCGCGATGCAACTTTCACCAGTCATTTTTAGACATAACTACTTTGCCACACTGGCACCAAACTGAAGATGAGTTCAGGGTATCACGCACAAACAAATGGTCAGACTGAAATTATCAATAAATGTTTGTAAACTTATCCTTGTTGCTTCACCTCCAAACAACAACATCAGTGGGAAAATTGGCTCCCTCTCGCTTAAAGGTGGTCCAATACCTCCCACCACACTACATCTAAAATGACTCCATATGAAGCAGTCTATGGTCAGACACCGCCATTTCTTCTTCCATACACCCGCAACAGTTCACCAGTTCAGGCAATTAACACGGTTCTTCGAAACCGCGATAAAATTCTTCGCATTTTGCAGGACAATATTCACATGGCAAGAAATCAAATGAAACAACAAGCCGATCATCACCGTTCTGAGTACACTTTTCAACCAGGTGATATGGTTTTTCTTCATCTACAGCCTTACAAGCAATCCTCCCTGAAACTCAAAGGGCGTCATAATCTCGCTCCAAAGTTCTATGGGCGCTATAAGGTTCTTCAAAAGATTGGTTATGCTTCTTATAAATTGGAACTTCCTCGTTCTTCTTGCATTCATCCAGTATTTCATGTCTCTTCTCTGAATAAAGTTCTTGGCACCAACATCAAAGGAGAAATTATTTTACCAAAACTAGATAATGAAGGATCCATCCTTTTGGAGCTGGAGGCCATCCTCAATAGGCACATTCGTCAGCTTCGCTCTCGATCTATCACAAAGGTATTAATTCAGTGGAACAGAATGCAACCAGAGGATGCTACATGGGAACTACTCCTTCAGATTCAACATCAATTTCCACATCTAAAGCTTTGAGGACAAAGCTTTTTCTAAGGGGGAGGGGATGTTAGGAACCCGTGTCAACCCTTCTCTTTACTTTGTTAGTATATTGTTGTTGGACGCATATGCTTTGTAAGTCATCCCATAGTATTATATGTTCCATGGTATTGATCCATAGTATTGGATGCATATGCTTTGTAAGTCATCCCGTAATATTATATGTTCCATGGTATTGATCCATAGTATTGGTGCATAGAATTAGTATATAAGTACGTGTTGAGGCCAATGAAGGCATCCACGAGTTATTTGTATTGAACTTGCTCAAATGAGGCTGCCCCCTCGAAGTGGCTTGCGATCAATAAAAATATTTTGTGTTCTGATATATCGTGCATTTTCATTAATTAATTGTTGCAGGTTCCTCACAATGTTGATGTATTTGTAACTTCGGAAGATATTCACTTGTATATTGTATGCATTACATTTGTACTTTATTGTATCCCTGATAGAGATGTCTTATTCCTCTGATCGGAAGTGTCGTCATTTGTATTCTATTGTTGTACCTCTGACGAAGATGTTTGTTCCTCCAGGTCGGAGAAGTCATTAATGTACTTGAGTCATGTAAAGTCATTGAGGTCCATCCTCCCATGTATGGCAGGGCATTAGACCCCGGAGTAGTGTATTAAGTTATATTTTAAGTCTTGTAACTTATATTTAATGGGTTATTAGACCACCTTGGTGGGGTCGACCATGTATGAATCATGTGGGTTAAAAGGTTATTAGACTACCCTAGTGGGGTCGGCCCAATGACAAGTGGTAATGGGTTATTAGACTCTCCTAAGGGAGGTCGGCCCAGTTAGAGTAAAAGGCAAGTCAAGTCATTGTATAAATAGAGAGTGTGTCTCTCTCTTTCTATTCATTCACTCACTCACTCACTTCGCATTAGTGAGAGAGATCAGGAGGAGTGCGCACAAGTGGAGGAGGAGTAACTGCTGCAGTCATCTATCTTGGGGTTTGATCTTTGTGATCATTGTATTGGTGCTCATTCTGTCTCTGAGGAAGTTGCGGGGTTTTTCACCTTCTTGGTTTTCCCCGGTGAAATGCTTTGTGTCTCTTGTCTCTCGTTTCTTATGTTTGATATGTTGTACATGTTGTTCTTTCAGTTAAGACCCTAGATCATATTGAATTAAATGATGAAAAACTAACATGGTATCAGAGCTAGCCTGAAGGAAGGCATTGTATGGCATTTATGACATTTGTTGCACTTGTGACAAATTGGAAGCTAGGGCATTCTACCATAGGCCGAAGTTTCAAAACCTGAGGATACGAAATTTTAGAGTTGCATCAAAAAAAATATGGCATATATTTCTATCAAAATAGAATTCGATTCTGAGCACTTTCATTCTTCGCTTGTCACTACTGCGGGAAATTAGGGTTTCTACAAAAGTTGAAATTTTTGGAATCTGAGACCACGACTGGATGCTCCTCATCAAAATCAAAATTTAGAGACCAAGATCGAAGTTTTTGGTTGGGTATAACCCCAGGCGCTATCAAACCCTAGTTCGGGATTTTGACCAGAAAACCAGAATTTAACAGAAGCTACAGATTCGAAACTTTCAAAGTCAACTTTGAGGGGTCAAATTTTGGAGATTTCAAAATTGAAGTATACCAGCTTGATCAGATCAGCAAGGCACATTTTTTCATCCAATCAGAAGTTTGAAATTCAAAGTTTGAATTTTTAGGGTTTCTCTTACAAACCCTAGTCTAGCGCCAAATCCAGCTTCAACAAATCTAAGTGGATTGGGTTAATCCTAGAAGAGAATGAATTGACACCTACATAAGTGAAGAAGTTCCAATTCCATAGGGAGATGAGGCTAAGGCCTTACATAAGAAGACTACAAGCAATCCCGACAGGTATGACTTGAGGAGATACATGTATGTTTTGAAATTTGTTCCTGATTAAGTTTATAATATGTTTGTCTTCATATTATTGAGGTTAGTAACAATCTTGATTAATTCTATACTTGTTTTATCACCCTAGTAAAAGTATGAATGCATGTGAATGATAGAAGACATTTATTGATTAGGGTTATGACACTTATGATTGTACTAATGCACTGTGGTGTTGTATGAGGATGATGTTGTCCGCTAACATAAAAGGTACATCAAGAAAGACAAATCAAGTGCTAGATCAAGAACATATGACCATGGTGACATGAAGACAAAGACTCATCCATAGTCATGTATCACATAGAAGCTCTACTTACGAGGTATGTATAATTTGGTTCTACAATGGTTAACTTATGAGATTTGCAGGTTACTAGCACAAGTCATTGAAGAGAACAATAAGACATTATGTGGGTATGTTAGACATAACTAGCAAGCACGATAATCCAGGTATGTTTTTCCTATATCAAGTTAGAATCGTACCTTGTGTCAAGATCTTATATAAGTATACTTGGTATGATTGATAATTCATGAAGTTATAAGTTTGGGCAATCATGGGTTTATGCATATTATGCTTCTTTGTTTGATTAATGATATGACAAACTAGAAGAGTCCTATGGTCAAATAAAAATATGCATAAGAAGTCCTCCCTGAAACCTTGAATACTAATGCTTGTGTATGAAATAATCATGACCATACATGATTAAGATTATTTAGAATCATAATTTTTTGATAAGTATTGAGATTATACTAATGCATGTATGATTATGTATGAGATATTGAGGATGACACAATGATGACACTAGTGCACACATAAGCATGCATAGTGGTCTAGGATGGATAGAAGTTCAAAGACATATAATCATGATGATATCATAAAGGAAGCAAAGATCAAGAGAGAGCACACTCCAGGAAGCAAAGATCAAGAGAGAGCACACTCCAGTTGTTCCTGCAAGGAAGCAAAGATCAAGAGGGAGCACACTCCAGTAGTTCCTGCAAGGAAGCAAAGATTGAGAGGGAGTCCACCCAACAACCAAACAAAGATAAGTATTTGAATTGTCATTTATTATATATTTGATTACTTAAATGATGTTGTCCAGTCATGTACATGCTTATGTTCCTAGATTTAGGATGTATATTATGCATAATAGAAAAGTTGCATTAATGAACAAGATACTACTAATATGCAAGTAATGGGTAAGTGGCCTGTGGTACTGTACAACATTCCATTGTTACTTATATAGAAAGAAACCTCTTTGCTGACATGTTGGGAGTTTTGCACACTCTTAACAATGTTCTGGTAGAGATGGAAGGCATCTAGAAAGTTACGGGATATGGATAAATGTTGTATTGAAGCATTGGCTAAGATATTTGCATGACTGTATGACATACATTCTTATGTGTAAGAATTTGTTTTTGAAAATCTATGAGAAGTTTATAATCATGCAATTGAATTTGACTTGTAGGAAAGATCGTGTACAATCACCTACAAAAGAAAGACAACAACATTTGTTCCAGCGACGAAGTTCAAGAAAACTACCTATTGAAGATATTGAAGAATCTGAAGTTCCCAGGATCTGGGATGCAGTAATGAAAAGATGCCATGATCGAGGAGTATTGGTTGATCATGAAGAATGATGTCTGGGATGTGGTCCCGAGACCAGAATGGAAGTCTGTTGTGACTTCCAAGTGGATCTACAAGATCAAGCATGCTGCAGATGGTAGCATAGAGAAATACAAGGCAAGGTTTGTGTGCTTGTAAAAGTCCTGGGATGCTTTTTCGTGGTTTTGCTACAGAAGGCATGTAATCAATCTTGGAGATCCGATAGGTTGAGTTGTGTGCTCGTAAAAGTCCTGGGATGCTCTTTAGAGATCTTGCAGGTTGCAAGACACTCTTTTAAGGTTTTGCCTGACCACATGTAAAAGATCCTGGGAGATCCAATAGGTTGAGTTGTGTGCTCGTAAAAGTCCTGGGATGCTCTTTCGAGGTTTTATGGTGGTCACATGTAAAAGATCCTGGGAGATCCGATACGTTGAGATGTGTGCTCGTAAAAGTCCTGGGATTCTCTTTCGAGGTTTTGTTGATGCACATAATCAGCCCTGAGAATTCCACAGGATGGCACACTCGCAGTTATGATGAAGACCTACAGGAGGCTAGGCCTACATTCATCATGAAAAATGGTTGTCTCTGTAGAACTTCCTATGACGAAAAGAATTGAGAGATAGCACCAGTGATCGAGATGACAATAGCAATGACGATGATGATCCGTGATCCAGTGACGATGATCCAGCTCCCAAATTGAAGACTTGTGCCTATATGTATTGATGACCTGTGTCAAGAGAATACCTTCCTAGTTAAGAGGGAGTGCTGATGTATTTGTAACTTCGGAAGATATTCACTTGTATAGTGTCGTCATTTGTATTCTATTGTTGTACCTCCGACGGAGATGTTTGTTTCTCCAGGTCGGAGAAGTCATTATTGTACTTGAGTCATGTAAAGTCATTGAGGTCCATCCTCCCATGTATGATAGGGCATTAGACTCCAGAGTAGTGTCGCAAGTTATATTGTAAGTGTCGTAACTTATATTTGATGGGTTATTAGAACACCTTGGTGGGGTCAGCCCTGTATGAGTCATGTGGGTTAAAAGGTTATTAGACCACCCTAATGGGGTTGACCCAGTGACAAGTGGTAATGGGTTATTAGACTCTCCTAAGGGAGGTCGGCCCAGTTAGAGTAAAAGGCAAGTCAAGTCATTGTATAAATAGAGAGTGTGTCTCTCTCATTCTATTCATTCACTCACTCACTCACTTCGCATTACTAAGAGAGAGGAGGAGTGCGCACAAGTGGGGGAGGAGTAGTTGCTGCAGTCATCTATCTCTTGGGGTTTGATCTTTGTGATCATTGTATTGGTGCTCATTCTATCTCTGAGGAAGTTGCGGGGTTTTTCGCCTTCTTGGTATTCCCCGGTGAAATGCTTTGTGTCTCTTGTCTCTTGTCTCTTATGTTTGATATGTTGTACATGTTGTTCTTTCAGTTAAGATCCTAGATCATATTGAATTAAATGATGAAAAACTAACACACAGAGTATCAATAACTACACATAGGAATCAAATAGGTAAAAAAGGTCTATCCAAAGGGCCAAGACCAAGCATTACGACTCCTATGTGAGCATATATATATATATATATATATCCCTTTGATTTTTCTTAGTCTATTTGTTCAATTAGACTCATTGGATGACGAGAAAATATATCCTCCTATTTTTCAATTAGACTCATTGGATGACGAGAAAATAGTCTTTAGAAAGATAACGGTTAAGGTTTTGGGGAATGAGTCTTCGTATATTGAAAGTCATCCTAGTTGTGAATGTACTAAACTGAAGAACTCTCCTAAATCTGTTGATTTGATAATTTGTCTTAAACACTTATTACCTTCTCTACCTTTATTGTTATTCTTAGGAATGGATACCTTTCAGTTTCAGGAAAACGTGTCATATGGGAGAATAGGGTTGACACATTTTGTTGATTGTTTCTGACTAATCGAATTCTATTGATCCATTCGTCAGGATTTCCGAATATGAGAATCAGATAGATAAAATAAGCAACTTATATCGGTTAAGGTTTTTATAAAGTAATTATATGTGCTAATATTTGACTAAAGAAGACGGTCTAATGTTTTGATTAGGTTAGGAACTGTCAACTTCCTTTCATATATAAAGCCACTTTGAATGATAAAATAATGGTGAATATGTGTTGTTATATGAATAAAAGTATTGGAAAACTATAACCGCCACGGAATGGTAATACATGTAAATTTCTGATGTCTTTTATAAATGACTATTCTATATCCACTTTAGGAGTTAAGGAAAACCTTTATTATCATGGAATTTCCATGATAGATCAGAAATAATATCTAACTGTAATTGATGTGTAAGCTTTATGGAACAAGTCAAGGGGACGATTGACATATGTTTCAGGCATGATTGCTCTTATGATTTAATGTTGCGGTCGAGCGGAATGTTATATTCCCACACATCACTACAACAGTCAAGAGGTAAAAATGGGATATATAAATTCAGGGTGATATTTAGTGTAATACTAACATGTGATGATACAGGTAAACTGGTACCCTCGACATATGAGGATCTTATAATGAGAAGATATGCGGTCACCCCTTACAAAGGTATATGGTTATAAGGTATGCAAGTATGTTCTAGAAAATTGGTTATTTCTATGTGATGTTGGTATATACAAAAGAAGTTGTATAACTGAAAATAGGAAGGGTGTTTGAAATGGTGAAGGATAACCTTCGAGGTTAAGAAATCATGCTGTCCACGGGCCATCACAGGAAGAATATTATTTCGTGTTCAATGAATTATGTAATCCTATTAAGTAAGTTATATATGCTTGGAAAGGGAAAACGTTTACTTCAGATGAGCAAGTATGGATATTGTGGTATGAAGAATGAATGATTTTCTTATTTACAAATATTTTGATTTGTTATATAAAGTGTTACTAACAATTAAATTCAGATGAGCAAGTATGGATATTGTGGTATGAAGAATGAATGATTTTCTTATTTACAAATATTTTGATTTGTTATATAAAGTGTTACTAACAATTAAATTTTGCAGATGGCCAAAACTCGGTGGAACTTATTGAAAGACAAAAGCTTAATATATTATGCATGGTACAATAAAGGGGTAAGGATGAAAGATCCACAATTGCAGCTTTTATTATTGTTAATTATTGTTGAATAAAGAACTGGACCAAATTGGTCAAAAAAAAATTGCAGGGTTATAAAATGTAATATGCCGAAATTATTGATGAATTTGAATGAAATTTTCCTGGACTCAAGCGAGGAGGCTTGAGGGGAATAGATTCCGGGACTCAAGCAAGAAGGCTTGAGGGGAATTCTGTAAAAGTGCGTTAAGGGCACTGAACCACTCCCTAGAGATCAGGGAGTTTGACAGTCGCCAGGATTCTCGAGGGAATCGGTGAGCTGTAAAGACCTAGGCAAACTATAAAAGAATGCATATGCAGGAGGCAGGCACGCTGCTTAGTATGCATAAGAGAAAAGATTGTTGCGTGAGCACTATGGTGTTAGGCAAGAAATCTCTGAATGAATTGCTGTGTGAACACTATGGTGTTAGGCAAGAAATCTCTGAAGGAATTGCTGTGTGAGCACTCTGGTGTTAGGCAAGAATTTCCTGAATCAAGTAAATGATGTGTTTTGAGTAAAATAACAATCTACATCTCCTGAATGCTGGATTTATGTATGCTTATAAAGGAAAAATAAAATATTCTGTGAATTGCAAATAGTAGGTTGAAGTAAAGGGGCTCATTGTTTATACTTTGGATTATTGAATTGATGACAGTTTTCACTGAACAAAGTTTCTTTGAATCCCGATTTTAATTGCATAAAAATCCACATTATTAGCCATAACGACATGCAGAAAGCATGAAAGTTCAAATAAGGTCAAAACCCAAACTCATGATGCAAGAAAAATAAGACTCAAGAAGAAATGACGAATTTCTGAAAAGCCTGAACACCGAGGACGGTGTTATTTTTAGGGGAGGAGGATGTGATACCCCTCCTTAATAACGGTGGGATCGAACTTGAATCCTCTGCCTTTTATTTTTTTCGTTGCTTTTCTCATTGTAGATTTGCTGATAGTTTGATTTTCAGATCGATATTTCTGTAGAATGCATTTATGCCGAAATCGCATCTAAATCTCTGCTATTATGCCATCAACGAGGGCATAATCTTTGGTTTTGGGGAAAGTGATACATTTTGTCAGTTGTGACTTGATGAGCGAACCTCAAACACTGAGCCAGGGGTTTACATTTTCATAGGCACCAAAGGGGAAGGGATGGCTTATTATAAGTCTGATCCCCATAGTTTTCTTTTTGTTATATATGAGGCATAGTAGGGGTAGATCCCCATATACGTATGTTTGATTTTGAGATAGATTTTGGTGACAGATGTTTTGACAGCTGATTCCTTGGATATCTTTATATATTTTCTACATAGCCCAAATACTCAGGAAAAGACGGATCACCGAAGAAAGTTAACCCTTTTTGTCTCTTGTTTTTATTCGCTCTTATGACTAAGAAATCTGCGAGGAGATGGCGTTGTAGGGTTAAAATAGTATGCGCCTTAATGCTAGATCCCACCCTTGTGATATAGATTATGACCATAAGGGAATGAGATCTGGAAATTGCTGTCTGTGTGTTGCCTCAGAAATACCAAGACAGAGTGGGGAATCTCAACAGAGATACACACACTAGGAAGGGTCAGCATGTAAGTTGAATTCCAGTTAAAATTGTTGTATCGAACTGTGTCTTTTGTTACACAACAAAGGGATAGTTGAGAAGCTTAAATCCCTGTTCGATTTCTTTGTTGAGATCTTCATTGCATGTTGTGCTAACAATATGCTGCAATACATAATTAAGATATTATTGAAGTATTATAATGCATGTAGAATAATACATATGAAAATATTATTATGCAATCGAATTAAGTGGAACGGTAGTATTATATGGCTAAGTGAATAATTAAATTATTTAAAAGATATGTTGTTTTGAATGGATTTTAATTAAAGGTAAGTATTACTCTAGCATAAGTTCTCACTGCTCGTAAAAGGTCGAGACCTTTGTTTACTAGGTTAGCCAATCAAACCTTTTTTCAAGGAATGACTGTCGGCCTCTTTTAAAGAGAGACGGTTGAGAGCGCTCAGAAAACTACCAGTGTCCTTTTAAAATCGCCAAGTGGTGGAAGTTATCACAAAAAGGTAGGCGGGTTCTCCAATGGAGAAAGAAACCTTAAAAATGCTATTTATGGGAGATCTGCGGGGCATTAAGCGGGGGGGGGGCTTGACAGGTTTCGGCGTGGATGGTAAAAACTTGGTCAGTATTCCGGATTGAAATTTGGGGTTTTGACGTTTCTTCTGTCAAGAGGCTCTGCTTGCAATCTATGCCATCGAAAGGAAGGTTGGATGGATGCCGGTCACATTCTGGTATGTATTTCGAGATTGCTCTGTCCCAAATTTCGATTGTTGTTGCAGTGCATGTTATCGTGTTAAACATATCGATCCCTAGTTCTGAGATGTCGTTTGTAGTTTCGAGGCTCTATTAGGGCGACCTCCCAGATTTTAGAGTGATCCGATTCTTTTTCCTTCTGAAACAATCTATGCATACACCTTTTTGCATAGAGTAAACATTGTATTGCTGTTTAGATACAGGTTGAAATAATTCTTTTGAAGCATTGATCCCAGCTCTTCTTGCTAAAAGGGATTTTAGTTCGCTATTTTAGTTGTTTTGGGGAAAGGGAGGATTTGGTTGCTACATTCTTAGCCTCCACCTCATATCCAGTATCCGAGTAAGTTTTGTTGATGGGAAAATGGTAAACTAGTAAATAGTTGTCGTCTGACAGTTAATGGGAGAACATCCCTATATATTTTCGACAAAGCTTGTATTTTCGACGGAGCTTGCCTCAAACTCTATATAGCGCATGAGGTAGCGACCTCTGTCTACTTGTGTTGATAAATAGTACATCTAACGCAGCATAGTGCGTAAGGCAATGGGTTTCTGTAATAATGCGTGATAGAGTTGGGTAAAAATCCCCGTACTATTTTCTGAGTCGAAGAATGCTGAGGGAGGATGATCGCTTCCATGATTTCCTAGGAAAGGAAGATCGCTGCCACGAATTCCTGTCCAGATCGGATCCATGTGAGAAGTGTATCTTCTGCTCTAGTTCAGATCTTAATCCTGTCATAAAAAGATAAAGTATTCAGAATAACCCAGATCGGGTTCCTGTGTGAAGGATTTGTTTTTTAAGGTATGGTTCCCAGCAGTTATGGTTACGTTAGACCTCTTTTGTCCATATATCGTGGTTGTCGTATTTATAATCTTTTGCTTTCTAAATTTCAAATAGTGGGATGCGTTATTTTGCTTTTCGGTATTCGAGCCTAAACCTTGCAGTTGATTTTATTTATAATTTGTATACATGTGTACGTATACTTTCAGGAATGTATCATGCTTTGTGCATTCGAAACCAAATGTCCCCTTCCTTGTATTTCAGAGGGTGTGGATACATTTTTCTTTCAGTTCGGTAGTTGTAATTTGGTGATTTTATACCCTTCCCTGGAGTTGTTTGTATAGCTTAGATCCCTGACTAATCGCAAGTGGATTGTCATTACTCCTTTTTTTTTAAATAGGTCATATGCTAAGTTGTAAATACATCTATGTATATAAGAGATGAATTAAATATATAGAATTTTCCAGTCAAAGGAATCTATATATATATATATATTTTAATAGTTAATTATTTACCTTTTTATATAAGTCTAGTGAGACTCACTTCTTTAAGCATTTAATGGTCACCTTAAAGTTTGATGACTATTAGAGTATTCACTCTCAGTTTCCTGAATTGATGAAGCTGGAAGGCGCAGCTCTTGGAGAGCATCCCGTAAGTCGTTGTAGATTGCTTAATTATGGCTGCAACTCCTTATAGGGGCATCCTTGAATATAGTTGTTTTCACCTATTAAAATCATAGAGTGCTCAATCATTAAATATCAAGAGCACGCAGTCAAGTAGGGCACAACCTATACTAGGGTTAATTATAAACTATTTGCATAAAATCAAAGTGAAGGCGTTGGGCCTGTTGAAGGCCTAGTGTAAGGAAGGATCTTTTATATAGTTTCATTTGTTCTAATTACATACACCTGTAGTAAGTGAGTAAGGGAGCGAACCTGATCCTCTTTTATTGTTATATTTAGAGAATATATCTATATATATTACTGCATGTAATTGGTTGAATCGATCTCAGTTAACTCTTAAACCACTGTTATGTGATCTCAGCGTTAAAATATTTAGATAAGGATTATCTTGGTAATCAATAATATATGATATGATGTCGGGTTGATTCGATCCCTGATTGTACAAAATTAGCGTGAGCTGGTTTGAGTGGGCTTCCTTTATTATATTGGATGCATTTAGTCATATTGGGTTAGAATCTTAGTATATGTAAACCCAGCAGTGTAAACTTTTGGTAAGGTTGAATGCTTGGAAATTACTGTGTGAAGTTAGTATTTACCAAAGAATAGATCCATGGAAATTACCTTGTTTTAGTATTGGAAGAGCTCTAGTGGATATTATACACCTGAGATAGATTCTTGTAATAGTTTATGCTGTTAGCATTGATTGTCCTGAAAGATACGGAGTTGCAGAATGTAACCTTCATATTGTTTAATAGAAGAAATAACCAACCTTTGTGGACGTAGCCCAAGAGTGGGTGAACCACCTGAAAATTGGTCTCTCTGTTGATGTGTCTCTTTTGTGTATGTCTTCTTGTCGTGGTGATTTGCATAATTGTGTTGTAATGTTATTTATGATGATCACTTACTCTATGGGTTATATGGTTAAATTATTGACATGTTACTTGTAAGTAGTTCACTTGAAGCAATTTATTCAAATAAAATGGTCATACATGCACGTTACATTGATGACGAGTAACAAACTACCTTATGCTTAAAGGAATTTAGTTTATCTTTATCTTTATCTTATTATCAAAAGTTATTGTGTAAAAGTTTGATATTTAGGTCGTTACAGTCCCCATGTGTATGATTCTATGAATATGTCTCGCATGTTTTAATGGTTATGTCTCGCAAATAAGTCTTAACTTCTATTCACCGAATGTGTGTGGGAATGATTTTGTGAAGGCTTTTGTTATAGTAACATGCAGCTGTATAGTTCCTATATATATAAGGGTCTCAGAAGAGATCCATGGAGTTGTAATGGTAACACTTCATAACAATAGTAAATGGATTATTATAAGATTGTCAGGTGTAGGAATAAGGAATAAATAAATGTTATCTGTTTCATTGAACTCGATCATAGATATTTATTTATTGTGAGAATATCTAATTGACGAAAATTTTAACATTTTCACCAAAATATTAACTCGCAAACCTTGGAGATGTCACATATGGTATCAGAGCACAGGTTGCAAACACTCGGGCTTATTTGGGCTCAATCGGGGAAAACATATATGAGTTTGTCGAATTGGCGGCACAAGACGCAGTAGAAAATTGCATTTCAACGGATCGACAACAGGTAGTTTACCAATCGTCATTGAATTGCAAGTAAGTATGTTTCATTTGGTGAAAGCGTTATAATGGCGCAACATTGTTTGTAGGTAAGGATAGTATATGTTTCATTGTGGAGATGAATGATCTGTTATTGGTAAATATTAGCTGATGAATATATCCTCCTATTTTTCAATTAGACTCATTGGATGACGAGAAAATAGTCTTTAGAAAGATAACGGTTAAGGTTTTGGGGAATGAGTCTTCGTATATTGAAAGTCATCCTAGTTGTGAATGTACTAAACTGAAGAACTCTCCTAAATCTGTTGATTTGATAATTTGTCTTAAACACTTATTACCTTCTCTACCTTTATTGTTATTCTTAGGAATGGATACCTTTCAGTTTCAGGAAAACGTGTCATATGGGAGAATAGGGTTGACACATTTTGTTGATTGTTTCTGACTAATCGAATTCTATTGATCCATTCGTCAGGATTTCCGAATATGAGAATCAGATAGATAAAATAAGCAACTTATATCGGTTAAGGTTTTTATAAAGTAATTATATGTGCTAATATTTGACTAAAGAAGACGGTCTAATGTTTTGATTAGGTTAGGAACTGTCAACTTCCTTTCATATATAAAGCCACTTTGAATGATAAAATAATGGTGAATATGTGTTGTTATATGAATAAAAGTATTGGAAAACTATAACCGCCACGGAATGGTAATACATGACATTCTAAATTTCTGATGTCTTTATAAATGACTATTCTATATCCACTTTAGGAGTTAAGGAAAACCTTTATTATCATGGAATTTCCATGATAGATCAGAAATAATATCTAACTGTAATTGATGTGTAAGCTTTATGGAACAAGTCAAGGGGACGATTGACATATGTTTCAGGCATGATTGCTCTTATGATTTAATGTTGCGGTCGAGCGGAATGTTATATTCCCACACATCACTACAACAGTCAAGAGGTAAAAATGGGATATATAAATTCAGGTGATATTTAGTGTAATACTAACATGTGATGATACAGGTAAACTGGTACCTCGACATATGAGGATCTTATAATGAGAAGATATGCGGTCACCCTTACAAAGGTATATGGTTATAAGGTATGCAAGTATGTTCTAGAAAATTGGTTATTTCTATGTGATGTTGGTATATACAAAAGAAGTTGTATAACTGAAAATAGGAAGGGTGTTTGAAATGGTGAAGGATAACCTTCGAGGTTAAGAAATCATGCTGTCCACGGGCCATCACAGGAAGAATATTATTTCGTGTTCAATGAATTATGTAATCCTATTAAGTAAGTTATATATGCTTGGAAAGGGAAAACGTTTACTTCAGATGAGCAAGTATGGATATTGTGGTATGAAGAATGAATGATTTTCTTATTTACAAATATTTTGATTTGTTATATAAAGTGTTACTAACAATTAAATTCAGATGAGCAAGTATGGATATTGTGGTATGAAGAATGAATGATTTTCTTATTTACAAATATTTTGATTTGTTATATAAAGTGTTACTAACAATTAAATTTTGCAGATGGCCAAAACTCGGTGGAACTTATTGAAAGACAAAAGCTTAATATATTATGCATGGTACAATAAAGGGGTAAGGATGAAAGATCCACAATTGCAGCTTTTATTATTGTTAATTATTGTTGAATAAAGAACTGGACCAAATTGGTCAAAAAAAAATTGCAGGGTTATAAAATGTAATATGCCGAAATTATTGATGAATTTGAATGAAATTTTCCTGGACTCAAGCGAGGAGGCTTGAGGGGAATAGATTCCGGGACTCAAGCAAGAAGGCTTGAGGGGAATTCTGTAAAAGTGCGTTAAGGGCACTGAACCACTCCCTAGAGATCAGGGAGTTGACAGTCGCCAGGATTCTCGAGGGAATCGGTGAGCTGTAAAGACCTAGGCAAACTATAAAAGAATGCATATGCAGGAGGCAGGACGCTGCTTAGTATGCATAAGAGAAAAGATTGCTGCGTGAGCACTATGGTGTTAGGCAAGAAATCTCTGAATGAATTGCTGTGTGAACACTATGGTGTTAGGCAAGAAATCTCTGAAGGAATTGCTGTGTGAGCACTCTGGTGTTAGGCAAGAATTTCCTGAATCAAGTAAATGATGTGTTTTGAGTAAAATAACAATCTACATCTCCTGAATGCTGGATTTATGTATGCTTATAAAGGAAAAATAAAATATTCTGTGAATTGCAAATAGTAGGTTGAAGTAAAGGGGCTCATTGTTTATACTTTGGATTATTGAATTGATGACAGTTTTCACTGAACAAAGTTTCTTTGAATCCCGATTTTAATTGCATAAAAATCCACATTATTAGCCATAACGACATGCAGAAAGCATGAAAGTTCAAATAAGGTCAAAACCCAAACTCATGATGCAAGAAAAATAAGACTCAAGAAGAAATGACGAATTTCTGAAAAGCCTGAACACCGAGGACGGTGTTATTTTTAGGGGAGGAGGATGTGATACCCCTCCTTAATAACGGTGGGATCGAACTTGAATCCTCTGCCTTTTATTTTTTTCGTTGCTTTTCTCATTGTAGATTTGCTGATAGTTTGATTTTCAGATCGATATTTCTGTAGAATGCATTTATGCCGAAATCGCATCTAAATCTCTGCTATTATGCCATCAACGAGGGCATAATCTTTGGTTTTGGGGAAAGTGATACATTTTGTCAGTTGTGACTTGATGAGCGAACCTCAAACACTGAGCCAGGGGTTTACATTTTCATAGGCACCAAAGGGGAAGGGATGGCTTATTATAAGTCTGATCCCCATAGTTTTCTTTTTGTTATATATGAGGCATAGTAGGGGTAGATCCCCATATACGTATGTTTGATTTTGAGATAGATTTTGGTGACAGATGTTTTGACAGCTGATTCCTTGGATATCTTTATATATTTTCTACATAGCCCAAATACTCAGGAAAAGACGGATCACCGAAGAAAGTTAACCCTTTTTGTCTCTTGTTTTTATTCGCTCTTATGACTAAGAAATCTGCGAGGAGATGGCGTTGTAGGGTTAAAATAGTATGCGCCTTAATGCTAGATCCCACCCTTGTGATATAGATTATGACCATAAGGGAATGAGATCTGGAAATTGCTGTCTGTGTGTTGCCTCAGAAATACCAAGACAGAGTGGGGAATCTCAACAGAGATACACACACTAGGAAGGGTCAGCATGTAAGTTGAATTCCAGTTAAAATTGTTGTATCGAACTGTGTCTTTTGTTACACAACAAAGGGATAGTTGAGAAGCTTAAATCCCTGTTCGATTTCTTTGTTGAGATCTTCATTGCATGTTGTGCTAACAATATGCTGCAATACATAATTAAGATATTATTGAAGTATTATAATGCATGTAGAATAATACATATGAAAATATTATTATGCAATCGAATTAAGTGGAACGGTAGTATTATATGGCTAAGTGAATAATTAAATTATTTAAAAGATATGTTGTTTTGAATGGATTTTAATTAAAGGTAAGTATTACTCTAGCATAAGTTCTCACTGCTCGTAAAAGGTCGAGACCTTTGTTTACTAGGTTAGCCAATCAAACCTTTTTTCAAGGAATGACTGTCGGCCTCTTTTAAAGAGAGACGGTTGAGAGCGCTCAGAAAACTACCAGTGTCCTTTTAAAATCGCCAAGTGGTGGAAGTTATCACAAAAAGGTAGGCGGGTTCTCCAATGGAGAAAGAAACCTTAAAAATGCTATTTATGGGAGATCTGCGGGGCATTAAGCGGGGGGGGGCTTGACAGGTTTCGGCGTGGATGGTAAAAACTTGGTCAGTATTCCGGATTGAAATTTGGGGTTTTGACGTTTCTTCTGTCAAGAGGCTCTGCTTGCAATCTATGCCATCGAAAGGAAGGTTGGATGGATGCCGGTCACATTCTGGTATGTATTTCGAGATTGCTCTGTCCCAAATTTCGATTGTTGTTGCAGTGCATGTTATCGTGTTAAACATATCGATCCCTAGTTCTGAGATGTCGTTTGTAGTTTCGAGGCTCTATTAGGGCGACCTCCCGGATTTTAGAGTGATCCGATTCTTTTTCCTTCTGAAACAATCTATGCATACACCTTTTTGCATAGAGTAAACATTGTATTGCTGTTTAGATACAGGTTGAAATAATTCTTTTGAAGCATTGATCCCAGCTCTTCTTGCTAAAAGGGATTTTAGTTCGCTATTTTAGTTGTTTTGGGGAAAGGGAGGATTTGGTTGCTACATTCTTAGCCTCCACCTCATATCCAGTATCCGAGTAAGTTTTGTTGATGGGAAAATGGTAAACTAGTAAATAGTTGTCGTCTGACAGTTAATGGGAGAACATCCCTATATATTTTCGACAAAGCTTGTATTTTCGACGGAGCTTGCCTCAAACTCTATATAGCGCATGAGGTAGCGACCTCTGTCTACTTGTGTTGATAAATAGTACATCTAACGCAGCATAGTGCGTAAGGCAATGGGTTTCTGTAATAATGCGTGATAGAGTTGGGTAAAAATCCCCGTACTATTTTCTGAGTCGAAGAATGCTGAGGGAGGATGATCGCTTCCATGATTTCCTAGGAAAGGAAGATCGCTGCCACGAATTCCTGTCCAGATCGGATCCATGTGAGAAGTGTATCTTCTGCTCTAGTTCAGATCTTAATCCTGTCATAAAAAGAAAAAGTATTCAGAATAACCCAGATCGGGTTCCTGTGTGAAGGATTTGTTTTTTAAGGTATGGTTCCCAGCAGTTATGGTTACGTTAGACCTCTTTTGTCCATATATCGTGGTTGTCGTATTTATAATCTTTTGCTTTCTAAATTTCAAATAGTGGGATGCGTTATTTTGCTTTTCGGTATTCGAGCCTAAACCTTGCAGTTGATTTTATTTATAATTTGTATACATGTGTACGTATACTTTCAGGAATGTATCATGCTTTGTGCATTCGAAACCAAATGTCCCCTTCCTTGTATTTCAGAGGGTGTGGATACATTTTTCTTTCAGTTCGGTAGTTGTAATTTGGTGATTTTATACCCTTCCCTGGAGTTGTTTGTATAGCTTAGATCCCTAACTAATCGCAAGTGGATTGTCATTACTCCTTTTTTTTTAAATAGGTCATATGCTAAGTTGTAAATACATCTATGTATATAAGAGATGAATTAAATATATAGAATTTTCCAGTCAAAGGAATCTATATATATATATATATTTTAATAGTTAATTATTTACCTTTTTATATAAGTCTAGTGAGACTCACTTCTTTAAGCATTTAATGGTCACCTTAAAGTTTGATGACTATTAGAGTATTCACTCTCAGTTTCCTGAATTGATGAAGCTGGAAGGCGCAGCTCTTGGAGAGCATCCCGTAAGTCGTTGTAGATTGCTTAATTATGGCTGCAACTCCTTATAGGGGCATCCTTGAATATAGTTGTTTTCACCTATTAAAATCATAGAGTGCTCAATCATTAAATATCAAGAGCACGCAGTCAAGTAGGGCACAACCTATACTAGGGTTAATTATAAACTATTTGCATAAAATCAGAGTGAAGGCGTTGGGCCTGTTGAAGGCCTAGTGTAAGGAAGGATCTTTTATATAGTTTCATTTGTTCTAATTACATACACCTGTAGTAAGTGAGTAAGGGAGCGAACCTGATCCTCTTTTATTGTTATATTTAGAGAATATATCTATATATATTACTGCATGTAATTGGTTGAATCGATCTCAGTTAACTCTTAAACCACTGTTATGTGATCTCAGCGTTAAAATATTTAGATAAGGATTATCTTGGTAATCAATAATATATGATATGATGTCGGGTTGATTCGATCCCTGATTGTACAAACTTAGCGTGAGCTGGTTTGAGTGGGCTTCCTTTATTATATTGGATGCATTTAGTCATATTGGGTTAGAATCTTAGTATATGTAAACCCAGCAGTGTAAACTTTTGGTAAGGTTGAATGCTTGGAAATTACTGTGTGAAGTTAGTATTTACCAAAGAATAGATCCATGGAAATTACCTTGTTTTAGTATTGGAAGAGCTCTAGTGGATATTATACACCTGAGATAGATTCTTGTAATAGTTTATGCTGTTAGCATTGATTGTCCTGAAAGATACGGAGTTGCAGAATGTAACCTTCATATTGTTTAATAGAAGAAATAACCAACCTTTGTGGACGTAGCCCAAGAGTGGGTGAACCACCTGAAAATTGGTCTCTCTGTTGATGTGTCTCTTTTGTGTATGTCTTCTTGTCGTGGTGATTTGCATAATTGTGTTGTAATGTTATTTATGATGATCACTTACTCTATGGGTTATATGGTTAAATTATTGACATGTTACTTGTAAGTAGTTCACTTGAAGCAATTTATTCAAATAAAATGGTCATACATGCACGTTACATTGATGACGAGTAACAAACTACCTTATGCTTAAAGGAATTTAGTTTATCTTTATCTTTATCTTATTATCAAAAGTTATTGTGTAAAAGTTTGATATTTAGGTCGTTACAGTCCCCATGTGTATGATTCTATGAATATGTCTCGCATGTTTTAATGGTTATGTCTCGCAAATAAGTCTTAACTTCTATTCACCGAATGTGTGTGGGAATGATTTTGTGAAGGCTTTTGTTATAGTAACATGCAGCTGTATAGTTCCTATATATATAAGGGTCTCAGAAGAGATCCATGGAGTTGTAATGGTAACACTTCATAACAATAGTAAATGGATTATTATAAGATTGTCAGGTGTAGGAATAAGGAATAAATAAATGTTATCTGTTTCATTGAACTCGATCATAGATATTTATTTATTGTGAGAATATCTAATTGACGAAAATTTTAACATTTTCACCAAAATATTAACTCGCAAACCTTGGAGATGTCACATATGGTATCAGAGCACAGGTTGCAAACACTCGGGCTTATTTGGGCTCAATCGGGGAAAACATATATGAGTTTGTCGAATTGGCGGCACAAGACGCAGTAGAAAATTGCATTTCAACGGATCGACAACAGGTAGTTTACCAATCGTCATTGAATTGCAAGTAAGTATGTTTCATTTGGTGAAAGCGTTATAATGGCGCAACATTGTTTGTAGGTAAGGATAGTATATGTTTCATTGTGGAGATGAATGATCTGTTATTGGTAAATATTAGCTGATGAATATATCCTCCTATTTTTCAATTAGACTCATTGGATGACGAGAAAATAGTCTTTAGAAAGATAACGGTTAAGGTTTTGGGGAATGAGTCTTCGTATATTGAAAGTCATCCTAGTTGTGAATGTACTAAACTGAAGAACTCTCCTAAATCTGTTGATTTGATAATTTGTCTTAAACACTTATTACCTTCTCTACCTTTATTGTTATTCTTAGGAATGGATACCTTTCAGTTTCAGGAAAACGTGTCATATGGGAGAATAGGGTTGACACATTTTGTTGATTGTTTCTGACTAATCGAATTCTATTGATCCATTCGTCAGGATTTCCGAATATGAGAATCAGATAGATAAAATAAGCAACTTATATCGGTTAAGGTTTTTATAAAGTAATTATATGTGCTAATATTTGACTAAAGAAGACGGTCTAATGTTTTGATTAGGTTAGGAACTGTCAACTTCCTTTCATATATAAAGCCACTTTGAATGATAAAATAATGGTGAATATGTGTTGTTATATGAATAAAAGTATTGGAAAACTATAACCGCCACGGAATGGTAATACATGACATTCTAAATTTCTGATGTCTTTATAAATGACTATTCTATATCCACTTTAGGAGTTAAGGAAAACCTTTATTATCATGGAATTTCCATGATAGATCAGAAATAATATCTAACTGTAATTGATGTGTAAGCTTTATGGAACAAGTCAAGGGGACGATTGACATATGTTTCAGGCATGATTGCTCTTATGATTTAATGTTGCGGTCGAGCGGAATGTTATATTCCCACACATCACTACAACAGTCAAGAGGTAAAAATGGGATATATAAATTCAGGTGATATTTAGTGTAATACTAACATGTGATGATACAGGTAAACTGGTACCTCGACATATGAGGATCTTATAATGAGAAGATATGCGGTCACCCTTACAAAGGTATATGGTTATAAGGTATGCAAGTATGTTCTAGAAAATTGGTTATTTCTATGTGATGTTGGTATATACAAAAGAAGTTGTATAACTGAAAATAGGAAGGGTGTTTGAAATGGTGAAGGATAACCTTCGAGGTTAAGAAATCATGCTGTCCACGGGCCATCACAGGAAGAATATTATTTCGTGTTCAATGAATTATGTAATCCTATTAAGTAAGTTATATATGCTTGGAAAGGGAAAACGTTTACTTCAGATGAGCAAGTATGGATATTGTGGTATAAATAATGAATGATTTTCTTATTTACAAATATTTTGATTTGTTATATAAAGTGTTACTAACAATTAAATTCAGATGAGCAAGTATGGATATTGTGGTATGAAGAATGAATGATTTTCTTATTTACAAATATTTTGATTTGTTATATAAAGTGTTACTAACAATTAAATTTTGCAGATGGCCAAAACTCGGTGGAACTTATTGAAAGACAAAAGCTTAATATATTATGCATGGTACAATAAAGGGGTAAGGATGAAAGATCCACAATTGCAGCTTTTATTATTGTTAATTATTGTTGAATAAAGAACTGGACCAAATTGGTCAAAAAAAAATTGCAGGGTTATAAAATGTAATATGCCGAAATTATTGATGAATTTGAATGAAATTTTCCTGGACTCAAGCGAGGAGGCTTGAGGGGAATAGATTCCGGGACTCAAGCAAGAAGGCTTGAGGGGAATTCTGTAAAAGTGCGTTAAGGGCACTGAACCACTCCCTAGAGATCAGGGAGTTGACAGTCGCCAGGATTCTCGAGGGAATCGGTGAGCTGTAAAGACCTAGGCAAACTATAAAAGAATGCATATGCAGGAGGCAGGACGCTGCTTAGTATGCATAAGAGAAAAGATTGCTGCGTGAGCACTATGGTGTTAGGCAAGAAATCTCTGAATGAATTGCTGTGTGAACACTATGGTGTTAGGCAAGAAATCTCTGAAGGAATTGCTGTGTGAGCACTCTGGTGTTAGGCAAGAATTTCCTGAATCAAGTAAATGATGTGTTTTTAGTAAAATAACAATCTACATCTCCTGAATGCTGGATTTATGTATGCTTATAAAGGAAAAATAAAATATTCTGTGAATTGCAAATAGTAGGTTGAAGTAAAGGGGCTCATTGTTTATACTTTGGATTATTGAATTGATGACAGTTTTCACTGAACAAAGTTTCTTTGAATCCCGATTTTAATTGCATAAAAATCCACATTATTAGCCATAACGACATGCAGAAAGCATGAAAGTTCAAATAAGGTCAAAACCCAAACTCATGATGCAAGAAAAATAAGACTCAAGAAGAAATGACGAATTTCTGAAAAGCCTGAACACCGAGGACGGTGTTATTTTTAGGGGAGGAGGATGTGATACCCCTCCTTAATAACGGTGGGATCGAACTTGAATCCTCTGCCTTTTATTTTTTTCGTTGCTTTTCTCATTGTAGATTTGCTGATAGTTTGATTTTCAGATCGATATTTCTGTAGAATGCATTTATGCCGAAATCGCATCTAAATCTCTGCTATTATGCCATCAACGAGGGCATAATCTTTGGTTTTGGGGAAAGTGATACATTTTGTCAGTTGTGACTTGATGAGCGAACCTCAAACACTGAGCCAGGGGTTTACATTTTCATAGGCACCAAAGGGGAAGGGATGGCTTATTATAAGTCTGATCCCCATAGTTTTCTTTTTGTTATATATGAGGCATAGTAGGGGTAGATCCCCATATACGTATGTTTGATTTTGAG
Organism: Larix kaempferi; assembly: GCA_027924585.1. NCBI lineage: Eukaryota > Viridiplantae > Streptophyta > Pinopsida > Pinales > Pinaceae > Larix > Larix kaempferi. The sequence continues at coordinate 11,340,850 of BSBM01000150.1, forward strand.
ATAGATTTTGGTGACAGATGTTTTGACAGCTGATTCCTTGGATATCTTTATATATTTTCTACATAGCCCAAATACTCAGGAAAAGACGGATCACCGAAGAAAGTTAACCCTTTTTGTCTCTTGTTTTTATTCGCTCTTATGACTAAGAAATCTGCGAGGAGATGGCGTTGTAGGGTTAAAATAGTATGCGCCTTAATGCTAGATCCCACCCTTGTGATATAGATTATGACCATAAGGGAATGAGATCTGGAAATTGCTGTCTGTGTGTTGCCTCAGAAATACCAAGACAGAGTGGGGAATCTCAACAGAGATACACACACTAGGAAGGGTCAGCATGTAAGTTGAATTCCAGTTAAAATTGTTGTATCGAACTGTGTCTTTTGTTACACAACAAAGGGATAGTTGAGAAGCTTAAATCCCTGTTCGATTTCTTTGTTGAGATCTTCATTGCATGTTGTGCTAACAATATGCTGCAATACATAATTAAGATATTATTGAAGTATTATAATGCATGTAGAATAATACATATGAAAATATTATTATGCAATCGAATTAAGTGGAACGGTAGTATTATATGGCTAAGTGAATAATTAAATTATTTAAAAGATATGTTGTTTTGAATGGCTTTTAATTAAAGGTAAGTATTACTCTAGCATAAGTTCTCACTGCTCGTAAAAGGTCGAGACCTTTGTTTACTAGGTTAGCCAATCAAACCTTTTTTCAAGGAATGACTGTCGGCCTCTTTTAAAGAGAGACGGTTGAGAGCGCTCAGAAAACTACCAGTGTCCTTTTAAAATCGCCAAGTGGTGGAAGTTATCACAAAAAGGTAGGCGGGTTCTCCAATGGAGAAAGAAACCTTAAAAATGCTATTTATGGGAGATCTGCGGGGCATTAAGCGGGGGGGGGGGGCTTGACAGGTTTCGGCGTGGATGGTAAAAACTTGGTCAGTATTCCGGATTGAAATTTGGGGTTTTGACGTTTCTTCTGTCAAGAGGCTCTGCTTGCAATCTATGCCATCGAAAGGAAGGTTGGATGGATGCCGGTCACATTCTGGTATGTATTTCGAGATTGCTCTGTCCCAAATTTCGATTGTTGTTGCAGTGCATGTTATCGTGTTAAACATATCGATCCCTAGTTCTGAGATGTCGTTTGTAGTTTCGAGGCTCTATTAGGGCGACCTCCCGGATTTTAGAGTGATCCGATTCTTTTTCCTTCTGAAACAATCTATGCATACACCTTTTTGCATAGAGTAAACATTGTATTGCTGTTTAGATACAGGTTGAAATAATTCTTTTGAAGCATTGATCCCAGCTCTTCTTGCTAAAAGGGATTTTAGTTCGCTATTTTAGTTGTTTTGGGGAAAGGGAGGATTTGGTTGCTACATTCTTAGCCTCCACCTCATATCCAGTATCCGAGTAAGTTTTGTTGATGGGAAAATGGTAAACTAGTAAATAGTTGTCGTCTGACAGTTAATGGGAGAACATCCCTATATATTTTCGACAAAGCTTGTATTTTCGACGGAGCTTGCCTCAAACTCTATATAGCGCATGAGGTAGCGACCTCTGTCTACTTGTGTTGATAAATAGTACATCTAACGCAGCATAGTGCGTAAGGCAATGGGTTTCTGTAATAATGCGTGATAGAGTTGGGTAAAAATCCCCGTACTATTTTCTGAGTCGAAGAATGCTGAGGGAGGATGATCGCTTCCATGATTTCCTAGGAAAGGAAGATCGCTGCCACGAATTCCTGTCCAGATCGGATCCATGTGAGAAGTGTATCTTCTGCTCTAGTTCAGATCTTAATCCTGTCATAAAAAGAAAAAGTATTCAGAATAACCCAGATCGGGTTCCTGTGTGAAGGATTTGTTTTTTAAGGTATGGTTCCCAGCAGTTATGGTTACGTTAGACCTCTTTTGTCCATATATCGTGGTTGTCGTATTTATAATCTTTTGCTTTCTAAATTTCAAATAGTGGGATGCGTTATTTTGCTTTTCGGTATTCGAGCCTAAACCTTGCAGTTGATTTTATTTATAATTTGTATACATGTGTACGTATACTTTCAGGAATGTATCATGCTTTGTGCATTCGAAACCAAATGTCCCCTTCCTTGTATTTCAGAGGGTGTGGATACATTTTTCTTTCAGTTCGGTAGTTGTAATTTGGTGATTTTATACCCTTCCCTGGAGTTGTTTGTATAGCTTAGATCCCTAACTAATCGCAAGTGGATTGTCATTACTCCTTTTTTTTTAAATAGGTCATATGCTAAGTTGTAAATACATCTATGTATATAAGAGATGAATTAAATATATAGAATTTTCCAGTCAAAGGAATCTATATATATATATATATTTTAATAGTTAATTATTTACCTTTTTATATAAGTCTAGTGAGACTCACTTCTTTAAGCATTTAATGGTCACCTTAAAGTTTGATGACTATTAGAGTATTCACTCTCAGTTTCCTGAATTGATGAAGCTGGAAGGCGCAGCTCTTGGAGAGCATCCCGTAAGTCGTTGTAGATTGCTTAATTATGGCTGCAACTCCTTATAGGGGCATCCTTGAATATAGTTGTTTTCACCTATTAAAATCATAGAGTGCTCAATCATTAAATATCAAGAGCACGCAGTCAAGTAGGGCACAACCTATACTAGGGTTAATTATAAACTATTTGCATAAAATCAGAGTGAAGGCGTTGGGCCTGTTGAAGGCCTAGTGTAAGGAAGGATCTTTTATATAGTTTCATTTGTTCTAATTACATACACCTGTAGTAAGTGAGTAAGGGAGCGAACCTGATCCTCTTTTATTGTTATATTTAGAGAATATATCTATATATATTACTGCATGTAATTGGTTGAATCGATCTCAGTTAACTCTTAAACCACTGTTATGTGATCTCAGCGTTAAAATATTTAGATAAGGATTATCTTGGTAATCAATAATATATGATATGATGTCGGGTTGATTCGATCCCTGATTGTACAAACTTAGCGTGAGCTGGTTTGAGTGGGCTTCCTTTATTATATTGGATGCATTTAGTCATATTGGGTTAGAATCTTAGTATATGTAAACCCAGCAGTGTAAACTTTTGGTAAGGTTGAATGCTTGGAAATTACTGTGTGAAGTTAGTATTTACCAAAGAATAGATCCATGGAAATTACCTTGTTTTAGTATTGGAAGAGCTCTAGTGGATATTATACACCTGAGATAGATTCTTGTAATAGTTTATGCTGTTAGCATTGATTGTCCTGAAAGATACGGAGTTGCAGAATGTAACCTTCATATTGTTTAATAGAAGAAATAACCAACCTTTGTGGACGTAGCCCAAGAGTGGGTGAACCACCTGAAAATTGGTCTCTCTGTTGATGTGTCTCTTTTGTGTATGTCTTCTTGTCGTGGTGATTTGCATAATTGTGTTGTAATGTTATTTATGATGATCACTTACTCTATGGGTTATATGGTTAAATTATTGACATGTTACTTGTAAGTAGTTCACTTGAAGCAATTTATTCAAATAAAATGGTCATACATGCACGTTACATTGATGACGAGTAACAAACTACCTTATGCTTAAAGGAATTTAGTTTATCTTTATCTTTATCTTATTATCAAAAGTTATTGTGTAAAAGTTTGATATTTAGGTCGTTACAGTCCCCATGTGTATGATTCTATGAATATGTCTCGCATGTTTTAATGGTTATGTCTCGCAAATAAGTCTTAACTTCTATTCACCGAATGTGTGTGGGAATGATTTTGTGAAGGCTTTTGTTATAGTAACATGCAGCTGTATAGTTCCTATATATATAAGGGTCTCAGAAGAGATCCATGGAGTTGTAATGGTAACACTTCATAACAATAGTAAATGGATTATTATAAGATTGTCAGGTGTAGGAATAAGGAATAAATAAATGTTATCTGTTTCATTGAACTCGATCATAGATATTTATTTATTGTGAGAATATCTAATTGACGAAAATTTTAACATTTTCACCAAAATATTAACTCGCAAACCTTGGAGATGTCACACAAGGCCAACGAAAACCTCAATATTGTTGTGCCCCTGAACTCTACGATCTGCTATAGGCATGTTAGGAACAATAATGACCCCAATGTATTTGTCAATTCCCAGTAGCTCATTCAGTTAAGGTGTGGGTCTTATTAGTAGGGCGACCTGGGTTCAATTGCCCTTAGGGGTCAGCGAGTTGGGAGGAGACACCCAAAATCCAACAGTGGAGGATCGGTTTCGCCCAAGCTAAGTGCGATCCTCGAGGGATTTTGATAGCTTAGATACCACAAAGTCCTAGTTTCTTAAACCAAAAGCTACTCCCGCAAGTCAAAAAACTTCTTAAAAAAAATTACCATGTAACCATTATTAACCGAGAGCGGGTTGATCCTTTGCTTCGGATTCTGGTTATAACCTCCCTTTTTCCATCAATGCTAACCTCTTCGCCATTTTTCCAAGCGTGTGATGGTCGTGGATTAGACTTGGCTGACAAAATTAAGAGTTTGACTGCGCGGAATGAGATGGTCGTACTCGTCCGGTTCCCGGTACATTCTCAAATCTAATCTCCCCAACTGATGCGTTCGTTCTTGTTGCCACGTATGGAGACCGAGGGTGCGCCACCTCCTCTTTGAGTCTGCCCCCTTCCATCTCGCAGTGCGTCATTCATTCTGCACGCGGATGGAGGGGCCGCTGTCATCACCCGCAGCCCGGTCGTCACAACTTACATGGGATTATTGTTCTTGCTATACCCGTTGCATATTTTTTTGTCGTCGATCACATCAGTATTATCTTCATGTTGACCATTCAAGGGAACCATGGTTATGGCCATCGCCAGGTATGGTTATAGGTTGTTGGCTCACTGCTATTTCTGATAGTAAAACAAAATACTTTCCGATACAGAGTCCAACATAAGAAAGCTGGTCTTTGATATTCTATAAATGGCCTCTACAGCTAGGTGTACTCTGCAACCAAACGTCTACCTTTTGGGCTTTCGGTCTTACAAAATTTTAAAATAATGCTCGTATAGTCACACTCTGGCGTGGCTAGACAACAGAAACAAGAAGTTACAACACATAAACCAAACCCAAACAAACACATTCTGAGCAGAACAGATTACTATTACTTACAATATAATGGTGGAAAATTAATACGCCGATCAAACCTAAAGTCCTTCGCTCAAAGAAATCTATTGTTTTTTTCTCGAAGTTTTTTCTTCTGCTGAACCCCTCCTGTACTGTTCACAGAAGAGCTTCCTCGTTAGGCGCCTCTCTTAAGCTTCGGATACTGCAATTACATTTGGGGTTGCCCAACAAGCTATTTTAGTTATCAGGAATAATGTGTCTCTTCTTGTTGATGATGTTGAAGAAGATATCATCCAATTCCAAAACGAGGTTAAGAAACCTGACGGACCGGCCTGTTGATATACAGATACGGGTAGGATCGATTCTCATGAAGGCCTACACAGTCCAACCCGGTTTCAGTAAGACGCTGAGCCACAGCAAGATAAACAGCAATTATTCTCCTCGAGGTGAAACCAGCTTCTTCTACGATGGGAGCTGTGAGCCGTACTTGTGGATACACAGCTCCACTCATGCTAAATATTTTATGTCACCCATGGCAGCCAAACGGCAATACATCAGCCTTGCTGACCTCCGACAGTGCCTGGAGATGAAGATCTGTAGAGACGAGAGCAACGGCCATTTCACCGTAGTCAGGATGCCCAGGAAAAAAGGATTTCTTTAATCTAATTATTTATTGTGGTCAGTCTATCTATCTGCACAGTCCAATAAAATCTTTATCTATTATTTTAACTCCTTCCAGACATTCTTTTTGGACAGCTTTGCTCAGTTATTTCCTTGGAAGATCAATGCAGATTAACCACATTTGCACTATGTCCATTGATTCGATTCTTCTGTTCTGTGTTTGCAGACTTGCTGTGACGACAACCCAACTCAACTCGGCGATTATTCAGAGGTGAGAAAAGAAACGGAGTAACTCCGCTTCGTGTTCGTGTTCGGTTCTATTTCTTTTCTGTTACAATTTTTCAATTGGTGGGTTGTATTGTCTATCAGTATAGATCTATCTTAAACTATCAAGCACCCAAAAAGAATCCAATTTTTTGAAAGGGATCCAATTTCTTGATATGTATTTCTTTTATTTTTAAATTTAAATTCAAAAATTTTGATTTCTCTTGATTGACATAAATTTTTGTAATTATTTTGTAATTATTTTATTTCCTAATTTCATCTTACTGTATTATTATCATATTAGTAATGTATTTTGTTATTTTTGAATTTTTTATAACTTAAAATATTAATATAAAAATTATAAGATAAGAAAAAATTTAAATCTTAAAAAAATATTATGTATTTTGTTATTTATAATAAGATTTTAATTTTTGTATAATTTAAAATATTAAATTGGAATGAAATTGGGGTGTCTTAAGTCATCCCACCCAATGTGATTAATATTACTAAATTAAAAAGTAACTTTCATCCACTTTGAAGCATATAGGGCAAGGAGTAAGCTAACAAAAAATGGATAAATTCAACTTAATTTTGGTTTTTTAGTTTTATTTTTTATTTTTTGTGATTTGGATCTGCTTAAAACAGGTTTAAAACTTAAGTTTTATAGCCAATTTTTCTATTACTTGTGAAACAATAACTTTTAACAAAGTTTCTATTGAATTTTTTTTTATGAAAAAATAGTTGAGTTTATTTACTTTTTAAATTACTCTTATGTTATATGTGTTTTCAAATTAAAAAAAAAATAATTTAATTCAAAACATATATTATATATATTTTCAAATTAAAAAGATTAATTTAATTCAAAACTTATTATTAAACAATGTATCATAATATAAATTAAAAAGATTAATTTAATTCAAGACATATTATTGAACCATGTATCATAATATTAACATTTAATAAAATATAGAAGCAAGTAGTCAACCCACTAACAATAATATGTACATTCAATAACTTGTCATTCTCACTTAAATATGTAATAAGTTTTTGTTTGAATGCTTTTCATCAACAATAAGAAATATTGATCTCTATTTACATGCAATCAAAACAATAAAAATAAAATTTAAATACTTCTTATAAATGAATTTTGTAATTATTTTATTTCCTAATTTCATCTTACTGTATTATTATCATATTAGTAATGTATTTTGTTATTTTTGAATTTTTTATAACTTAAAATATTAATATAAAAATTATAAGATAAGAAAAAATTTAAATCTTAAAAAAATATTATGTATTTTGTTATTTATAATAAGATTTTAATTTTTGTATAATTTAAAATATTAAATTGGAATGAAATTGGGGTGTCTTAAGTCATCCCACCCAATGTGATTAATATTACTAAATTAAAAAGTAACTTTCATCCACTTTGAAGCATATAGGGCAAGGAGTAAGCTAACAAAAAATGGATAAATTCAACTTAATTTTGGTTTTTTAGTTTTATTTTTTATTTTTTGTGATTTGGATCTGCTTAAAACAGGTTTAAAACTTAAGTTTTATAGCCAATTTTTCTATTACTTGTGAAACAATAACTTTTAACAAAGTTTCTATTGAATTTTTTTTTATGAAAAAATAGTTGAGTTTATTTACTTTTTAAATTACTCTTATGTTATATGTGTTTTCAAATTAAAAAAAAAATAATTTAATTCAAAACATATATTATATATATTTTCAAATTAAAAAGATTAATTTAATTCAAAACTTATTATTAAACAATGTATCATAATATAAATTAAAAAGATTAATTTAATTCAAGACATATTATTGAACCATGTATCATAATATTAACATTTAATAAAATATAGAAGCAAGTAGTCAACCCACTAACAATAATATGTACATTCAATAACTTGTCATTCTCACTTAAATATGTAATAAGTTTTTGTTTGAATGCTTTTCATCAACAATAAGAAATATTGATCTCTATTTACATGCAATCAAAACAATAAAAATAAAATTTAAATACTTCTTATAAATGAATTTTGTAATTATTTTATTTCCTAATTTCATCTTACTGTATTATTATCATATTAGTAATGTATTTTGTTATTTTTGAATTTTTTATAACTTAAAATATTAATATAAAAATTATAAGATAAGAAAAAATTTAAATCTTAAAAAAATATTATGTATTTTGTTATTTATAATAAGATTTTAATTTTTGTATAATTTAAAATATTAAATTGGAATGAAATTGGGGTGTCTTAAGTCATCCCACCCAATGTGATTAATATTACTAAATTAAAAAGTAACTTTCATCCACTTTGAAGCATATAGGGCAAGGAGTAAGCTAACAAAAAATGGATAAATTCAACTTAATTTTGGTTTTTTAGTTTTATTTTTTATTTTTTGTGATTTGGATCTGCTTAAAACAGGTTTAAAACTTAAGTTTTATAGCCAATTTTTCTATTACTTGTGAAACAATAACTTTTAACAAAGTTTCTATTGAATTTTTTTTTATGAAAAAATAGTTGAGTTTATTTACTTTTTAAATTACTCTTATGTTATATGTGTTTTCAAATTAAAAAAAAAATAATTTAATTCAAAACATATATTATATATATTTTCAAATTAAAAAGATTAATTTAATTCAAAACTTATTATTAAACAATGTATCATAATATAAATTAAAAAGATTAATTTAATTCAAGACATATTATTGAACCATGTATCATAATATTAACATTTAATAAAATATAGAAGCAAGTAGTCAACCCACTAACAATAATATGTACATTCAATAACTTGTCATTCTCACTTAAATATGTAATAAGTTTTTGTTTGAATGCTTTTCATCAACAATAAGAAATATTGATCTCTATTTACATGCAATCAAAACAATAAAAATAAAATTTAAATACTTCTTATAAATGAATTTTGTAATTATTTTATTTCCTAATTTCATCTTACTGTATTATTATCATATTAGTAATGTATTTTGTTATTTTTGAATTTTTTATAACTTAAAATATTAATATAAAAATTATAAGATAAGAAAAAATTTAAATCTTAAAAAAATATTATGTATTTTGTTATTTATAATAAGATTTTAATTTTTGTATAATTTAAAATATTAAATTGGAATGAAATTGGGGTGTCTTAAGTCATCCCACCCAATGTGATTAATATTACTAAATTAAAAAGTAACTTTCATCCACTTTGAAGCATATAGGGCAAGGAGTAAGCTAACAAAAAATGGATAAATTCAACTTAATTTTGGTTTTTTAGTTTTATTTTTTATTTTTTGTGATTTGGATCTGCTTAAAACAGGTTTAAAACTTAAGTTTTATAGCCAATTTTTCTATTACTTGTGAAACAATAACTTTTAACAAAGTTTCTATTGAATTTTTTTTTATGAAAAAATAGTTGAGTTTATTTACTTTTTAAATTACTCTTATGTTATATGTGTTTTCAAATTAAAAAAAAAATAATTTAATTCAAAACATATATTATATATATTTTCAAATTAAAAAGATTAATTTAATTCAAAACTTATTATTAAACAATGTATCATAATATAAATTAAAAAGATTAATTTAATTCAAGACATATTATTGAACCATGTATCATAATATTAACATTTAATAAAATATAGAAGCAAGTAGTCAACCCACTAACAATAATATGTACATTCAATAACTTGTCATTCTCACTTAAATATGTAATAAGTTTTTGTTTGAATGCTTTTCATCAACAATAAGAAATATTGATCTCTATTTACATGCAATCAAAACAATAAAAATAAAATTTAAATACTTCTTATAAATGAATTTTGTAATTATTTTATTTCCTAATTTCATCTTACTGTATTATTATCATATTAGTAATGTATTTTGTTATTTTTGAATTTTTTATAACTTAAAATATTAATATAAAAATTATAAGATAAGAAAAAATTTAAATCTTAAAAAAATATTATGTATTTTGTTATTTATAATAAGATTTTAATTTTTGTATAATTTAAAATATTAAATTGGAATGAAATTGGGGTGTCTTAAGTCATCCCACCCAATGTGATTAATATTACTAAATTAAAAAGTAACTTTCATCCACTTTGAAGCATATAGGGCAAGGAGTAAGCTAACAAAAAATGGATAAATTCAACTTAATTTTGGTTTTTTAGTTTTATTTTTTATTTTTTGTGATTTGGATCTGCTTAAAACAGGTTTAAAACTTAAGTTTTATAGCCAATTTTTCTATTACTTGTGAAACAATAACTTTTAACAAAGTTTCTATTGAATTTTTTTTTATGAAAAAATAGTTGAGTTTATTTACTTTTTAAATTACTCTTATGTTATATGTGTTTTCAAATTAAAAAAAAAATAATTTAATTCAAAACATATATTATATATATTTTCAAATTAAAAAGATTAATTTAATTCAAAACTTATTATTAAACAATGTATCATAATATAAATTAAAAAGATTAATTTAATTCAAGACATATTATTGAACCATGTATCATAATATTAACATTTAATAAAATATAGAAGCAAGTAGTCAACCCACTAACAATAATATGTACATTCAATAACTTGTCATTCTCACTTAAATATGTAATAAGTTTTTGTTTGAATGCTTTTCATCAACAATAAGAAATATTGATCTCTATTTACATGCAATCAAAACAATAAAAATAAAATTTAAATACTTCTTATAAATGAAATTCAAAATCATTCACAATTCACATTTCATGAAAAAAGAGATTAACTTCTTGTTCTAAAATCAATTTCCATCATCAATCCATAAAATTCTTTCTAAACAATATTTATCTTCTCCCATATTCACTATATCACCTAACTATTTCTAACAAAATTAAATATAAATAAATAATATACATTCAATTATTATATAAACTTTAAATAAAATATCTCCCATATTCACTATATCACAAAATTATTTCCAACAAAATTAAATATACATAAATAATAAATTACCAATAAATAAATAAAATATCTCCCATATTCACTATATCACTAAATTATTTCCAACAAAATTAAATATACATAAATAATATAAGCAACGATTGCTATATCACCCATGTAACAAGGCTCTATTGACCGTGTGGAATAGTTCGATCAACTGGTTTTCTGCGAGTTAATAACTAAAGGAGGAAAATGCCAATGATGTACGCAAATCATTCTTTTGAGTTGGTTTTCATGTCATCAACTATTTGTTAATTAACAATTGGATTGAATTATAAACATATTTGTTAATTAACAATTGGATTGAATTAAAAACATCACCAAAATTCATATGAAATAAGAAACTATCACAATATAATAGACTGGCGGCATCAATTACATCATCAGTCATGCATTGCATAAGACTTTTACCAAATAATTCCAAGGTTCTCTCAAAATTGTCCTTTATGGCATAATGCACAAAATATAAAAAAACAAATGTAGACACAATTTCATTATAAAGAGGGAAACATAACTTGTATATCTTTTACTAAAATTCTTTCCATCCTACAATGACAACCATTATAGCTTAGTAACTTATGTGACCTATCATTGACTAGTAAACAAAAGGATTTTATCAAATAATTCCAAGGTTCTCTCAAAATTGCCCTTCATTGCAGAATGCATAAAATATAAAAAAATAAATACAAACACAATTTCATTATGAAGAAGGAAACATAACTTGTATATCTTCTACTAAAACTATTTCCATCCTACAATGATAACCATTATAGCTTAGTAACTTATCTGACTCTGTCATTGACTCGTAAGCAAAAGGATTGGCACCTTTTCAGAGCATCTTATAAGAAATTTCTCAAAAACGGTTAGCTATAAATTTCTCAAAACTATTAGTTACAAGAAGCATTAGAATCATTCTTAGACAAACTGAAAGGTTTGTATTTTATGATCATAAATTTTTGACAAAAGTTATTTCCATGACATATTCACAATGATTCTTTACCTACACCTTTTGCAGGAATTTATGGTTGGAATGCAATCAATAAATATCTCCCAGTCATGCTTTAACCAATTTTCAATTCGCACAAAGAATACAAAGGAACGTTAGAGACAACAATTATAAATTATAAATAAAAAAAAGCTGACAGAAGGGGTACCACTTTCACATCTCAATTTTATTGTTTCCCTATCTCCCTGTCTAAGGTTGTTTTTTGTATTCATCAAACCATAATTTCTTTAAAAGCAATCAAACCATTATATTAAAAACCATAATTCAACAAGCATTATTTCCAGCCACCTTCCTATTATAATTGAAAATGCTCCGTACATGGGCTTGTTGATATAGTTTACCAGCGCGAAGCCAGAAAGGAAATAATAGATACAAACAAAGCCATCCATCGACACTAATTTAAGCAGTTCTGCATATTCCAACTCCATTCCATACCCCATTGCACCCCTTCTATTTCTAGAACGATATCGAGACCTAGAGTAATTGTTTGGAAGATCCCTTAGTGGAAGAATTTCATTTTTCATCATTGGACCACCTTCCTAGCACTGATCTTGAAGTCACCATTTGGTGCTTTAACAACTTCAAGATTAGAAGCCTCGACAATGAGCATCCAATATACTCATAAAACCACCATGCTCGACAGAGACCATAGCACGCACGAATCCCTCTCTCCCAAAATAAAAAGTTGGAAAATTGTTGTTGTTGTCTGCGTTGTCTTACTTATGCATGTGTTTTGAACATATGGAAATAACATATTAAATGAATTTCTGAGGATAGATTATGCATGTGTTGTGGAAAGATGGAAATAACATACTAAATTATTATTTTTTATCATGGTATCAGAGTGTTGTATTCTGAATCCGATTCACAAGAATTACGTGAAGGAATATTACAAGAAATCCATGATTGGATAATAAAATAATATATATTTAAATAATATGAGAGATGATGTTACAATGCTAATGTAGCCCGAAATATAGGATTTACATGGTGACTATTCACTAAAGGAATATGTCCCTTAGTTAACCTTATTTATTAATGTTTATATTATTATTATTATTTATTAAAGATAACTATTTAATATTGTATGTGTTACATTGTCATCCTCTTTAGAAATGCTTTGTCTCAAAGCATATTGATGAAGAATACTTACACCATGTGTTTGTAATGTTGTCACGTCTTTCTTTATTGTGTCGTAGTTGATGATATGTACAAATATGAACTTCTAAGTGCTTAGCACAACTTTTGAAATGTAAAAGGGTCGATCCATCCTAATTTTATTTTTTGCGGAACATTGCACTTCCATAATGAATTAACATCCTAAGATTTGATTGCACTGGTATCGATATATTTCGTTAGTTGTTCCCGATTTTTAAAATATAAGTTTTTATCATTTGGATGTCAATAGGGAATTCTTATAACATTATTTTCCCTTGTCATGCTTGTAGTGTTTTATTGGTTTAAATATCGTGTATGTTTTTCTTCAACTAGATTGGCATCTTCTTGAGCTATCATCTGGATTGGATATGTAATTGTTTCTTTTTCCACAACTTGGACGTTTATTCCTGAAGATTTTGATGTCTCATTTTGGATTTGTTCTAATTTGTTTTCTAACAGCTTGTTATCATTATGAACCTTCTTGAACGTTTCTTCTTGCGACTTTTCGTCATTTTTTAACTTCTTAATATGTTCCTTTAGATAATTATTATCACTCTTAAGGTGACAATTTTCTTCTTGCTTTTCTAATAATTTTCCTTCGATATATTCATTAGATTGCCCTGTCTTCTGAATATATTTTAACTTTTTTCTTTTTGTAACTAAAATCTTATTATGGTTTCTTAGCTGAAAGTTTTCTTCAATAATTGCTTGATAATGTTTTATTGATCTTTGTTATCTTTAACTTGTGCGTGTTTTTAATGTTTTCATTTTTATGCTTGAGCTCTTTTATCTATTGTTGACGTTGCCAGACCTTTGACTCTTGGCATTCTAATTTCTTTTGGATTTGCGCAATTTATTCATCCTTGGCGTTAAGGATTTTGTTCCAACGCATTATTTCTTCTTTATTCTCGTCAAATTCTTTCTTGATATATTGGTTTTGTAATCTCTGATTGAAATTCTTTTCATCCCTTAATTTATCAATTTGTGTAGATAACTCTTTCATACAATTTTCTTGGTCATAAATTTGTGTTTCTTTGGATTCCATTTGAATTTCCTAAAATTTAATCGCTATTTGCAAATTGTGAATTGTTATTTGAAATTTTTTATTGTCCTTTCTATAATGCATTAGATCAACTTCTAATTTTTTTTATCTATAATTACAATCTAGATTCCATGGTCTTCGACTTTAACTTCTATTTGTTACTTCTCGACAATAATTGAACATGAAAATGAAAGGAACCCCTTATGCGGTCCTATGTAAAACTCTTCCTTGGGTCAATTTAGGGTTTTAAACAATAATAATATGTATTATTATAAATAATAATATACTATTATTATAATTTTTATTTGAATTGTAGAACGGGGTTTAAAAGATTGTAATAACAATTATTATTATAATATATTTTTCAAATTGGATGGGATTAGGGCATATAATAATAAAAATTAGTATATAAATTTTTGAAGGGACGTGTTGAAAGTGTGGTGGAGGGAAAAAGTTTGAATGTAATTAGTGTTTGAATGAAATTATTATATATATCAAGAGCTTGTAACCTAAGGAATCTTATAAGAGGTTGGAAAGTAAACCAACGTGTTGGTTTTATACTTTTTCTTTTCTTCTTTTTTCTTTCTTTTTCTTTTCTTTTTTACTTTCTTTTTCTTCTCTTTTCTTTTTTCTACTTTGTTTTTTCTTTTCTTTTTGATTTCCCTTCTCATATACTTGGATTCCTTAATTTATGGTTGTCTTTGAATTTTGCAGCAGAATGTTCTTCAAATCGGATATATATATAAACTTGATTTGCTTCAAAGTTGTGACTGAATCTTCTTTAGGCCAAAGACTTAGTTTTGGACAAGGTCCTAGATTTTAAGGAAACTTGGAAATGATGGCCAAAAGCCAAGTTTAGACAAAGTCTAAAAATAATGGCCAAAGGCAACATCAAGTAACGAGACACTAATACGAATATCATGTTCCGAATCCGGTTCACAAGAATTACCTAACGGAATAGTACAAGAAATCCATGATTGAATAATAAAATAAAATATATTTGAATAATATGAAAGATGATGTTACAATGTTAATATAGCCTGAATATATAGGATTTACATGGTGAATATTCACTAAAGGGATATGTCCCTTAGTTAACCTAATTTATTAATGTTTATATTATTATTGTTTATTAATGATAACTATTTAATATTATATTGAAATTACTTAATCGGACATATGAGTGAATTCTCCAAGCAGGATTTATAATTCGTTTTTCGCATAGTGCTATTGGCCAAAAAAAGTACAGAAGGCAAGTTTCTAAATTGTTTCAATTACGATCGATAGGAATGGATTTCTTCATGTGAGTCCATCTAATCTTGTAGGCGCTTTCTTTTTCTATTCGAAGAGAGCCACTTCTCTCTGTTGGTTCACCATGCCCCACACCTAGGTCGAGTGATCAAACACCTAGTCCCCCTATAACCAAATATGCCTCACTACCCACCACACCTGCTTCTGCAGATAAAGCTTCGCTCTCAAGCACATTTAGAAAGGAAAGGTTGGCTTCACTTCGTTGTGAAAGGAAAGTGCTAGCAATATTAGTGGTGTGCATTTCCACTTTATATGGAGTGCCAAGATTGTTGTTGTGGTGAATCAACTATGGATTCCTTGGGAATCCATGGACATGGGAGTCACCATTGGGATGAGTGCTTGTTTGGACCATACTCCTCTGCCCAATTCCACCTCATCATCCGAACAAAAAAGAGCATAGTTTATCTTTTAGAACTCATTGAAAAGTCAAAAATAAAATATTCTAGTTGATATTTATAGTTAAAATACATAATAATTTTTAAATTGTATTGGTTGGTCAATTTTTAAAAATTAAATAAATAATAAAAACAAAATATTCCATTTTAAATTATACGTTATGGTGAAAGGTTAGGGTTAAAATATAGAATAGAGGTGTTACGTACTCGTTAGAATATCACACTTTTATTATTATTAAAATGGTGGTATATGCCAAATAGGATTATATGTGAGGGTGATAAAATGTAATGTTTTATGTTAGCTAAATATTAGCAGTAAGACTTTATATTTAGTTGAAGAACTTAAAGTAAAGGATAATTTTAGCTTGAAGGGGAAAAAATTAAATAAAGAGGCTATGATTTAAATATTTCAATAGTTTTTTTTAATGGGATATTAAATAATTAATATATTTTTAATTTTTAATAAGATGTAGATATTTATTATGAAAGTATATACTTATTTTATTTAGGGAATTTTTGTGATGATTATAAGGGAGATTGATTTTATTGTAAATATTATATATGTTAAAATTATTTTTTGATTTTGGAGTACGATCTAAAATTGTTTTTCATTAACTAAAAATTCCAAACAAGAAAATAGGCTAATGCCCCAAGACCTAGAGCATATTTTATCTTTTAAAACTCATTGAAAAGTCAAAAATAAAATATTATAGTTGATATTTATAGTTAAAATACATAATAATTTTTAAATTGTATTGGTTGGTCAATTTTTAAAAATTAAATAAATAATAAAAACAAAATATTCCATTTTAAATTATACGTTATGGTGAAAGGTTAGGGTTAAAATATAGAATAGCGGCGTTACGTACTGGTTAGAATATCACACTTTTATTATTATTAAAATGGTGGTATATGCCAAATAGGATTATATGTGAGGGTGATAAAATGTAATGTTTTATGTTAGCTAAATATTAGCAGTAAGACTTTATATTTAGTTGAAGAACTTAAAGTAAAGGATAATTTTAGCTTGAAGGGGAAAAAATTAAATAAAGACGCTATGATTTAAATATTTTAATAGTTTTTTTTTAATGGGATATTAAATAATTAATATATTTTTAATTTTTAATAAGATGTAGATATTTATTATGAAAGTATATACTTATTTTATTTAGGGAATTTTTGTGATGATTATAAGGGAGATTGATTTTATTGTAAATATTATATATGTTAAAATTATTTTTTGATTTTGGAGTACGATCTAAAATTGTTTTTCATTAACTAAAAATTCCAAACAAGAAAATAGGCTAATGCCCCAAGACCTAGAAGCATTTTGCAAGACTCAAAATCTATCCCTTATGGACCACAATGGATCACTTGAGGAGTGATGGTTTGTCCCATTGACCACTAAGTTATGATAGATTTTGGCCACCTTCCAAAAGAGAAAGTATAATTCTTATTATAATGTCTATATGTTATGCAAAAACATTTTTAACCCTTAGATATATGTATCTTTTATAAAAGGTGCATCTCTTTCTAAAAGGAGCGGAAAGACAACATTGTAAAATTTATTTTAAAACTCCAAATCAATGTTTAATGTTCTTATTTATTTATTCATGAGAAATATGTGTCTAGGGTGAAGGTATTTGTTTATATATTGGTGTGTGTGCATTTTTTTAAGCAAGTGATAGACCTTCTATTACTAGTCCCCGATCTCATGCATAGACTCAGCGCCATCTTTCACCATTTGTCCTAGATCTCCACCCGACATGGGGAGAGGTGTATATGCATTACTATTATAGTGGAGAATATGTGTATGCATAGACTCGATGCCATCTGTCAGTATTTGTCTTGGGTCTCCACCCGACATGGGGAGAGGTGTCTATGCATTATTATTATAGTTTAGAATATGTGTATGCAAAAGTAAAAGAATACAATCCATTGATTAAATATAAATCAATGTAAATCTATATTGATTGAAATTTATAAAAAAATCTCAAATATTTCTAAATATTACTTATTTTTACACATTTAGAAAATCTCATCAATATAAATCAATGCATTGCTCTATAAGATATAAAATGATAAATACTATAGTGATGTCCAACTTGACTACAATACAATTTCATCACTTCCAGAATCATGCATTGATATCTCCTCTCAATCCATTCTATTTCTATAGACATTGGCATGCCCTCTTGTACAAATTCAAACATACCCAGTCTGGATAATTGCAATGTTACCCAACCAGCACAAGAAGTATCTTTTTTTGTGCTTCAGATTGCCTAATGCAGAACAAGAAATGGAAAAGATAAAAGAATTTTTTCAAGTTGCATCCAATGTTCCACCTATTATACTTGATCGTCCAGATATTGGTTGATCACCAGTCAATGAGTACAACATAGAGGGTCAATTTGACTTGAAATTGCCAACTCTTTTCCCAAATGTGGATGCACTACCTCGCCAACCATGTATCAAGAACATTCTACTTGATAGATATGAAATACACTTAATGAGATACCATGAAAACATATTTGGTACTCATCCCCACTTCATATACTAGTTGTACATTTTGATTTTGTGCCATAGGAGTCAAGCAACAACCAATCTCTTTGTGAAGCATATCCAAGAGCATAACACAACAATCATAATTGAGGAGGTGCGCACACATCTATGAGAAATTCCTATAGACAACCTACCAAAGCATGGCATGCGCTTTGGAGTGCACCTTCGTAGTATCATTGTATAGGCCACGCACTGTGGCTGCATACATGCATAAAATATTTTCAATATTCCATGAGGAGATGCTTAAAAAAATGCATACAACAAATTATTGGTACAGGTACACATTATATCCTACCTGCACATGTCTCTACAAAACCTTCACATATTTGTCGCTTGTTCTAATCCTCTAACATTCCTTTTGTATGTGTGAATGGAAACACCGTGGTTGTTCAGATATACATGGTTTCATATGGATTGCTAGAGCTCCTGAGATGGAAACATTAAATTGGCAAGATCCATATCAACTGAATGTTGCAAAGATTTTCTTTCATAAAAATGTTACAGCATGGAATCCAAGAGAAAACCATGACACAAAGATTCATATGCAACAATCCATTGAGGATGATGGGCCTTGCTTTCTAGATACAAAAAAATCACTTTCATCCATCCTACTTCAAACTATGAACAACTCTTAAAATGAGTACAAAGACATACAAAGTGCATTGGAAATTCATGCCTACATAGAAAGGGACTACACTTGAATGCAGATATAAATTCCCTTGGAATGTACAACATGAATCATCACTCTACATTGATGAAAAGGGTCAAAAGACATATTACCAAGCATGGAATGATTCTTGTATGAACATCCATGATCCTAGCATACTTCAAACATGGCGATCAAATGTGGATTTCCAACTAGTGCTCTCACATTATGCTGTCTTGAAATACATAGCCAAATATGCTTCCAAAGTAGAGGTAAAATTATAGACCTATCATCATATGCTGACTAGAATCATAGCTACATCATGTCCATGGGACCCAACCTCATTTTCCTATCCTTGTTTTCACTTAGAAGCAATTCTTGACCGAGACATCAATGCTCAAGAAACTTTCCATATGTTGCAAAAATTACCCCTTCTCACATGCAGCCGATCCTTCACCAAACTAAATGTTGGTCACCAAATATTCTCTAAAGCATATATCCTGACTCGGTCAATTTCTTATCTGGCTCCAATTTCATAGATTCCACATGCAATGCCTTCCAGCATTGGACCCTTTTTTACTTATAGACCTTGCACAACAATGGTCATATCACCATGGATGAAAAAATGGAAAGTAGAAGAAGAGAACTATCCTTCCAATCGTCCATGTCAGGTCGTTCTTTACTTTAATTCTAGCCAAAGATTCCAATGCCTTGAATTCTATTGGACTGAGATGCTTTTATATAATCCCTTCCATTCCTTCATTAAAGACATAGGTCTTACAAAACACGACATTATGTCAAAGTCATAACGCATATGAAATACCTACTGTGCATGGCATGTTCATCGCATCCCTACACCCACTCCCAGTGAGACAAAATTTAGAGATGAGGATACCAATCATAAAATACATCCTGACATGGAGATGAATGAATGGCAAGTTTTGTCAACATTAGTCCCTACAAGAAATATCCACATTAATGAGCTTCACATGCTTGGCCTCTAATATTTTGACACCAACCATGCATGGAATTTTCTAGAAGTATCAACATATATATTGGAGACTACACCAAACTACATTTACTACAACCGAAGGAGTGGGGAAGTAATACAGGATAACGCTCCGTACCTACTTCCACAAATACATTATCTCACAATCAACAACTTGCATTTGACATTTCTAAAACATTCACAAGTACAAGGAACTAAAGAGCCATTGAGGATGATCATCCAATGAACTGCATGCATAGGTAAATCCTGCCTTATAAAAAACATACAAAAAATAATATACATTTCATTTTAATTGCCATCAATTACATGAGTTTCTATTTATTGCTTATCAGTACTTGTACTAGAATTTTCCTTTAAATTTCATTAGCTACTATGCCCTCCATAAGTTCAATAGACTTACTTTCAACACAAAAACTTATATTATCTACATATGGATAACTTTCTCTCAATTTTTTCAACATATTGAAGATCTCTTTAGCGTTTCATTCCCACTTCAAAGATATGCTAATAATAAATAATAATTATATTAAACACTTCCACATTAAACATCTCATCGTATTATTGTTTTAGACCACAAAATTCATAAGTTCAAGAAACTATCATATTGTTCAAAAAAGGTTGCTATAAATAAGTACTTAAATTTTTTCTTTATTCAAATTATGTATTTTTTTTTGCATCATCTAATTACTAAAACATTGTGAATATCAACATTTTAATTTATAGAATTTTATATTGAGATATTTTCAATATATAATTTAAAGATAATATATAATTTAAAGATAAGTGAGAAAGAACTTCTTCTGAATTTATTAATTATTATTATTTTTATGAATAATTTTATCAATTTAATATTTTGATGAATAATTGTATTAGTTCTTATTAAGAAGATTTTGAAGATAAAATATAAAAAGATGCATATTAGTAAAAACAAAATAAATTGTTCAATAAAAGATATGGATGGTTAACTACTTGTAATGTTAGTGGCGACATATTTAAATCTCAACTTTCATCATTTCCACTTTGAAGGCGAGTTAGTTCTATGGAATATAAAATAATAATTAATGTAATAGAAAAAATTAATAAAACATAAAAGATAACTTTGGAGTAATTTTTGTTTTGTTTGTGATGTAATATTTTGACTAGGAATGATTAATGCTATGTATTCTAATAGTGTAAGGGTGGTGTAAGTTAATGAGGGTCTCTTTTGATGAGTTAGATGCAATAAAAGACTGAAAAAAATGCATCATTCAACTTACATGGATATTTTGAGATACATACATAATGAATCTTGGTTTGAGTATAAAAGGTTAAATGTAGGAAATCGAATCATGTTTGTGAATATATAAATTTTATCTATTGAAAATTTTCAAAAATCTCAACTTTGATATTTTCTAACAGGTACTTTTTTGTGGGGAGGGGGGGAAATGATAAGGTATATTTCTTTGTGGGTTCCTTTGAGTGCCTAAATGAAGGAATCAACCTACAAAAACGGGTAGACATATAGAGAATAAATAGTACTAGTGCGACACTATTTTTCCAAAATAAATTTAATCATTTATAATTTTTTTAATTATCTATGTGATCAAACCTCAACAATACTATGCCAAGTGTGGGTGTAGCTTTTGAAGTTCTTAATGCAATGATCATGAAATGGTTTTTTTTCTAGCATGTAGAAGTCAGTGTCTAGTAGTGCAACATACATTTTTTTTTAAATGCTTAGGAAATGAAAACATTATGGAAGAAACACTAACATTGTTTTTTTTTAGTTAAGGATTAATGACACAAGAAAAACATATGTATTTTAAAAAATTACATATTTGGAATCTATAGAAAAAATGCTATTTGAGTCTAAAATTTCATTAAAAAATGATTGTGTGTAGCAAACTGTAACAAGTGGTAAAACACGGGCATATTGAGAAAATGGATGAAATTCTCAATTAGCTATGGTTTACCATATTCCATAGCACAAGTTTGGTTAAACCGAAGCTAACTCTGAAGCAGACACATAGGAAGAGGAATGACACCTGAACACATGATGAGGCTTGATTTAGGTGGCAAGGAACACGAGCATGTTTCATCTAAATTTAAATTTCCATTTACCACCTATCTAGGTGCCATGGAAACCAAAACGTGTGCACACTTTATCTCTACAAAATGCATATGCATTTTATCTCTACAAAACATGTGCGCATTATAGCTCTGCAAAACATGTACCGCATTTTGTGGAGCTAAAATGCACATGCATTTTGTAGATCTAGTGTGATATTATAGACATCAAATTTACCTTAAGAGTAAGGGGGGGGTTGGGGGAGAGGAAGATATAGAGATCAGGGTTTGGAGGTAGGGGTTTAGGGTAGTTAGAGGGAAGAGGGGGTATAGGGTGGAAAGTGAGAGAGATGGGGGTGATAAATGGTACAAGGAGGGGTATTAGGAGAGACAAAGAGAGAGGGGTAGGGGAAGTAGGAGAGAGAGAGGGGGGGGGTAGGGGAAGTAGGAGAGACAGAAAGAGAAAGAGGGGTAGGGGGAGTAGGGGAGAGAGAGGGGGGTGGAGGGGGTTGGTTATGGGTAGGGAGAGTGGGAGGGGGGTTAGGGAGAGAGAGGGAAGTTATGGGTAGTGAGAGTGTGTAAGAGAGAGGAATGTGTGTCAGGGGATTGGGGGAGAGAGAGAGAGGGGTGGGTAAGGTGTAGGTTGAGGAGTAGGGGAGGGAAAGTGTGAGAGATGGGGTTAGAAAGGGGTATGGGGAAGAGGGGGTGGAGAGACAGAGATGAGGAGGGGGGTTAAAGGTGGGGAGGAGGAGTATGGGATGAGAGAGTGAGATACAAGGTTAGTAAGGGTATGAGAGATGAGGGGAGAGAGAGCGGAGGATAGTTATAGGGGGAGGAGAATAGGTGTGTGTGTGTGTGAGAGAGAGAGAGAGAGAGAGAGAATAGGGGGATGTTAGGGAGTTGGGGGTATTAAGGGTTGGGAGAGAGAGAGAGAGAGAGGGGTGGGGGATAGGGATAGGTGTAGGAGAATATGGGTGAGTGAGTTTGTGTGTGTGAGAGAGAGAGAGAGACAGAGCCCGGGGTTGGTGGGAGGAGGGGGTTTGGGGGTGAGAAAAATATAGAGATCGTGGTGGGGGGAGGGGAGTTAGGGGAGATAAAGGGATAGAGATTGGGGTGGGATGTGGTGTAGGGGTTTAGGGATGATTAGGATAGTTAGAGAGAATGGGGGTATAGGTTGGTGGAAGAGAGAGAGAGAGAGAGGAGAGAGGGGGGGGGGGGGGGGGTAAGTGGTAGGGGGGGGAGGTATCAATAGATACAAAGAGAGAGAGGTTTAGGGGTAGGAGGAGTAGGAGAGAAAGACAAAGAGAGGTAGAGGGGTTCGTTATGAGTAGGGAGAGTAAGAGGGTAGTTAGGGAGAGAGATGGGGGGGTTAGGGGTATTGAGAGTGTGAGAGAGAGAGGGGGGATGTTAGGGGGTTGGGGGGAAGAGAGAGAGATAGAGGTGGGGGTTAGGAATATGTGGAGTAGGGTAGAGAGTGTGTGAGTGAGGGGGTTAGTAAGGGTTAGGGGGAAGAGGGGAGAGAGAGGAGGAGGAGGAGGAGGGGGGGGGGGTGTTTAGAGATAAGGGGAGGATTAGGGGGGGTTAGAGATAAGGGGAGGATTAGGGGGGGTTAGAGGTAATGGGAGGAGTAGGGGGAGAGGGTTTAGAAGTAAAGGGAGGAGTAGGGGGAGAGGGTTTAGAAGTAAAGGGAGGAGTAGGGGGGAGAGAGAGTGAGAAAGGGGATTATTAAGGGTTAGGTAGAGAGAGAGAGAGAGAAGAAGGAGGAGGGGGATAAGTGGTAGGGGGAGGAGTAGGGGAGAGATAGAGGGGGGGTGGATGGGGTGGTTAAGGGTAGGGAGTGTAGGAGGGGGGTTATAGAGAGAGAGAGAAGGGGGTTAGGGGTAGTGAGAGTTTGAGACGGAGAGAGGGTTGTTAGGGGGTTGGGGGAGAGAGAGAGGGGAGTGGGTGTTGGGTGTAGGTGAAGGAGAATGGGAGAGAGAGAGAGTGAGAGAGGGGTTTAGTAAGTGTTATGGGGAAGAGGAGAGAGAGATAGAGGGTTAAAAGTAGGGAGGGGAGTAGGGAGGTGAGAGAGTGAGAGAGGGTTTTAGTAAGGGTTAGAGAGAGAGAGAAAAGGGGGGTTAGTGATAGGGGAGGAGTAGGGAGTTGTGTGTGTGTGTGTGTTGGGCGCGACCCAAGTTAAGACATTTTTGGACAAGACAGTTTTTGAGCTGCGAAGTTACAACGCAGCGCAGCATCGACAAAGTGAAAGTCACAACGCTGTGAAGTGCCAGCACTGCGGAGATCCAGTGCTGCAAAGTGCCAACTCCGCGAATATACAGCATGGAAGAATGTTTGACGAAAAATAGTATAAGTTCTGGTAAGATCGATCCACAATCTATTTTGGGGAATATGCTCTGAGATTCCCAAGAGGCGGGTAAGGAGTGGCAAAGAAGGAAAGCGACCAGTCGCACAAGCAAATGCAACACTAAGTGAATCGGGTGCATGAAAACATTAGAGAAGGAAAAACGGGATGAAAGCGACCCGTCGGCATGCACTAGGCAGAAGGGTTGAAAGTGACATGACCACGCGCAAGCAGAAGATGCCAGAAGCCAAAGACAGCGCAGAAGGATGGCCACGACGATGAAGTCTCTATCATAGCCTAACATATTTTGGTTAGCAATGTAACCGCACCATTTTGTGTACCTTAGGGTTTGCTTTGGCCCACCATGACTGTAAAGACATGACCTAAGGGAACGATTTATATAAGGGGCATATTTTGTAAGGGAAAGGGTTGGTTTATGTTGTTGATTTGGGTTGAGTTTGCGTTGATTATTGTTGAATATTGATCTCTGTTGAGAGACTATTGTAAAGAGGCTCTACAGCTGTGTGCACAGAGACCCATTGAAGAGAGAAGAGAGTCTGCTGCTGAGTGCGCAGACTGGAACTGTTGAACCCTTCCCATTTACAATAAACAACAGTTCCTATGGACGTAGCTCCCATTCTGGGGGTGAACCACGTTAAATCCTCTGTTGTGTGATTGAATATGTGTTTGCTTTTGATTAAATGGTTAATTTCTTACTTATGAGTATATGTATCTTTGCTTTCATGTGTATTCTCCATAAGAATGAATGATGGTAATAATGTGTTAAGTATTGAACATAGATGAGTGAAGGTTGAATGCACGAGTATTTCTGAACATAATGAATGCATGAGATAATCGGGTAACCATTTAAATCAGCGAATTCTGTGTAGTGTGATTCACTGAAGCGCAGCACCGGAAGTGCGCAGTTGCATCGTAGTTCATCATATTGCATAGGTCCCAAAGTATACAACCTAATATGCTTGTTGAATGCATAATCCACACTAAGTAAAGTTTGTCGAAGATGTATGATTGTTAAAGCGATAGCGCAGTCTTCAGTTGCACTGTCCTACTGTCAAGTAGTTGTTCCGAGCCACATAGTCCCTATGTGCACCATCGTATAAGTAACAACTGCGAAATAGGTGAACTTCGCGCAGTCTCCCATTCTATCGAACCGCGCATCACTCGGTTGTGGAAACATGATACCGCAACCTCCCCATAACTTCACCTCCGGTGAGACCTCAGTCTTCTCACAGACTAAAGGGTCGTTGACAATGATACAGAAGAACACATTCATATACTAAGAAGTGGTATAAGTTACAAGTCTAGTGCAGAAAAGAACCCTAGTGAACATGTACTTCGCATAGACACTTAGTTCCAAGTTGAGACAGATATCCAGATAGAACCTCCTATAGTTACCTAAGGAATCTTATAAGAGGTTGGAAAGTAAACCAATATGTTGGTTTTATACTTTTTATTTTCTTAATTTTTCTTTCTTTTTCTTTTTTCTTTTTTTCGTTTCTTTTTCTTCTCTTTTCTTTTTTTCTACTTTTTTTTTTCTTTTCTTTTTTATTTCCCTTCTCGTATACTTGGATTCCTTAATTTATGGTTGTCTTTGAATTTTGCACTGGAATGTTCTTCAAATTGGATATATATATATATATATATATATATATATATATATATATATAACTTGATTTGCTTCAAAGTTGTGACTGAATCTTCTCTAGGCCAAAGACTTAATTTTGGACAAGGTCCTAGATTTTAAAGAAACCTGGAAATGATGGCCAAAAGCCAAGTTTAGACAAAGTCTAAAAATAATGGCCAAAAGTTGGATCTGGTAACGAGACGCTAATACCAATATTGTTTTTTGAATCTGGTTCACAAGAATTACCTGAAGGAATAATACAAGAAATCCATGATTGAATAATAAAATAAAATATATTTGAATAATATGAAAGATGATGTTACAATGTTAATATAGCCTGAAGATATAAGCTTTACATGGTGAATATTCACTAAAAGGATATGTCCCTTAGTTAACCAAATTTATTAATGTTTATATTATTATTATTTATTAATGATAACTATTTAATATTATATTGAAATTAGTTAATCAGACATATGAGTGAATTCTTCGGGAAGGATTTATAATTCATTTTCTGCATAGTGCTACTGGCTAAAAAATTAGAGAAGGCAAGTTTCTAAATAGTTTCAATTACGATCGATAGGAATGGATTTCTTCATGTGAGTCCACCAGATCTTGTAGGCGCTTCCTTATTCTATTAGAAGAGAGCCACTTCTCTATGTTGGTCAACCGTGCCCCACACCCAGGTCGAGTGTTCGAACACCCTGTCCCCCTATAACCAAATATGCCTCACTACCCACCACACCTGCTTCTGCAAATAAAGCTTTGCTCTCGACCACATTTAGAAAGGAAAGGTTGGCTTCGCTTCGCTATGAAAGGCAAGTGCTAGCGCTATTAGTGGTGTGCATTTCCACTTTATATGGGAGTGCCAAGATTGTTGTTGTGGTGAACCAAATATGGATTCCTTGGGCATCCACGAACATGGGAATCACCATTGGGACGAGTGCTTGTCTGGACCATACTCCTCTGGTGCCCAATTCCACCTCAGCAACCGAACAAAAAAGAGCATATTTTATCTTTTAAAACTCATTGAAAAGTCAAAAATAAAATATTCTAGTTGATATTTATAGTTAAAATACATAATAATTTTTAAATTGTATTGGTTGGTCAATTTTTAAAAATTAAATAAATAATAAAAACAAAATATTCCATTTTAAATTATATGTTATGGTGAAAAATTAGGGTTAAAATATAGAATAGCGGCGTTACATACTGGTTAGAATATCACACTTTTATTATTATTAAAATGGTGGTATATGCCAAATAGGATTATATGTGAGGGTGATAAAATGTAATGTTTTATGTTAGCTAAATATTAGCACTAAAAAATTATATTTAGTTGAAGAAGGTAATTTTAGCATGAAGGGGAAAAATATAAATAAAGAGGCTATGATTTAAATATTTTAATATTTTTGTTTGTTTTTTTAATGGGATATTAAATAATTAATATATTTTTAATTTTTAATAAGATGTAGATATTTATTATGAAAGTATATACTTATTTTATTTAGGGAATTTTTGTGATGATTATAAGGGAGATTGATTTTATTGTAAATATTATATATGTTAAAATTATTTTTTGATTTTGGAGTACGATCTAAAATTGTTTTTCATTAACTAAAAATTCCAAACAAGAAAATAGGCTAATGCCCCAAGACCTAGAAGCATTTGGCAAGACTCAAAAGCTATCCCTTATGGACCACAATGGATCACTTAAGGAGTGATGGTCTGTCCCATTGACCACTAAGTTATGATAGATTTTGGCCACCTTCCATAAGAGAAAGTATAATGCTTATTATAATGTCTATATATTATGCGAAAACCTTTTTAAGCCTTAGATATATGTTACTTTTATAAAAGGCGCATCTCTTTCTAAAAGGAGCGGAAAGACAACATTGTAAAATTTATTTTAAAACTCCAAATTAATGTTTAATGTTCCTATTTATTTATTCATGAGAAATATGTGTCTAGGGTGAAGTTATATGTTTATATATTGGTGTGTGTGCATTTTTTTAAGCAAGTGATAGACCTTCTATTACTAGTCCTCGATCTCATGCATAGACTCAACGCCATCTTTCACCATTTGTCCTGGGTCTCCACCCGACATGGGGAGAGGTGTGTATGCATTACTATTATAGTGGAGAATCTGTGTATACATAGACTCGATGCCATCTGTCACTATTTGTCTTGGGTCTCCACCCGACATGGGGAGAGGTGTCTATGCATTATTATTGTAGTTTAGAATATGTGTATGCAAAAGTAAAAGAATACAATCCATTGATTAAATATAAATCAATGTAAATCTATTTTGATTGAAAATTATAAAAAAATCTCAAATATATTTCTAAATATTACTTATTTTTACACATTTAGAAAATCTCATCAATATAAATCAATGCATTGCTCTATAAGATATAAAATGATAAATACTATAGTGATGTCCAACTTGACTATAATACAATTTCATCACTTCCAGAATCATGCATTGATATCTCCTCTCAATCCATTCTTTTTCTATAGACATTGGCATGCCCTCTTGTACAAATTCAAACATACCCAATTTGGATAACCACAATGTTACCCAGCGAGCACAAGCAATATCTTTTTTTGGGCTTCAGATTGCCTAATGCAAAACGATAAATGGAAAATATCAAATAATTTGTTCATGTTGCATCCAATGTTCCACCTATTATACTTGATCGTTCAGATATTGGCTCATCACCAGTCAACGAGTACAACATAGAGGGTGAATAATTACAATACAATAATCTGACAATAACTGAGCAATTCGAATTACCTAAGGAGGTCATTCGAATCACTGAATGGAGTAGCTTGACTCCAACAAGGAGTCCTCATCATCAATCGGTGGTGGTCATCAATGCACAAGAACCAGTCATCTAGGTGTCAATCTGAGTCTAACTGAGTGTAACATGTGTAACTGAAGTGTGTAGCACTGATATAGGGAAGTGGGCTCAGTGGCGGGTGCATGGGAGGCTAACTGAAGTCAGAACAAGTCATTTAGTCAATCTGGAGGTCCAACGGAGTGAAACAGTCAGTCGGGAGTGAAACTAGCCTCAAATCAAGGAGAATCGGAGTTAACTGAGTGTAACTGAAGTGGAACTGTAGTGGTAGGTGAAGAAGTGCGCCCTTCTATGGCAGTAGGTGAGAAGTGGGTGCCTTCCTGACTAGGAGGGCTAATGAATTGATGTAAGAAGCTCCTGGGTGCTAGAATAAGGTGGCTAAGGTGCTGGAGGCATCAACCTGGTGACTGGGATGCATGCAAAGTGCATGCAAACCCTAGAATTTGCATGCAAACCCTAATTGCATGCAAGATCCTGAAAAAGATGATGTGGATATCCAAACACCCCCCCTCAAGCTAGACTATGATGTGCAAAAAATAATGTGGGGCCCTGGTAACTAGGACCAAAGTTCACCCCAATACAATAATCCAAACTAATAACAGTCAATAAACCGAGGAAATGGGGAAAACCTCATGGAAAAAATACCCCCACTCAAAATAGACTGTAGCACACCAAAAGATTTAACTGCTCCAAAATCAAGTAGATATGTCTGGAGGTATCTTACTCTTGGGAGTAAATGGATCATGCTCCAAAAACATGTGCTTAAATTCTCCATCATTGGATGCAAGCGAATGTGGAGACTTTATGAACTTGCTCTTTATACCGAAAATGGTGAGAACAAATCTGAAAATATGAGGATGATCCTAGAACCTGTGATTCAAACCAAGTGAGGTAGGAATAGCTCCAATCGGATCAAATAGATCTTGAAACTTGAACTTCTTATCAATAGAAGTTAAATCAGCTCCAAAAATAGATGAATGGTTTCTTGAGATCTCCTTTGAACCAACAAGGGTGAGATCAAAACCAAAATCAGCAAAAAGTGCATGAGAATTGAACTCAAGCGAATGGTAGTGCTCTTTATCTTCATTAAAAATATGAGAAACTTTGCAAATGATAGAACATAAGTTTATAGAAGTTATGCAATCAAGGAGGGCGAATGCTTCACCTCCAAAATCAGATTTTACCTCCAAAACTTCAAGTAGATCATTATTCTGCATACCGGCAAACTCATGTGAAGGAGAGGATTCAAGAACCTCTTCGGAATCTAGAGTATGAGCTTGTTTATCTTGCTCAGAATTTGAAATAGAAGAATTTGAGAGAATGAGTGTTGAATCTACAGTTTCTTCTTCATCTTGAACAATTGTTGAGGCCAACACATGATCAGAAAGAACACATAAGGAGATCTCACTGGGCTTGTCCTCCAAAAGGCTAGCATGATCCTCTTCTTCCTGCTTTCCAAATTCTCTGTCAAGTTGGACCCATAGATCACTTGGATTTTCAGCAATCTTACTGAGGTAGCGCATACAAGGAGACATAGCAAGACATATTGCTCCAAAATCTCTATCACAATCATTGAGCCAATCATTCTCCTCTTCATCGGAATCAAAAACTCTTGTATTACCAATGCACATATCAAAAAGACATTGTCTCTTCAAGAATGCAATCATCTTTGGTTTCCATTCATCATAGTTGAATGGATTAAGAATATTTTGTGAAGAAGAAATCTCCATCTTTGCATTAGCGAATGCACATGGAGAAGTAAGAAACCTGCAAATTACACACAAACAAACACTATGTTTTCAGCCTTGCATGCACATGAGCGAATGCACATAAGATTTTGCATGCCACTGCTGAAATATATTGGTGAGCAAAGATTGCTCTCTCTTCATGTAGAACACATGTAGAAAAGAAATCTTGTCCCTGCCATGGCTCTGATACCATGTAAAATTAGTCATAGCAGATCTAATGAACAAGTAAATCAATCACAACAAATGAATATAGAAAATATGGTGTAAAACTGTGCAAAACATGCAGTAGTGCTCAATATCCCAATAAGGGTGAATGATTACAATAGAATACAGTAACAATGACTGAGCAATTCGAATTTCCTAAGGAGGTAATTCGAATCACTGAATGGAGTAGCTTGACTCCAACTAGGAGTCCTCATCATCAATCAGTGGTGGTCATCAATGTACAAGAACCAGTCATCCAGGTGTCAATCTGAGTCTAACTGAGTGTAACATGTGTAACTGAAGTGTGTAGCACTGATATAGGGAAGTGGGCTCAGTGGAGGGCGCATGGGAGGCTAACTGAAGTCAGAACAAGTCATCTAGTCAATCTGG
This sequence comes from Larix kaempferi, assembly GCA_027924585.1. Classification (NCBI taxonomy): domain Eukaryota; kingdom Viridiplantae; phylum Streptophyta; class Pinopsida; order Pinales; family Pinaceae; genus Larix; species Larix kaempferi. The sequence continues at coordinate 11,372,165 of BSBM01000150.1, forward strand.
AGGTCCAACGGAGTGAAACAGTTATTCGGGAGTGAAACTAGCCTCAAATCAAGGAGAATCGGAGCTAACTGAGTGTAACTGAAGTGGAACTGTAGTGGTAGGTGAAGAAGTGCGCCCTTCTATGGCAGTAGGTGAGAAGTGGGCACCTTCCTGACTAGGAGGGCTAATGAACTGATGTAAGAAGCTCCCGGGTGCTAGAATAAGGTGGCTAAGGTGCTGGTGGCATCAACCTAGTGACTGGGATGCATGCAAAGTGCATGCAAACCCTAGAATTTACATGCAAACCCTAATTGCATGCAAGATCCTGAAAAAGATGATGTGGATATCCGAACAGAGAGGTGTGTATGCATTACTATTATAGTGGAGAGTATGTGTATACATAGACTCGATGCCATCTGTCACTATTTGTCTTGGGTCTCCACCCAACATGGGGAGAGGTGTCTATGCATTATTATTGTAGTTTAGAATATGTGTATGCAAAAGTAAAAGAATACAATCCATTGATTAAATATAAATCAATGTAAATCTATTTTGATTGAAAATTATAAAAAAATCTCAAATATTTATAAATATTACTTTTTTTTACACATTTAGAAAATCTCATCAATATAAATCAATGCATTGCTCTATAAGATATAAAATGATAAATACTATAGTGATGTCCAACTTGACTATAATACAATTTCATCACTTCCAGAATCATGCATTGATATCTCCTCTCAATCCATTCTATTTCTATAGACATTGGCATGCCCTCTTGTACAAATTCAAACATACCCAATTTGGATAACCACAATGTTACCCAACCAACACAAGCAGTATCTTTTTTTGGGCTTCAGATTGCCTAATGCAGAACGATAAATGGAAAAGATCAAATAATTTGTTCATGTTGCATCCAATGTTCCACCTATTATACTTGATCGTTCAGATATTGGCTCATCACCAGTCAACGAGTACAACATAGAGGGTCAATTCGACATGGAATTGCCAACTCTTTTCCCAAATGTGGATGAACTACCTCGCCAACCACATATCAAGAACATTCTACTTGATAGATATGAAGTACACTTAATGAGGTATCATGAAAACATATTTGATAGTCATCCCCACTTCATATACTACTTATACATTTTGATTTTGAGTCATAGGAGTCAAGCAACAACCAATCTCTTTGTAAAGCATATCCAAGAGCATAACACAACAATCATAATTGAGGAGGTGCGCACACATCTATGAGAAATTCCTATAGACAACCTACCAAAGCATGGCATGCGCTTTGGAGCGCACCTTCGTAGTATCATTGTATAGACCCCACACTGTAGGCTGCATACATGCATAAAATATTTTCAATATTCCATGAGGAGATGCTTAAAAAAATGCACACAACAAATTATTGGTACAGGTACACATTATATCTTACCTGCACATGTCTCTACAAAACCTTCACATATTTGTCGCTTGTTCTAATCCTCTAACAATCCTTTTGTAGGTATGAATGGAAACACCATGGCTCTTCAGATATACATGGTTTCATATGGCTTGATGGATCTCCTGAGATGCAAACATTAAATTGGCAAGATCCATATCAAATGAATGCGGGGATGATGGGCCTTGCTTTCTAGATACAAAAAAATTACTTTCATCCAACATACTTCAAAACTACGAACAACTCTTAAAATGAGTATAAAGACATACAAAGTGCACTAAAAATTCATGCCTACCTAGAAAAGGGACTACAATTGAATGCAGATATAAATTCCCTTGGAATGTACAACATGAATCATCACTCTACATTGATGAAAAGGGTCAAAAAACATATTACCAAGCATGGAATGATTCTTGTCTGAACATCCATGATCCTAGCATACTTCAAACATGGTGATCAAATGTGGATTGCCAACTAGTTCTCTTTCATTTTGTTGTCTTGAAATACATAGCCAAATATGCTTCCAAAGTAGAGGGAAAATTAGAGATGTATCATCATATGCTGACAAGAATCATAGCTACATCATATCCATGGGACCCAACCTCATTTTCGTATCCTTGTTTGCACTTAGAAGCAATTCTTGAATGAGACATCTATGCTCAAGAAACTTTCCATATGTTGCAAAAATTATCCCTTCTCACATGCAGTCGATCCTTCATCAAACTAAATGTTGGTTGCCAAATATTCTCTCGCATATATCCTGCCTCGATCAATTGCTTATCTGGCTCCAATTTCATAGATTCCTACATGCAATGCTTTCCAACATTGGACACTTTCTGACTTATACACCTTGCACAACAATGGTCATATCACCATGGATGAAAAAATGGAAAGTAGAAGACGATAACTATCCTTCCAATCGTCCATGTTTGTCCGTGCTTTACTTTAATTCTAACATGTACTTTTTTTGTTGGGGGGGGGGGGGGATGATAAGGTATATGTCTTTGTGCGTTCCTTTGAGTGCCTAAATGATGGAATCAACCTACAAAAATGGGTAGACATATAGAGAACAAATAGTACTGGTGCGACACTAGTTTTCCGAAATAAATTTAATAATTTATAATTGTCTTAATTATCCATGTGATCAAACCTCAACAATACTATGCCAAGTGTGGGTGTAGCTTTTGAAGTTCTTAATGCAATGATCATGCAATGGTTTTTTTATAGCATGTAGAAGTCAATGTCTAGTAGTGCAACATACATTTTTTTAAATGCTTAGGAAATGAAAACGTTATGGAAGAAACACTAACATTGTGTTTTTTGAGTTAAGGATTAATGACACAAGAAAAAAATATGTATTTTAAAAAATTACATATTTGGAATCTATAGAAAAAATGTTATTTGGCTCTAAAATTTCATTAAAAAATGATTGTGTGTAGCAAACTGTAACAAGTGGTAAAACATGGGCATGTTGAGAAAATGGATGAAATTCCCAATTAGCTATGGTTTACCATATTCCATAGCACAAGTTTGATTAACCTGAAGCCATCTCTGAAGCAGACACATAGGAAGAGGAATGACACCCGAACACGTGATGAGGCTTGATTTAGGTGGTAAGGAACACAAGCATGTTTCATCTAAATTTAAATTTCCATTTCCCACCTATCTAGGTACCATGAAAACCAAAACGTGTGCACACTTTATCTCTACAAAATGCACATGCATTTTATCTCTACAAAACATGTGCGCATTATAGATCTGCAAAACATGTACCGCATTTTGTGGATCTAAAATGCACACACATTTTGTAGATCTAGTGTGATATTATAGACATCAAATTTACCTTAAGAGTAGGGGGGCGGGGTTGGGGGAGAGGAAGAGATAGATATCAGGGTTGGGTGGTAGGGGTTTAGGAAGGATTAGGGTAGTTAGAGGGAAGAGGGGGTATAGGGTGGGAAGAGAGAGAGATGAGGGTGGTAAATGGTACAGGGAGGGGGATTAGGAGAGACAAAGAGAGAGGGGTAGGGGAAGTAGGGGAGAGAGGGAGAGAGGGGGGGTAGAGGAAGTAGGAGAGACAGAAAGAGAGAGAGGGGTAGGGGAAGGGGGAGCATGGGATAGAGAGAGGGGTGGAGGGGGTGGTTATGGCTACGGAGAATGGGAGGGGGGTTAGGGAGAGTTATGGGTAGTGAGAGTGTGTGAGAGAGAGAGGAGGTGTCAGGGGGTTGGGGAAGAGAGAGAGGGGGGTGGGTAAGGTGTAGGTTGAGGAGTAGGGTAGAGAAAGTGTGAGAGGGGGGTGGGTAAGGTGTAGGTTGAGGAGTAGGGGAGAGAAAGTGTGAGAGATGGGGTTAGAAACGGGTAGGGGGAGGAGGTGGTAGAGAGACAGAGATGAGGAGGGGTTTAAAGGTGGGGACGGGAGTAGGGGATGAGAGAGTGAGATACGAGGTTAGTAAGGGTATGGGAGATGAGGGGAGAGAGAGGGGAGGATAATTATAGGGGGAGGAGTACAGGGGTGTGTGTGTGTGTGTGTGTGTGTGTGAGAGAGAGAGAGAGAGAGAGAGAGCATCGGGGGGTTTTAGGGAGTTGAGGGGTATTAGGGGTTTGGGAGAGAGAGAGAGAGAGAGAGGGGTGGGGGGATAGGGATAGGTGTAGGACAATATGGGTGTGTGTGTGTGGTGTGTGTGTGTGTGTGTGTGTGTGTGTGTGTGAGAGAGAGAGAGAGAGAGAGGGAGAGAGATCGGGGTTGGGGGGAGGATGTGGGTGATTAGGGGTAAGGGGGAGGAGGGTGTTTGGGGGAGAGAAAAATATAGAGATCGTGGTGGGGGGAGGGGTAGGTGAGAGGAGGGGGGTTAGGGGAGATAAAGGGATAGAGATTGGGGTGGGAGGTAGGGGTTTAGGGACGATTAGGACAGTTAGAGAGAATGCAAGTATAGGTTGGGGGAAGAGAGAGAGAGAGAGAGATCAGGAGGGGGTGGTGGTAAGTGGTAGGGGGGAAGGTATCAATAGATACAAAGAGAGAGAGGTTTAGGGGTAGGAGGAGTAGGAGAGAGAGACAAAGAGAGGTAGAGGGGGTGGTTATGAGTAGGGAGAGTAAGAGGGATTTTAGGGAGAGAGATGGGGGGTTAGGGGTATTGAGAGTGTGTGAGAGAGAGGGGGGATGTTAGGGGATTGGGGGGTTGGGGGGAAGAGAGACACACACACTAAGAGAGAGAGAGAGAGAGGTGGGGGTTAGGAATAGGTGGAGGAGTAGGGGAGAGAGTGTGTGAGTGAGGGGGTTAGTAAGGGTTAGGGGGAAGAGGGGAGAGAGAGGAGGAGAAGGAGGAGGGGGGGTGTTTAGAGGTAAGGGGAGGATTAGGGGGAGTTAGAGGTAATGGGAGGGGTGGGGGGAGGGGGGGTTAGAGGTAATGGGAGGGGTGGGGGGGAGAGAGAGAGTGAGGGAGGGGATTATTAAGGGCTAGGTAGAGAGAGAGAGGAGAAGGAGGAGGGGGATAAGTGGTAGGAGGAGGAGTAGGGGAGATATAGGGGGGAGGAGGGGGGTGGTTAAGGATAGGGAGATTAGGAGGGGGATTACAAAGAGAGAGAAGGGAGTTAGGGGTAGTGAGAGTGTGTAGAGGAGAGAGGGGTGTTAGGGGGTTGGGGGAGAGAGGGGGTAGTGGGGATTGGGTGTAGGTGAAGGAGAAGGGGAGAGAGGGAGTGAGAGAGGGGGTTAGTAAGCGTTATGGGGAAGAGGAGAGAGAGATAGAGGGTTAAAAGTAGGGAGGGGAGTAGGGAGGTGAGAGAGTGAGAGAGGGGTTTAGTAAGGGTTAGAGAGAGAGAGAGAGAGAAAAGGGGGGTTAGTGATAGGGTAGGAGTAGGTAGCTATGTGTGTGTGTGTGTTAGGCGCGGCCCAAGTTAAGACATTTTTGGACAAGACAGTTTTTGAGCTTCGAAGTTACAGCGCAGCGCACTGTCTGCAAAGTAAAAGTCACAGCACTGCAAAGTGCCAACGCTGCGGAGATCCAGTGCTGCGAAGTGCTAGCTCTGTGAAGATCCAGCATGGCAGAATTTTGGACGGAAAACAGTATAAGTTCCGGTAAGATCGATCGGCGATCTATTTTGGGGAAGATGCTCCGATATTCCCAAGAGGTGGGTAAGGAGTGGCGAAGAAAGAAAGCGACCAGTCACACAAGCAAAGGTAGCACTAAGTGAACTGGGCGCACGAAACCGTTAGAGAAGGAACAGTGGGATGAAAGCGACCCGTCGGCATGCACTACATAGAAGGGTTGAAACGACGTGACCACACGCAGGCAGAAGATGCCAAAAGCCAAAGACAGAGCAAAAGGAGGGCCACGACGATGAAGTCGCTATCATGGCCTAATAGATATTGGTTAGCAGGGTAACCACACCATTTTGGGTACCTTAGGGTTTGCTTTAGCCCACCATGAATGTAAAGACGTGACCTAAGGGCACGATCTATATAAGGGGAATCTTTTGTAATGGAAAGGGTTGATTTATGTTTTTGATTTGGATTGAGTTTACGTTGATTATTGTTGAATATTGATCTCTGTTGAGAGACTATTGTAAAGAGGCTATGCAGTTGTGTGTGCAGAGACCCATTGAAGAGAGAAGAGAGTCTGCAGCTGAGTGCGCGGACTAGAACTGTTGATTTCTTCCCATTTATAATAAACAACAATTCGTATGGATGTAGCTCCCATCTTGGGGGTGAACCACATTAAATCCTCTGTTGTGTGATTGGATATGTGTTTTCTTTTGATTAAATGGTTAAGTTCTTACTTATGAGTATATGTATCTTTGCTTTCATGTGTATTCTCCATAAGAATGAATGATGGGAATAATGTGTTAAGTATTGAACATAAATGAGTGAAGGTTGAATGCACAAGTATTTCTTAACATAATGAATGCATGAGATAATCGGGTAACCACTGAAATAAGCGAAATCTATGTAGTGTGATTCCCTGAAGCACAACACCGAAAGTGAGTAGTTGCATCGTAGTTCATCATATTGCATAGGTCCCAAAGTATACAACCTAATATTCTTGTTGAATGCATAATACACACTAAGTAAAGTCTGTCGAATATGTATGATTGTTAAATCAGTAGCGCAATCTTCAGTTGCGTTGTCCTACTGTCAAGTAGTTGTTATGAGCCGCGCAGTCCCTGTGGGCACTATCGTATAAGTAACAACCGCGAAGTAAGTGAACTTCGCGCAGTCTCCCATTCTGTCGAACCACGCATCACCCGAGAATAATGTGTTAAGTATTGAACATAAATGAGTGAAGGTTGAATGCACAAGTATTTCTGAACATAATGAATGCATGAGATAATCGGGTAACCACTTAAATTAGCGAAATCTGTGTAGTGTGATTCCCTGAAGCGCAACACCAGAAGTGCACAGTTGCATCGTAGTTCATCATATTGCATAGGTCCCAAAGTATACAGCCTAATATGCTTTTTGAATGCATAATGAACACTAAGTAAAGTCTATCGAAGATGTATGATTGTTAAAGCGGTAGCACAGTCTTCAATTGCGTTGTCCTACCGTCAAGTAGTTGTTCTGAGCCACGCAGTCCCTGTGCGCACCATCGTATAAGTAACAACCGCAAAGTAGGTGAACTTCGCGCAGTCTCCCATTCTGTCGAATCGTGCATCACCCGGTTGTGGAAACTTGATTCCGCAACCTCCCCATAACTTCACCTCGGGTTTCACCTCAGTCTGCTCGCAGACTGTTGCCGAAAGGGCCAGTGAAAAGGGGGTTTTGTTGGTTCCCTGAACCGTGCAGAACCTAGTTCTATCTTGAAAATTTAAGGAACACTATATGAGCCAACAAATGGTTACATTGCCGCGCTTGAACTTGTGATGTGTGAAGGAGTTTGCAAGAAAGGAGAACAAACATCCACGCTTCTCTGACAAAGAATGGTTGCAGATATACCTATACTCTGACATTTACGATTTTTTCTTCGCAGCATTCAGCAACAATCTATATGAGTGGTTGTTGAGACTAGCAGAACAAAAGACCTGCTATCAAGGAGGAGAACCTACGGTGTGGAATCCAGAACTGATCCAGAGGCTTAAAGCGGTAGAGAGCCCAATCTCAAGAGCAGTAGACTTCTGGTTGGATAGCATATTAGAAGGCTATGTGACAGAATTTGCTATGGACACAGTGAAGTCCTACAGCGCAACAGAGGCAAATTTCTTCAAAGGATTCAAAGGTAAGTACCTAAACAATCTAAGCCTATACATTAAAATGTTGCTAGTAGAAAAAGGTGTTTTAAGAATGTAGTAAGATACCTAGTTGTTTTGAGTCTGTAATGTTCAGAGTTAAAGATAGTGATATAGAAGAACACATTCATATACTAAGAAATGGTAGAAGATACAAGTCTAGTGCAAAAAAGAACCCTAGTGAACATGAACTTCGCATAGACACTGAGTTCCAAGTTGAGATTAATAGCCAGACAGAACCTCCAGTAGCTACCTATGAGCCTATCACTCCACAGAATCCGCTAGTTGATAGTACTGCTAATCCACAGAACATCAGTAGTAGTAACACCACAGGCGTGAGTACTCAGAACATTCCACGCAGTAGTATCCCTTACACCGCACAGAACACTGCGCCTCCTAGAAGGAGAATTACAAACAATATAAAACTGTCAACATTCAAAGGAACAGGTCTAGAAGACCTTAAGCAACATTGGTTTCTATTTGAATCCGTGTGGAACGTTAAGCAAGTCCATGATGATGTTGTTAAGCAAGCACAGCTCGTCACTACATTCAGGGACAGAGCATTGAATTGGTTTATTAAATATTCTGTCGGACATAATAGGACCCTTCCGGATATCAAGGCTGCCCTCCTAAGAGAATTCAAGAAACCTAATTCTGAATCACAATGTATCACAGAGTTAAAATAAATTAAGAAGAAAACGACTGAGTCAGTATGGGAATTTGACCAGAAGTTTAAAGCATTGTTAGACCAAGTAATCTTTGACATAGCACCACAACAGCACCAAGAGTGGTTCATAGTTTCGTTGTTACCACACATTAGACTACCATTGATGCAACAGAAGGTTGCTTCACAAACAAAATCCCTAGAGATCGCGATGAAACTAAAGGCTTCGCTGATAGGAGAGACTAGCGCAGGAATGGTTCAGATCCAGAACCAGCTAGCAACTCTAACATCACAACTACAAGATATTAAGAAAGGAAAAGAAATCAGAGAAGAAGTCTGGTGTACAAAATGTAAAACAGAAGGATACCTGAAAGAACATTGTCCAGTATTCAAAGATTACATTGATAGTGGAGCGCCAAATCCACTAAATCGGCAGCAAGGACCATGGTGTGATATTTTTCGATGTAGAGGACATCGCCTAGAGGATTGTTATTTGATCCAAAAGTATGTCCGAACACCAAAGAATTTATACTGCACATTCTATAAATAAATTGGCCATGATGACTCCAACTGTATAGCATATGAACTAATGATGGAAAGGAAGCATGATATTTACCGGGTTCAAGAAGAAACACCGCAACACAATGGTAATGCGAAGTATGATCAAGGCGCATATAGAGGCCGTGGTGGATTCTGAGGTAGAGGAAGAAACACTGGCCAAGGAAGAGGAAGAGGTGAGATGATATGCTATAACTGTGCTCAACCAGGTCATTTATCCAGAGACTGCACAAATGCTTGTACTACCTATAAATACTGTAAGTCTTTTGATCATGTCATTGAGGCATGCCCAGTTCTGAAAGAAAAAAGGCAAGAGAGGAGACAAGAAGGGAAGAACCTGAACGTTCAGATGATCGCATCAGAGAAAAGAACTAGAGATCCAAACATTAATGCTGTGACGTGAAGTGGCGCTACAACAGGAAGAGATAAAGAACTAGAAGCCTCGACTTCTGAAGACCACCAAGTTAAGCAAACACCTACTGAAGGGGTCTGGATAAGAAAAACAACTGGGAAAGCACCTGCTTTCAATCTGGATAGAAACAAAGAAGTATTCGCAGAAGCAAGGGAGACCTTCAAATAATCAGAGCATGTGACACCAAGAATTAAGCTGCGAAATGAAACAGCACATATGAAGGATATGCCAACAGCATATGATAAAACATGTACCGCAACAGAAATAATGACTTTTGTTGCGCAGTTCCTACACGGCTATATGAAGTTACTGAAAAGCGAATATTCCTTAGCCGAATTGCAAAACTTACTAAACCACTATGAACAACGCAGTTGCGCGAGTACTATTCATAGCGCAGATCACCATATAAAAATTCATAAGAGAACAGGCCGAGAAATGAGGCTAAGTGCGCAGATTGGAGACTATGAAATGGACCACATCATCCTTGACTTGGGATCAGAAGTGAATTTCTTGACCAAGAAGACATGGGACCTGATGGGGAAACCAAGGTTATCATGGTCAGCTATCCAATTGAGACTAGCTAATCAGCAGAAAGTTATTCCCTTTGGAAGACTCTCGAATGTACTTGTGGACATTGATAGAGTAAGAAGTTCAGCAGACTTCAAGGTTATCAAGATCATCAACGACAGTAACCCATATCCTGCATTGTTGGGGATAGACTCGGCGATGGATAACCTCGCGATTATCAATTTGAAGAATAAACAGATGACCTTTGAGGGACGGGATATTAGGGTCATCGCACCCTTGGACCCTTCATAGGGACCAAGATACAGTGAACCAATACATAAAGAATGCAGAGCAAAAGACCTTGATCGCATCTACAAGATGACTGCGAATTAGGTCAACTACATCAATCCTATGGCTAATGGAACATTGAGTTGGCGCTGCGACATCTCTTGCATATTAGACTCCGACGGAGGATTGGAGAATTAACAAAGCAGAATGCACGAAGTATCTGTCAGGCGATGTGCGCAGATCACAAAATCACTACGCTGGGTTGGAGCAGAGGTAAGTCTAATCCCTACCTATGATGGCTTAAGTAGCATTCATGCATTTTTTCAAGAATATATTGTGATTCTAGATGAATATAAGTTGTCAGCATTAGATTCAACACTGCGTGCTAGACTTGCTAGATGATGGGCCACGCATAAGGACAATCTAAAAACATGGGAACAGTGCAAGAACTGTTGGACACACCAAGCACACTGAGAGGGGGGGGGTGAACAGTGTGTGTAGCTTTTATTACTTTTCCAACTTTAACAACCATTGGCAGCTTTTTCAATATTATGCAGAGTACGTAATTATCACATTATCATTATATCATCAGCAGCATTATTAACAACTACATCTCATCATCACATATCATCATATCATCATCACATAGGAAGCATTGCAAAACACAGTACACAATATTTTTACGTGGAAACCCAAGTCTTGGGGGAAAAACCACGGAAGCCTTTATAATAATAATTTACTAGCAACAACTGGAAGGAGGCAACAACCCCCTTTGTTACAAAGACTTCAATTCTCCAGCTACAACTGGAAGGAGGCTACAACCCCCTGGTTTACAGGCTACAACCTGAAGGAAGCCTTAGCTCCCTATATTTCCTTGCCCCGTCCTGCCACCCTGATATGAAGATAGTAACTAAAACTACTGAACCACAAACTTCATTGATCCTGCGGACCTGCGATCCAACACTTGTACCCAATCTGTACCACACTGCACAACCACAGTCACTACTCATCAACTGACCACTGCTCATCAACTATTCACTGCTCATCAACTGTCCACTGACCACTGCACCACAACTGCTCCACACTACTCATCAACTAACCAATCAATCTGTCTGCACCAATCAATCTGTTGTTCACATCATCCGACTCAGTCAATCTGAGTCTAACCAACTGCACACCAAACCCTGAATCTGCTGCTGATAACCTCTGCACTCTTATCACTGCCAAATCATCCATGTATACCAACAAGTCATTTTACTGCCATACACTGCTCATGTACATCCTTGTACACCTCGTCATACACAGTCACTGAACAAATAATCCTTCTCTACTTCCACTGAACATAAGGCATGCATCGTCATGCATCATCATCATAGGTATGCATCATCGTCATAGGGTATGCATCATCATCATAAAATATGCATAATTGTCACTTCAGTGTGCACCGTGTATGCATCATCAACATCAAGTATACATCATAATGCATAGGAGAGCATCATCACACTATGGTATGCATGTACATCATATTGTATAGGAGTGCATCAACTTCATAGAGTGTACATCATTATCACATGCATTATCATCAGAAAGTGTATAATATCATAGCATAAAGGTATGCAACATCATCATCATATCCTCCATAATGACTTCAAATATATATACCAATATATAGGCTCACATACTAATATCAAAGATGAACTTTATCCATGAGAGACATGTGCCATTACAAGAGAAACCCAAAAGCATGAGACATACCTTTTTGAAGATCATAAGGTCAAGAAACAATAGACAAACCAAAATAAACTCTAGATCATGTCATCACATAGCCCTCGTAACAAGCTTTCCAACGAGCCAAGAATTTTGTAATTTCGATTCCGTATGAGAAAGTTATGCCAATTTTAGTAAAGATGCCCAAAAATTTCTCCTCCACAAAATTTCGCACTTTTCTCCACGAGTTGCGAAATTCCAATTGATGAGCAAATGAAATGTTTGATATTCTATTTATATAGGTTGTGGAGGAAAGTTATTACCTCAAATAGGGCCGACATGCAATTCAAAATTACAAATAATTAAATTTTCTTTTGTTAGGTCGGCTCACCCAAAAAGGTGGGATACACCAACTTCGAAAATTCATATCTCTTCAACCATAAGGAGTTAGAAGATGCTCCACATATCAATGGAAATGGCTTGACGAGGACTATCTCCCTATGATGGGTTTATTTGCAAATTCTTGGTCTAATACCCTTAAATTATTCAATGTGTCCAGGACGTCAAAGACCCCACACATGAGGGTGCCAAAGACCATACCACTAACTACAAGAGTTTCAAAGTCTTCTTCAACATATCAAGGCACGTCTGTGGGATCTACCTCCATCTACATCCCAATAGCCATATAACCACAAATAGGACCATACATCACCATGGTTCAAGACCCAAGGCACGCATGCAATGGTTTTAAGGACTCTTTCAAGGATATCATATAATATTTAAACATGATACTTTCCATGGACTTCAAGCCCATCACATAGGACTCCATCGCCAAGTGATGAGGGAATCATGACCAAGGATTCTATCATATCAAAGGCTCCAACAATCATGGGCTTACAAACCACCATATGTATGGATTCCAAGACCCAAATCATTTCCGAATGCACCATCAATGATCATATAGTGTCCAAGGGTCATCATGCCGCCATTTATGTGGGTGCTAGACCTTCTCATGCATAATGACCATCTCCAAGGGTTCCATGACCCCAACAAGGGATACACGAGCATCAAGCTCTTCATCAAGGGTTCCAAGTCTTCATCAAGTCATTAATGACCACATCATCACCTTTAAGGGGACAAGGACCATTAAGCCATCAAATGTGGGTCCAAGGACTTCTTCAGGGCTTTTTCATCAAGCAAGGGGCTTCATAGGCTTCTTCAACCACCTCAACCACACCAGGAGACCTACAAGGGTCAAGATCCATCATGACATCACCTGTGGGGTTGCTAGACCTTCTCCTGAGGTACCATGACCTCAATAAACACAAATGACCACTGAAAGGTTCATTTGGACTCTTGCAACTTCTTCAACACTTTTGTAGCATACTGGGGCATAAGTTGTGGTACTAGGGAAACAAAGAAACAATTGGGGAAACACAAAACATCTTTGGGGTACTTAAACACTCTATAGGGTGTTCAGGGCTTTTGTCATTGTCCCAAGGGCTCCAAGGGCTTCAAACTTGGGCTCGGACAAGATCAAAAGGTCTCCTTAGACACTGACAATTACTTAACCCTCAGGGGCTCCTCAAGGGGCACCAAGACATGTTGGCATCAATGACTATACACTGTTGGCATCAATGACAACTTAATCAACAATCTCCCCCTTTGTCATTGATGACAACACCATAACTCTTCTTCAGAACATGCTCCCCTTATTCACAACTTCTCTCCCCCTTTGGCATCAATGGAAAAGGGAACTTCCTTTGACAACACTGCTCCCCCTCAGGGCATGCTCCCTTTGTCAACAACTTCTCTTTTTTTTTCGACTCTTGAAATAACTTTTCTTCCTTTTTGCATCAATGGCAACAAGAATTTCCTTTGGTAATACTGCTCCCCCTATCATTGGGCATTGCTTTTGATCGATAGTCTTCAAAATGGTATTGGGTTTTTCCCAAGATTTTCATCATTTCTATTTTGATCAATGGTGCAATCTACTAACTTTCTTTTCCATACTTTGGTAGGATGATCACTGTTCATGACATTCGGTTGAACTTGCTTTCTTCTCCAAACTTTAACTTCTCCCTACATCTTGCAATGTTTTGCAAAATGACCATAATGATAACAATTATAACATTGAATGGAAAACATACCTTGATTTATATCTGGAATTATTTTGTCATGAGTTCTGCAATGGATGGCTTTGTGACCATAGTTGTTACACTTGTAGCAGTGACCATGGAACATTATAGGGTATGTCTGAGCAAAAGATCTTTCTTCTGTATAATTGTTGGTCTCTTCTTCCTTTTCCCTGAAATTCTTGCTTTCTTCAATGTTCTTTTCGATCTTCAAATTTGTTTTTAACTGAGCAGCTGTATTGTCCAGATCTTCCTTCATAGAGAGGATCTTCAATTCTTGCCTTTGACAAATTTCTATCTTTTCTTGGAGTTGTCTTGTTAGGTCTTCTTCTATTTTCTTGACTTCTTCTACCTATCTTTTCAGATCAATAATACTGTCTTCCATCTATCCTTTTGAGTTCTGTTCTTCCTCATGAGGTTTTTGTAGTTGTCCTTTTAGTACTTGATTTTCTTTTATGATCTCTGAGAGTTCCTTTTCAAATTCAAAATTCGTCAGACATGCCTTTCGTAATTCTATCTTCAAGGATTTGATTTCAACTTCTTGTTTTCTTCTTAGTTTCTCTTCAATCTCATGACTGAACTGAATTTCTTTTTTGTCGCTTGAATCTCCTTTCTGATTGGTGGTACTTTCCTTCTGCAATTTTTCAAGTAAGGTACTGATCTCATTATCTTTGTCTTGAAGTTTGCGAGTCAATTCTTTCTCCTTATCTTCTAGTTCTCTTTTGAGCCTGTCAATTTCTTCTGATTGTCTTTTATTTTCAGCAGCGGACTTCTCAAGTTGATCCTTCAGAGAGTTAGATATGGCTTCTTTGATTCTGGTAGCTTCTTCAACTTGGAGTTTTAGATCAACTATAGTCTGTGTGGCCTTCTCACAATCTTCTTGATTCCTCTTCTCAGATTTGTCCAATTGCTCTTGCAATACCTGGTTCTGTTCACAAAGTTTCTCAACCTTTTGCAAAGCATTAGTAATATCATTTTTTAAACATTCATTTCCATCATTTATCAAGAAACAATGAGATTCATCACATTTTGATGTATTACAATCTATGAATTTTGAATAGTACTTATCCTCTATACCCGATAGACATATTTCTTCAAAAACATTACAACCAGGGTGTTCAATAGACTTACCTTCATACTTACCTGGATCTTCTACTGACCTTTTTATGGATTTGTCTTCTACTTTATGTTCTTTAATGGAGTAGAGTTGATCTAACTTCAGTGACAATTCTTCAATTGAGTTGCACTTTCCTATTTTCTTCTTTTGGAGATCTGTCAGATCTGCAGTCATGAGTTTCATAACTTCTTCTTCATGTTCCTTAGAGGAGTAGAGATGTTCTATTTTGAGCCATAGTTCCTTAACAGTGTTGCACTTTCCAATATTCTCTTTTATGGAATCTGATAAGCCTTCAAGAATGGATTCCATAGCCATTGAATTATTTTTCCTTGCTTCCTTCTGAGCTACTGTTTTCACTTTCTTCGGATGATTGTACCCAGTAAGCACTGACTGCCATACCCCACTGCCTTCTGCTTCAAGATAAGCCTGCATTCTTATTTTCCAAATCAAGTAATTTGTCCCACAAGACAATCCATTCAATGAGAACCCCATGGTGTGTCAAGGATCTCCTTCAAGCTGGTAAGGCTTTCTGTGAAGGACCCGCTCTGATACCAATTGTTGGACACACCGAGCACACTGAGAGGGGGGGGGTGAACAATGTGTGTAGCTTTTATTACTTTTCCAACTTTAACAACCATTGGCAGCTTTTTCAATATTATGCAGAGTACGTAATTATCACATTATCATTATATCATCATCAGCATTATTAACAACTACATCTCATCATAACATATCATCATATCATCATCACATAGGAAGCATTGCAAAACACAGTACACAATATTTTTACGTGGAAACCCAAGTCCTAGGGGAAAAACCACGGAAGCCTTTATAATAATAATTTACTAGCAACAACTGGAAGGAGGCAACAACCCCCTTTGTTACAAAGACATCAATTCTCCAGCTACAACTGGAAGGAGGCTGCAACCCCCTGGTTTACAGGCTACAACCTGAAGGAAGCCTTAGCTCCCTATATTTCCTTGCCCCGTCCTGCCACCCTGATATGAAGATAGTAACTAAAACTACTGAACCACAAACTTCATTGATCCTGCGGACCTGCGATCCAACACTTGTACCCAATCTGTACCACACTGCACAACCACAGTCACTACTCATCAACTGACCACTGCTCATCAACTATTCATTGCTCATCAACTGTCCACTGACCACTGCACCACAACTGCTCCACACTACTCATCAACTAACCAATCAATCTGTCTGCACCAATCAATCTGTTGTTCACATCATCCGACTCAGTCAATCTGAGTCTAACCAACTGCACACCAAACCCTGAATCTGCTGTTGATAACCTCTGCACTCTTATCACTGCCAAATCATCCATGTATACCAACAAGTCATTTTACTGCCATACACTGCTCATGTACATCCTTGTACACCTCGTCATACACAGTCACTGAACAAATAATCCTTCTCCACTTCCACTGAACATAAGGCATGCATCGTCATGCATCATCATCATAGGTATGCATCATCGTCATAGGGTATGCATCATCATCATAAAATATGCATAATTGTCACTTCAGTGTGCACCGTGTATGCATCATCAACATCAAGTATACATCATAATGCATAGGAGAGCATCATCACACTATGGTATGCATGTACATCATATTGTATAGGAGTGCATCAACTTCATAGAGTGTACATCATTATCACATGCATTATCATCAGAAAGTGTATAATATCATAGCATAAAGGTATGCAACATCATCATCATATCCTCCATAATGACTTCAAATATATATACCAATATATAGGCTCACATACTAATATCAAAGATGAACTCTATCCATGAGAGACATATGCCATTACAAGAGAAACCCAAAAGCATGAGACATACCTTTTTGAAGATCATAAGGTCAAGAAACAATAGACAAACCAAAATAAACTCTAGATCATGTCATCACATAGCCCTCGTAACAAGCTTTCCAACGAGCCAAGAATTTTGTAATTCCGATTCCGTATGAGAAAGTTATGCCAATTTTAGTAAAGATGCCCAAAAATTTCTCCTCCACAAAATTTCGCACTTTTCTCCAAGAGTTGCGAAATTCCAATTGATGAGCAAATGAAATGTTTGATATTCTATTTATATAGGTCGTGGAGGAAAGTTATTACCTCAAATAGGGCCAACATGCAATTCAAAATTACAAATAATTAAATTTTATTTTGTTAGGTCGGCTCACCCAAAAAGGTGGGATACACCAACTTGGAAAATTCATATCTCTTCAACCATAAGGAGTTAGAAGATGTTCCACATATCAATGGAAATGGCTTGACAAGGACTATCTCCCTATGATGGGTTTATTTGCAAATTCTTGGTCTAATACCCTTAAATTATTCAATGTGTCCAGGACGTCAAAGACCCCACACATGAGGGTGCCAAAGACCATACCACTAACTACAAGAGTTTCAAAGTCTTCTTCAACATATCAAGGCACGTCTGTGGGATCTACCTCCATCTACATCCCAATAGCCATATAACCACAAATAGGACCATACATCACCATGGTTCAAGACCCAAGGCCCGCATGCAAGGGTTTTAAGGACTCTTTCAAGGATATCATATAATATTTAAACATGATACTTTCCATGGACTTCAAGCCCATCACATAGGACTCCATCGCCAAGTGATGAGGGAATCATGACCAAGGATTCTATCATATCAAAGGCTCCAACAATCATGGTCTTACAAACCACCATATGTATGGATTCCAAGACCCAAATCATTTCCGAATGCACCATCAATGATCATATAGTGTCCAAGGGTCATCATGCCGCCATTTATGTGGGTGCCAGACCTTCTCATGCATAATGACCATCTCCAAGGGTTCCATGACCCCAACAAGGAATACACGGGCATCAAGCTCTTCATCAAGGGTTCCAAGTCTTCATCAAGTCATTAATGACCACATCATCACCTCTAAGGGGACAAGGACCATTAAGCCATCAAATGTGGGTCCAAGGACTTCTTCAGGGCTTCTTCATCAAGCAAGGGGCTTCATACGCTTCTTCAACTACCTCAACCACACCAGGAGACCTACAAGGGTCAAGATCCATCATGACATCACCTATGGGGTTGCTAGACCTTCTCCTGGGGTACCATGACCTCAATAAACACAAATGACCACTGAAAGGTTCATTTGGACTCTTGCAACTTCTTCAACACTTTTGTAGCGTACTAGGGCATAAGTTGTGGTACTAGGGAAACAAAGAAACAATTGGGGAAACACAAAACATCTTTGGGGTACTTAAACACTCTACAGGGTGTTCAGGGCCTTTGTCATTGTCCCAAGGGCTCCAAGGGCTTCAAACTTGGGCTCGGACAAGATCAAAAGGTCTCCTTAGACACTGACAATTACTTAACCCTCAGGGGCTCCTCAAGGGGCACCAAGACATGTTGGCATCAATGACTATACACTGTTGGCATCAATGACAACTTAATCAACAAGAACATGATGGAAATTAGATTCACAGAGAAAGCTATGCTGACAATAGTAAAGTATAATGAACAAACGCATCCAAGAGATCACATAGAGATTTGTTCAAAAACATGGCAACATAGACCTCAAACAGAGTGGGTCCATATGTTTGTGCACACATTAGAGAAGATCCCAAAGAAATGGTAAACAAATGCAGAGCTTCGCAGAGGAACAACAGACTGGTCTATCATGACAGCAAACTTCCAAAGAACTTTCAGCTTGGAAGATGACTGTCCAAGCATAAATGAGGCTCTGTAGATTATAAAAGAAGATATTCGAAGACATACAGATACATGTTTATCAGCAACTAGAATGGGCAAGACAGATAGAACATGCCCTTGAATCTTATAACCTTACCGCAGATGAAGAAGATGAGGAGGAGAGCGACGATGAAGACCCGCACAATATCAATATACCGGAGTTGGAAGGAGCGCACGAGATAGAAGGACCTCCATTAGAAATTCCACATCTGAGCAGCCCTATCAAAACAAGAAAAGTTAGCAGTGAAGCACTAACTGAAGAATTTCAAATATTCATCAGAAGAGTACAACGTACCATCCACAAGCCAATGGAACTGTCGAAGCATTTAACAAAGTGTTGGAGAATGCGCTGACCAATGTATGTAACAAAAACAAAGACGATTGGGATTGCGCATACCAGTTGTATAATGGGCATATAGGACAACTTGTAAGAAACTGACAGGCCATACACCGTTCAGGTTGGCCTATGGACAGGAAGCTGTGATGCCGATGGAGTATATTGTAACAAGCTTAAGAATTGCTACATTCACAGACATGGCAGACGGGGAGACATTGCAAGAAAGGCTTCTACACTTGGTTGGATTGGAGGAAGATCGCTTCATTGCAGGCTTTCACCAACAAGTACAAAAGAACAGAGAAAAATCATGGAATGATCGCCATATCAAGCACAAATTCTTTCAGGTAGGAGACCTTGTCCTCCTGTATGATAGTAAATTCATGAAATTCCCTGGAAAATTTAAATTGCATTGGCTTGGGCCATATATTGTTATGCATGTTACTAACGGTGGCGCAACTTAGTTAGCCACGTTAGCCGGAGATAACTTACCAGGTCTAATTAATGGAAGTAGACTAAAACCCTACTGGGATAGTCCTACTTCGCCGAACCCTCAGTGAAATGAAGCTGTGTAGATATGAGAAAAAAAAGGAAAAAGAGAAAAGTAAAAGCGTGCAGATGCGAAGTTCAAAATGTAGCCGCCTAGATCAAATGAAACAAGAAGAAACTCTTTCCATCTCGCAAGATATTGAAGAAAAATTGCAGGAACTACACACATCGGAGACGACAGTGCAAGAACAGGATAAGGAAGACCTGTCACAGGAAGTGGTGGAAACCGTCAAGGCAGTTGAACAGGAAGCTAAAGACACAGTTGCGAAGTTAAGCGCAACTTTTTAGGAATTTACTGCGAAGATAGCTCAGCAAGTAGAAGAGCACCCCACTGAACCTACTGAGAGTGGCTCGGGGACGAGCCACATGTAAGTGTTAGGGGCCTATTGGGCGCGGCCCAAGTTAAGACATTTTTTAACAATACAGTTTTTTAGCTACGAAGTTACAGCATAGCGTCGACAAAGTAAATGTCACAGCGCTGTGAAGTACCAGCGCTGCGGAGATCCAGTGCTGCGAGGTGCCAGCTCCGCGAAGATCCAGCATGGCAGTGTTTTGGACGGAAAACAATATAAGTTCCGGTAACCTTGATCGGTGATCTATTTTGGAGAAGATGCTCTGAGATTCCCAAGAGGTGGGTAAGGAGTGGCAAAGAAGGAAAGTGACCAGTCGCACGAGTAAAGGCAGCACTAAGTGAACCGGGCGGACGAAACCGTTAGAGAAGGAACAACGGGATGAAAGCGACCCGTCGGCATGCCCTAGCAAGAAGGGTTGAAAGTGACGTGACCACGCGCAGGAAGAAGATGCCAGAAGCCAGAGACAGCGCAGAAGGATGGCCACGACGATGAAGCTACTATCATAGCCTAACAAATTTTGGTTAGAGGGGTAACCACACCATTTGTTGACACAAACCCAGCTGATTGGGGTTCCTCATGCTATCGACACCCAACCACTGCGATCTCCCTGAGCACCAACCCAGACAGGTTTTACCCTGTCCAACAACACCTGCGAAGAAGATGAGGTCTCACCCGAGATGTTCAAGGGAGAGTTGACGGAACCATGTTTCCGCCGAATGAATAAGGATGTTGTGCATTAACTGATTAACTTATTACAACATTCAGAAATAGATCTAAGCATTCAACTCAGGCATTAAACATAATCGCAACATCATTCTACAGATCTTATCATTGACAGAACCGTAACTGTGCAATAGATATAACAGTAAAGCATTAATCGCAGTAAGGAAACATCGCATCATTCATAGATTCATATCACAAAATGCATTTACCACAGAGAAACAGAAAAGACACAAGGATTCTGCTCAAAAACTCTGTCACATCATATTTATCTCTGTAAAAACCCGGATACAACAAGATATTCAATCAACTCTCAGTCTCAGCTATCTCCAGATTCTTCAATCTCTTAGATATCTCTTCCTTTCAACACTTACAAACCTACATCTATTTATAAGCTTGCGCCTTTACATTTACGGTCCACTTAGGCAACCGCCTAACTACTTCTTAACAAACTTCTACAAAAACTAACCCAAAATCCCACATAATGCGGTCAAATGACCCAAAAACCCACATAGTACGGTCTAAATGACCCAAAATACACATGACGCGGTCCAAATGACCCAAAACTGCAAAAAGTACTTGTCGCCTTGCGCGCTGCTTTCCTCCTTTCGCGGTACCTTCGTCCCTGCGCAGCATCTGTGATGCTGCGATGCTGACTCATCAAACTACCTGCAAACACCATTTTGGTACCTTAGGGTTTGCTTTAGCCCACCATGAATGTAAAGACGTGACCTAAGGACACGATCTATATAAGGGGCATCTTTTGTAAGGGAAAGAGTTGATTTATGTTGTTGATTTGGGTTGAGTTTACGTTGATTATTGTTGAATATTGATCTCTGTTGAGAGATTATTGTAAAAAGGCTCTGCAGCTGTGTACACAAAGACCCATTGAAGAGAGAGGAGAGTCTGCAGCTGAGTGCGCAGACTGGAACTGTTGAACTCTTTCCATTTATAATAAACAACAGTTCTTGTAGACGTAGCTCCCATTCTGGGGGTGAACCACGTTAAATCCTGTGTTGTGTTTGCTTTTGATTAAATGGTTAAGTTCTTACTTATGAGTATATGTATCTTTGCTTTCATGTGTATTCTCCATAAGAATGAATGATGGGAATAATGTGTTAAGTATTGAACATAGATGAGTGAAGGTTGAATGCACAAGTATTTTTGAACATAATGAATGCATGAGATAATAGGGTAACCACTTAAATCGGCGAAGTTTGTGTAGTGTGATTCCCTGAAGCGCAACACCGAAAGTGCACAGTTGTATCGCAGTTCATCATATTGCATAGGTCCCACAGTATACAGCCTAATATGCTTGTTGAATGCATAATACACACTAAGTAAAGTCTATCGAAGATGTATGATTGTTAAAGCGGTAGCGCAGTCTTCAGTTGCGTTGTCCTACCGTCAAGTAGTTGTTCTGAGTCACGCAATCCCTGTGTGCACCATCGTATAAGTAACAACCGCGAAGTAGGTGAACTTTGCGCAGTCTCCCATTCTGTCGAACCGCGCATCACCCGGTTGTGTAAACTTGATTCCACAACCTCCCCATAACTTCGCCTCGGGTGAGACCTCAATCTGCTCACAGACTATTTCCGAAAGGGTCAGTGAAAAGGGGGTTTTGTTGGTTGCGCAGAACCTGGGTCTATCTTGAAAAGTTAAGGAACACTATACGAGCCAACAGTGTGTGTGTGTGTGTGTGTGTGTGTGTGTGTGTGTGTGAGAGAGAGAGAGAGAGAGAAAATGGGGTGTTAAAGGGTTGGGGGAGAGAGAAGAGAAAGAGGTGGGGGTTAGAGGTAGGTGGAGGAGTAGAGGGTTGGGAACTTGGGTGTGAGAGAGATAGAGAGAGAGAGAGAGAGAGAGAGGTGGGGGATAGGGATAGGTGGAGGAGTAGAGGGTTCGATGGGAGAGAGAAAGAGTGGGGGTGGTAAGTTGTAGGGGGTGGGGGGGGATCAAGAGAGACAGAGAGAGAGAGGGGGGGAGTTTTAGGGGGATTTTATGGGTAGGGAGACTATGAGTGGGGTTAGGGAGAGAGAGGTGGGGTTAGGGGTAGTGAGAGTGTGTTAAAGAGAGGGGGTGTTATGGGGTTGGTGGAGAGAGAGGTCGGTGGGGGTTAGGTGGAGGTGGAGGAGTAGGTTAGAGAGAGAGCGTCGAGAGAAGGGGTTAGTAAGGGTTAGGGGGAATAAGGGAGAGAAAGATGGAGGAGGATGGGTGGGTGTTAGAGGTAGGGGGAGGAGTAGGGAGGTGAGAAAGTGAGAGAGGGGGTTAGTAAGTTTTAGAGAGAGGAGGGGAGAGAGAGAGGAGGGGGTTAGTGCTAGGAGGAGGAGGAGGGGGTTTGTGTGTGTGTGTGTGTGTGTGAGAGAGAGAGAGAGAGAGAGAGAGAGAGACGTGGGGTGTTAGGTGGTTGGGAGAGAGAGAGAGGGGTGGGGGATAGGGGTAGGTGAATCAGTAGAGATGTGTGTGTGTGAGGGGGGGGGAGTGTGTGAGTGATTAGGGGGAGGGGGAGGATGGGGGTTGGGGGAGAGAAAGAGATAGAGATCACAGTGGGGGGGTGGGTTTAGGGAGGATTAGGGAAGTTAGAGAGAATGGGGAATAGGGTTTAGGAAGAGAGGGATATATGAGGGTGGTAAGTGGTAGAGAGAGGGGGATTATGAGAGAGAGAGAGAGAGGGGCGAAGAGGGTGTTTATGGGTAGGGAAAGTAGGAGGGGGGTTAGGGATATAGAGTGGGGGGTTATGAGTAGTAAGAATGTGATAGGGAGAGGGGTGGTGTTAGGCGGGTGGAGAGAGAGAGAGAGAGAGAGAGAGAGTCAAGGGGAGAGGGGGAGGAGGAGGGTTGAGGGAGAGAAAAATATAGAGATCAAGGTGGGTGGGTAGGTCGGGTGTAGGGAGAGTTAAAGAAGTTAGAGAGAAGGGGGGTATAGGGTGGGGGAAGAGAGAAAGAGAGGGAGAGAGATATAGAGGGGATGGTAAGTGGTATGGGGAGGGGTATTAGGTGAGAGAGAGGGGGTTGGTTAGGGGAAGGGGGAGTAGGGGGGGGAGAGAGAGAGAGAGAGAGAAGGGGGGGGGTTAGGGGTTGTGAGAGTGTGTGTGAGAGAGAGAGAGGTGTGGGGTGTCAGGGAGTTGGGAGAGTGAGAGAGGGATAGGGGTTAGGTGGAGGTGGAGGAGTAATGAGAGAGAGAGAGTGAGAGGGGGGTATTAATGGTTAGGGAGGGATAGAGAAGGAGGGATAGGGTGAGATATTTATTGATGGATAGAGAGAGGGAGGGAGCAAAGGAGAGAGGGGGGAAGAGATTTGGGGAGAGAGAGATAGAGGGGGTGGGGTGGATGGGAATGTAGGGATGGAGGGATGGAAATGTAGGGGTATATAACATGTCTTATAAAATGTGCACGCATTTTGTAACTGCAAAATGCATGCATGTTTTGTAACTACAAAATGCACGCACGTTTTGTAACTACAAAACGTGCATTCCTTTCTATCTGCCCGTCTTTCTTGTCAACTGACTTTTTCAGGCTTGGGTTCCTCCAGTGCTAGTGTTAAGGAACACGTACGTGTTTTGTTTTTACAAATCAAAAGCATGTTTTGCAGAACCACAATTGCATCTAAAATGTCCCTCAACTTCATGCGAGGGCCCATAATTGAAAATTAAGATCATAAACAACAAAATAAAAAAATATTTCAATATAAAAAGGCACAATTACCAAAACAACAAACAATTGTAGATAACAAAATATCACAATATCAATATCTTTATTCATGAAAGCAATGTTCACTTTCCTCTTCGAGGGGGAAGCTTCAAAATGAATCCAAGCTCCAATTACAAAATACTTCACCAGACATCTTGTTTCATTCCTTTTGTTCCTATATATGGTTTCTAGCTGTGAAGGAATTTTCTATTAGGCGAAACCTTCTAGTAAACCTTCTTAGTGAAGGAACTTTCTAATAGTTGGTGGAACCTTATAGTAAGTCTGAATCTCATAAATATTGATTTCATACTATAGAGACTTTCTAATAGGTGGAACCATCTAGTATGTATTTT
This sequence comes from Larix kaempferi, assembly GCA_027924585.1. NCBI lineage: Eukaryota > Viridiplantae > Streptophyta > Pinopsida > Pinales > Pinaceae > Larix > Larix kaempferi. The sequence goes on from BSBM01000150.1 coordinate 11,396,949, forward strand.
TCCAATTAATATTGCTTTCTCGCTATATCTACTTTATTGGCCTTATTTAATATATATGGCATCAATACATAACAAACTATCTATTAGGAGGGTTAGGGTAGGACCCTAATATGCCCTCCTCCTTAAAAAACAACATTTCCCTTTTAATTGAGGACAACCTTGGGATGCAACCAAATGGAACCTTATTCATCTAATTTTGGAAGGCTAGTTTGGATAAGACACTGATTGCCAACCACTTTAGTCAAGCATGAGACATGAAATAGCAGATGAATCTTGGAGTGGCTAGGTAGCTCTAGTTTGTAATTTATGGGGCCCACACATTTGAGGATCTTATAGGACTGATAAAACTTGGGGGAAAGCTTCTGGTGGTGGTTGGCCTTAAGAGAGGTCTTCTTATAAGGTTGTAGGTGATGAAATACTTGATTGCCTTTTGCAAAATGGAATTTTGAATGACGTTGATTAGCATGTTGCTTCATCTTATTTTGATCCTTTACCAAAGTATCCTTAAGAGTGCGAAGAATGTTGGCCCGAGATGTGGGTGTGTTGTCAACCTTCTATATATTAGAAATGCCTGGTAAGTAGGATAGTACCAAAGGGAGATTTTGGCTGTAAACAACTTCAAAGGGAGTCATTTGAGTGGCAGTATGATAAGTTGTATTATACCACCATTCTAATAAAAGTAACCATTGAGTTCATTGGGATTTACATTCTGAAGTAAAGCACCACAATATGCTTCCGAACACTTATTGGCAACTTTAGTTTGACCATCTATTTGGGGTGATAGAGAGTGACAATATTTAGTTGAGATCCCTCAAGCCAAAACAATTATTTCTATAAATTGCTAATGAAGGTGGGGCCATGGTCTGTGACAATATCCTATGACATACCATGGCGTTTGAATATATTATCCATGAAGAGTTGAGCTACCATAGAGGCCTTGAAAAGGTGTTGCAGGGAAAAAAATGAGCATATTTGGAAATGCAATCAACCACAACCATGATTACAGAATTATTGCTAGATTTTGGTAACACCACAATGAAATCCATAGAAATGCCAGTCCATATTGCAGTTGGAATTGGAAGTGGTTGAAGTTCACTTGGCGGTTTCACAATCTCCCCTTTATGGATTTTGCAAGTGTCTCATTTATCCACAAATGTGTGGATTTCCTTCTTCATGCCTTCTTAAAAAAAGATTGTTTGAGGCTTTCATATGTTTTATGAACTCATGAATGATCGACTATGGGGGATGAATAGAGCTCAGATAATAGCTATGGTTTCAATGATAATTTGTTGTGAAATAATAGACATCCTTTATAACGAAGCTCATCATTGTGCCAAGTGTAGCCTAGATCTGCATGGGGTTCATGTTGGAGTTGTTGTATCATGGTAGCAAGCGTGTGTGAAAATCCTCACAGCAGATCTAAGAGATGATGTATACCTCACAAAAAGGATTAAGCAAGAAAATAGAAGAAGAGTGAACAATGCAGTGTAAAAGAGGAACAGAATTATGATACAGTAGAACTCGAATAGAAGCAGAATAACATCACATGCTAATTCATTAATCACAATATGGACAAATAAATAATACAATGGTGAGGATTTGAATGCCAAGGTGGCAATTCGAATTAGCCTTCATGGAATGATCATCATATCAATAGAGTGTCATCAAAGCACAACTAGGAGTCCTGATCATCATCAGTGGAATCATCAATGCACAAGTAACTGTCAACTAGGTGTCAAACTGAGTCTAACTGAGTGTGGTAGGTGTAACTAGCACATGGAAGCACTAATTGAATGAAGGAGGCTCAGTGGAGGGCGCATGAGGAGCTAATTGGAGTCAGAATAGGAAGTCTAGTCTCACTGGAAGTCCATCGGAGTGATATAGTCAGTTGAGAGTCAATCTAGCCTTAAATCAAGTAAAGATCTAAAGATAACTCAACTAACTGAAGTGCAACTGAGTGGTAGGTGAGAGAGGGCGCGTGGGATGCATGCAATTGCATGCAGGGCGCACTAAGTACTAGGAGGGCTAAAAATAATTAGAAAAAAGCTCCCGGGGTTAGCTAACTGAGGGCTAGGTGCTGGGACCGATGACTGGGATGCATGCAATTGCATGCATGCAAATCATGACTGCATGCAAAATGCATGCATGACTGAAAATGCAAAAATGGAGAATGTTGTTAGGACTAGGATGGAGTATAGGAATATCCCAACACCCCCACTTAATCCATCCTGGGCCCTGGTAATTGAGACCAAAGGTCACCCAATACAATGAATAATAATAACAGTCAATAAACTGAGGAAATGGGGAAAACCTCATGGGAAAAATAGCCCCCCTCAAAATAGACTGTAGGGCACACCAAAAATAAATGCTCCAAACTCAAGCAGGTGTGATGCTTGGCCATATGTAGAGTGTTTAAGTTCCCCAAAAATAAATGCTCCAAACTCAAAAAGCAAGTGCTTGTACTTGCTCTTCAGATCGAATGTGATGAGAACAAATCCAAAAGTATGAGGATGATCCTGGAACTTGTGATTCGAATCAACTGAGGTAGGATCAAATCCATGAATGTGTAGATAGTCTTTTGTTTTCTCCTTCAAACCATCATAGGTGAGATTATGCCCAAAAGAACCTGTTATCACACAACTTGTAGTTGCCCCTAAAGGTATCCCATCCGGGACGGTAGAGGAGATAGGCAACTAAAGAGGTGACCCAAGAAATGCCACGGTTCCCAATGTAAGGTGGGAGTCATGTCAACCGAGGCACTCTTCACTTTAGGTCAGGGTGTAACAAAACCTAAGGGGAGACCCTATGACCAATCACAGTTGATTGGATCCAAACAAAGGTTTCTAAGGGTAAGTAAATGAGGAGTTACGGAAACCAATGCAAGGTTAAGTGGACCTAGAAGTTGAAGTATGGTTGAAGGTGTGTAAGAGATTGTTAGTGTTTCAACCTATGTATGGTTTAGGCCACATGATGGGGTATGATGACTAGGTATAGTACCATATGTTTACACAAGTGGGTCTTCTTTTCTTGGGAAGTGTGAAATGGCCTTAAGTGGGCCCACAAGGTGAAGTTAGGTGCAATATTGGTACTAGAGGTTAGGTAAAGACTAGATCTATGGATCTAAGTTGATTCTAGAAGTACCCACATACTAGATCTAGGGTTTGACACAATTCCCAAGGAGTGCGACTTGCTCAGTGGAGGACTAGTGCCTTGTTTGATGGGCTAATGGGGTCAAAAAGTGTGTCAAAGAGTAGATCGGGACACCTAGAAGCCAAGTCAAGTGGGCTAAATGAGATCTAATGGTTGGATCTTGCTAGATCTAGGTTTTCAAGTGATAACCTTAAGTGAACCACAATCCCTTGAAACAAGGAATGCTACCCCCAAGGCGGATCGTGACAAAAGAATAGTCTAGACCTAGGTTTCAAGGTATGGCCGTTCCAAATCTCCAAGAATCCCAAACACCCACTTTCTCAAAGTGGACAAACTCACTTTCCCTAGGTAGTGCGACTTTGCTCAAGGAGGGTTAAAAGGTGGGTTTGGTGGACCAAATCAACTCCAATGGTCACCAAACTATAGATCCAAGTAGCTAGTACCCCGATCTATGCATGTCCAAAAAATCAAATCAATCCAAGGGCTAGATCTTAGTAGATCTGAGTTTTGAGGTGCCAAGAAATTCAAAAGGGGGTTTTGAACCCTTAAAACATGGAAAGATGTCCACAAGGTAGATTTCACCAAAGTAAGAATCTGGGGGTAGGTTATCAAGTGTCTAGATTGCAAATCAAGTGGGATCTCACCTACCCATGTGCTAGATCTAACCAAACAAGCCTCTCACTGGGAAGTGTGATTTAGGTTCAAGAGGGCTTTTTGCCTTGAAAAGTGGGTTAATTTTAAGCCAATCACCACCAAACTATAGATCCAACTAGGGGTGGATGCTATAGAGGTGGGTTTTCAAAATCTTCTCAAAAGCAAGGCTAGATCTAAGTAGATCTAAGAAATACAAAAATTGGGGTTTTAATGAATTAGGGTTTTATGACCAATGAAGATAGAATGGATCAAAGAGGCACATACCTTGTAGATCTTACCTCAATTGCTTATGGCCACCTTGCAAATTGATAGCATTCTCCTATGTGTATATTCAAGAGTGAAATCCAAGAGCTCCAACCAAAACGTCCTTCTCCAAGATAGTCAAATCGTCCTCCTCCTACAAGACAAGATCAAAGAAACAAGTCAAGCAAGATGATTATGAAAATGGTAGAGAGATGTAATAAAAAGCATCAACTATGTCACTAAGATACAATAATGATACTCCCTGTCACAAGATCAACCCAAGAGAGAATATGTGGATCCCTCCAACAATAACCCTCATGAAGTCGCCCTCCTCTCCACCAATTCGACTTTCCTGTCAAAAGATTAGTAGAAGCACCAAAATCCACAATGATACATAGAAGAGATACTGTATATTCAATATGCAAGAGAATCCACAATACAAGAGAGATGTGCTCCACAAACAAATCTTCTATTCCAATATTCCAGAGCTCCAAAGGTCAGTTATACAATGGGGGGTCTCCTCCTTATATAGGATAATAAAGACCAAAACCCTATACCACTCCACAATACTACATCAAATGAGTGGTTGAGATTAAAAGATCTCATCATACAATCAATGGCTAAGATGAACCATAACAATATATCACCTGGATCACTCAATATAACAATGGCACCCCCACTAAATGGTACAATAAGAGGGTGACGTCATCCACTAGAGAAACATAAGTACCAAAATCCACCTCATGGTGACTAGGACATGACAATATAAGCTCATGGTGGGGCTAGGAGGCATCAATCCTTACTAGCTCATCCCCAAGGCACAATAAAATAATAAAATATGTCCAATATAGTATAAATGACCAAAAACTGTCCTCAGAATCCATGACAGTCAAGTAGTAAACGTCCTCCTGTGATCAATCTGGGCATACCCACATGGTGAAAACTGACTGGAAGATAGTGATGCCACCCTGGAAGACCTCTGTGAAAACCAAATGCCAAAACCTTGCCTCAATTGCCCAAATCGATTTCCTCAGTGACCACTTTATCCCATTTTTTAACTGCCTCGGGAACTGTGAAAGTGCCAAAACTGCCTCCTGGGGTGCTAGCACTGTCCATCTGAGCCCACCAGGCTCTCCAGAAGGGGGGGTAAATGGTAAAAACAAGTGGCTGGACCACCCCCTCCATCATCAGCGCCCTGGGTGAACTGGCCTCTCGGGGCCCCTGTTGCTCAGGCTAGGAAATCATCCCCAAATCTGGTCAACAAGTGTAAAACTGCATCAATCACTGTCAGAAGTGCCCGAAACTGAAAGATAAGTGTCTCATTGGATCCAGAAGACCCAAATCCACTAGGAATGTGTACTCATACACCATGGGTTGCCCAAATGGGCCAGCTGTAGGGTCCATCATATATGGACAATGCATAATCTGCTCATCTGAAGAAGTAATAAAACCTGCTGAACTGGATCAATCATCATCTGTATCCTATGTCCATCATATGATATCATCATCAAGCATGTGGGCCCATCAATCATCATCAATAATCATCTATACATGGTCCACATCATCATAGATCCCAATAATATACAACCAAGGATAAATCACATCAGTAGACTAAGACAATGCTTCTCTAATCATTCTCATAGCTAAGCTCAAAGTATAAATTCCATTCAGTGGCATTAATCAAGTTAACATATTCCATTGTTATATAAAATTGCTTGCACAATAGTTCAAATGACAAACTCACCCATTGGACATGGTCAGACTGCTAGTGAAGGGTGAAGGCTAGGAACAAGGTTGGGCAAAGAGGTTGACTTGTCTAACTCAACTCAAAAAGACTTTGGACTGGGAGAAAGGGGAAAGCTACAAACTCTGTGCTGGACAAAAGAACACGGGGGATGGCTGTGTCTCACAAATGGATAAGTTGTTTAGAGAGTGCTTATTCAACTTAGGCATCATGTCTACATCAAGTTGATCCAGGTTCATTAGGATCATTCAATTTTATTCCATGGCCTTTTTGGCCTACATAACCCTTCGGATTTCAGATGCGCTGAGAAGCACAACTAGTTGCAGCTTGCATCCAGGGCATGTTTTTCAAATATTTATAAGGTCAGCAATTGTTTAGATATAGCTTTTAAGAATCATTGCTTTTTGGACCTTTTTTATACTCTTCGAAGAGTATTTTTAGCTGTTCATCGCTCTTGCCCTTTTTTTGTTTCCATGGGCGAATTTTTAAGTTTCCATAGGTAGAACATGAGCTTTCAGTTTTAGCCAACAACATCTCAAGTGACTAGGGGGAGTTCGAGCCAATGCCAAACATCGAGACAACCGACCAAAATGATTTAGGCCTACAATCCAACTCACCAAAGGCAAGTTTTGTCACCAACTCAGAGCCGAGACACTGAATACACAGGGATGCGGTCCAAACACAGAGGTAGAAAAATGGGGAAGTCCTCGGTATCAGAAAGTCAAGTGAGACAAGTCAGGGTTTAAAGTCAAACAGGAAGGTCATGTATGGATGGAGTCAAGTGAATATGGAGCCTACACTAGCAGACAACTGGTGTCAGGAAAGACCATATCTATGTAAAGTGAAAAACCAGTGGGTTTTGTTAAATGACCTAAATGTGCAAGCAATTGTCCATTTTATGATTTGCAGTTCATTTTAAATAGTTTGCCACATCAGGAATAATATACCAAGCACATGCTGTAATCATGACTAAATCAACAAGATAATAATCCACAGTCAGTGATAACACATCCATAGATCATACAACATTATCAAAATAATAATCATCGTGCACCATCTGAAACACTGCTGCAATACATCTCTAGGCACTGAACTGAAACTGTATGGGATAAAGGGTCACATCGGTCATCAAATCTGAACTCTCAAGGCTCAACCTTGACACAAGGTCAAACATACGTCTGAATAATATACTGCTCTGATCATGAGTGATCCAAAATATATAGCCATGCTCTAGAATAATGGAAGCTCTAGAATGTGCAGATATCCGCTGAACAAGGATAGTAGCCCCGCTACTATAGTGTGATAACAGAACCATCACATGATAGTGAATGCCTTGAATCCAAATCAGATCCAAGACTTGAAGAATGGTTTCTTGAGATCTCCTTTGAACCATTAGAGGTGAGATCAAAACCATGATATGCATGAGAAATTATCCCAAGTAGTGATTGTTTGGATTTTAAATCAGCTCCAAGACTTAATGAATGGTTTATTAAGATCTCCTTTGAACAAGTAGAGGTGAGATCAAAACCATAAAATGCATGAGAAATTATCCCAAGCGAATGGCAATGCCCTACATCTTCAATAAACTTCTGAGAGCATGTACAAATGATCATATAGTAGTACATAAGAGGTGAGTTATCAAGGAGAGCGAATGCATTACCTCCAATTTCTGATTTGACCTCTGAAACATTCAATAGATCATGATGCAAACCAATAGACTCTTGTGCAAGAGAGGATTTAGGAACCTCTGCAATTTCTAGAGTGTGAGCTAGCACAGAATTCGAAATAGAATTAATTTGGAGCATGAGTGTAGAATATGCAAGTTCTTCTTCTTTGTGGACAACTTCAATATGAGATATGTTTGATACTGATTCATGATCAGAGAGACCATCAAGGAGAGCGAATGCAACAGTGGGATTGCTCTCGAAATGGTTTGGACCAATCCCTTCATTCTGTTTACCAAATCTTTCATCCAGATGGGCCCATAGCTCTTTTGGATATTTAGCAGAAAAGAAGTGGTGTACCATGCATCGAGACATAGCAAACATCATGGTTGCAGATGCTCTGTCACCTTCATTCAACCAGTCATTCTCTTCTTCAGAGGATTCGAACTCTCTTTCAAAACAATAATAAAAAAAAACCATGTCTCTTCAAATGTGCTATCATCTATGGTTTCCATTCATCATAGTTGAATGGAGAAAGAGGAGTAATTCCTTCCGGATTCATGGACGTTGTTTCAGAAGACCTGCTAAAAACAATAGAAAATGTCTACAACTGCTATTGCTGCACTCGAAATATTGATAATAACCTGCAAAAAACTCTCAAGAATGGAGATAGACTATACTCTCAACATGCTATGATACCATGTGAAAATCCTCATAACAGATCTAAGAGATGATGTATACCTCACAAAAAGGATTAAGCAGGAAAATAGAAGAAGAGTGAACAATGCAGTGTAAAAGAGCAACAGAATTATGATACAGTAGAACTCGGATAGAAGCAGAATAACATCACATGCTAATTCATTAATCACAATATGGACAAATAAATAATACAATGGTGAGGATTCGAATGCCAAGGTGGCAATTCGAATTAGCCTTCATGGAGTGATCATCATATCAATAGAGTGTCATCAAAGCACAACTAGGAGTCCTGATCATCATCAATGGAGCCATCAATGCACAAGTAACTGTCAACCAAGAGGGCGCACTAAGCACTAGGAGGGCTAAAACTGATCAGAAAGAAGCTCCCGAGGCTAGCTAACTGAGGGCTAGGTGCTGGTACCGATGACTGGGATGCATGCATGCAAAATGCATCCATGACTGAAAATGCAAAAATGGAGAATGTTGTTAGAACTAGGATGGAGTATAGGAATATCCCAACAGCGTGGGATTTGTTAACCATTCACTATGAATGGAATTATTTACTAGTTTGAAATGATGAAGGAGAGGGAAAAGAGGTAACCTTCCTCTTCATAGTGTCAAGAGAAGCATATGCTACCACATTCTCCTTTCCCTTCCAGTAAATTATGTCATAGTCATATCACAAGATTTTGGTGACCCATTTTTGTTGCTCAAGGGAGTAAGTTCTTTGTTTGAGAAAGTATTTCATGTTGTGATGATCAATTTTTATCTAGAAGCATTTCCCAAGTAGGTATTGACATTGGATGTCCATAGTATGCAATATGGCCATCATCTATTTCTCATAAGTTGATTTTCCCAATTGCCACTGCCACTCACAGAGATGTTTGCTAGTAAAATACAATAATATACCTTTCTACATGAGGACTACTATGATACCTTTACCCGAAGCATCACATTCCATTTCAAAGGTTTTAGTGAATTTAGGTGAAGTGAGTATCAGATTTGTGCACATAGCCTCCTTTAAGCCTTGGAAAACCTTTTCCACTACATCATTCCAATTGAGAGAATTTTTTAGCAAAGTTGTGAGAGTTTGTGAGTGGGGATAAAATCTTACCATAGTTCTGAATGAGCTTTCTATAATATCCCATGATACCGAAAAAATACTAAGGCTTATAAGAGTTTTCAAGGCGAGGCCAATCCATCATTGCTACAATTTTCTTTGGAGCCACACGTCGCACCCTCCTGACTGAAAATATGACCCAAATATTCCACTTTAGAGACACAAAAGGAACATTTGTACCTTTTAAGAAAGAGTTGATGATATTGAAGAAGTGTAAGAGATGATCCATACACATGGCTAGATAACATTTCCAAGTTTGACTATAAATCAAAATGTCACAAAAAATATGAGAACAAATTTACGCAGAGAGGGTTTAAATATTGTGTTCATGAGACTTTGAAATGTGGAGGGTACATTGCAAATGCCAAAGGGAATCACCCGAAGAAATCATAGTGGCCTTCATGAGTATGAAAATAAATTTTAGAAATATTGACCTCCATGCAAATTTGATTATAACTTAAGCGAGATCAAGTTTTTTGAATAAGTGATTGTTGATTCCCAACATCGACATGATTCTTAAGTGTTGGAACATGATGACTAAGACAAGAAAATTAAAATTTGTCGCTTCACTACTCCATCTTCATTATCATGTCCACGGAAACGTGCCTGTCATGTCCATACCTCATTTCACCATTTTTTCTTTGGTATGACCCCTTCTATGGAACTTGCCAAGTTGCATGTCATGCATCGCCATGTCATGGTCAAGTAAATTTTTGGCATTTGATCGTTTCTTGTCAATTGCATCGTAATTCCATGAAGTTAGTGCCATTACATTCATCTCATTAGTTTGTTCACAACCATATTCCGTTTGGAAATATATGTTGTCGTATGACCCTTTCGATACTCAATTGAATATTTTTCTTGTTAGAGTAATTTGCGTCTTATCAATTAAATTTTTCCAAAAATGCATCCTCCGTTAATTCACTAGCTACATATGTCTATCATTGTTATTGCTGCGTTTGAGTCGAAAAGGCCAAATTATTCCCCCAGGGATCTCCTTGCTCAAAATCACCAATGTACTCCTTTGTTAATGCCAAATTATTTTACACTTTCCCCATGATCCCCTCCCTTATGTGTCCCTTATAAAGAAAAGAAAAAAGTCGTGGGAATTTCTAGCCACATACATCGTTTTGCTGGAAGAGAGAGAGGGCATTGAGTACAAAAATATCAACCTTTAATATGATAAGTCTTTAATAGATATGAAAATGGAAATCCATAATCAATATCTAGACCAAGGCAAGGGACTCTAAAAGAGGGAGATAGATAAAGAGAAGGAACTAACTCTTTTCATTATGGTTCTACGACCAAACAGTAAGGAAAGTATTTAAATAAATGTCAAAAGAAACATATAGGAAAGGTTATAGTTGAGAAGAAATAAACAGGTTGGACGTTGGTATACATAAAGTTTTGAATGTGTCAAACTGATGAATATGTATGTTATGCACCTTGGTTGGTGGCATAGGTAGCTTATGGTTTCTTATATCATAATTAATTAAACATTAAGTAAATGTAGGTGATATGTAGGATAACGTTTTTGTCTTTCTCTATAATACCCCATACTTCATTTACATGTTTTTTAAAAGAAAAATGTTATTTAACTAGTTAGATATGCTTAAAACTTTTGTATTATGAAATTAATTTTTACAATATTAATATTTATTTACACAAAAAATTAATCTTATATTGAGAGATATGATTCATAACAAAATATAAACTTGAATATAGAAAAATTATTGTGTAAACAAAAACATACAATATAATATAGTGGTGCTTCTCTTATCTATATATAAAATTAATATTTAATCTTAGAGTGTGTTATCACTCTACTAACTCCCTTGGCTATGGAAGGAAGGGGCAAAGGTAACTATTTCAAGCCAAATTGCAGACTGGAAGCTATCCCTTCCAACCCAGAGAGGGCTCTCTCTTACAACTCAATTTCCAGAAGCTATCTTTTAATGGTTGGTTGTGTAATCAAAGCAACAGCTAGATCTTATGTGGTTAGGTTAGGTTTTTGGGTGTTTTAAAGTGGTAGGATCAAGAGAAAATCCCCATTGGGCATGGAGTCAACAGGCCAACAAACAATCATAAGGGTGATCAATGACTGGTTGTAGAATGCTCAAGGCAACAGAGCCAAGACAGGCAATATCTTCTATTCAATCAGTTTGCTGAGGTGTGGGGGCAACATTGAGGAAAACAATTCATTAAAGTAGAGCATCCAGTGATGAATTCTACTTTAAATTTGGAGGAAATGATAACGAAAAATTTGATTGAAAGTGTTGAAACAGAGCATCAAGCCAAGGATGAATTCCGAGTACAATAACTTCATTCAAACATTGAAGATAAAACATAAAATGGAAAAACTCAGAAAGATACACATTCACGAAGGATAACACAAACTACGAAAGATAGACACGTGAATCTCTGGTAAAATCATTCAGTGCTTGTGCATTGATATATTTCATTAAACTTAGAAAACCAACAAGAATCCAATGTTCAAGAGTTTTTTCTCTCCAAAATCCCAACACTTGGATCTTCTAAAAACCTACCATATATAGGCTTACAATTATTGTGCATTAAAGAAAACCCTAAAGACTTTCGGCTATTACTAAAAATAGTAATGGCAACAGAACTTCCATGTGTGCAAATTAACCTAAAGTCTAGACTACGACTCATGAACATAAGTCCAAGGATGATACAATCTTGATCCACTTACGGGATGATCAATCCCTCTCATTTTAGGATATAAGTCCAAGGATGATACAATCCCGATCCACTTACGGGATGATCGATCCCTATCAATTTAAGACACCATATCATGTCTATGGATGATGCAATCCACTCGTCAACTTAGACAAAGTCTAAGCACCACTTCTCGAAGACACAGGTCTCCAGATCCATTTAGGACTAAAGTCCAGAGATAATGCAATCCACTCTTCCAGTTAGACAAAGTCTAAGGACCACTTCTCAAAGAATCAGGTCTCTGGATCCATTTAGGACTAAAGTCCAGGGATGATGCAATCCACTCGTCTACTTAGACAAAGTCTAAGAACCACTTCTCGAAGACACAGGTCTTCGAATCCATTTAGGACTAAAGTCCAAGGATGATGCAATCCACTCGTCCACTTAGACAAAGTCTAAGGACCACTTCTCGAAGACACAGGTCTCTGGATCCATTTAGGAGTAAAGTCCAGGGATGATGCAGTCCACTCGTCCACTTAGAAAAATTCTAAGGACCACTTCTCGAAGACACAAGTCTTCAGATCCATTTAGGACTAAAGTCCAGGGATGATGCAATCCACTCGTCAACTTAGACCAAGTCTAAGGACCACTCACGAAGACACAATTCTCCGGATTCATTTAGGACTAAAGTCCAGGGATGATGCAATCCACTCGTCAACTTAGACCAAGTCTAAAGACCACTCATCGACCTAATCGTCGGTACAGGTATTCTCATCATCGACCTCATCGTCAGTACAGGCATCCTCATCATCGACCTCATCGTCAATACAAGCATCCTCATCATTGATATATGTATCCTCATCATCGATACAAGTATCCTTCATCATCAATACAGGTATCCTCATCATCGACCTCATCGTCGATCCAAATATCAACATTGACCATATCACTCCCCCTTTCGAGGAGGGTCCTTTTGAACTACACCAAGCTTGTCTCGAAAATACTCAAACTTTACTCGAGATAGAGGTTTGGTCAATACATCAGCAACTTGCTCATCAATGCTCACATACTCGAGCTTTATAGCTCCTTTCTACACCATATCCCATATATAGAAATATCAGATCTCTATGTGCTTTGACTTATCATGGAACACTGGATTCTCCGTCATCTTGATACAACTCTAGTTGTCACGCAGGATCATAGTGGAGTCCATATCTAAGTCAAATAGTCCTGACAACAGCTTTCGAAGCCATATGGCTTCACAACTAGCAGAGCAAGCTGCTACATATTCTGCTTTAGCTGTGCTGAGAGCCACACAAGACTTCCTTCTGCTAAACCATGAGATCATGGCGGATCCCAAACAATAACATCCACTTGAGGTGCTCTTCTTGTCTAAGACACTTCCAGCCCAATCTACATCTGTATAACCATACAATTTGTAGTCATGATCTCCAACATAGTATAGACCAAAGTCTATCGTACCTTTCAAGTACCTCATCACATGCTTTGTAGCTACTAGGTGAACACATCTAAGCTCAACTAGATACTAACTCAGGGTGTTCACAGCAAAGCATATACCTGGCCTGGTATTCGTCAGATACATCAATGAACCAGTCATCTGTCTATAACCTGTAGAAACCACGGTCCATCATCACGGATCTCTACTTCACATTTTCCTTGACTAAGGAAAAATCTCATCTAATCTCAGCGACATATCTAATCACAAGAATCATGCCAGGATTCTTTAACTCTTAGATCTACTCCCTCTGTGACTAAACATCATTCACACTCTGCATTGAGTGATCTTCTGCATATCTATCTATGCCATCTCTCGTCAAATGGGTCTACTGATATGAACCTCAAGATCACTCAAACTCTATGGTGAGTTCCTTCTTGCATCCATCTAAGAGAAGAATTTCATCTGTATATAGAAACCATCTTCAACCTTGTAGCAAAGGTTGAAATCCGCATCACCCGTGGTGATCATCAAGCTCATCAAATGACTATCGATCCTGGGTACTTGTTGAACCCTTACAGAGCCTTCTTCAATCATGTGATTCTCTATCGAATCCTGGGAGTTTGTTCGATTCGCACTTCTTCTTCAATTACACCATTCAAGAGAACGGTCTTGTCATCCATGGGTGTAATCTATCTCTGGAAGTGTGTCTAGACACTTGGAGCAAGCATCTCGTCATGATCCTCTCCCTCTTGAGAATCCTCTAGCCACGAGCCTTCTATAGTACGTTTGGTTTGCAAGCCTTCTTGTTGAACATCCATCACTTGTTCTTTGGAACAGGTGTTCATCATCCTTCTTTTGTAGATCATAGCACATTATCTTTCCTACAAATCAAATTTAATTACATGATTAATAACACTTCATAATCATCAAATCATGTTGACATTTCAATGATAACCTATTATGCATACTAATATGATTCACATAGTTATGCAACTATCTTGACCAATACTTTGGCACAACACTTTTCCATATCTTGTATGCATACAGTGGCTATCTAGATGCCTTCCATCTCTACCAGAACATACTATCAAGAGCGTGCACAGCTCTCATCATGTCAGCAAAGAGGTTTCATTCTAGACAAGCAACAATGGAATGTTTGTCCAACTTACCCATCATATGCATATTAGTAGTATATTGTTCAATGCTATATGAATGCTTACACTATGCATGATATATTTCCTGATTCTAGGAATACAAATATGCATACAACTATTACGAGCAATATCATTAACTATTCAGATATTCAAGAAGTAATTCAAATAACAACTCAAATACTTATCTTTTATGTTTGTGTGGTTGCCTCCCTCTTGGTCTCTATTTTCCCTTTATGATAGCATCATGATTATATGTCTTTGATCTTCTATCCATTTTGTACCACTATGCATGCTTAAGTGTGTACTAGTTTCATCATTGTGTCTTCCTCAAAATCTCATACATTCATTAGTATAATTTCAATACTATCAAAACATTGTGATTCTAAATAATCTTAAACATATATGGTCATGATCATTTCATACACAAGTATACTTATCTAAGATCCTAACACAAAGTAGGATTCTAACTCGATATAGGAAAACATACCTAGATTATCATGCTTGCTAGTTATGTCTAACATACCCAAACAAAGTCTTGTTTGTTCTCTTCAATGATTTAGAGACCTTGTGATAATAAAATGCATATCTCATAAGTTAAGATTGTAGAACCAAATTATACATACCTTGTAAGTAGAGCTTATATGTAATCAATGACTATGGATGAGTCTTTGTCTTCATGTCATCGTGGCCATATGGATTTGTCTTTCTTGATGTACCTTTCATGTTAGTAGACAACATCATCCTCATACAACACCACAAGTGCATTAGTACAATCATAAGTGCCATAACCCTAATCAATGAATGTCTTCTATTATTCACATGCATTAATACTTTTACTAAGGTGATCAGACAATCTAAAATTAATCATGATTGTACTAACCTCAATAATATGAAGACAAATATATCATGAACTTAATCATGAAAAAGATTTCAAAACATACTTGTATCTCCTCAAGTCATACCTGTCGAGATTGCTTGTAGTCTTTTCTATAAGGGTAAAACCCTAACCATCCAAGGCAGATTACTTGTAAACATCTTATATAGGTTCATGGTGCTAGGATGATAGAATATCAGTGCCATTTAAACCTCCTTCATTGCTGCCCTATGAGTCTCCCAACTTTGCTATGGTTTCTTCTTACTTGGAAACCCTAATTTTCAATCTCCTTCCTCCCACAACATTTTGATGGAGGATTAATATCTATGACGAATGGATTCCAAATTCATTTTCAAAGTTTCCAATGTTGCATCAGGTGTCTCCAACATTGTATCAGGTCATGCCATACCTAAAAACTGAAAACCCTAAGTGAGAGCTTTTTCCTCCTCTTCTTTGATTTTCTCCATTGAGCCATTTCAAATGTGTCGTATTGTTTCTGGAGTATCTCTGAAATTTCGAATCTGCAAGATCTGAAACTTTGGCATGTGGTAGCCTGACCTGTCATCTTTCCAACCCCATAGGTTTGAGCTTCATTGGATTCTCCATCAGAGAGATATGTTCAATTTCCCAACATGACCTGTTTAAGGGATGAAACAGCATAGCGAACTTGTACGGAGTGCCACATGTCACTGTTTCAACTTCGGCCTCTGATACTCGGACCTATGAAACTATAGTCTGTGCCCTAATTGTCACTTTTTACGGAATTCCATTTGGAGCTTCCTAGCCCGAGATATGACCTTTTTACCTAGGCCACATGTTTAGGGCTTCATTCTGGAAGAGGCAGAAACCTTAACTTGTACGGATCATATCTCACAAAGTACAACGAATTTGAGGCTGAAACTCAGACACAAGGTACATGAACATGTCATCTTCAGCCTGTCCAAGTTTCAGATCTTGAACCTTCTCCAAAAGATATTTATAGCTAAAGTTCCACGATGACTAGGTTTTGCTATACAAAACCCTAGCTTTCAAATTGTCACAAGTGAAACAAGTGTCGTAAATGCCATACATTGCCTTCCTTCAGGATAGCTCTGAGACCATGTTAAGATTCAATATGCTAAGATAGATAACATCAGTATTAATTTCAATTTCACAACAATAGCATATACAGGAACACTGAAAGAATAACAAGCACGGCATAAACACAAGAGACACAGATTTATCCTGGAAAACCCTCATGGGGTAGAAAACCCAGCAAAACTTCCTCAATATTGATGATCAACAAGTACAAAGATGAAATCCCCAAACAAGAGCTCCTTCTCCTCCTTTGCAGATCTCTCTCTCTCTCCTATGCGCAATCCACAAGTGAGTGAGTGTGTCAAATGAGGAGCACACCTCCTCTATTTATTCTTTATCTCTCACTTGACATTTTACCTAGCTAGGTCGGCCTCATAACTAAATGACCAATTACTAACCACGACGACTTCTCTAGGGGACTTAAACACCCCATTACAACTGGCTCTAGGGGAACTAATGCCCCAATTTACATGGGAGGTTTTACCTCAATGACTTTACATTATTAAATGCAATGATGACATCCTGACGGAGGAATAAAACATCTCCGAATAAATAATAATAAAATACAATAGAATATTCTTTGAAGTTACAATATTTCAACGCAAAAAGCAACAAAGATGATAATTTGGTCTATTTGAGGTAGAATTCTGTAGTTGCGATCAGAAGTCTATTGCAGGATATGTTTTTAACCTTGGTTTTAAACCTATCACTTGGGCTTGCAAAATACAAAATGTTATCATTTAGTTTTTCGTAGGTGGAAGACATTTCTGAGAGATTAGTATGGAAACCTAGATGAGAATTGGTGTCTTTCACTTTATTTAGAGAAAGTGAAGTATCGTGCAGTAGTTCATGCAAGTCAAGAAGTTATTTGACATTCAAAGATCCTTTTAGAATTTGGACTCTAGCAACAACATCCGATCACTCTTTTGCATGACAATCAAAGTGGCAATTAGCTCACTAAGGAATCAATGTAGCATCAACACAACAAACAAAGTGAGTTACACATGCACTAGTTTAAAAGCTTCTTCAAGAACACACCCTCGAAGTGCTTTATTTCATACAAATGAAGTTGCTAACATTTTCACAAAACCCCTCATAGAAGCCAAGTTCTAAAAGTTTCAATCAATGCAAAGAGTTTAGGAAGTTGTCAATAAGGGGGGATAGGTTTTAAAGCCTCCTTCCTCCTCTTTTTGTCACTTAGTAAATCCTTCAATCCTATCTTAACTTGTACTTAAAAGGTTATGTTAGGATATTTCCACACTAGGAATTAATTTAAGTTCAACTTGCTCTATGTGGTTGCAGGTTATAGAGTGTTACGTACTTCATTAATCAGACAGTGACAATCATATCTTACACATGAGTGATCTAATAGAAACAATCATGTCATACACATAAGTGATCTCCAATAGTTCAAACATCTTCTTGATATTAATAACACTAGATTAGTCCATGCTCTTTAAATAGAGAGCATGAAAGGTCATTGTTTATGATCGAAATGAGAGATGTTCTTGTAAATTATTTTATGCATTAATCAATTTCCCAAGTGTCGGGGAGGGTTTCATCCACATAACCCCAATGTCAAGATCTTTGATCTGTGTGTGAGTGTTTGTTTTAAGGTGTTCTAGCTATGTGAACATCCTTGTTTTTAAACATTGCAATTACCAACAGATATGTAGATGCCATCTTTGACAAAATTTACATGAAATCAGTGGGCATCTCTCTATTGTATTTAAACAACTCAATCCCTACCAAAACATCTTCATAGCACCAGAACCATATATCCAAGTACACTAAAGAAATGCTATGCATTCTCTAGTTCAAATTCCATTCCCTCGACTAGGAGGTGACTTGTTTCTTTCGAGAGTGATACAAATGTATCAACTAAAAAAGTCCCAAATATTGTGGGTGCACTGCCTAATCACTTTGATAGTCGGTGTCTAATATCTCTTGAAGTTGGGGAGCTCCGAAGCATGAGAGATGCTATTCTTGTAAATCTTTTATGTGTTTACAATTCCTTGAACTTATTTGCATTCACACCAATAAGTGAATTGTTCACTCGAATCGATTAAAAAATCTTTCACGTAGTGATAAACGAGAAAACCTTAACAAAATATCCAATGGTGAAAGATCCAAACTAAGATGACAGTCTTGTCCATGGCATTGTATTTGTGTTTCTCCATGACCACTTTGTCAGCTTTGAATTCCATATCAGTGAATCCTGAGTACAACATTAGGTGCATTTTGGTGGTTTATGTATCTAAGGAAGCATCGGTGACAAGGAAAAAAGGGACAAGCTGGCTCAATAGAGATAATTTGCTCCATGGTGCAAGAAAAGTGCAGAAATAGAGTTGTGGGAGATTTAGGGCTCACTGAGATGCAAACTGCAAGGGAGCTAGTGTTGAATGTATGAAAGAAGTACTTAGATACCTAAATATTAAATGTTACGGAGATGCATAATCATGCTATGAAACGTCGGAGACTGAATCGGCCCTGAATAATCTTAACACTAATCTATGCTATTGAAACACTTGAGCATGACACGTTCGATAATCTAAAAAGGAGCATAAACCATATAATCATCACATCAAGAGAATAAGCAAGCATTTGAAGCTGGAATCCTGTAATTTAACAAAGAAATCCATTGTAGACAGTGCAGTTTACTCCTGCTCTAACGTGATGGCTTATATCAATGGCCAATCAGATATTAATACAGTGATAGTCAAATCAAATCAAAAGCGATCATCGTAAGGGTGCCTGCTTGGGATCACAATTCGCCCAGACAAAGCATACACGGCACAAATATAATACATAATAGTATGTCTGGTCGGTTGGCAAAAAATAGCGCAAGAATACAAGAATAACAAGATTGAAGAGGCTTCTACCCAAAAATGTGCACCATCACTATCTCGACTAAACAAAAGTACTTTCTCATTAATTATAATATGCAAGGGTTCCAAGTATCATCTCTCTCATTTTATTTTCCCTAGCAAACCTCCAGTTAATATAGAGGGTATATATATAAATTTTAGCAAATAATGGAGTTTATGAAGTAAAATTAAAATATTACATAAATCTTATGAACAACATTCATGCATATACAATAAAAAATGGGTATATAAGTTGTGTAAGCCATTGGCTATTATTATGTAAGTTGGGCTTTCATTTTATCCATTTCTTTATTTAAATAGTCATTTACATCCACAGGATACATATTCTCCATGATGCTTGCATAGATTAGGGTTGCATATTTAACTAAACCTATTAGATCATGATGTGTGCTTTTGTTTTTTCAACCCGTGTATGGTCTATGGCATCACAGAATTAAAATTTTATATATATTATCAAAAATGCAACTACGTGTAAAAAATCATGTGGTCAGATGGCAAAGTCATCAAAAAATGGCCTACTACATGCCTACACTCCAACTCTCAAGGCTAGTTGACATGCTAATGTTCAAATATGGTGCCTTCGATTATCATCTAAACACCATAATGTGCTTTCAAGTGAAGAATAAATATATAGTTCTGGAGGATTTTTCAAGACTTTCTAGAATTTCTGGCAATATTGTACAAACACACCAAGCATTGGTATACATCCACTGGTATGAACATGCAAAAATCCTATGACAAAAGTCTATTTTGACATCTTCCTTATAAAAACCAATAATCTACACGAAAATTTCGATCAGTGTACTTGCTGCAAATATAAGAAATAAAATTCCTCCTGTGTAGGCAATTACCTATAGAAAAAGAGCACCTGTCAATCTTGAATGAACCGAAAGAAAAGTGTAGGGAAGATGGAAATTATTTGAATAAGGGAAAACAAACGTATGTATGGCATGATCTCTAGAACTAATTGAAATTATAAAAATACTGTTAGTTTCTTCTTGTTAACAATCTAGTACATGGATCTTATAATACACAACATTGAGCAATGATAGAAGATATAAAGATAACAGCTTTACCTTCTCTGATAGATATGTCCCTAATAAAGAGCCTCCCAAGACGGCAATCTGCAAAAAGAAAATAATATTGCATTTTCAAAATTGCATACTTATCCAAATAAACACAATAATAAATTGTAGCAAAAATAATCTCGTCGCTCTAAAGAAAGTTATGAATACAATGGTTGCATGACAAGAAGAATAGTCATAGAAGATTGTAATATTCTTAATTATGAACTTAAAGTTATGTGGCCAGACAAAAAGGTTAAGCTTTTAAACACACAAGAAAGATTGGAGACATGATAAAAAATGGACTCAAGTAAAATATACTTTTATTACAATGAAGTTATCGGATACAATGAGGTTTGTTACCCCTCTTTCAGTGGGGTGATTTTGATCAATAGTTCCTAAGATGAGATTTGTGACTTCACCATAGATCATTGGTCAAAGGTCATTCAGCTTTGTTAGATGGTCCATGTGTCTTGTTATGCCCAGTCGGAGAGAGTGTTTGATCCTTTAGTGATTTCATATCTCTAAAACCCTCATTTACTATTAGCATGTTTTTTGGTATGACGGTATGTTAGCATGAGATGTTACATGTATGATTGTACAATGACTCATATACTTAAAATGTTGCTCATTTCTTAGTCTAACCTTGGTGTTATTCCTCTTGCTTAATAAGTGTGTTATTACAAAGGTTGATTTGTACCTTGGTGAAGTAAGTCTAGTGATTTCATCCATTTCATAATGTTCACCTAGCCATTTTTATTTCACTAACCAATTCACTCATCCCTTTATTTTCCCCCTTTGTGAATAATCTATCATTAGTAATAACCCATGGTCTCATTACTATTGCAATGTATAAATGCCTCAAATAAAGCTAAAAGAGTATTGTACTCTCCAAAAAAACTATTTGTTGATAAACTAAATGCAAATGAAAATGGAAAGTTATGGGAGATACTCCCCTTGCAAAAAAACTAGGTTCCCGTATTCCATGTAATCAAAGCCAAATCTAAAGCAAAAAGGACTAAGCCAATGAAAGGGTTAAATAAAATGTAATGAATAAAACATCAAAGGAAAATAAAATAAAGGGATTGCAATATGAAAGCACAAGGATGGATGACCCATACAACACTTCCTTAGGCACACATGTGGAAGAGACATCTAAAAAATCCTAACTCTTGAAAGTTAAGGATAGACCTATCACTCCTATATTTCTATGATGCTTATTTCACAAAGACCCCCTTTCTTCCCTATGTACAAACTTCATTTCATGTACCCTCATTTGGCTTAGGTGGTTGAGCTAAGCATGTTGACTTAGGGCTCTCACATGTAAAAAGATTCTAATAGTCACACCAATGTTAGACTAGATGAGTAAAAATTATAAATCATTGAGTTGTTAGACATCCTATAGTTAGTTTGGGTCTGCCTTGGTGGACCTAGGAAACCTAAAGAGAGGGGACCCTTCCTGTATAACACTTTGGGGTAGAGTCCTGAGGTTCCACTGGTCTGGCAATTATTTAAACTCTGCAGTCATTCAGATCATCAAATCGTGTGACAACAAGGATCTAGAGGATTTTATCTGAAAATTACGTTTGGACCCACTAAATTCTAGAACCTGAGATTGAGAAAAAGGTCTAAAGGTAATCCATCTTGTTCTCCATTGATTTGTGTTTCTCCAAAATGGGAAGAAACTAGTTTTCAGCAAAATGCTCATTCACTGACTAGCCAACTCTTTGCTCAGGGAGGAGGATACCTTTGATAAGACCTTGACCTACCATGTGAGAGATCAAGTAACCCAAGGCCTCAATGGTGATCACATAAAGCGTCATGGCCAGTGAACATCCTTGTTTTTTTTATCTGAAAAGCCCCGCTTCTTCTATTTTATACATAGTTCTAAATAGACAAGTTAATGCCTTTGCAAAGAGAATTTTCAGCTAATTTTAGGTCATTAGGGGGCCACCGCATTAAGAGACATCTCACTTTGATCATAACCTACTTTTTCATAAACGATACTTTATCAAGGTATAAACTAGCATTTGTGACTAATTAGACTAAAAATGGGCTATTTTAGGCATGATTAGGGTCTTAATTCAATATTTAGAGGGTGCCTTCCTAAAGAAGGATAAATACATATTCTAAGGAATTAAAGTCCCTTTGATAGGCTAAATACATCTTGTAAAACATACTTGAAAGCGGTCCCTACAGAAGTGAGACCTCATAATGTGCCTTACTAAATTCAACCACCTAATATTTTGAGGTTTCCTGTCATAAACCAAGTGCATTTTAATTTTATAATTATTAAATTTAAGTTTAAAGGTAAAGGTTATTGTTTTTGCCATCTATGGTTCTGTATTAATTGATTCCAAATTTGACAGGAATTCAACCGAATGAAATCCTTGGCGCAATTTCTGTACAAAAGATCCCATTTCGTCCAAATTCCGCAACTTTCAATAGAGTTTGCAAAAGATCTTGAACTTTTGAATGCCAAAATTGGAATCAGTGTAGCTTCATTTTCTGACTGGTATTTTAGGCTCAGGGAGAGAAGTCATGATCAAATAAGAGATTCTATATTATTTTATCGATATGACTTCTGACATAAGACCTTGCAACTGATTTGGGTACCTTATTCATATGAACAGTTCACTTTTTGACACATTAGATATGTGGTTTTCTTGAAAATATTTCAAGGATAAAGATGGGGTATGTATTGATCATGACAATTATAAATGACCAAGGATTCTTAAATTTTCAAGTTCCGCTCAAAACTTCCTAGGAAAGAGGCCCAGACCCCAGTACCAGCGTCTATAAAGAATAGTGCAGCAAGAGGTGAAATGCATCAGAAAAAAAACTTGGTAAGTCCATTTTATCCTTTATCATAAAACAACTGTGCAGAGTGTCAGAATTACCAATGTAGCAACACCGTGACCAACTACAGCACCGCCAACAACTCCAAGTGGGGAAGAAGCAGCTGCAAGAGCTGCAATTGGTATTAAAGAAAATAAAGTCATTTTCCATCTGAAAGATAGCTATTATTAATGTCAAAAACTGAAATGATGGTAATAGTTGGATCACAAAGCAGGATTAATAACTCACCAATGGTAGAGAAGAAGGATTTATCACCCCATTCTGCAACAAATACCAAAGCAAAAGTACTGATTACTGTATTGGCAGCTGCAAGAATCCCAGCACCATCTCCAGACAATCCAGCAATGGCTAACTCTGCCTGAGTCAAAAGTCAAATAGCTTCTTACAAATGAGATTCTAAAAGTCCCATTATACCCCCATCACAGAGGAAGATATAGATTAACATGGTCAAAGAGAGACGAAGTAGAGAATGACGGTGGGGAAGGGGACTTTCTGTTGTCATTGATTTTATATAATTTCTCATCAAACAGCACACAATGATAGACATGTACTCCCTTGCATGTACACATTTTTGCAAGCTCAATTTGTGAGTCTACAAATGAGAATTTGTTTTACAAGTCCAACTAATAGGTAGTGATTTTGTACAATATAAACTTAAAACCAGTCAATGCATTCGTCTTATGCTTTTCAAGGCCCCCCAGGCTTCATAGATACTATAATGAACTCAAACCAATTATGATTGCAGAGGATTAAGCACTTCATGTAAATTAAGAATGCAATTTCTTTGAGAAAATAGGAACAACAAATTAATACTTTGGGATCGTTTCGGCATAATGAACGCACTCCTGTATCACTGCTTGCCCAAACTTTGATCTGATGTTTTATTTTACCTGTTTGTTTTGTCATTCAGTGACTCCTGCCTTATTGGCATTGTAATTGAAGCACATTGGTTGATAAAGTAATAATGAACTCGCAACTTAAAAATGGATTTTAAGAGCCATGTGTGGTAATGCTCCATGGTAGGTTCTTGTTCATCATTGTATTCAAACAGGCACTCATGTTACAGCTGGTCATTGTGACATAGTTGGCAGTGCAGTGGTTTTTCAAATTTCACTGTCAGGAGAATACTTAAGAGGATGTGGCAGGCTTGGAAGCTCATATCAAATGAGATTTATCTGGATGTTAACAACTCTCGAAATGTTTGGAATTCAGCTCCCTCATATCTGCATGAAATATAGTCTGCCACCTCTGCAACTAATGTGCATAGCATCACAGCTGTTAACTCTCTGCATGGACTAAATAAGTGCACTATGACTGAACCGAACCAAAGAGTGATTGAGAGAGAAATATGCCCAAGCATGAGTGCACTATACATAAGCACAAATGCACATAAGAAAAAATATGCCAACCACAAGAGAACGCCGAAGATGTAGTGCTCATAGGACTATAACACTTGTATTAGAGCACCTTAGCTCAAAAATAAAAATGGATGATTTACAAATAAGATTTGAGCTATGTATTTATACACAACTCATGTAGGGAATCCTCCCAAGAGGGAAAATGGGCCCACGTAAGTAGGGTGAACTCCCTGAGAGGTTATTGAGCCTGTATATCAAAGTTGGCTAGATCGACCTTAACCATAACCTAGTATTACAAGAAATGATGGCCTTGGCCATTATTAATGCATAACCAAATGCATTAATGACACAATATGAAATGGTCATGGCCACATGTATGGATTACACCATCAATTCCAACACCATGTATAGATTATACCATCAATTCCAACACCCCTCTTTGAGTTGAACAAGGGGCCACAAAGAGAACTCATTACAACACAAGATTTACTTCCCCCTTTAATATTGAGCAAGGGGCTACCTAAGCCCCCCTAAACTCCATATTGACCACACCAACATTGTCCCATAACTTAGTAAAGTTGGCCTCTAGTAAAAGTATAGTGAAGTTAACGTCAATGAAATGGACTGCTAAAAACAACAAAATGTAGAGCATCCAAAGTAAGCCATCATTATAAAGGAAGATCCACTAAAACACGGTGACCCACTAAAGGTAAAAAGAGTGGCTCATGTGTTCCTGAGGTTGAAGCAGTCGAAGATAATACATCCAATAGAGACCAATATCATAATGTGGAACATCGAGGTTCACTATAATAGATTAAAGATCACTCATGGAAGAATCAGTAAGTCAGGTAAAGGATCCTATGGACTAGAAGTAGAAGCTCCATCAAGGAAGGTGAATAAGCTCGCGAATGTCACTATGAACCAAATGATGAGATGCAACATCACAATAAGTTGAAGTATCCACTATAAAACCACCAATTCACGGAACATAAAGAACATCTCCAAATGTAGTGGGATCAGATCAAATATGATATCATCACATATTGAAACCGGTAAAGGCCCAATATGTAAAGTGCAATGCTACCTGTGCAATGTTGCTTGTGCATCGTAAGTAGAATCCTCAATAAGTAGAGGAAACAATTCAAGCAAACAGTGCATAGAAACTCCACCAAAGATAGAATTTGTAGTGAAAGGATCATATAGATGATATACCCGAATATGGGCTCATGTACTTGATCCAAAAAACCAAAAATGAAAAACTAATGAAGTCATACCTTGATCAAGGGTTTCGCACAATAGATCAAAACCACATATAGAGTGCACAACTAGATGTGCACTGTAAATTGTGTGAATAGTATCATCTAGAAGATGTCTGTCACAAACTATTACTATTGCAAGCTCTTCAATCCCTTGAAGACAATGTTAGAGATAGTGGTATCTCGGGATGTCCTCCATGATTCAGATGCCTTGCATGGAGGTACATCAGCAGTATAGGCATCAGGATGGAGTAGAGGGTGAGATGCACTCTACTCAGTGGCATGAATCCAATAGTGGATGCATGTAGACCTTCCGGGGTGTTTTGCCTCATGCATGCATGAGTTTTGCATGTACAACTGTTAATTAAAAATGCATGCAAAATTGAGTTTTTGCATGCACTCATATTAGGTTTTTGGTAAACCTAATTGATCAGTGAGATGTTATAAGGAGGCAGGAGGTCACCAACGGAGATCACTCAGCAGACTAGTCAGAAAGAGATCAGTCAGAGTCAGGAGGGCGCATAGTGCATGCAGAGGGCGACTTTCTAAGATAGAGAGGAGCTTTTGTAGTTGGGAGAGTGAGGGGATCTGAGCTGGATCAGACCTCATTTGATCAAAGGCACTTGGCTGCCAGATATTGTGGACAAAGAAAGTTCATCAGTGAGATTTTATCAAAGTTTACAGGTTGGGCAACTTTCAGAGAGAGGAGGGTGCACTTTCTGAGGAGAGGAGTTCGTTGTGCATCTGGTTGACAGATTGAGCAGCTGAGACTTCCGGGTAGGTCTTCCTCAGTGATTGAGGAAGAACTGTGACGATCAGAGCTCAGCTGTCACTTCCGGAGTAGGTCTTCCTCTGTACCACTGCAGCTCAGTCTCATCAGTTGGTCAACCAGAAAGGGAGGTAAGCATTAGTGTAATAGGAAAATCCAAACAAGTTTATCTTTGAGAACTCGGGAGGTCGCTAAGGGTGACTACCACAGAGTCAGGGGGCTACTTTAAGAAGGTTATGCCTCGCCTTGTTAGACACTTGGTAAAGTCGCTTCAAGCACCCAGTTCGAAGAGTTAGGCTCATATGGGCCAAACCCTCAATAAACCCACTCCTTTAAAACTCATTAATAAATCTTAAAATTTACCAACTAAGACTCTTGCAATACTTACATGACAAAGCAAATCACTCCAAGCACTTTTCATTTTTGCATCTATCTATTTCAGGCACTGGTCGATTTTGCTTACTTTATGGAGCTTGTCTATGTTTATGCAAATATGATGATGATGTATGTAATATGTTGTTTGATCTCTTGATATTGTTATTGTTGTTGGAAATCTTAACTGACTCCTAGATGTTACCAACTAGGTTGCACTCAGTTGGACTTTCTAGTAAGACCCCAAAGATGAACATGTTACTTGTTCAGATTCCAAGTTCAGAATTCCATTCAGGTCTTCCTAGGCCCTTTTTTTTTAACACATGTTCATTCCCTGAGGAGAAGTTGTAAAAATGTACTAGCATGGTTTTTTTAAAAGGACTTGGTTTCCTAGGACTGAAACATCAAGTCGGGTATTCCAAGGTGTTTTTTCCTTGTTAATTATATGTTGTTGAATAAACGACTTATAATTTCCGATCTTTTCACTTGCTCCTCCAAAGCTAAAATGGTCATATTGATGGTTAGGCCTTAGGAAGTTATTAAAGTTCACATGTCAATGTATTTAAACATGCTAGACATAAATATTGAGTCATATGGACATGCGCTAGGTCCCCATAGGATTTTTTTAAGTTTGGAAAAAAATAATTTTTTCCATAAAATTACACTATTTTTTAATAGTTTAATTGGAAAAATTAAAAAGCACCACCTTCTACACCGGTCGACGTATCTAGTCCCACATTGGAACCCACTAGTCACCGTTCGACATCTAGTGCAGGACCAGGACTTTCTATTGCTAGGGATAGGCCCGGCAAACAACCCATGATCTTTTCCCATAAAAGGGGAAGAGGGCATTGATATCAGAGACAGAGAGTTAGCTACTAGTTTTGTGACTTTTTGTGATGTCATTTTGTATTGGACCATTGGTTGTCCACTTTTGAGTACTATTGGGCAGCTATCACTATCAAGGTTCAAGATTCAGTATCGACTTTGATGTATCATTTTGTATTTGACATGACTACATGATATATATATATATATATATATATATATATATATATCAGTGCTTTCTCCATATTTATGTTCCAATGTGTTTATCTGATGTTGTTGTTGCTTTATATGTTTAAAATTTTGAAAAAAATGAATATATTTTGTATTTTTCAATGTCTGCCGCGGTTTGCCAATTTTTTCGTTAATGTTGCCAAGAAGATGTTTTCTGGACCCTCGCTGATTTTTTTCCGATGACGATTGTTTCAATATGATTTATACACAATTCAAGTAGGTCATCCTTCCAAAATGGGTTATGGGCCAAATAAGTAGGTGCTCTCCCCAAGAGAGTTATTGAGCCTACATCTCAAAGTTGTCTAGGTCAGCCTTGGCCCTTAACCATAACCTAGTATCACAATAAATTATGACCTTAGAATAATTAATGGCTAACCAAATGCATTAATAACACCATAAAAGATGGTCATGGCCACATGTACAGATTACACCAATAATTCCAACAAATATCGTTATTTATGTTGTCCAATTTATTTAATTCATGTATACATTGCACACACATACTCTATTTGCCCCATTTCATTGCTATTACTCTAAATTTGTATCCTCTGAGAAAATCCATAATCAACAATGACATAGCTATTGAATTTTATAGGTATTTTTTTATTCTCTAGAAAAAAAAATCTCTCCATCAATAGTACATGGAAGGAAAGAAGTGTACCTCTTCTTGCTCATCACTTGCCTTTGTCTGATCACTTGAACTAGCATCCAATAAGGTTGACACTCCAAAATACACCTACATTAAATATTATAACCAAAAATATATGTGAAAAGTAAAAAGGGCAAAAAAATTAATCTGTAGCAAAGCACAATCCTTGATCCAAAACTTTCCAACATAATGTCTCTATATCCAATTGGCATCAGCCATGTTTACATTTGATTAACAACAAACAAGAGGATGTTAAAATTATATCACGCCAAATTCCGTATGTCATTTTAAATGATTAACATCTAAAGTATATTTAAGATTTCACAGGATGGTTTACATTTCTGTCCATATCAATGAACTTACCAGAAGACCAACAGCAGCTAGATCATCAAGTGGCAGCTCAGTCTCACCCAATCTGCGGATCAAAAATCGTAATTAAAGTTTGTTTAAGAATTGGTTTCTTGGATGAGAAAATATGAAAAAAGGTAAGATTTGGTTGCTTGGATGAGAATATATGAAAAAAGGTGTGAATATATCAACAAGTCAATGCTGTTCAAAAGAAATAGGGTACCTGAATGGCAGAATACCATCAACATAGTGAAATGTTCGTCCAAGAAAGACGGATATAACTGTCATTACCCTGTGCAAGACATAAAATTTAAAATTTAATTAATAATAACCTCTGGTTTCTAAAGAATAAGGAAGTTGGAAACTGGCACAACAACAAACATAGATATCTCTGGAGTTGATTGTCTGAATTTATAAAGTTTAAGCTGACTTACACAACAAGATACATACAGAAGGTAGCCCACGGGAATGTGGTCTAGCAGCAAGCAGCAAGGTGATCAGCCTTGTATTAATGCAGAGACCTGGGTTCTAAACCTCCGAGTGGGTGCAGATGAGGCCAGGTTCACGTCCTGGCCCGATTTTGACAGCATAGGTATGCCCCTCATAGCACAGCAGCTTAGCCCAAGATACTCTATAAGACGTACTCCCCACCCACCCCCGGAAAAAAATAAAGGATACATATGAAAGGTAATATTAATGAAAATTTTCTTCTGTAGAAAAGCTGACATTAAATATGTCCCTTTCTCATCTTGTGATCTTGAATATCATCTACTGTACCCAAAACATCAGAAATGCCACTCAATGATAAGCTGTTGAAAGTTGAAACCTATCAAACTGTGAAACAGGATACAACTTCCCGTGTATCATGTGTCCAGCATGTTGAACACTTGGACACTTGCTGTCCAAATATCAGACAGTGTGTCCTGACATGTATGGACACCAAAAAATTTCAAAACAAATTCAGAAACAGGTTCCCACAAAGCTGGGTTACAATATAGATACAAGTCTTAAAGGTTGAGCAGTTTAGATATTCAAAAGAGTTAAAATGAATCACAGAAAGAAGGGTTGATCCATCTAAATTGAAGTATGGATAAGAATTTTTTCGGAAGCAATTCTGAGGCAAAGAATTTTGTCAAATGCAGTCCACATGACTGGAAACTTCTGCCACACCAAAAAATATAGGCAAAGAGGAAGTGACGCTGAGTTTTATGGATGTTAATAGGAAAGTTTTCATCAAAGCATGAAACATCAAAAATTGCAGCTGAACAGATCAGTGTCAGGTAAACTATATTTCTCTCTTTCTGACAAAATGAAAGTAGAATCTTCAGAGTTATAAGCTGTTTCTTTTGTGGCTTTCTGTAGGGATGCTTTGATATTTTGAACAATCAGGTACCAACTCTTGACCTTTTTTAGATTTTGACTTGAAGCAGTATTGTTAGAAAAAAAAAAATCTTAGATAGGATCATGTAGAGCACAATACCAAATGGATGCACATAAGGAAATTCAAAAATTTAATTAATGCATAATTTCAAGTGTAGACTGCAAGCACCATACGCAAGTGCACCAAATGTGCCAATGAAAACAGCAGCACTGGATTTCCGCGATGCCAAAAGAGCCTGTTTCAAACACAAGTTGCGCTGAACTTAGTGCCCTTGTGAAGAAATGGATGGAACTTAATGGTTCTCCTAGTATCAACCACAAACACACCAGTTCTTAATATATCATCATCTAATTCAAATATTTCAATTCATGTGTTTGTTGACCAAAGGCAAATAATCGAATCACATTATAAACAAAATGAATAAAGAGTTTTGAAAACCTTTACATAATTGCACCGAAATTAACATTCAAATAGAAAACTTCAGAAAGTTTTAGAGTCTGAAAATCTTCAATGTATTGCATGCATTTATTTTGGTAATGCTGCGTATGAGATCATATTTCCGGATATTTCAGATCAACATTTCACCCATCATTTTTTTGTTTTGAAAATGCCTTTTGAGGAGAGAACAGAAGAAAGATAGAGAAGCACTGAGTATAAGGGATAGAGAGAGAGAGAGAGAGGATGAGAGAGAAACAAAGATTAGTAATGATTGGAAATAAATTAAGCAATTAAAATTAAATTGAATTGAAAATTGAAAATGATAAGGATCAACAAAACTAATTATAATAGGGGTTAACTAATGAGAGATTGTTTGTTGATCCTTATCATTTTCAATTTTAACTGCTTTAATTGTAATCTACTTGTTTTCCACAACCACTCTCATTATTTAACCTCTATTATTAGTTTTGTTGATTCTTACAATTTTCAATTTTAACTTCCAACATTAATTTCAATTTTTAATTACTTTACTTATTTCCTGTCATTAACTATCATTTTTTCACTCTCATCCCCTCTGTCTACCCCTTATATTCAGCACTTCATTTGCAACAATGCTCTCTATCTTGTCGTTCTCTGCCCCTTAAGATGGATGAAGTGTTCACCCAAAATGTCTAATATGTCTATTTGCAAAAGCCTAAATTCTGAACTCTGCAATGTAATTTTGTGAAAGATTCAAAATATATTTTGTTATAGATTTTAAATAGAGTTCTACAAAACTCCAATCTATCCCAGTGCTTATTCATGGAGAAGAACACTAAGTATGAGAAATAACAACCCACAGAAATATATAATTAAATCAAGTATTAGCTAGGAGATATTGACAGCTCTGTTAATGGACAGTCATTGGCATTCAAGCTCAAGAACAAGAACAGTGCCAAATGCCAATAGTATGGGGAAAGTTTAACTTTGATGGGGCATCTAAAGGAAATCCAAGGGTGGCAGGTGTTGATGCCTGGATGCACACCTGGGAAAACGTGGCAGAAATCTTCAAGTCGCTCGGTGTGGCCTTGGGGGCAAGTCAGAGTTAAGAGCTGTCACTCAAAACTTAACTCCTCTGTCTAGGCTTACTCCTAGCAAAGCCAAGGGGGTTGGACCCTAAAAAGGAAAAAATCTAAGGTGTTTAATCTATGAAAAGAGAAAAACAACTAATCTAGGAGTTAATTAATTGAAAACTTTTTTCTCCAACTATGACAGCAGCAAAAATTGAAAGTTCAACAGCAAATGGCATCCATCATCATCATTTTGCATACATAAATTGAACAAGAAAATAAACAATAAGACCAATGCACAATACAAAGATGCAAAAAAATTGAAAAGTGCTTCAGAGTGCTTTTGGAGTGCTTTGATGTGTTAAGTAAGTATTGCGAGTGTCTCAGTTGGTAAATTTTATTATTAATGGTATTAGTGGGTTTTTTCTTGGTTTGGCCCACTAAAACTTTCCTTCTCGAACTGAGCGCATAAGCAGCTTTACCAAGTGTCCAACGAGGAGAGCACGAACCTCATTAATGAGTATCCCCCTGACTCTATGGTAGTCACTCTCTGTGACCTCCCGAGTTTTCAAAGGTTAGCTTATGTGGATTTTCCTTTTAAACTAATGCTTACCTCCCTTTCTGGTTGACCAACCGATCGGACTATGCTGTAGCGGTCCAGAGCATATGGGAAGATAAGAAGCTGGACGAGTAGAGGCACCAGGGTGAAAGCAGGGTAAATATCTCTATGTCATCTCTCCCTCTCAAGGAGGGACACGTTCTCTTCTACTCCAAGTCTTTCACAAAAGTATTCAAACTTCATCCTAGAA
Source organism: Larix kaempferi (assembly GCA_027924585.1). Taxonomy (NCBI): domain Eukaryota; kingdom Viridiplantae; phylum Streptophyta; class Pinopsida; order Pinales; family Pinaceae; genus Larix; species Larix kaempferi. The sequence continues at coordinate 11,429,765 of BSBM01000150.1, forward strand.
AGAGGCTTGGTGAGAACATCTACAGTCTGGTCATCTATCGAAATACACTGTAACTCGACCGCACCTTTCTGCACCATATCACGAATGAAGTGATATTGAATCTCTATATGCTTCGACCTGTCGTGAAATACAGGATTCACTGGCATCTGCACACAGTGCTGGTTATCACAGTGAATCATGGTTAGCTTTGGAATCTGGCCAAACAATCCTGCAAGGAGTTTATGAAGCCATATTGCTTCTTGGGATGCTGTACTAGCAGCCATATACTCGGCCTCTGTAGTACTGAGTGCTACTAAGTTATGCTTCCTGCTGCACCAGGAAATCACTGCAGAACCCAAACTGAAGCAACATCTGGAAGTACTCTTCCTATCTGCAACACATCCGACCCAATCTGAGTCTGTAAACCCTTGCAATTTCAAGTCACATTCTGAAGCATATCTCAGGCAATATCCCAGAGTGCCACGCAAATATCTGAGCACATGTTTTGCAGCAATCCAGTGAATTTGTCTCGACTCATACATAAACTAATTGAGAGCATTCACAGCAAAACATATATCTAGTCTGGTGTTCGTCAGATACATCAAGGACCCAATCAGCTGGCGATACATAGTAGGATCAATCAAATCTGAAGCAGAAGCAGAATCCCTCAGCTTCTTCAAATTTGCATCCATCAGAGTAGCCATGGACTTGCAGTCCAACATTCCGAATCTCTTTAGAATATCTATGGTGTATTTTCCTTGACCTAGGAAAATCTCCTTCTGCCTCTACCATACTTCTAATCCCAAGAAGTAATGCATCAATCCAAGATCCTTCATTTCGAACTCAGAGGCGAGTTTCTTCTTACACCATACGATAAGTTTCTCATTTCCAGTGAGAAACAGGTCATCAACATATAGTACCAAAATCAGTGGCTCATCATCCACAACCTTGTAGTAAAGGTTGGGATCTACATCACTCTTGGTAAATCCAAGCTCACCAGGAATTTGTCTATCCGTCCATACCAAGCACGGGGTGCTTGCTTGAGTTCATACAGGGCCTTTTTCAATCTGCATACGTGAGACTCCTTTCCATGGACACTAAACCCTTCCGGTTGCTCAATATATTCTTCTTCCTCAATAACACCATTGAGAAAGGTTGTCTTTACATCCATCTGATGCAACTTCCATCCCATAGTTGAAGCAATATCAATGATCGATCTAATGGAAGTATATCGAGCCACAGGAGCAAATGTCTCATCATAATTGACTCCCTCTTTCTAAGAGAACCCTCTGGAAACAAATATAGCCTTGTATTTTTCAAGACTCCCATCTGCTCCATGCTTGATTTTGTATAACCACTTGGAAGTCACTACTGACTTCCCCTCAGGTCTTGGCACAACCTCCCACACATCATTCTTCATGATGGATTGGTATTCTTCCACCATGGCATCCTCCCAAACTTGGTGTCTGGATGCTTCTTCATAAGTGGTCGGTTCTGAGTCAATGATGTGACTCATCAATGCTACATAACTGGAGAACCTCTGAGGTCTTTTACTTTCTCGGAAGGTACCATGTGGAGCTTCATGCCCCTCTACATCCTACAAAGTTTGTTGCACCCATCTAGGTCTTTTCTGGCCTACTGCAAGTCTACAATATCTCTGGGGACATTAACTGGATCAATAGGATCGATGGGTTCATCCTTTTCTGGTTACTCCCTCTGAACTGGAGGGGGAGATGATCTCATCTCCTTTGGTTCTAGCATTTCTTCATCATCGATCTCCATGTCTAATCCTATGCCTTTCCTGACAGCCATCTCTTCTTCAAAGGTCACATCCCTGCTGACTTCAATCTGTCTAGATCCTGGGATGTAGATTCTGTAACCCTTTGAAGACTCACTGTATCCCACGAAAGTTCCCTTCTTTCCTGATGGTTCTAACTTCGTTCTTTTCTCCTTGGACACATGTATATAGATTGGACAGCCAAAGATCCGTAGGTGGCCCACTTCTGGTATCACTCCTGTGAAAGCTTCTTCCGGAGTCATGTTTTTCACTATCTTATGTGGACATTTTTTTTGTACGTATACAGCTGTTCTGGAATTTTCTGCCCATAAGAACATTGGTAGACTCTGGTCATGTATCATGGCTTTGGCTGTCTCCACAATTGTTCTGTCCTTTCTTTCAACAACCCCATTTTGTTGAGGGTTGTAGGGAACCGTGAGCTCCCTCTTGATTCCTGCTTCCTTGCAGAAATCATTGAATTCTGTAGAGGTGTATTCTCCACCATTATCTGATCTCAGGATCTTGATCCTCTTTCCTAACAAATTCTCGACTTGTGCTTTGAATTCTTTGAATTTGCTGAGTACTTCCTTGGATTCTGTCAACTTGAGAAAGTATATCCAAGTCTTTTGTGAGTAGTCATCAATGAATGTTACATAGTAATGATATCCGCCCAATGAAGCAACTGTCATGGGTCCGCACAATTCAAAGTGTACTAGATCCAAAATTCCTTTAGATCTGCTCTCATTGTCTGGGAAGGATCTATTGGCATTCTTGCCAAGTGCACATCCTCTACATGTTCCATCATGGTCTACCTGAAGCACTGGTAAACCTGTCACTATATTCTTCAATGCTGGGAGAGCTCGATATTTTAGATGCGCTAGTCTTATGTGCCATAGCTCACCCATGCTTGTAGAATCATGGACTAAGGCTTGAACTGGTGGAGTGCTTAGTCGGTACAGGCTCTCCTCTCCAGCACCAATTACCTTGGTTGTATCCATGCTTGAGTTCTTGTGCCAAGCAAGTACTTTCCCATCTAAAAATTCTACTTTATATCCCTTGTCCTCCAAGGTTGAGATGGAAACAAGGTTTCTTTTCATACTAGGTACATAGATCACATCACTCAAATGTAAAATATCATTAGACTCTAGCTGAAGGGAGGTGGCCCCAGATCCCTTCACAGTGTAGTTAGCATCATTTCCAAGTACAACACGAAGATGAAAATCTTTCTTAATCAATTCTGAAAGATTTTCTTTATATCCTATCATGTGTCTAGAAGCACCACTATCTATGAGCCAAGTATCACTAGTGGTGGGAACATTACCTGATAAAGCTGATATGAAGAAGAATTTTGTACGATCTTCATGCCTTGGCTTCTTGTGATGATGGTCTTCTTCTGCATCAGCAGTTGAGGCTTTGAGCTTCGACAATTACTAGCGTAATGACCATATGTCTTGCACCTATAGCATTGTATCTGAGATAAATCCTTCTTCTTCTTCTTCTGGTCTGGGGGTGGACTTGATCTCCTACCTTGGTGCTTGTGTTTGTAAAACTTTTTTCCCCTTCCCTTTCCTTTCTTGGCATGGGATACGAATGCTTGATTCTCCTCAGGTTGAGTGCCATGAAGTCTTGATCGTGCTGTTATTATTGTCTCTTCCTGAGTGCAATCTGCCCATAGCTTATCAAATTTGGGTAGCTTGGATCTACCGCTTATACTTTGAATAAAAGACTCCCAAGATGGTGGGAGACCATTTAGAGTAGTAATGACAAGCTCCTTTTCATCAATGGGATCTCCACTGGTACTAAGCTTGTCCCTTAGTTCTATGATCCTCATAAAATATGAGGCAATGGATTCTGACTTGGACATCTTCACATTTGATAGTTGGTTCCTCAATGTGAGTGTCACATTGATACTTCTTTATGGTTTTGAACATCTTTCTACGAGTCTTATTTCCTGAGATTTGAGGAACCAAGTGATCTTTAACTGAGTCCACCAAAATCCTTCTTGCTCTAACATCATTCTTCCTCCAACGAGATTTGTCTTCTTCGGCTTCTGGTTCTGGGACCTTCTCATTAACAAACTGCAAGAGATGATTTTCTTCTAGTAAAAGAAGAACCCTAGACTTCCAAGAGATGAAGTTGGAGGCCCCTTCCAGACGATATTCAACCTTCATTCCAATCATTTTGACTGCAGATCTGGACCAGAAAACCTAGCAGAAGCTAGGTCAAAAATGAAAGTTGGAATTTTGGAAAACTGACTCCACAAGTAGATGCGCCCTAGCAAGGCAAGTTGAGAAAAGGTAGGGTCGAGCCAAAACTGTGGAGGAAGTAGGTCAAAAACTGAAACCCTAATTTCTACTGCAGCTGTGGAATTAGGTCAAAAATTGAAACCCTAATTTCTACTACAGCTGTTAAATTTTCAGAATTTACTTCAATCTGATCTAGGATCTTAACTGAGAGAACAACATGTACATCAAATCTACAGCATATCAATCATGGACACAATAATGCAAGCACACAAGAGACACAAAGTTTACTTGGGAAAAACCATAAAGGTGAAAAACCCCAATAACTTCCTCAGAGATAGATAGAGCAATGATACAACCAGAATACAAGAGATAGTCTTCTCCTAGCAGCAGAGCCTCCTCCTCCACAAGTGCGCCACTCTCCAAAGTGTGAGTGAGAGAATAGAATGTGTAAAATGAGAGAGACACACTCTCTATTTATACACTAACTTGACTTGACCTTTACTCAACTAGGTCGGCCTCAACTTAACCACTTAACATAATACTGACTGGACCGACCCCCACTAGGGTGGTCTAATAACCCTTTGACCCACATGGCCGACCCCCAATAGGGTGGTCTAATAACCCTTTGACCCACATGACTTATACAGGGCCGACCCCAACAAGGTGGTCTAATAACCCATCAAGTATAAGTTACGACACTTACAATATAAATGACGACACTTCCGTATAGAGGAATAATAACATCTCTATAGGAATACAATCACTTCCGTATAGAGGAATAATAACATCTCTATAGGAATACAATATACATATATGTGAAATACATTCCGAAGTTACATATACATCAACACTCCCTCTTAACTAGGAAGGTATTTCTCGACACAGGTCTTCTAGCACAAGTCATCTTCTCTGGATCATCGTCACTGGATAATCGTCATCGAGTCATCATCATCGTCACTGTTGTTGCTATCTCAATCAATCTCTGAATCTACTCGTCATAGGAAGTTCTACAGAGCCAGTCCTTTTTCATACTGGATGTAGGCCCACCACCTGCAGGTCTTCATCATCTGTGCGAACGATCTGATAGAGGTGGCTGTTATCACACTATAGTAGCAGGGCTACTATCCTTGTTCGACAGATATCTGCACATTCCAGAGCTTCCATTATTCCAGAGCATGGCTATATATTTTGGATCACTCATGATCAGAGCAGTATATTATTCAGACTTATGTTAGACCTTGTGTCAAGGCTGAGCCTTGAGAGTTCAGATTTGATGACCGATGTGACCCTTTATCCCATATAGTTTCAGTTCAATGCTTAGAGATGTATTGCAGCAGTGTTTCAGATGGTACATGATGATTATTATTTTGATGATGTTGTATGATCTATGGATATGTTATCACTGACTGTGGATTATTATCTTGTTGATTTAGTCATGGTTACAGCATGTGCTTGGTATATTATTCCTGATATGGCAAACTGTTTAAAATGAACTGTAAATTATAAAATGGACAATTGCTTGCACATTTAGGTCATTTAACAAAACCCATTGGTTTTTCACCTTACATAGATATAGTCTTTCCCGACACCAGTTGTCTGCTAGTGTAGGCTCCATATTCACTTGACTCCATCCATACATGACCTTCCTGTTTGACTCTAAACCCTGACTTGTCTCATTTGACTTTCTGATACCGAGGACTTCCCCATTTTTCTACCTCTGTGTTTGGACCGCATCCCTGTATATTCAGTGTCTCGGCTCTAAGTTGGTGACAAAACTTGCCTTGGTGAGTTGGATTGTAGGCCTAAATCATTCTGGTCGGTTGTCCCGATGTTTGGCATTGGCTCGAACTCCCCCTAGTCACTTGAGATGTTGTTGGCTAAAACTGAAAGCTCATGTTCTACCTATGGAAACTCAAAAAATTCGCCCATGGAAATAAAAAAAAGGGCAAGAGCGATGAACAGCTAAAAATACTCCTCGAAGAGTATAAAAAAAAGGTCCAAAAAGCAATGGCTCTTAAAAGTTATATCTAAACAATTGCTGACCTTATATATTTTTGAAAAAACATGCCCTGGATGCAAGCTGCAACTAGTTGTGCTTCTCAGCACATCTGAAATCCGAAGGGTTATGTAGGCCAAAAAGGCCATGGAATAAAATTGAATGATCCTAATGAACCTGGATCAACTTGATGTAGACATGATGCCTAAGTTGAATAAACACTCTCTAAACAACTTATCCATTTGTGAGGCACAGCCATCCCCCGTGTTCTTTTGTCCAACACAGAGTTTGTAGCTTTCCCCCTTTCTCCCAGTCCAAAGTATTTTTGAGTTAAGTTAGATAAGTCAAACCCTTGGCCCAACCTTGTTCCTAGCCTTCACCCTTCACTAGCAGTTTGACCATGTCCAATGGGTGAGTTTGTTATTTGAACTATTGTGCAAGTTATTTTATATAATGACCAAGGAATGTGCTAACTTGATTAATGCCATTGAATGGAATTTATACTTTGAGCTTAGCTGTGAAAATGATTAGAGAAGCATGTCTTAGTCTACTGATGTGATTTATCCTTGGTTGTATATTATTGGGATCTATGATGATGTGGGCCATGTATAGATGCTTATTGATGATGATTGATGGTCCCACATGCTTGATGATGATATCATATGATGGACATATGATGCAGATGATGATTGATCCAGTACAGCAGGTTTTATTATTACTTCAGATCAGCAGATTATGCATTGTCCATATATGGTGGACCCTACAGCTGGCCCATTAGGGCAACCCATGGTTTATGAGTACACATTCCTAGTGGATTTGGGTCTTCTGGATCCAATGAAACACTTATCTTTCAGTTCCGGGCACTTCTGACAGTGATTGATGCAGTTTTACACTTGTTGACCAGATTTGGGGCTGATTTCCCAGCCTGAGCAGCAGGGGCCCCGAGAGGCCAGTTCACCTAGGGCGCTGATGATGAAGGGGGTGGTCCAGCCACTTGTTTTTACCATTTACCCCCCCTTCTGGAGAGCCTGGTGGGCTCAGATGGACAGCGCAGGTGCCCTAGGAGGCAGTTTTGGCACTTTCACAGTTACCGAGGCAGTTAAAAAATGGGATAAAGTGGTCACTGAGGAAATCGATTTGGGTAATTGGGGCAAGGTTTTGGCATTTGGTCTTCACAGAGGTCTTCCAGGGTGATCTCACTATCTTCCAGTCAGTTTTCACCATGTGGGTATGCCCACATTGATCACAGGAGGCCATTTACTGCTTGACTGTCATGGATTTGGAGGACAGTTTTGGTCATTTATATTATCTTGGACATATTTTATTATTTTATTGTGCCTTGGGGATGAGCTAGTAAGGATTGATGCCTCCTAGCCCCACCATGTGCTTATTTTGTCATGTCCTAGTCATCATGAGGTGGATCATTGTACTTTTACCCCTCTAGTGGATGACGTCACCCCCTTTTTGTGCCATTTAGTGGGGGCGCTATTATTATATTGGGTGATCCATGTGATATATTGTTATGGTTCATCTTAGCCATTGATTGTATGATGAGATCTTTTAATCTCAACCACTCATTTGATGTAGTATTGTAGAGTGGTATAGGGTTTTGGTCTTTATTATCCTATATAAGGAGGAGACCCCCCATTGTATAGCTTACCTTTGGAGCTCTGGAATATTGGAATAGAAAAATTCTTTGTGGAGCACATCTCTCTTGTATTGTGGATTCTCTTGCATATTGAATATACAGTATCTCTTCTATGTATCATTATGGATTTTGGTGCTTCTCTCCCTGCTTTTCAAAAGACATTCATCTTGGTAGAAAATCTTAAAAGTCTACCTGGCGACTCCTATTCGTGACTCCGCTGAGAATCGAACCCACAAAGAGATGTCTGCTCAAAATAACATCTCTCCCGAAATGACCATGGAATTTATGTCAAACATGTGTGAAATGGTCACCAACATTGCTATGTATCTTAAGAATCAAGATGAGGATTTTAAAAGACGTGATCAACAAACCAAAGAAATGTTAAAATCCATCTGTAGCAATTCAACCCCTCCAAAGGCTAGTCCTCCCAAGACTCAGCAGCTCAAGCCGGCTGATCCACAACCTAGCAAGGCAGTGCATCAAACTGTCCGAAGAATCTTGCCGAAAGCTCCAAAGCCTTCATCTGAAGTCATCTCAAGGGGTAAAGCCGTGACCAATAACAGTCAAGTTCCTCCTACGAACAAAAAGGCAGATCAAGAGATAAAAATCGATCCTCCTCCTAAAACTACTATTCCGAAAGCAACCCTTTGGAGAAAGCAACCAAAACCTCCCACAATGTTAAAGCCAAGTCAGGAGCTTCCAAGAACAAACATCCCTAGTAAGTTAACCAATTCATCTGCTTTGGTTTCCTTGAAAGACCTAATCAAAATCCCATCTGTCAAGTATGACATCATGAAGTTCCTAGGTTTAGGTGTAGATGAAAAGGATAAGGAAAACCCCTACAACCTGAACATTGATGTTACAAGCTTCCTAGCAAAAGCGAATATGCCTATCCCTTTCTGTGAAATTTTCAAGATCCCTTCATTCCGCAAAAGAGCTACTACTCATCTTGGGATTCAAACAAGGAAGCAAGTTCATAAGAAAGCTTCTGCAGAGATCAAGGATTCCCCTGTCATGATCCAAAGTGTCTCAGGTGACAATTTTGGAAGTTTCCCGCCCTTCTATATTGCGCTGGAAGTAAATGGTTTGATATTGCATAACTGCATGCTTGACTCTGGAGCTGAAGTAAGTGTCATGCCCTTAAAAGTCATGGAACAACTTGAGTTGGTACCCACAAGACCTTATAGAAATGTTTGTGGAATGGATTCAAAAACTGTGAAATCTATTGGGATAATTGAAAATTTGCCTGTTAGGTTGGCTGCCTGCTCTGACATTGAGCTCTCAATGAGTGTCCTAGTCCTAGATATCCCTGACGCTTGGGGAATGTTGCTATCCAGGGAATGGTCGGCAAGGTTGGGGGGAAGTGTCCAAATGGATCTAACGTATGCCACAATCCCAACCAAGGAAGGGTCATTCATAACTCTGTTTAATGAACCACCTATGCAAGAGCATGTTGAGACACCTGAACACTTATTCACTGAAGCAATGTATTCAAGTGATGAGATTGGAAACTTCATGATTCTAGCAAATTATTGGGAGGAGGTTAAAAAGCAGCCCTTTTCGCATGAACAAGTCTGGAAAATGCACTTTGACGGAGCCCGTTCCCGGCATGGTGCAGGAGCCGGTATAGTTTTAATTTCACCATCAGGAGAAAAGAGCTTATTCTCTTTTCGATTGGAGTTTGAATGCACTAACAATGTGGCTGAGTATGAAGCATTGCTTTTAGGCTTAGAAATTGCCAGAGAAAGAAACATCAAATCTTTATCTGTCACAGGAGATTCTAACCTCATTGTGTCCCAAGTCAAAAACGAATTCGCTGCCAAGAATAATAGACTTAGAGACTATAGAAATGCAATTTGGGATACCATTGAGTGCTTTGATGCCTTCGGGATTAAGGTTGTTCCCCGTGAACAAAACACTTTGGCTGATGAGCTGTCTGTGATGGCCAGTACTCTTCAAACTTCTGAGTCTTTAAAGCAACAAAACTGCAAGCTTGAAGTCTTGTTTAGACCCTCTGTCCCTGATAATGAAGACCATTGGCAGGTTTTTGACAATGATGCCCAAGTTATCCGATTTTTGACTGCCTCTCAAACCCCAATGGTAAACTTTGAAGATGAAATAAAGGGTGGCTCAATTGAAGGAATGGATGTCACAGAAATCGCCTTCCCCCTTGAGAAAATTTTTAATAGGCATGATGAGTACAAAGGTAGGAGATCTGAGCCTGTGGATGGGGTTATTGAAATAAATGTAGGATCTTCTTGTTCCCCAAAAATGATCAGAATTGGGATAAATGCCTCGGAAGAAGAAAGAAGAAGAATTATAGAATTAATCAGAGAATATAAAGACGTGTTTGCATGGGTCTATGATGATTTAAAAACTTATGATCAGTCCATTATAGAACACACTATTCCTCTTAAAGAGGGAGCCAAACCATATCGACAAAAGTTGCGAAACATGAACCCTAAGTTAGCTCCCTTAATTAAAAAGGAATTGGAGAAGATGTTGGCAGCAGGTATTATTAGACCAGTTAGGCATACAACCTGGGTATCCAATCCTGTAATCGTAAGGAAGAAAAACGGGGAGATTAGAATTTGTATTGACTATAGGAACCTGAATCAAGCATCTCTGAAAGATAACTATCCATTGCCCAACATGGAAAATCTGCTGCAAAGTGTAACAGGGGCTGGCATGCTATCTTTACTGGATGGTTTTTCGGGTTACAACCAGGTCCAAATCAAAAAAGAAGACCGTGGGAAGACAACCTTCACCACCCCGTGGGGAACATTCGAATATATAAGAATGCCATTTGGGCTTCTGAATGCAGGGTCAACCTTTCAAAGGGCAATGGATCATGCATTTGAAGGCTTAATTGGCAAAATCATTGCAATTTACCAAGATGACCTAACTGTTTTCTCTAAGGACAGGGGAGACCACATAAAGCACTTAAGGAGAATCTTTGAGACATGTCGAAAATTTGCAATATCTTTGAATCCTAAAAAGTCTACTTTCGGTGTGGATGAAGGGAAGTTGTTAGGTCACATTGTTTCCAAAGAAGGCATTAGAATTGATCCTGAAAGAGTACAAGGAATTCAAGCCATAGCTCCCCCAAAAGATGTCAGCTCTTTACGGTCGTTTTTCGGGAAAATAAACTTCGTAAGAAGATTCATTCCTAACCTAGCTGAGTTGGCCAAACCTTTAAACAACTTGCTTAAGAAGGATGCAAAGTTTATTTGGGATAAGAAATGTGATGCCTCATTCGAGTCTCTAAAGAAAGCCATTGCCTCTGCACCTGTCCTAGTAAGCCCAAACTACAATAAGGAGTTTTTGATTTATTCCTATGCATCCGAGGACACCATAGCAGGTGTGTTGTTACAAAAGAATGAAGAAAACCATGAGCAACCTGTTGCCTTTATGAGTAAAAACCTTAGAGACGCAGAACTCAATTACACAACCACTGAAAAACAAGCATATGCTTTGGTCAAGTCTTTGAAACATTTTAGGACATATATCGGATACTCCAAAATTATTGCCTATGTCCCTTATCAAGCAGTGAAAGATGTCTTGTCTCAACCTGATGGCATAGGGGTTAGGGGAAATTGGATTTCAAGGATTCAAGAATATGATATTGAAATCAAACCAATCAAGATAGTGAAGGGCCAAGGGTTAGCACAATTGTTGACTGATTCCAAAATGCAGCAAAATAATATGGTTCTTTATATTGATGAAGATCACGAGTGGTACAAGGACATCATTTTCTACCTTAGACATATGACCTGCCCTGATCACCTTGTAGACCACCAGAGAAGAGCTTTAAGGTTAAAAGCATCTAAGTATGTATTAACTGAAGATGGTTTGGGTTGGAAGAATCCAGATGGAATCATACTCAAATGTGTAAATCATGATGACTCCCAGAGAATCATCAAGGAAATGCATTCTGGATTATGCGGAGGACATTATGCACCTAGAACCACAGCTGCTAAGATCATGAGAGTTGGGTATTATTGGCCATCCTTGTTCAAAGATGTGCACACATTTGTAAGAACATGTCAAGAGTGTCAGTTTTATTCAGAAAAACCTAGACTACCTTCCTTGCCTTTGACCCCAGTTATTGTAGAAGCTCCCTTCCAACAATGGGGAATGGATTTTGTAGGACCAATAAACCCAAGCTCTTCAGGTGGATATAAATACATCTTGACCTGCACAGATTATTTTACTCGCTGGGTTGAAGCTGTCCCTACCAAGAAGTGCACCGCAGAAGTAGTGGTCAATTTTTTAGAAGAAAATATTGTTTCCAGATATGGTTGCCCTTGTAAAATCACAACCGATAATGCCCCAGCTTTTAGCAAAACAGAGATGTCGACCTTTTGTTTTGACCACGGCATCACTCTATCCCACTCCTCCAATTATTACCCCCAGGGTAATGGATTGGCTGAGTCAAGCAATAAGAACCTAATCAGGCTTCTAAAAAGAATGGTCGGCGAAAACAAAAGGACTTGGGATGTCAAGCTTAAGTATGCCCTCTGGGCAGATCGAACAACAGTTAAAAGAATAACAGGAAAAGCTCCTTTTGAAATAGTGTATGGGCAAAATTGTAGGCTTCCGATCAATCTTCAAATCCCTGTTTATGAGTTACTGCGACAATGTTCCACTGAGCAAGAAACCATGCAAGCAAGAATTGACAAGTTAGTAGAACTAGATGAAAACAGAAGGGAAGCATGGGATAAAATGGTGTTGGAACAAGAAAGAATAAAAGGAACTTTTGATCAACGAAGCAGGGACATAAGTTTTGGAGTAGGAGATATAGTTCTACTGTGGGATAAGAACAAAGAGAAACCTGGAAACCATGGCAAGTTTGAAAAGATATGGATGGGTCCCTATCAAATAAGTAGAGTTGCAGGTAAAAACTCTTTTTGGTTGGAAACATTGGATGGGTATGAATTGGAGCTGCCAGTAAATGGGGTACTGTTGAAACACTACTACCCCCTTATTCCCTTTGAATGATCATGCCTTGCCTTGCCTGTTTAGAGTAGGTAGCTTCTGAATAAGCTCACTTGAGCAGTAGGATTTGTGTGCTTTTTCTTTTTCTGTGTGATGAGTATTGTCCCTTTTCCTTTTTTTGCCTGAAGTGTCTGCTTGTTTTGCTTCTTAATTGAGTTGAGCCTTGCTCCTTCCTAAGCTTGTCTCTTCTCCTGCATACACTTAAGAAATTTTAGTTTTCATTCATGTGTGGCTACCTGTGCAAGTTGAGATTGCCTGTTTAAAAGAAGTTATATTTTCCTCCTACACAGTAATAAAAATAATGAATGATGAATAAATAATATATGCCATGTTAGTTTATATTTTGGCGCATTTCAGTTTCTGTTTTAGAGTATAAGTCATTTTCAGTTTTATTTTATATATTTGTCCCATACATGCTCCATGATGGTATTCTAGTGTTTGTGAGAGCAGGAACAGGTGCAAAATAAAGCTGAAAGCAAGGATGGTGCAGTACTGGATTGAAGATTGATGCAGAGCAGATCGAGACCAGAGATTCTGAGGTTCTCAAGCGCTCTCTCCCTTAGAGCACTTGTCCCAGCTGGAGCCAGATGTTATCACACTATAGTAGCAGGGCTACTATCCTTGTTCGGCAGATATCTGCACATTCCAGAGCTTCCATTATTCCAGAGCATGGCTATATATTTTGGATCACTCATGATCAGAGCAGTATATTATTCAGACTTATGTTAGACCTTGTGTCAAGGCTGAGCCTTGAGAGTTCAGATTTCATAACCGATGTGACCCTTTATCCCATATAGTTTCAGTTCAATGCTTAGAGATGTATTGCAGCAGTGTTTCAGATGGTACATGATGATTATTATTTTGATGATGTTGTATGATCTATGGATATGTTATCACTGACTGTGGATTATTATCTTGTTGATTTAGTCATGGTTACAGCATGTGCTTGGTATATTATTCCTGATATGGCAAACTGTTTAAAATGAACTGTAAATCATAAAATGGACAGTTGCTTGCACATTTAGGTCATTTAACAAAACCCACTGGTTTTTCACCTTACATAGATATGGTCTTTCCCGACACCAGTTGTCTGCTAGTGTAGGCTCCATATTCACTTGACTCCATCCATACATGACCTTCCTGTTTGACTTTAAACCCTGACTTGTCTCATTTGACTTTCTGATATCAAGGACTTCCCCATTTTTCTACCTCTGTGTTTGGACCGCATCCCTGTATATTCAGTGTCTCGGCTCTAAGTTGGTGACAAAACTTGCCTTGGTGAGTTGGATTGTAGGCCTAAATCATTCTGGTCGGTTGTCCCGATGTTTGGCATTGGCTCGAACTCCCCCTAGTGACTTGAGATGTTGTTGGCTAACACTGAAAGCTCATGTTCTACCTATGGAAACTCAAAAAATTCGCCCATGGAAACAAAAAAAAAGGACAAGAGCGATGAACAGCTAAAAATACTCCTCGGAGAGTATAAAAAAAAGGTCCAAAAAGCAATGGCTCTTAAAAGTTATATCTAAACAATTGCTGACCTTATATATTTTTGAAAAAACATGCCCTGGATGCAAGCTGCAACTAGTTGTGCTTCTCAGCACATCTGAAATCCTAAGGGTTATGTAGGCCAAAAAGGCCATGGAATAAAATTGAATGATCCTAATGAACCTGGATCAACTTGATGTAGACATGATGCCTAAGTTGAATAAACACTCTCTAAACAACTTATCCATTTGTGAGGCACAGCCATCCCCCATGTTCTTTTGTCCAACACAGAGTTTGTAGCTTTCCCCCTTTCTCCCAGTCCAAAGTATTTTTGAGTTAAGTTAGATAAGTCAAACCCTTGGCCCAACCTTGTTCCTAGCCCTCACACTTCACTAGCAGTTTGACCATGTCCAATGGGTGAGTTTGTTATTTGAACTATTGTGCAAGTTATTTTATATAATGACCAAGGAATGTGCTAACTTGATTAATGCCATTGAATGGAATTTATACTTTGAGCTTAGCTGTGAAAATGATTAGAGAAGCATGTCTTAGTCTACTGATGTGATTTATCCTTGGTTGTATATTATTGGGATCTATGATGATGTGGGCCATGTATAGATGCTTATTGATGATGATTGATGGTCCCACATGCTTGATGATGATATCATATGATGGACATATGATGCAGATGGTGATTGATCCAGTATAGCAGGTTTTATTATTACTTCAGATCAGCAGATTATGCATTGTCCATATATGGTGGACCCTACAGCTGGCCCATTAGGGCAACCCATGGTGTATGAGTACACATTCCTAGTGGATTTGGGTCTTCTGGATCCAATGAGACACTTATCTTTCAGTTCCGGGCACTTCTGACAGTGATTGATGCAGTTTTACACTTGTTGACCAGATTTGGGGCTGATTTCCCAGCCTGAGTAGTAGGGGCCCCGAGAGGCCAGTTCACCTAGGGCGCTGATGATGAAGGGGGTGGTCCAGCCACTTGTTTTTACCATTTACCCCCCCTTCTGGAGAGCCTGGTGGGCTCAAATGGACAGCGCAGGTGCCCTAGGAGGCAATTTTGGCACTTTCACAGTTACCGAGGTAGTTAAAAAATGGGATAAAGTGGTCACTGAGGAAATCGATTTGGGCAATTGGGGCAAGGTTTTGGCATTTGGTCTTCACAGAGGTCTTCCAGGGTGATCTCACTATCTTCCAGTCAGTTTTCACCATGTGGGTATGCCCACATTGATCACAGGAGGCCATTTACTGCTTGACTGTCATGGATTTGGAGGACAGTTTTGGTCATTTATATTATCTTGGACATATTTTATTATTTTATTGTGCCTTGGGGATGAGCTAGTAAGGATTGATGCCTCCTAGCCCCACCATGTGCTTATTTTGTCATGTCCTAGTCATCATGAGGTGGATCATTGTACTTTTACCCCTCTAGTGGATGACGTCACCCCCTTTTTGTGCCATTTAGTGGGGGCGCTATTATTATATTGGGTGATCCATGTGATATATTGTTATGGTTCATCTTAGCCATTGATTGTATGATGAGATCTTTTAATCTCAACCACTCATTTGATGTAGTATTGTAGAGTGGTATAGGGTTTTGGTCTTTATTATCCTATATAAGGAGGAGACCCCCCATTGTATAGCTCACCTTTGGAGCTCTGGAATATTGGAATAGAAAAATTCTTTGTGGAGCACATCTCTCTTGTATTGTGGATTCTCTTGCATATTGAATATACAGTATCTCTTCTATGTATCATTGTGGATTTTGGTGCTTCTACTAATCTTTTTACAGGAAAGTCGAATTGGTGGAGAGGAGGGCGACTTCATGAGGGTTATTGTTGGATGGATCCACATAGTCTCTCTTGGGTTGATCTTGTGACAGGGAGTATCATTATTGTATCTTAGTGACATAGTTGATGCTTTCTATTACATCTTTCTACCATTTCATAATCATCTTGCTTGACTTGTTTCTTTGATCTTGTCTTGTAGGAGGAGGACGATTTAGCTATCTTGGAGAAGGACGTTTTGGTTGGAGCTCTTGGATCTCACTCTTGAATATACACATAGGAGAATGCTATCAATTTGTAAGGTGGCCATAAGCAATTGAGGTAAGATCTACAAGGTATGTGCCTCTTTCATCCATTCTATCTTCATTGGTCATAAAACCCTAATTCATTAAAACCCCAATTTTGGTATTTCTTAGATCTACTTAGATCTAGCCTTGCTTTGGATAAGATCTTGAAAACCCACCTCTATAGCATCCACCCTTAGTTGGATCTATAGTTTGGTGGTGATTGGCTTAAAATTGACACACTTTTCAAGGCAAAAGCCCTCTTGAACCCAAATCGCACTTCCTAGAGAGAGGCTTGTTTGGTTAGATCTAGCACATGGGTAGGTGAGATCCCACTTGATTTGCAATCTAGACACTTGATAACCTACCCCCAGATGCTTACTTTGGTGAAATCTACCTTGTGGACATCTTTCCATGTTTTAAGGGGTTAAAACCCCCTTTTTAATTTATTGGCACCTCAAAACTCAGATCTACTAAGATCTAGCCCTTGGATTGAACTGATTTTTGGGACATGCATAGATCGGGGTACTAGCTACTTGGATCTATAGTTTGGTGACCATTGGACTTGATTTGGTCCACCAAACCCACCTTTTAACCCTCCTTGAACAAAGTCACACTACCTGGGGAAGGTGAGTTTGTCCACTTTGAGGAAGTGGGTGTTTGGGATTTTTGGAGATTTGGAACGGCCATACCTTGAAACCTAGGTCTAGGGTATCTTTTTGTGATGATCTGCCTTGGGGGTAGCATTCCTTGTTTCAAGGGATTGTGGTCCACTTAGGGTCATTTCTTGAAAACCTAGATCTAGCAGGATCCAACCATTAGATCTCATTTAGCCCACTTGACTTGGCTTCTAGGTGTCTCGATCTATACTTTGACATACTTTTTGACCCCATTAGCCCATCCAACAAGGCACTAGTCCTCCTCAAAGCAAGTCGCACTCCTTGGGATTTGTGTCAAAACCTAGATCTAGCACATGGGTATTTCTAGAATCAACTTGGATCTATAGATCTAGTCATTATCTAACCTCTAGTACCAACATTAAACCTAGCTTCACCTTATGGGCCCTCTTAAGACCATTTCACACTTCCCAAGAAAATAAGACCCACTTGTGTAAACATATGGTACTATACCTAGTCATCATACCCCATCATGTGGCCTAAACCATACATAGGTTGAAACACTAACAATCTCTTGCACACCTTCAACCATACTTCAACTTCTAGGTCCACTTAACCTTGCATTGGTTTCCATAACTCCTCATTTACTTACCCTAGGAAACCTTTGTTTGAATCCAATCAACTGTGATTGGTTATAGGGTCTCCCCCTAGGTCTTGTTTCACCTTGACCTGAAGCGAAGAGTGCCTCGGTTGACGTGACTCCCACCTTGCATTGGGAACCGTGGCATCTCTTGGGTCACCTCTTTAGTTGCCTGCCTCCTCTACCGTCCCGGATGGGATACCACTAGGGGCAACTACAAGTTGTGTGATAACAGTGGCCTCTCAGGACTAATTTTATGTGCGGATGCAATACCGAAAAGAGAATCCCATGAACATTTATGTGCCTAAGCACGACCGGCAAGATCTCCCAGGACTGATTACATGCATCTCCTCCACAATACCTTTAAAGAGCATCCCAGGAACATTTATGTGCCGCAGCACGACCGGCAAGATCTCTAAAGAGCATCCCAAGACTTATTACAAGCACACAGCTCAACCTCTCGGATCTCCAGGACTGATTATATGTGGATAGACAAAACCTTTAAAGAGCATCCCAGGAACATTTATGTGCCGCAGCACGACTGGCAAGATCTCTAAAGAGCATCCCAGGACTAATTACGAGCACATAGCTCAACCTCTTGGATCTCCAGGACTGATTACATGTCTCCGTAGTAATAACTCATCCCAGGACTGATTACGAGCACACAGCTCAACCTATCGGATATCTGAAGACTGATTACATACTACATAGCAATACCGGAAAGAGTATCCCAGGAACATTTATGTGCCGCAGCACGACCGGCAAGATCTCCCAGGACTGATTACATGCTATTTGCACAACCTGCCACATATCATCTCTGACCTCCAAGTATCAACTTGATACTCATGATCCAACGGATCATCATCGCACAAAGCATCATCCTGATGCTCATGATCACACTGATCATCATCACTGTATCATCCTGATACATATCATCTGGAGCAACACCCTGAAGCTCGTCATCATGATCATCCTGATCATACAATGCATCCACCTGATGCATACCAAGTATCTACCTGATACATATCATCATACATGATCCACCTGATCATACAATGTATCCAGCTGATACAAATACAAATACATGATACATATCAACATACATGATCTACCTGATCATACAATGTATCCACATAATACATATACAGATACATGGTCCAAGCATCTGACATGATGCATATACAAAATACATACAAATGATCCAACCAATCATATCCAACATCCAACATGATGCGTACATACATATACATATAAATGATCCAACTGATCATATCCAGCATCCAACATGATGCGTACATACATATACATATAAATGATCCAACTGATCATACAAAGCAGAAACTAGAACATCATCCAGAGCTTACATCCACAGCCATGTGAAGGATCCTCCTTCCAACATGCTTGGAATGGCTTCAACAAATGTGTCCATCACTTCTTCCTCGAAGTGTCGTCGATCTAAAGAACACCAAGCCTCTCTCTGAAGTACTCGAACTTCACTCTGGCTAGTGACTTCGTCAGCACATCTGCAATCTGCTCATCCGTCGCAACATATAGGAGTTTCACCGCTCCTCTCTGTACCATATCCCTGATATAGTGATATTTAATCTCTATGTGTTTCGACCTGTCGTGGAACACCGGGTTCTCAGACAGCTTCACATAACTCTGGTTCTCACAAAAGATACCAGTAGCCTCTAACGGGAGATCAAATAACTCAGACAATAGCTTCCGTAGCCATACTGCCTCACAACTAGCTGAACATGCTGCAACATACTCTGCCTCGGCTGTACTCAGTGCTACACAGGATTGCCTCCTGCTAAACCAAGAGATCACACCTGATCCCATACTGAAGCAGCACCCAGGAGTGCTCTTCTTATCTGCAGCACTGCCTGCCCAGTCTGAATCAACATAACCCTGCGGGTTAAACTTTTGATTCGCGTCATACTTGAGCCCATAGTCAACTGTACCCTTCAGGTACCTCAGAATATGATTTACAGTAACCGGGTGAACACTCCTCGGATCTGTCAGGAACTGGCTCAATGTGTTCACCACAAAGCAAATATCTGGTCTCGTGTTCGTCAGGTACATCAAGGACCCAATCATCTTGACGATACACAGTGACATCAACCGGATCAGATGAAGCATCACACAAAAGCTTCAGGTTCGATGCCATAGGTGTGGCCATAGCCTTACAGTTCATCATCCCAAACCTCTTCAGGATCTCTACTGCATACTTCCCTTGTCCAAGGAAGATTCCATCTGCACTCTGCCACACCTCCATGCCAAAAACAAATAGTGCATCATCCCCAAGTTCTTCAACTCGAACTCGGCAACAAGCTTCCGCTGCGTGTCGGCAATTAATCTGTCATCTCCTGTTACAAACAGGTCATCCACATACAGGAGTAGAATCACAGGATTCCCTTCCTCAACCTTGTAGTAAAGGTTGGAATCCGCTTTACTCTTGGTAAAGCCCAAACTGGATAGAAGGCTATCTATCCTACCATACCAAGTTCTGCACATATATGACTCCCTGTCATGTGTCTCAGAACCAAGTGGCTGCTCCACATACACTTCTTCTTCAACTACACCATTCAAGAAAGCTGTCTTGAAATCCATCTGGTGTATTTTCCACTTCATCACTGCAGCCAGAGCAAGTACTGATCTAATGGAAGTGTATCTGGCTATAGGAGCAAAAGTCTCTATGCTACCACCTGCAGCATGCTTGATCTTGTAGATCCTCTTGGAAGTCACTACAGACTCCCCTTCAAGTCTTGGGACTGCATCCCAAACATCTTCATGATCAACTGGTACTCCTTGATCATGACATTCTTCCAAGATCCTAGGAACTTCAATATCTTCAATATTTTCAATAGATAACTTTGTTGCTGAACAAATGTTGTAGTCCTTTTGTAGGTGATGGTATGCGATCTTTCCTACACAACAAAATAAATTGCATGATTAGAAAACATCTTATAGTTTTCAGAACAAATTCTTACACAAAGAAATATGTCATACAGTCATGCAATTATTTTAGCCAATGCTTCAATACAACATCTATCCATATTCCGTAACTTTCTAGATTCCTTCCAATCTCTACCAGAACATTGTTAAGAGTGTGCACAACTCCTAACATGTCAGCAAAGAGGTTTCATTCTAGATAAGTAGCAATGAAATGTTGTACAGTGCCATAGGCCACTTACCCATCAAATGCATATTAGTAGTAAGCTGTTCATTAATGCAATCATTCTAATATGCATAATACACATCCTAAATCTAGGAACATAAGCATATACATCATTGAATAATATTATTTAAACAAACAAGTATGTAAGGAATGGTAATTAAAATACTTATCTTTATTTGTTTGTTGGGTGGACTCCCTCTGAGTCTTTGCTTCCTTGCAGGAGCTGCTGAAGTAGCTTCTTCTACACCTTTCTGTTGTGGAATGCAGAAAGATGGTCAACTCCCTCTAGATATCTGCATCCTTGCAGAAACTACTGGAGTATGCTCCTTTGCTTTCTTCCAGGAACAACTGGAGTGTGCTCCCTCTTGATCTTTGCTTCCTGGATTACCTGTCCTTGAACTTACATCCATCCTTAATCACTATGCATGGTTATTAGTATCATCATTGTGTTATCCTTGAGGTCTCACACATAATCACACATTTATTAGTATAATCTTAATACTATCAAAACACAATAATCTTAAACATGTATAGTCATGATCATTCACAAATAATAAACATTAGTATTCAAGGTTTCAGGGAAGTCTTCTTTTACTCATACATATTCTTATTTGATCATAGGACTCTTCTGGTTAGTTAAATCATCAATCAAGATGAGAGATATAATATGCATAAAACCCATGATTACTCAAACCTATACCTTCATGATTATTCTGGTTAGTCATATCATCAATTATGGTAAGAAACATAATATGCATACAACCATGACTATTCAAACCTATGACTTCATGAATAATCATTATCAACAACACAACAGTATAAGATCCTAACACAAGGTAGGATTCTAGCTTGATATAGGAAAACATACCTGGATTAGCATGCTAGCTAGTTATGTCTAACATACCTGCATAATGTCTTCTGGTTCTCTTCAGTGACTTGTGCTAGTAACCTGCATGTCTCATAAGTTAACCATTGTAGAACCAAGTTATACATACCTCGTAAGTAGATCTTCTATGTGATCCATGACAATGGATGAATCTTTGTCTTCATGTCACCATGATCATATGTTCTTGAAGTAGAACATGATTTGTCTTTCTTGGTATACCATTTATGTTAGCGAACAACATAAACCTCATACAACATCACAATGCATTAGTACAATCATAAGTGTCAAAACCTTAATCAATGAATATCTTCTATTAAGGTAATACGACAAGTCTAGTAATTAATCAAGATTGTACTGTAATGATATAAAGACAAACATATCATAAACTTAACCATGAACAGAATTCGAAACATACCTGTAAGCCATACCTGTCAAGATTGCTTGTAATCTTCTTATGGAAGGCCTTAGCCTCATCTCCCTCTGAAACAGGAACTTCTTCACTTATGCAGGTGACCAATCCATCCTCTTCTAGGATTAACCCAATCCACTTGATTTGCAGGAACTGGATCTGGAGCTGTAATAGGGTTTGTCAGAGAAACCCCAAAAATTCAAACTTTGAATTTCAAACTTCCGAAATGATAGAAATATGCGCCTTGATGAGCTAATCAAGCTGGTATATTCAAAATTTGAAAACTGCAAAGTTTCACCCCTCGAAATTGCCTTTTAGATTTCTGGATTCACTAGGGAGGACCCTGAATTAGGTTTTGAGTTTCCCGGAGCTTCACCCAACCAAAAGATTTGATTCAAAACTCTAAGCTTCGAATTTTCTGAGGAGCTTCCAGCCGTGGTCACAGATTTCCAAAATTCCAATTTTTGCAAAAGCCCTAATTTTCCATTTTTCCGATCAAAGTCCTGAACTGAGGTTTGATCAAGCCCGGCCTTCTGCCCAACCAAAAAATCTGATCTTAGTCTCTAAATTTCGATTTTGATGAGTAGCATCCAACCGTGGTCTCCGATTACAAAAATTCCAACTTTCTCCGAAGCCCTAAATTCCGGAAGCCATGAATGAAGGTACTCAAAAATAATTCTGTTTTGACAAAAATATGTACCTGATTGTTTCTGGTGTAACTCCGAACTTTTCGATCCACAGGGTCTGAAAAATTTTCCTGAGATAGCCTAACCTGTTATCTTTCCATCCCGACAGGTCTGACCTCAATTGGATTCTCTAAGAGAGAGAGTTATGCCAAGTGTCGCAACGTGACCTATTTATGGGATAATACATGAGAGCAAACTTGTACGGCGTGCCACGTGTCACTGGTTCAATTTCGGCCTATGGAAAATTTTCCTGAAATAGTACAGTCTGTGTACTACCTGTCACTTTTTACGAAATTTCATTTGGAGCTTCCTAGCCCAAGTTATGACCTTTTTCCCAAGGTCACCTGATTTTGACTCAGATCTGGAAGAGGCAGAAACCCTATATTGTACAAATCATAAATCACAAAGTACAACGAATTAGAGGTTGGCCTTTGGACACAAGGTACATGGGGATCTGATCTTCGACCTGTAAAAGTTTCAGATCCGAAAACTTCACCAAAACGGATTTATAGAGAAAGTGCTACGATGCCTGGTTTTTGCTATATCAAGCCCTAGCATCGTAAGTGCAACAAGTGTCATACATGCCATATCATGCCTTCTTTCAAGCTAGCTCTGATACCATGTTAAATTTTCAGAATTTACTTCAATCTGATCTAGGATCTTAACTGAGAGAACAACATGTACAAAAAATCTATAGCATATCAATCATGGACACAATAATGCAAGCACACAAGAGACACAGAGTTTACTTGGGGAAAACCATAAAGGTGAAAAACCCCAATAACTTCCTCGGAGATAGATAGAGCAATGATACAACCAGAATACAAGAGATAGTCTTCTCCTAGCAGCAGAACCTCCTCCTCCACAAGTGCGCCACTCTCCAAAGTGTGAGTGAGAGAATAGAATGTGTAAAATGAGAGAGACACACTCTCTATTTATACACTAACTTGACTTGACCTTTACTCAACTAGGTCAGCCTCAACTTAACCACTTAACATAATGCTGACTGGGCCCACCCCCACTAGGGTGGGCTAATAACCCTTTGACCCACATGACTTATACAGGGTCGACCCCAACAAGGTGGTCTAATAACCCTTTGACCCACATGACTTATACAGGGTCGACCCCAACAAGGTGGTCTAATAACCCATCAAGTATAAGTTGCGACACTTACAATATAAATGACGACACTTCCGTATAGAGGAATAATATCTCTATAGGAATACAACCACTTCCGTATAGAGGAATAATAACATCTCTATAGGAATACAATATACATATATGTGAAATACATTTCGAAGTTACATATACATCAACACCAAGTGATCTCTAACTAAGTCCACCAAAATCCTTCTTGCTCTAACATCATTCTTCCTCCAACGAGATTTGTCTTCTTCGGCTTCTGGTTCTGGGACCTTCTCATTAACAAACTGCAAGAGATGATTTTCTTCTAGTAGAAGAAGAACCCTAGACTTCCAAGAGATGAAGTTGGAGGCCCCTTCCAAACGATATTCAACCTTCATTCCAATCATTTTGACTACAGATCTGGACCAGAGACCCTAGCAGAAGCTAGGTCAAAAATGAAAGTTGGAATTTTGGAAAACTGACTCCACAAGTAGATGCACCCTAGCAAGGCAAGTTGAGAAAAGGTAGGGCCGAACCAAAACTGTGGAGGAAGTAGGTCAAAAATGGAAACCCTAATTTCTACTGCAGCTCTGGAATTAGGTCAAAAATTGAAAATTCTTAGAATTGAATTCTGCCTTCACCAAAAGATGTGCCCTCCTTAGAGCGAAATTCCCAAGGCTCTTTTTCCGCCAAAAGTTGAGTGAAGACCTTGAAAGATGAAACCCTAGTTTCGAGAATGGCTTCTTCTAGTACTGCTCTGATAACATGTTAGATTTTCATACATTTATAGCATAATAATTCAATTGCATAAATCCAATAGGATCACTAGAAGAAAGACAAAGCACAGAGACAATAACACAAGACTTTATCCTAGGAAACCCAATCGGAGAAAACCCAGCAACCTTCCTATAGAGATGATAATTCCGAGAACAAAGTACAATGATGAGAGAGAAAGATGGAAATGCTTTCCAAAAATAGAAACCCCAAATATAGTCTTCTCCTTGCTGCAGATGTGAATCTCTCTCTAGGTGATGCGAACTTCACTTGAGTGGATGAGGGAATAATGAGGTGAACTTCCCCTCTATTTATACAAGTGCCAACTGGCCTTTTTACCTAACTGGTCGACTTCTCTTGGGGAGCAATAAATAATTTATTTTTATCTTTTCTTTTGCTTGCTTTTCACCCCAAGGTTTACATTGTTCTTTCTAGGGTTTACATGATTAATTACATCAAGTTCAACTCCCTTAGGAGGTACAATCAAATACAATAAAATACAATAATAATATCTTCCGAAGCTGCACAAATTCCAACAATTTTTGGGGTCAAAACTTTGTGAACAAAGTTTTCAACCTCTCAATGTTGTTCTACACATTGAGAACTTTACAATGACACAAAAATCACCACAATCAGCGTTGGAATCGATTTAATACTGAGAGGGGAGTGAATCAGTATTAGCGCAATTATTAGCAGTTTTTACCTTCTTTAACAAATTAGTCTTTACTTAATCTTTATCTTCAATTATGCATCAGAAAATAAACATCCACATATATGCACCACATAAACAACACATAACACACAGTATTTTTACGTGGAAACCCAAACAGGAGAAAACCATGGAATGCTTCTTTATAATGAGAAAGAATACATTCAAGGAAGCACCAACTTTCTGTGTTTACCAGCACCAACTAGAAGGACGCACCAACCCTCTGGTTTTACAGGCACCGACCTGAAGGAAGCTTCCACTCCCTGTGTTTTCTCCAGCACAACTAGAAGGAGACACCTACCCCCTATCTTCTTTGCTTTATAGGCACCAACCTAAAGGAAGCTTCAACTCCCTGTCTCCTTGCCCCGTCCGACCACCCTGATGTCCAATATGTGTTGTTGTCGTACTGAACTTCAACTCTACGGACTCTTATGAACTTTTGCTGATGATTTTGTTGTGCGTTGTCTTCGTATGCAGTCTATACTCTGTAATTGTGATGAATACATCACTTGACTTCTCATTCCTCTCAAATCACACTTATGTTGATGACTTATTTCTTGTATCCTGTGCTTGCTGGTACTGCAGTCTGCATCTCTGTTATCTCAACGATCTGTTATGTGTGACAGTTGTGATCAACTAATACAGTGCTTTCAATTGATAATTTGTTGTTTTGAAATGAAGCACTAGTAACAGATGGAACTGTGCACTTTCTTATGTGTTCCTTCTGATTAAGTGTTGCAGTCTCTCAAATAATCTGCGACATCCTATGCATCTAATGATTTGTTCGTTCTGGTTAACGCACTTGTCTCAAATCATCTGCATCATGATGCGCCTATCGGATTTTGTTGTTGTTATGTCGTTGCGCATCAGATGGAATTCTCAACTTTGCACACTTTCACTTCTGCTCATATGCGCATTGTCTGATAAACTTCAGTTCTATCTCTACGCTTTTGTCTCTACAACATTTGTGACTATCGACGTGTTGATCATATTACTGTCCTACGAATCATCAAGCATGTTATCACATCCATGTTAGCTGGAGCTACCATGCTGCAAATTGTGTGGTCAGGAACCATACTACATTTTTTTTTCTAGATAAGAGATCAGATGGCCATAGAGGGGGCATCTTTTGCATTGAGATTGCCCGGAGCAAAGATATCAGAGGGGACAGATTGTACTTTGATGGTCCAGAGCTACTACAGGGCAGTGATTACAGGGTCCCCCTTCTTTGCCGAGCTTTGCATGATCCCATTGAGAGAGTTACTTAGCCATATTGTGATGAGTGCATTACAGAGTATAGCTGATTTGCCACTTATTGCTCGGATTCAGTAGAGATCCAGTTTCAAATTTAGCTTCAGCAGCAGGTATATGGTATGGAAGGTATAGCATTCTATGGATATTCTCATGATTTTTGCTTTCAGACTTGTTTATTTATGATAGTACATGGACTAGATGTATGATGTTTGATGTGGTGATCTTATGTTTTATTATGATGTTGATGGCCCTTGGTGAGGTCAGTCCACCTCTTTCAGTAGGCCCCTATATATGCACACTGGTTCCTGCCCCCACTATTGGTATAGACTTGGTCATTTCGTCCTCCTAGGAAGCTAACCTTGGATCCACCTGCCACTTCCCTCCACCCATCCGACTCATCCATTTTTTGTTCTTTCCCGACGTGGACTTTGATATGTGGCCTTGAGGATCCCCTTCCCCATTGACCTCTGAGTATGCCATGACTCCCTGTTTATTGTGCCTCAACTCTTTAGTGTGTGAGATGCATTCTCAAACCTGGGATTTGCTCCTGTTGATTTCCCCCGATGTTGCAATGCAATATAGGATTGTGTAGACTCACCGGGTGTTCCCCATTGGTCATCGAAGCATACACACTTACCCCCATTACTTTGCAGTAAGAGCGCCATTGTTATGTCTTTTGAGATATGTATGTAGCCCAAAAAGGGCCATGAAATGTAAATGAAGCCAAAAAGGCTATCTGAATGTAAATCAAGCCAAAAAGGCTAAGTATGAAAGTGAAATGTAAAGTCCAAGAATGTGTTTTTGAACACACGCGAACACAGGCCAGCCATATATATCAGAGCATTGTATTGGTTATTTCCTCACCTAGTTCTGCGAGGCAAGGAGATGAGATGGAGTAAGGGACAGCTATGCGAATTGTCCCCTGGAGTCTCAAGTTATGGTTTGTCGGACACCCAGTCATGGCGGCTCTAGAAAAGATCCTCACAGAGTCTTCTGAAGGCACGGATGTGAGTTGCAAGGTGTGTGTTAGATGATCAGTGGTGGTTTCCCTGCACTATACCCATTTGTGAGGCATCGCCCTTCCCTTTGTGTTATCATGATATGCTTATGTCAGTGGGTCCCACCTTCCCTGTTTATCCGAAGGGTCACATGGTCTTGGTCCTTGTCTTTCCCCCATCCTTCACCTCGTTTATCCACCTCACCCAAAGTTAGCTAAGTGGCCAAGTCTATAAGTTGTGCATAGCAGTTTTGAGTCTTTGTTGGAGGCGGTGGGCCCACCTCACCTGGGGCCTGTTTTTATTGAGATATTTTTATTATGATCACCATGTCGTCATTATATTGTTTTAGTAATGTACTAACATAAATAAGGAAGCCTTGGCGCTTCATGATGCACACAGGTTTCATCCATTGCCATTTTGACCAGATTTGACTTGGTCAAACTAGGTTGACCAGGCCAAAAATGGGCCCGAAAAAAAGTTGCAATCAAGATTTCGATTTTGGTCATTTATCATGTCTTGGGGTCCCATATGCGCCTCCAAGTCTCAGATTCAAAAAATGTTGAAGCGTTGATGAGATTTCTAATTATTATTGGTCACCAAGGACCTGTTTTAATTAAAAATCTTTGATCTTGAGCATACAGTGGTAAATTGTTGGATCGTGGTCGTTCTAGTGACCATCTGTAGTATATTTGGGATCTGCGATCGCATTGCAGCAGACGGTTCGTCGATCCGGGCAATATAAGTGGGTCAAAAGCGCAAAATACATCTTCAGAAATAAAACCAGCAATTAATTAATTATGGAAAATCAAATTTGGCTAAGTTAACTATTGAAATGGTAAGTGCAATGGTTGGTAAAGGTAAGGGGGTCCCCTAATGTCATTTTTGCTACGTTTGGACACTTATTTTGTAGTGTGGGACCCTCATTTTTGCCCAGCTCTACCCATGGGACGAATTTGCCCGTAGAGGGGCGTTTTTCACTATGTAAAACATCACATTTTGTAATTTTTATGATGTGAGACTTTGGATGTATAGTCTAGGGGGCTAAAACAGCCCATAAACACCCCCTAGACACTCATTTGCTTATTGTATGGGCCCCACGAATGGCCCCTTCTCTCCCTTGGGCGCTTGAGGGTAATTCGCCCCCCCTCCTCCACTCCATCTCCACCATTTGATTTGGCATGGATAGAGATGATCTCAGCCGTCGATTTTGGAGGGAGTTAGGGCTAGATTGAGAGCTTTCTCTACTTAAGAGAGCAGCTCTCTCATTTGTACCTCTTTTTGGCATTTTGGATACTTGAGACTAAGTTCTAGAGACACATTTCTCCCGGTTTTGCTTGAGTGATGATGTTTATTGTGTGACGTATTGATTGTTAGCTAGCATCCATTGCTTTGTTGAGTTGATTAGTGATTCTTCCATTCATATAGAGCTGGTTCGATTTGCAAGTTTGCTGGCCACTTGGAGAGGAGCATTTCTTGGGAGTGAAACTCCACACTTGCTCCAATCTCCGGAGAATTAACAAGCGAAGTGTTATTTACATTTGTATTTCATTTTCCTTCATCATTTGTCAGTTATTTGCTATGTTAACTCATGATTTTCCACAGATTCTGATTTTATCTCTTTGTGGCAAGTTGTTAGGGTCCACTTGGTCCCAGTTCGCTCCAAACGCTCAAGGAAAATTGTTGGTTGGTTAGCATTTGATCTTTCGGGGTTAGTCTTCAAGCAACACACAATATTTCATTGCCATTTCAGGTAAGTTTCTAATGCTTGTTTCTCTTAGCTCATTTTCATTGTGAATGTCAAGCTGAAAATTACTAAAATAAACACTAAACTTAAAAAATCTAAAAATTTCACCTTTAAAAAACTATTTTCTTTACAAACCCGCTTCTAATATAATTTTCAAAGTCCAATTCCAAAATTATAGATCATTCTGACTCCATTTGCCCTTCCCCATAGGCACTAGTCCTTTTCAGGTTTCGCCCTCCTTGGGCAGTTTGCTCAATCACGTTGCTAGGGTCTCTTTCTGGGTTTTGGGTATGCTTGATTTGTGCTCCAATTGCCATATTAATATCAGAAATCAAGTTATTGTTTGCTAGAAGTGTTTTAAAACATTAATTTGTCGCTGCCCTAGGTCCACCAAGTCACTTAATCAATCCTCCTCCTTGGGCAGAATTGCATCATTTCATCACTTCAAGTTTGTTTTGCATCCTTAGCTGATTTCCAGCCACATAATTGTTGATCTAATTCATCTATTTCATCACACTTAAGAGATGGTCACATTCCATACCACGCTTATCTTACCTTGGTGTCCAATCTTTGGTCGGAATCGAGCTTAGGATCCATTTTACACTCATCTCTTGTTTGCTTTTGTTTATCTTTTGGGATTTGGGTTTCTATTTTGTCTCTCAACCATCACTGGTTGAGCAAGGTCTCCTCCCTGACTTGGCTACTTGCCTTGTCTGAAGCGACAAACGCCTCGTCTAGTGTGACGACCATTCTTTGAACGGTGGACTTGGTGTTTGCAGGTTTCACCTACCTGCCTGCTTTCCCTCTACCATCCCGGACAGGATATCTTTAGTAGCAGCTAGAGCTAGTGTGATAACAAAGCACTTGCGCATGCTTCAGTATTACTTCCTTTCAGTACTTGCGCATCTGTCACAGATCTACAGCATCATTCTACGCACCATCAAAACTTCATTCTACTGCATGTGCGCATTCGGCTCTTCGCTAGATCATTTGTTCTTTCCACGAGCCCCTTGATGCCCCAAAAATCAAACTGAAACCTTCACACGAAACTCCTATGCTCTTGTCATCAAGCTTACTTCAAATCTCCAACTTGCATCTCTATTTATACATGTCTTGCATGGATTGTATGTTCACAAGTTGGGCGTGGCATCCCTTCTTCCATACTTTCCAGATTATGCATATGCCACATGTCATCTTTTGCGCTGCTAATGTGTCATTTGATATGTATCTTGCGCCCTCATGGTCCACAACTTAGTGGGACTTTAACCTTCTTGATGTAACAATGCCTTAAGGTATGTGCGCAATCTTATACTTCATCTTGATGTGTCCACGACTTATGTTGTACCATCCCTTGTGGGTAATGAGCCCTTGGTGTATTGATACTTTGCGGAATCTTCACATACTCCAACTTCTTCCAAGTGGGTCTTTAGCCTTTGCCTTGTCATCCTTTGTGGGACTTGCACACTTGTTGTATCGTCGGTTGTGGAATTTGCTCATAGATGGTCTTCAACTGCTGTACCCTTCTAGGAACTTGTGCACGTTCCACATACTGAAAGCATCTTCTAATTGGCTATGCTTGCGCGCTTTCAAGATTGTCTGTCATGTCCCAAATTTGGTATTGGGTCAAAATGGCCTAATCACATTGGCCCTATTCATTAGAGTTTGTCAAATTGATGCTAAAGGTCAAATAATTGCCAAGGAGGAAAACTACTAGTTTCCTAGGTTTGGGGTGGAAGCTTTGGGATTTGGAATAATGGGGATAATAAATGATGTTTGAACATTAGAATGGCATAAATATTTAATAAAGGAGATAAATAAATATATACAAGTGAAAATCAAAGTGGCATTTCATCATGAAGACACATGGAGGAAGTGGGACCCACATATGGCTAGATTTCCCCACTACACTTGGCATCATTCTCTCACCAATTCGAATTCAAGGTGAATGGTAACATACTTGGGGGAGTCCAAAAGGTATTATTCATTGCATTACTCATCCAAGGTCGAAATATAGAGGAAGAGTAACTCCCATGGAAGAGGAAGAGGCAATTTGGAGCTAGTGAGACACTTGGGCTAGATTCCCTAGCTCTATGACAACAATGATGAAGATGCTATGACACATATGACACAAATCAGATCTGAAGGCTGACATATGACATATATGACATGTCAGGGCTAAAAATAGACTCCAAGAGGGCGCTCAAGGGTGTTAGGGCAGCTAAGATGCTTCCACATGTGATTTGGTGGAAGTGGGAGACTAGGAATTGTTGTACAAGTGGCGTTCTTTGGAATCTCTTCCCAACTTGAGTTGGCATGAGTCTCTTGGAAGGAATTCGACCCATGGAGGACATTAGAAGTTTATAAATGTCAATAACAAAGAATGAAAGCGGCTTTTGATCATTTGTAGAATTTGCAATTGCATTTGTGAAGAGGGAGAGCTAGTGGATGACTAGTTTCTTGCCTTAGCCAATTTCGAGGGTGAAAGATTCCCATCCAAGTTGGCAATTGGAAAGGCCATTCAGACCTTTCATTTGGAGCTTTAATAGAGTCTTTATTTGCAGGTGTAAGCTACAGGGCAGCTCATGGTTTCTTCTATTGCAGCTCGCTCCTTCAACCATTTCCAGTTTTGATGGCATATTCTTGATCCTTGAGGGAGGGCGTTTTTGGTGAGCTATTGTACTCTTTGGGGGAACTTCTAATGCCCCATTTATTTTGTAATATGAAGTAAATACTCTGTTCTTCATCTCCAGAAAGTTTCAGGTCGAAATTCCAAGTAGAAATGTATAAATCTCATTTTTAATGGAAGAACAATGCCATTTCCCCACTACTTGTTGTGAACCAATGTATTGATGATGATTTCGAATGAATGGATGATTCTATGATGCATTTGTGATTAATGGACTGCCATGGATGTATTTTACAAGTTTCATGTACTGTACTTGAGCATTTGAAGTATTTTTACTTGGTTTAATTGCATTGGGAGAAGAAATAGTGCCATTTCCCCAAGGGTCGAATTGGTGATTTTTGCAGTTGAATGGGAGAGGGTGAGAACAGTTGTAATAAACCATTAATGGTGCATATGAGACCTTAATAACATAATTAACACATTACATACCTCTGTTCATAAATTTGAGTGGGTTTGGAGGCATTTGGGAAGCCATTTTCAGTACTTACCTTAGGGGGATTTGAACCCCAAATTACTAGTAAAATTGCATACTTGGTCCAGAATCTTAAGAGAGTTTACAGAGGTATTTTGGTGGCCATATGTTATCCCTGAACATCATATTCAATCCCTAATATCATTCATACACCTTCCTTGAAGATTTGAAGGCATTTGGAGTCAATTTGAGACCTAAAGACCAATACTAGTCAAAGGGAAATCACTAGTAAAGTTACCTACATTGACCAGAATTGAAAGAGTATTTGCAGAAGTGTTTTAAAGGTACAAAGGCATCCCTGAAACACATATTTATGTTCTAATATCATTCATATACCTTCTCAGAAGATTTGGGATCATTTGGGGCAAATTTGGGACCTAGAGATCGAAACTAGTCAAAGGTCGAACCAAGGAAAAAAGTGGAAAATTGCAATTTTAATAAAATTCCTAACAAGGGACATTACATTGTCCAACCATTAACTGCTTCTGCACTTCCAACCATTAATTAAGCAATGCTCAAGATTGCTTGCACATTTCAAAGACTTCCTTAAACAAACTTGTGCTTTTGTACCATTTGCTCAACCAATTCCTTGGCTGCTTGTGCACATGTACCATTGTCCAACCAACTCCTTTGATTGCTATCATGAGAGAGAATGACTTGGTGAACTTGACTTTTGTGCAAGGACCACATGTTGTAGGATACATTACTTGCATTCCTTTCTTGAGTTGGATTTGCATGACGTATCTACTTAGATATTTCTTCAAACTTGTCATGAATGATGTATCCTTGGACACACAACTTCAGAATGAATGCTTTTCTAGATATACTCCAAAGTTGCATTCATATCTATCACCTTCACCATTGCGCATATACTTCTGGTATTCATGTTCTTCTACATCTTGCACATATACTTCTTCAAAGTGGTTTCCATATACTTCTTCATACTTTTGCAGGAATATTGTATCCACTTTGACACCAGTTGATATCAATGACTCGGACTGAATCAGTTGACATCCTCTTTGACATTAGTTGACAGTCAAACACTTGACATCATCTTTACTTGACATCAATGACAACCAATCCTCAACAATCAGAGTTTGTATGCAGAAGTTATGCCTCCCACAAGTTGACTATCCTATCCTATTGAGTGGATGCAACATCATCTTCCATTACTGACAAATGTGGAGCTAGCCACATGGAGATTGAGGCATGCAAAAACCCTAACCCTAAATGGCTATTAGATCATGTTAAATACTGGGCTGCTAGGAAAGGAAGGAGTTCCACAATTATTGTATTGTTTATTGTTCCATAGCTGTGCAGAGCATCTGGGAGTGGGAGATTGATGCATAACAAAGGAAGTAGAAGGTCTTGTGGCAACCATATTGGCCACAATGTCCATGGCAACTCCATAGTGAGTGCGCCTTTCTTTGTATTTGAATTTCACAACTGAGAAGAAAAGAGCAGAGCATAGGGCTCACCTTCTAGTTGGGTTTTTCCCATGTTGGGTTTTCCCAAGGTACATCCTGTGTTCATTGTGTGGATGGTCTGTTATTTTCTTTAACTTCTTTCATTTTATAAGTTAATTAAAAGTCGGTCTGTACAACCTGAGTGGGCCTAATGGTTAAGAACATGTGTCATCTCCTTGGAGGTCACAGGTTCAATTCTGGCAGAGGCAGGGTCTGCACAAGTTTAAGCAAGTTGTTGTTTGCAGATATTTGTGTCGGGACTGGCAAGATACCAGCAACCTCATTCTCACTTATGGGCTCAAGGGTGGGGTGATCTGTATTTCACAAGTGGAACTCAATGCCGAAATAGTTTCCTTGGAAAAAATAGTTAATTAGGTAGGCAAGAATTTATGCAAGCAGGTTTAATTAATATATTAAGACCATATGATGAAGGTCGGCTGAATAAAATAATTAAGAGCTTCATCATATCAATATGATACTAATTCCCAGGACTTGAACCATTATTAATTTATTGTTGTGTGCAAAAAAAAATATTTATTATTATTGATACTAATAAATTTTAGATCAATTTTAGATGGACTATATTGTTATTATATTACTGATGATATTAATTTATTGAACAATCTTCGATCTTGTTTATAGTGTTATTATTCACAAAGATTGTGAACTATAAAACTAGCTAATTAAAGGAAACCACCTATAGTTCTAAATTAGATTACTTTGATGTTAAATAGAAATGTAAATCAAAAGATTAATTTAGGAGAATGATTATAATGAATCAGGGAAGGGGGTTAATTTGTCAAAGATAGCCTGATGATAGATTAAAATTTCTTATTAAATGTTTAAAAAATCCAATTAACCATTGAGAGGGTCCATTTTAATCCTGTCAATGATAGGTCTCCATAACCACAGACTCTAACGGTGAGTCACTGAAGTGACTCAAAACATCAGTTAAACTCATTCTTTCTATAACGTAGTCTTAGCTAAACTCATTCTTTCTATAACGCAGTCTTACTGTAAAAACTTTGATGAATTAAACATGAGCTGTTAAACAGGGGCTCTGAGGATGAGTCACTGAAGTGACTGGGAACATCAGCTAACCTCATTCTTTCTATAACGCAGTCTTACTGTAAAACCTTTGATGAATTAAATGTGAGCTGTGAAAACCTGTTTAACAAAGGCCATCTCAGGCAAGCTAACATTGTTTAAACTTTAAAGTTATCACCACCTCCCACATTAGAGAGGAAGACAATTGGATAGATTTGTTAACTAAGGGGGAGCCCCCACCTCCCCCTGTTCCCATCCCTTCATTAACCATTAATGAAGATGAGTGGGAACCTTTTTCCCTGTTACTGACAGCACATTCCCCAACTTAGTCCCTCAGGTGAGAGATAAGGCTGTCATAAGGTGGCAGGGATATTTCGCCGCCCTACCTTACTTGCATCCTGTTATTTCACCCCTGCATGAAGCAAAGGAGGCATACGAATTGGATTCATCCTGCTCTCAAAATGATGGACAGGCAGACAACGTCAAGCTTTGAAGCACATGCAAAGGCAATCTCAGCACGGCAGAACCAGCAAAGAAGCCAAAGGGACACCTGACAAAGAAGGACAGGAGTGGTTCCCCAATCCTTTTGATTCCTGCGAACGGATGGAGAACTTTGTGGCCCAGCATGGACCTTAAAGTTTAGTCTGCAGTCCAGAAGTTGTCCTCAAGCTCAAAGAAGCAGAAATAAAAGAAAATTGCATTACAGTAGCTTTGTCAAGTTCTGCTTGAGTTGTTTGAGCTATGCAAGTAACGGGAGGAGAAGGGCAGTCATCTGAGGGATAAATTTGAGGAGAAGTCCTTGAGCATCTTAAAAAGCATCTGCATGGAGGGAATCAAAGACCAGCCTGGCACCATCATTGAGGAGAAGAAACCGGGCTCAAGCTCTCCCAATGCTTAGCAGCAACTTCCAGGCTGGACTCTGTCTTCTTACTTATGTTTTGTATTGGCTGTCTGCCATGTTACCAGTTTGTTATGTCAAGTATTGTTTTAGAACGCATGTAGTTGATTTCCAGAGAATCAGCTGTATCATGTCAAACCATAGGTCTACTGTAACTCCAGACTGCTCTGATAGTTCTAACTCTGTGGAAAACTATGATTTGTAGTATGTACTGGAAACTCATTCTTTCTTAATTAAAAAAAAAGGAGATCAAGAAATCAATCCCATTAATAGAACAATTCCCGCCTACTCGAATATATACTCTACACTACCAACTATATTAAGCCATAAAGACAGCATAGTAGCATAGGAAATATCCTCAAATTTCAGATATAACAAGTTGAATTAAAAAACAATGAGGAAAAGAAACATAATTTGCTCTTTTACCATCGTGAATATGGGTTTCATGAAAGTGCCTTTGGTGTCGGAACAAAAATTTGAATAAAAAAATGCAACATGTATGAAAATCATCTACCAACCATAAATCAATACATAACTGTTCACATAATTTTGTTACTTGGTTAGAGAAGTCATTTATAGGGAAAGAAACAAAATGACTGCTTCTGTGCTAAATGTTTAAGCTGAAGCCTCTACAAATGCCCCTTTTACTTGGCATAGTCCATTGTTAGAAACATGACATCAAGCTATAAGTAAAATGTTAAAACCTTGGCCAAGGTTTCTGCCTTACCGCAATAAAAAATGTTTTGTCCCCTAACTCGGAGAAAAATATAAGCAAGAAAGCCTGCATGCAAGTTCAACATAATGACATAAAGTCAAACCATAGCAAGAATGTATATCAGCATAAGTTATCCATGCTGGTTTGTGCTGAGAATTATGTTCTATCAGTAATATGTACTTTGCAAAAGAATATTCAAGAATAGAAGAATATATACAACACTAAATATAGAAAATATCCAATCATGTATGTAAACATGCATTACAATTGTTGTAATCTTTCATTATCACCTTTTTTGTTATAAATAAGTAGCTGAGAGGATATACAGGAAATCTGACTTCATCCACAAGTCTGGGATTAATTTGAGAGGGAGACAATATTCATGTTGAAAAATGAACATTAAACACCGGACTACTTGCTCAACTAAAGAGAAGGTTCTTGCCATTTTACCAAATAAGAAAAGAATATTCTGAGATAAGATAAGATAATTTTATTAACGTTCAATGAATGACCACAGAGGTAGGTCAATGGACTAAGTACAACCAATGCAATACATAGTGGGAATGCGAAAGCAACTCCTATCATTAAACAACAAAGAGTAGAAGAGCTAAAGAGCTAGCCAATATAATAAAAAAGCAATACACATACAAAATCCATGTCAAACAGAAAACATGGACATCAAGGCTTGTCAAGGCTAGAAGCAAAATGAGGGGAGGAGGGGGAAGAAGAAGAGGGACTCCCCAACAAAGTCATCAATCACAGAGAAGAGGCTAATACAATGTTTGTTAATCCCTTCCAAAGAGAAACCTAGACTAAGGGGAGTGATATGTGTGATCCTAGGTGAAACCTGGTTGTTCGCCACAACTATCCTAATAGTAGAGGTCATTGGGAAAAATCAAGTGATGAAGAATTGAGTAGTCAAGGAAATGGGAGAGCGAGCAATGAAACTTTGTTGTGAATGAAGCCTCCCCGATACCTTAGTAGGCACCAGTCTACCAGCTATAGGTCTAGAGGAAGTGTAGAATAGCACCATTCTAGGCATTGATGTTACATGGGACTTTGCACATCACTTATAATGATCTATCCTCAAGTTCGAGGAAAAGAAGGAAGCTATTAGCATGATAGGATTTGTCTTGGGTGGCTCCTATATAATTTGTCCCCTAAAACCCAATGCTTCCCTCGGGAAAAGGGATAAACACCATTGGTCCAGGTATCAGAAGAAAGTAGCGAGGATCCTCATGACTCTTGAGTCTCTATAGAGATAGAGAAACCTTCACCTAATCTAACAGTAAATAGGGAAACATAACAGAAGGTGGTCTTCCAACTCAATGTCCTATACATGATGGATTCTAGACCTTTCCCCTATGTGTTTGCTTCACCAAGAAGACCTCCCAGTTATCCATGGTGTCTCGACATTGATCATTTGTAGCAATGAATGTTGGATGATTGTGGGTCATTTGTCTTTCACAATACCAGGCCCTCTCGTACAGTATGATTTGCCAAGTGAGCAATGCTCCCCTTTAGGCATGAAACAAGTTACCCCCTATGCTATGCCAAATGAGGTAGTAGTTGGAAGGGTAGGTAATCCTTGAACTAAGAGGTTAATCCTACTTGCTATAAAAAGCTATGTTGTTGGGAGCGAGGAGCATGAAGCGAGAGCGGAGCGAAAAGCGAAATTTTCAAAAGCTCCCGTTTTGGGAGCGTTTTTTATTTAGTATATATTTTAATATATTTTGATGGATTTATATCTAAAAAACATGTAGGATGTTGAATTAGCTATAGAAAACATGGATTAAACCATATAACATCAATCATCTAGTAGTTATAACATTATCATCAAATGATCAACCATAACAACTTTTATAGGAGCTTGGCAAAGAAGGGAGGTACCATAACATTGTCATCAAATGATCAACCTAGTATCGGAGAGGTCGGGAGCGGCTTGGGAGCGTGCTCCCAAAACTGGGAGCGTTTTGGGAGCGAGCTTCGGGAGCGGGAGCGAGGGGGTGGAGAGCGCTCCCACGCGGCAGAGATAGAAAAACATTACTTTGAAAACTCCATTGGGGCTATGGATGCTTGTTGGCAGCGGATCTAAGGCCATGTCATTGACTGGGGCCCAGAAGGCTATCTAGGGCCAGTACCTTTCAATTGTCACCCTTAGAAATAAAACGAGCAATCAAAGAAATATCAAAAGCAAAATATGCAAAGAATGAAAAATCAAAAGGAAATGGCAAAGAAAAACTCAAAGAAAATATAAAGGGGCAGCTTGCTAAGACCAACCGAAAGAGTACCTCATTACTTCTAACTCCCTTTCTGAGACACATCCCTAGTGTTTTTCGGAATGGTGAAGAACATAGAGTTTTCCCATGGTCCCTCTTGTCTGGAATCTATTAATCTGTTTAAGCCGTATAAATTCACTTGACTAACCTTGGTTGATCATGTAACGCCATCCCGAAGGAGAAACAAGCTCTTACTAATGCTTTGGTGTTGTTTTAGTATTGGTTAATGGATAACTCGTTCATTCCATGAACCTGTTTGAAGATATTTATGTGGTTGGTATATCATCATGCAGGGCATGACTAGCTATATAATGAGTTAATTATTGACAATTACTTGTATTTTTGTATATATCCACATGGACACTCTTTGTTGTTGGTCCATCGGGGACATATGACACAGGTACACATCATCCAACCCTTATATCATAGGTTACCATCCAGATTACACTTCTTCAATGCCATTTTTCAATGCTTCAAGGTCGTTAAATGAGTGGTATGCCATAACTTAAGTTATACTTGGTATATTTATATTTTGAGGACATTTTTGGATACCCATTTGACCCATTATCTAAGCATGGGCCATCAGATTGATCACTATCGCCAGAGATCAGTCAATTTGAAAAAGATGGTGGGGTTTTTGTTAGTGACTGCAATACAAATTTTCATGAACGTACTTTCTGGACCAAAACTTAATTTTTTTTAATCGAAGAGATGTTATGAATTCCTCTCGAAGATTACTTTCATCGTAGCTACTCGCATGTCAGGACTCCCTCGCCAACTAGGGAAGAAGTGGATCAAAAGTTGCACTCTGTTAGTGGACAGCCTGCAGAATTTCATGAACATGCATGGGAAGCTTTTAGTTGGTACTTTGACAATGTTTTGGCATCATTGGGATCATTTTGGATCCTATTACACATATCCAGCATCAGATGGGTGGACGTTGGCATCCTACACAATTTTCCAAGCATGGAGATTTAAAATAGGCTTATTTCTGCTCATTTTGGATTAATTATGGCTAAGACTATGGTTTTAAATCAAAAATCCCAATCAAGTCCCACTAGCGTGATTGGTTTTCGAGGGGTTCAGTTTGTTAGGAAGCCCAAGGTTTGAAACTCGGTGGTGGTCGAAGGTGTTGTCCACCGAGATGCACACCGGCAGCGGAAATATTTCGAAAGTTGTCTCCCTCACTTGAAGTGGGGAGAGGTGTGGCCTTGGGGGCAAACAATGAGCTAGGTACTGTCACCTAAATCCCAGCTCCTCCGTTTAGGCTAACTCCTAACAAAGCCAAGGGGGGTAGTCCCTACAAAGAGTTTACTATTGCTCTTATGTTTAAAATGTTTTTTGGTGTTGAGTGATGCGGATGGGTGTTGTTCTAAAGATATTTCTAACATAGATTTAGAACATAAATTGAATAATGAATTGCTTAAATAAAAGATGAGGTGAGAGAGATATCACCAAGACAATGTGAACCAAGTCTGAAAACTCATGCATAGACCTCCAAAGTCACTTCTTATTTCAATAGCATAAACAAATATTACAATGAGAATTTGGCAGAGTGTTCTTGCCTAAAATCTCCATGAATAAGAGAGAGCAAAGCACTCTTATTTATACAAAAACTAGCCAACTAAAACCCTAATTCGAATTTACCTTGTGGGAGACATATGGCACCTTGAGAAAATCAAATTCCAATCACAAACTCCAAAAAATCAAAGCTTGGAGTGAGATCTACCATTAAACTTGAATTTGCATTGATGTAGAGTGAGGAGGTGGCCTCCACCTAGGAAAGGCACCTCCACTCTTCATTGGGATCATCACCCAACCAACAAACAAACGCCACATCACCAAAAACGTCAAGCTAAAGGAGAGGGCAAATTTCTTGACTGAAAATCACTCCTAATGCTCCGATGTTGATCTGAAACTGGTGGGTGATGATTGCAATCATCATAAATGCTCAGTTCCATGTCATTTTGACTTTTACTTTATTTAATTTGGCCTTTTTTGGAGAGATTTAAATTATCTCCAATTTATTATTTTCTGAATATTTTAATTAATATTTCTCATTTTTTGATTTTTTGAGAAAATATTAATTATGAGGCCAAATAATTGTCTGAAACTTAGTCCAAGCTGGTCCAGGGGTCATGAATGATTTTTGGCTTAAGGTTTAAGCTTTCAAACAAGGAATTTGGACCCCGGATGACTAACATATTACAAATTGAAATTTTTCCATTTAAACTATGAAAAAATTAATTAAAAAACCTAAAATCGGAGGACCCGGTAAAAAAATTTCGAAATTTTTTCTGAGGGTCTTAGTGACTTAGGACATGACCATAGTCTATTCTAACAGTGTCTAGTAGGCTTATATAC
Organism: Larix kaempferi; assembly: GCA_027924585.1. Taxonomy (NCBI): domain Eukaryota; kingdom Viridiplantae; phylum Streptophyta; class Pinopsida; order Pinales; family Pinaceae; genus Larix; species Larix kaempferi. The sequence goes on from BSBM01000150.1 coordinate 11,470,933, forward strand.
ATCAGTTGGACTCTAATAACACCCCAAGGCTCAATTTTCAAAATCGGGCATTCCAGCTTTGGAGGAAGCAGGAGAAAACCTCATCGATTATAGCTCGGCTATAGGAAAAGTATAATTGAACAAGGGAAAAAACTCCCTGGAATACCTTAGTTGCTTAACCAAGTCATGGAGGACCGAGCCACTCAAAAAATCCTACTAGCACACTTTATTACAAACCCCGTGGGGCCATGGTCACTTTGACTAAAAATAAAAATTGGCTAATTGTTGTCATCTGAAACCCTGATACTCTGGAAGTGAACACTGATGTGTTCCAAGATTGGCGGCTCAATGGAGTTTCAACTATTTGTACAAAATAGGTGATAACAGAAGGATACACCAAAAAAATCCATCCATGCCAAGGGTTGGTGTGGCCCAGGACGACTGCAATCCCTGGGTGATTTTGGTGGCTTAGATGCCCCTGGGTCATGGTTTCTTAGACCAAAGGCCAGTCCCACAAGTTAGGGACATTCGAGCCAACAAAAAATAAAAAATAAAAAATCCCTACGTTTAGCCTAATTAAATTATAAAAAATAAAAAATTGCACTAGAGCTTCTAATTTCACTTTGAGATTTGCACTTTTTAATTATTTGGGAAAATTAAATTAATTTTCCCAAGTAATTTTAATTAAAAATGAACAGGGCACAAATGTGGAGGAAAAAATATATTATTTTATCTCAATACCACAAAAAGAAATTAAATCAAGGTTTGAGATTAAAAGTCAACAGAAGATTAAATCCCATCCATTAATTAAAAAGCTAAAGCACATGGATTAAGAGCCTTTTGAGAAAAGACGACTTGGTAAAAGGTCTAAAAGAATTCAACCCATGGTATTTGAAAAACGATTTCGCCGTTTTCCCTTGGTATTTAATCCAGCCCTTGGTATTTGGCATTGACCCGTGGTATTTGACAATTTTTAATGTTTTTCTCCTCAATGAGTGAATGCTTCACTAAATATTTTAATATTTTTGTCATTTGAGAATAGATCTAAGCCCTTAAGAGCTAGATCTTCTCGAGATCATACAATTTGGAAATTATATTTTAAGTAACCACTTTTAAGTTTCAACTCTTCGAAAATCTAAGGTGCCCTCCTTGTGCTATAAAAAGAAAGGTATTAATTAGTCTTATCAAAGGGAGAAATTTTTGGAATAATAGAATTATACTCATTTTTGCGCTAGTTCTCTAGTAGTCTTGGCTAGTCAATGGCGGCTTGTGGATCATCTTAGGAGATTTTGTGGAATTTTTGGAGAACCCATAAGGGCTTGAGGTAAATCTCTATTTATTTAGCTTATGTTGAGTAAATTACTTGATGATTGTTGCAACCTTATCTTGTATGGATATAGATTGATGTGCTTATTTCCATAATTAATCTATGTTCACTTAACATTTTGTTAACCCTTGTTGGAGCTTGTGCTAGGATAGAAGGCTTCTTACCCATCTTGACTTTTGCAAGTTTAATCAATGAACTGGAGCTAAAGAGATTGGGATTTCCTTGATCTATCACGGAGGGGGATTGCTTTCTCCTCCACTCTCCCTTGGGTTATCTAATTTTTCTAGAATTTTCCTAAGACTCCATTTGCCCCTTGATGTTCCCTAAAGGCACTAGATCTAGAGTTTAAAGGTTTTATTTTATTTTTGTCAATTATTTTCTCCAATCATTTATCTAATCCTTGTTTCTTAATTTTGCAGGTGCTTGGATCTATATTTGGAAAGGATCTTTTGAAAATTTATCTTAGGGTATTGTCATCACGCAACTTGTAGTTGCCCCAAAAGATGATCCTATGCAAAATAGTAGAGGAGATAGGCAACTAAAGAGGTGACCTGAGAGGGCCTCGATCCCTAGATGGATTGGTTGTCACGCCAATCGAGGCACTCTTCACTTTATGCTATCCAAGCCCTAGATAGCAAAGGGGTAGACCCAGATCTACTCCCGACAGGAGAGATCTAACCCAATCACCCAGATCAAACCAGACACTAGTGCACGTAAGGTGACAGGTGTGAGAAACCCTGGATCTAAAGATGAAGTCACAAGATAGGTTAAGTTTGGATCAAGTGGCTTACTAAATATTAAATATTGACCCAATGTGAATGATACGAGTGACTTATGGATATAAAGATCAGATCTAGGATTAAGACACTAGCAAATGAGAATGATTTCTTCTACCTCGGGAAACGTGTCCAAGGTAGAAGGGTTATGATCAAAATGAGGCTTTCTAGTGCCTTTGGATGAGACTTGGTGGAGGATGTAACAGTGTCTTGGCTCACAAGTCAAAAACCGGCATTAAACAACTAAGAAAAATGACTAAGTCTGGGAATGGGCTAGGGTAGGAGATTAGTGCTTAGGGAATTGGGCAGGAAGGAGTCCCTTAGGGGTGACGCCCTAGGAGACCCACCTAGGGCTAGGCTTGTTATCACACAGAGTGTAGTTGTCTACTTTAAAGGTCCCATCCAGGATGGTAGAGGAAGACAACTAACCAGTGACACCTAAGAGGGCCTTGATTCACAAGATGGATTGGTTGTCACGCCGATCGAGGCACTCTTCACTTCTTGTTATCCAAGCCACAGATAACAAAGGGGGAGACCTTGATCTACTCTTAGAAAGAGAGACCTAACCCAAACACCAAATCAAGCAAATCAAACAGTAAATGTGGAATGAAGGGTGTAGAACCCTAGATTAAAGGAATTGAGCTATTGTAGAGGCTTAGGGAAGATGAGATATGAAAGTTGATTAATTCAATTACAATAGCTCAGAATTAAGGACAAATCTAGGATATAAGTGTTAAGGTAAATGATCAAAATTAGTTGCCTTGGGAAACGTGTACTTAAATTAGGGGAAATGGTCCCAAGGAGTAGATCTGGATGGATTAGGGCTTCTTAACACTGCTTGACTATATATCTGACAATGTCAAAGTTCACAAGCAAAGATCGAGCAATCAAACAACTGAAAAAGGGGAAAACTCAGAGAGGGCACAAGAGAGAGAGATCAGTGCCTGGGGATTTGGGCAAGGAGTCCACTGAGGGTGACGCCCTAGGAAACCCACTTAAAGTTTGGCATAAAAGTAAAAACCCAAAAATCGTTCGCCACGATTTGAAGTTGTTTGAGCTAGAGAATTTTTATAAATTTTAACTTAGGGTTTGACAGTGAAATTTAATGGTGACAATTGGAATGGATCCCAAGATAACAAAAATACTTTGAAAAACACCTGGATATGCTTGCGGCAACCTTGCAAATTGATGATCTTCCCAAAATGAAGCAATCTAGAGTGAGATCCAGCCTTCAAAAGTGAAATCGCTATGCCTCCAAGATGACCAATGTGCCCTTCCCTGCCAAAACGATCTACAGTTAGAATCGATCTAGACAAGAAATGAACTATAAGGTACGAAAGATGAACCAAAGAGCATCAATATGATCACAAGATACAATAAAAATACTCCTTGAAGCCAAAACGTCTTGAGGAGGAGAGATGGAGTCTCCCCACAATAGCGCCCCCTGCAAAAACGTCCTCCTTCTCTACCACACGATCCCTGCAGAAAAAGGTTTGAAGAAAGCTAGACCCACAATGATGTCACAGAGAAAAGAGTTTACAATCACTTGCAAGAACATTCATCAAAGCATCCAAGAGATTTGCAAAAGAATTCTTTATTATGTCGGAAATCCAAGAGCCCAAAGAAGCCTTTACAATGAGGGGGGTCTCTTCCTTAAATAGGAATGAGAGACCAAAACCCTAGCCACTTTTTGAACGAGTGGTGGATATCAAAAGATAAAACAATAATAATCGACGGCTAAGATGAGCTGGAGATACAATACATGGATCAACTCACTAAAGAGGGGGTGCGCATTCACTAAGTGGCCCAAGAGGGGTCGCACCACGTGACAAATGACTAGGATGAGTGAAGCAAGCACATGGTGGGGCTAGGAGGTATTAATGTCCTTCACTAACATCACCCCATGGCACAATGATAAATAATGTGACTCAATAACATCACAAAGTTACCAAATGAACAAATCATGGCCCCCTCAATAGCAGAATAATGCATCAAAATAATAGCCCAGAGTGTGTGTGGACCCCACTAAATGTTGTAAGTTGTGCCGGAAGGTGTGGGATGCATCACAAATTACCTCTAAACAAACTTCATGCCAATTCCTTGCCTCATTTTCCCCAATCGATTTTTTCAATGACCATTTTATTCCATTTTTAATCCTCAAAAAATCACTTGTAAAATAAAATGCCTGGAGCTCTCTGCCTGGTGCCCCGGGCACAAATCTGACTGTACCAAAGTGTATGGGGGTATGGTAATATGGTAATAACAAGTGGCTGGACCCTATACTCCCTCTGTAGCGCCTTAGGAGAACCAAATAAAAATCCATCTGTGCTGTCAGGCCATTTTATAATGACAAATCTGCAATAAAGTGACAATCTGAGTGAAATCTCATCCGGAAGTGCCTATAAATGAAATATGAGTATCCCAATGGACTCAGAAGGTCCAAATGTACTAGAGATCAGTACTCATACACCCTGTGGCTACCTGGATAATCATCTGTAGTCTCAACCATGCCCAAACAAATAAAAATAATGGTTTGTAAATAATAATAACTATAAAAATCCATCAAACCATCGTGTGAAACCTGTGTAAGCTGCATGGAACCATCAAATGGGAATCAAAGGACCATAAATGATCAATCTCGAATATCACTGGTCCAACTCATCTCAGATCCAATGGTTGACTTGGTCAAACTGGGTTTGACCAGGTCAAAACTGATCAAAATATGACCCGAGCTTAAAATGCCTGATGCTGCAAGTGCAAATAGATAAGGCATTCTCTTCCAATCATTCTAATATCAAGACTTAAAGTATGAAGTATCATTTCACTGGCGGTTAAGCAATAATCATATCAAATATAAGTTCAAAGTTAAAATAATCAATTACTCAAAACAGAAGCTCGAGAGTATACTCATTTCATGGACGTGACCATTTTGCTGGGTGAGGGTGCAAAAATGCAAGGCTAGGATAAGGGAATGACTTTACTAACTCAACACTGTGATACTTTGGATAAGGGAAAAGGAATACACACTTAAGCATATGTTGGATAATATACACACAGGGAATGGCAGTGTCTCACAAATGGAATGAGTTGTTTTGAGAGGTGCTTATTCAACCTTGGCAAATGTCTACAGCTCACATCCAAGCTGAATCCAGCTCCGTGAGGATCTTTACTAAAACCGCCGTAACTAGGTGCACAGCTAACCGTAACTTGAGGTTCTAGGGGACACTTAGAATTAGTTGTCCCTTACTCCATCTCACATCCCAACCCATAAGCTCCATGAGGTATTAATCATCACATTTAATCATGGCCAACAGTCTTTGGATTTAGCATACATTTAACCACTGCTTTTTAAGCCTTAGGACCCTTTGGATTTTGCATGTGCTTAGAAGCACAACTAATCGCAACTTTCATCCAAGGTGCTTTCACATTTCAATTTCCATAGCCCTCTTTCATTGTGCTGAGAAGCACAATTTTAATTTGTCTCCATGGGCTTGCACAAAAGATATGATAATAGTTCACATATGCATATAATGATGGTAGTATAGCTTGCTTCAGGTTTAGCTAACACAACTCATGCAACTAGGGGGATCATCCACAATCAGGACCAAACATCGGGGGCAACCGACCAGAGAAGTCAAGGTATCAAATCCAACTCACCTAAGCTCATGAACCAACACCAGCAGGTTCTCCTGGCCCAGAAGGATCAAGGCTTCGGTAAGTTATGTTGCCAACTCAGAGCCGAGACACAAACTAACAGGGATGCTATCCAACGCAGAGGCAAAAGTGGGGAGGTCCTCCATATCACAGGCAACAGGTGTAAGTCGAGGTAAAATCCAAGAATGGGAGAGAATGGATGGATGGGGAAAGTGAAAGGTGATGCCAAAGCTAGCAAGCCAAGAATGGTGGGAATGACCATGTCCATACTACTAAGAGGGTAAAATCAATGAGTATAAACAAGAGCTTCTTATTCCGAGTAAGTAGACCATTTAGTTAATCATTAAGCAACCATGTCCATATATATATATATATATACCGCCAAATCATGACCACTAGATAACAAGTCAAGCTACTAAGATGAGCAAAAGAGCAAAGCAATCATAACCAATGCACATCCATATACCTGTTGGGCCATATACCTGTATCTGCCATATGGATCATCAATAGTCACTGGAAACACTGCTGCAGTAAAAACTATGGGCACTACACTGCTCTGTATGGAACAAAAGTGGTTACCTCGGTCATCAAATCTAAGGTCATGAGGCTCAGTCTTGGCATAAGGTTCATCATATATGATATAGGGTTGCTCCGATATGTGAGTGATCATCAAAAGTACTGCTCATCATAGGTTGATCTCATAAAAAATGTGTAAAGGCCTGGATCAAAACTATACATGAAACTGCTCTACAATCATGGTAGCCCGGCTACTATGGATGTGATAACAAGGCCTTAAGGTGAAAACAAAGAAATCGTTCGCCACGATTTTAAGTTGTTTGAGCTAAAGATTTTTTCTAAGTTACGACAATTAGCGTTTCAGCAATAAAATTAAATGGCCAATGGTTTAGAACTTCAAACAAAAAGATTATGAGTAGATCTTACCAGGAAAATCTTGTAGACGCCTTGAGAGTGATGATCTATCCCTTCTCAATCAATTTGAAATGATTTGGTTGTGTATCCAAGTGAAATTGATTTGCCCAAGAAAGCCAGTGCGCCCCTCTCTCCTGCACAAACAAACTACCGAAGTTAGATTTGATGCTCAGAAGAAACAAACTATAAAAGCATGAGAAATATCAAAGGGCATATCAAAAATCAAAGATGCTATGGAAATCCCCCTGATACAAAGCGGCTTCAAGAGAAACGAGTTGAGGAACCCCTGCAAAAACGCCTCAGTTGAAATCGCCCTCCTGCAATTAAACACTATTTCCACAAAAATATTTTGGATCTGTTACCTACTAAGTTGAACTTAGTTGGATTTCAAGTGAGCTAGCAGGGTTTGAACAAGGATACTTGTTCATGATCAAAGTTCAGAAGTCCTTCAGGCCTTCTAGGCCCTTTTTATTTTTTCTGCATGTTCATACCCCTTTGGGGGAGTTGTAATAAAGTATGCTAGCATGGATTTTTTGTAAAGGACTTGGCCTTCCTGGGACCTAGACATCAAAGACGAGTATTCCAAAGTGTTTTTTCCCTTGTTAATTATGCACTGTTGAAAAAGTTGTGTATAATTCTCAAGTTTTTCACCCGCTTCCTCCAAAGCTGGAATGCCCGTCCTGATGTTTAGGCCTTAGGTGGTTATTAAAGTTCACATGTCAATGTATTAGACCATGCTAGAAATTGAAATTGAGTTGTATGGACATGGGCTAGGCCCCCCTAATTGTTTTTTAATTTCCGATAAAAATAATTTTTTCCGTAAAATTAGACCATTTTTTAATGGTTTAATTGGAAAATTTCAAATTGTAATAAAAGTATGGTCTAGAGGCGAATTTTGGGGTGGGGATGCTCGTTTTCACACTAAGAGCATCCTCTTTACCCCGGAACCAACTTTTCCTATGTTACGGGTGATCAGGTCATCACTTGGAGCATTTTTTCCTAAAGAGGCATCAAAATGGCAAATAAATGCTAATGATGCGACAAAATGCACCAAAATATAAAAAAATATATATATAATAAAAAATCAAATGTGCATGTGCCAAATGAGTTGGCAACCCATCACAAATGAAAGGCGACTTGGTAAAAATATTAAAGCATGTGGTAAAAGATCAAATCGAAGAGGATGGCGAGTTGCTAAAGTTTAGGAGGCGTCACCCATCTTATTCTTCACGTGAGGAATGCGTGGCATCTCATAAGGATGGGAGAATTGGTGATGTGGAGCTTGCATAATGGATGGTGAAGATAACAAGGAAGGAGGCGCCTTCCTCATGGAGAGGTGGCGCCATCCTAGCAAGAGGAGATCAATCACATCCCTTGCTTTACTCTAGAACTCGCCCTCTCTCAAGATTTGGGCTGCCACTTGTATAATTCGCCCTCCCTCATTGAACTCGCCCTCTTGGGCTCTCTTGGCTGTTTAAGCAAGGTTCTCCCTCACTTCTCTTCATGAAGTGTGGAACCTCTGCTCCATTTGTAACTCTTTGTTGAATATTGTTAATGAAATAAGGCTTTGGAGGTCTCAATTGTGTCTTCTTTCAAGTTGGATGAGCATTGCTTCATGTGCTAGTTGAAGTAACTATAGGATTCATTTTTGCATTTGTTCTTGCTTTGTCAATCTTTAGCCTAATGTGATTAGTATTAATCAATAGGATTGAGTAGTGTTGTTTCATTGCTCTCTTTAAAATTTCTATTTTAAAGATTTAGGATTTGCATACTTGTTTGTTTATGGGTACGCTCTCCTTATTTTCAATCTAGAATTTTACAAAACAAATTGACGAATTTGTACAAGAGTGAAGGGATTCACCAGTGCTTCGTTGGATTTTACAAGAGATCTTGTTTGCTTCTCTTGTTCTCCAACTCTTTGTGAGAAACATAGTCCTTCTCAAGGCTACAAAAAGTGATTCCATTGTCCATTTCTCAAAGGGGGCACTTCTTCACCTTCGTCTCTCAAATTTTCAAACAATCTTTCCGGTTACTTCCTCTTATGCTTTAGATCTACTTTGCTAAGAAGTTAATATCATCATAGATCTGGTTTATAATAATAATTTGCTTAGATCTAAAAGTTCATAAAGTTATAATTCAAAGAGATAGATCTAACTTAGAAACTAGTTTGTTTTGCAAGTTTTATCAAAGTAAATTTTTAGTTTGCTAATCAAGTAGTTTCCTTTTTGAGTTTAGAGTGTTTAAATCAAGCATCTAAGTGCTATAATGGCTTCCTTTTCAAGGTTGTCCAAGACCTTAAGAGGGTTGTGTTATCACACAACTTGTAGTTGTCCCTAGTGGTATCCCATCCGGGATGGTAGAGGAGATGGACAACTAAAGAGGTGACCCAAGAGATGCCATGGTTCCCAATGCAAGGTGGGAGTCACGTCAACCGAGGCACTCTTCACTTTAGATCTAGATAAATCAAGACCTAGGGGGAGACCCTACTACCAATCAGAGACGATTGGACTCAAACAAAGGTTCCTAGTGATGAGTAAATGGTAAGTTACAGAAACCAATGCAAGGTAAAGTGGACCTAGAAATTAAAGTATGGTTGAAGGTGGTTTGAGAGATGATTAGTGTTTCAACCAATCTATGATTTAGGCCACATGATGAGCTAAAAAGACAAGATCTAGTACCATGTGTTACACAAGTGGGACCCACTTCCTTGGGATATGTGAATGGCTCAAATGGGACCCACAAGGTGGAATTTAAGGGATGAAATTGGATCTAAGGGGTATGTAGTGAGTAGATCTATGCATCTAAGTTAAAATTAGGAATACCCACATATGGGATCTAAGGGGTATGTAGTGAGTAGATCTATGCATCTAAGTTAAAATTAGGAATACCCACATATGGGATCTAAGGTTTGACACAATTCCCAAGGAGTACGAATTGCCTAAGGAGGACTAGTGCCTTGTTGGATGGGTTAATGGAGTCAAAAGATATGTCAAAGTGTAGATCGGGACACCTAATAGGCAAATCAAGTGGGCTAATTGGGATGTGATGGTTGGATTTTGCTAGATCTAGGGTTTCATGATATGACCCAAGTGGACCACAATCCCTTTAAATAAGGAATGCTACCCCCAAGGCAGATCGTCACAAAATGATACTCTAGACGTAGGTTTCAAGGTATGCTCATTCCAAATCCACAGAAATCTCAACTACCCAGGTCCTTCAAGTGGACAAACTCAATCACCCAAGGAAGTGCGACTTTGCCCAAGGAGGGCTAAAACAGAGAAAAGGTGTGTCAAAATAAGTCCAATGGACACCAAATTGATTTTGCTAGATCTAGGGTTTCATGATATGACCCAAGTGGACCACAATCCCTTTAAATAAGGAATGCTACCCCCAAGGCAGATCGTCACAAAATGATACTCTAGACGTAGGTTTCAAGGTATGCTCATTCCAAATCCACAAAAATCTCAACTACCCAGGTTTTTAAAGTGGACAAACTCAATCACCCAAGGAAGTGCGACTTTGCCCAAGGAGGGCTAAAACAGAGAAAAGGTGTGTCAAAATAAGTCCAATGGCCACCAAATTGTAGATCCAAGTAGGTTAGGCAATGATCTATATGGATCTTGAAAATCAAGGGGATCCAATGGCTAGATCTCCATAGATCTGAGATTGAAAGTGGGTCACCAAATTGATCCAAGTGGGCATAACCCCCAAAATGAGGAATGATACCCCCAAGGCAGAAATCAAAGAAGTGACACACTAGGGGTAGGTTATCAAGTGTGTAGACTGCAAATCAAGTGGGATCTCACCTACCCATATGCTAGATCTAACCAAACAAGCTTCTCCCAAGGGGTGCGATTTGCCTCAAGAGGGCTACTTTGCCTTGAAAAGTGTGTGAATTTTAACCCAATCACCACCAAACTATAGATCCGAATTGGCGTGGATGCTATAGAGGTGGGTTTTTAATGTCTTTTCAAAAGCAAGGCTAGATCTAAGTAGATCTAAGAAAACCAAAATGAGCGTTTTAATTAATTAGGGTTTGTGACCAATGAAGAAGAATGGATGGAAATAAGCACATACCTTGTAGATCTTACCTCAATTGCTTATGGCCACCTTGCAAATTGATAGCATTCTCCTATGTGTATATTCAAGAGTGAGATCCAAGAGCTCCAACCAAAACGTCCTCCTCCAAGATTGCCAAATCGTCATCCTCCTACAAGACAAGATCAAGTGAAACAAGCCAAGTAAGATGATTATGAAAAATGATGGAAAGATGTAATAGAAAACATCAACTATGTCACAAAGATACAATAATGATACTCCCTTTCACCAAGATCAACCCAAGAGAGAATATGTGGATCCCTCCAACAATAACCCTCAAGAAATCGCCCTCCTCTTCACCAATTCGGCCTCCCTGCAAGAAAACTAGTTGTAGCACCAAAATCCACAATGATACATAGAAGAGAGAAAACTAGTTGTAGCACCAAAATCCACAATGATACATAGAAGAGATACTGTATACTCAAGATGCAAGAGAATCCACAAGACAAGAGAAATATGCTCCACAAAGAAATGTTCTATTCCAATATTCCAGAGCTCCAAAGGTGAGCTATACAATAGGGGGTCTCCTCCTTATATAGGATAATAAAGACCAAAACCCTATACCACTTTACAATACTACATCAAATGAGTGGTCGAGATTAAAAGATCTCAACATACAATCAATGGCTAAGATGAACCAATATAACATAACACATGGATCACTCATAAAGTGATGACGTCATAGTCTAAAAATAATCATGGAGGGTGACGTCATCCACTAGAGGGGGTAAAAGTACCAAAATCCACCTCATAATGACTAGGAAATGACATATGGAGCACATGGTGGGGCTAGGAGGCATCAATCCTTACTAGCTCATCCCCAAGGCACAATAAAATAATAAAATATGTCCAATATAATATAAATGACCCAATCTGTCCTCAAAATCTGTGACAGACAAGCAATAAAAGACTTCCTGTGATCTCTGTGGGCCTACCCACATGGTGAAAACTAGCTGGAAGATAGTGGGATCACCCTGGAAGACCTCTGTGAAAACCAAGTGCCAAAACCTTGCCCCAATTGCCCAAATCGAATTCCTCAGTGACCACTTTATCCCATTTTTAACTGCCTTGGTAACTGTGAAAGTGCCAAAACTGCCTCCTAGGGCATCTGCGCTGTCCAACTGAGCCCACCAAGCTCTCCAGAAGGGGGGGTAAATGGTAATAACGAGTGGCTGGACCACCCCCTCCTCATACAGCGCCCTAGGTGAACTGGCCTCTCATGACCCTTGCTGGGAAATCAGCCCCAAATCTGGTCAACAAATGTAAAACTGCATCAATCACTATCAGAAGTGCCCGGAACTGAAAGATAAGTGTCTCATTGGATCGAGAAGACCCAAATCCACTAGGAATGTGTACTCATACACCATGGGTTTCCCTAATGGGCCACCTGTAGGGTCCACCATATATGGACAGTGTATAATCTGATGATCTGAAGTAATAAATAAAACTGTTGAACTGCATCAATCATCATCTGCATCTTATATCCATCATATGGCATCATCATCAAGAGTATGTGGATCCATCAATCATCATCTATAAGCATATGTGACCCACATCATCACGGATCCCAAGAAATGACCATAGTCAAACTAGGTTTGACTAGGTCCATATATAACCAAGGAAAAATCATATCAATAGACTAAGACATGTTCCTCTAATCATTCTCACAGCTTAGCTCAAAGTATAACATCCATTCAGTGGCATTAATCAAGTTAGCATATTCCTTTATTATATGAAATTACTTGCACAATAGTTCAAATGACAAACTCACCCATTGGACATGGTCAAACTGCTAGTGAAGGATGAAGGCTAGGAACAAGGTTGGGCCAAGGGGTTGACTTGTCTAACTCAACTCAAAAATACTTTGGACTGAGAGAAGGGGAAAGCTACAAAATCTGTGCTGGACAAAATAACACGAGGAATGGCTGTGCCTCACAAATGGATAAGTTGTTTAGAGAGAGCTTATTCAACTTAGGCATCATGTCTACATCAAGTTGATCCAGGTTCATAGGATCATTCAATTTCATTTCATGGCCTTTTTGGCCTACATAACCCTCCGGATCTCAGGTGTGCTGATAAGCACAACTAGTTGCAGCTTGCATCTAAGGCATGTTTTCATATATATATAAAGTCAACAATTGTTTAGATATAGCTTTTAAGAACCATTGCTTTTTGGACCTTTCTTATACTCTTCGAGGAGTATTTTTAGTAATTCATCGCTCTTGCCCTTTTTAGTTTCCATGGGCGAATTTATAAGTTTCCATAAATAGTACATGAGCTTTCAGTTTTAGCCAACAACATCTCAAGTGACTAGGGGGAGTTCGAGCCAATGCCAAACATCGGGACAACCGACCAGAATGATTTAGACCTACAATCCAACTCACCAAAGGTAAGTTTTGTCACCAACTCAGAGCCGAGACACTAAACATACAGGGATGCGGTCCAAACATAGAGGAAGAAAATGGGGAAGTCCTCAATATCAGAAAGTCAAATAAGGAAAGTCATGTATGGATGGAGTCAAGTGAATATGGAGCCTAAACTAGCAGACAACTGGTGTCAAGAAAGACCATATCTATGTAAGGTGGTAAACCAGTGAGTTTTGTTAAACAACCTAAATGTGCAAGTAAATGTTCATTTTATAGTTCATTTTAAATAGTTTGCCACATCAGGAATAATATACCAAGCAGATGCTGTGAACATGACTAAATCAACAAGATAATAATCCACGGTCAGTGATAAAACATCCATAAGTCATACAACATCATCACAAGAATAATCATCATATATCATCTGAAACACTGCTGCAATACATCTCTAGGCACTGAACTAAAACTACATGGGATAAAGGGTCACATCGGTCATCAAATCTGAACTCTCAAGGCTCAGCCTTGACACAAGGTCTAACATTAGTCTGAATAATACACTGCTCTGATCATGAGTGATCTCAAAATATACAATCATCATAGCCAAGCTCTGAATAGTGGAAGCTCTGGAACATGCAGATATCTGCTAAGCAAGAACAGTAGCCCTGTTACTATGGTGTGATAACAGGTTGGCTTTTAGCCAATTCATCTAGTTACTTGTTTTATTAAAGCTAGTTTTAACTTAGAAATTTTTAAGGTTTTTTCAAACTTGCCCAAGTCACTTTAAAGTGATTTTGGGCAATTTTTCTACTAAAATTCTTTGTTGGTTTTTGTTTTATTACAGGTTTTTGTTTTATTACAGCATAAAAAGAGGCTTTGGAGGACCAATTTTAGCAAGATCAAGCAAACCAAGACCTCCTTGAACCATCTCCTTTCTTTCTACCTTTTTTCTAGGAGCTTTTGTAACCTCTTTTCATACCTCTATTTTTTATTTCGCAAGTATTGTTTATTTTATGATTATGTCATGCTGTGGATGTGTTACAATTTATGTGCAATGATACTTGGTTGAACTTTGTTAATTCATCTCATAAACTCCTAAATAACATTCTTCCCGTCACTAAACACATCAACTTAAAAAGACTTAGTAACCATTTTTAGTGGGGTTTACCCCCCTTGGCTTCGATTAGAAGTTTGCCTAAACGGAAGAGTCAGGATCAGGTGATAGCACCTGACTCAAGACTTGCCCCCAAGGCCACACTGAGCAGCTTCAAAATATTTTTGTTGCGCTTCCCCCCAGGTGTGCATTTCGGTGGCAACAGGGTCCACCCTCCTTGGCTTTGTTAAGAGTTTGCCTAAACAGAGGAGTCAAGAATCAAGTGACTGTACTTGACTCAAAGCTTGCCCCCAAGGACACACTTAGTGGCTTGAAAATTTTTGCCACGTTAACCCCCAGGTGTGTGAAAGGCGGAAACAAGATCCACAATAATATCTCAAATGCTAAGAGAAATAGACTTTCCAATCACAGTACAAGAACATCCCACAAAGAAAATCCAAGAATTTCTGCAAATATTCTCTTTATTATGAAAATTCCAAGAGCCAAAGTCCCTTTTACAATGAGGGCGTTCTCTCCTTTAAATAGAATCGAGAGAGACCAAAACCCTAACCAATTTTTAGATGAGTGGTTGAGATCATAAGATAATACAATGAGATCAACGGCTAATATGAGCCGAAAACAATATACATGGATCACTCAAAGGAAGGGGAACGCGTTCCCTCAATGATGCCCTAGGGGGGACATATGACATACATGTGACTAGGAACACAACATAACATCATGTTGGGGGGTCTAGGAGGTAATAACATCTTCACTAGACCAAGCCCCAAGTACATCAAATATAAAATACATCAATAAGTGACTAAAGTCACTAGGACTTGTGTCCCCAATACATAAGAAGACGCCCTCATAAGATGACTAGGAGGACGTGTGGACCCCACTGAAACTGAACACTGTGCATGAAGGTGTGGAATGCATCACAACAAGTCTTGAATCAAACCCCATGCCATTTCCTCGCCTCACTAAGCCAAATCAATTTCCTTGCTAGCCATTTCTTCCATTTTTAATTGTTGGAATATCACCTATAAAAAATAAAAATGTTTGTAACTCTCTGCCAAGTGCTCCGGGCACCAAACTTACTGCACCAATATATCTGGGGATAGGGAAATTGATTTGGTACTTTGTCTATTGTTAATGTTCAAACTAGCAAGCTAGGCTTGCAAGTGAAAGGCAATTACATAAGAAACTTGGACTGCTATCACCTTTGTCCAATCTTCTAACTTCTTCGGGATCCAATGTTGTCCCAAGGGGAGAGCCCTTTAATGTACCTGCCAAGTAGATGCCAAATTCCTTCCAAACACCTTAAAGCATAGATCAAGGCCTCTAATGGAGTCAAATAGAGAGTAATAGAGAGAGTTAGGATGGTGCTTGTATAGTAGTTTTAGCAATTTTGCAAGTCTGTTTAGGGTTTAAAAAAATAGGCCGAAGATTTCATGCCCGGAATTTTAGGGCCGCAAGAATTTAGGGCCAAAATTTTGGGGTCGCGAGAATTTAGGGCCACGAGAATTTAGGGCCGAGATTTTAGGGCTACGAAAATTTAGGGCCGAAATTTTGGGGTTGCGAGAATTTAGGGCCACGAAAATTTAGGCCCTAGGTTTTAGAGCCAAGATTTAGGGGCGCGAGAATTTAGGGCCGAAATTTTGGGGTCACGAGAATTTAGGGCCGCGAGAATTTTGGGACGCGAGAATTTAGGGACGCGATTTTAAGGCCGTGAGAATTTAGGGACGAAATTTTGGGGGTCGCAAGATTTTAGAGCCGAAATTTTAGGGAGGCAAAAAACTGAAGAAATTTTTTTTTTTTTTTTTTTAAGGTTTTTGTCATAAAATTGCAGACCTAATTCTAACCTGAATTCTACCATGAAAATGCAAAATTACACATGAAAATGCAAGTTTAACCTAGCAATAATATTTACAAAAATTCAAACTAGGGTCTGATGTAGAGAAAATGGACAAACTTAGGGTTTTAATAGATGTTACCCCCAAACCCTAGCCTTAGAGAAAGGTGACAAGCCTTCCTCTTGGAGGTAATTCTCCTTGCTACTAGGTTAAGGCTTCTTGAAACAACCTCTGGGGTTGGTTTAAAGAGTCTAAACTAGGGCAAAGTTGGAGCTCCAAGGCCAAACTTTGTAAAAACCTCTTCTTGGGAGCGTTTTTAGTATGCAATGAGGATAGAATAGCAGGAAAAAGCCTTATTCAAAGATAATGTAGCCCTAGGGATACTATTCAATCATTCAAGATGCAAAATTGACCTACCATTCATCAAGCAAACATTAAAAATGTAAAAGACTTACTTGAGCATGAGTTATTCTAACCATTCTAGCATCCACAAAGCATTAGCAAGACAAAGAAAACATCCAACTTCATCCAAGAGCAAGAAGAATCATCCCTCCAAAAGGTGCACATCATTTCATAAGGCCCTTCTAGGCTAAAAGAGTAGCATAATGAATTTTATCCCATAAGTTGTGTGTAAAAATGAAGTGAGAAGATTGTATTTATATGATCTCACACTCACTTTTAAAATAAATCCAAGCCTACATGCTTTAATTTAAAATTAAAACATGTCAACTTAAAATTATAACATAAAATAATATAAAATAATCAAATATGTGGATAACTTGGGGCATTTTCCCTAGACTTTACCCGAAAATGACTAAAATAGCTAAAAATAAGCAAATCACTCCAAACTGAAGGTTGGGGTGGGCAGGAGGGGGACATCATGCCCCATCTAACCCCAACAGTAGTGAAAATCCCTCAACGCCCCCCCATATCAAGCAATGTGGCCTGGTACAAAGGATGACGTCATCATGACAAGGAGCCCAAGGAGAGAGGGCAATGTGATGCAAAGGGACCAGGAGGGTGCAAATGGTGATCTGGAAGAGAGACATAAGCCTTAGTGCTGAGAGAGAAGTCACCGGAGTGATAAAACAGGTGGGGGGTCATGTGACCCAATGACTCACCCCTAGGAGCCTCAGACACCAACTTCAGGGCTTCAAGCCCTTTTATGAGGCAGTCAGCAATGCCACTAAGCCATAGTACTCCCAAGAGAAGAACCAAAGGATCTGGCCATAACCCTCCCTTAGAAAATGTTGGAAAACACCCCTCCTGGTCAAAAAAAAAAAATGACCCTCTCTCCCTGGGGCACATCTGAAGGTGCACTGGTACTGGTACCACATAACAATCTATCTTATTGCAATTGATGTTATGGTGAATGGTTTATGGTTAATGTATCTTCTATTGGGAGTTATATCCTGGTCAAATACTATTCTTACTCAATGCTCTTCCATCCACCAATCTTTGACCACCATTCTCTTTACTTGCTCAAAGATTTGACATTGAACTTGCATTTGTCACATAAAACAAATGGTAATAATAGTTATGCCCAAAAAGAAAGCAAAATCAAAGAGCAGATAAGCTGTCTCATTTGGACTTGCTTCCTACAAAGTGTACAAACCCAACATGCAAGAATATCTATGTCATGTGGCCTTCCTGATCCATGTGTATGCCTAGATCAACGAACAATGTGACCAGCGTGATGGAATCTTGCAGAATCTTAACCCTCCAGTAGTGCAAGCACAATTGGGGGTTAACAAGTACTCATGAACAGTTGATGCCGAATGGTAAACTCCGTAACATTGAGCAACTGCCAGATGATATCCATGTTGTAAACCAACACTCAGTTTTGCAAAGGCAAATCTGGTGTTAACAACCTACAAGTATCAACTTATGCCCTAACATATTCAAATCCAGACCAATCCATGCCAACATGTCAGTGTTGTTGGCCTAATGAGAATTTTGTTCATTGCTCAAATGTTGAGATCCAGTAAGTCAACTCAGTTGTATGGGTCAACCCTTGTAACTCAGCTCAATTGCATAAGTCGTCCCTTGCATAAACAAAAACATTCACAACTCATAATACCACATAATATGGTGGCCGTGGTGAGAATATCAAAGCAAACAGGACTGCAGAACAAGTTTGAGTTGCACCAGTCAGAGAGCCAATGTGAAAATCATCTAAGCATGAGGAAGAACCACCAGAGGACAGGTCACAGGATAAACTCATGCATTGATTTGTGGAGAATATTATTCAAGCCCTAGCAGCCAATCCATAACAAATGGGTGTGTGCCCTAATCCTGTGAGGGTTGGTGCAGAGGTGGATTCTCAATTTAGTTGGCCCTAATATTTCCTTTTGTTATTCTAAGAGTATAAAAGCATAAAAAGGGAAAATTATTAGATAATCTAAATAGGACAAGATAATTTTATTAATGTTCATTGTCCAACAAATGACCAAAAAGTAGGTCATTTGGACTAGGAAGTATAATCAATGATACCAAACTATAGGGGTTCCCTAGGATACCCCAAAAGCATAAAGCGAGGTAAAAAGATAAAACATGAAATACATGAACTAAATATTAAATCAAAGAAAGAGTGCCAATGATCAATTCGAAGGAGAATAAAGAAAGAGTACCAGAGATCAATCAGAAATTCATAAGACATGCTGAAGAGGAGTGTGAGGAGGAACAAGGATCCAATACATTGTCTATTGATGTCATCTAGACAGTATCCAATGCTGAGAGGATCTTGTTGGGTGACCCTAGGAGGCATATACAAAAGCCACCAGTAGATTTTCTCCTAGCACTCGAGACCAAAGAAAAGAATCTCAAGATATGGGTTGTCAATTCAGTCTAAGCAGATAACGAGTACCCATCAATTCAGGCTATATAAGAAGAAAATGACTAGCAAGCATAAGGTAAGAAATTGGCAAAAACCTCTACCAATGCCCAATGGAAGTCTCTTGAATCAAAGTTGCAAAGGGGAAAGTGCTTCCTATTATGCTAAACCAGAATCTAACTTGTAGTCTGACCACACTTTAGATTGTACAGCATGCATAGTAACATATAGAAATTATTTTTCCCAAGTAACTTGTGCAAATCTAACAAAAAAAAATTACATGAAAATTCTCTAATTTTCACCAAACTCAGACCAAAAACCTGCAGTATGAATGAGAAGGGGATGATTCATCAAAGAAAACTAGTAAGGAATCACGTGTAATACTCTTTGTTTTACATCAACCTCTAACAATTTAAATTGTATTTAAGAGACTTGTCCTGAAAAGCATGTACATGTGTGTGTGCACATGCACATGTTTGTGTCTAGGCCTGCAATAAAAGTGTTTGACTGTTCAATTTACTAAAGGTAGGGCAAAGAGAAGATGTCTACCGAAGTAAAACCGGTGCTAATATCACCAAAATCCCCAAGCCAACTAAATGATCGTACTACACTTCCAATGTCTGTGCTTGCCCATGCATGATGAGAATCTTGCAAACTGAAAATTCCAGTCAATATTGCTGTCTTTAACATGTTAAAAGAATATGATTTATCAATAAGTGTTTTAGTGATGTGCAGCACAGATAACACGGGAGGAATATCCTGAATTCTTCCATTTGTCAAAAGAGGTCTTCCCAGTGCATGGTGATCATCTTGAATTCTGTCAGATTCATTCTGGCAAGTAACATCCATAGGCATACCTTCATCCCACAATTCAGGTTTCTGCCAGAAAGCATATAGACCAGTGTCAATATTATGCAACAGCAATCAAAGCATATTTTTTGGAAAAGCTTAAAGTCAGCATACTCCTATTCATATACAAACCCAAGTAAATAGTTTGAACACCATATCTCTTTCAGAATGGAAAAATAAAAACTATTTGAGAGAGAAATGTAACTGATTCACTAAGAAACATAGGACAGATCACAATTTATCTCTGAAGTAATCATGCTGGGTGCACCCAATAGAAATTCACAAAAGGAACAAATTTAAGAAAGCAATTTCATAATAATGACAGTTCTCATTTTCTCACTTTTATTTTTCTTTGAAAATGCATCAGATATTACATTACTGCACAGAAATAGAATACATCACAGGTGTTACGCCTCAGAGTGTCCGAAGCATTCCTTCCAGATGTACCAAAGTGAGTAGTTTTCTTTTTCTTTTGTAACGGCCAAGTTTTGGGGCTATATTATGTAGAGTGATGATTTTGGGTCTAAATACCCCTGGTCAGGTCATGGCAGGTCCCCTTGGTTTCCACCTCAATGTAATGTCCCTTGGCAAATTTGACCAAACTTTTCCAATAGGATATTAGCTTGACTAAGGACTTCTCACAACCCTTGTGAACACCAAAAACAAACTGCTGTATTTTATGAGTCTAACTCAAACAGACTGTAGTGATATGAATGAAGATTTTGGTTAAGGACTTCAATAACGCTGATCATATGCACTGCTGTAACTGATAGTAAAGGAAATCAGGTCCAGGAAGATCAATTTTGGTTGAGATATTCCGTCAAACACTTGTTGTGGCCATGGCTGTAGCTTACTGTCGAATATATCAGACTCCTGGAGATAGTGTTTATGTCTTGAGTGTATCTTCCATTCAACTTCTCTAACTGATATGAGTATTTGCTTGGTTTAACTTGCGTATGTGGCAAGAGATATTTTATACATGAAGTTATTTAAACTTGGTCAACAAACAGGCCCACATAACATACTCATAAACACAAAGTTTGGCACAATGTAAACACTATTGTAACAGCAGTTAATATAAGAGAAAAGTCTGATATTTAAATATTTTTCCTGACCTGTTCACAACAGCTACACTTGACAGAATAGCACAATAAAATGATCCACGAATGGACTGCTTGGAACACCCACAGTTAGCAAATTTCAGTGGTTCTTCCCTCTACTGGAGCAATACCTCTTAAGTCTCATTTATGCATTTTATGAACAGCAGTAAGGAAATACGACCCACTTGGATCCCTCGTAGCAATGAAGGATGGCCACGATTTTCTCCCTTTGTAGCAGCAGAATGGATTAACTATAATCTTCAGATTTGATAGTCTGTATGGATGCTATGGATAAGAAAGTCTTCCTGTAGCAGCAGCAGTAGCATTCCCCTTCATATGGCAGCCAACTTCACACAGTAGATCACTCTTTAATACAGTAGACAAGGTTTTATTCCCATCATACAATTTGAAGACAAATACTGGGTGTGCCCTCTTATCTATGGAAGCTTTTGGAGATAGAGAAAGATAGCAATCTTCCCCAAGAGATGTGCCCTTCACAATGACAGCCTGTAATCCACAAATGCGCCCTCCTGTAGCAGTCTGCCTCTTTCCTTTTTGGCAATAAAAATACCTCCACAGACAAGAAACGACCTCCCCTCACCCCCAATGCTGAGTTTCTCCCTCTATCAATACGCCCTCTCCTTGAACTGTAAAAATCTCTGCTCAATATATAAATCTGAACGTAAAGAGAAGATATCCAACCATGGCAATGAAACACAGTGAGAAATCTGAGGTGATTCCTCCTTACTAGATGGCTAGGGTAGATTGTCCCACTACCAAAACCATTTTTCCTCCTCCCAAGATTTCGTCTAAGAGAAGCTTGAAGCTCAAGAGCTCTAGTTTTCGAAAATGCAATAGACAAAAATGGAGAGAATGAGCTCTCATGTCTCTTTATATTTTCTTATTGACCCCCTTGTGACTCTTCAACTTCCCTTGACCAATTCTCTCATTAAAATATTTAAAAGGTGACTTTATGGAAAAAAATGACCTTTTTGTCTTTTAATTTCATTTTGAACCCCCTTTCACATTTTTCCACCACTTTTAACCTAAGTGACTTTTATAAAGTCACTTTAGGAATTAATTATCAAGTGTCACTTTATAAAATACTTTTAAGCCTAGCTGACATTTAATAATAAATTAATTCCATTCTCTCTCAACTATAGCCTACAGGAACTGGAAAGGCTAATAAGTCGTCTCCATGGAGGTCATCAGGAAAGGGACATGACACTCAAGGAGGTGCTGGCCTTGTGGCTCTGCTGACTACCCTTTGGTAGGTGTCCAGTGCCATTGAGATAAATCATTGGGACACATCGCTACACTCATATTTTTTGCTTTGTAGAGGTGATTGCGTAAGGGTTGTCATACCCGTCTTAGAACACCTCATTTTTCCCACTTGGACCTATTATTTTGATGCAAAACCCCTCCTCTTGGTCTCCAAACCCACAACGTTCATTCCTTAAAGAAGAAGCCTAGATTGTTAAAAAAGGACATTAAGGGAAAAGAAGTTGTACGGGTTAGTTCAAATTGGGGCATGACGTCCTCCTTTTGGCTCACCTTGCACTTGGTGGAACCTAATTGCACATTTTTATTGTTATTTTATGTCATTATGTGGTTTAGTCCCCAGGTTGTGGGTGCACAAACCTAAAATTTTATAATTTGTCATTATCTCTGTGATGTATCCCACTCCTTCCAGATCAGCTTGCAGCAGTCAGTGGGTTCCACACACTCTCTGGGTTGTGTTTTGATGTATTATTCTCTCATTGAGGGGGGCCACGATTTGGTCATTTGGTCACTTTGACATATTATTAAGTCATTTTATATCATTGTGCCATGGGGTGATGCTAGTGAAGGATAATAAAACCTCCTAGCCCCACCATGTGCACACTCACTAAAAGCGGCCCAGGGTGATGCTTTTTGTTTCATCTTTTCATCCTTATAGTCGTTTCCATGCTAGATTGATTCTCACATAGATCGTTTCTGGCAGGAGAAGGGCGCACTTGTCACCTTGGAGGGATAGCGATTTCACTTGGATAGGCTGGATCTCACTCTCAATTGTGTCACTTGGGAAGGATTATCAATTTGCAAGGTAGCCGCAAGCTTTAGAGGTAAGATATACAAGGTATGTATCTAGTTTCATGCATTTTATCCATTGGTCACTTCAAACCCTCATTATCAAAACCCTAGATTTTTAGATATGATAGATATGGCGATAACTTGGGCTTAATAATTAAAACCCACCTCAAAAATAATTAATAAACCTTGGTGACCAAATTTGGTGGGAATCCGACTTCATTTACCCTTAGATCTAAGGCACTGGGCCTCTCCAAGGGAGGTCGCACTTGTGGGTAGGTGGGCTTTTTCCAGATCTATCACCTGGGTGTTGCTTGTTCCTCATCAAATCATCAAATCCATTGATTAGCAACCCTTCTAGTAACATTCCTCTCGTGATTTTTCCTTGTGGGCCCTGT
Organism: Larix kaempferi; assembly: GCA_027924585.1. NCBI lineage: Eukaryota > Viridiplantae > Streptophyta > Pinopsida > Pinales > Pinaceae > Larix > Larix kaempferi. The sequence continues at coordinate 11,494,259 of BSBM01000150.1, forward strand.
TATCCACTAAATTGCACTTAGTGGATTCTGAGTGAACCGTTGAAGTTGTGAACATGATCAATGTTCATCATCAGTGTTCCAAGATCCATTAGGCCAAAAATTTTGGCCCTTTGTAATTTTTGCATGTCCAAACCCCTGCGGGGAAATTGTAATAAGTTGGTCTATGCATGAATTTTTTATGAAAGGCTTGGCCGACCTTAGGGTTTGTTATCAGGGGGATACTCTAGAGTGTTTTTTCCTTAGGAATTATGCGCTACTCTTCAGTGACGTATAATTCCCGAGTTTTTCACTCACACCTCCAAACCTGGAGTATTTCCATGATGGTAAATTTTGAGGGGCTATTAAAGCCTACTGAAATGTATTTTTGTAATATGCTAGCCATCCCGAATAAGTCGTATGGACATGCACTAGGTCCCCTAGGAGTTTCAAGTCATTCCGACAAAAAAATATTTTTTCCGTAAATTAGACCATTTTTTTAATGGTTTAATTGGAAATTTTCAAAATGTAATAAAAGTGTCGTCTAGAGCCGGAATTTGGCATGGGGAGGCTCGTTTTGACGCTCAAAGCGTCCTCTTTACCCTAGTGCCCACTTTCTCCATGTTTCGGGCAGCTACGACGTTTCTGAGAGCAATTTTCGCTAATGAGGCATCATTTTGGCACTTAAATGCTAAAAAATGAGAAAATGCTCTAAGTGCCAAAATCAAAAGAAGACAAAATGAATAAAAAATTCATTTGAAAGAGGTGGCTTTACATTCAAACGAGGAGGGCGAATATATTGATTTGCTAAAGCTCACTTTGGACTAAATCAAAAGTCAAAATTTGAATATATTTTTGTGTACGGACTCCTTCCACGTGAAGTGGGCATCATTTCCAAATGGTGGGCGGATTGCATGTGGCAGTTCGTTGTTTGGTGGGAGGAGATACCAATGATGGGTGCACACCTCCCTTTGAGGTGGCACCCACCTCATCTACCAAAGCCCATGAATAAAGGCGCATGTAGTCAAGGGATATACGAATCACCCATGTGAGTAATGCGCCCTCTCCCATGAGGATGACGCACTCCAAGTTGGATGCATGTGGCGATTGATGAATGGTTGATGGAGTTAACAAGAAAGGAATAGAGGGCGCCTCCCTTAGGTGGCTTCTCTCCCATTCAATGAAGATCAGCCAACCACTCCAATCATAGATTTGGATCTCCACTTGTCAATTCAAACCCTACTTTGGGCTCTCCTTCTAGAATTCGAATTGCTCTTAGGAGCTTCTATTTAAGCAAGGCATTGCTCCATTGTTTATGATGGATGCATTGAACCTATGCTATTTTGTATACTGCTATTGTTGAATAATATTTGGAAGACTTTGGAGGTCTATGGTGCATTCTTGTTGGAGCTTTATATGAGGTGACATTGTTGCAATTTCTTTTCATTTATCATTACATGCTTGCAATGTTGATTGACTTAGTTTATTTTGGATATAGAAACAAGTATTTACAGCTGATAATTTACCTATTTGTGCTTAGATATTAGGAGATTCAAATGTAACAAACAGTATTTGGTTGTACTCAAGTTCATTTGGTTTCGTTTTACTCTAACACAATAAGATCTTCATTGTTGTTTGCAAGTTTTGGTGATTGTTTGAAGTTGTAGGTCACAAGCTCAAGGAGATTTGGAGTTCGGTTACTCTTCTTTTTCTTGGGCAACTTTTATCTAACAATTCTTGCATACAGATTTCTCTAAAGGCACCTACAAAGAAGAGCATTGGAAAGCTAAAGCCCATCCATCAACATTCTACAAAACCTCTTCTCCTTTGCATTTTGTTACATGCTTAAAAATACTAGATCTAGGGTTATCATTCCTTATCTATTTTCAGATCTGACATATTTTAGGCATTTCTATTAGATCTAATTGTTTACATTCAGAAAGAATATTCATAAGTAAACTAGATCTCATTTTTATACTTGCATGCATTAAAATTTCGAAATTTTTTCTAAGTATAAAAAAAAATTCAAATTTTTTTTATTCTTTTAAAATCATTTCCACAACATTCTAATAAGGTTTACTCGCTGGTTTTTAGCAGGTCCAAGAAAAAAGAGAGAGAAACTCTGACGGATTTTTGATAAAATTGCCAAATTTACCTTCCAAGGAGCCTCTTTCATCATTTGCTTTAAATTTCTAGCTTGTAAGCTCTTAGATCCAAGTGAAATGGACTAAGAAGCACTTCATTTTCAGCATTAATTGTAAAAGATTTAAACGAGAGCAGTGGGGTAACCAGCACCCGCATCCCATCCCCCCTGGGGGAATTTGTGTATTTTGCCAATTTTCGTGTGACTGAAATTTTTCTAACTCCACCCATTCACACACTCACTTTTGAAGTGCAGGGTGTATCTTCCATTTAATTTTGCAATTTAAATCATTTTCCTTTTCGCAAAAGTAAAGTAGAAATAAAACCGTCTTCGTCGCCACGAAGTATGCTCTCACCTTCACCCAAAGGCAATTTTGCTGATTAGTCACGGTTGATCAGAAAGTGACGCATAAGATTGGCCATCATATCTTTCATTTACAATTTTTGTATTTCTATTTCATAAGACTCTTGAACTTAGCTAAAAAGCAAGTCAAGAGCGCTCTCTATTGGAGGGTCGATGGCTACTTGCTTCTAATTGGAATAAACTATTTGCCTACACTGTGTATGCTCTACCCACCAACAGTACGTCTAAGCTGTGGGATACCAAAAGCAGTTGGAAGCACTTTCTTAATTCTCACATTTAATTTAATCAAGTCACCTAATAAAATTAACTACCCACAACATAGTGAAAATTCGGCACTTCGAGACTAGTTTCTAGTGGGGAAGTTCTACCTGGGGGCACCGGGTAGCTGTACTCTAACCTTGGGGCACCGTTAGACTACATCCTTGTTGGTGTAGTGTTGAACACGTGCTCAGGGTATTGACAGTCCATCATGTCCTTGTACAGAAGCACCAAATTCTAGATTTTCGGACATTCCTCTCTGTCCCTTTACGATATATCGAGAGTTTACCTTTTTTCCCCTAATCAAGATTCATTTTAATAATTTAAAATCAACCAAGAGACAATTGCACAACATTTTATTTTTCCAACATTTACAAATTTCGCACTGTGTTTTGACTCCATAAGGCACTGGTCCTTGCACTTTTCATTTGCTTTATATCAATCAAGTATTTGTGCATCTTTATAATTTACAGTGTTATTTGAACTTATGCTGGTGAAAGCTTTCTTAACTATTGTTGCAATTACATCTTGAACCTTAATCAAAAAACTCCCAAAACATTAATAAACAACCCATCACTTAACTGGAATACCCTAACAACCTTAGTAACTTTCCATAGGGACTACTCTCCTTGGCTTTCGTTGGAAATTTTGCCTAAACGGAGGAGTCAAGAACCAAGTGACATACTTGACTCGAGACTTGCCACCAAGGGCACACCGAGCAGCAGCATAGATTTCTGTTGCGACAAAGACGGTGTGTAATCCGACGGCAATAGGCCCCATTTCACTCATTTTCCATAATTTAAGGGTGGGCCCCACTTGGGTTCCTGTTGTCACCTAAACTGTAGTTACCCCTATGGATGTATCCACTCATGGATGGCAATAGGGAAGGGCAACTCAAAAGGTGCAACCACGATCACCTCGACCTCCAATAGATGGTTGTCACGCCAGTCGAGGCAACCTTCGCTTTATGTTATCTAGCCCAGACAACAAAGGGGGAGACCCGATCTACTCCTGACAGGAGAGATCAAAACCAAGACACCAAATCAAGTTAATTCTAAGTGAAGTAAGGTGTATGGTTTATCCTAGACCTTAGGATGAAGTCATAAGACAAGTGAGGGGTTCAATGAGTATAGCTTTGTTTCATTATTGATGTGAAAGTGACTTATGATTTGTGAAATAGGATCCAGGATTGATGTACTAGTTCAATGTGACAAAATCCACTGCCTTAGGAACCGTGTCCAATGCAGGGTAGTTTAGGGGTTGAATTGGGGCTAACTAGTACAAGTGACAAGCTTGATCATGCAGTATGATGGCATCAAAGGGTTTAGTTTACCACACAAGGGTCAAACCACAAGTTAATCCAACAATCTAGGAAAGTCGAATTGACTTGGAGAGAGACTAGTGCCTTGGGAATTGGGATAATGGAGTCAAAGTAAGGTTAACTTGTGGTTAAGGACTCCTATTGCATGAGACAAGTGGGTAATTAAAGTCTTGATGGATGAATAGGTCTAGATCTAGGTTTGACCTAAGTGGACCACAATCCCTTAAAACAAGGAATGCTATCCCCAACGCAAGATTTGATGAAGTGACTTACTAGACCTAGGTTTTGAATTATTCCTGTTCCAAATCCACAAAAATCTCAAGTACCCATGTCCTAGAAGTGGACAAACTCCCTGCTCCAAGGTGGTGCGACTTTGCCCAAGGAGGCCTAAAAGTGGGATGTGGGGTCAAGACACGTCTGATAGCATCCAAACTTTAGATCCGAGTAGGTTAATCAAGTAGGAGTGTGGATCTACAATTTCAAGGCAATCCGATGGCTAGATCTGATTTTAAAGATACCAAGTGGTCCAAAATGGGGATTAAATCCCTTAAAATGTGGAATAGGGCCCACAAGGTAGAAATCAGAAAAGTGACAATCTGGGGGTAGGTTATTGGATGTGTAGATCACGAATCAAGTGGAATCTCAACTACCCACGTACTAGATCTAGGTCGACCCACCCAAACTAGGAAGTGCGCCCTTGCTTGGAGAAGGCTAAATGCCTTGGAAAGAGGGTCAAATGGAGGCCGATCCTCACCAAACTATAGATCCGGGATGCCGTGGATACTATAGAGGTGGGTTTTAAATATCTTACCCAAAAAGCCACTAGATCTTAGTAGATCTGAAAAAATGTAAAAATGGGGTTTTGATTGATTAGGGTTTTAAATGTTTTAGACAAGTGGATGGATCATGGAAAGAAATTACCTTGAGATCATACCTGAGTGATGTGAATGAGATGCCTTGATGTTGAGGAAGATTCCCGCAGAAATCAAATGAGAGATTTGTTGATTTTGCTTGCCAAATTGATGCCCTAGCCCACAAGTGCGCCCTCCTCTACCTGTCAATCCAAGGAAAATCGATTTCAATCAGAGAGGTCAAGTATGGAGGAAATACAAGTAAAATGCAATGATAACACAGAATAGAAGGTCTTAGGACAGTAATACTCCCTGTTACCAACGAAGAGATCCAAAGAAGAAGTAGGGAGAGTCTTCCCCTACCAATACTTCCTCCTCAAAGCAAATCGGCCTCCACCTGTAGATGCAAAAAATGTGGTACAAAAGATATGGCAAAACAAGATCTCCAATAACTCAGTGCAAAGGAAGAACCAACGAACGAACACCAAAAACATTCACCACAACACTGGAGATAGATGCAATAATAATTTTCTATTCCAATAATCCAAAGCCACAAGTCCCTTTACAATGAGAAGCTCTCTCCTTTAAATAGGAAGGAGAGGCATCAAAATCCTAACCACTTTTTGAATGAGTGGCTAAGATTAAAAGATACAAATGTCTAATCAATGGTTGAGATGAGCTCAACAATAAAATACATGGATCACTAATAAAATATAATATGAGTGGACAAAATCGCCCTAGAAGAGGGGAATCCCACCAAATCAATATGACAAAATATAATAGGAAGCTTATGGTGGGTCCAAGGGGTAATTTTATCCACCCTTGGTCAATCCCCATAGCACAATAATCATAAACTAGTCATCAATATACCAAATCGTGCCTCCATGGTCAAATCGTAGGCCTCAAAAGACCTCAAAAATCATCAGAAAATGCCATAAGTGATGGATGCGGGCCCCGATGAAGCTGAAACTGCTGGAGGAGGTGCGGAAGACATCAATCCATCATCACTGATCATCCCATGCCATAACATTGCCTCAGTAACCCAAATCGATTTCCTCAATAGCCATTTCTGCCAATCCTGAAATGCCTCGAGAAGCGTGAAACTGCCCCAAACTTCCTCCTGGACTTGCCTGCGCTGTCAAGGTGAGGGCACCAATGTGTCCGGGAGGGGGGTAATATGGTAAAAACAAGTGGTTGGACCACCCCCTCCAAGCACAGCGCCCTAGGTCAACCGGATAAAAGTCACATCTGCTCTGACAGGGCCTCCGACAGACCAAAACTGCATTAGGATAGCCTACTGAGGCTCAATCATCACTGTAAGTGCCTGGAACTGAAAACAAACTGTCTCATTGGACTCAGAAGGTCCAAATCCATCCAAGATGTGTACTCATACACCATATGAGTCTCTGCATGATCAATATATATATCCAATATACCGGAACAGGGCAAATAATAATAATCTGTAAATGATCAAATAATGCTGTAAACCATGAATCATCATCATAACCCTGTAGCTGCTACATAGAATCATCATGTACATGTACATAGACCATATATCATCAATCCATATCATCACAAGGTCCAACCATTGCATGTCCTATGGTTGACCATGGTCAAACTAGGTCTAACCAAGTCAACATGACCAAATACAACTCAGACCATCATCGGAAGCTGCTGCAAAGTGTCAAAGGTTAATGCATGCTTTACAACTTATTCAAATAACAATTATAACACAAAGTAATCATTACTAGCGATCTAAGTCCAAATATATAATGTTATTAATTATTATTATTACTCAGACTAGACTTTCAAGATCATACTCACTTCATAGCTATGATCAATTTGCTAGTGAAGGGTGAAGGCTAAAATAACTGGCTAGGCTAAGGGATGACTTGACTGACTTAACTTTGTGACACTTTGGCAAAGGGAAAAGGAATACACACCATAGTATATACTGAATGAGCAACAACACAGGGAATGGCGGTATCTCACAAATGGATGAGTTGTTCAAAGAGGGTTTATTCACCTTTAACAGATGCGCACAATCCATAATACAAATAAGGCCAGCAATTGTTTTGATATAGCATTTAAGTTCCATTGCTTTTTGGGCCTGAAGTTTCCATAGCCTTGGTCTATGTGTGTTTATAAACACATTGCATAGATTTTTATTTATTTTAGGCTTTCTGCTGCAGGTGTGTTTTTAAGGCACTTGTTTACCTGAGCACTTCTAGGTGTGTCACAGACAGCTTGTTTACCTAGGTATTTACATTTCCAAAAGATATAACATTTTATTTTCATGGCCATTTTCATTTGGCATGCCTTTCATTCATGTGTGTTTAGAAACACATTGCATGAATGGGCTTTTCATACAAGATATAGCATTTCATTTTCCAGATTTTGTATTCATGGCAGCACTAAAAGTCTTAGGTTTAGCCAACACAACTTTAGTGACTAGGGGGAATTCACAAGGAACTCCAACTCACCATAGGCAAGTTTTGTCACCAACTCAAAGCCAAGACACAATAAACAGGGAAGCTCATCCAATACAAAGGCTACAGTGGGGAAAAGATCCTCCATGTCACTAGTCAAGTAGTAAGTCAGGGTGATAAACTAAAAGGTAGGCAATGGATGGATGAAGACAATGAATAATGGAGCCGACACTAGCAAGCCAAGGTATGGTGGAATGATCACCTCTATTCTCCCTAAGGAGGGTAAGACCAATGAGTATGAATAGTGAACTTCTAAGTCTGAGTAGGGACAATATAATATATATAATAAGATCAACCAGGTCCACATATCTATATGATCGCCAGATCATGATACTAAGTGCTAAGACATGCTATAAGAATAAGTATAAAAGCAATATAACCATAACACAATGATATACCTGCTGAATCATATACCTGTATGCTCATCAACCTATACCATCATCTGTCCTCTGAAACTGCTGCTGTAACTCTGGGCACTACTGACTGCTCTGTACCAATGGTATAATGGCTACATCGGTCATCTCTCTGAGTGTCCTCAGACTCAGTCATGGCATGGGGAATATACACTGCTGTCCACAATCTGATAGTGATCCAATATAGATGCTCATCTCAGCATCTCAAATGTAAGGGAACTAGCTGAATAGTGTACTGGCATCAGAAAAATAATGTATGGTAGCCCGGCTACTATATATGTGATAACAGTTCTGTTATCACACCATAGTAGCAGGGCTATTATTCTTGTACAGCAGATATCTGCACATTCCAGTGCTTCCTTTATTCCAGAGCATGGCTATATATTTTGGATCACTCATGATCAGAGCAGTACATTATTCAGATTTTATGACCTTGTGTCAAGGCTGAGCCTTGAGAGTTCAGATTTGATGACTGATGTGACCACTTATCCCATTACAGTTTCAGTTCAGTGCCTAGAGATGTATTTCAGCAGTGTTTCAGATGATGCATGATGATGATTATTATGATGATGTTGTTTGATCTATGGATATGTTCTCACTGACTGTGGATTATTATCTTGTTGATTTAGTCATGATCATAGCATGTGCTTGGTATATTATTCCTGATGTGGCAAACTATTTAAAATGAACTGTAAATCATAAAATGGACAATTGCTTGCACTTTTAGGTCATTTAACAAAACTTACTGGTATTGCACCTTACATAGACATGGTCTTTCCCCGACACCAGTTGTCTGCTAGTGTAGGCTCCATATTCACTTGTCTCCATCCATACATGACCTTCCTGTTTGACTTTAAACCCTGACTCGTCTCATTTGACTTTCTGATACTGAGGACTTCCCCATTTTTCTACCTCTGTGTTTGGACCGCATCCCTGTTTGTTCAGTGTCTCGGCTCTGAGTTGGTGACAGAACTTGCCTTTGGTGAGTTGGATTGTAGGCCTAAATCATTCTGGTCGGTTGTCCCGATGTTTGGCATTGGCTCGAACTCCCCCTAGTCACTTGAGATGTTGTTGGCTAAAACTGAAAGCTCATGTTCTACCTGTGGAAACTAAATAAATTCGCCCATGGAAACAAAAAGGGCAAGAGCAATGAAAAGCTAAAAATACTCCTCGAAGAGTATAAGAAAGGTCCAAAAGGCAATGATTCTTAAAAGCTATATCTAAACAATTGCTGACCTTGTATAAATATATGAAAAACATGCCCTGGATGCAAGCTGCAACTAGTTGTGCTTCTCAGCACATCTAAAATCCGAAGGGTTATGTAGGCCAAAAAGGCCATGGAAATAAAATTGAATGATCCTAATGAACCTGGATCAACTTGATGTAGACATGATGCCTAAGTTGAATAAGCACTCTCTAAACAACTTATCCATTTGTGAGGCACAGCCATCCCCCGTGTTCTTTTGTCCAGCACAGAGTTTGTAGCTTCCCCCTTCTCCCAGTCCAAAGTATTTTTGAGTTAAGTTAGACAAGTCAAACCCTTGGCCCAACCTTGCTCCTAGCCTTCATCCTTCATTAGCAGTTTGACCATGTCCAATGGGTAAGTTTGTCATTTGAACTATTGTGCAAGTAATTTTATATAACAACGGAATATGTTAACTTGATTAATGCCACTGAATGGAATTTATACTTTGAGCCTAGCTGTGAGAATGATTAGAGAAGCATTGTCTTAGTCTACTGATGTGATTTATCCTTGATTATATATTCTTGGGATCCGTGATGATGTGGACCATGTATGGATGATTATTGATGATGATTTATGGGCCCACATGTTTGATGATGATATCATATGATGGACATATGATGCAGATGATGTTTGATCCAGTTCAGCAGGTTTATTACTACTTCAGATCAGCAGATTATACATTGTCCATATATGGTGGACCCTACAGCAGGCCCATTAGGGCAACCCAGGGTGTATGAGTACTCATTCCTAGTGGATTTGGGTCTTCTGGATCCATTGAGACACTTATCTTTCAGTTCCGGGCACTTCTGACAGTGATTGATGCATTTTTACACTTGTTGACCAGATTTGGGGCTGATTCCCCAGCCTGAGCAGCAGGGGCCCCGAGAGGCCAGTTCACCTAGGGCGCTGATGATGGAGGGGGTGGTCCAGCCACTTGTTATTACCATTTATCCCCCCTTCCGGAGAGCCTGGTGAGCTCAGATTGACAGCGCTAGCACCCTAGGAGGCAGTTTTGGCACTTTCACAGTTCCCGAGGCAGTTAAAAAATGGGATAAAGTGGTCACTGAGGAAATCGATTTGGGCAATTGAGGCAAGGTTTTGGCATTTGGTCTTCACAGAGGTCTTCCAGGGTGGCATCACTATCTTCCAGTCAGTTTTCACCATGTGGGTATGCCCGGATTGATCACAGGAGGACATTTACTGCTTGACTGTCATGGATTCTGAGGACAGTTTTGGTCATTTCTATTATATTGGACATATTTTATTATTTTATTGTGCCTTGGGGATGAGCTAGTAAGGATTGATGCCTCCTAGCCCCACCATGTGCTTATTTTATCATGTCCTAGTCATCATGAGGTGGATCATTGTACTTTTTACCCCTCTAGTGGGATGACGTCACCCTCCATTGTACCATTTAGTGAGGGCGCTTTTGTTATATTGGGTGATCCAAGTGATATTATGTTATGATTCATCCTAGCCATTGATTGTATGATGAGATCTTATAATCTCAACCACTCATTTGATGTAGTATTGTAGAGTGGTATAGGGTTTTGGTCTTTATTATCCTATATAAGGAGGAGACCCCCCATTGTAAAGCTCACCTTTGGAGCTCTGGAATATTGGAATAGAAGATTTTTTGTGGAGCACATCTCTCTTGCATTGTGGATTCTCTTGCATGTTGAATATACAGTATCTCTTCTATGTATCATTGTGGATTTTGGTGCTTTTGCTAACCTTTTGACAGGAAAGTCGAATTGGAGAGAGGAGGGCGACTTCATGAGGGTTATTGTTGGAGGGATCCACATATTCTCTCTTGGGTTGATCTTGTGACAGGGAGTATCATTATTGTATCTTCGTGACATAGTTGATGATTTCTATTACATCTTTCTACCATTTTCATAATCATCTTGCTTGACTTGTTTCTTTGATCTTGTCTTGTAGGAGGAGGACGATTTGGCTATCTTGGAGAAGGGCGATTTGGTTGGGGCACTTTGATCTCACTCTTGAATATACACATAGGAGAATGCTATCAACTTGCAAGATGGCCATAAGCAATTGAGGTAAGATCTACAAGGTATGTGCCTCTTCCATCCATTCTATCTTCATTGGTCATAAAACCCTAATTAAATCAAAACCCCAATTTTGGTATTTCTTAGATCTACTTAGATCTAGCCTTGCAATTGAAAAGATATTAAAAACCCACCTCTATAGGATCCACCCCTAGTTGGATCTATAGTTTGGTGGTGATTGGCTAAAAATTGACACATTTTTCAATGCAAAAAGCCTTCTTGAACCTAAATCGATTTTCCTAAGAGAAGCTTGTTGGGTTAGATCTAGCACATGGGTAGGTGAGATCCAACTTGATTTGACATCTAGACATTTGATAACCTATACCCATATCTTTACTTTGGTGAAAACTACCTTGTGGACATCTCTCCATGTTTTAAGGGGTTGAAACCCCCTTTTTGACCTTCTTGGCATCTTAAAACTTAGATCTACTAAGATCTAGCCATTGGATTCACTTGAAACTTTGAAGGAACATAGATCGGGGTACTAACATCCCGGATCTACATTTTGGTGGCCATTGGACTTGATTTGGTCCACCAAAACCCATTTTTGAACCCTCCTTGAGCAAATCGCACCCCCTTGATTTTTTGAGTTGGTCCACTTCTAGGAAGTGGGTGTTTGAGTTATTCGTGGATTTGGAATGCCCATGCCTTGAAACCTAGGTCTATACTATCCTTTTGTCAAGATCCGCCTTGGGGATTGCATTCCTTGTTTCAAGGGATTGTGGTCCACTTAGGGTCCTCACTTAAAAAACCTAGATCTAGTAAGATCCAACCATTAGATTTCACTCAACCCACTTGACTTGGCTTCTAGGTGTCCCGATCTACAATTTGACACACTTTTGACCCCATTAGCCCACTTAACAAGGCACTAGTCCATCACCAAGCAAGTCGCACTCCTTGGGATTGGTGTCGAATCCTAGATCTAGCACATGGGTATTCTTGAAATCAACTTCAACTCATAGATCTAGCCTACATATAACCTATAGTACCTACCTCACATCTAACTTCACCTTGTGGGCCTACCTAGAATCACTTCACACTTCCCAAGAAAACTAGACCCACTTGTGTAAACACATGGTACTATACTTTTTCATCATACCCCATCATGTGGCCTAGACCATACATAGGTTGAAACGTTAATAATCTTTTACACTTCCCTCAACCATACCTTAAACCTTAGGTCCACTTAGCCTTGCATTGGTTTCCGTAACTCATTACTTACCTACACTTAGAAACCTTTGTTTGGGTCCAATCAACTGTGATTGGGGTATAGGGTCTCCCCCTTGGTCTAGTTATACCTTGACCTAAAGCGAAGAGTGCCTCGGTTGACGTGACTCCCACATTGCATTGGGAACCGTGGCATCTCTTGGGTCACCTCTTTAGTTGCCTGTCTCCTCTACCGTCCCGGATGGGATACCTCTAGGGGCAGCTACAAGTTGTGTGATAACAAGTTCCTTTGATTGGCATTAGATCTATCTAGATCTACTAAATTAAACTCATAAGTGATATAGTTTAAGCATGGTTGAGCATTTGTCCCTTCAATAAGCCTCCTCAACCAAGCCCTAACTCCATATGTCCACTTACCTTTCCTAGATCTAGATCCATTCACTCTTGGCCATGGAAATAAATTGAAATGAAAGGCCCAAACAAAGCAATTGTTAAATGTATGCTAAATCCAAAGATTGTTGGCCTTATATGTAATGATTAATTCCTCACGGAGCCTACGGGTTGGGATGTGAGATGGAGTAAGGGGCAGCTAGATCTAAGTGTCCCCTAGAGTCTTGAGTTACGGTTTGTCGGGCACCTAGTCATGGCGGCTCTAGAAAAGATCCTCATGGAGCTAAATCAGCTTGGATGTGAGTTGTAGACATCTGGCAAGGTTGAATAAACACTTCCCAAACAGCGTATTCCATTTGTGAGATACTGCCATCCCCTATGTTATTTTTTATCCAGCATATGCTTGAGTGTGTATCCCCTTTCCTACATCCAAAGTATCACAGTGTTGAGTTAGTACAGTCATCCCTTAGCCTAGCCTTGTATTTGTCCACCCTCACCCATTACTAGCAAATTGATCACAGCCATGAAGTGAGTATATCCTTGAGGTTTTGTTCTGAGCTATTATTATTAATGAAGTTTACATTGAATATTTTGTTTTAAACTGCCAGTGAAATGCTACTTTATGTTTATAGTCTTTCTATTTGAATGACTAACGAAGCATGTCATATCCAATTACACTTGCAGCACTTTGATGTTTTAGCCTGGGTCATATTATTGGTCAGTTTGACCAAGTCAACCACAGGACATGAGATGAATTAGACCAGTGATGATAGAGATTGATGATATATGGTCTTTCATTGCCCACCAGGTGATTCCATGCAGCAGTTACAGGTTTCAGATGGTGATTTGTGATATTTTTATGATTTTGATCACTTACAAATTATTATTTTTTATCTGTCCGGGCATGGTTATAATATTATATGATTATACAGTTATCCACATGGTGTATGAGTATGCATCTCTAGTGCATTTGGACCCTATGAGTCCATTGGGATACTCAGTTTGCAGTTTCGGGCAGTGTTGCCGAAGCGTCCCCCCCCCCCCACGGTTCCATTGGCAAATTCGCGCTCCGAGCGAGTTCGTGCCCGAAGCGACCTTCTAAGCGCGCTTCGGAAAAACGGAACCGCCAACTGGGCCCAAAAAATTCGATTCCTGCCTCTGTCCGAAGCGAAAACACTTCGGCACGCTCGGTCCTCCGGTCAAAGCGCTTCGGGCAACGCTTCGGCATCGAACTGAGGTCGAACCCCGAGCGCTTCGGGCAGGAGTGCGTCGAACCCCGCGGAAGGAGGCCGAAAAGTGAGTTTTTTTTGTGTTTTTTTTTGTTTTTTTTTCTTTTTTGGCTTTGTGGGTGGGCCCTAGGGCTTTTTTAGGGTTAGAGAGGGGAGATAAGACAAATTATCCCCCTCTTTCTTCCTCATTGTTTCATTTTGGAGTTGGAGTGGAGAGGGAAGGAGCTCTTGGAGTCTTGGTGTTGGCTTGGTGTTGGAGGCTTGGAGCAAAGCTGGAGAGCTTGAAGAGGATTTGAGAGAGCTTGGAGGAGACAACAAAGGGTTCCATCTTCTTGCAAATCAAAGGAGATCAAAATAGTTATGCCCAATGTGTATTTTTGTTCAATATTGTTCACAAAATGTCTTGTTTGTTTATTGTTTATTGTTTATTGTTGTATTTGTTTCTTCTCCTACATTTTCCCATTTCCCTCTTCCTCCTCATTCTATTGCAGGTTGTCCATCTAAAACTTGAAGATAATGTTGTTCTTGTGGTGTTTGCTTCCATTTTTGGTTCTCATGGTGTTGGTTGGGAATAGGCGTGTGAATGAAGAAAAAGATAGTCGTCGTTCCCATAGTGACCCAATGAATGAAGGAGAGGAGGGTGGTGAAGAGGGTGATCTTGAAGCTGATAGTGGCAGGGCTTCATTAACCCCCTTGTGGAGGTTTGTCACAAAAATTGAGGACGCAAGAGGTGGTGGAACCTCTAAGTGGATATGCCCACATGGTTGTCGTCCATATAAACCTTATAGCGGTGCATACACCCGTGTGAGGAGGCATCTTTGTGGGGTGTTAGACAATGATGATAACAAAGGGTCCCTTGGTATTGCAATTTGCCCCAGGATAACACAAGTAGAGAGAGAAAACTACATTAAGATAGAGGAAGCTGCACAAAGAACGAATGCTAAAAAACAAAAGGTTCACTCTGATGCTTCTTCTAGCTTTGGGGGCCCATTTTCATCTCCTACTTCACCTGGCGGAAGGTCCTCAATTGGTAGTGGAAGTAAGAGAACCATAGAAGATTTCCCTAAGATTGGTGGCAGGGAGGATGTGGATGCAAAAGTGGTGAGGTTTCTTTATGCATGTGGTGTGCCATTCAATGTTCTCTGCTCCCCTTATTGGCATTCCATGGTTAAAGCCATTAACAAAGCACCTGCTGGATACAAGTCCCCTGGGTATGAAAAACCTAGAACCGTGTTACTTGACAAGGAAAAAGCAAAAGTCAAAAGAGCTCTTACACGGTTTACAGATGGGTGGGCAGATACTGGGGTATCCATTGTATCTGATGGTTGGACAAATGTTAGAAACCAACATTTGATAAATATCCTTGGTGTTTCGTCTAGTGATGTAGTGTTTCTTGGAGTGCAAGACTCCTCACCAATCATGGCCTCTTCTCAGAACATAGCAAACATCTTACTGAAAAGTATTGATGAGGTTGGTCCTACTAATGTGATTCAAGTAATCACTGATAATGCAGCGAATTGTAAAGGAGCAGGAAAAATCATTGAGCGGAAATATACTCACATCTTTTGGTTCGGTTGTTTGGTACACACAATGAACCTTTTAATGCATGATATTACCAAGCACAAAGAATGCACATGGATAAATGATTTGCACAAGCGAGGGAAGAGACTCATTAAATTTATCACCGGACATACAAGGGTCAGTGCCTTTTATGGCACTTACTCTAAGTTGCAATTACTTAAGCTTGCCAAGACTAGATTTGGTAGCTATTTCCTCACCTTCAGGCGCCTATTGAGGGTAAGACAAGCTTTGGGTGCTATGGTGATGAGTGATGAGTGGGATGAAATTAGCACTGATAGAGATGGCATGGATGCAGCAAAGGAAATTGTTCTTGATAGCTACTTTTGGTCACGGGTCAAGTATGTTTTACAGTTCACCAAGCTGATTTATAACATGCTTCAGTTTGCAGATTCTGATAGACCGGTCATTGGGGAGGTGTATGAGCAAATGGACACCATGCTAGGACAAATCAAGGACATTGTCCAGCCTAAAGATGAGAATTTGTATGATTTGATCCGTATAGAGGTGGAAAAACGGTGGGAGAAGCTGAATATTCCACTACATGCCTTAGCATATGTGCTTACACCAAAGTACTATCATATATCATGGCTTTCAACCCCAGCACCAGGTGGTGAGGCAAAGAGAAAAGAACACCAAGATCCAGAGGTTCAAGCTGGTTATATGCAAGCATTGGAAAAAATGTACCCAGATGTTGAGGAGTGTGATAGCATTCGGCTATAGTTGAGCCAATACATTAGTTGCACTGGTGCCTTTGGGAGCAACCATGCAGTTAGAGATCGAGGGAATTTGCCTTCTCTAGCGTGGTGGGACATGCATGGCACTAGTTTCCCACAGCTACAATCTATGGCAATGCAGGTGCTTTCACAGGTGGTGAACACTTCTTCAGCAGAGAGGTGTTGGAGCACATACAGTTTCATCCACAATGTCAAAAGAAACAAGTTGAATGTACAACGAGCAGAGACCTTGGTATATGTGCATTACAACTTGCGATTGTTGTCGCATTACTGTGCAGATCCAACTATAGACAAATCAAATAAGATGTGGGACTACAATCCAGAGGAGGACAACTTGGAGGATGGAGCATTGGTTTTGGAGGAGTTGGAGAATGCTCTTTTGGATGAGGATGAGCGTGCTGAGATGCCACCTCCATCCAGTCACAGTGCGAGGTCCCATGGACGTGGCCCCTTGACTAGCACTCCAGCTTTAGAAGGACCTTCACAGTCACCCTCAGATGCACATGCTTCATCTTCACTACCACCACACGTACCCTCACGAGGCAATCGTGGTGGTGGTAGGAGGAACTAGGAGAAATAGATTGTTTTTGCATTTTACAGTTTACTAGATAGGATTTAAATTTTAAATCATAGCTCAGTTTAGTTATGCAAACTTATGCTTCATGGCACATGCAGATAGCCAATTTTTGTAAATAAAACTATTTGAATTTTGGTACTTAATGATGTACTTACCTATTTGGTACTTTACTACTTAATGATGTACTTCCCTATTATATGGTTCTAACTTCTAACTTCTAAAGGTTGTATGTTTGTAATTGATAGAATCTAGATGGTTTGTATTTGTATTTGTATTTGTAAAATGTATTTCAATTTTCAATTCGTAACTTTCTATGTTTATAATGGAATCATGAATTATGGAATTTAGATGGCATTTCATATATTGAAAGTAGCATAAACATACATGTTTCATAAATTTTGAATCTAGTTTGGTATTCTACATGTTTTTTTAATATATATATATATATATATAAACGCTTCGCTTCTGACCATTTTTTGAAAAATGCGCACACGCGCTCCCGCTTCCGCTTCCGCTTCACTCCCACGCTTCGACAACATTGGTTTCGGGCATTTTTAGTTGAGATTTTTTTTAGTTTATCACTTCAGTGCAGATTTGCCATTAAAAATGGCCTTGCCGAGCAGTTTTATCTTTTATTTAGTTCACCTAGGGCGCTACAGAGGGAGTATGGGGTCTAGCCACTTGTTTTCACCATATTGCCATACTCACAGACATTTTGGTGTAGTCAGATTTGGCCCCGGGTGACCAGGCAGTGAGTTACAGGCATTTTTAACTTTTACAGGTGATTTACAGAGAAAATAAAAAATGGTAAAATGGCTACAGAGGAATTCGATTTGGGCTACTGAGGCAAGGAAATGGCATAAGGTTGATTTTGATGTTGTGTGATGCTTCCCACACCTTCCAGAGCAGTTACAACATTCAGTGGGGCCTGTTGTCTCCCAAAATGGCATGCGTGTTGTTGAAGCCCAAAATGTAACACAACAGCTGGATGACAACTCTCTTAGGAGAGAGGCCAATGTCACCAAACTCCTCTCCTCTTCGCTTCAGGTTGGCTCTTCTCCAACTCTAGGGGGTATCCCTAAGATAGGATTGCTAAGGCAGGTACAGTAAACAGGCAAGGTGAATTGAAGAGGCTGCCTTAGGGAAACAAATGTAAAAAATATGTATTTTAAATGGGTGATGGAAAAGAAGGGAAGATCAATCCTCAGGGAAAGACCAGTGCCAGTACCAGAAGGGGAAATGGAGTCAAAAGAGGACTCATGGAGTCCTTGTGCTTCATAAAAGTGAGACTAATCTAGAATGCTCAAACGATCATATCTAAATCAACATTTCGTACAACCGAATACTAATATCCATTGAAATACTAATCGCTCAAGCATACTTAACCAACTTAACAACCGCAAATGGCTAATCTATTGTGCTTCAAAAAGCCCTCACAAGCTAGATTTATTCTGCAACTTGAAATACATTGCACAACCACATGAAAGATACTCAATCTGTCCCTAAAAACAGCTGATATTTTCATTAAGCTCAAAAGGGAAAGAAACCCCAAAAGTTTTCCATCCTTACAATAGAAAGAGCTGGTCTCTTTATAGGCCCAAAAAAAGCTCTCCTAAAAATAAAGAACAATAAAAATAATTAAATAATTAAAAAAAAAAGTGAAGATCCACTTTTTTCTCACTTTATCCATGCGATTTAGATGACTGTCAATACACTAAAGTGAACACCTAATTGCTCGGCTGCTCCATGCTGCCACATCACCGAGGATGCCCACCAACCAGGTCGAAAAAACATGACAGCGGAAATACCTCCAAACAGCTTTCGAAAACAAACTGACCACCGATTTAGGTTCTGCTGTATGCGGGTTATTCCTTTAAATTCGAACTTTGATTTTTAAAGTCCAAATCTGACAGAACGGTGGGTGAGCGTCCACGGGTCCCCACACTGGATGTGTAATCAACAACTGCACTCTTTTCACTCGGCGGTCAATGGCCATCATGGCTATTTTTAAAAACTCGGTTGTGAGTGTGAACATAGTTCCATATCCATCACGATTTCCACCGATGGGAGGGTTCCATAAATTACACCCAACAGTCATGGGTAGGGTGCTCCGGTTTACACGAACAATGGGCTCCAAAGTATGTTGATCTCTGTTGCACCCCGAGTTTTTGGGCACTGAAATTAGCTCCGATGCTAATTATCGCTGGAAACCCTGAGTTCGGCGTCGTGGACCAATACTTTGGTTGCAAATAAAAATCGATGCGACCTCTGATCAATGGAGACTTATTGCGTGCTTGATCAACGTGCTAAAGACCTGAGCTCCTAAATCCTCGATCGACTGTTAGTGCCGAGATCAAAAAATCTTTAAACTCGCTGATTTTCGATTAACTTGCCGTACCTCCTAGTCAAAACTGTCGTGGTGTTGATTTGCCCGGTCGAACCCCGAGCTGCTACCACCGGTGTCATTCTGTAACTCATGTTATCGGTTTCATGTATGAACACGACTAGTAGCGGCCCGATTTATGTCCACGATGGAAGCGCTTGTAATCAACCGCTCGATTGATTGGTGCGATGGTGGTTCACGCTCAACTTTCGCCAAACCATTTAAATATGGATCAGCTAATGCCTCCTCAGACATAGGGCAAGCAGATCCATACTTGGGAACTTCTGTGAGAAGGGTATTTGCTGCTTTTTCCGCATGTTACTCAAGTACCTTCTAGCCTTCTCATTTCGGATCCTAGCAAGTGTTTTTGCCGATGGAGTGCCAAGCAAATCAGTCATGATATCCAGTTGATGCACAACATTCTTCCCAGGAAACAATGGGTTTCCCGTGAGCATTTCAACAAATATGCATCCTATGCTCCAGATATCAATGGCAGGAGTGTACTTGGTAAAGAAAGAAACGCAAAGCTCAGGGGCTCGATACCACCTAGTTACCACATAATCCGTCCAGAAAATGGCGGATGGAGCATCATTGAAGGAGACACGAGCAAGTCCAAAGTCACATATTTTCAGTTTGCAGCCGGCATTTGCCAAAATATTTTTCGGTTTCAAGTCACGATGAAATACATTTGTTGCATGAATGTACTTCAGAGCTTCTAAGAAGCTGATTCAGAAAGAACTGATAGTGTTCAGCTGTAAGATCATCATTTGCTTTAATAACTTGGTGAAGATCAGACTCCATCAACTCAAATACAACATATATATCTTTGAATTCCCGTCGAGATGGAGGAAGCATAACGTGCTTAATCTCAACAATGTCTGGGTGGCGAAGCAACCTAAGGAGCTTGATTTCTCTCAGAATGCAAGTGGCATCAGATACATGTTCAAATACATCATTAATCTTCTTAATTGCCACTGCTGAAATCTTCAAAAAATTCGACAAAGACATATGTGTCCTCTAAACTCTGTATTTTTTATCAACCTGTTTCTCTGATGACACCTTCATAGATTCATCATAAGCTTCGTTGTACGCAGACAGAGCATCTCCTAAAAGAATTAAGAAGATAGGCAGACTTTGATTCTCTTCTTCTCTGTTTATAAGAGTTGTGGATCATAACATGGCATACATCCTTTGCACAAACTTTGCCAAGGCAAAACATAGATTCAAACTCTGATAAACAAATCTGCCTTCACGCCCGCTTGCAACAGTTGACCCTGTCTTGAAAGTGACCACCCATGCAAAAATGGGAGGTAATAGGGCCCACACACTTTCTGGGCTCATGTTTTATGATTTTATTGTGTCTTTAAAAGGGCACGATTTGGCCATGTGGTCACATTATTGTACTTTGATGATATTATTTTACGATATTGTGCCATGGGAACACACTAGTTAAGGATTATATCACCTCCTAGACCCACCATGAGCTTATGTTATGTTTCCTAGTCACTTTTATGTGGGACGTCCCCCTAGGGCGATTTGGCTAGTGCGCCTTCTTCTATTTTTGAGTTGATCCATGTACTTTATGTTGAGCTCATCTCAACCGTTGATTATGACTCATGTATCTTATAATCTCAACCACTAATCAAAAAGGTGGTTAGGGTTTTGGTCTCTCCCATTGCTATTTATATGAAAGACCCCCCTCATTGTTAAAGGACATTTGGCTATTGGAATTTGATAATAAAAGAATTATTTGCAGATATTCTTGGATCTTCTTTGATTGGATGTTCTTAGATGTTGATTGGAAAGTATAGTCACCTAGCATTTGAGATTTTGTGGTGAATCCAAACATATTGTGGAAATAGTGTTTATCAGCAGGAGGGCGACTTCACTTGGGACGTTTTTGTAGGGGGCTCCTCAACTCGTTTCTCTTGAAGCTGCTAATATCAAGGGGTTTTCAATAGTTTCATTTTGATCTTTGATTTCTACTTGATATGTCTTTTGTTTTTACAGTCTTATTCTCTTAATGCATCAAATCTAACTTAGGTAGTTTGTTGTGCAGGAGAGGAGGGTGCACTTGCTTCTTGGGGAACATCAATTTTATTTGGACACTCACTCAAATCACCTCAAATTGATCAGGAAGACATAGATCATCAATATCAAGGCATCCACAAGATTATTCGAGTAAGATCTACTCTTGATTCAGTCATTTTTGGGTTCCAATCCATTGGCCATTTCATTTTACTGTTAAAACCCTAACTCTAAATTAATCGAAAAATTCCCTGACTCAAACAACTTGGTTTACTGGCAAACCATTTTTGGGTTTTTCACCTTAGGCATAACCCAAGGTCGGTTCTCAAGGGCATCACCCTTGAGTGACTCCTTGTGTCCCATTTCCCTAGGCACTGATCTCTCTACTCTTGCGCACTTCCTGTTGTAGCCTGTTTTTGAGTTGTTTGATGCTTGTTCTGGGACTTGTGTGTGTTGATACTGTCATACCTCCTAATCAAGTCTAATAAAAGGTGCTAGATAGCCCCAATCCTAATCTTAACCTCTCTGCTTTGGACATGGTTCCCAAGGCAATGGATTTTTCTATCATTTGCTAGTGCCTTGATCCTGGATCTCATAATTAAACTAATAAGTCACTTGTACTTTCACATTGGATCTAATTTACATCCTTTAAGCCTCTTGATCCAACTTATAACCCATCTTGCGACTTCATCCATAGATCTAGGGTTCATCATACCTAACACTTTACGTACTTCACTCATCTGATTTGATCTGGTGTTCTAGTTGGATCTCTCCTGTCGGGAATTGATCCGGGGCTTAGATAACATAAAGTGAAGGGTGCCTCAATTGGCGTGACAACCAATCCATTTGGGAATCAAGGCTCTCGTGGCTCACCTCTTTGGTTTCCTATCCCCTCCACCATCCTGTATAGGATCCATCATTTGGGGCAACTACAAGTAGTGTGATAATAGTTCCTTTTGTAATGATTTATTGCTTCATAATTGAGAAAACAAAAGAGTGGGATATCAAAGTAGAACAAAGGAAGAAGACAAACTTGTAGTAGCTAATCACAAGCCATAGTGATTATTGTACTCCTAGCTCCATAGTGAGACAATCTTTCTTTCTATCTTGAATTTTAATTTGAGAAGAAACGAGTAAGGCAAATTCCTCTTTTTCTTGCTAGATTTTCCCACATCAAGTTTCCCAAAGTACATCTTGTGTCCAATGTGTTGATGGTGTGCTCTATTTTTACCACTATAGCTTTTCTCTTATATTCTTAATTCATTTCAATACCTTGAGTGGTATGCTTCTAATATTACATTTTAAACATAAGCAATCACTCCATAATAGAGTATAACCTCACAGTATTTGCAATAACATTTAAGATTTGTGGGACAAACTATATAGTGGAATATCCATAAGTTTACAGATCAATAAATCAAGACGAATAATCAAAATATCATCACCATACACCTAAATGATTCATGTGGCACACCACATCTAGTTTCTCCTATCATCTTACAGTTGTACACTTAATCTTGGTTGTAGTCACACATCTTTTCCTTCCATTTGATTCATATACATTGTCTCAACCAACCAAAATAGAATCCTCCCTTGCCAAAATCCACTCCGTTACCAACTATTTTGTACAATAGTTGAACTTCCATTGAGCCGCCAGTGTTTGAACATGATCCATGTTCATTTCCAGAGTATCAGAGGTTTAGTTTTCAGACTTAGCCAGTTTTGGCTAGCCATTTTTATTTTTGTGTTGAAATGACCATGCCCCATGGGGTTTTTGTAAAAAGTGTGCTAGTAGGGGGTCTTGAGTGGCTTGGTTCCCTAAGACTTCACAGTCAACTAAGGTATTCCAAGGAGTTTTTTCACTTGTCGATTATGCTTTGCCTTTAGTCGAATAATAATCGATGAGTTTTTCTCTTGCTTCCTCCAAAGCTGGAATGCCCGATTTTGACAGTTAGGCCTTGGGGGGTTATTAGAGTCCAACAGTTGAATATGAACCTACTAGACACTATGAGTATGTGTTATGGTCATTTCCTAGGTCCCTAGGTGGTTTAAAACGTTGTCCGAAAAAAAATTACCAGACACATTGGATTTTTAATTTTTATTATTTTATAATTTATTATTAAATTTTCAATTATTTTAATTGAAAATTTTCAATTTGTAATAATTAAGTGGTTTGGGGTTGGATTTTATTGATTGGAGGCTTAATTCCTAAGCCAAAAATCCCAGTTAAACCCCAAACCCACTTATCCTAAGTTTTGGACAGTTATTTGGCCTTGGAATTAATATTTTCTCAAAAAATCAATAAATGAGAAATATTAATTAAAATAATCAGAAAATATTAATTTGGAGAAAATCCTAATCTTTCCAAAATAATCTAAATTGATTAAACAAACAGACTAAATGACATGGCAATCAGCATTAAAGATGATTCCAATCTTCACCAAACTGATTTAGTCAAGGCTCGGAGCACTGCAGACCACTTTGTCTTGGGATTTGCACCCTCCTTCACTAGCTTGGGCGACTTTCCTTGTTGGCACTTGATTGTTGGTTGGATGGAGTTTACAATGATGGAGGGTGGGCGCCTTGCCTACGTGGAGGCCACCTCATCCCCATCCCACCTTCCAATTGCCAGTTAACTCATCAATCTATCTTATGTGCTCTCCTCCTATTGGGATTTGCGCCTTCGTTGGCTCTCAATATGCCAAGTTCGATTTAGGGTTTTGGTAGCTTAGTTTTGTATATATACAGAGCCTTGCTCCATTACTTTAGATGGACGTTTATGCAAGAGCACTCTACACAAATTTGTAATATTTTTTGTTTTCATATTGGAATAAAGATTAGACTTTGGAGGTCCACGAGTTTTCAACATTTGTGGTGAATTCATCTCTTATTGAGGTGATATCTTTCTAAACCCATCTCTTAATTTGCAAGTGCTTTGATCAATTGCTAGCTTAGAAAGGTTATCATTCTAGCACGCAAGAATAGCCATTTGTAGTCTTCAACTTGGTTATTTATGCAAAGTTTATCAAGATCTAAATGAACAAGAAGTAGTCAATTCTACCATTGTTGATCTAATCTTGATTTTCCTAGCATACTAGTAATATTGATCTCACTTGTGCTTTGAGTTGTATGTGTTTTGGTTAGGTGTTGCCAAAGTGAAGAAGGGTGTGAACTCAGCTGCATCTATCCCATGCTTCATCATCAAGAGTTTTTACTTTAACACTTTTGTGATTACAGAATCTACAAGTGCTCAAAATCTCATCCAAAGAAGAAGCCAAAGAGAGATCTTCTTATCATCTCATCAGAAAAACAATTACTTCAAACTCCTTGGTTACTACAAGCGGATCACAATCTCTAAGGTTTTTATTATCTATCTTGAACTTAGCTTCTCATTAAAAGAGTGCACTATTTTCAAATTTATACTTAATCTGCACTTCTTTGGCTAAGTAGATCAAAGTTTTATAGCTTTGATCTACTTCTTGGGTCTAGATCTACCATTTTTATAGTTTAAATATTCAAGATATAGGATCTAGCTTCATCTTTTCCAAAATTGTAGATCCATTTTTCTATTTTTTCATTTTGCATGTTTTTTCCATTTTTCTTCTTTTTTGACTTATAGATCTCATAAATCCATTTCTTTTTGTTTATCTTTATTTTTACCATAAGAAGAGTGCCAAAAATACTTCAAAAAATTGCCCAAAATCCTTAAGATTTTTTACCAAAAATTTACCTTAAAAAAGTGCATTGGAAAGTGTGCACAAACCTTGCCTCGTTTTGCGTGCCACTTCGCTGCCCATCATTTTACTGTTTTCAGCGTTCTTGTTTTTCCCCAAACAGTCCAAAAAATCATCCAAAACATCCATTTTTTGCCCTAGTTTTTCCTTGGAAAACGTGCACAATTTTCGTCTTGAAAAGTGTGCCCATTTTCAGCCATTTAGCGCACTGTTTTCTGTTATTTTTCCTGAATTTATAGTTCTGGAAATTAGCCTAACATAGTAAAAAAAATTCCAAAAAAATATTTCCAAATTTTTTTCAATTTTTTCTCGTTTTGCGTGCCATTTCCAGCCTATTTAGCTTGCTGATTTTTACTGATTTTGGTTAATTTACAATTCTGGAAATTAGCCTAAAAACAATAAAAAAGTTCCAAAAATTTTTCCTAAAAATTTTCCAAGTTTTACCTTGAAAAACGTGCCTAGTTTGCCTTGAAAAGCGTGCATTTTCCTACTTTTTTAAAGTGCTGATTTTTTGCTTTAAAATTACTGTTTTTGGTCATTTTTCATTTCTTGGCATTTCTCTTATCGATCCATTCATCCTTCTATTTTTTTGACCTTTTTTCTTGAGTTTGACTTTGGTTTACCATCTTTGGTTTTTTCCATTTTTTCATTGATTTTTGCCTCCTCTTCTTCTACTTCTTCAAATCTCTAGATCATAAGTCAATTTGGTTTTATCTAACACTTTAATTTGTCTTTGTTGAGAAGTGAACAAGAGGACAAACAACAAGCGAAGAGCCCAAAGGCTAGCAAACAAAACCAAAGCAAGCAAACCACCTTTTTGACAAGTGAAAAACCCAAAAATATTGTAAAAAGAAATTGAATAAAAGCAAGTGGGATAACGGCTCCCACACCCCCACTTCCCCCATTTGGAGGAAGCCTGTATCGCCCATTGTATGATTTTCGTACTTTTCATTTGCTTTATACCTGCACAATAAACTGTTAGAGTAAGATAGATTAGTTTTCATGCTTTGATATATGCTAGATTAGTCAAAGTCATTTTTGCTAGTTTAGTCTTACTTGTCATTTTTTCATATAAATTGTTAAAATTCATAAATCTCTTGAATCTCACTCAACAGTGGATCAAGAGTACTCTCTGTCGAAGAGTTCCTTTGCTTTGATTTGACTAACCCCCTTGCTCTCCCGAGTACGATCTTAGGACCTGAAAGAGATTCTTGGGTAGAGTAGATTTCATTTTTCAGTATTTATTTCCGTGCATCATAAATCTCTTGAATCTCGCCATAAGGCGGATCAAGAGTGCTCTCTGTCGGAGAGTTTCTACAAAGGTTCTCATTTTTCACACATTCCCCTAAAATTGGAATTTATCATTTCTATGTCGTGTATGCTCTACCCAGTTTTGGGATTGTTACCAACTTATTTGTACCATAGTTGGATTATCTGAAGAGCCGCCATATGACAAACATAATAAGTGTTTGTGTTCCAGTGTATCAAATGATCCATGCTTTATGCCTAGCCAGTTTTGGCTAGTCAGTTTGTTCTTTGTCTTGAAATGACCACACCCCATGGGGTTTTTGTAATAAAGTGCACTAGTAGGAGTGACTAGGTCACCCATGACTAGTTTATCAACTAAGGTATTCCAAGGAGTTTTTTACCCTGATCAATTATACTTTTCCTTCAGCCAAGATATAATTGACAATGTTTTCTCCCGCTTCCTCCAAAGCTGGAATGCCCGATTTTGAGATTCTGGCCATGGGGGATTATTAGAGTCCAACTGATGAATATGAACCTACTAGACACTATGAGTCGAGTCAGTGGTCATTTCCTAGGTCTGTAGTGGTTTTTAAACGTTGTCTGAAAAAAATTTACCGGACGCGTTGGACAGTTAATTATTTTTTAATAAATAATTTTTCCATAGTTTAAATGGAAAAATTCAATTTGTAATATGTCAATCGTCCAGGGGTGTTTTTCAATGATTGGAGGCTTAATTCCTAAGCCAAAATTCACACTTAGAACCCAGGCACGATTATCCTAAGTTTCGAATCGTCATTTGGCCACTTAATTAATAATTCCTCAAAAAATCAATAAAAGAGGATTATTAATTAATTAAATCAAAAAATTAATAATTGGAGATAATCCAATTCTCTCAGATTTAATCCAAATGGATTAAAATAAAAGGCTAATTGACATGGAACTGGGCATTAATGAAGATTCCAGTCAACTATCCAGTCACTACAAGAGATCTCCTTCAAAAGAATTCGCCCTCCTTCATGCAAAATTCGATTTGGCGATCTGTCATTTGTTTAATGGATTGTTGAGATGTATTAATGACAAAGGTGGGCGCCCTCCTTGGATTGTGGCCACCTCATGGGCTTGGCTCCCATTATACACGAGTTGCATTGATTATAACTCATAGCTTGGTCTCCTACACAAGCTCACGCATATCCCTTGAAGGCTCACGCATTATCTCTTGAAGCTCACAAATTTGTGAGGTGGAGGATGGGCATTGGAAGGGTGATAACTCCTATGGAAGGATGGGAGGCGCCTTTCCAAGGTGGAGGCCACCTCCCCATCCACCTCACTTCAACTCGAGTTAGTGGGTCAATCTCAACTCCAAGCTTGGAATTTGATTGGTTTTTTATTGGGTTTCGATTTGTGTCAAGTGCTATTGGCTCCCTCCATTGCCAATTCGAATTAGGGGTTTTAGCTTGTTAGTTTTGTATAAAAGGATGGCATTGCCTCCTTATTTGATATAGAGAATTGGGCATAGAAACTCTGGTGAAATTGTAATCACTCTTTGTTAATAAAATATTTTCGACTTTGGAGGTCACTTGCATTGGCTCTTGGCATTGTGCCTTCATTCTATGATGAAGTAATATCTCTTTCACCCTACTCTTTGATTTCAATTTTGATTATTGTACGCTTATTGAAGACTAACAATCTAGTACTTAGGCTTCTTATCAAATTGTTATTGAGTGTTTGTGTCTTCAAGGGTTGCATCTAGTAAAAGATTTTGGCATATAATACCTTCACTAGGCAGGAACTCTATTGTTGATGGTCTTTTGTTTGCAGGGGTTCAAGCAATTTCGATCTTTCTTGCCTCGTCCATCAAGTTATCAAAAACTATATTCAAAACTTGCTTACTGGATCTAAGAGCTTCTCTCTTCTAGCTCTCCTTTTTCTCCTTGAGACTCCTTTTCCTTGACTTACTAACCTTATTCTCCTAGCCTCAACCTAGTCTCGTCGTACCTCCATTGCTAGTTTTTTCCCTTCCTTAAAACCCTCTCTCTAGCTTTCGTCTCCCTCCTTTAGGCTAGTTTCCTTTGACCTTTTTCCTTATCTTTCCTCTCGTTTTTCCCTTCAAACTTTCTCCCTACCTTTGCTTTCATCCTACTTGGTTTGCTCCCTCTTTTGCTAGCCTCATTGCCTCTCCAAAACTCTCCTAGTCTAGCTCTTGTCTCCTCTCCTTTCTCTTCTTACACCCCTTTCATTTTTTACCTTCTCTCTTTCCTTAGCCTGTCGTTTCTTTCCTCAAAACCCCTTCTAGTCTCCTTTCGTCCATCCTCTAAGTCTCTTCTCTTTGCTTTTATTTTCCTTTACATCTCCTCTTTTCCCAGTCCTCCTTTCGTCCTACCTTGCTTCCTTCTTCCCTTGCCCTTATTTTCATCTTTCCCTAGCCCTCAAGCCTTCATCCTTCGTTTTTCCCTCCTTCACTTGCTACCCCAAACTTCTTCCTAAAAACTTTAAAAGAAAACCAAAAAAGGAACTTGTCTTTGTTTAGATAGACTTTAATAACTGTTTAGTTTATTTTCAGTTTGTTAGCTTGTAGCAAGTAGATCTTAGTTTCGTTCTAGCTTGTACTTCTTTTTGATAGTTAGATCTTGTATCTAGTTTATTGTTAACTTGCATTTAGTTTTTAGATCTCATTCAAGAAGTTGAAAAGCTTGCATTTAAAAATATTTGATTTTGCAACTCTAGATCTAAGTAGTTTCACTTTGTTTGATTTTTGGACTAATGCTAATGGATTATTGAGTTCATCATTGTGATAGGTACTTGGGAAAGAGAAACTCAAGAAATCTTGAAGCAAGAAGAGGAGAAAAAGGTCTAAACCAAGAAGAACATCAAAAAACCAAAAGGATGATCCAAACCAAGAAATCATTAAACATTATCCTTTGCAATAGCTCTTAAGAGCTTATTTCAAGTATTTTCCAAGTTTATTTCTCTCAAAGTCCTTCCAAGGGTTTTAATCCCAAAGGCATTTGTACTCTTATAATAAAGTTTGCAAGTGGGGTTTTTAAGCCCCCGCATTCACTTCCCCCATTTGGGGAAGCCTTGTAGTCTTCTTTGCTTGGTTGAGTTGTTAGTTAGTTTCCTTTTTTTGCTCTTAGATCACCAATTGCTAGTTTAGTTCATTTTTTAGCATCTTTAGTTGCTAGTTGTTTACTATTTTATCAAAAAGTTTCATTTTTCAAGTAATACAACTGCTTAAGTTAGAAATCTCTTGAATCTCACCAATAGTGGATCAAGAGTGCTCTCTGTCGGAGAGTTGCTTTTATTTCAATTTTTACATACCCCCATGCTCTCCCGAGTACGGTCTTTGACCTGAAAGAGATTCTTGGGTAGATTAGACTTTATTTCCAGTACAGTTATTTAATTCCGTGCATCATAAGCCTCTTGAACATTGTCATAAGACGAAGTCAAGAGCGCTCTCTGTCGGAGAGTTTTTCCTTGTGCTCTTAATAAAAACTTCAACTTCACATTCCCCTTTTAAAATTTATTTCGTTGCTTTCCATCACCAAGTATGCTCTGCCAACCCTAAAAAGTTGGATTATTACTCAAAACGGTGATTAGATTTGATTAATCTCACAAGTGATAACCATAATAAAATCTTTACCCCCATAACCAACGAACCGGCGTTGTTTCGAGAAATACTCAGGTAGTGGGCAAATTCTTACTGGTGGCGCCGGAAATCACCATTGTCATAGAGTTCTAGCTTGCTGGTTAAGTCCCTTGGACACCTAGCCTAGAATACTGGACGGTCCGTCAGGGCACCAAGGTGAGCCACTGAAGGTATACTTTTCCGGTTGGATTCATACCTTGCTTTCTTAGCCTTAATAATCAAGATCACTAAAACTCATAAAATCAACCAAGATAATTTGCACAACATTCTCACCAACATTATTCTAAGACTTGTATCTTCAGCATCCCCAAGCACTTCGTATATTTGACTCCATTTGGCACTGGTCTTTTTTGAACTTTTATGCATCACCATTAATGTGGGCCATTTGTCCATTGGAATTTGGCTAAGTTATTTATCTGTGGATGCTATCTTATTTCACAAGTCCTCGTTGTATTGTTTATCTCTAAATCTTGTGTCTTGTGATCGCAACGTGGATTGCTTTTATCTTGTGTTTATCTCACTTTTATAAACTGTGATCTCATTATGAAACTCCTAAAAAACACCCATCCGCATCCGCAACACCTTAAAACATTAAAAAACATAGAGCCATAGACAACTCTTTGTAGGGACTACCCCCCTTGGCTTCGTTAGGAGTTAACCTAAATGGAGGAGCTGGGATTCAGGTGACAGTACCTGGCTCATTGCTTGCCCCCAAGGCCACACCTCTTCCACTTGTAGTGAGGAGACAACTTTCGAAAGATTTCTGTTGCTGGTGTGCATCTCGACGGACAACAGGAATACACAGAAACGGTATAGGTTACTTAATTTTTCACATTTAATCCAATTTCAACCATAATAAAATTCATACCCCATAACCAACGAAAAATCCGGCATTGATCGTCAATACTCGAAAGTGGGCAAATTCTGCC
The DNA here is from genome assembly GCA_027924585.1 of Larix kaempferi. Classification (NCBI taxonomy): domain Eukaryota; kingdom Viridiplantae; phylum Streptophyta; class Pinopsida; order Pinales; family Pinaceae; genus Larix; species Larix kaempferi. The sequence goes on from BSBM01000150.1 coordinate 11,525,034, forward strand.
TGGGGGCGCTGGATCACTGTACTTAGACCTTGGGGGCACCGTTAGACTACATCCTTGTTTGGTGTAGTGTTGAACACGCTTTCAAGGCTTTGGCAGCCAACATGTCCCCGTACAGAGCCACCTAGAGTATTTTCCGGACATATTTCCAGTACCTTAGGGTATATCTTGGAGATTTCCTTAGCCATAATAATCAAGATCACCACAAAATTTACAAATAGCACTTGCAAAACGATCTCAAGCACACGAACTCTTGTATTCAACATCCCAAGCATTCAAGACATTGACTCCATAAGGCATTGGTCCTACATATCATTTATTTGTTTAATATCTATCTGGAAGTACTTGTCTTATCTTATAACTTTCATGTTATACTGTGGATGCATTATACTTGAATCACATTGTCATTGGTTGTGTATCTCAAATATATATTTTGCAAGTACATGCATTGATTATCTATAACTGTTATTGTAAATCTTGAATAAACTCCTAAACAACACCCATCCGCATCACATCACCTTAAACTTTAAAATCAAGAGCCTTAGAAACTCTTTTGTAAGGTCTACCCCCCTTGGCTTCGTTAGGAGTTAGCCTAAACAGAGGAGTCGGGATCAGGTGACAGCACCTGACTCTTTGCTTGCCCCCAAGGCCACACCTTTCCCACTTGGGAAACAACATTTTGAAAGATTTATGTTGACGGTGTGCATTCGGCAGACAACACACTCCATAAGCAATCACTCCATAATAGAGTATAATCTCACAGTATTTGCAGTAGCATTTAAGATTTGTGGGCTGAACTATTTAGTGGAATATCCAAATGTTTACAGTTCAATAAATCAAAATGAATAACCAAAATATCACGACCATACACCTAAATGATTCATGTGGCATCCCACCACATCTAGTTTCTTCTATCACCTCACAGTTATGCACTTAATCTTGGTTGTAGTCACACATCTTTCCTCCATTTGATTCATATACATTGTCTCAAACAACCAAAATAGAATACTCCCTTGCCAAAATCCAAGCTCAATAACAGTGCTAGGAGGTGAACAAGGATTTCACCAAAAATCGCAAGTCTAGAGTAATGAAACTGACAGAGATCAAAAGGAAGAATGTTGCACACAACTCACATAAATAGGAGAAAAAAAAGAACAATCACAAGATTCACAAAAACACAGAGAATGTCAAGAAGCTATTATGTAACTCATGCTCATACTGACATATATACAAGTAATCAAAAGAGACGAAGGTATGACACATACTGTACAACAATGATTGAGGACACAACCTTTCATCACACTGACTAGGACTTCCTAATGACATCTTCACAATGATTGCCATGCAACTTAACTCACGAATCACTCATAAAGTACAAAATAATTGTATCATCATCATATAATAATCATTCCATTGATCACATGCATAAAGACACTAAAGGACAAATATATTACAAGACAAAGAACATCATCGTGATTAATTTGGGGGCTAACAAAATCGACATCCTACCAGAAATTTGGGAGCAGCTGGAGGTATTGAGGGTCCACGAAGAATGGAGGAAGTATAGTAATTAAGGAGATCAGCAAGACACTGACATTGAATAGTTCAATGATCCAGGAGTGACCCCTGCAAGGAAGAATATCTTCATGTTAGTTGCAAAACGAATTTGAAAGTGAAGGACCTCCTTGTTGGGTTTGGTATTTCTTTTCACAAGGAAATAAAATATTTTCTAAGGTGCTCAGTCTGCTCAAAGGAATAGGGAATACAAAGGAAACGTATTACTGGAAGCAGCAAGGGCTTAGGAATGGAGGGTGGTGAGAGAGAACCGAGCAAGTTACCGGATGACAGAATGGAAAAGTTGGAAAGGCAGTTCTATACATTTATGCAGTTCAGAAAGGATAAACAAAACGAAATCAAGGTATCTACCATGGATCAAACAGAGAAGTGTGCTGGTAAGCAGAAATCTTCTTTGGTGACACCCTCAAAAGCATCCAAATTGGTAAGAGAACCTAAACTGGATCATAAGGATGGAGAGGAAGCTGATTTGGGTGGCAAAACCCTAGTTTCTACGAAGCCTTCTTGCTAGTTTGTTTAGTTTATGAAGCCCGTAAGAAGGGGATTTTCTTGCAACTTTGAATCTGCCCTGCTTTATTTTTATCATGTATATTACTATATAGTATGAGTTGAAAGGGAAAAACATAGGTATCCACAACTCCTAGCAGAAATCAGTAGTTTAATGTCAGCAATAACAAGCTGAAAATCAGGGGAATAGCCAAGAAAAAAGGAATGTTCATATCTGTAAATATTTGGGCTGTAAATATTTGGGCTTTGGCCCATATAATAAAATTAATTTCAGCCCCAAGAATCAGCTCAAGCAGTTGGTGCCACTGTTGCCAGGACATTGCTGGTAATCCAGAGCACTGTGCAGGTCCCCCGTTCGATTCCCACAGGGTTAGGCACACTAAATCTAAGCTTCCCACTTTACACTGGGTACCATCCTCGGAATGGGGGAAAGTGCCCAAAATTTTAACAGGGATTTATTTCCAAGGAAAAATAATAATAATACAATCAATTTTACACATAAAAAAAGGAATCATCAAAAGAGGAAAGGAACGGAAAAATATGAGACCATTGTTAATCAAAACATACACAATCTATTATATTAACAGATGGCCTTTTAAGTGGTTGCAACCCTTCCTTCACGTCCTGTCTAATATGCCGTGATGATCTGTAGGAATACCTACAATACAACATATCCATTGTCATTCAGCAATACAACTATATAGTGTTTATTATTTATATTATTTATTCAGCAGAGAAAACAAAGCAAAGGCCTGTGACTTGGCCCTATGGACTTGGCTCTCTCACAGACTGTTGTTGTAATTTCAAGTCTAAATTTCAGGAACATATCAATACTATCTATATTTGGGAAGCTAGAACTCCCTAAAGCTTGACATAGTACTTTTAACTTTAAAAGAAAGTTAGCAATTACTGGCGAACTAAAGATAAAAGATAAATGTTGTTCAGTAATATTTCATTGTATGGAATACGAGTAGAGAAGTATAGCAAGATCCTAACTATGAAATCTTACAAATGCACAATAAAAGTAGAGGTTTACATGTCAAACATTCATCTTGCCTTGTAAAATGAGTACTGAACATTTTTATCTTTTGTAAACTTATTGAGGAAAACCTTTATATTTCATGATTCATCATTCCAATACTTAAGGGATGTTGACTAAAAATGGACAGAAACAATATACAGTGGTCCATCTGACTCCATACACATATCCCTGTTCTCACAGCCCTTTGTCATCTGATTTCTAAAGTTTCATATTTTCACTCGAATTCTTAAAGTATTATTTGTTTAGATGTTAAAGGAACTTTTCTTGTGTCTTCCCTCCTCCATGTGGCTAAATAACTTACCACATATTTTTTTTGCAAGAATGAGTTTTGTATTAATAAAATATACTTATGGTACAAATAAAGGCTGAGTTATTTAGCTATATGGAGGCTTAATGACAAAGAAAGGCTGGGTTTTCCTTTCAATGGAGGCTTAATGAATCTTGGGAGATCGCATATCTATACCATCCTGCCATCTAATATGTATAGCCTTCCAGGTCTACATATATAGATTTTATTGGTGAGAGGTGCTTGCCAAATTAACTTTATATTTGTCAAACATGATTAGGGTTTCCTTAGCTCCTTCTTCAACTCACTACTTGGCTTTCTTACTACTTTCCACAATTCAAGATTCTATTTTAATGCGAGGAAATTGAGTAAGAGATCATACGGTTGATTAGGTCTAACTATTGTTCTAGGCTCACCACTAATTGAGCTAGTTTTTCGGTATGATCTATTGCCTCCTCCCATCCACCACATAGATCCTTGACTTTGCTGAGGATATCTTTTGTGAGCTCATATTGAGCCTCTATAGTGCAGTTCAAAAGGTCAATTCCCACCCCTACCAACAAATCCCTTACATACCAATCCATCTCAAGTGCAACATTATATACAGATCTCCTTCCTCATGTATGGTCAAGTTATATCAGAAAAAACAATCTCTTTCAATACTAGAAGACTACTCCAATTTTCGCTTCTTGCATGTTATAATGTTGACAGCTCCATTTTGTCCCCTTGTAATAGTTCCTGCTTGTCATCCTCCAATCGAAACCAAATTGATTGTTATTCCCCTCTTCTCAACAATGCACTCAATCAAAGCTTGGTAATCTTCCACATTACGAGGTTCACCACAATAGCAACATAAAACTTTACGAGGATGTAGACAATTCCTTGCGACATGACCCAACTAACCACAATTAAGCAACTAAATCTACCACCGCAACCACTTCCAAGGTTTAGCGCACAGCCTAAACTAGGTACAATAGAGGTAAATATTATTCCTAGTGCATTCATCTTGTGTTGCTTCCATAGCTTGACATTTGGATGGGTTGTGTATAGGAAACTTACAAAATTCACACCAAGTCAAGATAAGAACCTTTATGTACTACTGCAACAGTGGACATACATGTGCTGAATGTACAAAGGTCCTATACACATCGCAATAAGGATAAGTTGCATTGGAGGGGTCTACTACATGGAGTCTAGGGGCAATTTCAACTAACATGCGTCATTCATTCTTATGATGTCCTTTGTCATGCATTGGGTACACCAAACTCCTTCACAACCTCTGAGTGCCACATCCTGGTCTAGTTTGCCAGAGCAACCATCTTTGCCTCCAATATGTCATATCAAATCTTTGCCTCCATCTAGCCTCTTTTAGCCTCAATTCTAAGCACTATAACTAGAGCATCCTTGTGATTCTCCAACTTTTGTTGTAGCAAAACTTACTTCACCCATTGTTAGAGACCTCTAATGAACCACTCCTTAAGTTGGACATTTGGTACTTCAAAGGGGAGCTTATTCAACAAATATTTGAACCTTTGGTCATGCTATCAAATAATTTTATCATCTTTGTTTTATCTCCTAAATCTCTGCAATGCATTGTTATTATGATCAAGGATACTAAAAATCGGACTCAAACTCATTCTTTATATCTTGTAAAGTGATTTGACATCATGTTTGCAGCTTCACTCATTTATACCTCATGTACCAGTCTAATGTTCTTCCTCCCAAGGTTGTCCCAAACTCTACCAACACCTTATTTTCATGCATAACTCAGTTAACAATTCAAATAGTCTCACATGTGAACCAATGCTTATCAGCCATTGTGGGTCCAACATACAAAGGAAAAATCTCCAATGGATCCAAAGAGTTACTAGTTGTCCCAACTTCTATGTTAGGTTGCTCCAAAATTTTCTCCTATAGTCCTTCACTATCAAAAGTTTCTTCATGTTCCAAATTTATCTAGTCCTTATTTCTGCCTGTCAATTCACAGAACACTCAAAGCTAGTCTTTTGTACTGGATCAATTAGCTTTCCACCAACTTCTCTTGTTAAAATATGTGTACCTACTACCAACATTTTTTAAATTTTCTTCACTTTGACCTTGTCTACCCAATCTTTTGTCCAACTAGTACTTCACCCAATCTCAAACAACAAACATTCTCTTTTGCTTGGAAAATGGAATAGGGAGCAATGTTGCTAATGGCAGACAATCTCTCAATGAGTGATCTCTTCACAAGGCTATACTATAGTTCATCTCTTCCTGCTTTGTTTATGAAATCACTACCCTCCCATGGCATAGACACCTGTTACCGGACAAACTGGCAGGGCTAGTGCCCAGTAAGCACATGCAAGGAGTTGTGACCTAATGTCACCTCAGTCACACCCCTTTAACTTCTTGGGAGAGTCTTGACCTCCAAGGGGAGAGCCCTTACCTGAGTGCCTGTCAATAATTACACAAAATACCTTCCACAACCTCATGTATAGATCAATGCCTTATGGAGTCAAATAGAGAATGAAGAAGACATACCAAAGTATAAGTATGATTAAGCAATAGTTTGCAACAAGTACTGTAGCAGGGATTAATATGCGATGTTCAGTGTTATTAACCTACAAGTTAGTATTGCAGCCATATGATTTCGAGTTTATCACTACTTTGTTGAGCATTATTGTCATTGATGTCAAAGGAGGTCATTAATGACAAAGGTAAAACGAAGGTTGTTGACATAGATGACATGGAAAGTAGGTTGCACAAGTTTGGATGTGATAGCTTGGGCATTGAAGCCCATTCACAGTTGGTGTGTGCAAATGACCCATTTTGTGGTCATTTGTTGAAGATATGGTGGCTTGATGGTTCTCGGATATTGATGTTGCATTTGATGATATGGAGCCTATTATCACACAACTTGTAGTTGCCCCTAAAGGTGATCCTATCAATGTTATCGGAACCAGTAAAACCGGTCGGTCCGATAGGTTCACAGGCCCAACCGGTCAGGTTAGGTGCCTAAACCAGAAAAACCGCAAAAATGATTTGAACTGGTCGGTTCCGTACGGAATATGGAACCAGCCGGTCCATACTCTCCTCATTTTTTGGACTCTAAGAGCCATTTAGAGCCTCTTTATTGATGTAGTTTGGTTCAAAACTTTAGAGATGTATTGCACTCAGTGCTATTTTGGTAATTTGCACCCGTACTTGCTATATATATGAGAAACTTTGCATATTTGTGTATTAATGGTTTGGATTCATATGAATGCACATGAATATATATGTTTTTTACAAAATATGAATAGTTTATGTATTTTTTGGTCGACCAATTTTTTTTCCGATTTTTTTCTGTTTCCGGTCCGGTTCACATTTTGGGCTCTGTCATTTTGATCACCGGTCTGGTTCTGATAACATTGGATCCTATCCAGGATGGTAGAGGTGCTAGGAAACTAAAGAGGTGACCCAAGAGGGCTTCGAGGGCTTCGATACCCAAGGATAATTGGTTGTCACACTAATCGAGGCACTCTTCACTTTAGATCAAGCTAACGCGAGATCAAGGGGGAGACCCTAGCTAGCTAATGATGTTTCTTCTGTGGAACTCCCAGCTTTGTACCTATCTTCCTTCTTCGCTTTCTTAGATGATGTTAAACTTTAGTTTCTAGGTCTTTGACCTGTTATCACCAAACTTGTAGTTGCCCCTAGAGATGAATCCAAGATGGATGGCAGAAGGGATGGGCAACCAAAGAGGTGCAACCAAGATGGCCTCGACTCCTAATGGATGGTTGTCACGCCAATCAAGGCAATCTTCACTTTATGTTATCTAGCCCAAGACAACAAAGGGGGAGACCCAGATCTACTCCCGACAAAAGAGATCAAACAAAAACACCAGATCAAGTCAAGTATAGTTGAAGTACGTAAGGTGTATGGTGAACCCTAGATCTATGTAAGAAGTCACAAGATGAATAATAGTTTGGATCAAGGGGTTTAAACAGTGTAGCTTTGGTCCATTATGGGTGGAAGAGTGACTTATGATGTTTGAAATAAGATCCATGATTAGGGTACTAGTCAATTATGAGAGAATCCACTGCCTTGGGAACCATGTCCAATGCAGGGTAGTTAAGGACTGAATTGGGGCTAACCAGTACCAAAGATGAGCTTGATTGAGTGATATGACAATGTCAAGGGGTTCAAGCAAACAAAACAAGGATCAAACCACAAGCTAACCCAACAATCCAGGAAAGTTGGATGGGCCTGGAGAAAGATCAGTGCCTTGGGAAATGGGCCAAATGGAGTCAGATGTCCACCAAATTACAGATTTGGAATGTTGAGGTATTGAGGTAGGTGGATCTAAAAGATTAAGTTCATCCAATGGCTGGATCTCAGTAGATCTGAGATTGAAGTATGCCACAAAGTGACCCAAGTGGGGCACAACCCTCAAAATGAGGAATGGGGCCCACAAGGTCAAAATCACTGAAGTGACACACTAGGGGTAGGTTATTGAATGTGTAGATCATAGATCAAATGGAATCTCACCTACCCAGGTGCTAGATCCTAGCAAACTCACCCCTCCCAGGAAATGCGACCTCCCTTGGAGAAGCTTCTTTGCCTTGGGAAGTGGGTCAAATGAAGGCCAATCCTCACCAAACTATAGATCCGAATTGCCGTGGATGCGATAGAGGTGGGTTTTAAATTTTATACCCAAAAGCCAAGTGGATCAATCTAGATTTAAAAAATTGTAAAATGAGGGTTTTGAAATAGTAAGGGTTTGAAGCATTTAGACAAATGGATAGATCATGGAAAGAGAAATTACCTTGAGATCATACCTGAGTGATGAGATGAGATGCCTTGTTGTTGAGGAAGACTCCCGCAGAGATCAAATGAGAAATTGTTGAATTTGCTTGCCAAAATGATGCCCTAGCCCACAAGTGCGACCTCCTCTACCTGTCAAACCAAGGAAAGCGATTCAATCAGTGAGATCAAGTATGGAGGAAATACAAGTAAAATGCAATGATAACATGAAATAGAAGGTCCTGGGACAGTAATACTCCCTGTTACCAATGAAGAGATCCAAAGAAGAAGTAGGGAGGGTCCTCCCCTACCAATACGTCCTCCTCAAACCAAATCGGCCTCCACCTATAGATGCAAAAACGTGGTACAAAAATATAGCAAGACAAAATCTCCAAGAACCTAGTGCAAAGGAAGAATCAATGAACGAACTCCAAAAGCATTCACCACAACACAACAGATAGATGCAATAATAATTCTCTATTCCAATAATCCAGAGCCAAAAGTCCCCTTTACAATGAGAAGCTCTTTCCTTTAAATAGGAAGGAGTCTTGCACAAAATTGCAAGTAGTCGGCGCTCCCCGGTGTATCATGACAAGGGACTAATAGCCTCTCGTGGATCCTTGAAATCTTGCAGTGATGAGTTTACCAATCACCTGCAGGTTTTGGTGTAACGGTAGCCGTACTACCAACGATTGGTATCAGAGCTAGAGGTCACGAGTTCGATACACACTCGGCTCGCGCTAAGGGGGAGATTGTTGCACGAAATTGCAAGTAGTCAGCGCTCCCCGATGTATCATGACAAGGGACTAATAGCCTCTCGTGGATCCTTGAAATCTGGCGGTGGTGAGTTTACCAATCACCTACGGGTTTTGGTGTAACGGCAGCCGTACTACCAACAAGGAGAGAGTCCACAATCTAACCACTTTTTAAATGAGTGGCTAAGATTAAAACATCAAAAGATCTAATCAATGGTTGAGATGAGCTCAACAATACAATACATGGATCACTAATAAAATAATACAATATGTGGACAAATTCACCCTAGAAGAGGGGATCCCACCAAATCATGATGATAAAACATATAAAATAGCTCATGGTGGGTCCAAGGGGTAATTTCTAACACCCTTGGTCAATCCCCATGGCACAATATCCAAGAATAAATGATCTAGACACCAAATCGTGCCTCTCTGGGAAAGTCGTGAGCCTTAGGAGGCTCCAGAAATCATCAAAAAGTGCCATAAGTGATGGATGTGGGTCCCGATGAAGCTGAAACTGTTGGAGAAGGTGTGGAAGACATCCCACTCATCATCACTGATCATCCCATGCCATAACCTTGCGTCAGTAGCCCAAATCGAATTCCTCTGTAGCCATTTTTACCATTTATGAACTGCCTCGGGAAACGTGAAACTGCCCAAACTGCCTCCTGGAGTGCCTGCGTTGTCAAGGTGAGCTCACCAATGAGTCTGGGAGGGGGGTAATATGGTAATAACAAGTGGCTAGACCACCCCCTCCATGCACAGCGCCCTAGGTGAACCAAGTAAATCTCATCACTGCTCTTACAGGGCCTCCGACAGACCAAAACTGCACTAGGATAGCCAATTGAGGCTCAATCATCACTGTAACTGCCCAGAACTGAAAACAGACTGTCTCATTGGACTCAGAAGGTCCAATCCATCTAAGATGTGTACTCATACACCATATAAACCTTTGCATGGTCCAAAATAAATACTCATCATCTCCGGTAGACCAAATAATAACAATCTGTAAAAGTGCTGAAAAGCACAAATCATCATCATAAGCCTGAAACCACTGCATAGGCCCACCATGGTGACCTGTACCAGACCATATATCATCTGTCTGTAACACCTGAGGTCTACCACCTCATGTCCTGTGGTTGACTTTGGTCAAACTGAGGTTTGACCAAGTCAACATGACCAAAATATGACTCAAACTGTCATCAAGTTGCTGCAAGGTGTCCAAGGTTAAGACATGCTTTACAATCCATTCAATTAGCAATTATAACAAGAAGTAATCATTATTGGCGATCTAAATCTAAATATAATAAGTCACAATTATTATTTATTACTCAGACAAGACTTTCAAGGTCATACTCACTTCATAGCTGTGATCAATTTGCTAGTGAAGGGTGAAGGCTAAAACATAAGTGGCTAGGTCAAAGGATGACTTACTGACTTAACACTGTGACACTTTGGAAATGGAAAAGGGAATACACACCATAGCATATAGTGGACAAGCAATAACACAGGGAATTGCGATGTCTCACAAATGGATAAGTTGTTCAAAGAGTGTTTATTCACCTTACACAGATGCGCACAATCCATAATACAAATGAGGCCAGCAATCTTTTTGATATAGAATTTAAGTTCCATTGCTTTTTGGGCCTAGAGTTTCCATAGCCTTTGATCTATGTGTGTTTACAAACACATTGCATAGATTTACATTTATTTAGGCTTCTTGTTGCAGGTGTGTTTTTAAGGCACTTGTTTACCTGAGCACTTCTAGGTGTGTCACAGACAGCTTGTTTACCTAGGTATTTACATTTCACAAAAGATATAACATTTGATATTTCATAACCATTTTCATTTGGCTTGCCTTTCATTCATGTGCGTTGAGAAACACATTGCATGCATGGGCTTTTTCATACAAGATATAACATTTCATTTTCATATTTTGTATTCATGGCAGCACTAAAAGTTTCAGGTTTAGCCAACAACATCTTTAGTGACTAGGGGGATTTCTCAAGGAAATCCAACTCACCAAAGGTAAGTTTTGTCACCAACTTAGAGCTGAGACACAATAAACAAGGACACTCATCCAATACAGAGGCTACAGCGGGTAAAAGGTCCTCCATGCCACTAGTCAAGTAGTAAGTCAAGGTAATGAACAAACTGGGTAAGTCATGGATGGATGAAGACAGTGAATAATGAAACCAACACTAGCAAGCCAAAATATGGCGGGAATGACCACCTCTATTCTCCCTAGGGAGAGTAAAACCAATGAGTATAGGCCAAACTTCTAAGTCTGAGTAGGGACAAGTAAGATATATATAAGTACAACCAGGTCCACATATCTATATGATCGCCAGATCATGATACTAAATGCTAAGACATGCTACGAGAATGGAGATAAAAGCAACATAACCACAACACCATAATATACCTGCTGGGTCATATACCTGAAAGATCATCATCTAAACCATAATCTGTCCTCTGAAACTGCTGCTACAACTCTGGGCACTACTGACTGCTCTGTATAAATGGCTAAATAGCTACATCGGTCATCTCTCTGAGTGTCCTGAGACTCAATCATGGCATAGGGAATAAAACTGTTGTCCAAAATCTGATAATGATCCATAGTAGATGCTCATCTCGGCATCTCAATGCAAGGGAACTGGCTGAATAGTGTACTGGAATCAAAAAAATAATGTATGGTAGCCCGACTACTATATATGTGATAACATGACCTTAGAGATTAGGTATGCTTTTATAGGAGATGCACTTGCACTCCCACTATGTATTGTCTTTTATGTACTTAGCAATACTTTTCACCTATTTATGCTCACTCATTGAACATGTAGGAGAGATCCACATATTTCCAGTACAGATTCACAAGCGAGCATATCCTCCTCCTCATGAGCAGGCGATAACTACTCTAGACCTTGAGAATAGTCTCCAAGGACCTCCGGTCAAGACATTTATTTTGGATTTTAGAGTTCTTGAAAAAGATCTTTTCTTCTATGGAACTCCCAGCTTTGTACCTATCTTCCTTCTTCCCTTTCTTAAATAGTTTCTAGGTCTTTGACCTTAGAGATTAGGTATGCTTTTATAGGAGATGCACTTGCACTCCCACTATGTATTGTCTTTTATGTACTTAGCAGTATTTTTCACCTATTTATTCTCACTCATTGGACATTATAAAATTATCTTATTTTATCTTAGGGATGGAAATCAAGTTCCCTTGATGTACAATTGTTCGGTGTTTATTTTCTTGGGCTACCTTGTGTATTTGGTTAACAAGTCATAGAAGTGAAATATATAAAGCTGTACTTTATATTTCAGATTCAGCCCTATGGCCGAAAGTTCACAGGAAATAGATCCGGAAAACTTCAAGGTTGAGGTGAAATTTATGTATTTGCATTGAACTGTGTATTCTTGAAATTTCCACAAAGGGTTGCGTTTCCCTCCTATTTGAGAACTAATAGAAATGTATTGACAAGCATACCAAAGAAGTGAAACAGAACATAGTTCCATCATGCATTACATATATACATTACAGATCTGATAATGAATACAAAAATCACTAGAGGAACCCATGTTCACCATTTCATAATAGACTGAACTCAATACATGTTTGTTTATCAGATCACAATAGATGCACTATAAACACTCTATGTTATGACAGCATTTCAGCAACATCTCAATAGTGTTTCATTCATCAGTCCATATTCATTACAATATATAAGAGTACAAAGCAGTTATGCAGTTATTGGTTATATACAAAACTGTCTGATCACAACCAGCCAGAGCCTTGATCGCAAACCTCCAGTCACATCATTGCTCATCGCGCATGTCCAAGTCGCAATGTCCATATTGTAAACTCATGTCACAGGCTCCATGGCACAAAGTCCAACACACTGTTGCAGTCATAGACACTTAAGCATTGTTCCAGCCTACATCAGTCTCGCCTTTTACAATTGCAATCACTTGCTTTGTGATCTCTATCATCTGGTCTGGCCATCTGTCATTCAGTGGGTGTCTCTCCAACATTTGGGTTTCCAAAGCATTAGCTTCGTAAACTGAGTTGCCATAGCGCTATCAATTCATCACGGTATAGATTTCCTGCAAAATGTTATCCTCAAAGATCGCTTCTTTGAAAAACCTCACAAATGATAGCACTTATAAGTCAATGCACTATGGATGCATCAACGGACATAATGCTAGACCCAGAATATTATCGGACTTCATGACCAACCGCCAACTCATACTATGATTGGACCTCAATCTATATGAACTTGGAGGCTTTCATCATCAATAGTCATGAAGGCATAATGGAGCCAACCTAGCCATGGCAATTCTAATTGCTTTAGTACACAGTAAACCTATCAACCCTGCTATCCCCTCATTCTTGGGGTTTGTAGGGTCCTAAACAACCACAATATCCTACTTCCTTGAGATGGATCATGGAGGACCATTTCCAACCAATCAATTTAAATTACTAACCTCCGTTAACGTGAATCGTGATCACTTCTTAAAAATCAGCATAGGTCCATCTTAAATCTTATCTCTTGGTGGTGCATCGAGAGGGATCAAATTTCTTGAGGTGTAAATTGTTTTCTTGATGTGTAAAAAATTTAAAATAAAAAATTGCACCTCAATAAATTTGATCCCTCTCGGTACTTTGGATTTAAGATTTAAGATGGATCTATGCTGGTTTTAATTTTTTATAACTTTTGTTCTTAATTTTTTATAACTTTTGTTCAGAGCAGTTAGGTTTAGTTTTATTATATAATCTATATAAGTATTGTGTATAATACTTAATATTTTCTCTTTTAATAGGGCCCACATGTTATTCTTTTGCAATGTGGGTTATAGTTTCCACATCAGTGTTACCCACGTTACACTTACATGACATGACAACATTCTACGTGACATGACAACATCCCCACATACCCATACTGGGCTGTAGAGCACCTCGCTACTCTCAGTGCAATAAACAGCTAAACAGCTGCCATGAGCAATGATTCAATGTCTCCTCTTATCTGAACAATCTGAACAGGGAAGGGACGTTGTTGTTTTTCCATATCCATTCAAACTTCTTCAGTATCACGGACTGTATTCTAAAATTTATGTACTGAATTTCCCTCAACATTGCGATTTTATCAAGCACACTGCCACATTTAAGCTCATTCCAGGTCAAAGCATTTGGGATAAGATACAGAAGCAAGGAAGTCACAACCAATATGGAAGGGCATATATCAACATTTTTGCAACCTCAAGTGAACTGTTTTGCAAGTCTCTTCTATTTTTTGGTAATTAGGTTCTCTATATTTATATCCAGAGGAAAAGATATAACCCACCCAATGCATCCAAGAGGCACAATGCTTTTCTTAGGGGCTCACGCTAAGACCCAATTTCATTGCAAAATGCTCCTACTTGAGATCACTTGGCCTAACAAAATCACATTTGTTTTTTTCTAATTTGATAACTGAGGATTGTTGGTATAAATATCAGCTTTGAAACTTATATTTGAAGAAAAATATGAATGAAATACCAGGAATATATGAAAATACCTACGTCTCTAAAAGCATAGAGAAGCACTGAATCTCTGACAAAACAAAAGTAAGAATAAAATAGTACCTCTGGAATGAATCCATTCTCTGAATAGAGCTGACAGCAGGATTTCTCTGCGCTGATTTGAACTCCTTGATACTCATCACTGATGGCATACAAGCCCACGGGATAGTTACCCATATTCCATGACAACCCATATTCAACTCCTGCAGCTTGTAACTATTTCAAATTGCATTCATCGGGCGTAAATCTGGTCTCTGTACTAAAGGGACCAGATTCAAAAACACAGAAAAATTTAGTGATGAGAAGGATAGAGACTCGTGATTTGCTAGATAAGTGATGGTGAGGTAGCGTTATGCCACGTGGGAGAGATATAGAGCGCCTCGTGGGCATTCATAGCATGATTCCGTGAGATGAGCCCTGTGCCTTGAACGTGACCCTTGTGGGGACGGAGAGTGCCCTACGGCAGTAAAATTCAATACTTTACGAGAATCTCATAAATATAGATGGAAAATCTTACGATTTAAGGGTTACTGGTTTTAAAATTTATCTTCATGCTATAAAAGTTTGTTTATGGTAGACTGAGCTGTGGTCTCGGTGGAAGTTTTTTAATCAGTAGTCAAGATTTGATTTTCAGAGTGAAGATAATAGCATCTAAAACTGTTGAGTAAAAAATGATGACCAGGTCATATGCGTTTTGAATTTACACATAAAACCAAAACTAACCTCTTAAAATTAATATTTTTTTTTTTATTTTACAAATATTTTTTCACCATTTATATAATTCTCTTATTTTTCCAATATCATAATATGTGACAAATTAAAGTGACGATAAATATTGTGTAGCGTTTGGTAATATTTTTACCGGTTATATGTTGGTGGCATCAAATTATAAGCGCTATAAACATATCATTCTCCTTTTTTATCACAGCGTGCAAGTTTTAAACTTACCCATAATGGGTTTTGAAAAAGACCAATTTGAAAACGTGACATGATGTTTGTACAAAATTGCAAGTAAGTTGGCAAAAATATTTTAGGTTTTTCTAGTACCTTCTATATACAAAGTGAGTAGCTTTCCATATTCGTTTATAATTATTTTTTGCTTCCATATTCGTTTATAATTTTTTTTTGCTTAAGATTGAAATCAGTAAAAATACTATGATAGGGAAAGAAAGTAGTGAAACATACATGAGATTATGGACAAACAAATATTTGTAGATTTTAGTTTTGGAGAATTTTCATTTTAAATAAATAAGCATTGTTGGTAAACTTTGTTTTTAAGGTTTTCCTTTACACAACAATTCTTAAATTTTATGCAACTCTCAAAATAGATACATTCTATACTATCAGTTTTGAGTAAATAGTTTTATGTTCTTTTGCAAAGAGTCAAATATGAAAGCATTGTATAACATACTAGAGAGACGTGTCAAGCAAAGAGAGAGATGCAAAGAAAAATCACAGATGTCGGCAATTATGCTAAATCTTTCTTGCTTCACTAACACCCTTGGGAAAGCCAAGCCATGATCATTTCAAGTTATGTATGAAGATCACGTTGTCTCCCTTAGAGATCGTTGTGAGTCATTGTTGTGTTCATTGTGTCAAGTAAAGGGTTAGGTTGTGCATTGC
The DNA here is from genome assembly GCA_027924585.1 of Larix kaempferi. NCBI lineage: Eukaryota > Viridiplantae > Streptophyta > Pinopsida > Pinales > Pinaceae > Larix > Larix kaempferi. The sequence continues at coordinate 11,541,145 of BSBM01000150.1, forward strand.
ATAGGTTGTTTGATCCTAAGAGAGCATGGTCATTGATATCAGGGGTTTCTCCCCAAATGCAACTCCCTCAAATCCCATGGATCCAAACCCATCCCTTGAATACCTAGTGGATGCATTAAAGTTAACAAAGTCATCTCATGTGGGACACTTTGTGAAGAAGGTGGACAACACCCCACCCTACCTATCTTAACTTCAAAACTAAGAAGGCATTCCTCTATTCTCTTGGGAGAGCTCTAGTTAGTAAGTTTACTACATTTTGGCCTAGCTCTATATCAATGGATAAATGGATATTAGAAAAGTGATTTTTAAAATGCAGGGACAACTCTACCTTTTTGGTTGTGGGAGGGGGTTCTTTGTTTCCCTATTCTAGTATAAGAAGATCGAGACCCAATCTTCCACTTCAGGCCATTCTTTATGGGATCATGGAGCTTGTATTTAAATCATTGGACACTAGATTTTAACCCAATGAAAGAAATATCTTTAATGGCCCTAGAAGATCCACCTTTCACATCTATCAATGATCTTTTACGATAAAAATCCCTTAAATTTATAGGAGATGTCTTGGGGAAATTCATTTAAGCAAAGGAACCTAAGGGAGGCCAATACTCCTACGCATGCATATGAATAGAATTTTCATTGGACAAGGGACTCCAGAGGCCATCCTACTCTAGTGGGACGGATAAACCTTTCACCAAAAAATGGACTATAAACGGTTGTGCATATAGCCACTTTCCAAAGCATTGCTTGCATGCATCTTCTTCAACTTCTCCAAACTATCCTTCAACAAACTACCAAATCAAACCTTATCAACGACCACATGGATGGAATCCCAAAGAAAAGAAAGCATGAATGCCAAACTCTATTAAGAGATATGACTAGTAAGAAAATTAGTAGGCACAACAAAAAAACTTGAAAGCTACAAGCATAGAACGCTCCAATGTAAACCAATTCCAATTCTTAGGCAACCTCCATGATATTGAAAATCCCATGGAAAGAGGGGAGAATTAGACTTAAAAACTAACCCCCATAAAGCTCATGGAAAGGATTCGTAGTCCCTTAAACAACTGGAGCTCATCCATCTCCTCCAAAAGGACCCAAATCCTAGAGCATCCAAACGGAGGCATAAATTTCCAAGGAAGAGGAGAAATGAGATTGGAAAGGAAACAAGGAAGGGTTAGTCCTTAAAGTTGCATTGAAAAAAATGCTCCCTCACACCTTACCTCCACTCACCTAAGGAAGTAAATCCAATAGAAAACATAAGAAAAATGGGGCAACAAGGGAAATCGTCTTGGGCATCCAAAACTCACTCTTTGGTTACAAAGAGTTCATCAAGAAAGGTGCCTCATGAGCCCTCTCTCAAATATAGAACATGATTGTAACTAAAACTCCAATCTAGCTGTGGTGGCAAGTTCGAGGGGAGCCTTCCTCTTAGACTCTGATGGAATAACAATAATGAACTTCTCTTGGGGCATTGGTAGGGTGACTAATAATCAAGTGGAATAATACACATTGTATATGGGATTGGAGATTATTCATAGTCTTCAGATCCAAAAAATCTTCATTATGGGTGATTTTCTTTTAGTTAGTAATCAAGTAAGGAAGAAATTTGTCAAAGAGGGCACTAATCTATCAATAACTTTTAAAAGGATCAATTGTTGTCTTAACCAAGTAAAAGAAGCAATTCTCTTGCATGTTTGAAAATATAATAACATTGTTTCTTATCAATTAGCCAATGAAGGGACTAAGTTGGATAAGGGAGTATTCATTCAAAATGGGGGCCAACCTGATCATAAGTAGTTCCCCTGGAATTTAATTTATGGTGGGCGTTAAGTTTTTCATTTAAAGTCTAAATTCAATGACTGATGTAACTGGAAACATGGATTACAACTAGTGATTCCTTCCCCATGTGAGTAATCACTCGAACGTTATGGAAAGCAAGGGATCCATAACACTCCCTCGTGCTCTTGGCTCCCTCCTTTCTATGTTTCTCTTCTCATCTGCCATTTCCTATATGGCCCTTTAATAGTGATTCTCCTGCATTGGTGGGATAACTTTGGAGGGTGATACCAGAGGCGTGGAAAGGTTTGGAATGTAGAGAAGAAAGGACAATTCACATTCTAAATGTGTTAACTCTGGCTTTCCTTCTTGCCGGAGCAAAAAGGTAAAGGCACTTTCCTCTTCTATGTTTCATTTGGACAAGATAGGATCAAGGCATTTGTGTTTGGTGTAGATTGTGGGGTGATTTATGTGGTTTCTCTTTTAGGTCCCATATATTGTGGCGTGGGTTTTGTGTGTGGTGGGTAATTCATCCCTTAGGAGGGGAACCATCACCCATCTAGGAGTTTTTTGTTCTTTGGAATGGCCAGTCCCTTAAGTTGCGGAGAAGTGAGGGGAGAATTTTTAAATGATATATGTGAGATTGAGAGCATGATGTAGCATTTAAACTCACAAATTGATGGATTGAGGGGATCAGTTGATGTCAATAACACTCAAATTGCACAACGGGATGCTAGGCAGGAGGACTTGAGAGCAAAGTTAAGGAATAGTGGGGAGAAAATTACTAAGCCAATAAGTGACATGGAGATGCATTTCAACGTTATTTTGGATCTATCTCAGGATGAACAGTCCTAAAAAGTTCAGTATGTGGGTCCCAAGTTGATGGAGGAAGACACAAGTTGATGGAGGAGGACACTATGTGGGTCCCAGCTCCAAGAAAACAACAAAAGAAGAGCGGTAGATGGAAGAAGGTCATAGTGACAATTTTTTCTCCTAATTTATGATGTTAATGTTTTTTACTTGCATTTCTCTATTAGGAAGGTATTTTCATACCTCTAGTTGACAGTTTTTTGTGTAAGCAGTAGCCATAGTTTTATGGATGTATATTGAGGAGAAATTTTGTGATGTAACTCTACAACTGATAGAGTCTTTGGAACAATCTTTGGCATGTAAATTTATGACCAATACTCCTCATATTTTTTCACACATATTTTACACATTCTGGTTTAAAGAAAACCTCCATTCTAGTATGTATTGCTTTTATCAAATTTTATGTAAGCAATTTGTACAAATCTACCAAGGCACTCCAAGACCTCAAAGAAATGTAAGAAACAAATGAAAGCTTTATACCCGATCTCTCTCCACCACATTATGCAAAGGGGAGTTGTCTTTACGAAGAAAGACTCCCTTAATTATGCATACTTCATTGTTGACTAGGTAAAACCAAAGTTTTTTAAATGCAAATATATAATTGTTTTTATTTTTAAAAAATGAAAGGAAATTTACCATATACAATGTTATTAATATTTTTCATTTGCATGTATTGTGAGAATGTGTACATATGTTAAGCATGGAGAAAGGAAAACAAATGTTTGTACCCAAATTCAAAGGGTGAAGTGGAGTTGTGGACATTTCCATAGACCAAAAAGTGCCATCGAACAAGTATAGCACATCTTGACACTATGCATACAACATATTCAAATATAACTCAAGCATATGGTAACTGCAAATTACTTTGGACAAAACTAGACTAAATTTTGTTACAACTTACATTACAATACACAAACAACACCACTGCATGTGACATGTTCTCCATTGTATCTTTACAAAATATTCTTAGATTCAAAGATTCAAAGCCATAATGTCTGAATAGAATTGTGTGAACTAGGAATTTGATCTAGTTGCATTGTCGAGGAAGGATTTTATGTCGAACTATGTCAAAATAGGAAATGATCTTAATTGTTTGGAGATGACTTCCATCCTACAAATTCCCAATGGGGTAGTGAAGAAGAGATCTGAAATATACAAATCCCCAACAACTCCAACATATTGCCACACAGAGAGGTTGAACCTAAGGTTGAGACTGGGGTTGGGTATAGGGATGGGTCTAGCGTTGAAGCTAGGGAAAATTTAATGTGTGGTAAATTAAGGCTACAATAAACAATAAGTTATGCGTCTATGCATATTGCGGATCTAGTAAAATATTCATAACATGGGTGTTGATGAAAGTTGTGTTAATGTAACCCATAGGGGTGTATACTAACTAGCGATAAAGTGTACTACTAAGGCACTCCTTGTGATTTCAAATATTCAAGCCCCAATTAGCTTGTGCCCCATGATTGTGGGTTGTGTGGGTGAACCTAGGGGTATAGTGGTAGCGGATGGGAATGGACCCTGTGTCATGTGAGTACGAGCCCCTCCCCAGTTGTTGATTCCCCTAGATACAAAAAAAAATGTGTCAATGTAATGATGAACTATGTGTGAGAAAGATTGTACATGAGTACTGTTCTATCTCAATGAGGTGTGCCTACAACAACAATAAAATGTCATCAACTTTAGCAATTTGGAGCCATGGGTAGACTACAGTATCATTGTTAATTTTGAGCAAATATGATGAGCTTTAAACTTTAAAAATTTAAGTGCGGAAATATTAAATACTTGAATCAATGAACCATTCAACCATAACACAAGATGTACCCTTGGGAAAATCCTCGAAACAATGGGGATGAAAAACCCCAGCAAATATTCATAGTATAATTATGATAGATAGAAGAGAATGTCTTTTACAAAATAACATATTGCTTTCAACACCCCATGTGCTAGATAAGAGAGAATACTGAACAATAGATAATAGAGATCCACTGTATCAACTTGCCATGTGCCCAACACATTAATACCAAGCAAGAATAATATGCTGCACAAAGAGAAGTGCCTTTCCTTCAATGGAGAAGAGAATTCGCTTCACATTGAATTCAATAATCATGTATAACATATTTATATATTCTTCTCATGCATAAGCTTCTATTTTTATCTTCTGATTTCAGGATGAACTCGCCCTCCATATGGATGCATCAATCTTGCATGTGAAGTGCGCCCCACTTCTTATGCAGTGCATTAACTCACTGAATTGATTCTTAGGATGAACTCGCCCATTAACTAAAAGCTTTCCCACTTAGTTAGGTGACTAACTTAAGTGTCACCATGCAAGTGTCACAACTCAAGTGTTGTCTTTTAGTTTAAGATAAGTGTCATCATGTAATAACACTTAGTTAACTAGATCTTCTTTGTTATCACTTAGTTAACCCTCTTTAACATAAGTGTTGTCTTTTAGTTTAACATAAGTGTCGTCATGCAATAACACTTAGTTAACTAGATCTTCTTTGTTTTCACGTAGTTAACTCTTTTTAATTGAAATCATGCTGATTGATTTACTTGTAGTGACCACTGTGAGTTCTTTAATTAACTAAGGAATACATTGTGGCTTTAACTGAAGCTTAACAATTCGAGTTCTCTTAGTCATCTCATTGAGCAATTCGAATTCTCTTTTTCTATATGCATTTATCTTTATCTCGTATCTCTACTGCATGGTCAATATGTGTTAACTTTAATTATCTATCATATCAGATTATACTCAAAATATTTGTCAGATGCTGTGATCATATTATATTACTCTTGGACCAAATTATCATATGCTAAAGTAATTCACTCTAGAGGTGGTCAGCCTCTAAAGGATACTTAATAGCAATCGGTGACCATGGTTAGTAATGTATCACACAACATGAATGCTTTCAACATGAAAAGCATCTACCTCTATAACTAGACATCCACCCCATGGGTACCTACTATAAATGGAGGTCCACATGATAATCTGACTTGACACACAAGTCATGAGCCTTGTCCAACAAGACTTTACAACATCATCACTTCGATGCATCAAAGCATTCACCTCAACACATGAGGAATAACCTTTTACAACTGAAGACTTAGTCATTTTTTAGTCTAACTCGAGAATATAATCCAAGTTCATGAGTCCAACCCAGGCTCCCTACCTCAACACATGATGAGGACCAATCCTGGCTACACAAGATTGGCTTGGAGAATGACTCGTGATGCTGTCCATTTAACACTTCCTCTCAGCGAGGGAGGTATTCTTTGCCATACCAAGATTGTCTCGGAAGTACCTGAACTTTGTCACTGACAGAGGATTTTTTAACACATCTGCAATCTACTTATCAGTAGCAATGTATTGAAGTTTCACTGTTCCTTTCTGGACCATGTCTTTGATGAAGTGATACTTCATTTCAATGTGCTTCAAATTATCATGAAAAACAGGGTTCTCAGAAATCTTGATGCAACTCTGATAGTCACGCTGAATGATTGTAGGCTCAAGCTTCTCACCGAACAACCCAATAAGTAGCTTCCTAATCCACACTGCTTCTCGACAAGCACTACTAGTAGTAATATACTCTGCTTCTATGGTACTCTGGGATACAGAGACCTGCTTCCTACTGGACCAAGAGATCATAGCATAACCCAAGCTAAAACAATATCCAGATGTACTCTTTCGGTCCACAATGATACCACCCCAATCATAGTTAGTATAATCAAGTAACAACACCCCTCCACTGGAGGAATATCTGAGTCCATAAGCAATCGTACCTCAAAGGTACGTAAGCACATGCTTAGCAACAACCCAATGTATGTGTCTCAGATTAGACATAAACTCACTCAGAATACTCACATCATAACATATATCAAGTCTCGAGTGTATCAAGTACATCAACGAACCAATAAGTTGCCTATACAAAGTGGGGCCCACTAGATACGATCCAAAATCTGACTCATGTAGTTTCCTCAAATTGGAAACCATCGGAGTACTCATGGATTTGCAATGCATCATGCCAAACCTACGCAATATACAACAATGTACTTCCCTTGAGAAAGAAATATCTAATATTTTATTTACCAAATCTTAAGGCCAAGAAAGTAGTGCATAAGACCTAAGTCTTTCATCTCGAACTCAAAAGTGAGATCCTTCTTGCACCAAGCAAATCAATTGTTCCTCTCCAATAAGGAACAAATCATTAACATATAGAACCAATATCAACGATTGGTTCTTCACTACTTTGAAGTACAAATTTGGATCATCTTTGCTCTTAGAGAAGCCCAATCTTTGAATATAGCTGTCAATTCTTGAATACCAAGCTTTGGGAGCTTGCTTAAGCCCATACAAGGATTTCTTCAATTTGCACACATGGGACTCCTTCCCATGAACCACAAACCCATCAAGCTGCTGAATATAAATATCTTCCTCAACCTCACCATTGAGGAAGGTTGTCTTCACATCTATATGGTGAAGCTTCCATCCTAGAACAGATGCAAGTGAGATCACAACTTGAACAATGGTATACCTGGCCACAAGAGCGAATGTCTCCTCATAGTATATGCCTTCTTTTTTAGAGAAACCTCGAGCAAAAAATTTGGATTTATACTTTTCAATACTGCCATCAACAACATGCTTGATCTTGTAAATCCATCTAGAAGTAACTATGGACTTCCTTTCAGGTTTAGGAACAGCTTCCCAAACATCATTCTTCAAAATAGACTTGTATTCCTCTACCATTTCATCTTTCCATACTTGTTGCTTTGCAACTTTTTCATAGGTGGAAGGCTTTGAACGACTGATGTGACTCATCTGTGCAACATACCCTAAATATTTTTCAGGTATCTTTCACTCTCTGGAAGAGCCTAATGGTGCTCCATGCCTCTCAACACATGTAGACCTCCTCTAGAAGGAGGTTCATCAACCAGTTCTACCAGTTCATTAGGAGCTAGTGAATCTCAGAAATCTGTTGGATTCTTCCTTTGAACATATGAATGGGGAGAATCAGTGTCTAGGTCCTCCATAATAGGAGTCTCATGCTCATATGTGTCTATATCATATTGAATCTCTTTCGATCGCTTGAATGCTACCTCTTCATGGAAGGTCACATCTCGGCTGACCTCAATGTGTCTTTCACATGGCACATATATTCTGTAGGATTTGGATGATTCACTATAACCAACAAAGGTTCCCTTCTTTCATGATGGCTCCATATTTGTCCTCTTTTCTTTCGACTCATGAATGTATACAATACTCCTAAAGATCCTCAAGTGTGAAATATTTGGTTTTTCACCAATGAACACTTCTTCATGTGTCTTCTCATCTAGAATGGCATGAGGACTTGTATTATGGATATATACTGTTGTACTGGTGGCCTCTTCCCATAATGATGTAGACAGGTCTTAATCATGCATCATGGATTTTGTAGCCTCACATATGGCTCTATTTTTCCTTTCGGCAACCCCATTTTGTTGAGGGTTGTGGGGTACAGTTATCTGTCTACAAATTCCTTCATCACTGCAAAACTCATTAAACGCATGTGAATCAAATTCACCTCCATTGTCATATCTCAAAGCATGGATGTTCTTTCCTGTTTGATTCTCAACTAGGGATTTGAATTCATGAAACTTGTAAAGGTTTCGCTCTTGGCCTTTAGGAAATAATCCATGACTTTCTAGGGAAGTCATATATAAATAATACATAATATAAATAGCCACTTAGGGAAGGGGATGACATGGGACCACATACATCAGAATGTATTGAATCTAAAATCCCTTTTGAACTAGTAGTACTACTAGATAAAATCTTTTTAACATTCTTCCCAAGTGCATAACCCCTACATACACTATCATGCTTAAAATCAAATATGGGCATACCTTTCATCATTTGTTGTAATCCTGGTATCACTTTGTAGTGGAGGTGACCAAGCCTCCTATGCCATAGCTCACATGGACTTATAGTGTTGTGAACCATAGCTTGAATTACTTCTCGGGTACCTTGTAGAGACCTCCCTCTCTACAAGGTACCCATGTACTTTTTCGGCCATAATAATGCTTGATTATCCATGAAGATAACTCATAATCCCTTATATTCAAGAACTGAAACTGATAGGAGGTTCTTCTTCAAGCATGGAACATAAAGAATGTCCTTCACATGTAAACTATCTCTTGAACTCAGCTGGAAGGAGGTGGATCCAAATCCTTGGATCGAATATGTTGTGTTGTCTCCCAACTCTACCTTGCATGCAAAATTTTTCTCCTTGATATTGGTGATGACGCTCTTATAACCAGTCATATGTTTGGATGTGCCACTGTCAACCAACCATGTGTCCTCACTTGTGATGACTGATCCGGAAAGTGTTGAGACTAGGTAATACTCTCTCCTTGTCTCCTTTTCTTCGGGTGCATTCTTCTGAGTAGTTTCATATTCTATAGCAGTAGAAGCATGAAACCTTCATTTCCCCTTTTTCTTTGCTTTGCACTCCCTTGCATAATGGCCCCTCTTGTCATAATTATATCATATAACCTTCGACTTGTCAAATTCCTTGTTGTATAACTTCTTCTTCGAATGGGAAAACTTCTTTTGAGAGAATTTACTCTTGCCTTTCTTCATCCTTGTCATGAGGGCAATGTTTTCTTCTTTGATGCACACTGACTTGCTCTGGATTCGCCCCTCCTCTTGGAGGCAGTCATGCCACAACATTTCAAAGTTAGGTTGTACCACTCGGCCATTTACCCCAACCAAGAATGTCTCCCATGAGGATGGGATACCATCAATAACAATTTGGATAAGATCATCTTCATCCACCACTACTCCAATACTAGCAAGTTGATCTCTTACCTGAGAGATCTTGGTGAAGAAGGAGGCCACTCTCTCATCCTTATCCATATTTAGGTTTTGAAGCTTATTCTTCAATGCCCTCTTTTGACTTGGGGGCTTCTTCTTATGTAGGTTTGTCAATGTACCAAAAAACTCCTTTGTGGTCTTCAACAAAGTGATCACGGACATCAAATTGTCCTTTACTGAATCATAGATGATCCGTTTGGGTTTAGCTTGGTTCTTCTTGAATTTGATGCACCATGTATTAGATGTAGGATCCTCCACCATCGTGGATACATATCCATCCAAGTCATGTTCCTCCAATATGTTCAACACCCTCGCCTTCCAAGTGTTGAAATTTGAAGTGACCTCAAGACAGTCTTCCGGTCGAAGAAAGATCGATTCCATGGATATCAAGTATTGTGCTCAACTCTTCATGATCTATATAGGCTCAAGTTTGATTGAAAAATATTATCTCCTTCACGCCCTCAACTCTGATACCATGCTAATTTTAAGCAAATATGATGAGATTTGAACTTTAAGACTTTAAGTGCATAAATATTGGATACTTGAATCAATGAACCATTCAATCACATAAAATATTAACAATAACACAAGATGTACCCTGGGGAGAATCCTCAAAACAATGAGGATGAAAAACCCCAACAAATCTTCAGAGTATAGTTATGATAGATAGGAGAGAATGTATTTTACAAAATAGCAAATTGCTTTCGGAACCCCAGGTGCTAGATAAGAGAGAATACTGACCAATAGAGAATAGAGATCCACTATATCAACTTGCCATGTTCCCAACACATCATTAATAACAAGCAAGAATAATATCATGCACAAAGAGAAGCGCCTTGCCTTCAAGGGAGAAGAGAATTCACTTCACATTGATTTCAACAATCATGTGTAACATATTTATATATTATTCTCATGCATCACCTTCTATTTTTATCTTCTGACTCCATGATGAACTCGCCCTCCATCTGGATGCATCAATCTTGCATGAAGAAGTGCTCCCCAATTCTCATGTAGTGCCTTAATTCACTGAATTGATTCTTACACTAAAATAATTAACCCCTTTGGGTGTGGTTTTCTTCCGCCACCCTAAGTGACTTTTGGGGGTGGTTCTTGCTTGAGGGGCGATCTTGGGAAAACCGCCCCTAAAGGCACCGAAACTAAAAGTATAGGCCTTCGGGGGTGGTTTTTCAAGAGACCTAAATCGCCACCGAAAATTCACCTTTGGGGGTGGTTTTCAGACCCTTATATCCACCTACAGGGGAGGTTTAGAACACCCCCTAAAATGCCATTTGAAAAACCTTTGAGGTAGGTTCCAAACCCCCCTGTAGCCACCTACCGGGGCAGTGCAAAACCCTCTTGAAAACTCCCTCCTACAAATCGTTGGGGGCGGTTTGTAACCCCCCCCTCCCATAGACACCAATGGGGGTGTGTATAAACCCCCCTAGATACCTATGGGGGGAGTTCAACCCCCCCCAAACCTCCCTTTTACAAACCTTTGGGGGTGGTTATAAACCTCCCCAGTAGACACCAACATGGGGGATTCTAAACCCCCCCCCCCCTTAGATACATATAGGGGCAGTTCATAACCCCCCATAAAACTCCCTCTTTAAAACCTTTGGGGGTGGTTTTAAATCCCCCCTATAGATACCTACAGTGGTAGTTTGAAACCCCCCCAAAACTCCTCATAAATCTATGAGGGCGGTTCACAGCCCTCCTCTTAAACTCCCACTTACAAACCTATGGGGGCGGATCCAACCCCTCTCGTACATGATACGGGGACGGTTGTGAACCCACCTCGTAGATTCCTATGGGGGAGGTTGTTAACCCACCTCATAGACTCCTATGGGGGTAGCTGAAAACCCCCCTCATATACTCCTACGGGGAAGTTATAAACCCCCTTGGTAGCCATTAATATAAATCATCATAAAAATAATTTTATTAGAAATACCAATTTTGCAATATCATTAAGGCATAGAGGAATCAAACCCACAAACTCCTGCCTATAAGGCATGCACTCTTCCATTGAGTTAGAACTCTTTAAGAACTAGTCCATTAAACACCAAAATAGACCAAAGGGACTAGTGAATACAATCAACAATAATAGCCTAGCAAAAGAGAGGTGGGAGAAGAATCCTAAAATGAAATGAAAGGAAATGGAAGATCAGTTTAAGCACAACATGAAAATAGATGTCATTAGCATAGGAATACAAGTAGGTTATCAGAAGAAAGAAAATCCTAGAAAATCCTAGAAAATCCAAGTAGGTTGTAAGGCTTGGGCTCAACAAAGACTCTTTTGGCCTGTGACTTGGTAAAGGCTTGGAAAATAGAATAAAAAATCAAAATATAGTAAGCACAAAATATATACTAATGAAATTTCTAATCCATATAAGTTATAAAACCGTTCTAGAGGCCTTGAAGTTTTTTGGAATTTTCGAAAAATGGCTCCAAGAATGCGAACCGAAGGAGTACGTTGGCAACGCTGTTGGAGGGTCGCTGGACGACCTTCATACTGATTTCTTTTATCCATTGTGGAGGCAGATGATGTGGTGAGTGACCACGAGCCAAGCTACTGCGTAGGCCATATGCAGACGATCTCCTTCATTATCGCCCAGACCCTGGACAGATGAAGAAGGCGAGCTCCAAGAACGGTTGCTGATCGAGTTTACAGGATATGAGTGTTGCGAACGTGCAGCTTGACTTACAGGGTTTCTTTCTGGAGATTTGGGCACACAAATTCGGGCATTGCTGATCTTTGATTGATATTTGGAGCTGGGTGGAATACTGACGGGGATTGCAGATGGATTTGAACCCTTGCTGAGGCCGTGGCTATTTCGGTGCTGATTGGGTTGGGGATAGGGTTCTGGGGATTCTATTCTGTCTGCCCTGTTGATCTGGGGCGATATGGCGAGCAGTTATGAGCAGGAGGTGGACTACACCTCAGATGGAGAATGTGCCAGAGGGATTTTCGATCTTGGAACAATCACTGCTGCGGCTTCTGGGTCGAGGGCATCAACAGGATCACTCTTGACTGGCAGGGGGACAGGGTTCTTTCCTGGGCCATCGGATGAACGGCCAGACTTGGCGGACCTTTTAGGGCGGACATTACAACCACAATTGGGGAATTTCACAAACTTCCCAACCTGCTCGGATACCTTATGTGTGGAGGGGATTGATACACTGACTCGTAGTGGCAGACGGAGGAAGGACCAGGGTGGCGGTTTGTCACCCGCTGGGAATTTGGCTAGGTCTGTGGAATCTGGTGATTCTGATGACAGGGGACAGGGTAGGGGAGGATTGGGTTCCTCTTCCAGTGGACACTTAGCGGGAGCTACTGGTGGTGGAGATGCATCCATGCTAGCTCCTCGTGCAGGGATTCCTACGAAGGCAGAATCACACAAAGCTAAAAAGGTCAAGGAACGGAAGAGGAAGGATAAGCTTGTGCTGGGTGTGGATGTATCGATTGAGGAGGCTGAGGATTTCACAAAAATTGCAGTGGTTGGACATGTCCGTGGTAAAAGACTTGGACAAGGTTCCCTCCAGCGATGGGCAGCCGAGCAGTGGAAAGATATCGTGGCTACTGCACCTATTGTTCGAGTTTTAACGAAAGGATGGTTCTCCTTCATCCTGTCGAATATTGGGGAGGTTGATGCAGTCTTACGCCGACATTGGTCAATGATGGGCGTACCTATTATCCTGAAACGTTGGTCTCCTTTCTTCGATTCCAAACAGGAGAAAATTGACAAAGAACCGCTATGGGTGAAGCTTCCTGGGTTTCCCATGCACCTATGGAATGAAACACGGTTTGCAGCGATTGGGAACTACCTTGGAGACTATGTATGCGCTGATTATTCCCATATCGAAACAGGCATTTACACAGTGGCAAAGATTCTGGTTAACATCGATCTTCGACTGGGATTATCAGCTGAGATCAATGTATAAACGAAGGATGGGGCATTCGTTCAAATACTGGACTATGTGGGTGTGCCATTTCGGTGCCACCGCTGTCACAATTTTGGACACTTGGTTGCCTGTTGCCCATTTTCATTTAGGGGTAGCAGACCGAAGGTTGTGGCAGCAGCTGCTGATTGCACTGAGAAGGTGGTGCGCACATTGGCGATGGGAGATGAAACTATCGAGCCTCCATTTGGCAATTGGGCAGAGCATTCTCCGGTGGTACCCGGTGCATTGAGTGGGCAGCAGGGATCCAAGGAACATTCAGCAACTATGGCGAACAATGGTTTGGATGTCCCTGGGAACATGGAAACGGTTGAAGTAGGGGTAGATATGGGTACCACGACACCATTGACGCGGGCAGCCTCTAGGAAGCTCCAGGAGCAGTTAACTATCCGCCGGGGCTCATCTTCGAACAACTTGGGTTTGTTTCATTTAACCTCTACTGTTTTTTTAATTAATGACCCTATTGTTTTGGGGGAGGATTGTCTTGGGACCTCTTCTCCGGTTCGATCTGCTATTTGTCCTGTTGCTCCTTGTACTGTTCCGGATAGTGTATACACACCGTCCATTGTTTCTACTAAACACTCTCCCAGCACTGGACGTAGTATCCGATATGCTCTCCGAAATAGGGTGATCACTGCTGATGGCTCGGGGGGTAAGGGACTTTCTGAAATGGCTGCTAGTGTTGGGGGGAAAGGGCGGGGCCGTAAATCTCATTTGTCAATAGCTCAAGAGCGGGCAAAAGTTGATCTAGTTATGGGTACACAATCCTCTATCGAATGGGCACTTAGAGCAGCGAAAACCCAGGAAGGGGGTTTCATATGAAATTATTGTCTTTCAACTGTCGTGGGTTGGCGAGTCCCATCAAAAAATCGTCACTTCGGAGGTTGGTGGATTTAAATCAACCGGATGTTCTACTGTTACAAGAAACTTTGGGTGGCAGTGAGGAGGTTGTTCGGGCATTGGAACTATTGCTACCTGGATGGAAGTTTGTTGGTGTGGATGCTCATGGACGCTCTGGAGGGCTGGCCACAGGGTGGAAGATGAAAAGCTGCAGATATGAGTGCTCTTGGGGCATTCCCTCTGGTATTGGATTAGAAGTATGGGATGCATCGATGGGGAGGAGGATCACAGTTCTCAATATCTATGGGCCCTATTTAAATAGGGTTGGATTCTGGGACTCTTTGTTTAGTATGGACATCTTTGCCGAAAGGGATGTGATATTGGGTGGGGATCTCAACCTTACACTGGGGACTTCTGAAGTTTGGGGGCCTCGGGCTGCTCCAGATCCACTAGCAAATTACTTTATACAAGCCTTTGCAAGGAAGGACCTCCTTGACATACAACCTACCAGGATAACCCCTACATGGAGGAATAAGAGAACAGGGGATCAACGGGTGGCTAAGAGGCTGGATAGGTTTCTGGTAACTGATGTGTTGGCTTTGGGAGTTGATGTGGTCAAGCAATGGGTTGGGACAGGGGGGGTTTCAGACCACTGCCCAATCCTTCTGGAATTACGAGGAGGTAGAGAAAAACCCCCCAGCCCATTCAAATTCAATCCTAGCTGGTTGAAGGAGGAGGATTTTCTTAAATTAGTACAGGCTCAGTGGGTTCATCGACCACCGGAGTCTCTGGTGCATGCGGGAGAACACTTTCAACACAATCTCAAGCGAATTAAAGAGGCCACCATTCTCTAGGCCTCTGAAAAACGAGGGAAAGATGAACAAAAGCTGAGGGATGCTGAGCTGAATATTGATCGACTACTACACTGCAGAGGCTTGGGTTATCTGGATGAAGTGCAGAAAGGTGAGCTGTTGGAGTGGGAATGCTGCAGAAATGTGATTCTGTCTGAAAGAGAAGAGATGTGGAGAATGAAGAGCAGGGCGCTCTGGCTACAGTGTGGGGACGAGAACACAAAATTTTTTCAAGCCTATGCAAAGGGGAGAAAAGCTACTAACTCTATTTGGGAACTATCCTCTGCTGAAGGGGAACAGGTCTCCAGCTTTGATGGTTTGGCTGATATGGGAGTACGACACTTTGGAGAATTATTCACAGCACAACCTGGGGCCTCTATTGCTGAGGTAATTCGAATGGCTCAGCTCTTCCCTCGTTTTGTGGGAGAGGAGGAGAACATTATGTTAATGGCAGAGGTGCTGCCGGATGAGCTTTCGCAGGTTATGCACTCCTTCCAGAAAGATAAGAGTCCGGGGCCTGATGGGTGGCCTATAGAATTTTTTTTGGGTTTCTTTGATTTGTTCGGGGAAGAACTATTGAACGTGGTGGAAGAATCTAGAAAGGCTGGATTTGTACATGGACCCTTCAATTCGACCTTTTTAGCTCTCATACCTAAAACGGACAAGCCTGAAAGCTTTGATGAATTCAGACCTATTTCTCTCTGCAACTGCATCTATAAGATTATTTCAAAGGTTATGGCGAGGAGACTCAAGATTATCCTGTCTCAGAATATTTCTAGTGAACAGTTTGGGTTCTTGGAAGGACGGCAAATTCATGAGGCCATTGGAGTCGCACAGGAAGGAATACACACTATGAAGGTGCAGAAGCAGAAGGGTGCTGTGATCAAAATTGATCTCTCCAAAGCATTTGATCGGGTTAGTTGGCTATATATCCGTTTGCTTCTCACACACCTGGGCTTCTGCTATGAATTTATACGATGGATTATGGCCTGCATCACCACGGTGAGCTTTGCTGTACTGATAAACGGTTCAGCGAGTCCATTCTTTCACGCTGGCAGGGGCCTACGACAAGGATGCCCACTGTCACCGCTATTATTTCTCCTTGTAGCTGAAGGCCTCAGTCGATTTCTTTTGAAAGCAAAAGCTGATGGTTCTTTTCATGGCATTTCCATCTCACAGGTTTTGTATATTACACATCTCCTTTTCGTTGATGACATTCTGATATATTGTGATGGATCGAGACAGGATATCGACAAGGTAGCTGAAGGTCTCAATTTGCTGCAAGAGGCAGTGGGTATGTTAGTTAACATTGATAAATCAACGATCACATGCTCGCATCTAAACGAGATGGAGATTCATAGATTGGCTATGAGACTACCCTACAGGACTTTTGATATTGATGCTGGTTTAAAGTACCTTGGATTTCACTTGAAACCGAATGCATATTTGAAAGCTGACTGGCACTGGCTAATTGCTAAATTAGAACAGAGACTTAGTGGATGGAGTCACAAATGGCTTTCGAGGGCAGGGAGGCTGGTTTTGGTTAAATCAGTTTTGGAAGCGATTCCTGTGTATTGGATGTCACTCGCTTGGATTCCCAAAGGAGTCTTGGAGCTGATCCGGCGGTTGTGTTTTGCCTTTCTTTGGAAGGGTAAGGGTGATAACCGTGCTTTGGTGTGGGTCAGATGGGATAAGATCGCGGTCCCCAAAGCACTGGGAGGCTGGGGCCTAAAGAATATTTTCCTTTTTGCTAAAGCCTTGGGGGCTAAGGTGGCATGGCGTATCATACAAACTCAGAGTCTCTGGACTAGAGTGGTGTACCATAAATATATTGCTCCATTAACTCTTCTCGATTGGATTAGGCAGGACAATAAGACGCGGGCATTGCTCTTTGGTCTGGATAGCGGTGGTGCAGCATTTTCATCTGATTGGGTCTGGATTAGTGTGGAGAATCGGCAATGGGAGATTCACTCGTATTGGACTGGATCCTTGGGTAGGCTGTAGAGGTGGACATGTCCTACCGGCGGCCTTAAGGAATTTTCTGGCAGCTAGAGGTTTTCACTTTCTGGCTGATATTGAACAACCGGGATCATCCACTCTATGGCAACAGGGGTGGATCTCTGCACAGCATCTTGAGATTCCAGATGACTTGCTTGGAGCTTGGGAGAATTATATTCTGAATTTAAGATACACTAATATTCGCCTAACAAATCGGATTGATGAACTTATCTGGGAACACCATCCATCTGGTAAATACACCCCTAAACATGGATATATTCAGCTGAATGTGAATATACATAACAGGGATTTGGTGTGGTGGTGGAAACATCTGTGGACACTAAAGTGCCCGGGGAAAGCAAAACTACTCACTTGGGCAATATTGGAAAATAAGGCACCGACATGGGACATTCTGCAGAAGCGATTCACCCAGGGGCCGGGGATCTGTCCTCTTTGTAGGGAAGCGGTAGAGACAAATTCACATTTATTTGTTCACTGTAGTTTTACTCAAGCTGTATGGGCCGACACTTGCAAACACCTGGCGCTCAATGTGAGTTGGTGGGGAGTGGACTTTCCTGACGCCTTTCAACTGTGGTGGACATATCTCAAGCATTCAACGTTTCGGGCTTTCCCCTGTATTCTCGCCTGGGGCATATGGATCACTCGAAACAAGATCATATTTCAGGATTGTCGGGTCCCTTTGGAGCAGGTTGTGGCACAAGAGGTGGCTGTTATTCTACACTACAAGTCATCCATCAAAGCGATTAACATCAGACCTGTGATCATGGAATTAATAGATAAATCCATGCCGTGGGCTTATTTTGATGGTTCATCTATTAACCACCAATCGGTGTGTGGTGGAGGTGGTGTTCTTCACAAATCAGAGTCCCATTATTTTCATATAATGGCTGGTTTGGGGAGTGGTTCAAATAACTACGCTGAACTTATGTCACTTAAGCTACTGATGCTTTTCGCACTTGAACAAGGTTGTTTAACACTCCAGATTTTTGGAGACTCTCTAATTGTTATTGAATGGGCCAAGGAGATTACACAATGTCATGTGATGATACTCTCACCAATATTGGAGGAGGTATTACGGTTAAAACAGGCTTTTAACTGCATTACATTCACTCATGTCTACAGGGAGCGAAATGGGATGGCTGACCTGCTATCTAAAGAAGCTCAATCTTTGACTTTTGGCACATGGAGGATCACGATTCATTCCACCGAAGGCATCTACAGCTATATACATAGGCCTTTCTTTGGGGACATTGTGGACCGTATGGAGAATTAGAACAACTTTTTAATACTGTGCTGCTTATCGGCTGTATGGACAGAATTTTAATTTCTGCTGATTGGATACATTTTTTGAGACAGTGATATATGTCGCGTGTGGACTGTATCGAGCTGCTCGAGCTGTATTGGATACATTTTTTGGACAGACATACATTGTGGACTGTACCGAACAGAAATATTTCTGCTGATTGGCTACTTTGTGAGACAGATTTGCTGCTTATTGGCTGTATGGACCGAATATTAATTTGCTGATTGGATACTTTTGAGACAGTGATATGTCGATTAACAGAATAACACAGATACAGTGTGGACTGTATCGAGCTGTAGACATTAACACAGATACATTGGACTGTATCGAGGGACATAATTATTTCTGCTGATTGGTTCAGATTTATGACATATGTTTGCTATGTAAGGGACAATTGACAGTCATATTCATCTATGACTGTCATATGTACTCGGATATCGGTGGACTGTTTGGACAGTCATATGGACAGTATATATTGACAATGTAGGGATCTCTGAGATTCTATTACATGTGCAGAATGTAATTTTGTTCATTAATGAAATAAAATTACGACTTTTTCCAAGGAAAAAAAAAAAAAAGTTATAAAACCAAATTCTATGTAGAAATTCATAAGATCATCTCATAAAAAATGGCAATACAACATTTGACATTCCATATTTCTATGCAAAATAGTGAACTTAAAGATAATTTTTTGAACAAATTCACAAATAGTGCCAAGTTCAATTATATAAATTAAGATTCTGATAACATAATTACAAATTCAAAATATATAGTGTCTCCAAGCCCAATCTCAAGTCTCATTCATGGCTATGGGAATTCCTAGAATAAGCACTAGAGGAGCTAGTGCCAACATTGCTCAACTGAAAGAGCAACTGTGATGCAAGTGTATTTGGTGTTTCCATTGAGAAAATGGTTTAATATAGATATCGTCAGTGTATTCATCAAGTCAACTCAAATCATTTGGAAGAGATTCATCCTCCAAGATCCAATTAGAGACTAGATCAGTTTTATCCAATAAAATTGGATCTGGATCCTTTGCATGCAATTGTTTTTTGAGCACCCGAAGGTTGTATTTGATGAATGAATTGAGAGAAAATGGGGATAAATGTCTTCTTAGAATTTTCTACCTTCTCAAATGCCTCATTTTCCTCCTAAAATTCCCTCTAAAAAACCGTTGACAAGTCAAAATGCCACTTGCACATGTGGGGATGGAGGCTTAGTCAGTCTCCTGAGTTTGACTCTCAAACTCTTGTTGGAAATTGGTGTTGGCATTGATGTCAAAAGAACTAATCAGATCTGAACTTCATCTTCTACCCTAGGCATGCATTTTCCTGAGATAGTGAAAATCAAGCCAGAGGGCACTTTTGGGAGGCCAGCAACTTCTCCTTCAGAGACTGTTTGACCAAGCCAATCATATGTATGGATGAAAAATCCAACATGATACAAGCCTATGTCCTCATATCAAATTAAACAATCAACTACAAGAGATGGTGTGCATTTTCTTAGGCCAACTTTGACTAATTTTCCAACACTTAGTCAAATTCCTACACTTAGCCAAATTTCCATACTCTTACATAATGATATCATATTGTAACAATGACTGCATGAGGGAAGTATAAAACCATGGGGGACATAATGCCGACTCCATCCATGTTAATTCCATCCTCTGCGTTATTACTCAGAAGTTCTCCTTGGCTGTCAAAGGAGATTTCCGAGGTAACCACAACCCAATCTTTAGTACTGAAAACTAGCCTTTTCAATGCAAAGGGGGCTCCCTTAATGAATATGATGTCTTATGGTCACTTTAACAATATTTCATGTATTCAGAACAATGGATAGATATTTGATGAAAATGAGACTTTAGTAAAGTGGTTGAATCAAGGGGTAAAACCATTGGTCATGGAGTCAACAAATAAATATCTTTAGAGCTGCAAGAGACTGGTGGTAGAACAAATCAATCACAGAGGCAAGAAAGACATCATTTTCTCAGACATTTTGTACTTGCAGTATGATATAAGACTTAAAGAAAACACCCCATTAATACAGAGCATCAAGCCAGAATGAATTTTGCATTAACTTTGGAGGAAAAAATAATAATGCTTGAATCTAATGAATTAGAGCATCAAAGATGAATTCCCACTCATTTACTTTCATCCAAACATGAATATTTAACAAAAATGGAGTGGCAAAGGAAAAACATTCGCATAAGAAGATTATTGTCTAAAAAACTAATAGCACATGAATCTCTGCTTTTAAGAAAATCTGTACTTCTGCTCTCAACAACTTTGATTGATATCAAAATATTGGAATTAAAATACACACTAGGTTTTTTCTCTCAGAATCCAACCCCCATTACATTGCAAAATATGAAATATATACAAAAATTCTCCCAGATAAAACCCTAACCAACTATTTCCTAAAAATAGAGTTCTTGTAATAAAGCTTAAAAGTTTAGAATTACATTACTTCTTCATTGCCAAATATTTCCATCTCGCTTCGATTTAGTAGAGGATTAATTTAATTCGAGATGCCATGTGTCAATTAGGGGAATCTTTAGTCCATCATGGATGAAGCTTATACTTTGATTTTCCAAATTTTTCAACGACTTTCCATTGTTATTGAGAAGGAATTTCGTAATCTACCATTTCCTTGATCAAAACTTCCAATTCTATACAAGTTGCATATAACATAGGAGGTAAACTCGACTTAATTTGAAATTGATCAAAAATTTCAAAGTCATCAGTTACCTTTTCAATAATGGTCTTTCTAGCCAACCCTTTGGTCAAGTCCTCAAGCTTTGAATGATCCATGAGAACTTGAACCAATCTATTATGATACTGCTCATGAGTAATTAATTTTTAATTTTCATCCCAGATGGAAGGAAGACCCTTTTCAAAGAGTTTACTGAACAAATTATTAAAATTCTTAACATGTTGGACCATTTTCTCTGCTTTAGTTTGTAAATTCTTTACATGATGATGCTTTCCAATGATTTTTCTGGCCCAAATAATGATAATAGTTCCGTCATTTATCTCCAAATCCTGCTTTTATGTCTGAGTCAATGTATTGAGGAAATTTGTTGCATTTTGTGTTGTCTCCAATGGCCTTTTGTCAAAATTTTCATTCATTACCCTGCATCTTTGTAGAGTTGTGTTTGATATAGTATTTTTGTCATCAATGTAGTTCAAATATGCTCCGAATTTAGTAATTTCTACTGATAATGAATCCCAAATGAGATGTTTGGCTCCTTGTATAGGTATTTTACCTGTCACTTTGGCTTTGAGTTCATTGTTTTTCTTTTTTCAGCTGCTTTTGTTCACTTTGAGCTCTATTCTTTTCTTCAATATTCCGAGTCATTTCCTCTTTTAGTTTTTTATTTTCTTCCTTTAATTCTTTACTCTCCACATCTTTTAAATTGATTTGTGACATAACTTTAGTCAATTCCTCTGTGGAAGAAACACCTACTTGTTTTTCATTTACCGGGGAAGGTTCACTTATTTGTCATGAACTTAAATATGCAACCTTTGATAGCAATTAGGGTCTTTTCCTTTTCACAGCCTTGTTTCTCATTTTGCAATTCTAAAGCTTTACCTTTAAAGTCCATCATTTCTTGATAAATTGAATCTTTCTCCCGTTGCAATGTTGTTAGCTCCGGATTTTGCACATGTTGAGTATTTGACACCTTTAATAATTTCTTCAACATCTGAGTTGTGTTCTCTTTTTCATCAAGGAGCTTCTTGGTAGGTTGCATGTTGCTTGGTTCTGTTCCCGGGGTTACAATATATGCCTGTAATATTTTGACTTGGTTTTGATTTGCTTTATTTTATGCCTTCTCCTGTCTTAATTGACCTTCTAGTTTTTCTATCACTGACTGTAATTTTGAAATATTTAGGGTTGATTATAAAAGGTCAGCATAAAGAACCTCACCTGTTTTCCTGTGGAGCTGAATTTTGTCAGGTATATTGATATGATCCAATTTGACCTCCATCTCTGATACTTCATCATTACTCACAATTGTAATTCTCAAAGTATTCTTCTCTAAATCCTTCGCTGCAAGAAAGGAGATTTTCTCTTCTGACAATTGCATAACTCGAGGGAATAATTTATGAGTTTCTTGCAGAGACCTCTTTTTCTTCTCTGCATACTATGAAATTAGTTCAGTTCTAGATTTATATTGGGAACTTGCTCCGATATCTTGTATGTCTAAGAATGAATATTGTTGTGCATGTACTTTTGGTTGTTGAAACAAGGCATTCTCTTCTGAATTAGTTAAGATTTGCTTTTCCAAATCAATAATATCCTTTTATCGATCCACTTTAATCCTCTTACTGGAGATTTCTTCATCAACATCCATGCTAGTCACTTCTGAGATAGTCCTCTTATTGGCAAAGTTTGATTTAGTAGGTGTTTGAACCAATAGAGCAAGAGAGTTTACTTGACCTTCATTAACCTCCTTTGTCACTTCCTGGTTCTGAATAAAATTTAACAAATTAGCCATTCTATCTAATCCCTCTACCACTTGATGTTCAAATGCCTTATTTTTGTTCTATTGTCTTCTTTGGTATATGATTTGATGAGGATCATAGTTAATTTTCTCAGCTTCCTGAAAATTCATAATCTTTGACAATTTTTCTACCATGGGAAGAGATGCTTTACCCCTGATAACGAATGGGCCAACCTTGAAAGGAAATTTAACATCAAATGAATTTTTAAAGCTAAGGAAATGCTCATCCTTTGAGTGGATCCTTTGTCTAACAAACTCAAGAGAAAAATCCCTTGGGGTTAAAAATGTTGGTAGAAGATAAGGTGCTCCAATGAATCCATAAACTCTGATAATAGTGTGGTCCTTGTATAAAAACAAGTCTCATGTTCTAGTTTATGGAGTACGTTGCAACATATTATTCATGTCCTCCAACACCCTTGGTAATTCAACATTGAAAATAATCTTGTAAAATTTTGACATAATGATGTTGATAAAATTAGACATACTGCTTTGTTTTGGAAGATCTCAGGAAAATATGGTGTCCAGGAACTTCAAATCTGCTTCATTGGAACATATGAACATCCTTAACAAGTATGCTTGATATCTAAAGTGCTGCAAAGTGTGGAAATTGACTAACAGGGAATGAATCACCTCAGCTAGGAATTCATCAAAATTAAAGCAACTAAACTGATTGAATCTAACTCTTACTAAATGATCTTGAGGAGGAGTCCCAACATGATTTCAACAACAAATTTATCATTATCATGACCTAAAACTTGACTCAATAGAGACAAAACTAATTGCACATATTACTGGAACACACTAACATCAAATGGAAAAGAAAGACCATCAATTGACTGACCAGGTTTCAAGATTTTAGACAAGAACTTCTCCTTCTCTTAAGGGTTATAATCTCTGTAAACCCTAACTAACTCTTCTTCAATAAAAGGTTCAGGGTTTGTAGGAAAAGAGGCATGTAACCCTAGTGACTCTCTAATAACTTGTGAGTTGAATCGACAAATAATTTTGGACCCATTAACATTCATAATTGATCTCTGCGACTGGGAATACTTTACTACACACCAGCCGAAAAATTTAGGGAAATGAAGGGTTTGTTCCAGGCTGAAATGGTAGAGGAAAGACCCAAACAAATTTAAAACATTTATACCCTGTGACTTGAGCTTGTCCAATTTCTGCTTGGATTGAGAAACAATACTGACAGACAAAATCGGGTTGAAAACATCCCCTTCCCTATCAACTATGAACTCTTATTTCTCATCCATGTCTTTATAGAGTAAACTGGACTCCTGAATTGGTGCCATGGAAGAAAATAAAAGTTTACAAATTTTTCGAGCTACTTGTGGTAGGAAGAAACGTTGAAGATGAATTTAAATCTGAGTGATGGGAGAACTGGTGCGTTATCGACACACAGGCCCACCTTTGAAATAACAATAAATAACCTCTTTTTATTTCCACAAATTCACTTTTAAATGGATGAAGATGGTTTCAAAACTCGCAAAGGGTGGTTTAATCCCGACCGCTTTTAAATTCCGTTGACACTTCAAAGTCTTAACCTTTGTGAAAGTTACAGCTCCAGAATGTATGATAGCAGTCGATGGGACCCGTCTTTGATCTTCGCTATTGATTTAAACAAGCCACTAACTTTTAACAATGCTCAACAACCTTTAGTGATTTATTACCTAAAGCGGACAATAATTCGCTCACACAAAGTTTTACCAAAATACTTGATAAACCAAATAAGCCATAGTAAAGGATATATAAATTGATGATAGAATGATAGATTACAATGGTGTCTTGGACTTAAATATGGCTTGGACACTTTATGTAGAGGAGACACCTCTTTTCATAATAACCTAACTATTAATTATTTAATTATTATCTTTATTTATGTTCGTTACATTGCCTCTCTCTTAGAAAGGCTTTGTCCTCAAAGCCTTATAATATTGTCACATCATTCCTTGTGACGTCATAGCTGACGAAACATGTCGATACGAACTTCTAAGTGTAGAGCATAACTTCTGATATGTTGACAGATCAATCCATCCCAAATTGATTTGTTGCTGACTATTGGGGTTCCCTACTGATCTGTCGTCAGGAGCTTTGAGCACATTAGTACCATTATCTTTCGATAATTCCCACTTTTTAGGATACCGATTTATATTGTTGGGGTGTTGATAGGGAGTCATTGTTGTTTGTTTTTTTACTAGATTGACTTCTTTCTGAACTGGGACGAGGACTGAATTTGTATTTGCTTCTTTTTTCTCAACATGGATTTTTGAGTCCAAGGGATTTGATGTCCTCTTTTGAATTTGCTCCAACTTATTATCTAAAGAGTCTTTTTCTTTTTTAAGATTTCGGGTCATTTCTTCTTGCGCTTTCTTATCATGTTTAAGCTTATGAATCTGATCCATTAGATCTTGTTTGTGATTCTAAAGATTTCGATTCTCCTCTTCTATCTTTTGATCCTGTTGTGCTTTATCCTTCGTCTTTTTTATTTGAAGAAGCAATTTCTGATTATGTTCTCTTAAACGAGAGATCTCTTCTTCTTTATATGTGACGACTTTGTCAAATTCTGACTGCATCTTTCGATTTCCTTGCGAAATCACCTTGGTGATATCCTTGAAGTCTTTAGAAGCCATGACTTTTGAATCTAACTTCATTGTAACATACTGTAGTGTGACTTGCTTTTTCTTATAGGAAAACGTTAAAAACTTTTTCTTCATATTTAAGATAATTGTCTCCAATGTTTCCATCCAAGATAAGCCGAGAATGATGCAACTTCATTTAGATAAATAGTCGTAACATTGAATTGGGATGTGAACTTATATTCATCAATTGCCAGTTCTAAGTCCCTAATTGCATATTGCTTCCCACCATATTTATCTTTCTTTTTTATTATACTTAGTTCTGGGACGAATAATTGATTTGCCAAGTTGACGTTAATGTGATTTTCCTCGATGGTTGGGAAAATAGCGATGCTAAAAGGCTTGCTTTGAATAATCCCTTCAAGTTTTAGTATGTCAACGACTACCTTTGAGTAGGTCTTCTGGAATCTTCCTCTTTTGTCACCCTGCGACTCCATTTTTATTTTTATTATTTTCCAAATAATTATTATTTCAAAATAATAATATATAATAATATTAGCATTATTATTATAGTTATATAATAACTATAGTAAAAATAATAATAAAATCTTTAATAAACAAAGTGCTAAATAAAATTAAATACTATTAAATAATATTTAATAATTTTTTGTTTTATTAAATTTTTATTATTTGTTCTTTGTTTTTTTTTGTAGGTGTGAAGGCCATGGGGATGGAGAGCGGTAACGATGGGGATGGCTAGTGGTTGCGAAGGGATTTAGCGTGTAGGAGAGTGCCCAGTAGGGCGCGGTGGAAGGCGTGGAGGGTGGCAAGTGATGAGGGCAGTGGAGGTATGTGGAGTGGGCGCGAGAGGAAGAAGACGCAGGGAGGGGGGGCATTGCATGTGGAGCATTGTGGAGCGGGAGCTGCATGGGAAGGTGGAGAGGCAGTGGGAGGCTGCGTGGTTGATGGGAGGTAGCAGCAGCAGGAGGGAGGAGAGTGTGGGTAGGGACAGGAGGAGGGAGCACAGTGGAAATGGTAACATGCGATGCAAATGAGGAGGAGGGTGGATGGAGGGCGACAGAAGTTGCAGTGCAGTGGAGGGAAGGGGGCGTGTCCAGGGAGGAGGGGGGTTGTAGGAGGATGGAGGATGGGAGGGGCTAGGAGGATGGGCGCGAGGTTGTAGCGCAATGGAGAAGGAGATGGCCTGCATTTTATTACGCCAACTTTGACTAGGAGAACAACATGGGGGACATCATGCTGACTCCATCCAATGTCAATTTCATCTTCTGCAAATCGATACATGATGGAGATAGTTGGAAACAAGAAGCATCATGTTTCCATATTTCCACGCGTTTGTCTCTAATAATGTTATTTTTAGCAAGTATTTAGGGTTCGCTCTAGGAGCATTTTGTATATGTATGGCATTTTGCAATGTAATGAGGGTTGGATTTTGGAAGAGATAAGGAGTTTATATGTACTGTGATTTCAAATTTTGATATTAATAAAATTGTTGAGAGAAGAAGTACTGAATATTTCCAAATAGAGATTCATGTGCCATCATTCTTCAGTCTGTAACTTCTTTCTATGAGTGTTATCTCCCGTGTATTTACATTTTTGTCGTTTCTTCATATATGAGTGAGAAATTGTATGAATACAAAATTCATCCCTGTTTGATGCTTTGTGTTCATTAAACTCAAATATTATTATGTATTTCTTCTGAATTTAATGCATAATTCATCCATGCTAGATGCTATGTGTTGATGGATCACTTTTCTTAAATCTTCTACCATACTACAACAACTAAATGTTTGAAGAAATAGTTTCTACCTTGCCTATGTTATTGGTTTATTCTACCACTAGTGTATTGCAATTTGAATAATACCCTTTTATTGACTCCATTCCCAATGGTTTTCTTCTTAAAGCTTATATTGTTTCTACATGTTTAGGAGATCATTTTCATATATTGCATATTTTAGAACTTTGTTTCCTTTTCTATGCTATTCGTCTTACTCAACAAATCCTAGAAAACATCAAACGTAATTCTCAGATGTTGATAAAGTGAGTTAAGTCCTTCAAATATTTGTTTCATTGGAACTAAAAGTAGGGATGTAGTACCTTCGAAGGTATTCTGCTTGTATTTTCTTGAAGACCATCCCTCTCATCCTCTGCAATAGCATGCCCATATCTAAAAGGGTTGTGCCTACCATTCTACAAAAAACATTTGGTCACCTATGTCAAAAAGATAATTATTCATATAGCACCACCAATCATGCCGAAAAGAAAGGAAATTAAAAATTTCATATTGTTCTTATGCAACTGAAATGAACATTTTATTTGACATTAAAATAAAGGTACACAAGTCACATCCTGTACATAATCCTATTGGTCAATAAGCTTACTAACTGGACATGTCAGAACCATAGTGGAAGGGTCACTACAAGATTTCATGAGGAAACTGAGGAACGACTAGGGAAGAGGAAAAGATAATCATTTCAAAGCATCTATAAAACAGAGACATCTACAAGAAAATGAAAGAAGATGTTGCTTAGTGATCTTTGGTAGTATGCCTCTAGGAGATTAAGTAGGGTGAAGAATCTAGATTACCTTCCCGTGGTAAATAGCTATCTCGTGATCAACTAATTTTTCTGCAACAAATGTGCAATAATATCAGTACATAAAATAAAAAAGTACAATTGTTAAAATGAAGGAATCAACATTTTATAATAATGAAACAACAATAAGATATCTAATTAAGAAATATTTCATAGGATAACAATATATATGTATGTATATATGTATGTATATATATATATACATACATATATACAGACATATATATATATGTGTGTGTGTGTGTATGTATGTATATATACATACATATATATATATATATATACATACATACATATATACATACATATATATATATATATACATACATACATATATATACATACATACACACACACACACATATATATATATGTCTGTATGTATGTATATATATATATATATGTATGTATATATGTATACATACATATATACATACATATATATACATACATATATACATACATATATATTGTTATCCTATGAAATATTTCTTAATTAGATATCTTATTGTTGTTTCATTATTATAAAATGTTGATTCCTTCATTTTAACAATTGTACTTTTTTATTTTATGTACTGATATTATTGCACATTTGTTGCAGAAAAATTAGTTGATCACGAGATAGCTATTTACCACGGGAAGGTAATCTAGATTCTTCACCCTACTTAATCTCCTAGAGGCATACTACCAAAGATCACTAAGCAACATCTTCTTTCATTTTCTTGTAGATGTCTCTGTTTTATAGATGCTTTGAAATGATTATCTTTTCCTCTTCCCTAGTCGTTCCTCAGTTTCCTCATGAAATCTTGTAGTGACCCTTCCACTATGGTTCTGACATGTCCAGTTAGTAAGCTTATTGACCAATAGGATTATGTACAGGATGTGACTTGTGTACCTTTATTTTAATGTCAAATAAAATGTTCATTTCAGTTGCATAAGAACAATATGAAATTTTTAATTTCCTTTCTTTTCGGCATGATTGGTGGTGCTATATGAATAATTATCTTTTTGACATAGGTGACCAAATGTTTTTTGTAGAATGGTAGGCACAACCCTTTTAGATATGGGCATGCTATTGCAGAGGATGAGAGGGATGGTCTTCAAGAGGTGTCTCCTCTACATAAAGTGTCCAAGCCATATTTAAGTCCAAGACACCATTGTAATCTATCATTCTATCATCAATTCTATCATTCTATCATTTTGATGTGTATAAAGGGGGGTAGTTTTATGAGTCATAGTGTATCAAGGAGGTGATACAACATGGGTAATAGGAGTTGAGCAAGGCTTGTAATGATTTAGGGGATAATTGCACCAAGGGTCATGAGGGTTATGAAGGACAAAGCATATAACCCTGCTTCCTGTAGTATGGTCAACGAGAGAACAAGAAGATCATAGAGAAATGAATTTCAAATCTTGTAGCTTTGTTTCTACACATAGTTAAGTCGCCTTAGAATGAAGACCTTAAATCTTACATATTATTGATTTTACAGGTAGTGGGGATATTACATTTCTCTTGTGTATAATTAGGCCCCAACTCATGTCTAGATATGTAATTAGGGAGTATTGCTTGCAGAGCTCGTGCTTATGCGATGAAAGGCCTCTTACCTTAGAAATTTTATGTCTACCAATGGTTCATCTACAAATATTCATCATTTCATGTTGAACAAATATGGTATTCCACCATTCATGGTTGATGTGTATTAAGGGGGGGCTATTTTATGAGTCATAGTGTATCGAGGAGGTGATACAACATGGGTAATAGGAGTTGAGAAAGGGTTATAATGATTTAGGGGGAATTGCACCAAGGGTCATGAAGGAAAAATCATATAAACCTGCTTCATATAGTATAGTCAACGAGACAACAAGAAGATCATAAAAAAATGCATTTCAAATCTTGTAGCTTTGTTTCTACACATAGTTAATTTGCCTCAGAATGAAGACCTTAAATCTTACATAAATCTTACATATTATTGATTGTATGGGCAGTAGGGATATTGCATTTCTCTTATATGTAATTAGGCCCCAACTCATGTCTAGATATGTAATTAGGGAGTATTGCTTGCAGAGCTTGTGCCTATGCGATGAAGGGCCTCTTACCCTAGAAATTTTATGTCTACCAATGGTTCATCTACGAATATTCATCATTTCATGTGTCTCAAATATTATTTGTGAACAAATACGGTCTTCCACCATTAATGGTTGATGTGTTTTAATGAGTCATAGTGTATCGAGGAGGTGATACAACATGGGTAATAGGAGTTGAGCAAGGGTTATAATTATTTAGGGGTCAATTGCGCCAAGGGTCATGAGGATTATGAAGGACAAAGCATATAACCTAGATTCCTATAGAATGGTCAACGAGAGAACAAGAAGATCATAGAAAAATGCATTTCAAATCTTGTAGCTTTGTTTCTACACATAGTTAAGTCGCCTTAGAATGAAGACCTTAAATCTTACATATTATTGATTGGATCATCATCAAGGAATATTAAGATAGGATTAATTTGATATCAAGTATATGAAAAAAACTCATGTAGATTATAAAACCTAGACAATACAATCGACCTGGACACATGGACGTAGAAGAAGAAATGCTCTACCACTCATGGACATTTGATTGTTCTAGTAAAGAACCTTTTAGCACCAACAACAAATCACCTTAATCCTATACATCGTGATTCCAACTTCCAAATTCAAAGTCATGGGAAAATTTCGTTTTCACCAAAATTACTGCCATAGCTTGCCATTTCCCTCTATGAAATGATTTTTCATATTAGTTGCTAGTGTGGAAGGTTTTTCCTACTGGTTTGTATCGATCCCTGTTGAAGGATGGATTTTTTATGCACCTATTCCTCGACTGTGGCTCATTTCTTGGCTTAGAAAAACACATACTAGATGCCTATCTCCCTCATGATTGGAAGGATTGCCAGTTCAATATTATTCCCGTTAGTGTTCTCGAGGAAGGATTTCCTCTCATACCCTGCTTTTGCAGTGCATTTTGTTTGGATTGTATCAAGTGAGAGAATTGCTTTTCAGTGCGTTTTAACCTTCCAAATCGTTGTTGAAGTTGCATTTTTGTCTGGATTGTTGATATGAAAACTTCAGGATCTTTTTAACCATATAAATTGCATGTGAAATTTACATGTAAAATCTCATCAAAGGCTTATAAAAGACAAATTTTAAATGCTTAAATACACCACATAAGCAAATAAAATAATATGCAAACCAAGAAATTGTAAACA
Source organism: Larix kaempferi (assembly GCA_027924585.1). Taxonomy (NCBI): domain Eukaryota; kingdom Viridiplantae; phylum Streptophyta; class Pinopsida; order Pinales; family Pinaceae; genus Larix; species Larix kaempferi. The sequence continues at coordinate 11,572,563 of BSBM01000150.1, forward strand.
ACAAATGATAACGGAGTTCACCCTTCTTGGGCTACGTCTTCGGGCCACTTCCAATGAGAAGGCTAATCTTATTAAGTCTTCAAAATATTACATACATGAGTTATGGAAACACTTCTGACTCATGTCAGTCAAACCTAGAAACAGACTGCACTATTGCATTCCTCTCGAAATTCTGAGAAGAATGACTATAAACTCGACCTGGTTTGGCTGAGGCCTCCTCTGGCACGCAAATCAAGAACATACCCTTCTATGATGTACAAAATCAACCTAGGAGTCTGTACTTTTCTTGGGAATCGTTCCTTGTACCCGCCTCTGGAACTGTGCACAAACAGGCTTCGAAAACCCTTTTTCATGGCTCAAAACGATGGTTTTATAAAGGTTTTTGGGTTCCAAAAGCAAGAGCCAGGCGCCCCTTTTTGGCCCCAAAACTGTGCACCAAATTCTTAAACAATATACGACAATATCCCTCCAATGAATGGGATTTGTCCCAATTGTAAAGTGTTGGTTATTGGGGGCAGAGGTCCCGATGTCAAACCTGTGGGCCTCTCCCCTTTTAACGTGATATGGTTGTTGGCATATAATTCTATGATGGCGTTTGTTGGTTATTTGATGTGTTGGCATCTGCACTGGTATGTTGCGTTGGCAATTGTGTTGTGTTGGCTCCACAACGATTTTGTTGTTGTGTTGTGTTGTGTTGGATCCACCGTATAACATATAACATAGGCCTCAGTGTTGGCCATGGGCCCTCGACCCCGTTCCTTTTTCCAACCAAATAACCATACACTTTAAATATAAATGGGATCATATATGGTTAAGAACCACCAGTGGACATCTTGGTTAGTAGAGATCTGTGGAGGATTTTTCAGAGTGGAGGTTGGGGGTTCGATCCTCCCCGAACCCATAATTTTTGGTAAATGGTGCAACTAATTTCCAACAGGACTGCCACATGGCAGACCTTGATTGGTCCACCTCAACACTTCCAAGTCCTCACCTTGACCACGTGGCACCCTGTGGTGATGCCACGTGGTGCCTATGATGAGTGTACATGCCACGTGTCACCATGCGGGTGTGCCACGTGCCCCCCCTTTTTTCCATTTTTACATCATTTTTACCTTTTTGCTAAAATTTCCAAACTCAATAGCTTTCACGTCTGGAGGTCGTTTCACACGAAACGAACGTTGCCGAAAAATCTATTGACGAGCTCTACACTTCTGTAAGATTATTTTCACCTTTTGAAGACTTTAATTTTCATCGATATTGGAGATCATATTGGATAAAACCTTCCTACTGGGAAGATTTTGGGCCACCAAAAGCATGGGATCATTCAGAAAACAAGTGAGGGTACAAATCCCTCACTCTTCTGGTCTCTAGCTGCAGTTCTTTGTTTGGATTCATTCCTTGAATCCCCACACGAAGATATTCCACGTCACCTCTTCGTGAAGATCTAACTTTCTTATCAAGTATAACATATTCCTGAAGTTCATTGAGATATTCAAGAGCAAACTCATCAACATAAGGTACTTGAACCTGTACATATTGGTCCATAATCATAGGAGGCTCATACAATTTTAAGTTTTCCACATTAACAACATGATACATTTGCATATAAGGATGCAAATCTAACCGAAAAACATTATTACCAACTTGATCCAAAATTGTAAAAGGTCCATACCTGATTGGTTTCAACTTTCTACCTTCACCTTGGAGTTGGTCTTTGCTGATATGAAGCCATACTAGATCACCAATTTGAAAATGATGATCCACCCGATGCTTGTCATGTCTTTCTTTATACTTGTCCTGACTTGATTCCAACTGTTCTTGTATTGCTTGATGTATTAACTGGATTTGTTGAATAAACTTCAAAGCTTTATCTGCATCAACTTGACCATATCCCATTGAATCTTTCCTATAAACAAATTCTAAGGGAGAATTTGGAAAATATCCAAAACATGTATCTAATGGAGACCTTTGTGTTGAAGATTGCATATCTCTGTTGTAGGCATGATGAACATAATGCAACTGCTCATCCCAAAGCTTGGGATGTTTGGCACAATATCCTCAGAGAAGATGTACTACTGTCCGGTTGACCACTTCAGTTTGTCCGTCAGTTTGTGGATGAAATGTTGTGCTTTTCTTTAGCTTTGTGTTCATAAGTTCCCATATAGATGACCAAAATTTCCCAAGGAAGTGGGAATCTCAATCGGATATAATAGAAGTAAGTAGTCCAAAATGGACCCATATATGCTGGAAGAACAAATGAGTAGTCAAATCAGCTGTGATCTTCTTTTCACAAGGCATTAGAATGCACATTTTACTGAATCTATACACAACAACATATAAGTAATCATGTCCCTTTCTAAACATTGGTAACCCTCCTACAAATTCCATTGAAACACTTTCCCATGGACGGTAAGGAATAGGAAGTGGAGTGTACAAGCCTAAATTTCTGTTACGTGGCTTACTTGTTGCACACATAACACATCCTTTTACATACTTGGACACAATATCATTCATCCGAGGCCAATAACAAAATTTTTGTAATTGTGCTACAATTTTTCCTATACCAAAGTGCCCTGAAATGAGAGAAGTATGAGCTTATCTTATCACATGTGCTCTTTCACTTCGTGGAATACAGATTTTTCCAAGATGATACAACAACTTTTCATGAACATGATAGTTCAATTCTTCATTTTGATAGCCATGTATTAGTGATTCATATACTTCTTTATAGTCTTGATCCTTACTATATTGTTCAACATAACTTGAATATACCAAAGGACTTTGTTGAATAACAATAGAAGCATTTGTTGGAGGTCTTGATAACATATCTGCAACTTTGTTCTGAATACCTTTCTTATACTTAATGATCAAATGAAATTGTTGTAGAAAACCCATCCACCTGAAATGTCTTGATTGTTGTAGCTTAGTTTGATATTGAAGATATTGTAGTGGTTTATGATCAATATATATAATTATTTCCTTACCCATTAGGTAATGTTTTCACTTCTTCACACTTTGTACTAATGCATACAATTATTTATCGTAGGTAGGATAGTTAATTATTGCTTTAGAGAATGTTTCAGAATGATAGCATATTGGTTTTTTAAGTTGCATTAAGACTACCCCATGGCATAACCACTAGCATCAGTCTCTATCCCAGATGGCTATTGTAGATCCAACAGTGAAAGTACTGGAGCTATGCTGATCTTTTCTTTCAGAGTGTTGAAGGATTTCTGTGCTTTGTCTTCCCAATGAAAGAATTTGTTCATACCTGTCAAAGCATGTAATGGAGAATCTATGAAGGAGAATTTTGCAATAAACTTCCTCTAGTATTGGGATACTCCGAAAAAGCTCCTTATCTCAGTTACATTATTTGGCTTTGGCCAATTCACAATGAATTCTACTACAGAGGGATCAATTCGAAGTTCACCACCCCCTACAATGTAACCTAGATACACCAAAGATGTCTTCCCAAACTCACCTTTGGACATCTTTAAGTACAATTTTTCCCTTACAAGTACATCCAAAACTTATTTCACATGCTTGACATGTTCTTCCCAAGTACGACTGAAAATAAAAATATCATCTAAGTAAACTATGACAAAGTCATCAACAAAGGGCCCAAAAACATTATTCATCACCCTCATGAATGTTGTGGGCGCATTAAAAACCCCAAAGGGCATTACCATCCATTCATACAATCCTTGTTTAGTTTTGAAAGGAGTCTTCCATATATCATTATCATGGATTCAAATTTGATGATAGCCACTTCGTAAGTCTAACTTAGTGAAATAAGTTGCATTCTTTATCTGATCCAAAAAATCATCAATTCCGGGAAGAGGATACATGTTCTTGATTGTGATTCTTTTTAGTGCCATGTAATCACACACATATGCCATGTGCCATCCTTCTTTGGCACCAAAAAATGGTGAACCACACATAGAGGAACTTGGTCGAATGTCCCCTCTTTCAAGAAATTCTTCAACCTGCTTCTTTATCTCTGCATTTTCAATTACCGAAGACCTGTACATGCCAATATTAGGAAGTGGTGCATCCTGCTGTAAGAGAATCTCATGTTGGATTTCTCTTTTTTGGAGGTAATCCTTTAGGTTCTTGAAACAAGACATCATAATAAGTTACAACTTTAGTTAAGTCATTTTTAAGTCTTGGATCACATCCTTTAAAAGATTCACTTTGACCAACATCCTTTGGTTTAACTATCATAAGAACAAAATTCTTACTATCATTTACTAGCCTCTTCATTTGACTTGCAGAAACTAATGAAAGATTAGTTTTCATGCGATGTGCACGAACAACATATTCAATACCATATTTAGTGAGCTTATACTTGTTATCTTCCCTGTAAAAGATATCCTTCCTATCATAAAGATAAGGACTACCCAACACAATACCACAGATAGCCAATGGAACCACATCCAAATCTACTTCATCAACAAATCCAGAAGTAATAGCAAACCTAAGTCTACACTGTTTTGTAACTTGCAGTTGTTCATTATCACATACCCATCCAAGAGGATAAGGTTTAGGGTGTAACTTACTTTCCAAATGAATTTTTTAACTATCTCTTCTGAAATGAGATTGGCTTGTGATCCACTTTAAAAAAGAGTATATATTTTTATATGCTTATAGATTACTCTTATATGAAATAACTCACTTCTCTTTCTTTCTTCAATATCAAGTTCATGCTTTGAATTAGAAGTAGAAGGATTTTTACCTTGAATTCCCATAGCAACAATCTTAGTCTCATCTCCTGAGTTATATCCCAAATCATGTTGGATGGTTGTAGCAATGGTATTTTTTTCCTCCTTATTCTGAAACTTCTCAAGATTGATCTCCCGATGAAGCCTCCAACATTTGGACGCATCATGAATCTTTTTCTGGCAATGTGAGCATGTAGGTTTATCTCCCTTTTTCTTCACTGTAGCTGTATGCTTACCTTTTCCTTTACCTTTGAATTTGTTTCCATCAGGTTTGAAAGGTTTCTTTGAAAGGTTTTCATTTGTATTCTTCCCCTTGGACTCCATATGAGTCGCTTGAACACATACCTCATCAAGTTTAGTTGGATTAAACATAAGTATCATATGACGTAAATAAATATGTAAACCACCTATAAACTTGAGAAGAATTTCTTGAGTGTAGAGAGGTATACCAAGTATTAAAGCCCTTTTTCTGAATTCTTGTGTGTACTCCTACACACTTTGTTCCTTACCTTGCCTCAAATTCTTCCAATCCATCATGGCTTGCTGCATATAACACAATGGATAGAATGGCTTCTTTAATGCTGAAGTGAACTCATGCCAAGAGGAGATGATGTTTCCTTTTGATTTCTACTCTCCCACCATATGAGAGCGGTCCCTCCAAGTCGGAGAAAAGCTAATTGAATTTTTATGCTATCTTCAGTGAAATTTTGAATCCTACAATAAAATTCTATTTGGCGGATCCACTTATCCAATTTCTCAGCATTAAGATCTCCATTATAAATAGGTAATTCAAACTTAATATCAAGATTTAATTGAGGCATATTAAAATTAATTTTTTATTTTTCAGGTGAGGAATGTAAAGAACCATCAAGAAAAGACGGTGAAGCTGGAGGAGTTTTAGGAGGTTCCTCACCACCTCCTCTGTCTTTACCTTTAGCATGAGATGAACCACCTTGTTCACCCTTCTTACAATCTTGATAAATCTCTTCCACCATACTTTTCATCCTCATAAAAGCTTTAAGGGAATCTCCTTCAAATGGGATTGAAGAAGTCCCATCTTCTCCTTTTTCTGAAGCCATTCTTCCTCTTCTTGAACCAATCTATGTATCAAATTATTCAAGCTCTCCTTCACCACGTTGAAGCCTTGCTCTTGTTAACATTCACAAAATCACAATGCAGTGGTTAAGCTACTATGATACCAAACTTGATATGAAAACTTCAGGATGTTTTTAACCATATAAATTGCATGTGGAATTTGCATATAAAATCTCATCAAAGGCTTATAAAAGAAAATTTTTAAATGCTTAAATACACCACATAAGCAAATAAAATAGTATGCAAACCAGAAAATTGTAGACAACAAATGATAACGGAGTTCACCCTTCTTGGGATACGTCTCTGGGCCACTTCCAATGAGAAGGCCAATCTTATTAAGTCTTCAAAAGCTTACATACATGAGTTTTGGAAACACTTATGAGTTCTGTTATTCAAACCTAGAAACAGACTGCACCATTGCATTCATCTCGAAATCTTGAGAAGAGTGAGTATAAACTCGACCTGGTTTGGCTGAGGCCTCCTTTGGCATGCAAATCAAGAACATACCCTTCTGCACTGTACGGATCTGTACGAAATCCACCTCGGAGTTTGTACTTTTCTTGGGAATCATTCCCTGTACCCTCCTTGGGAACTGTGCAAAATTGGCTCCGAACACCCTTTTTCATGGCTCAATACGATGATTTTATAAAGGTTTTCGGGCGCCAAAAGCAAGGGCCACGTGCCCCTTTTTGGCCCCAAAACTGCGCATAAAATTCTTAAAAAATATACGTCGATATCCCTCTAACGAATGGGATTTGGTCCAATCGTAAAGCGTTGGTTACTGGGGGCAAAGGTCCCAGGGTCAAACCCGCGGGCCTCTCCCCTTTTAACGTGATATGGTTGTTGGCATATGATTCTACGATGGCATTTGTTGGTTGTTTGATGTGTTGGCATCTGCGTTGGTATGTTACGTTGGCACTTGTGTTGTGTTGGATCCACGACAATTTCGTTTTTGTGTTGTGTTGGCTCTACCTTATAACATATAACGTAGGCCTCGATGTTGGCCATGGGGTCGAGGGCTAATTCCTCGACCCCGCCCCTTTTTCCTACCAAATAACCCATACACTTTAAATACAAGTGGGCTCATATATGGTTAAGAACCACCGGTGGAAATCCTAGTTAATAGAGATCTTTGGAGGCTTTGGCAGAGTGGAGGTCAGGGGTTCAATTCTCCCCGATTCCATATGTTTTTGGTAAACGGTGCAACCAATTGCCAACAGGGTTGCCACATGGAAGACCCTGATTGGTCCAACTCAACACTTCCAAGTCATCACCTTGACCGCATGGCACCCTGTGGTGCTGCAACATGGAGACTATGTTGACTGTACATGCCACATGGCACCCCATGGGTGTGCCACGTGGCCCCCTTTTTTGCCATTTTTACATCATTTTTACCTTTTTGTCGAAATTCCAAACTCAATAACTTTTACGTCCGGAGGCCGTTTTACGCGAAATGAACATTGTCGGAAAGCTCTTGATGAGATTTATGCTTCTGAAAGATTCTTTTAACCTTTTGAAGACTTTCATTTTGATCGATCTTGGAGATCTTCCTAGATCAATTACATCCTATGAGCGAATTTCTTTTCAGTGAATTTTTTCCTTCCAAATCGTCTCTGAAGTTACAGTTAGAATGTGATTGATAACGAATCCCTTGTAGAAGCACTTTATACAATCAAATATATTCATCACTCTGTAGACTCATAACCAATCCCCTATAGACTTATAGTGCCCACCTAGTTTTACCTGGAAATGATCTGATGAACGTGGAACCATCTTGAAACATCTAGGAGAGAAATCCATGTTTCTGATAATCTTTTGGAAGCTCAGGTATATGCCAAACGATGAGGTGGATTACATGACCTTAAAATGGTTACATGACCTGCAATGGTTACATGACCTGAAATGATTCCCTTAATGATGGATGTGCCTTGTATGAATACATTAATTTAAATACCTAATATACACCTCATCTTAGGGCTCAACAAACTACAAAAAATGACAACACATGGATGCATGAGGATAAACCAACATGAATGTATGTTGATTAGTGCTATAATATACCTTAGTTTAGTGCATGAGTTTGAAAGTGTTGATGTAATGAGGGCATTGCAGTTTCTTAAAATTATTGTTTTTTTTGGGAATATGGAAATTGTTTTTGATGAGCACATACTAATGCTAATTCTTCAAAAACATAATGCTTTTTGTATGGAGGGTTTACTATTGTCATTTTAGGAAAAGAACACATCGCTTTTGACGAGATACAATTGTTGATATTTTTGAATCCAATAGCCAAGTAGCTTAGTTCATACTTCATAGTGATGTTAACACACAAGTCTGCAGTAAGAAGATGAATATATCAACATGATTATACCACTGATTTGATGATAGATGTTTTTTTTGGTTATGCAGGATTTGTACAACTACATATATGGATGTAAGTGATTGTTTGTAATTGATCTATATCATTATTTATATGACATTTTCAAGGTCAGAGCATATTATTTTGTACTTTATTAACGATCTAGTAGGCTATGGTTAAGCAACACTCTAATCCATTTGAGAAAAAAGAGAGAAAACAAATTATGACACAAAATCAGAGCAATTTGTTTATGCAAATTTCAAGAAGAACACGTCAAAAGGATAAAACGGGGAAGACGTGAACATGCATCTCGACAGGTAAATATTTATAAACACAACAATTTATTTCCTTACGCTATATATGCATGTATATTTTTTATGATGATGTTATACATATGTCTACTTACGTTCTTGGATATAGTTGTTAGGATATTCCTATACTCCATCCTAGTCCTACCAGCATTTTCATCCTTTGCATTTTCAGTCTTGCATGCATTCCTGCATGTAGCATGCATCCGCATGCTGCCTAGTCATCAGGTTGATACCTCCAGCACCTAGTCCCTAGTCTTACAGCACTCGGGAGCTTATTTCCACTCAGATTGAGCCCTCATAGCCAGTGATGCGCCCACTTCTCACCTTCCACTTGAAAAGGGCACCTTTTCTCACCTACCACTCTTGTTCACTTCAGTTAGCCACCTGTCTTGCCTTGATTTAAGGCTAGACTGACTCCTAACTGCTGTTATCACTTCGATGGACCTCCAATGAGACTTGACTGCCCATTCTGACTCCAGCTAGCTCCTCATGCGCCCTCCACTGATCCTCCTTCATTCAATTAGTGCCTCCATGTGCCAGTTACACCTACCACATTCAGTTAGACTGATGGTTGACAGTTACTTGAGCATTGATGACTCCACTGATGATGAGATAGACTTCTAGTTGTGCTCCGATGACACTCCAGTGATATTTTGATCACTCCATGAAGGCTAATTCGAATTTCCACCTTTGGCATTCGAATCCTCATGCATTGTATTATTTATTTGTCCATTTGTGATTAATGAATGAGTGTGTGTGAAGTTATTTTGCTTCTATCCGAGTTCTACTATATTATTATTTTGTTGCTCATTTTACTGCATTGACCACTCTTAATCTTATTCCTAAATTATTTCATTGTGAGGTATACATCAGCTCTTAGATCTGCTGTGAGGATTTTCACAATAGTGGCTAAAAAGAGGAAAATCGAAACAATAACAACGAAGACTATACCTTCCGTGCCTTTGAATGAGTCTATTCGTCCTAGCAATGAAACAAATAACCAAGAGACATTGCCTTCTTTTACGGAAGAGGTGCAACATGATGAACACGGCATGCCAATTAATTCATCAATTTTAACTTCTTGATAACTATAAATTTTAAGATTAATAAATCCATAACACTTTTACATGCCTTTCTTCTACAAAAGATGTTCAGAAACAATCATGCAATCAAGATTTTGGTGTAGAAGTGGATGATCCTTCTACACAATCATCAACAAAGAAAGTCAAGAATAATTCTAGAGGAACAACTAGATGTGCAGAAATCAATAACTTGGAGGAAAGGCTCGAAATTCATATCAATGAAAGGAACCAAACCATTGTTCCAAACTCTGTGAAGCTAGCTTCATTACTAGGTGTGCTTGTTAGGGAAATGGTTCCCATCACATTTTCTGATTGGAGGAAGGTTTCGGATCAGCTAAAGGAGGACTTGTGGAACATCATCAATGTGATTTTTATGCATTATGTGTATTTATTCCCAATATTTGCATTTTTCTATGATTTTAATGTTTATTTTCAAACAATGTATGACATCTAATAATGCACTTCTTGTGTGTTACAGTCAAAATTCATAGTCCCCCCCATTCTTAAGGATTACTGTTAGCAATATATAGGCCATAAGGAAAACACTCATAGATACCAGTTGACTAAAAAATATTGTGATTCTTATGAATTGATCGAGGAAAGATTAAAAAATGTTCCTCCAATTAGGATAACTGAGACATTTTGGAGAGAGTTTGTCGTAACATGAAGCACCATTCAATTTGATGCAAGCCAAAAGTTCACATATTATATAATAAAGTTACCTATAATGTCTATTTCCTAGTAATGTTGGCCTATAATTTTTATGTTTCAATTGATTTTTAGGAAATAGAGAGAAAAAAAAGGAAAATAGGGACAAGGAGTGAAACTTCGATACCTCTGGACGCCGAGGTTATCAAAGGGTTGAAGATGATATGGTAAGTACTTTTGATTCATTATATATGATTTATATAAGCATATCTAGGATTAATTGCAAGGTCACAACTTAGCCATGTTGTTTCACTTGTTGTAAGTAGAAAAGGGCTAGATCCTTTGATGATACAGTTGCAACCATTACTAGGGAAGACCTATGGAAGAAGTGTCATCAAAAGAAAGACGGCACTCCAATCACACCAACTACAGGAGAAACTATAGTATGTTCTTAAATTTTTAATTTAGAAATTGAGTAGAATTCCATTTCACATGTTCGAATTGTTTATTAAAATGATTTTCTTTAATTGCATGACAATGCCAACAAAAAATTCAAGAAGCACAAGAGCAAGTTGCATCTGAAGAGTTTGCAACTAGGAATGATTCCCTTGCTAGGGTATTAGGGGTCTATGCGAGGGGAGGATGTCGTGGGGTTGTCCTAGGATTTACGCCAACTAATTTGTTTGGAAACATACCATACAAGGATGTGCTAGCTACAAGCCAAGCTATAGTCAAATCCAATGCACAAGAAATCTCATCTCTAAAAGAAACAATGTCTGAACTCATGAAAAGATTAGAAGTTGTGGAGAAGGGAAACCATATCGACAATGAAAGTGTAACTATCAAATTCTTTACTCTTTTTCCAATGTACATAATTTCACACTAATAATTTAAATCCTAATATCACATTATTGATATGAGCAGTTTCCTCCTGTACAAAATGTTGCAGTGGCGCCAGTGGTTGAGGTTAGTTGTGTAAATGTTTTTTTTAAGAACATTTGGAGTTCATATAATGTGTCTAATATATTTTATTGTATTGGCAGAGTAATATAGGGGACACAACAACCCCTATGAAGGAATATACACAAAAAAATAACTACAATGTATAATTTTGTATCCATGGTAAGTTTTATAATTTAGATCAATTTTATTTTATTCTATGAATATATTACAAATCATTCTCTGTTGGGTGTAGAGTCATGGATCAAAATATGATCAACAGTTGCTGCAGAAAAATCCAACGGCTCCACCTAGACTACAAACTGACAAAAAGAAATCCCCAAGCTAATTAGTAATTTATGTAATTATTTAATATTGGATAACCAATACTTCTTGTTTCGATGCATCTTAATTTGTCTCATTTATTGGCAGGTTAAAGAGAATACTAATGATTTGATACCATCTTCCCATTTAAGATTGGAAGGAAAGAAGTGCTATCTCCTTGCATCAAATTCTCGGATTAGAATTGCAAAGGAAACAATACATAAGATTGACCCAAATACAATGATCCACTATGTCCGTATTGGGCATGGCTATTATATTGCGAATCCCACAGATATTTTAGAACCTCAATTTGGAAATATAGCTCTACCTTTCCCCAACAGCACATTAAATAGTCTAGAAGATGCTATACAGAGCTACATTCCTTGGCATAGGGATGACATTGAACTATGTCAGTAGTGATTCCAATGGTATTTTGTATCATCTGAGAAGGTTGATTTACTGAATATTTGTAATTACATATGAACATAGTTGTATAAAGTTTTGTAGTCTGGGATTCATAATTACAATCATTGTAAATTTTGGGTACAAGTTTCCATTATATACTATTGTTGTAATGCATGGATATTGTTGTCTCTTAAATATTCTAGCCTCTCTTTTAATTTTAAAGGCTATGCTTCCAAATTTAGTTAAAGTCTTTGTTTCTCTTTTAATGGATCCAAGACCCATTGAAAAAAAAGTCCTATGTGATTTACACAAATTGCCTAAATGAAAATCTATCAATACAATTCTATGTTCTATTTTAGATGTGGAATCACAAAACTCTATGTTTTTGCTTGATTTGTGAGTATGAAAAAATTTAAACAATTTCATTATTGATCAAATCTTTGAAATTTTATTTTAGTGTACTGAATAATTGGAATTTATGTTTATATTGTTATGGAATGAAGGGGGACTATATACAAATAATTACCCACAAAAGAAGAAATGAAGCTTGTGTTAAAGTGAAATTATCCCGTCAACTATGTAATATTGTTTTCAGTAACCAAATTACAGGTATTTTCGGAGGGAAAAAATAATTATCATTCACATTAAATGCATAAAAAAAATATACATTCTCGAGAAATACAAACATGTGACACATATATTAAACCTTCAAATGTATTTACAAAGGCAACATATATTATACGCAAAATGCTATTCGAGAGCTCTATGCTGCTTGGGAGGTTTTTACAAGCCCTCCTCTTGAGAAAAAGAATAGTGGGTAGAGTCTCTCTTGCCTAATTGTGTAGAAGGCTCTGGTCTTCAGAAGTTGCAGCAAATGCACATAATTTTTCTTCTAGGTCTTTGGCTTTATTCATATAAAATTGCATATTGGATCTCTTGTTATTTGCATCATCAATGTACTTCTTCAAACTAACCACATCATTCTTTTACTTCTCCTTGCTTTCCTTTTGTTCTTTGTCAATCTCATCCTTTGTATTTTTTACTTCATATTGAACTTGAGCTAATTTTATCCTAAGCTGCTCTACCTCTATCTCCAACTATTGTGCCCTCAATTCTACATCATCCGGAGTATGCAAAAGTGACACTCGTTGAAGAATGAGCATCTGCAAAGCAGAAATTTGGGATTTCAGTTCTTTTATCTCATTTTTGCATCCCAAATGCTGTACTTGTCTGTTCTCCAATATTTTCTGCTTAAGCTCTTTAATCTTGACATCTTTTTGAGCTACCTCCTTCTTCAATGGTAATAGCATTGTTGTTGGGCTGAAAATTTCACCTCCAACATTCATTGCTACAATAGCTTCCATCAAGGTCTTCTCTCGCATTTTTAAGGCAGCATTAAACTTAAGTAAGTGTTTTTTGTCATCTCCGCCATATTCTATTGCTGCAATAACATCCTCCATTGTCTTCTCTTGCATTTGTAATGACCTCTGATATTGTATTAAGGACTATTGGTGTGCAATATTATCATACCTTTCAGATCCTTCTCTTTTATCTCTTTTAGCATAGAATTTTGCAACAATCCTCTCAATATATTTGTCTTTCAACTTTTGATCTTTGTTATGAATCATTTTCTTCATTTTTTCCTCTCTTTTCTTATATTCCTCATTCTCATCTTGATGTTTCCTGTACTCTTCTTTGTAGTTCTGTTCAAATGCTACTTTTAAAATTTCAATTAATTGTTCTTTTTGCTTCAGTTCATTCATAAGTTTTGCTTCCCAAACCACCACACTTTGAATAGGTGGTACATTCAAAATCTTAGGCCTCTTTTTCAGCTCATCTTGAATTATCTGTATTTCCTCTTCATATCCTTTAGTCAAAGCCTCAATAATTTTAATGACATTCTCATATTCCTTCTTATTATTATATATAATTCTATCTACTTCTTTAGACATACCTTTAATAACTCTGTCTTTGCTTTCTATTGTATGTCTTGCTTTTTCTCCAATCTGCACAAATATTGTTTTCTGTAACATTGCAGTATTCTGTAACAGATCAAGAATTTTCATATCCTTAGTTGCGCACAGGTAAAATCTATTTATAGAGGAAGCCTCCTCCATGGAAGCTATTTCTTTGAATTGCAACATCTTATTAAAAAGCGATAAAAAAAATCCACCATCAAAAAAATATTTTGGAGCGGTTGAATCAAATCTGTAAGAGGAAATTTGTGAAGTGCCAACTTTAGAGGTGGAATGCTATCAAATTGAATCTCTACACAAGACGCAATATCATCATCACTGGGATGCTGTCCCCAATCCACAAAATCCTGAAAACACTGCCTCTTATTTTCTGTCGTATCACCATCACTATGCTCTTGTTCACAACACACACAACCCTCTAAATCCTGCCTCTGATTTTATATCATTTCACCTCCATGTAAGCTTGCAAAATTGAGACAACAATGTCATCTTCATGGTTTACTAAACCAAATTTGCTTCCTGTACCTTCTATATAGTTCTCCAAAGCCTCTTCATGTACTTATGAAGTTGAGGGACCAACAACTCCTTCCACATTGTTCTTTGGAGAGTGTCGAGGAACTTCTTGATTATTATTTTTCACTTTAGGCCTTTTGATGTATGTTTTTTTACAACTGGTAATGAATTGTATGCCAAGGGGTCCATACAAGTCAATAATTTTTTGAAGTGTTCCAGGGTAACTGAATGTCACTCTCCTGTTTTTTCTCTCCTGCAGTGCAAATTGCAATTTCTTAGGCAATAGATGAGGGACATTTATAGGCAGGCCACCAACCCAGTGAATGACCAACTTCATGCATTCTCCCGAAATATCTTGCTTGTGGCGATTCAAAATTGTCCCAAGGACAATATGAATAAGGATTTTTTGTAGTCCTGGGGGAACATCTTCCATTCTTAAACCATTCTTGGGAACATATACGTTTTCCCCACATATTTTTTTGGCCATCTCATTCTTTTCTAGCTTAGAGGTTTTCCAAGAGGTCAACATTACTCCCCCCCTGCATGGAATTCTAGTGGATTTGGAAATCAAATCAAGGTCCAAAGAAACATTCCTCCCAAAAATCACCAATTTCATAGGCCCATCATCATAATTACAAATCGCATCATCTATCTCTTCATTATTGAAATTGAACTGTCCAAAAACAAAATCATGCACTCCTACTCTTTGAAGGCTATTTACCATACATGTTGGCCACTTGCTTCTATCAGCCCATTTATCAACACTCTCTTGGAATTTATTCATAGTGAACTGTTCAACTTGGGAACCCCCTGTTTCATTAACTATTTCCATTTTACAAGATGCCTCTGTTTCAACTGCGGCCTAAGTTGTCTTGGTTCAACACTGAAATTGCGGGCAACTAGCTTGTTCACTATAATTTTCGAAATCTGCCTAGCTAGCAATCAATAAGTATGGCAGAGAACGTAGAGGGTGCATGTTGACAATACAGGAAGATGATGCATGCAAGAAGAGATTGTAGGCAGAAAATGCACGCCACAAATTAAGTTTTACTTTATTAATTATCAATCCCCTAATAATAAATAATTTAAAGCACACAGACTTATTCAAAGTATAATAAAAATGAGAGAGGTGTTTGTCAACCATATAACTACCTTAAGTAATTATCGATACTCTATATGCCTTAAGTAATTATAAATACCTTAAGTAATTACCAATACTCTATAGAATAAATATTTTTTCTAAACTTAAGAATGCACATATGATGACTTTATTATGGTAAAGAGTAGCATACTATATGTATCAAACACATTCCTATGCTTAATTTGTCCATAGCTTGGTCAAAATAAAAAATTAGGACTAAAACCCCAAGTTGTTACGTAAATGAGTAAGTGCAAATATGAAAAATTGGGCCTAGAAAAATGCATTCCATAGTCCGTACAGATGTCAAGAATTGAGACTGAGACTTGTTGAGCATGATTTCCATTGATGTGCCCTGCCAAAAGTTTCCTTTGGCATGATTTGCACCATTCCAGTAAAATGCATGCCAAGGATAGAGGATGAGGTTGCAGAGGATGGAATTGACATGGATGGAGTCAACATGATGTCCCCCATGTTGTTCTAGTGCCCTCATGAATTTATTGTTACAATATGACATCATTTTGTAAGAGTATGGCAATTTGTATAAGTGTAGGAATTTGACTAAGTGGAGTATGGCAATTTGGCTAAGTGTTGGAAAACTAGTCAAAGTTGGCCTAATAAAATGCACGACATCTCTTGTAGTTGATTGGTTAATTTTATTTGAGGACATAGGCTTGTATCCTATTGGTTTGTGCATCCATCCATATGATTGGATTGTCCAAACAATATCTGAGGATGGAGTTATTGGCTTGCCAAAAGTGCCCTCTGGCATGATTTACACTGTTCCAGTAAAATGCACACCAATGATAGAGGAAGAGGTTGCAGAGGATCAAATTGACATGGATGGATTTAGCATGATGTCCCCCATGTTTTTCTAGTGCCCTCATGAATTCATTATTACAATCTGACATCATTGTGTAAGAGTATGGCGATTTGGATAAGTGTAGGAATTTGACTAAGTGTTGGAAAATTAGTCAACGTTGGCCTAAGAAAATGCACGTCATCTCCTGTATCTATTTGGTTAATTTTATATGAGTACATAGGATTGTATCCTGTTGGGTTTTGCATCCATCCATATGATTGGATTGGTCAAATAGTCTCTGAGGATGGAGTTATTAGCCTGCCAAAAGTGCCCTCTAGCATGATTTGCACTGTTCCAGTAAAATGCACACCAATGATAGAGGATGAGGTTGAAGAGGACTAAATTGACATAGATGGAGTCATAATTATGTCCCCCATGTTGTTCTAGTTCCATCGTGAAGTAATTGTTACAATATGACATCATTGTGTAAGAGTATGGCAATTTGGCTAAGTGTAGGAATTTGTCTGTGTTGGAAAATTAGTCAAAGCTGGCTTAAGAAAATGCACACCATATCCTATAGTTGATTGGTTAATTTTATCTAAGGATATAGGCTTGTATCCTGTTGTTTGTTCATATAACCATATTATGGGATTGTCCAAGCAGTCTATGAGGATGGAGTTATTGGTCTACCAAAAGTGACCTCTGGCATGATTTGCACTACTCCAATAAAATGCATCCCAAGGATAGAGGATGAGGTTGCATAGGATGGAATTAACATGGATGGATTCGTCATGATGTCCCCCATAATGTTCTAGTTCCCTCATGAAGTCATTGTTACAATCTGGCATCATTGTGTAAGAGTATGGCAATTTGGCTAAGTGTAGGAATTTGACAAAGTGTTGGAAAATTAGTTAAAGTTGGCCTAAGAAAATGCATGCCATCTATTGCAGTTGATTGGTTAATTTTATCTGATGACATAGGATTGTATCATATTGTCTTGTGCATCCATATATATGATTGGGTTGGTCAAAATATATTTGAAGGAGAAGTTACTTGCCTCCCAAAAGTGCCCTCTGGCTTGATTTTCACTATCTCAGGATAATGCACGCCTAGGGTAGAATATGAAGTTTTAGAGGCTGAAATTGACATGGATGAAGTTAGCATGATTCCCCACATCCCCATATTCCATTACATTTAATTTTTCACCCCCTAAAGCTATAATTTCTCACCCAAGATGAGTATGACATGGCAAGTTTGGTGCAAGATGAGTATGACATGGCAAGTTTGGTGCAAGATGAGTATGACATGGCATGTATTATTTCATTTCATATTGGGTGACAAGTTCATTAAAGTCCCATAATTTTTAGTAGTTTGGTTGTAATCCTAACAATTCATATTGTGGGCATTACTTGTCTTTCCCAATGAGTTTCTTACATTGTGTTCTAGGTATCATCTTCGTGAGGGTAGTTATAAGCCTCGCTACTTATAATTCATTTATTTCACATGGGATATATATTAGTTCCAAGGGATATATATAACTCCAACTTTACATATAGTTATTGGCACCAAGATGTATATAGAGAGAAGTGGTGCAAGAAAAAAATAGGAGGACTACATTGACATTTGATTCAGACTTCAAGAAAAAAATAGTCATCTACTAAGAAGGAAGGGGAACTTTTGTGTACACCATTAAAGGAGTGGTAAACATTTTGATGTAAGCCACATTACAGTTAACTAGGATAATATTGAAGGCGTGTATAAAAAATCCATTATTAGAAAGGAGGGGGGAATTTTTGTGAGGAATATTGAAGGAGTTGCCAATTTTTTTATGAAAGCGATAGAAATAATTAAGATGCTATTAAAGGTATGAAATCCCAAACTAGTCATACTAATAATAAATTTTCAATTGATAAATACTTATGTGATTACAATAGTGGACTTAATTTGGAAAATTTCAAATTATATCTTTTGTTATAGAATGACCCTTGTTTGAATTCCATTTATTTTCTCTTTCAAAGATAGAACTTATTATTTGTCATCAATATATGCACATAATGTTTCTTTTTCTTCATTTCCTAAATTTTAGGGAACATAAACTATTAATTCGATCCTGCATCCTACTGGAATATGAATCTAGCAACTTGCATTTCTACTAGTTTACCTCGTCTTTTCTATCTCTACAAGATGATAAATATGACGATACAACCTTTTCCACCACCTCAACATCATGTATGATAGCTATCACCTTGGAACACTCCCATGTCTCAAGAAGCTCCTCATGTGACCTAAATACAGACTGTAGGATGCCATCATTCCCATCCCAATAGTCCATTAGATTTAATTTTTCACCCCCTAAAGCTATAAGTTCTCATCCAAAAATATCTAATATTTATAATCACCTCCCTCTTTCCCTTCACCTCCCTGGATATTACCTTATCTTGATAATGATGACCCTAAACCCTAGGTAGGATGATTTTGAATGTCAAGTTACTTGTGGACTGTTGTGAAGGGGTCTAGTAAGGGATTAGGAAACAAATATTATTATGTGAATTCTAGTGATTTGAGTGTAGTCATGGGTATTTGGTGTTCTAAAATTTCATCATCTAATCAAGTAAGTATTACATCTCAACATTGAAGTGTGCAATGTTTGTGATGGGTTCAAGGGATATAATTTTGATGAGCCTAAATTGTTTGATATATTGGAGTTTATCGTTTGCTTCAAAGGTTGAGCAAACCCTGGGTTGTCTTCAAATTATTGAAGACTGGTGATGATGGTTCAACATAATCAAATAGTCTACGAGCAGGGTTCTTAAAACCATCATATTTTGTTCTAATCTTCTTGCGCCAAGGAGCTGAATGTTCATTCTCTTGAACATTACTATGCACTAATCATGCTGGCTCATTATCTTGAAAATTACTATTCCCTGACCCTGCTGGCTCAACATTCTATTTTTTAGGCTCATCACTATGTTTTTTAGACTCCAAAATCTGTTTTTCAAACTCAACATTCTCTTGTTCAGGCTCAACATTCGCTTGTTTAGGCTCAACATTATGTTTCTTATGCCCAACATTGTGTTTCTTAGGCTTCTTCTTAGTCATACTCCTGGTAATTCTTCTAGTGCTCATACAAGTAGTCTGTTCACGTCTCTCCTTTACAGGTTGCACTTTAGAACTCTCTCCACAAATAGTGAAGGTTAACTTATAATTTTGTATATTTTAAATTAACTATAAAAATTAAAATGTTATACAAATATGTGAAGTTCATTCCAATGTAGCTTTGAATTGTTTTGGATTGGGCTAATTAGCTACACTACTAAAAGTAACTAGCTAATGAACTTCATATATGGAATTTTGTGGGTGGTTCTAAAAAGACCCCCCCCCCCCTAAAGGTGTTTTTGAAGGCTGTTATTTAATAACCGCCTTCAAAAACACCTTTAGGGGGGGTTTAATAACCGCCTTCAAAAACACCTTTAGGGGGGTTTTTTAGAACTGCCCCCAAAAGTCTTGAAAATTGGACTTTGAGGTGGGGGGGGGGGTTAAACAACCACCTTAAAAAGCTCCTTTTTGGTGGGGTCTTTTAAAAAATTCCTCCAAAGTCTCGAGAATTTGACTTTTGAGGGCGGTTTTGAAAAAACTGCCCCCAAAGGTCAATTTTTCAACACTTTTGGATGCGGTTTCTTAGAGCCTCCCTAAAAGTCCCAAAATGTTTTTTGGGGGTAGTTTTACCAAGACTGCCTCAAGCCAAAACCACTACTAAAGGGGTTAATTGTTGTAGTGTTAGGATGAAATCACCCCTTAATTGAAATATTTCCCACTTAGTTAGGTGACTAACTTAAGTGTCATCATGCAAGTGTCGTATTTTAGTTTAACATAAGTGTCGTCTTGCAATAACACTTAGTTAACTAGATCTTATTTGTTATCACTTAGTTAACTCTCTTTAACATAAGTGTCGTATTTTAGCTTATCATAAGTGTTGTCATGCGATAACACTTAGTTAACTAGATCTTCTTTGTTATCACTTAGTTAACTCTTTTTAATCGAAATCATGTTGAATTATTTACTTGTAGTGATCACTGTGAGTTCTTTAGTTAACTGAGGAATACATTGTGGCCTTAACTGAAGCTTAACAATTTGAGTTCACTTAGTCATCTCATTGAGTGATTCGAATTCTCTTTTTCTCTATGCATTTATCTTTATCTCTTATCTTTACTGCATGGTTAATATGTGTTAACTTTAATTATCTATCATATCAGATTATACTCAGAAGATTAGTCAGATGTTGTGATCATATTATATTACTCTGGGACCAAATGATCATATGCTAAAGTAATTCACTCTAGAGGTGGCCAGTCTCTAAAGGAGACTTAATATCAATTGGTAACCATGGTTAGTAATATATCACACAACATTAATGCTTTCAACATGAAAAGCATCTACCTCTATAACTGGAGGTCCACATGAGAATCTAACTTGACACACAAGTCTTGAGCCTTGTCCAACAAGACTTTACAACATCATCACTTTGATACATCAAAGCATTCACTTCAACACATGAGGAATAACCTTTTACAACTGAAGGCTTAGTCATTTTTGAGTCCAACTCAAGAATCTACTCCAAGTTCTTGAGTCCAACCCAGGCTCCCTACCTCAACATACAAGGCCCAATCCAGGCTCCCTACCTCAACATACAAGGCCCAATCCTGGCTCCACAAGATTGGCTTGGAGAATAACTCGTGATTGTCACAAACCCACCCATCATACCAGTACAATGGAGAGGACGTGATGCTAAAACTGGGCAATTGGCCCCATGCTTACTAAATAAACATTCACATAATATAAAAAGATACATGCAGATGTACATATATATATATATATATATATATATAGTTATGTATTCATGAAAACACAGTGGAAGTAAATTCAATTACACATTGAGTATACATTCAACATATTCATGTCATTCATCAATTAAAGACAATACATAATTAACACAAGAGAGTACTTATCTTAAAGCAAAGTAGTCCCGAGCAACTGGCTATGCAACTGCAACGTTCCACCCAACCATAGGCCAGTTGTGCTCATCAATCTCTCAACACAACTGCCACCCCCCGAGCTGGGCATGATTTCTACAAGGAACAAGAGAACAACAGACTCACACATGGCCAAACATACACCAAAATGAGCCAAGCCAATCTGCAATTGGGTTTATCAGGCTGCTAAGGAAATGGAAAGGAATGAATTGCTAAGCCAGTGGCTCACCCATAGAGCTATGGATACCTCTATCAGATCTATCTAGATTGGTACCCACATTACCTACACACCCAATACAAGGAAGTATTCCCTTCACCACTACATAGTCCCTCAGGCCATACCTTCCAATCTAGTATTGTTCAAGGTGTGCATAGAAGAGTAGCCAACCCTTTGGATCTTCTTGATAGGTTACCTCCTCACTAGGCTCATCAAGCCAATTCTGTCCTCTTCCACTTCTAAATTCTTGCTCACAATATCAAACCAAAATAGGGATGCACATAACAGCAAAAACACAAGTGCTAGGCATGAAGAGAAACGTTTTTACAGTGGGATGCACAAAATGGGGTTTCCCTGAGCTTCAGAAAAACGTGGGCAACCATAAACAAAATGGAAAATGGCAAATAAACCCTGGGAAGGCAAATTTGTTTTTAGAAAACATTCGTGGGCATTTCAGGGACAAAAACGACCTCTATAAACCCCCTGAACATGACTCCCTTTCTCCCAGACACTGTGAAATACAAAAATGAGTTCCAAGCCATGGAAAATACAAGAAAATGAAGGAAAATGTGAAGTAGAAAGCCCCAACTAGCTCAGACTGCGTGAGAGAGCAAAGGCCATGGGTGAAGAATGGCTTTGGGAACCATTTCGTGGGGGTTTTCTTGCCTAAGAAGCAAAAGTACATTTTTCCAGGTTGATGGCTTGCCCATGCACGAAATTGGCTGCCATACCTCTTCATTCCCAAGGCATTAACTGCCTCAACCGACTCTTGGAAGAATTAAATGATTGGTTGCATAAGTCAAAATGGGTAGTTGAGGGTTTATGGGTTCACTCAATGACATTTGGATTAAATCTATTGGTTCAAGGGTTTGAATAATTTCCCTCCCTATTCCTTGTAGAATCATGCCCCCATCTCTTTGTTGCATTGCATAGCTAGTTGTGGGTATTTCATTACATTTCATATTTACATGATGTCTTCATTTACATTTGCCTATCTAGCACAAGAACCATAGGCATCTATTTTTTTTTAAATTTCCGATACATAAAACGCTAAATCGATGGTGGGGCATTAGCCTTGAGCTCCTCACCATGATTTAATAACGATATTTACATCATTTATAATTTTAATACAATAGGGTAAAGATGGGGATGTGACATTCCCCTCCCCTTACATTAACATTGTCCTCAGTGCTCATCAAAATTGAACAAAAATGGATATGCCACTCTCATGGAATCCTCCAGCTCCCATGTAGCCGCATCGGGACTGTAGTGCTTCCATTGCACCTTTACCTATCCGATGACTTAATTTCGGAGCAATGTTACCTTCTTGTCTAGGATGCGCAATGGATTGGTTTGGAACTCTTCTTCAGGTTCCACTTGGATCACATCCCAATCAATCACATGGTTAGTATCATGTACATATTTCTTAAGCAAAGAGACATGAAAAACATTATGAGCTCTAGTGCTAGCAGGCAATGCAAGTCTATATGCAACTAGTCCTATTCTTTCAAGCACTTCAAATGGCCCACAATATCTAGGTGATAGCTTGGCACAACTCCCAAGCTTCAAGGAACCCTTCCTTGGCCTCACTCTAAGATACACATGATCCCAAACACTGAATTCCCTATGCACCCTATGCTTATCTACATAGCTTTTATGTTTATCCTGGGCTGCTTTTAAATTTTGCTTGATCTTTGCAACCTCTTGCTCCATTTTCTTAAGCAATTCTGACCCAAGTACAATTCTGTTCACTGGATTGTCCCAAGTCACTGGTGTCGTACACCTCCTACCATACAAAGCCTCATATGGACTCATTCCCAATGATTCTTGCTGCCCATTGTTATATGCAAGCTCTACTAGGTGTAGATAATCCTCCCACTTGGATGGTTTGTCCATTACATACATACGAAGCATGTATTCAAGCACCTGATTTACTCTTTCCATTTGCCCATCTGTTTGAGGATGGTATGCAGTACTGAAGTTCAACTGTGTACCCAAATCTGCAAAGAGAATTTTCCAAAAATTGGAAGTGAACTTGGTATCCTTGTCAGAAATTATTGCCTTAGGCAACCCATGTAATCTGAAAATTTCCCTCATGAAAATATTTGCAATGGCATCGGCTTTATGCTTGGACTTAACCGATATAAAATGTGCTGCCTTTGTTAACTTGTCCACCACAACCATGATGGAATCATGCTGTCTCACAGTCATTGGCAATCCTGTAATAAAATCCATGGAAATTACTTCCCATTTCCATTCTGGAATTGGCACTGGGTACAATAAACCTGCTGGGTGTTGGTGTTCAACCTTCACCTGCTGACATTTCATGCACTTGGAAATGTATTCAGCGACGTCCTTCTTCATCCTTGGACAGAAATAATATTTTCTTGCTGTAGTAATTGTTTTTGGATACCCTGGGTGACCAGAGTATGGAGCTTTATGGATTTCATCCATAACAATCCTCCTCAAATTTGCCACATTTGGAATATAGGCTCTATTCTTATAGGTAAGAAGTCCGTCTTCTTCCAAATGATATCCTTCATACTTCTTTTCAAGGTTTTGCTGCTGCAATTTGTCCTTTATCTGCACATACACTTCATCCTCATCAATATGGTTAACAATCTGCTGTCTCAAATTTGGTTGGCAAGTACTAAGCGCTGCCACATGCATTTCATGTACTTTTCTGCCGAGTGCATCTGCTACCTTATTTTCTTTCCCTTTTATGTGTTTGATTTCAAAATAAAATTCACACAAAAATTCCAACCATCTAGCTTGCCTAGCATTCAAATTTGGCTGATCGAATAAGTATTTCAGACCACAATGGTCGGTCCTTAGCTCAAATCTCCTTCCCATTAAGTAATGCCTCCACATCTTTAAAGCATGTACTATGGCTACAAGTTCTAAATCATGAGTAGCGTAGTTCTTCTCGTGCTCCTTCAACTTTCTTGACTCATAGCTTATCATGTGGTTGTCTTGCATAAGAACTTCTCCAAGTCCTTGATTGCATGTATCGGTACACACCATAAAGTCTTTTTCCGGGTCTGCAATTTTCAAAATTGGTGCACTCGTAAGAAAATTCTTCAACCGTTGGAAACTTTCCTCACATCTTGGTGACCATTCAAATTTTATCCCCTTCTTTTGCAAAGAAGTGATTGGGTTTGCGACCTTGGATAATCCTTCGATAAACCTTTTGTAGTAACCAGCAAGGCCCATAAAAGATATCACATCTGTCACATTTCTTGGAGTTGGCCAATTCATGATAGCTTTAATCTTCTCAGGGTCTATGGATATTCCTTCATCTGAGATAATGTGACCCAAATAATGAATTCTATCTTTATAAAAGTCACATTTACTCAACTTTGCATACAACTTAAGCTCCCTTAGCAATTGCAGTGTCATTCTCAGATGTTCTTTATGCTCTTCTTCATTCTTAGAATATATAAGAATATTGTCTAGAAAAGCAAGAACAAACTTGTCCAAATATTTGCTAAAAACACTATTCATGAGACACATGAATGTAGCTGGTGCATTTGTGAGATCAAATGGTACCACCACAAACTCATAGTGCCTATACCTTGTTCTAAAGGCTATCTTATGAATATCTTCTTCTTTGATTCTTACCTGATGGTAACAAGACCTCAAGTCCATATTTGAAAATACCCTTTCTCCTCTCATTTGATAAAAAAGGTCATCAATTCGGGGCAATGGATATTTGTTCTTCACAGTGACTTTGTTCAACTTCCTGTAGTCGATACATAACCTAAGTGTCCCATCTTTCTTTTTCACAAATAGAACAGGTGCTCCCCACGGGGACACACTTGGCCTGATATATTTCTTTTCCAACAACTCTTGTAATTGCATTTTCAATTCTAGCAATTCCGGTGTACTCATCCTGTAGGGTGTCTTAGACACTGGTGCAGCTCCTCGCACAAGTTCAATTGTAAAATCAATGTCTCTCTTTGGAGGAAGTCCTGGAATCTCATCAGGAAACACATCCCTGAATTCTTGCAATACATGATAGTCCTCCAGTTTAAGAGTTTCATTCTATGCTACCTCTAAAGCATGGGCTGCATACAATTGACAACCCTTTCTACATAATTTCTTCAGCTGCGTGGTTGAAACCTACATAATTTCTTCAGCTGCGTGGTTGAAACCTGCCTAACAGAAGTCACCTTTGGAATTCCTTTTACAACCCTTGGGTTTCCTTCTTCGTCCATGCATTCAAACGTTTTATTGTAGTAGTCAAGTTTAACCCTGTGTGCTTCTAACCAGTCCATCCCAATGAGAATATCATAGGATCCCAGTGGTAAAATATTCAGATTTGCATAAGTGAATAGCCCATCCATTTCTAATGGACATTTCTCTACAATTTCACTAACTTTTCTCTTGGTTCCAGTGGCTAGTTGAACTAACCAAGATTTACTATGCTTTAATTTCTTAAAAGCACAAATCTCAACAAGTTTAGGAGTGACATAACTGTGAGTAGATCCAGGATCAATCAAAATAGAAACAGATTGCTTAGCAATCTTACCTTAAACTTCAACCACAATTGATTGATGATCTGCCTGGTGGTCGTATAGTGTTGCATAGATTCTAGGGATTGTCCTCACCACTTGACCCACAGTTTCAGCTCCTTGGATGTTGCGGACTTGATTTGCATTCCCATTCCGATGTGGACAGTTCCTAAGCATGTGGTCTCCTCCACAACTCCAACATTGAAGTGGCTCTCTTGGCTCTTTTGGATCTCTTGGCTTGTCTCCCATCATCCTAGTTGGCTTAGTCACAACCTGTGATGGCTGCCTTTGTTGATTTCTAATATGAGGAGGTTTGAAACCTTTCTTCCTTTGGTCAAACTTCTCATTTTTCTTGTCCTTCCATGCCTTATGGAAATCCGGTTTACTTTTGTTTTGATCATAGCAATACTTGGCCTTCCTTATTGTCTCCTCTAGAGTTCGAGGTTCATCAAACTCAATCCTGTCTTTATATGACTAAGGTATCCCACTTAGAAAGCGCTGAATTTTCACCTTATCATCTCGAATATACCTGACATACCTCTGCAGCTCTAAGAATTTGTTTGCATATTCTTCCATGGTTGATTGTCCCAATTTTAGCTCATGGAACTCTTTGATCTTATCATCATAATACCTGTTAGAGAGGTACTTCTGCTTGAAGTATTTCTTGAACTACTTCCATACAATCTTTCTTTCATTGATCTTCCTCACTTGCCTGATATGATCCCACCATATAGATGCTCTTCCATTCAAGTTGAAGATGGCTACCCTTGCCTTCATATTTCCAGAGTAGTCTTGGACTTGGAAATACTTTCTCATCCCAAGAAGCCAAGCTTCAGCTTCTTGACCAGATTTTAGCTCTCCATCAAATGTAGGAGGTTTTTCCTTCTTAAATTCCCCATGTGAATTGTTCTTGTAATGCCTCTTTCTCTTATTCTTGTGGGATGAAGAACTTGAACCTTCAATGGATTCTTCAGAGTCAGGTGATCCACTAGAAGAGATTTTTGGAGTATAAGTTCTATCGGTAGAAACTCTTCTTGAGCTACTGGCCCTCTTGCGGGAATTCCTCCTAGAACTAATCCCACCCCTTTCTGGATTTGATGTCTGATGCCCAGAGTTTATTTGCCTTTGGATGTCTACCAAGCTCTGCAGCATGGCTGCATTCAACTGATTTTGCTCTTCCCGAGATTTAATCATCCTTTCATTATCTTCTCTACAGCTTTTCAACTCCACCCTTAGGCTTCTCATGGTGGATGCAATACCTGGGGGAGTCTCTTGATTTATCCTCCCATTAGATTCTGTTTTAGCATATTCAACATGTATGTTTTCCCCCATGGCATCTCTCTCAGGCTCATAGGGATCCTGTGCATCATCCATGATGTTGATTTTCTTGGCCCAACCAAGATCAAAATTTCCAACTGCACTATCTAGAAGGCTGCCCTGATGTAGCTGTGATTCTGCAAAATGTGTTCATCAACACAATTGTTAGCTACATTTTATTCTTAGAAATTCATAAATTACTTTCATGCACGTGGGAAAATATTATATTGACAATTTGTCAACTCATAGAATTTTCTCACAATGAACGACATATGAGGGGGATGACAGGGGTCAAGGGGGCTTGCCCCCTTGTGCCTTCAGGAAGGTCGAGGGCAGTGCCCTCTTTTTTTTTGTTTGTAATTTTTCGATTTTGCGCAATTTGGTGCATAAGTTTCATGGTGATTTTCCCATTTTCGACACTTGAAAATGTCACTGGAAAACTGCATAACTCCCCTGTTTCGGTGGACTTCGTCATTCTCTTCCGACCCATTGCAGACGAACTCGCCGAGTTTCGTCGGTCCTCCGACCTGTTGTGGACAAACTCACTGAGTTTCTCCGCCGGTCCTCCGACCTGTTGCGAACGAACTCGCCTAGTTTCTCTACCGTTGTGGACGAACTCGACGATCTCTTCCGCCTTTGCGGAGAAACTCGCCCATCTCTTCTGCCATTGTGGAGCAACTGGTCGAGTTCTTCCGGTTGGAGAACTTAAAAATTTTCGGCTGACCATTTCGACAAAAACTCGCCATTTCTTTCCGCCGTTTCGGTGAAAACTCGCTAACTCTTTCCGCCATTTCGGAAAAAAACTCATAAGTTCCTTCCACCGTTTCAGCGAAAACTCGCCAACTTTTTTCTCCGTTTCGGCCCAAAACTCATAACTTTCCGCTGAAATTTTCCTTCCTTTTTCGGTGAACTTATTGATTTTCTACCGAATCATTGCGGAGCAACTCGCCAAGTTCTTCCGCTAACTTTGGCGAAAATCGCGCAAGTTCCTTCCGCTACAGACTTAGAATTTTTTTCAAAAACACTTAGAAGAATTTCAAATTTTTCTTTCTTTCTGGGATGCTCACTGCTCAATAGGAGGTGGTCTTACCTCTGCAATTATCCAGCTTAGCCTGTTTAGTCTTAATGTTGTAACCTGTGGTGATCATGAAGGGATCTTCCCTTGTAATTGTGATGAGGTTTGGCCCATAGAGGCCCAATGCTGTGGCCTATGGCTCTGATACCATTCTGTCACAAACCCACCCATCATACCAATACGATGGAGAGGACGTGATGCTAAAACTGGGCAATTGGCCCCATGCTTACTAAATAAACATTCACATAATATAAAAAGATACATGCAGATGTACATATATATATAGTTATGCATTCATGAAAACACAACAGAAGTAAATTCAATTACACATTGAGTATACATTCAACATATTCATGTCATTCATCAATTAAAGACAATACAGAATTAACACAAGAGAGTACTTATATTAAAGCAAAGAAGTCCCGAGCAACTGGCTATGCAACTGCAACGTTCCACCCAACCATAGGCCAGTTGTGCTCATCAATCTCTCAACACAACTGCCACCCCCGAGCTGGGCATGATTTATACAAGGAACAAGGGAACAACAGACTCACACATGGCCAAACATACACCAAAATGAGCCAAGCCAATCTGCAATTGGGTTTATCAGGCTACTAAGGAAATGGAAAGGAATGAATTGCTAAGCTAGTGGCTCACCCATAGAGCTATGGATACCTCTATCAGATCTATCTAGCTTGGTACCCACATTACCTACACACCCAATACAAGGAAGTATTCCCTTCACCACTACACAGTCCCTCAGGCCATACCTTCCAATCTAGTATTGTTCAAGGTGTGCATAGAAGAGTATCCAGCCCTTTGGATCATCTTGAGAAGTTATCTCCTCATTAGGCTCATCAAGCCAATTTTGTCCTCTTCCACTCCTAAATTATTTCTCTCAATATCAAACCAAAACAGGGATGCACATAACAGCAAAAACACAAGTGTTGGGCATGAAGAGAAACGTTTTTACAGTGGGATGCACAAAATGGGGTTTCCCTGAGCTTCAGAAAAACGTGGGCAACCATAAACGAAATGGAAAATGGGGAATAAACCCTAGGAAGGAAAATTCGTTTTCAGTAAACGTTCGTGGGCATTTCAGGGACAAAAATGGCCTCTATAAACCCCCAAAATGTGACTCCCTTTCCCCCAGACACTGTGAAATACAAAAACGAGTTCCCTGCCATGGAAAATACAGGAAAATGAAGGAAAACATGAAGGAGAAAGCCCTAGCTAGCTGAGAATGTGTGAGAGAGCAAATGCCATGGGTGAAGAGTGGCTTTGGGCACCATTTCATGGGGGTTTTCTTGCCCAAGAAGCAAAAGTAGATTTTTCCAGGTTGATGGCTTGCCCATGCATGAAATTGGCTGCCATACCTCTTCATTCCCAAGGCATTAACTGCCTCAACCGACTCTTGAAAGAATTAAATGATTAGGTGCATAAGTCAAAATGGGTAGTTGAGGGTTTATGGGTTCACTCAATGACATTTGGATTAAATCTATTGGTTCAAGGGTTTGAATAATTTCCCTCCCTATTCCTTGTAGAATCATGCCCCCATCTCTTTGTTGCATTGCATAGCTAGTTGTGGGTATTTCATTAAATTTCATATTTACATGATGTCTTCATTTACATTGTGCCTATCTATCACAAGAACCATAGGCATCTATTTTTTTTTAATTTCTCATACATAAAACGCTAAATCGATGGTGGGGCATTGGCCTTGAGCTCCTCACCATGATTTAATAACGATATTTACGTCATTTACAATTTTAATGCAATAGGGTAAAGATGGGGATTTGACAGTGATGCTATCCATTTAGAAACCATTCTCTACTAATTAGGGTTCAATTATAGGAAACTATGTAATTCCCTCACATTTATTTTTTCATTAGGGTTAATTTTTTTGTTTTATGTACAACTCCTAGGAGTGCTGTTTACTACAACAATAGTTCGAGAATACGTTGTTTCCAAATTCGATCTAGTTAAGGGGTGCACATTAATCAAGGATGGTTGATAATATAATTGATTGTGTTGTTCCCAATTTCGAGCTAGTTAAGTGGTGGATAGTAATCAAGGATGGTTGATAATATAAATTGTTGTGGATAAGGATGAGACTAATATTCATAAAAAGATAAGAAACTCCTTTATCTGAATTATCTTGGAAAACATGCAGATAAACAAACAAACATATGTTTTGGTTTTCAATTCACCACATTAGTGAAGCAATAAAATCAAAAGGTATGCCAACAGTAATTTTCAAAGTGTATTTATAATTATGATAGAAAAAGTGACCATACATATGATGGTCGAATTTCAAAAGTTTAATACGTAGGAATGAACCTAAGCTTGAGGTTTTCCAAGGTTAAGGGTTTTCTAGTCATCCCTAAGCTAGGGATTAATTCAATCTAATTGACTATGAATTGGAGCCTACATCCATAGGCCCAACCTTTATGTCACATTAGGAAGTTCTAGACTATTGGAAGCCTATGCGACATTTGAAGGAATTTCAAAGTGCGATAAAAAGCAGATTTCACCAATACTTGATTGAACAAATGGAGGACATGCAAGCATCAATCCTGTGAAGAATGGATTATATCCTATATGGTCCTTCAAAGTATATCTATTCCAATATTTGGAAGGTAATCTTGTATTCACTCATATTGATGTTTCCTTTACAATAGATTTGCTTAATATAGTCAATTAGGGCCTAGTTCAGGCTCCCCATTTAATAGCCAAACCAGTAAATGTCTCATATGGGTATTAGAAGGCTTCTTGATTGAGTTGATTAATAATAGTAAAGGTGAGAGCATCCCAACATTCTCATGGAATGTCAGCTAGTGAAGGGTATAGCAGATTCAAGGTTTGGTTTATCAAAAGTATTACTAAAGAAAAATGTTGGAAACTACATCTAGATATGAACCCTAAGAATCACAAGAAGGATGCCAAGAAGAACATTCTTCTAGCCACATATTCAAGCAAGGAGGAGGAGAGAAACTCAGATGTGGATGAGAAGATTGACTGCACTACAGTGTATAAGGAGGTCAATTTCAGTATCCTCATCTCAAGGAAGAGAAGTAAATGACAAAACTCTTCCATCTCAAGAACTAGGTCAAGAAGACCAAGTTTGTCGCTCTATTCAGTTCTGGTTCACAGGCCAATCACATAGCATCTAATCTAGTCAACAAGATTGGGTTGGAGGCTCATGATCATCCTAGCCCTTATCCATTGAGATGGGTAAACAAGGAAGCAAATATCAAGGTCATGAAATAGTGTAAGACCAAATTTGTTGTAAATGTAGATTTGATTGATGAAGTGGAGTTGGATGTAGTACCCCTTGATGTATGTGATGTAGTGTTTGGAATCCCCTACATGTATATCAGGGATGTGGTCTTCATTAGGAGAGAAAAACAGTTCCACCTAATTAAGGATGGCAATTCGTTCATCATTAATGCACATAAAGATAAATCAAAGATCTCACTAGTAAGTGATAACCAAGCCAAAAACTTGATTAACTCAATTAAGAAATACATTTTTCTTTTTTTAAGAGAGAACCATTCAAGTGATGAATTGGTAAGAGTAAAGGCATCCTTGGAGGGATGTACTAGAGATTAAAAACACTAGTTGGAGGAGTTGCTAAAACCATACAAAGGATTTTTCTAGGATCCTAAAAGGATACCACTTAAGAGGGAAGTAGACCATGAGATACAGTTATTGCTTGACTCCATGTTACCAATTATTGGGTTTTAGAGACAATTTGTTCTAAAAGTAGATTAAGTGAAGAAGTAGTTGTTGGATTAGGGAGTGATTCGACGAATCTCCTCACCTTGTGGGTCACCTATCATCATCATACATAAGAAGGATGGGACTTGGTGGATGTGTATTGGATACAGATCTTTGAACAAGATTACACTTAAGAATCAATACCCTCTTCCCAAGATATTGTTAGACCAACTGAAACATGCCAAGTAATTCACCAAGCTGGATCTCGATACCACCAAGTACATGTTGAAGAGTAAGACACATGCAATACCACCTTTATGAAAAGGCAAGGTTTGTATGAATGGTTGGAGATGCATTTTGGTTTATGTAATGCACCAACTACATTTTTGAGAGCGATGAATGGTGTTTTTCACTCATATTTAGATTCATTTGTTATAGTGTATTTACATGATATATTGGTTTATAGCTCTATATAGGAGGATCACATTTCACATCTCATGAGGGTGTTAGAGACTTTGAAAAACCACCAACTATTGGCTAATCTCAATAAATGTGAGTTTTCTCAGCATTCATTGGTGAATTTTGGGTACGTGATGTTGGAATATATTTAATACTAAGAGTGGGGGGGGGGGAATCAATATTGGCGCAGTTATGAATAGTTTTAACTTCTTAACATATTAATCTGAACTTTAATTATGCATCCACCATAAATAAAACATTCATACACATATGTGCAATAACACAGAACACACATAATTTTACGTGGAAACCCAAACGAGAGAAAACCACAGAATGATCTCTTATATTATAAAGACTACATTCAAGGAAGCACCAACTTCCTAAGTTCTCCAACACCAACTGGAAGGAGGCACTGATCCGTTGTTTTTACAGGCACCGACCTGAAGGAAGCACAAACTCCTTGATTTACCAGGTTCAACTGGAAGGAGGCACTGATCCCCTGCTCCTTGCCCCATCCTGCTGCCTTGATATATAATAAAAGATATTGTGTTGATGTAATTCTGATACACGCACACTTCATATATTCTGGTGTTCGTTCTGTTGTGCGCACCTTCTGTATGTGGTAGTATTGTTGTTACATTGATGCATACACTACTTGAATTCACACTCAAATCATCACTTCTACTGAATTCACACTTCATATACTGTGTGCTACTTTATCAAATTCTGTAGTCTGCGCCAATTTCAATATTCCATTCTGCTAATGCGCATCTGCAATATCAACTGAGACTGCGCATGAACTTATAATATGTTGTTCTCACTTCGTGCATCACTATCAGATGGAACTACTCACCTTCAGAGATATGTTTGTTCTGTCTTGGTGCAACAACCTTTAGATCATCTGTGATATGCCCTTTCTGTTTAGCGTACTTGTCTTAGATCATCCTCATCATTACACGCATCCTGGACTGTACTGCAACTCTGTTTTTTGCATCTGATGGAATGACTTACTTCACACACATCAACTCAGTCTGTGTGCATCAGATAAAATTCTTTACTTTCGAGCATCTCAAGATATAATTCAAATCTGTCTCCGCACTTCTGTCTTAGAACATCTATGACTGTCTGCATGTTCTCTGCAATATTATCATTTGGTTCTCACGCACTTGCACATCTTCTATATTTTTCCCCTTCTGTCTTCATGCAACTGTCACAGATTCACTGCATCATTCTTTACACCTTCAGTTATATCATTCCTCTTTGTGCAAACTTGAATATTTGGCTAGATCATACTGTTCTGGTTCCATGAGCCCTTCATGCCCCGAAAATTATAAATTTGTATCTTCCAGCTTTCCTAACTTTCCATACTTCCAGTTTACATCCATTCTTCATCTCAGCTTCTTATTTATACTTGATCTGCGCAGATGGTGATGTCCACAAGTTAGTCACAACTTTCCTTCTTCTTTGCTTCATGGTTCACGCTTATGCCACTTGTCATGATCTGCATTGCTGATGTGTCTTCACTTGTGTATATTGCGCATACTATGTCCTTTTCTTATTGGGACTTGTGCCCTTGTAGTTTGATCTTGCACCCTTGCGGTACCATCACTTGTGGTACTTCCTCACTTGGAATATTCAACCGCTACTCCCTTTTTGGTACTTGTGCGCACTTCAAAAACTGAGAGCTTCTTCCAATTGGTGAGTCTTGCATGATTTTAGGACTTGCTTCCTTATTCAACCATTTCTTGTTCCAAGCTTCTTGCACACTCTTGAACCTTTGTTCAACCAACTCAACTTTTTTCGAAACAACTCTTTGGCGTTTACGTTGAAGGAAAATGACTAGGTGGAATTGATATCTGTGCATGTACCATATGTATTGGATGTATTCCTTATGTACTTATTCAAACTCAATATGCTTGATGCACTTTTGGATATACTTATTTAGACTAGCACCCATATATTTCTTCAAACTTGCTTCCATATACTTCTTCAAAGTGGATCTCATAAACTTTTCAAACGGGCAAAGGGCTGATACCAGATTCCTCTTAGACATTAGTTGACATCAATGAAAACAAAATTTCAACAATATCCCCCTTTTGGCATTGATGTCAACACCTTATGAAGCTGTGCATAATCATCTCCTCAAGTTTGTATGATTCATATGTGCTTGTCACAGTACTCCCCCTGTGTTCTTTACAAGTTTGAGTTGTTGACATATGCACATTCTGCTTTAAATGATTTTTCTGCTTTCTGTTACTTATGCGTGGATCGCATGATTCATGATCATTTTCATTGTGTGGATGCATGATTAATGATATGCTTCATCCTCTTCATGATCAACTTCATGCTCTTTCTCCCCCTTTGACATCAATGGCAAAGAGCTGCATTACTGCAGAATTTAAGTTCTTATTTCTTTTGTCTTGCATTAGACTTAATTCATCTGCTTGCTGAGATAAATCCCCCTATATTCATGCTTCTTTATTTTGCTGGGGTTTTTGCACCGATGCCTTGCAATACGCATAATGTTTTCATAGCCATATTAGGTACACTCACCCTGTACTGTTTCTATCTACCTTCTTAGATTTATCTTATGTTCCTATCATCAATACTTCATCAATCCTTGCGTAATTCATCATGCTATGATCTTGTTGTGTAAATTGTGCAGTACCGAATCTGCACTGCCTTTCCTGTTGATTTCCTTTTGCATCTAAGTGTTCCATTCGTCGCATTTACTACGCTATCACCAATACTCATTTCCTTTTTTGAATTCGCATATCTTGCCATGATAATCAAATATTTTGCATGCATTTCCACCTGTCAGCCATCTTGGCCATAATGCGATATGGCATACCATTCATGTGGCACCTTTGACGTGTCACAATTATACTTGATATTTTAGGGTGACATCATTCCTATCACACAGAACAATGAATTATATTAACTTCTGTAATCACTTTTGGGAATCCATGACCAACTTCGAATCGCGCGGACTTGAAGGCAATTTAATTCCACGTCTCTTCAATTAAATTTCATGCGCGCAGAGAGATTCCATCCAATCATGTAAGAGGGATACGAAATTCCTGGTTCATCACCCCTATTCTTATTCCATATTGATTTGTGTCACATTGATTCCTTGTATTCCATCTTCCCTTATCATGTCTTAATTCTTCAAGAAGTTTAGTGATTCACTTAACAACGTCCACCTTGTTGTTCAGTCGTAGCAATCCGAGTTTACTCGTCTGAGAGTCAATGTAGGTATTTGGAAGAGCCAATTGAAATAATATGAATTAAATCATCTATATTATCATTCGCAGGTGAACCATGTCAACGTGGAAGGATTAACTAGTTTGAGCAAATGGGTATACTTCATGGACAACACCAACAACGAATTCTTGATGAATTGAATTCAATTCAAGCTAAGCAGTTTGTTGAACAAGCGTCATCTGCAACTCTATATTTTTATCCCCTACAACCAACTTCTGAGCATGACAAACTTGTTCTGATGGATTTGTAGCTTTGAATTGCACATCGACTTGATGACCAAGATGTAGACCTTGAATTGCGGCTTTGAATTTTGCTTGATATAGCTTCAATTGTCTTCTTGAACTTTCCTTTTTGGCCTCGACATGAAGTCTCTTTTGATGTTCAATTTTGTTGTCGGCAATAGAAGACTCATGCATTATGTAAAAGCATAAATTTTGAATATAATACAATATATGTTTATGTATCTATATCTCTGTGCAAACTCATGTTTGTGCGATAACTTAGAAACTAACTGAATATATACAGATATATTTGTTCATCAATAATACTGAAGATATTTTTTGTGACAATCCAACTTAACACATATAAATTTTGCAACACTTAACATTTATGCGATAGACATCTTCAAGTTGTAACCTTTACTAACACACTCCTTGAATTCTTAAGATGCATCATGTTGAATTCAAGGGTCACACTCAATCTTTTGGAGATTAACACGAGGGGTAACAATTACTTGTTGCTTTGGATGTACTTGGATTTTCTGCTTCTTCTGTGCATTTTTTAGGAGATTTCCTTACCCAAGTTTTCATGTGCACACTTCCATTACGATTATGCACTTGATTGTCTCCTCTTTTGGTCCTTGCATTGCGATTAGATAGGAACATATTCATCTGGACAATTCACTATTTTTAGACAATAATTATCCTTGTGTCCAAATCCATCACATGGATAGTATATCACAGTTTGAAAATACTTCACAATATGACCAATGCGATTACACCTTGTGCACTTCATTTTGTTGACCCTTCGTTGGTTAGTGTAATGAAAAGAGTTGCAATCAGTGAAGGAATTGTCATACCTAAATGACTTCAATTGACTTGGACAATGTTCACTGTCGCAGACCTTACTTGATGTTCTCTCATAACCAAGTCCAGGCTTGTCTATTAGTAATCTTTGAACTTTCATAATCTTATTCACAATTTATGTGTTGCCTTTGAACTTGTTCTTTATTTCATCTTCAAGACCAGTCTTGTCACTTCTTGAATGTGCACAAGTAGAAGTATCACTAGTGGTGTGATATTGAACTTGTTTCTTTCCTTTTATCTCGATCAATTTCTCTTCTAAGCGAGATATCTCTCTATCCTTCAACTCAAGTTGACTTGTCAGCATCTTATTTTTATGTGCTAATTCTTCCAGAGAGGGCTTCAACATGTATTTTTCTTCTTCAAGTATTTTGATCTTGTCAACTGTGCAGTTCAGTTGTTTCTCATAATCCATCATCTTTTCACTGACTTATTTATCATGAGATTCTTGAACCTCTTTTGCTTGCTTGACCTGCTCTTTAGACTTCGATAGTTGGTCCTGTAAAAGTTTACTCTTATTTATTAAATTATTTAATTCTTCTGGAGAACTAACCAATTCACCTTACCAATCAACCTTTGCAGCTTATTCTTCATCATATTGATTTTCAGATTTAACTTCTGCGATACGATTTGAAGGTGTATTGAAGGATCCACTAAAGAAATACTTAACCAGTGATCCAGTTTTGCTTTGCACAACTAGTGTGCTCTTCTTGATTGTCGAAAAACTCTTCTTCTTTT
Organism: Larix kaempferi; assembly: GCA_027924585.1. NCBI lineage: Eukaryota > Viridiplantae > Streptophyta > Pinopsida > Pinales > Pinaceae > Larix > Larix kaempferi. The sequence continues at coordinate 11,610,292 of BSBM01000150.1, forward strand.
CATCACTGCTTTCTTCTTCCAAAAAGGCCATGAATAGTACCTCTTTTGGCTTCTCATTGTAGTAACTTCTTTCAGATACATTGCTATCTTCATTAGTCTACAGAATCGTCCTATGTTTTGGAATATTCCTTTCATTTTCAGATCTGTTCTGACTGCGCGTAGTTCTTTGTTCATGGAATATGGCTTTCTCCTTATTGTCATTGTATCTATCTTCCTTGGAAGGACACTTAGAAGCAAAATTTCCTATTCCTCCACATTTGAAACATTTGAAAGTCAATTTGTTTTTGTACTTACCATGTCCTCTTTCTAGATTCGTTATGAAGTTTGACTCCTCTTCATCTGACTCATTACAAGAGTCCTTGTCATGCTCATGTTTAGACTTTCCGGTAGCTTTAAAGGACGCTTATTTTCTAATAGGATTTTATTTCTCGGTTCTCATCTCATATGGAATCAAGATCCCTTGAATATCATCCTTTTTCAGATTTGCAAGATTGGCCATATCTTCTAACAAAGATACCTTTGCATCAAATCTTGAAGGTAGAGTTCTTAGTATATTCTGTACGACAAATTCTTCTTCTAGAGAAAATAAAAGACTCTTGATAGCATTAACTATATCATCAAATCGCAAGAAGTAAGAGGTAATATTCTCTTCATCTTTCATTTTTAGGGATTCATATAACCCAGAGTAATTCTGCATCTTTTCCTTCTTTACTTTCTCGTCACCTTCATAGACACCTTTGAGCTTATCCCATACATCCTTGGCTGAAGTGCAATGCATGAACTCGATAAATTTAGTGTCTCTTAACCCACATAGTAGTGCGTTTCTGGATCTTGCATTGCATTCATATAATATCTTCTTAGCTGGGTCAACTAGTGCGACTGTTGGGACAATATAGCCATTCACAATGGATTGCCAAACATCAACACCGAGAGATTACTTCCATGCCGACCTTCCAGAAAGTATAGTTGGTTCCATTGAACCTTGTTGATTTGTTGGTAGAGAAACCTTCCCGTTTGTTCATATCTGTGCATAGATATATCTTCCAGATGTTAAGATGTTACTACAGACACCCACTCTGATACCAAATGTTGGAATATATTTAATACTGAGAGGGGGGTGAATCAGTATTAGCACAATTATGAACATTTTTAACTTCTTAACAGATTAGTCTGAACTTTAATTATGTATCCACCATAAATAAAACATTCATCCACATATGCACAAAAACACAGAACACACACAATTTTTACGTGGAAACCCAACGGGAGAAAACCACATAATTATCTCTTATAATATAAATATTACATTCAAGGAAGCACCAAGTTCCTAATTTCTCCAGCACTAACTGGAAGGAGGAATCGACCCCCTGGTTTTATAGACACCGACCTAAGGAAGCACCGAATCCTTGATTTACCAGCTTCAACTGGAAGGAGGAATCGACCCCCCGATCCTTGCCTCGTCCCGCCACCCTGATATACAATAAAATATATTGCTTTATTGTACTTCTGATCCACACACACTTCAAATATTCTGTTGTTTGTTATGTTGTGCACACCTTTTGTATGTTGTAGTATTGTTGTTACTGTGCTTCATACACCACTTGAATTCACACTCAAATCATCACTTAAACTGACATAACACTTCATATACTATGTGCTACTTTATCAAATTCTGCAGTCTACGCCAAGGTTCAATATTCCATCCTGCTATTGCGCATCTGCAATCTCAACTGATACTGTGCATCAACTGATAATATGTTGTTCTCACTTCGTGCATCAGTATCAGATGGAACTATGCACCTTCAGAGATATGTCTCGTCTCTCTTGGTGCAATAGCCTTTAGGTCAAATGTGAAAATCTATGCATCATCTGTGATATGTCCTTTCTGTTTAGCACACTTGTATAAGATCCTCCTCATCATGCCACGCATCTTGGAATGAGTTGCAACTATGTATTTTCACATCTGCTGGAATTCCTTAATTTGCACACATCAACTCAGCCTTTGTGCATCAGAAAAAATTCTTTACTTTCATGTATCTCAAGATATACTTCAAATTTGTCTCTACGCATCTGTCTTAAAACATCTGTGACTGTTTGCGTGTTGTCTGCGATGTTTTCATTTGATTCTCATGCACTTGTGCATATTCTATATTTTTTCCCTTCTATATTCACACAACTGTCATAGATTCACTGTATCATTCCGCACACCTTTAGTTATATCATTCCTCTTCTTGTGCGCACTCGGCTCTTCGTCTATATCGTACTGTTCCGGTTCCATGATCCCATGATGCCCCGAAAATTATAAATATGTATCTTCTAGCTTTCCTAACTTTACATACTTCCAGTTCATATACATTCTCCATCTCAGCTACTTATTTATACTTGATCTGCATGGATGGTGATGTCCACAAGTTAGTTGTGACTTTCCTTCTTATTTGTTTCATGGTTCATGCTTCCACCACTTGTCATGATCTGTGCCACTGATGTGTCTTCACTTGTGGGTCTTGGGCATACTTGGTCCTTGCCTTAGTGGGAATTGATCCCTTGTAGTTTTATCTTGAACCCTTGCGGTACCATTGCCTGTGGGACTTGCACACTTAGCATCTTCAACTGCTACTCCCATTTTTGGTACTTTTGCACGCTTCAAAAACTGAGAGCTTCTTCTGATTGGTGAGTCTTGCACACTTTTGTAACGTCCCCTTCCATCGCCAAATGGAGGGAAGGAAACGTTAACAACACACCGGGGCTTTTGGCAGACTTAGCCCCAATATTACATTACTCATAAATTCATGACAATTAAAAACTTCTGTGTGCAGCTTCAACTCAATAAAACACAGCGGAATAAACATACTAGCAAGCACACAAACAGTAATGCCTAACATATATATATATATATGACAGCAGAGGATGATTCAGCATGTAAAGACTCAATTTCGTTCCAATGCTATGCATAGATTCCAAATTAAGATAATTAATTCATTTCATTAAACATGGACAATTAACATACTGCAGAACACATAATGCATATAATTTACAATACAGAGATAACACTTATCTTTGAGATGAATCTGCCCCAACAACTGGCTATGTGAGAGCAACGTTCCACCCAACCATAGATCTCTATCCAGCCTATATTCTTTCAGCTGAGAGATCACCCCCGAGCTGGGCTGTGTATCCACTAAGGAGGAACTAGCTGGGCTCACTCACAGCTATGGTTTCGGTCATCAGCTATGCTAAGCCAACACACCGTTGGGTTTATCAAGCATACAAATGACAAATGAGGAGGATGCTAAGCCAGTGAGCTCAACCACAAAGCTACAGGCATCTCAAATGATCTCAGCAGTCATGGCACCCACAATACCTACCGCACCCCAACACGAGGAAGGTCCCCTTCTCTGCTGCACAGTCCCTCAGGCATCCCTTCCCTCCAGTTCTCTTTAGGGTGGGCATAGAAAGGTCCAGCTGCTAATTCCTTGAGATTCTAGCCTTCACTGGGTTTATCAAGCAAACCAAACCTCTGCCCAGTCATTCACACTTGGATTTCTCACAGTTCTGTTATCCAATAACTCAATCCCGTCACTTCATTTCTGGGCTGCAAAAACTGGGTTTTCTTATGGATTTCGGAGTATCTAATACTCCAAAATTCACCCCAAGGTTCACACCAATGGATCTCCCATTGGATTTCACTGTCCAATACCAAATCTGGGCGTTTATGGCTCTTCAAAACGCGGGTTCTTTCAAAGTCGCGATTTCTGGTTTTTCACTCTGCTGGCAATTCGTTTTTGGATGGAAAATGGTGCTGGTAAGTTTCCCAATGGAATGGGGATGAGGAAGAAGCAACCCCCATGAGGTAGAGTGTCTTGTGGTACCAGAAAACAGAGCCCATACTCTGCCATACGAATTTCTGAGCTGCCCATGCTCCATTGAAGCCATGGACTGACTTCCTCAACCACTTCCTTACAACAGAATTAAATGTCATCAAGGAAAGTCAAATGGGTTCTCATAATGACATTTGGCAGCATATGGTTCATCCCCACAACCCCCTCACCACTCCCTAGTGGATACACATGGCCCCTTCTCATTCGTTGCTCCCATAGCCAGTTTTGGTATTTTATTGCATGATGTTTATTTACATCCTATTACAATTTCCATGGCTTAAGAGCACATGGGCATCAAAATATCAATGCTTGCCCTTTAAATCAAAATTCAGGCTTTCACTAGCGGGGCCTTGGCCTTGAGCTCCACGCTAGGAAAACATACATCACATGTACACATTATTTACATTAAATGCTAATATATCCTAAGGGTCAAAATGGGGTATTACAATCCCCTCCCCCTTAGAATAACACCGTCCTCGGTGTTCCAAGACTTAGGCACACATATACAATTTACACATGTCCAAAAATTCAAAAAAAAAACTTTACAGATCTGCCCTGCATTCTGTTCTTTACTTTGAACTTTCAAGACCAAGTCCTTTGATTTTCACGAGCTGCTCCTGCTGATTCGGATCTTCCAGCTCATCCATAAGTCTGAAAACTTTATGGCTGCTACCCTCTTGAGGTTCATCTCATTCTGCTGCTTTTGCATCTTGAGCATCTCTCCAATATTTTCTTGGGTCTTGGCAATTGTTTGAAGAAGACTTCCAGCCAATTCTAATAGCCTATGGTCTGCTGCCATGGTCATTGTGCACAGCCGGTTCTCACTTGGCTCACAAGCAACACTTGCTCATAGCAACTGCAACCAATTGATTTAATTTCCACCTGTGAAATTCATCATTACAATTATCATTAGGCCAAGCATAACCCAAACATAAAAAAAAAATCCGTCAATGGTTTTTCCCCATTTGACATGGATAGTCCATGCTTTACTCATGAGACTTCCACACTTTCCATGCTTTTTCAGCATACACATGAATTCTTTCATGTTCATCCATTCACGTTAAATTAACTACTTCAGCATTCACAATTTATTTCAAGCAAATAAACACACTCTACTTTCAGCCATACATGCATTCAACAATTTTTTTGTGTTTATAAATGCATCAATAAAAAGGAAAGAGAGAGCAGTAAGAGTTTCTTCTCTTAGTCTTGTTCCATTCTGGAACCCACACCACCACGGTGGTTTTCATGCTCCTAGTCTCTTTCACCTCAACGTGAATGCTTGACCTGCCCTTCTTGGCTATGACACTTAATGTCTGTGGTCTATTTCAGACCTCTCAACCATGGAGTCCCTCCACATGGTTTATCTACAACTCTTGGTTGCTAGGACTCACATAGTCCCACTAGCCCCATCTTTCCATTACTGCTCATGCTGAGCTCTTTAGGACGGTTACATGTCCACACGCATCCTTGAGATGCTTTCATAGTCATTGCTTCCAGCAATACCTACGCTCAAACATTGAATTAATTCACATGTTTAGTTTATTTTCATAGGAAATCATCACCAAATCATATACATATGTATATTCACAAGCAAGAATTACAAGATAACCAAATACTTATCTGCATTGGATGTCTTCACTTTATTCCATAGGGTCCTTCTTTGCTTTACAAGCCTTGGAATCGCCTATGGATTTGGGTGTTTGGCCAGCGCGCAGGCTGCCCCTCAACATCAAATAGTCTTGTATGTTTGTCCAGCACGCAGGATGCTCCAAATCATCAATAATCTTGCATGTTTGGCCAGCACACAGGCTGCTCCAAATCATCAACAATCTTTGCATGTTTGGCCAGCACGTAGGCTGCTCCACAACATCAATAATCTTGCATGTTTGGCCAGCACGCAGGCTGCTCCAAATCACCAATAATCTTGCATGTTTGGCCAGCACGCAGGCTGCTCCAAATCACCAATAATCTTGCATGTTTGGCCAGCACGCAGGCTGCTCCAAATCATCAATAATCTTGCATGTTTGGCCAGCACGCAGGCTGCTCCAAATCATCAATAATCTTGCCCAACCAGCCACTCTCTGGATTTACCAAGCAACTTTTAGTTCTTTCAGGGTCCTTGCTTCCTGCATTGACCAAGGTTTCCAACAAAGAAACAATAATGCATCAGCTCACTGTTACAAGCTTTATGCTTGAAACCTTCATTATTTCAAATAAGAAATGAATGAAATTGAATACTTATCTGTATTGTGCATTTCCTCTCTGGTCCACAGGGTCCTGCTTTTACTTTGTAAGCCTTGGGATCCTCCTGCGGACTAGGATGTTTGGCCAGCACGCAGGCTGCTCCAAATCATCAAATAATTAACACCTTACCAGTACACCTTCACGCCGACTGGAAGGAAACTTCACTACGACCATTTCTAGGTCAAGGCTCTACTATGGAGCCATAGGCATATAATAGCCATTTCATCAATACTTCACAACTCTTCATCGAAACCCCCACAACCTCCACAACCTCCACAACATCCTTTTATTTATATTAACCCTTCCACCACAACCCCTCACAACATCCTTTTATTTAGATTCTTTAGTGTGTAACATCAATTACAATTTGTTTAGGCTGAAAACACAAGATGCATTAGCAAGTTCATTAGTATTGCTGCTCTAAACTGTAAACATATTTCATAACATTCACTATCCAACCTTGAAACACCAGGAATGCGTCCATTCCCTTAAGGCGTAGTCAATATTGGCATCCCTAACATAACTCAGCACCAGAAAGGCGTGCACTCCTTACTGATGTGAACTATGAAGGTCCTAATCATACTTCAAGCAGTCTGCCATAATGGAAATAAAATCAAAACATGCTCTACATATTAACTCTAATAATTAGACATGCATGTATGTATACATATATATATCAATCAGGGTTTATGGAACACTTATCCATTTGCAGATGTTATTTCTCTTCTTTAATGAGGAATGGGGGCTCCTTCTCTGAGTTGACAGTCCCTCGGTTTGCCATCCCAATTCCTTTTGATGTTACATGCCTCTCACATGTCTTACTGACATAATCTTCACCATCTCACTCATATTGTTTACCAATCATGTAGTGCAGATGAGACATTAATAATGTCTTATGGCGTTTCACCTGAAACCCACTTTCAAATCATGGAGTCCCTTCCCATGAAGTTTGGCTTCTGCAGGACCTCTCTCTCTCGGTCTTACTGCAATGTGTCTCCCTGGCACACTTATTAAACAGCCAAACAGTCAGCAACATTTAACAATACCATTCAAATTTGATTGTTCCATAACCAATCCATGGCACTAATAATTAAATTCAGTATGAATTTGCAACTCTGTCTACTACAGAAATTGGTTTTCTTATCCATGAGGCTATCCTCATATTGTTTGGCTCCTGTAAGTGACACCACTCTGCCCGTTATGGTCTTATGCCCGCTGCCATACATGAGCATCCACTTACAGCATGTCCTCCTGACACATTTTCATGTAAGCCAAACAGTCATTAGCAATTATTAGCAACTTTTCAAATCTGAAACATTTACAAATCTGAGATTTACAACTGTTCTTACTAACAGAACTTAGAGCTCTCAATCATGAGATTCCTTCTCATAAGCTCTAAATCGAATTTGCAAATCTGCTCCCTACAGAATTAGACTTGCAGCTATGATATTATTCTCATAAACTTAAATCAGAACATTTTCAGATCTGTTTCATGCATAAATTAAATTCCACAACCATGAGAACCTTCTCATAACCTTTGGCCTTTGCACATGGTAGAGTTCAGTCTTTACTATGGTCTTATCCCCATTGCCATACGCAAGACATTTCTACCTGGAGTCTGAAACTTTCAATCAACCAAACACGTTGTGAGTATCTATGCACATAATCATTCATTGCCATAACAGTCACTGAAGTGATCTCAGAATTATAACACTCAATAATTCAAACACCTTCAGCTGTTAACATTTGAAATGCAACAAAATATATACACTTCTATATATGCATCATTATCACAATTCATCAATTATCATGATTGGGCTCTTCATGCATTTACTATTCTGCATTCATAACAGCCCATGAAATGATCCTAGAATTATCATCAATTCATCATTTCATTCATTATTTATTTTTCAATAACATATGCATCAGTTCCATGCATTCATACAATGCATCACAAGATTTATGAAATCTCTTAATTCACATCTACTCAATGCTACCTTGCATTGTTTCATGAGTACTATGCGTTCAAGCATATTATGATCGAAACATGACTATCTCAAATAACTTTCATTACCATAATCAGGACCACCAGTCCTCACTTGCTTGGGTTATTAAGCACATAACCAACATACACATGGCATGATATAAATTCATATGAATGCATTGAGATTTCTAAACAGTCATAGGGTGTAAGGATCATTTCCTTCACTTACCCACACCTCACCAAGCTTGGTAGGTTAACAGTCTCAATCGGTATTCCATATCACATGCAAGCTAACTCATCATAGCTCAAACATAGTTGAAGAGATCTTACCAAATCCTCTTCCAACATTCATGCAATTTGGCACCAATAATCATTACCTGCATGGTTACCATTAACATCATCTGATGTTACCTGATCAGTTGGCCTCTTACCAAGGCTGCTCAGTCCTTTTACCAACTTTATGATCATAGATTTGTTGCACCATCCTTTCTGCATAAGGTTGTTGGCTTCATGCAACAACATCCTCAACACATTTAGCCATGCTCTTTGTTATCTTTGGTCCTACAACCAATACCAACATCAATAGTGATTATCAACCACAATATTCTCCATTAGTGGTTCATTGCATATGCAGACTTCATTATTCTACCAATATGCAATATCCCATTTATGCACAAGCATTTCCATATGCACTATGCAATGTTTGTTAAGATGCCATCTAGTGCATATATATCTATGTAATCCCTTACATTTTTAACATTTTTATGCCATATGACAATTTCATAATTATAAGTATGATAACAAACAGAGGTTTAAAGAATTCTTCCCTTTTCGATCCCTCACTGTAACATGGAATTCCTCTTCCATATCATGCAATTGTAGAAATTGCCCACATTGACAACAAAATTTGTTTGTCAAAACAGCCACTGGCACCCTTCTGCATTAAATATCTATGATATATGTAGACCTCATTCAAACTCTGGTCATGCATCATTGTTCCCTGCTGGACAAGCTTTCCAATGCCTGTCTTCATGCTCCTTTCCGACATCAGGTGCGGGAACTGCATCTCTTCAAAAATGACAACTTTTACTCCAATTCTGCACATTTTACACAGTTGTATTTTGGTCCAGAATGCCAACTTCAGCCACCTATGGAAGAAAATCTATGAAGAATCGCGAAAACTTTTATATCGGGCGAAGTTAGTCCATATAACAAGGAACACTCGGCACTTCGCGGATCTCAATTATGATGCACCATTCATCTTTTATAAAATTCTGGGTTTAACTACTTCTTACTTTTCACATTTTTAACTCCCTTTGCATCCTGTGCTCCATCTGTGCGCCACCTGCGCACAACCTGCGCGCCATCCGCGCACTATCCGCACGCAACCTGCACGCCATCTGTGCGCAATCCGCGCACAATCTGTGCGCGATCCGCGCGCAACCCGCGCGCAATCTGTGCGCGATCCGCGCGCAACCTGTACGCCATCTGCGCGCAATCTGGGCGCGATCCGCGCGCAATATGTACGCCATCTGCGCGCAATCTGTGCGCGATCCGCGCGCAATCTGTACGCCATCTGCGCGCAATCTGTGCGCGATCCGCGCGCAATCTGTACGCCATCTGCGTGCAATCCGCGCGCAATCTATGCGCGATCCGCGCGCAATCCACGCACAATCTGTAAGCCATCTGCGCGCAATCTGTGCGCGATCCGCGCGCAATCTGTACGCCATCCGCGCGCAATCCGCGTGCAATCTGTGCGCGATCCGCGTGCAACCCGCGTGCAATCCGCACGCAACCTGCGCACAATCCGTGCGCAATCCGCACGCAATCTGTGCGCGACCCGCGCGCAATCCGCGCGCAACCTGCGCACAATCTGCACGCAATCTGCGCGCAATCCGCACGCAACCTGTGCGCGACCCGCGCGCAATCCGCGCCCAACCTGCGCACAATCCGCGCGCAATCTGTGCGCGACCCGCGCGCAATCTGTGCGCGACCCGCGCGCAATCCGCTGCCGCGCACCGCGCAGATTTAAAACTGTCGCCGCGCACCTTGCGTTTCCTGTAACTTCCGAGGTCCGTTTCTCTTTCGTCCCTTAACCAAATAAGGCAAATTTGGTACCGTTGGAAAGCTCTTGGAGAGCTCTATGCAATGGTGTGATCCTTTGCCACATCTGAGAAATCTGACCCTGTCATTTTTCCCAATCAAAATGCCGCCCCCAACTTCCCGATTTTACATCAAAACCATTCTGTCTCTTGCCTGCAACTGCAACTTTTCACAACAGTTAGAAAATTTTCTGGAATGTGCCCTTTTGCCCCCTTACAGAGGTGAACTACTACAGATCAAACTTGCATAAAAATAGTAAGAGAATGACAAGAACCTGCATCTCTAGTAAGGGATTTTCTTTTCATTTCACATTCAACAATCCAACCAATGGATTCACAATTAATCTCCAAGCAACCAACAAGCATGGGTAAGGAGACTTATGAGCATAAGGGCATAATTTGCAGGCTTTCCTCACTTCTGAAAACCATCAATTGGCCACATAATGTGAATTCATTGTAATTAACAATCATCATTAAGACATGGGGCTGTAACAACTGACTATTCATGCTTTTAAACAAACAGAACTCATTTCCAGCCATGCTCAACATTCAAGTTCATGCATTCAAAGCATCATGGACATTCAAGGAACATGGATTCATCATTAATCAAGGTCTCAAGCACACGATGCATCATCTCCTATGCACAACAATTAACAACAACAACAACAAAACAATATAAGATGGCAGAGGTTGCCCCTCCTTTCTCTATTTCATAGAGTGCAATCCATGCAAGCAGCTTGCAAAAATCCCCAAACAGTCATGGAAATGATTTCCCATTCCAGCAAATAGAAGCCATGCGATCTTGAGGTTTCTTTAATGCATTTTAGTTCCAAATACAAAATGCATGTACACACAATGATTTATATCTCTATGAAGGGCCCAACAGCCGTAGTGTTGAACCTAGAGCTCTGATACCACTCTGTAACGTCCCCTTCCATCGCCAAATGGAGGGAAGGAAACGTTAACAACACACCGGGGCTTTTGGCAGACTTAGCCCCAATATTACATTACTCATAAATTCATGACAATTAAAAACTTCTGTGTGCAGCTTCAACTCAATAAAACACAGCGGAATAAACATACTAGCAAGCACACAAACAGTAATGCCTAACATATATATATATATATGACAGCAGAGGATGATTCAGCATGTAAAGACTCAATTTCGTTCCAATGCTATGCATAGATTCCAAATTAAGATAATTAATTCATTTCATTAAACATGGACAATTAACATACTGCAGAACACATAATGCATATAATTTACAATACAGAGATAACACTTATCTTTGAGATGAATCTGCCCCAACAACTGGCTATGTGAGAGCAACGTTCCACCCAACCATAGATCTCTATCCAGCCTATATTCTTTCAGCTGAGAGATCACCCCCGAGATGGGCTGTGTATCCACTAAGGAGGAACTAGCTGGGCTCACTCACAGCTATGGTTTCGGTCATCAGCTATGCTAAGCCAACACACCGTTGGGTTTATCAAGCATACAAATGACAAATGAGGAGGATGCTAAGCCAGTGAGCTCAACCACAAAGCTACAGGCATCTCAAATGATCTCAGCAGTCATGGCACCCACAATACCTACCGCACCCCAACACGAGGAAGGTCCCCTTCTCTGCTGCACAGTCCCTCAGGCATCCCTTCCCTCCAGTTCTCTTTAGGGTGGGCATAGAAAGGTCCAGCTGCTAATTCCTTGAGATTCTAGCCTTCACTGGGTTTATCAAGCAAACCAAACCTCTGCCCAGTCATTCACACTTGGATTTCTCACAGTTCTGTTATCCAATAACTCAATCCCGTCACTTCATTTCTGGGCTGCAAAAACTGGGTTTTCTTATGGATTTCGGAGTATCTAATACTCCAAAATTCACCCCAAGGTTCACACCAATGGATCTCCCATTGGATTTCACTGTCCAATACCAAATCTGGGCGTTTATGGCTCTTCAAAATGCGGGTTCTTTCAAAGTCGCGATTTCTGGTTTTTCACTCTGCTGGCAATTCGTTTTTGGATGGAAAATGGTGCTGGTAAGTTTCCCAATGGAATGGGGATGAGGAAGAAGCAACCCCCATGAGGTAGAGTGTCTTGTGGTACCAGAAAACAGAGCCCATACTCTGCCATACGAATTTCTGAGCTGCCCATGCTCCATTGAAGCCATGGACTGATTTCCTCAACCACTTCCTTACAACAGAATTAAATGTCATCAAGGAAAGTCAAATGGGTTCTCATAATGACATTTGGCAGCATATGGTTCATCCCCACAACCCCCTCACCACTCCCTAGTGGATACACATGGCCCCTTCTCATTCGTTGCTCCCATAGCCAGTTTTGGTATTTTATTGCATGATGTTTATTTACATCCTATTACAATTTCCATGGCTTAAGAGCACATGGGCATCAAAATATCAATGCTTGCCCTTTAAATCAAAATTCAGGCTTTCACTAGCGGGGCCTTGGCCTTGAGCTCCACGCTAGGAAAACATACATCACATGTACACATTATTTACATTAAATGCTAATATATCCTAAGGGTCAAAATGGGGTATTACAACTTTTAGGACTTTTTTACACCAAAATCTCGTCATTATGAGTTATGTGTACTTTATTTTCCCTCATTCCTAAAGAACTTAGGCCAAATTGCTTGAAGGGAGAGTTGTGGTTACTCCCTTTTCTTTTATTGTCACCCTGACGCACCTTGCGCATTGACAAAGTGCATAAGACCCCTGGTGACGCACTTTGCACATTGAAAGAGCGTGTCGGTGACACCTTCTGCCTTTGTACAATGTGCGTCACCCTCCAAAGACGCATGTTGCCTATGGAAAAAGTGCAACACTGTTGGTTTAAAAGGAGAAAGAGAAGCTTCGAGCGGCTTCTAGAACCCATGGTTACATGGAGGCTTATCCTTATGAACTAGGAAGGGTGGCACTCAATCCCCTTACCTTTTGGGATGATCCCTTGAGATTCTCCCACAAATCCTCAACCTATCCTATCCCTTTAGGCCTATAAATACAAGACCTCTCTCCATGGTTAGGGAGGAGAAAGATAGAGCACTTAAATGCTGGTGAAATTCTGCTAGAGCTAATTCCCTTTCATCTACTAGGAGGCAAACGTTTGGATCCTCGAGGCTAGGATAATTTGGAATAAGTTGCAATGTCAAATATCGGTTGTAATCTCTCCCTATGTACTTCTTATACTTACAATAATACAAATTCTTTCCATAAAATCCTTATTGTTGCAAGATCTTTAGAATTATCTTCTTTGACTACTAGTTTAGATTGATTTATATCTGCATGTTATTGGTATTTGCATGTTTCCACTTGTTGTGTACTGTTTTGCAGTCAAAGATCGAGAGTTTCATCAAGCAAGGAGAGCGAATTACAAGCATAAGGTGAGCTATTCCTTCGTGTCATTTTTTGCAATTTGGTTAATCTAGGAAAGATATCTATGTTGTGTACTGCTTTTGTTCTAGATCTGAACCATTTGAACTAGGGAGGTTGGTTAGTGTCTGCATTGATGGATTGTCCGTAAACAAAATTGGTGACCATATTGGGGACTTCAGGCCCATAGTATTTGATTTGATTGTGATTTTTGTTTTCTTGGTTTTTTCTTCGAATAGCCTCTAAATTCAGTCCTTCTCTTGGATCTATTTCTTAGAGAGTTAGCCATTTAACTTTTTGGTTCTTGGGATTTTTCATTTGTTCAAAGTTGGATTTCTCCCGACGCACCTAGGCAGTTCTATCCCCGCGTCACTGTAATTCTGATTCGCTTTATATTTGGGCAGACTGTGTCGTTGACACGTTTTGTCAGTTTTCAACCCGTGTCACTGGCGCACTTCATGTGTCTGCAACCCGCGTCACTGGCCTTCCACCGCCCTAGTGTATACTTGCAGAGTGCGTCACCCTGCAAAGATTAGTGCATAGGGTCAAAAAATACCACAAAATTGGTTTTTGCTTGGTTTTCTGAGGTATGCGTCTTACCTATTGCAGCCTTAGTATTCTCAGAATCAGTGTGATTTGTCCTTGGTTTATTTTGGAATCTAGAGCTTGATTTGAGTCCTACTTAGTCAAGTGGCTGCTTCTCCAGTCCTGGGAAATTTCAATCCCTCACAAGTGGAACAATCTTGTGACTCCTTTCAGTATCTCTAATTTGTTGGCTTTGATTTCTAAATCTCCAAAAAAGTTAGGCTGTGATTTTTGTGCAATTTGGTGTGAGTTTTGTATTGGTTTACATTTTTTGGGTGATTGACTTCTTGATATTTTTTGCTTATTTAAGATTGCAGTAGTAAACAGTCTCTAGTATTCTGAATCAAGATTAAAGAAGTGGTATCATTATCATATTTTTGAGTACATTAGTTTGGAAAGTAAAAAATTCTTTACTATCTTCATTTCGAGTAGATTGCTTGAAACTATTGAGAAGAGTATTTTATGATTTGGATATTTATTTAAGAAACTTTGGAGAAGCTCAAAAATTGAATGCTTAATGTTTTCTTGGTTTTGAAAAGTTCATCTTCACTTCCTTGAAAATATTAAGTGGATTTAGGCCTTCTCGAAGTATTGAAAAAGTAGTGAATGCTCTCATACTTTTGATTTCCTTCTCACCTCTTTTATGCCTTGATTTTCAAGTTGGATTTATTTCAATAAAAAAAAAAGAATTCATCTTTTCATTTTTGCTCATAAATCCAACTTATTTGAAAAGAAAAAAGAAAAATATTTTTGGTTCGGTATGTTATTTTTGTTTTGTTGGATTAAATGAAAGAGTGTTTGTAGTCTTTTGGTTTGATTGGAAAAGAAATTAAAAAGGGGTACTTTGTTTATTTACTTTTGGAAAAGAAAATATTTATCCTTCCTTTAGCTATTTTTCATAAAAAAAGCGAACAAATTGCACTTCATTTAGCTTAGTTGTGCTTTTTGTTTACTTTACAAGTCTACACTTCATGCATTCACCTAACCGTGTAAGAGAAAATCAAGCAGTAGCCTAGGTTAAATTTATTATAGAAACTCGTGTGATAGGGTAGAGACGTGTTCCGATGTATTAAAACGTAGCAATTGTCATTATCTGCCTACACTGCATCCCAGGGACTTGCAGTTCTTCCACATACCAGTCGGTATATCGAACGGAATTTCATGTACCTTCAGGTATATAGAAAGATATTCACAGACTCGACAGTATATAGGAAGGCTCCTGTCGTACGGCTGTGCATCAGACAACACTAATACGGATTGGAGATCCCACGTACCTTGTGTATATTGGGAGACCCCACTAGGTTCCTGAAACCATCCGAGTTAACCATTGTCCGTCTTGGCATAGAAATACACCGAGAATAGCACTTAGGGAGATACTACGTACATACTTCCTGGTAGTCGGGTAATACGGTCAGGGGTACGGTCCTAATCCTCCCTGGTTAGTGCTTTGAAATATTGGGCCAAGTATTACTATTGGACCCTGTAGTATATCTCTAGTTGTGACGCCTTGATATTCCCGTGATGTTCTAGACTTTAATCCCGCCTATCATATAAGTTTGCTTGTGGCTTTATCTTGAGTAGGTCTTGAAGTGTGTTTTTTCTTTTAGAAAATTTTTAGGAGAAGCTTTTCATCAGCTGCCCTGTCTAAACAACCCTTAAGAAGATCTCGTAGAATACTAAATTTTCCACCTGAATATCCCCTTAGACAGGAGGAGAAATTAGGATCAAGCATGAATCAACCCACAACATCTGGATCATGCGAAGAAGGAATTCCTATCCCTGAATCATGAGGAAACTATTCTCCCCCTATGAATCCGCCCATCATTGGTCCCACTTGACCTTTGTTGGTGGAACAACCTCCTCTGCATGACACATATTTTCATCACTTGCTTGAAGGTAACCCTGGAGTTATCGATTGGATCTACGCTCGACCCCCAGAGGACCCGATAGAAACTGTCTTTGGTCCAACTGCGTCACTTTGGGGGACCTCCTTAGGTCATGTTATTTCTGATTTTGGGTCACCTCCGATTGTGGAAAATCCACCACATTCGTTCCTTACCCAATTTATTCCAAATGAGAAATTTCTCACACTGGTTCAAGAGACTATTGAGCGTTTACGCACACTCGGAGAGCGGGTAAGGCTCCCGATTTTTCCTCCCCGACCCACCCCAGAGGTACCCACTCTCGAACATCATTCCCATATACATTCTTTTACTCTCCCTTCACTAGGAATATTTGTGCCCAATACGACCACCTATGAACTGGGCCAACCTTCTATTCCATCTAGTATGCCTCAAAATCATTTGGTCGGTTCTACACCCCTATTGACCCCAACGAATGGAGGGAAACCTTCAGCTACCATTAACGTCGTAATTGGAACACCACCTCTGCCTTAAAATTCGAGCGGAGGATACCTTATTTTTAGTGGTCAATATATGATCATGGGTCAACCTACGGTTAGTGGTCAACATATTCTTAGTGGGCATACTCCAATTGGTGGAAACCCTTTAATTGTGGGGCAACCCCTAGTTAGTGGACAAAATCTAATTGGGGGGAAACCTTTAGTTAGGGGACAACGTGTAAGTGGAGGATATCCTTCGTACATGAACTACAATATGGTTGGAAGTTCACTCCTAGCCATAGGACAACCTATGTGGGCATATCACGTGGGGTGACCGTCTACTTGGATGAAACCCCCATGGGGGCATATATATTCAGGTAATATCATAATAGGTCCAAATTACCCAAGGAATATTTATCCTAGATTACCTTATCCCAGAAACATGAACACCGCATGGGGGAATCATAATGTTCCACCAACTGGACCTCTAGGCGGCTACCCAACTCCCCTCCCACCATCACCCCCCACCACCTGTCCCACCCCCTCCTCCTCCACATATACCACCTCCACCTGTACCATTCGGAGGACCCTTGTACTCTAGAGGAGGACCTCCACACTGTGGAGGAGGACCCCCTTCAGGTCCACCTCCTCATCTGGTAGGAACACCTCCATATGGACAACCATCTATGGGAGGAACTTATGATCAATCAATCCATGATCCTACTAGTACCAATATGCCTTATCAATATTACCAGTATTCACAACCAAACCGACAGTTACCATTTCTATCCTTGTTAGATTTGTCAGATCTGTCACGTTTGACCAATGATCCCATCCAACATGGTATGAATTTGCCAATCCATTCCTCTGAAGTTACCATCAGACATACCCAAATTTGACGGCAAACTCGGTGAGGATGCTAAGATCCATGTAATGACATACCATTTAAGGTTCTCCTCAAACTCCTTAATGGATGATTCTATCCGTCTGAGGATTTTTCAACGAACCCTTACCAGTACCACTACAAAGTGGTACATCGAGTTACCACCACACTCTTTCATCGATTTTAGATCTTTAGATATGGCCTTTTTGACCCATTTTCAATTACCAATCCGCTATGAAATCGACATGGATCTTTTGACGTCTCTTAGACAATCAACATCCACTCACATTTCTAATAATATTCATGAGTGGAGAAGGAGACGTCGGCTCATTAAAGCTCCCATTCTAGATCAACTACTCGTTGATTGGTTTACGAAGTCATTATTACCCATCATAGCTAAAGACGTTGCTATGGGTGGGGCCGTTACAAAAGAACAAGCCATCTTGCGTGCTCAGTACCTAGCCCTAGTATATGCTCAGTCTGGCACATTATATGACATTATTCCTAATGCCCCATTCCCTACACATGACCCAACAAAAACTCCCACGGTATCACATGCCGATGGCATCATTGGTTCCATTCATACCCATCCTGATACCCAATTGGTTGGATCATAGAGCCACATGGCTTCAACCCCAACTTCCTCACAAACTGGAAACAATACCAACCAATCACCCAGTCTTGATTCTACTACGGAGGTGAATTCAGTCCAATATACTTCATCTCATAAATACAGTGGTAAAAATAAGAACAAAGGAAAATCCAAGAAGTCTTCTAACCAGCAGGAGCACAAAAATAATTCCGATCCTAATGACACAAAACTGGGACGGAAGGCCAAATATACTTGTTTACTGTGCAGTTACGATCACTTCACAAAAGAATGTCCACATCGTGAAGAATTCCAAAATATTCTCAAGAGAAACCCCACACCCGCAGTTTTAATTGACCTCTTCCCTACAAAACAACAACAAATTGTTGCACAACAACCACCTCCTTCTCAAGGAGAACCTTCCACAACTGCTCATGTTCTCATGATGTGCAACGAAACAATCAAATTATCTACATGGTCACGTACATACGACTCCATTCCTAACAAGGAATCCAATGGGGTAATACTGAAAAATACTCATCGTCTACATGTAATGTTCCTCTACCACAAGGTACTTTAACCATAGAGAAATGTATACCAGATGTAGTATTGCGTCCACCAAAAAGCACAATTCGAAAATCCATTTTCAACCCTAATGCTCGGGCCTCTCAAAACTACAATATTATGGAAGACCTCGCCTAGGTACCCTGTTCTATGTAAACGCTTGAAGTCTTACAAAACCGTCCCAATCAATGCAAGAATATGCTATCTGCTATAGGAGAAGTGGATCCAAATTTCTCTAACATTATCATTTTCAGATTGGATTTTTTCAAGCTGAGGCTTTCCCACCAATTGGTGTTTCAAATCGTTATCAATGTTTTTGGGAAAGTATCCATCGTATTGTTTTAGAAGAAGGAGCCTATACTTCTATTATGTCGATATCTTGCTAGAGAGCCATTGACTCTCCCGAGTTGAACCGTTCCACTACTACTCTGAAAGCATTTGACGGACGTGGATTTCAATCACACAGGATTCTACAATCTTTAGCCATCGAATTGGGATGTAAGAATATTTCCATTAACGTGGAATTGGTCACCACCCCATTGGATTATAACCTATTACTTGGTCAAAATTGATTTTATGCCATGACTATGGTCTCATCTTTCGTCTTCCGCATTGTGTAGTTTCCCCATCATGGGAAAATCGTCACTATAGACCACTTATATTTTTGTGCACCGGATACCACAACTCATCCTGTGGATAATGTCCCTCTCTTGGGACACTCATCGCAAATATATGAGAGTGTAGGGGTAGGACTCCTAAAAGACTCATCATTGATGGGAGTATTTCCAACACCCGATCCCCCATTACATGTTGTTACGATGAACATGACTCATCCATGATCCCATCCTCCTCCAACTCGGAATACTAATGGATTGTGCCCAATATTAATCACCTTGATTCGATTGGAGATGAAATGCCTCTCATCCCCGCTGAATCCACTTACGAGGCCATCCAATCAACGCCTGATTTACTTAATGACCACTAATTGGTGGAATCCGACTCCGGTTCTCTGCCCTCTTAGTGGAACTCATCCTCAACATCATAAGATCATCTCCTCCATAATTTTCACACTGATGAATCGATCATGGATATTATGAGCTTGGATGAGCCTCCATGGTAAGACCATCATCATCGATCGTCTTTCCTACCACCTTTAGACACGGTAGAGAATGCAATTCACACTGTCGTTTCACTGGATGTATTTCCAAACCCTAAATCTCCTATTCTTATTCAGGATACAGTACCCGATGGGAACTTGGAAAACATCACACCTACCACCACAATCGACATCTTGGTAAAAACTAGGCATCGTGGAACACATCCAAATTAGCCAAACTTATTCTTCTGAAAAACTCAAGACTTATACGGACTTGTTTAAACAGTTCCGCGACGTATTTGCATGGAGCTACAGAGAAATGCCCAGGATTGATCCTGCTATTGTTATGCATAAAATCAAAACATATCCTCACACAAAACATGTTCGAAAAAAATTCCGTCCAGTGCACCCCAGAAAGATTGTGGCTATGAAAGCAAAGATTAAAAAGATGTTGAAAGATGGGTTCATTTATCCTATCCCCTTGACAGATTGGGTCTCTAATGTCATCCCGGTTACAAAGAAATAGGGAACAAGCAGAGTTTGTGTTGATTACATGGATCTCAATAAGGCTTATCCTAAGGACAATTACCCTACCCCGTTTATCGACCAAATTATTGACAACTACGCCAGAAGCATCATTTTTTCATTTATGGATGGATTTTCTAGCTATAATCAGATTGAGATCCACCCATTCGATCAACATAAACTACATTCATCTTCCCATGGGGTACGTTTGCATATCACAAATTACCTTTTGGGCTTAAAAATGTTGGTGCCACATTCCAAAGGCCATGTCGTATTCCTTTCACGATATCAAGGATTTTGTGGAACCCTACCTCGATGATTTTCCGCTCATTCAAATCGTCATGAGTTTTATATCGATCATCTGACGGTTGTGTTTCTCATATGTCGACGGTACAATATCCATTTAAATCCCCATAAGTGCATATTCTGTGTGGAGTCCGGATGTCTCCTTGGATTCATAATTTCCAAAGATGGGATCCACATTGATCTCCTCAAGGTAGAGGCTATTTTCTCCCTATCCCCACCCACGGATATTACAGAACTTCAAATTTTGCAGGGGAAGGAAAACTACCTACATCGTTTCGTGTGTAATTTTACAGAAAAAACAAAAGGTTACATGCGATTGTTAAAGAGGGACATCTAGTTTATTTGGGATGATTATTCCCAAAAGGCCTTTGACAATCTCAAGCACTCTATCACCCATGCACCCATGTTACAACCACCGGATTACACCAAGGATTACATCCTTTATCTTTTTGCCTCTACTTGAACTATTGCTATGGTTTTAGTGCATGACAATAGCAACGCACAAGAACATGTGATATAATACCTTAGTAGGGTCTCATAGAATCTGAAACCCATTATTCGCATGTGGAAAAGTTAGCTCTGGAAGTGGTCATCGATGTCTAGAAGTTCCATCACTATATCCTACTATGGACTACTACCATCATTGCCGATTCTAACCCTATGTACCACATCCTCACACATTAGGTACTGGGGGGAAAATACTCGCACTGGATCGTGATTCTCCAAGAATTCGATCTCCAATTTGAAAAGGATAAATAAAAAAATTCATTGGTATTCACGGAGCTCATTTGTGATCTTCCTCGTACTGATCAAGAATCTGAGCCCATTGACTCTCTTCCCGATGCGATTATTTTTTATTAGTAATTATGACCCTTGGTATGGAGATATCATCTTTTATCTCCAAACAAAATGCTTTGGCCCTCACTTATCCTGCAATGAATGTTGTCGTATCTGTCACCACACAAAATATTACCTAATCATCGGCGATACGTTATATTGCTGTGGCATTGATTCCATCTTACGACGCTGCTTAACTCACGAGGAGGCCATGGATGTCTTAAATGATTTCCACTCAGGGGCATGTGGCGGTCATCTTTCTGGGATGGATACAACCCAAAATATCTTATGTGTTGGATAATAATGGCCACCCATCTTCAAATATTGTATGGAAGCTGTCAAGAAGTGTCCTCCTTGCCAGTTTTTCATCATAAAAAGCACATGCACCCATCCCCACTCCATCCAGTTATCGTCGTTAGCCCCTTTTCCAAATGGGGCATCGATTTCATGCATTGTAAGCCTACCTCGGTTGGGGGGCATGGTTATATCATTGTCGTTGTAGAATACTTTACCAAATGGGACAAGGCTATGCCTACATACAAGGAAGACAACGAAACTGCCGCACTCTTTATGTTCAATCATATCATTGCTAGATTCAGAGTCCCACAAGCGATCATTACAGATCATGGATCACGTTTCCAAAATAATATGATGGATGAACTAAGCACCAATTTGGGATTTCGTAATGAAAATTCAACCCCCTACTATCCTCAATCGAATGGACAAGTAGAGGCCATTAACAAGTTCTTGAAAACCATGATTCAGCATATGGTAGGCACGCACAAGTCAAATTGGCATGTGATGCTTTTTTCATCCCTTTGGGCATACTAGACTTCTGTCAAAACTGTCACTGGTTTCACACCTGTTAACACCCAAAAAGTGCTCACTAGCTCATTTCCCTATTCACATGACCCATTTGTCCACTTTTTCACCATCTGAGCCTCCGAAACCAACAAAAGGTCACCAAAAGACCTTAGTACACCCCTTTTTCCATTAAAAAAGATTATTTTTCCAAGAAAATCATAAAAAACCCTAAAAAAGGGTCCAAATTCCCAAAAATATTAAAAAGGGAATTAAAATATTATTTTTATTCAAAAAAGGAAAAAGGAGGGAAAAGTACCTAAACCATGTTGGTCAATACCATTTGGTTTCCACAAAACCACAAATGGTATTCCTCACCACCAAAACCTATAAAAAGGTGGTAGGGGCTCCTCATTTCACATCCTTCCATTATCTCATCCTTATGCTGCTGAAATCTCCCCTGAGCACTTTTAGCCATTGAAGCAACCTTGGAGAAGGAGACCTCTTGGAGTTTGGAGCTACTCATCTTGGGAGTTGCTCAACATCAACCTTCACCATTGAAGGTAATATCGCAAGCACTTGCTTGCCCCCCCCATTTTTCAATACCAAAAAATTATTTCTTATGTTTCTTGTTCTTGATTTTGACATGTTTACATTATTTGCTTAGATTCTTGCTTAGATTCATGAAAAGTATTGTTTATTTAGTTTATTGTTTTTATTTCTATTGAAACTGCTGCTACTGGTTAGCAGGTGCCCATAGCACTAAGCCTGGTTGCAAAACTGGGCCAACAGTTTTTGGCGACTCCGCTTTGGTTTGAACTTTAGATCTCTAGTTTTGCCTTTAAATCTTAGTTTTTATGAGTTTTTAACCTTTAGATCCATAGATCTGCCATCTTAGACAGCAGATCCATTGCTGTTCTGAGATTTGCCCCCATAAACAGCCCGAAATTTTCAATTTTCGGGTTAGTTTCTCGGTTTCCGTGCACGGCTTCCGCCTCACGGCTTTTTGCCAGACAGTCGCGCGGTCCATCGCGACTTTTCTGCCTTTTTCCGCGCGGTCCATCGCGGATTTTTTCCAGACAGTCGCGCGGTCCATCGCGACCTTTCTGCATTTATCTGCGCGGCTCATCGCGACTGTGCGGTCAAAACCCGCGCTGCTCATCGCGACTGTGCAGCCTAAACCCGCGCGGTCCATCGCGACTGTGCGTCCAAAACCCGCGCGGTCCATCGCGACTGTGCGGCCAAAACCCGCGTGGCCCATCTCGGCTGTTCGTCCAAAACCCGCGCGGCTGAATTTTTTCATTCGGCCATCCCGATTTTGAAAAATATTTTTTACTGTACTTTCTGCCCATAGCACATTTTTTACAGTATTTGCATTCTGCATATTTTACAGCTTTGAAAATTTTTTTTACTATTTAAAAGTGCATATTTAGAAATCTTTTTCAAAATTTTCAAGAAAGTGAAAGAAAGACTCATTTTGCATTTTCATCTAGATTCAAATTTTTTCTTGTTTACTTCTTTAGAATCTTGCCCTTAGCAATTTTTCTTGAAACGAAGAAATCCATTTATTTCTTTTAAAAAAGGAGTTTATCATTTGCTTTCATAAATCCAAGAAATCCTTTATTTTTTGAGTTATCTTTTGAAAAGCATATTAATTCCTTTTAGTGAAAAAAGTCTTAAATATTTGCTTTTTATTTTCGAAAAATCCTTTATTTTTTGAAAATTTCCCTTAAAGCATTTAATTTTTTCAAAGTTCAGTTTACAACACCTCACGTGCACTCACACGATCACTTAATTGAACTAAGCCTTAAAACGTACCTTAATTTGAACACACTTTTAACCCCACTTGGGGAACACTAAAATAATTCTTGTAGCTAGGTAGTATTGGGGGGATAGGTGTTCCAATAACACCCCTCAGTTCATACATCTGAGACATAGAAGTTGTCCAATTAGGGAGCTAAAATCTCTTAGTACTTTTTGGCGCGGTCACAACCGGTTTGTGGGAAGGCCTCTCCCTTAGGAGGGTTGAAGTCGCGAGGATGGTTCCGGAAGCCTGAGTGGGATACCGAAACCCATTCAGTAACCGAAGGGCTACCATTCGCAGTTCTCGGGATATCCCTGTATTGGGATATTGCGATCAAAGGACCAAACGGCAGATTTACCTTTTCTCGACGCGTCATGAACGGAGTATCCTAGTAGCCTGTCTTTTTAGGATTGATTACCCGGTGTCCCTCCCGGTAGGGGGATATCTAGCCGTTGTCTCAACATTCATATTGTCTGACTTGGATTTCATCACCTTGCAGAGGATATCGTCTGTTTGAGTCACAATACTTTTAGATTAGGTGTTTGCATGATCTTTACCACCTTTTGAGTCTAGTTACACCTATTTTTTCTAGGAGCCGCTTGCATGTTGGTATTCTGACCAGTTGTTGCATTCCTCCACTTATTGTAGCACAGCTGCTAGAATAAGTGCATTTTTTGAGGATTGATTTTTTGGCCTGTGAGCCTTCTTTTTTCACTCCCCTTCTTGCACCCTTGGTTGCATTAGGGTTTTGAGTCTTTTACATATATATCACCACCTGATATTTAAAACACATTTTTTACATACAAAACATATTCTCACCATTGAGAATTCTAGACGTTCTCGTCGTCTACAGGGCGAACTCCCAGAGTTTAGTCCACTTGGCTCTCCACGTCACAGACGCAGAGCATTGTCCCTTGATTCGACACATCGTCAATCAATTAGACGGTCATCCGATTCTGACATACCCCACTTCACCTTTGATTTGGAGGTAGAATCCGAAAACCCCACCGAGTTACCACCAACCACAAATATGTATGAAACACCAGTTGATCCACAATTTACATTAACCATAGGTCAGACATCCGCAGACCCTTCTGCGGCAGTACCATCCACGGCAACAACCACCCCCTTGGGTATGCCCAATATGGGTAACACTCCACATTCAGGAATGCCTAGCACAGGACCACCACCTGTCATGGGCATGCCCAACATGGGGGTCATACCCCCTTCGGTTTCCACAAACCCTATCCCAGGAATCCCCAGTGCGATTCCTAACCCAAGTGTAACTCATGTTGCACTTGGCAGTGCTATACCAGGAATCCCTGGTGCGATTCCTAACCCAAGTGTAACCCAAGTTGCACTTGGGAGCGCTAACCCATATCATGCCACACCTTTTGGAGGGCACATACCCTCCATACCTAGCATACCTATAGGCGCTACTGGACCCCTACACCATACCACAATGGCTAGGCAGGTCCCGGTTCCGGTCACCACATCCGCTAGTCTACCATACATGGCAAGTCTCAACCTGCCAGATTTAGCTAGGCTCACAAATGACCCCATCAGACATGATCCTGCTTGGCCCCATATGCCCACTAAGCTTCCCTCTGACATACCTAAGTTTGAGGGAAAGGCAGGAGAAGACCCCCAGAATCACATCATGTCCTTCCATTTATGGTGTTCCTCCAACTCCATAGTGGATGACTCAATCCGACTACGGCTTTTACAACGCACCTTCACTGGCTCCGCAGCCAAATGGTATATCGAGCAGCCCCATGGGACGCATGCCACATTTACTTCCCTTGCCTCGACCTTCCTGCAGTTCTTTCAGCTACCAGTCCGCTATGATGCGGGCGTCGAAATCCTACTGTCTTGCAGACAGAACACAGCCACGCATATCACTGACCATATTCATGATTGGCGTCGGCGCCGGAGCCTATGCAAGATCAAATTAGACGACCGAATCTTCCTAGACTGGTTCCTTAAATCCCTCCTTCCTCTCATTGCGAAGGATGTAGCATCTGAAAGACCCCAGTCTGAGGAGGAGGCCATCCTCAAGGCCCAACAATTTGATCTTATCTATGCCCAGTCAGGTTACCTATACACGATCATACCTGACGCCCCACGAGGTGACTCTGCACGCGGTGACACACCGGGGGCATCACATGCCGTTGATGGCATTATTGGCCAAATTACACCGCAAGCAAAACCTTTCAGTATGGTGAGCACCATGCCCGCCCCAGACCTCTCTAGGGCTACATCCAGTTCCGGAGCGACAACTTCTTATGCTCCAACAAACCAGACCCATCACATTCATGGACCCTCTTGTCCACAACATTGTTATGGCCAAGCGCCATCAGCATATGTACCTCCTACATACTATGCTCAACCTACGGTATAGACCCCCATGCAGTTCCCACAACAGCATATGCATTACCCACAACCGATTGCACCGGCTCACCTCACAACTCCACCAGCTCAGGGGTACCAACAACCCCAGCAGGCAACTGGACCACCTCCAGCTCCACCTGCGTACTATCCACCGCAACCTGCTCCCGCACCTGCGGCTCCTCAGAATCCCCCTAATGCTCAAGGGCATGTGTACGCACAACAACATCAGCCCCAATACCAAAATAACCAACGCAACCAGGGTGGGCAACCAAACCGCGGAAGAGGACGCAACCGTGGAAACAATCAAAACCGTAACCAAGCTCCACAACCTACCCATCCTCCGCAAGAAAATAACGCGGCGCCCGCTCATCAGAATCCCGATCGGCCACCTAAGCAACCCAAAAATGCTAATTTACGAACAAACCATCCTTGTTCCATTTGCGGTGTCTATGGCCACTATACCCACGCTTGCCCACATCTGGAGCGAGCTCGACAACTATGGAAAAATGACGCCCATCGTCAAGGGCAGGCGGCTCCTCAGCCTCCACCCAACCCCCCACCACCTCCACAACAACCTTTGGTATTACAAAACCCTTTTCCAACACAAGGAGTGGTGAACACTCAGCCGTTAGCCCCCCAACAGGGCAACGTGCAACCACAACAAATTACTTACACAGCTCCTGACCAACCCATGTTTGATTCAGGCACCCACCACTTATTGATGATGTGCACCGCAGACGTCAATATCCAAACCCGTCGGAATCAATACGGACCGACTGCTGAAACCCCCCCCCCGCCGAAAAGGATACTAATGCTAATCCCACTAATCAAACATTGCGTATACCTCAGGTTCCACTCGATGGCGCTTCGAAAGCACCTCGCTTCCCCCTTCGCCGAATCAACAACAACCCCAATGCACGGGCTGCGTCCAATTACAACATCGTAGATGACCTAGCTCAATCTCCCGCAGCCATGTCTGCATTAGAAGTCTTAAAAACCTGTCCTACTCAGCGCAAAACTTTACTTTCCGCCATTGGGGCGATTGACCCAAATGATTCGAAATTGATGAGCTTTGATTTAGACCAATCTGAACCACGGCTGCCTTCTACCATAGCAGTCCAAGTTTCCGTTTCTATTCGGAATCTTGTCATCCATCGATGTATCATCGACGAGGGTGCCTCCACATGCGTCATGTCCACTTTTGTTTGGCAGAAGTTGGGATCCCCTGCTCTCCAGCAATCCACCACTGCATTGCGGGCCTACGACGGCCGGTCAGCTCAACCTCAAGGTTTATTACCCAAGGTACCCGTCCAATTAGGTGGGAAAACTGTGCTCATCGACATAGAGGTCATTAACGCCCAGCTCGACTATAACCTTTTACTTGGCCGCAGTTACATGTACGCCATGAAAGCGGTCGCCTCCTCCGTCTTCCGCACCATGATGTTCCCCCACGAGGGACGCGTGGTCAAAATTGACCAACTCACCTACTATGATCCCAACGCCCCTGCAGCACCAGAGAATGTTCTTCCCATGATTGAACAACCCGATTCTAGTGCAATTACCTCCTTTGTGTCTTCTGTGGCACCCGGACTTTATTCGGATACACCAATGACCTCTACATTCCAGGCCATTCCACCACCGTCACCGGAGACCCAAGTCGCAAACCTCTGTACTCTTTCGCAGAATACGCAAACGTCCGGTGGTCAACCACCATTGATCCCCAGTCACATTGGTGTTACACCCATCCACACCATCCCCTTCCTATTTCCTCCTTCGGGTGTAGTAAGCGCCCCGGTTATGGCTACCCTTAGCCTACCCGGGCTAACATTGGGATTACCCGTGTGGTATATTCCGCCTCCCGTTCGACCACCGACACCAGACATCATCCTCCAACCGGTACAACCTATTGTTACCACAAATCAGCCTCCTCCTGGTGTCGCAATCCCTTCGTCGTCAACGACACCTCCTCCTAACCTCAATATCCCTTCGTCGTCAATGAAACCTCCTCCTGGTCTCACGATTGCGTCGACGTCAAAGGATCCCCCTCTTCTTTCTAAACCCACTGGGGGCAGAGGTCCACAACCATACACTACTATACCACCTCCTAAGGCAGTCAAACCCCCACCGGTGTATCGAGCTCCCCCCAAATGTTCATTATGCGATGAAATTGGCCATCCAACTCATCAATGCCCACACTTACCGGCACTCCAAGAGCATATGAATATGTTGGACGATGACATCGGCATCCCAGTAGTCAGATTAGAGCCACCTCTACAGCCTCGTGAAAAATCACTGCGCACGAACCATCCTTGTGCTATATGCAGTGTTTACGGCCACTACTCTCACCATTGCCCTGATCTACCTGACTATAGAGCAGCGTTGTACGAGTTAAACAATTCCGACTTAGAGATATCTCCTCCCCTCATCGAGGAGATCCACCCCCCACCATCATCCTCGTCAGAAGAAGTCAATACGATATATATGATTTCAACAACCTTCAAACCAGAACCCCTTGATTTATGGTCTGACTACTTCAATACTGACGAGCAAATTTTGGAGACACTCACTGCACCCGACTACCCTTGGGATGATATGCATCATCGCTCGTACTTCCTCCCGGAAGCATCTACCTCCACCGCATCCAACCAGCTATCGATCGAGTCGAAAGACTTCATACCCACCAAAGTCGATTGGTTAAAGGACCCCATCCCAGCACCGGATGCCTTTGAAGAAGGGAACATGTCAAACATTTCCCCCACTATACAGATAGACATTTCCACAACACCAGGGAAACCTGAGCTCATCTCGCTGGGCGCATCTTGCACTCAAGCAGAAACTCAGGCGTACAAAAAACTCTTTCAAGAGTTCCGTGATGTCTTTGCCTGGTCCTACACCGAGATGCCTGGTCTTGACCCCTCCATTATTGAACACCACATCGATACATGGCCGGAAGTACCCCTTGTTCGTCAGAAACAGCGACCTATTCACCCTGCCAAGCTCCCCGCTGTTAAGGCTGAGGTCGAGAAACTATGAAACGCAGGGTTCATCTACCCTATTCCGTACACCACCTGGGTGTCGAACCCCGTTCCTGTCAACAAAAAGCAAGGCACCCTTAGAGTATGCACTGACTTCCGCGATCTAAACCACGCTTGTCCAAAAGACAATTTCCCCACGCCATTCATTGACCAACTCATTGATGAGTGTGCGGGCCATGAGGTCCTATCCTTCATGGACGGGTTTTCCGGATATAACCAGATTCACATCCGCAAGGAGGATCAGTACAAGACTGCCTTTACCACCCCATGGGGCACCTTTGCCTACCGCGTCATGCCATTTGGCCTTAAAAATGCTGGTGCCACTTTCCAGCGAGCCATGACCTATTGCTTTCACGACTTGATCCATATCTTGCGAGTCTATCTCGACGACCTCACAGCTCGTTCCCGAAAACGATCAGACCACCTTAACGACCTCCGGCAAGTTTTCCTGCGTTGTCGCAAGTATAAAATCCGCTTGAACCCACACAAGTGTGTCTTTTGCGTCCCGGCGGGCCGGTTGTTGGGTTTCA
Organism: Larix kaempferi; assembly: GCA_027924585.1. NCBI lineage: Eukaryota > Viridiplantae > Streptophyta > Pinopsida > Pinales > Pinaceae > Larix > Larix kaempferi. The sequence continues at coordinate 11,640,174 of BSBM01000150.1, forward strand.
TTGTTTCCCAAGACGGAATCACTGTCGATCCCCTGAAAGTCAAAGCCATCTTAGAACTTCCCCCTCCTCGCACGCTTCGGCAGCTTCAGAGCTTGCAAGGGCGGTCCAATTTTCTTAGGGGCTTTGTTCCTGATTACGCCACCAAAGTCCATGGATTCTTACGCTTACTTCGTACCCACATACCCTTTGTTTGGGATGAGCAAGCAGACACGGCATTCGAAGCCCTCAAGAAAGCTCTCACACAAGCCCCCTTGATATCCCCACCGGATTTCTCTCAAAACTTCACCCTTTACGTCTCGGCGTCTGAACATGCCGTCTCCGGAGTTTTGGTCCAAGAAGATGCCTCCCACAAAGAGCATGTGATTTATTACGTCAGCCAGACCTTGTCTGGCCCACCTCTACGCTACCCATACGAGGAAAGATTAGCCCTAGCTGTAGTCTTTTCCGTACAAAAACTGCGACACTATATTTTGCTTAGTCATACCACGGTTGTCGCCGACTCCAACCCCATGGTCTACCTCCTCACCCGGCGGCTCCTACAAGGTCGTGTCGCTAAATGGGTCATTATCCTCCAGGAATATGACCTCACTTTCAAAACTCCCAAAAGCACCAAAGCCCTCGCGCTAGCTCACCTCATCACGGACCTCCCATCCTCCTCAACATCACCCGTGATCCAAACGGACCTGATCGACGAGCAGATCTTCATTATTTCGTCTGACGACCCTTGGTATGGAGACATATTGACTTACCTTCGTACGCAAAAATTCCGACCACACATCGATCGTGATGGCCGCCGTCGCATACGACACCACGCCCCCCGATACCTACTGATTGGGGATGTACTTTACCGACGCGGCATTGATACTATCTTACGCCGCTGCCTTTCCCATAGTGAGGCAGAACAAGTCCTTAACGATTGTCATAGCGGTGCCTGTGGAGGCCATTTCTCCGGTATGGCTACCGCCCAGAAAATCATTCGGGCAGGTTATTTTTGGCCATCATTATTCACCGATTGCATCACCGCAGTCAAGCATTGCCAGAACTGCCAGCTATTTGCCCCCAAAGCAAGAACCCCCCCTGCCCCCCTTCATCTAGTCATCACTGTTGGACCATTCTGCAAATGGGCCATAGACTTCCTCGACTGCAACCCCCCGTCAGCCGGCGGTCACAAACACATCATTGTGGCCGTAGATTATTTCACCAAGTGGGCAGAAGCCATGCCGACCTATAATTGCAAAGCCGACACTGCGGCACGGTTTTTCTTCAACCATGTTATCGCTCGTTTCGGAGTACCACAGCAGTTAGTCTCTGACCACGGCTCTCACTTCGAAGATGCCGTATGGAAGGAGTTATCAACCATGTTGAAATTCGAACACCATTTCTCTTCCGCTTACTATCCCCAAGGAAACGGCCAAGTCGAAGCGATCAATAAAATCTTGAAGACCATTCTCCAACGCACTGTCGACAAGCACAAGTCCAATTGGCATCACATGCTTTTCCCGGCACTATGGGCCTACCGCACATCAACCAAAACCGCCACCGGTTTTACCCCTTTTCATTTAGTTCACGGTGTTGAATCTGTCCTCCCTATTGAGTGCCAGATCCTAGCTTTACACATCGCCGTTGAACTTCTACCGGACACTTCCCCGATCGAGCAACGTTTACTACTCCTAGAGCAGGCCGATGAAGATCGGCGCACAGCCATTCAAAACATGGAAGCAGCTAAACAACGATCGAAACTAAGTTACGACAAACGCGTCCACCCAAGAACCTTTTCTGAGGGAGACCTTGTCCTTGCTTACGATCAAGCTCATGATAAAACCGGAAAGGGAAAATTCGTGTCCATGTGGCAAGGCCCCTACATCATACACACCTGCCTCGGGCAGGGGGCATACATTCTGACCGATTCAGAAGGCAACACCCTGCGCAACCCACGCAACGGGTTGTACCTTAAAAGATTTTACCCATAGAAAATCTCATGAACACCATCGTCCATTTTAGTATAGGCATACATCTTTTTTGATTCACAAAAAATTTCAAAAAACCTAAATATTTGTTTTTCTCTGCATGACCACAGATGGAGCCTCTTCCACTCTGCCATATCGGTTTCGCTGATGGTGCAAGCCGTTGGTCTCCCAATCTCGCCTCCGCAGCTTGGGTAATATACTCCCCTTCACATGAGTTAATTCACATCGATGGAGTATGTTTAGGTGCCGCCACCAATAATCAAGCTGAATACGATGCCGTGACCGGTCTCCTGGCCGCTGCTCTCCAGATGAGCATACGTCACCTCAACGTTTTCTTGGACTCACAGCTCCTAGTTTCCCAGCTCAACAATGATTACCAGGTACGCGATCCGTGTCTTTTCAGAAAATTCCTGCGCACTAAACAAATGGTTAGACAGTTTGAATCCATTACATTCACACATGTCCCAAGACACCTCAATAGTGTAGCAGATAATATGGCCAACAGTATCCTCGACTGGCACACCAATCACATCATGTCATATCCATAAACAAAATGCATCCATGTGCAAAACATGTGCCTCCACGGGCATATACAAAAACCAATATTGCATCCACGTGCATAACATGTGCCTCCACGGGCATAAAACAAACAAACCAAATAATGCATCCATGTGCATAACAGGTGCCTCCACGGGCATACATAAATCAACAAACACACTGCATCCACGTGCATAACATGTGCCTCCACGGGCTATACAAAAGACAAATGTGCATCCACGTGCATACACGACAATATATCTAAAATATATATCCACATATATATATAAATCAAATGGTGAACATGTCATAAGTGCCCTCAGCACCCGATATACAAAAAATACATCTGTCATACAAAAAATGCTTCCCCATATGCTCATGAGGATTTGGGGGCAAGTACAATGTCGTCTACTCATCTGGATCCTCAGGATCCTCGGGCTCCTCCTCCGGCTCCTCCTCCGACTCCACCTCCGCCGGCCCAGCCGGGTCAGGACGACCCCGAACTCGCCGCTCTGCTGGCCCTGCTGGATCATCCCTCAAACGTATCCTCCCCTGCGCCGGCCCTGCCGGAGCATCTCCTCCACCACCCCCGTGCCTCGCCGCAAGCACCGCTGTCCTCAACAGGAGCGACTGCCACTCAGGTGGCGCACCAAGACATCCCTGCAAAACATCCCGATCCAGATCCCTCCAACCATCCTCAGGGAACCTAGCTAGGATCCGGGCAAAGGTACGTCGGACACCATCTATGGCGTCACCATCAGGGCCAACCCCTCGCCCACGAGCTGCATATCCTCCACCACGCGGAGGACGTACAGGTACAGGGGGACGAGCGACCACCATCGCCCGCCCCTGCCGAGCCACATAGTCAGGTGGTGGCACTGGACCCACATCTGCACAAAGCAAGTAAACCATTAGATACTATATAACAAAATCATCATAAACCAAACAACATATGATACAACATCAAATAAAACACAAAACATACCGTCCAAGCCCCAGGCCTGTCCTGGGGCACGAGGCATCTCTGCGTCACCTCTGTAATCCATGTCGGCGTAGGGATAGTCCTCGATCACCAGAGGCATCTGCTCCCACTGCTGATAAAAGTCCTCTGTGAAGTAGCCACGGATACCACCGCCAGCACGGGGCATCATCTGCCCCCACCTCATCATACGAGGCTCGCTCGGAAGACCAGCACGAACGGGTACATGTGGCCGCAAGGTCGGCACCCGCTCGAAGAAAAAACAGCATAAAAAAGAGGCGTAACAAAACTCGCCTCCCTCTCTCACGGCCTTGTCCAGATCTCTCCGGACACCGGCCAAGAACATCTGCGCCCAGGCGTAATACGTACCCCGTAGAACGGAATCCACCATCATCGTCTGCCCCCCAGACATACGATGTGGTGCAGCAGCACCCAAAATCCTCAGAACACAGGCACCAACAGCCCGCATATCCCACTCACGTAGGAACTTCAGACTAATAGAGCTGTTTACCAAAACAGCGTCATCCACACAGAAGGTCTGTAAGAGGTCCTCCATATCCACACCCGGAGGCAACCTAGGAGAAATATCACCCACCTCACCCAAGCGAGGCAAACCGGTCAAAAAATATACATCAGTGAGAGTAATCTCTAATCTCTCACCACCAATAATGAAGGCACCCTCTGCCGGCACCCACCACTGCACGAGCTTGTTCAGGAGTCGCCTCACTGAACGGATAGGAGGAATCTGAGCGAACTTCAAGAGTCCGCTCATGGCTAGGGTCTGTCTCACCCCCCCATCAGTCTCAATCCTCAACATGATCTCGGCATCAATCTCTCTCTCCCGCCACACGGACTGAGCTCTCCGCAACATCCTGCCAAGAAAACACAGGAAATTTTTAGCCCCAGCATAAAAATTTAAAAAAAATCCCATCGCGGCTTTTACACAAAAAGCCGCGATGCCCATCGCGGCTTCTCCACAAAAAGCCGCGATGACCATCGCGGGATCCATGCAAAAACACGCGATGAACATCGCGAGTTTTGTCCAGACAGTCGCGATGAACATCGCGACTATCACCCATGAACACGCGATGAACATCGCGGGTTCCGACCTCACAGTCGCGATGAACATCGCGACTGTCAGTCTAAAACCCGCGCGGTTCATCGCGGGTTCAGCCCCGAAACCCGCGCGGTTCCACGTTGGAGAGTCAACGTGGAGTTTCGCGGCCTTCGGGGGACCACCGCCAAACAAAAAAGACATAATTGACAAGGTTAAGGCGAATAGAGTTACCTGCAACTCGCTAAATCGAAAACCAACGGTGAAATCTCCCGGAAATCAAGAAAGAGCTCTGACAGCTCTATCAAACTCGCACGTAACAATGACAAGTCATATTGGTCCCCACGTCCTATTTATAGAAATTCCACAAATTTCAAACAACCATTGCGGTGTCATACGAAGTCCATTTCTCAAACCGTTGGTACCGTTGGGATCAGCACAGCGCGAACTTCATAGAGGTTCCTTCCATTTCCCGTTTTCACGAGGTCCATTTTGACCATTTTTTAGCCTCCCTCATGGCCTCGGTTTGCGTGCCACATCGGCCGTTCTCCGTTTTAGACGTGCCTTATATAGCCGGATTCAGTTTTCCGCGCTCGTGATGATGCTTGAGATCATTTCTCGCTCTCACCTTTAGATTTTTCGGGCATCTTTTCCACGCCCCCTCGTCGCCTCGGTTTGCGTGCCACATCGGCCGTTTTCCGTTTTAGACGTGCCTTATATAGCCGGATTCAGTTTTCCGCGCTCGTGATGATGCTTGAGATCATTTCTCGCTCTCACCTTTAGATTTTTCGGGCATCTTTTCCACGCCCCCTCGTCGCCTCGGTTTGCGTGCCACATCGGCCGTTCTCCGTTTTCGATATGTCTTATATCGCCGGATTCAGTTTTCCGTGCTCGTGATGATGCTTGGGATCATTTCTCGCTCTCACCTTTAGATTCTCCGGGCGTTTTTTCCACGCCCCCTCGTCACCTCGGTTTGCGTGCCACATCGGCCGTTCTCCGTTTTCGATGTGTCTTATATCGCCGGATTCAGTTTTCCGCGCTCGTAATGATGCTTGAGATCATTTCTCGCTCTCACCTTTATATTTTTCGGGCATTTTTTCCACGCCCCCTCATCACCTCGGTTTGCGTGCCACATCGGCCGTTCTCCGTTTTCGACAATCCGTATGTCACCGGATCCAGTTTTCCGCGCTGATGACGATGCTTGAGACCTTTCCTTGCCCTCATCAATCCATTTTTGTTCGGTATAATTTTATCCCTTTTTCGGGCCGAGCAACCCCTCTTTACGAAAAAGGCACTTAGGGAGTTTCTGTTAAGCTCTTTTCTGACTCCTAAAACAATGAAAAGATCGCCGAGCTATCTTGCTTCCTTTCATGCTCGCTAAACGTATCTGAAAGGGCGTCTACCTGATATAAGTTTACCCCTTTTCCGGACCTCGTAGACTAATTACGAAAAAGGTATACTCTAGTCACATCGGCTAGAAGAGTTCTCCATCCGCATCATTTTATGCTTTTTCGGGCCTTGGAGACTAAACTCACGAAAAAGAAACACCAATAGAGTCCACTTACCGCTTTCAGACTCTCTAAACATGAAAGCAACCATGAGCATGAGCCGTCCTGGGCTCACAAAATCCACAGGATCGTACCATTTCAGAGCACACTTTTATCCCTTCTTGGAGCTCATTAAAACTACGAAGAAGGAATCAATGGTGCCTCTTGGCGCCACGACAGATCACATCTACTCATATGGCAGCTTCCCCATTTTGGTCGCCTTTGTTCAGAGTATTCTGCAGTATATCACCTTGATAATCCCTCGACAGCACCTATCAGCTCGTCCTCCCCCCCAGAGTCAATATATACCATTCAGTCAAAGCAATGATCCCCACACCTACAAGTCAGTTCCCTACGCTGCCAGGTCAACCATGTCATCATGCTCTGAACAAAGGAAGTTTGATTCTACCCATTTTTTTGGACCCAGTTATTTCCCTTCCCCACAAGTATGTCAGTCCTACCATCAGTACTACATCACTTCAGTTCTACACCTCGTACTCCTATCAAGGAAACATCATTGCCTTGTTAGTTGCTGGTCTCCCTCTGTCGACGACAACCACATTGATTCCAGAGGATAGACCTAGAGGTCCCTGTGTCTTGGACTCATTACCATTTATGATGAGTGCCTACGAATCATTTCGAGAAGAATCCTCAGTGCCTCTCCGAATGGTTGTTTCTCACATGCTCGACTTCAACACCTTGATCGCATCGTTGAGACTCGCACAGGGTATTGGTCCGTTCAGTTATTAGTCGAAGACCCCGGATACCTCCTGACTCCTCCACATTTGAGAGTCTACCTATGGATACAACCAGTTACATTTTTTCTATAGATATCCGGGTTGCGTATGGCGACAGTATTCCACATGGCTCACAGTCATTGAGTCCATACAGATGTTGGACACCTTCAGTTTCAGCAGTTCAACAGTTATTCCAGTGTATCAGTTATTGAGATCACCCATGATCATGAGTATATCCAACAATAATGTCCCCTATGGACCATTATGATGTACCAGTATATTTCTTTACGTATTAGATCCCCCTTCTTGGGACTAATTGTTTTGTATATGTCTTGATACGAGCATGGGAATGCCCGCCTCGTCCTTTATCAGAGATTATACCTCATTCATATTGAGGCCATGTAATATTTTTTGTTTTTGCAGCTTCCAAGGGCCGTGGCTCCAGTCTCCAACCGGTCTCTTCTCTCCCCTAAACCCCAGAAAAAAGGACAAAAGAACTATGATGTCTATCGGCCATACGATGAGCTCCTGCCCTCACACATCAGGGGGCAATCTGTTAACACCCAAAAAGTGCTCACTAGCTCATTTCCCTATTCACATGACCCATTTGTCCACTTTTTCACCATCTGAGCCTCCGAAACCAACAAAAGGTCACCAAAAGACCTTAGTACACCCCTTTTTCCATTAAAAAAGATTATTTTTCCAACAAAATCATAAAAAACCCTCAAAAAGGGTCCAAATTCCCAAAAATATTAAAAAGGGAATTAAAATATTATTTTTATTCAAAAAAGGAAAAAGGAGGGAAAAGTACCTAAACCATGTTGGTCAATACCATTTGGTTTCCACAAGACCACAAATGGTATTCCTCACCACCAAAACCTATAAAAAGGTGGTAGGGGCTCCTCATTTCACATCCTTCCATTATCTCATCCTTATGCTGCTGAAATCTCCCCTGAGCACTTTTAGCCATTGAAGCAACCTTGGAGAAGGAGACCTCTTGGAGTTTGGAGCTACTCATCTTGGGAGTTGCTCAACATCAACCTTCACCATTGAAGGTAATATCGCAAGCACTTGCTTGCCCCCCCCCATTTTTCAATACCAAAAAATTATTTCTTATGTTTCTTGTTCTTGATTTTGACATGTTTACATTATTTGCTTAGATTCTTGCTTAGATTCATGAAAAGTATTGTTTATTTAGTTTATTGTTTTTATTTCTATTGAAACTGCTGCTACTAGTTAGCAGGTGCCCATAGCACTAAGCCTGGTTGCAAAACCGGGCCAACAACACCTTTTCAGTCGGTGTATGGACTAGAGGCCGTATTGCCTATTGAGTGTGAAATTTCGTCCTTGAAACTAGCCATTGAACTCTTACCAAATAAAACCACTGATGAATAAATATTCTTATACTTAGCTAGTTTCGACGAAACCCACCGTGATGCAACTCTAGCCAATGAAGCACATGAGAAACGCATCAAGGCCCAATATGACATATATGTAAAACCCAGTATCTTCATCGAGGGTGATTTGGTCCTTACTTACGACAAAAAAATGGCAAGAGGGGGCAGGTAAACTTGAGTCCATGTGGCATGGGACATACATCGTCAAATGTGTTTTGGAAAAGGGAGCTTATGAGTTAGTTGACTATGATAGAATATCCTTAGGGGATCCTCGGAATGGGCTCTACCTAAAGCGGTACTATGCTTAAGTTATCTTGCATCACTACTCTATATATATTGTACATGACGTGTGTTTGTGTTTGGTGTGACACTTTATTTTAGTGTGTTAGGGTCTTATCTCGATGTTTTCTTATACCATGTTCGGCCTGGATGTGCTGATGGAAACCTGCTATGGATTCGCGGATGGTGCTAGCCGACATACTCGGAACCTCGCCTTGGTAGCTTGGGTACTCTATTTCCCTGTGGGTGAACTCATAAGCTAAGGGGAACTTGCCTAGGTCTCACAACTAATAACGTCGCCGAATACCATGCGGTGATTAGACTATTGACAGATGCCTTTTCCCTTGGTTTGGACCACGTTGTCCTCTACCTTGATTCTTAACTAGTGGTCTCTCATATGAACTGAGTCTACACTATCCGTGACCCTATATTACTTCTCTTGTTTCAGGGGGTACGTCTCTTGGAAAGGTATTTTGAGTTCATTCAATACAAACATATCCCGAGATGTATGAGCACGGTTTCTGATTCAATGGATAACTTTGTATTAGATTGGCACATCGCACATTCATAACCATTTTTATTAAAGATGTGTAATTGACATGACATGTAAATTATCTATCAATGTATAAACAAACATACATAAGACTCATATCTATCATAAAAACACATTGTATAAACCGCTAGATAGCATTTCATATTAAGTCTGGAAAAATGTTGTACAAAAAAGGTACTGATACAAAAATATGATTCAATATGTCACATCTACAAAATATGAAGCCTATGGCTTTTGGTACATCATCGCATATACAACCTATCCCTGAGGGTGCTCGTGGTAGCATATGATGGTCCTAGCCACCCGATGGAGTAACCAACCAAAACGTCCTGAAACTCCAACTGTCCTGCGCTAATAGTTTCGGTGAAGATCATCTATGGAGATGTATGGAATGTCGGAAGTAAGTCGCTGGAGGATCTCCTCCGGCTCATCTAGCTCCTCCACAGCCTCTTGATGGACCTCTTCCATCTCATGAACTACTCCTCTCCTCTTGATGGGTGAGGATCTCCTTGGTCTCGATGGGCCAATATCTGTGTAAGCAAGATATGAGATATGAGTACTACAAAAAAAAATGAAAAAAAATAAAATACATTAAAACAAGAGAGTCTTTTTCTTACCAATATCCCCCCACTGCTCTCCATCTGGAAGATCTAAATCGAGGTCTCCTCGGAATTCTGCCCCCGCATATGCATAATCCTCAATCATGAGGAGATGGCTACGCAACCACCTAAAGAAAGTTTGTCCGTATGTGATCATTGGCCCACTGCCACCATGGAGGGACATCACTTTAGTCCACCTCTATATACGCGGATCTCATGGATCTAGATCACTGATCTCGATTTGGGGATGGAGAAGTGGAACCATCTCCAAAAAGAAGGATACCACAATGGATCCATAACCAAACTGTTTCAACTGCCATCTTCGACATTTGGACAGTTGTTCCGTTAAGCTTGCGAGGATCCCCTCACACCAGTTAAAAACCATAGGAGAAATAAAATAGATGGCATACAACATGTGGGCCTTGGTGGCCTGATCTGGGGCCCTTATACTGTCTGCCTCTTGCTCAATAGTAAACAATAGAGACCTCAAGGGATGATCCTGCACGTTCTTGATGGGAATTTTCCCACCCAACGTCTGTGTTCCTGGAGCGCAGAACTGTGCAATGACATCCTTGGTGGACCGGTCACTACCCCTAGGTTCGAATGGTGACACCGGGGCCCCACGCCTGGATAATCCTATCAAGAAGTATATATCCTCAATGTCTAAATTGAGGATGTGTGTTCCAACTATGAAGTGTTGTTGGTCTGGATCCCATAACCAAATCAAATAGTCCAATAACTGTATTTGGGATCTCATTCCCTGTACATGAAAGAACTTGATAAACCCACACTCCCTCAAAGCATTAATAGAGTGAGGATCATTGGATGCTTGCAAATCCTCTAATTCATGTTCACGTTCCTTCCACTAAACCATTTTGAGTGTCACACCTTACATAAACATCAATGTGAAGGGTATTAGATCCATTTCATGGCAAAATAAATAATCTTTTGGGCCCCATTTCCAATTTATTAAGCTAATTAGCGCTGACACACCCTGTCTTTATATACAGGGTGTTAGCGACGCACTTATCCTATGGGGAAGGTGTATCATCACTGAGTGATGCACTTCCTGAAATGGGAAAGCACATCACCTAGGGCACGCAATTCCCCCTATGGAATGATCCCCCAAAACACTAAAAAGCGCATCAAAAATCAAAAGTGCAGACATGAAACTGAAGGGAAATGAGTTTAGAGTTACCTGGAACCGATGGGAGGCTAAATGATCGACCGAGGCTCCTGCCATCTTCACCACGAATTTGAGTTTGGAAGGATTTTTTTCACTATTCAACTTGGTTAAAATGAAATGGTAAATGTTTTTTACTATTCACCCTTTTAATAACCAAAATGGAATATTCCCTTTTTAATTATTATTGTTCTATGGGTTTTTTACTATAGTTGATCTTATTTTTGTTTTAAATATCCTTGTGATGGATCTTAACTTTTTTCTGAAGCTTGCAACTGGAGGTGAGTAATGTTTTGAATATGGAAGAGACCATTGTTGACTTTTCATACTCTTCGTCAAGTGTGAAAAGGCTTTAGCGCGTTCTTTATACTATTATCATGCTCATTAAAGCTAAGTATAAAAGATATCAAGATGAGTCTTTGTTATTTCTTGTGCTCGTAAAAACATGAGAATAAGTCACTGAGTTAGCTTTTATCTCTTTTTCGGGCTCATAAAACTTCTACGAAAAAGGAACCCCTTTGGAGTCCTTTTGAAGCGCTTTTCAGACTCCCTAAATAGGAAAAGATCACCAAGCGAACTTGATTCTTTCATGCTTGTAAAAGTATTAGAAATATCGGCTTTCTGGTAATAGTTCAACCTTTTTTCGGACCAATGAATCTGCTTACAAAAAATGCACACTCGAGTCCATCATGACTAGAAGAGTTCCCTGTCACATTGTTTTATCCTTTTTCGGGTTAGGAGACTAAAATATACGAAACAATACTCATTGGAGTCTTCTTTAGTCCTTCCAGACTCTCTAAACATGAAATGACATTGATTTTACCTTATTTGGACTTGTTAAAATATAACATTGAAGGGACCTTTTAGGATGAACCCCTCCTCTCTCAGGTTCATTAAACATGTGAGATTGGACTTGTCCTAAGGATGAGCTATACCGAGCATCTGTTATTCTCCTCAAGATTGTTAATAAAAAAAAGAGGTACTCATCAATCATGAAGGGGAATAAGGAAATAGTTTGTATTCACCTGTGTTAATGGCAGTGCATAGTCATTCTTGAACATGGAATTTGTTTGCATTTCATTCAAACTACTTGGGTAATTTGCTTGTCCTCGAGTCTCACCTATTCCATGAGTCATCACAGTCCTTTGGTTCATCCAAAGAATGCAACGATCATTAGTTGTAAGAGGTCTCGATGTCAATCTCATCGTATCAATGCTGCCAAGTCATGCCATTCCATGTTCAAGGGAAGTCTGTTGTTGAGTCAACCTCTACAGTCATTATACCTTCCATCATGTCAATCACCCCTGAGTCAATCTCTAAAGTCATTCTACAGTCTGATCTATCGCAAAACATCGTTGATCTTGTTTCGTGTCGATGATGAGGGAAACATCATGGCCCTCCTTTGACGGGTTTTATCCTTATCAACTTCAACTCATCATCCAAGGATTAAGCCTAGAAACCATTAAAGTACATTGGTCTTGCATGCCTTAATGGCAGGATACCTTGCTTTCAACAATAAGTTCACATCATTGACTTCTGATTGAAAGATTCCACTGAATGTTCGACCTCAGCTCATTAATTCACGTTCGGTGGTATGTACTATGATACCTTGGGGATCATTGAAATCAATGATGATTTCCCTCACACTTGTTAACAATTTATATCATTGACTGGTAATCAAGTGGTTTCTACCATGTTCAACTTCAACACATTGTAATCACATGGTTATATTCGTATCATTGCGGGTTCGGTTTGAAGACCCTGGGTTAACTTATGTATCTTAATTAGGCTGCGATGGATATTTTTTGATTCATACCACATGGATCCAATCTTGTATTGGTCGTGGCTATGTAATTATCTCATCATGGATCTACGATTGTGTCTAGTATACAAGGTGCATCACCATACAAAGACGCATGTTTCCTATGGACAAAGAGCGACACTGTTGGTTTAAAAGGAGAAAGAGAAGCTTCGAGCAACTTCTAGAACCCATGGTTACATGGAGGCTTATCCCTATGAACTAGGAAGGGTGGCGCTCGATCTCCTTACCTTTTGGGATGATCCCCTAAGATTCTCCCACAAATCCTCAACCTCTCCTATCCCTTTAGGCCTATAAATACAAGCCATCTCTCCATGGATATGGAGGAGAAAGATAGAGCACTTAAATGCTGGTGAAATTCTTCTAGATATTATTCCCTTTTATCCACTAGGAGGAAAAAGTTTGGATCCTCGAGGCTAGGATCATTTGGAAGAATTTTCAACATCAAAGCTCGGTTGTAATCTCTCCCTATGTACTTATTATATTTACAGTAATACATATTCTTTCCATAAAAATCTTATTTTTGTAATATCTTTAGAATTAGCTTCTTTGACTACTAGTTTAGATTGATCTATATTTGCATGTTTCCACTTGTTGTGTACTGTTTTGTAGTCGAATATCAAGAGCTACATCAAGCAAGGAGACGGAATTACAAGCATAATGTAAGCTATTCCTTCATTCCTTTTTTGCAATTTGGTTAATCTAGGAAAGATCTCTATGTTTTGTACTGCTTTTGTTCTAGATCCGAACCATTCGGACTAGGGAGATAGGTTAGTGTCCAAATTGATGGATTGTCCGTAAAACAAACTTGCTTCCTTTTTCAACATTTTTGTTCCAAGCTGCTTGCACACTCCTGAACCTTTGTCCAACCAACTCAATTTTTTTCCAACCAACTCTTGGTGTTTACCTTGAAGGAATATTATTAGGTGGACTCGATATCTGCGCATGTACCATATGTATTGGATGTATTGCTTATGTGCTTCTTAAAACTCAATATGCTTGATGCAATTGTAGGTATACTTCTTTAGACTAGCATCCATATCTTTCTTAAAACTTGCATCCATATACTTGTTCAAAGTGGATCTCATACACTTCTTCAAACTGGCATAGGAATATTGATTCTCGTTGTTGCCTTTCACACACTTGGGGGTTATCGTGGCAGGAATATTCAAGCCACTCAGTGTGTACTTGGGGGAAATATTCAAGTCAAGTAATTTCACTTGATTCTTGATTCTCGCGTTTAGGAAAACTCCTAGCGAAGCCAAGTGGGTAGACCCTAATGGTTACTAAGGTTGATTAAGTTGTTTAGTGGATTGTGGATGAATAAGTTTTTAGGGGTTTGTTGGAAAACAAAATGAAACACGAGATTGCAATATAGAAATTAATTACAACATCATAAATATCACACAAATCACAAAGTCATTCAACACATGATAAATTTTAAACAAAGATTGTATGATAACAATAAAGCACTAGTGCTTAAAATGGAGTCAAAATGGAGTGTTGTTGTAGTGCTTGAAATGTATTGCAAATTCTCTTGGTCAATTTTAAATTATTGGAAAATGAGTGGATTAAAAAGGGATGGGGATTCCCTATATACCATAGAGGTACATGGAATATGTCTAGACTCGCTAAGTGTGTCTCCACACAAGAAATGTGAGCTAGATTGAGTCATGGGGTGTGTGTCCAACACTACACCAATCGAGGGTGTATCCCGATGGGGTCCTACGGTCACTCTCTAGTTGTTCCTGCTTTCTCTGTGAAAATTTCCCACACAGAATAAAAAAGGAGACACTAGATATTCATTTTGGGAGGTTAATTGAATGATGTGAAAACTAATTACTTGTCACTTAGTCCCTTTTTGGTTTGATCAACTAGTCAGTCAAAGCTGCAAATATCCAGAGCATAGAGGGACAAAGCCTTGTAAAGTTTAAGGATTTTAAAATGTTTTCTTTTTTAAGAACCCAAGAGTTTCTTTTCCAATCTATACTCGGGCAAGCCCTTATCCATGAACTGTACTTCGAGAAAGAAAGGGGTTTATTTTTACTGAAGAAAAAAGACTGAAAAAGGAAAAGTTGTCTAATTACTACACCTTTGAAGTAGTGGGTTAGTATCTATTTTACTGTGCAAGAGATAAACAAAATTGTTCAATTTGTAAAAGATACTGCTTGCACAAGTAAAAAAATGTTCCTATGTCCTGAGTGGCCCAATATTTGGATTGGACCATGACTGTAAATTTTAATTAAGCTAAGTTAATTTTACCCAAAGGAAAACTAAAAAAATTAAGATGCATAAGAAAAAAACACCGACGCAAATCCCCCCAGGGGGGATGGGAAGTAAGCTTTGATGATATCACTTCAAAAGGAGTTTTTATTACACTTTTACAATGATATCTAAAAGAAAAATACTTATTTATCCTTATAGTTTTGGAGAAACGAAGTTTACAAATGCTTCGGAAACGAGTTACAATGAAGAAGAACGTTCCCAAAGGCCCTTGAAATATGGATTTATCAAGATTTTCCCCCAAAATCCTTCAAACCTGCTAAAAAATGTAAAAAAAACAGCGATCTTATTAGTGGTTAAAATTCCCAAAATCACTTGGAAAGTGATCTTGGACAACCCAAAAAAAATTGCTAGAAAAGGACGAAGTAAAAACTAGATTTAACTACAACAAATAACTAAGAAACTTGGGCTTGTGAAACCCAATTTCTTAGGATCTTGGACATCCTTTAAAGGGATGCAAATGAGACACTTTTATGCTATATTTAAATATGGAGTAGTCTATTTATTCTATGTTTTCGACATTACGGTGGGTTTTGGACGGAATCCGGTAAAATTGTTTTTGGTAAAATCCAAATCTTTACATGTTCAAATTGTGTTTTTTAATCCATAAATAGATTCAACACCCTCATATACCCCCATGGAACCCAAATTATGAAATTTCCATTGCTAATATTTTTGATTCTAATATTTTTTAAATATCTCCAACCGGAATAGGAAAAAAATAAGACGGAAAATATACTCGGAAAAGGTTAAAAACATAGAATATTTAGACTACACCTTTAAATTTTAAAAAATAAAAAAAAACTATCCTTTAACAAGATTTAAAAATTTGCAACATGAAAGCTTGTAAAATATGACTTCTTTTATGTTAGATCTAAGAAGATCAAATGATTTGAAAATTTAAAGAAATTCTAGATCTATGCAAGCTAACTTATAATCTAGATCTAAGAAAGATTAAATTTTTACAACAAGATATTTAAGATATAAGCTAGATTAGTAACCGGTAACCGAGAAAATTTTAATTTGAAGGTTGAGAGAAGGTGAAGAAACCAAGACTCTCTGAATCTTGAGCTTATGGAGTTGTAGAGGTGGATCAAACAAGGACTTTGTATTTCTTTGAGAGATCCAGAATGAAGAAGATGTCCAGCAAGAATCTCCTTCTTTCCGGATAGAAGTACTTACAAAGCTTAGAATATATTTGCCACAAATATCTTGTCAAATCTGTATAACCTACACCCAATATTAGGATATCACGGAAGTAAACAAACTCAAACATGAATATTCCTTAGTCTTTAAGCATAAACACATAAATGAGAGAGCTAACATACATCAACTTCTCATTCCTATGGATTAGAAACAATCACTACAGGCATAAATATTGACAAGACAAAATAGACAAGTTTAACTAAGCTACAATTACCTCAATGAAGCATAAGAGACAACCAACATCCACACAACAAATATGATATACCCATGTAGCCTCCTGTGATGAACCTGCAATAATTAATTAATGCAAATACACGAGATATCAGAAATAATAGAACATAATCACTTTTATATTGATCATGGGCCACTTCGAGGGGGAAACCTCCTTTGAACATGCTCAATACAATTAACTTCACGGTGCCTTCAATGACCTCAACACACACTTATATACTACCAATACTATGAGTCAAAACCATGGGACATATAATACTACGGGACGACTTACAAAGCATATGCGTCCAATACTATGGGTCAATACTATGGGCTAATATAAACTACGGATCAACAAATACTACGGGACGACTTACAAAGCATATGCGTCCAACAACAATATACTAACATAGTAAAGAGAATGGTTGACATAGGTTCCTAACATCCCCTCTCCCTTAGAAAAAGCTTTGTCCTCAAAGCTTTGGTTGGAGAAATTGCTGCAGAATCTAAAGGAGTGGTTCCCCAGTAACATCCTCGGGTTGCATTTCGGGCCACTAACGCCTTTGGAGTGTCAAGGAGGATTGCTTGGAAGGCTGTAGATGAAGAAGAACCCTGTCAGCTGCGTGGAAAATGCGCTCAGAACGGTGCTGATCGGCTTGTTGTTTTAGGCGAATTCTGGCCATGTGAAGATTGTCCTGCAGAATGAGAAGAATTTGATCGTGGTTTCGAAGAACCGAGTCAATTTCCTGAACTGGGGAGCTGCTAAGGGTGTATGGAAGAAGAACTGGCGGTGTTTTTCCATAGACTGCTTCATATGGTGTCCTTTGAGATGTGGTATTGTACCACCAGAGCGCTGCTAGGAAATCCATAGAAATAGTTGGCCAAAGCTGTGTAGAGATGGGCAAGGGTTTGAACAATCCCAAAAGGAGTGTCGTTTCCCCCTTGTTGACTTGGAAAGTATCAGCGTCAGCCCCCATTTGTTGAATTGTCATTTTTAGTCCCTGCCAAAAGAAGTTACATTGTTCCCGGTCATATATTTTGCAGAACCCAGAGTGCCCTGTTAATGAAGAAGCATGGAGTTCATAGAAGAGATAGCCCTGTTGAACATATGGCAACCAATTTGGAACAAGTAGAGAAAGAGCTGTAAGAGAAACTGGGTCATCAATTGTGTGAGAAGGAGCATCTTCCACCATATTGTCCTTACCCTTCTTATAAGTGATCACATAGGGATAACCCATGAGTTGGATAACCCATTTCAGGTGTGTTGGGGAGGAGACCCATTGTTCCAGAAAATTTTCCAGACTCGGGAGATCAGTCTTGATGCAGAAATAATTCCCTAATAGGTATGGCTGCCACTTCTGTACTGCGTGCAAAATAGCCATCATTTCCTGCTGAGAGGTAGATGTGGCTAAATTCTTACCGAAAAGGTCTCTTGAAGGCAGCAAGCGCATTGGTTCAACAAAGATACCTGCATATCTATCCAAGGAAGTAGTGGAGACTGTTGATGGGTGCATCTGAATGGAATTGAGTTGAGCGATGACACCATGTGAATTCTTCTTAAGGATTTTTTCCAGGCGATGTGAACTGATGATGTAGAGAGACCCTGGTTGTAAGCCCATAAATTTGTGTTGTGCCCCATTGAATTTAAACTACATCCAAAGTTTAGCAAAATCCCATAAGATGGGGCCAAGTGTGCGTAGCCATTGAATGCCCAAAACCACATCACATCCGCTTAAGGACAAGGCAAACATGTCAGAGCGTAGGTTATAATCTTCCATAGAGATACGCACATTGTGACACTTCCCCTTGCAAGGTAAGGTGCCCCCATTGGCAACCATGACTTCAAAGTTGGAGCAAGGATGGAGAAAACAATCAGCCTGTTTGGCAATCCGAGGGTCAATGGAGTTATGAGTGCTACCAGAATCAATGAGTATGGTAAGAGGGAGCTTCTTGAAGTATCCCCTGACCCGCATTGTTTGTGGGGTGGTGACGCCGGTTACAACATGGAGAGAGGTCTCGGGTGGGTCGTCCTGAGATGGGGTGTCAACATGCAGGTGTTGAAGGTCGACCTGATCATCTACTGTATCTGTATCTTCTTCACCAAGTTCTAAGGTAGGCGGAGAATCCGAATCCAAGAGATAGAGCTTTTGTTGAACACATCTATGTCCCCGAGTGAATTTCTCATCACAATTATAGCAAAGCCCTTTTTCTCGGCGTGCCTGAATTTCTATTTCAGACAAATGCTTGATAGAAGTTGGTTGAGGAGAAGGCGTGATGGGAGGTCGTTGGGAACCCATATTTCTGAAGGGAATAAAGGTGGGTTTGGAGCGTTGTTGAGCTGCAACCTTGTCCTCGGGCAGCTTAGCCAACCCTAGGACTTCCATCATTGTGTTGGGACAAAACATTTTGACCTCTGAGCGGATTTCATCCTTGAGACCACTGATAAAACAACTCCTGTAGAATTCATTAGACAATCCTTCTGTGTGATTGGCCAATTTCTCAAATTCTGTCTGATACTCTCTCACTGTGCCAATTTGGTGAAGTTTAGTGAGTGCTCCTGTGAAATCATCAAAAGCACGACGACCAAATCGTGGCAAAATGAGTTGGCAAAAATCTGTCCAGTTTGGCTCGGGGTGAGCTTTGATGTATCAACGGTACCATTGAAGGGCTTCCTGTTCCAAATGAAAGGATGCAAGTGGAACTTTCTGGACATCAAAAGTATTATGCAGATTGAAATATTGTTCTGCTCGGTATATCCATCCATTCGGATCAGTACCATTGAAGCGAGGAAAATCAAGCTTCGGCCCATGAAAATTGTTGGAAGAAGAGAACCCGGTGGCTGCAAAAGATTCTGGCTGTCGGTTATTGTGCATGGTTGAATGTTGAAGATGGAGGCTGAGAAAATTTTCATCCAGATCTTGGAGTTTGGTTTGGATGGCTGCAAGTGCTTCCTCCATGGTGTTTGCTCCTGCACGGGTGACAGCCATAACCAGGTTTTTTTTTTTTTTAGTGGAGTGGGTAGAAAAACACAAACAGAAGCTGATTTAGTAAAGGAAAATTTGGATTGGGGAAACAATCTGATGGGTAATTGGGGTTTGACTAGATTTTGGACACTATCGAAAGGACAAGAAAGCAAAAAGGGGGATTTCAGAAGCGGGGTGAGAGAATGAGAAAATTTGGCAGAGAGGGACAAAGAAGCAGAATTCAGAAAGGAATTCTATGGTAAAATTTGAAGGTGATTGGGTGAAATCTAAGGAAGTTATGGCAAACCCTAAAAATAGACAAATGTGGGATTTCAGGCTTTGGGAAGGGGAATTGGGGATAGGGTCCTTAGGAATGAAAGATGCAGAATGGAATGACAGGGGTTCCCTCGAAAATTTCAAGGGAAACAGAGTGAAAACAAGGGAGATATGGAGAAAAAATTAAATTTTCAGAAATGGATCGGCAACAGCGGCGCGGAAGGGATCGAAAACGGCTGGATCTGAAATGACGACTAGATCTGGAACGACTTTCAGAATAGATCTGAAATGGCTGGATCTGGAGCGGAAGTGATCGGCAACAGTTCAACTGAAAATAGATATGGACCCCAGGTATGTGTGGCTTCCTAACAGTTCAAGGGTTTCACTCGCCCACCAATGCTGTCTGACGGCTTGCGTATTGGGACAGTACCCCTCACTCCACGGCTCAGGTAGAACTGATAACCGCTTTGCCACAAATGACAACTCTTGGTTTACCTCACGGGTGGGAACTAGTCAATCAGGTAGGGGTCGTTTCGCTTTTCGCTGGCAGGTCCTCTCAATGGGCTAGCTACTTCAGGGTTCCTGTGGTACTCCTCACAATGAGTTTTAGGGCTTATGCCCAAGTACTTCCCACAGTTAAGTGGATAGGGATTATTCCCAAATCCGAAGCTGCAATGGATGCGAAAAAAAAATTTGGCAGAAATTTCACCCAGCGAGCCCAAGAAAGTGCTCTGATACCAGATGTGATGAACCTACAATAATTAATTAATGCAAATACACGAGATATCAGAAATAATAGAACAGAATCACTTTTATATTGATCATGGGCCACTTTGAGGGGGAAACCTCCTTTGAGCATGCTCAATACAATTAACTTCACGGTGCCTTCAATGACCTCAACACACACTTATATACTAAGTCTATGCCCAATACTATGAGTCAAAACCATGGGACATATAATACTACGGGACGACTTACAAAGCATATGCGTCCAATACTATGGGTCAATACTATGGGCTAATATAAACTACGGATCAACAAATACTACAGGACGACTTACAAAGCATATGCGTCCAACAACAATATACTAACATAGTAAAGAGAATGGTTGACATAGGTTCCTAACACCTCCAAATCTCTTATCCATTACTCAATGATAAACACAAATACAAAAGAAAAATGGTAAAGCTTCAATCCTTCTATCTAAAGAATGAAGAAAGAGCGTGCCTTTATAGATTTCAAGCAAGAGGGGGGTGCATGAGAGAATCTAAGAGGGGGGAGACTTTCATGAGAGAAATTAGGGATTAAATTTGATGTAGAAGGGATTTGATTGAGGATTGCTTGATGAGGTGGGTGCCGCCTCAAAAATAGGCATGCCCCATCTCTTTGGAAACACATCCCACCAAATGCTAAGATGCCACCTCAAGAATGCACCCTCTTGAATGGAGAATGTGCCCTCAATTAAAGGGAGAAACTCATCCTCCTCTCAATCATGATCATATACTTGATTTTTATTGATATGACTCTCAATCACCTTTGATTTGAAGCTCATTTAACTCCGATCCTAATTGAGACAAGATTCCCTCAAATTAGGTACTTGATTTTCTCTCATTGTTTATTATTTTTCTATTTTTTATTCACCTTTTTGACTTTTTGAGAGAAAATCCACCTAAGTGATAAATACTCACTTTAAAACTTAGGAAAAGTGGGTTTAGGGGTTTAACGAGTGCTCTAGGTTAGAAAACGAGCACCCCCATGGTGAATTTCACCTCCTAACCACACTTTTATTACATTTTTTTTATTTTTTCAATTAAACTATTAAAAAAAACCTAATTTTATGGAAACATTATTTTTCTCGGAACATAAAAAAACTTAGGGGGACCTATCTCATGTCCATATGAATCAATTCTAATGTATAGCATGGTAAAATACATTGCCACTTGGGCTCTAATAACCTCCTAAGGCCGAGCCACCAAGATGACCACCCCAACTTTGGAGGTATGTTTCAAGACACTTCGTCTATGCGGACAAGGACAAAGCTCTCTAGTCTAAATGTTATATATCTAAAACAAAACACAAAAGAATACACAAACTTTCCTAGATTAACCAAATTACAAAGGATGCAAAGGAATTGATTACCTTGCAACCGTAATGACATCTCCTTTCCTGATGTATCCTTCGATCTTCAGCTGCTAAATAATACACAACAAACAAGTGGAAACACACAAACAATAATAATATGTAATATTGATTAATCTAAACTAGTGTTAAAGGAAACTAATTCTAAATATTTGGTGCACACAATATTTATGGAAATAGTATATATTACTATAATGAAACAAGTACAAAAGGGAGAGATTACAAGCATGCCTTAACATCGCAACTTATTCCAACTAGCCTTTTTCCTCAAAGATCCAACCTTGTTCCACTCTAAGGAAATTTCTGCAGCACTTGGATACTCTCTTCTTCCTCCTCCCATTTCATGAAGGTAAGCTTGCATTTATAGGACAAAGAGGATAAAATAGGTTGAGGATCTCATGGAGAAGGTTAGGGGATCATCCCAAAAGGATATGGGTTCGAATGCTACCTATGTTGATTTGTAGGGATAAGCCTCCATGAGAGCTTCGCTCTAGAAGACTCTCACAACTTCTCTTTTTCCTTTTAACAAACACCGACAAACCATGTCAAAGAGAAACCCGTGTCACTAAGGGATGACACATGTTGAATAAAGACAACTAGGGTCAGCGACGCACTTTGTCAATGTGTAGAGTGCATCATCAAGTCTCTGATGCATATTGAAAAGGGGCAAGGTGCATCAGCCTTCCAAAACTAGGAAACTAAAAGGAAAAGCCTCTTCCTAGGTCATTTGTCACTTGGCACTTTAGGGGTCATGGTTAATCCAAGGATACACATCTCATTATCATGGTGATGATGAGATTTTGGTGTAATGGATTTCCCCCCAAAGTATGAAGCTAGAGGAAAGGGATGGGTGAAATTCTTTGACAGATGGAAATTGAGGCAAAAAACCATCAGTCAAAGTGCTCAACAAGGAATTTATAGTACAATAGACTTTGATATATATGTCTCAAACAACTCATAACATTGCTTTCGACCAATACATTGAAGATCCATGTTAGTACTGACTTACTTACACAATCATGGCTACTAATATATAAGCGTAGATCCATGATGAGATAATTACAAAGCCATGGCCAATACAAGAGTGGATCCGCGTGATATGACTCAAAAAATATCCATCACAACCTGGGTAAGATACATAACAAAAGTACCCCAGGGTCTTCATCCCGAACCCAAAATAATACAAATATAACCATGTGATTACAAGGTGTTGAAGTTGAACATGGTAGAAACCACTTGATTACCGATCAATGATGAAAACCGTTAACAAGTGTTAGGGAAATCGTCATTGATGTCAATGATTCCCAAGGTATCATATGCATATTGCCGAATGTGAATCAATGAGTTGAGGTCAAAAATTCGGTGGAATCTTCCAATCAGAAGTCAATGATGTAAACTTTGTTGAAAGCGAGGTAACCTGCCATTGAGGCATACATGACCAAGGTACTTAACTAGTTCCAAGGTCTAATCCTTGGATTATGTGTTGAATTCGAAAAGGATAGACCCATCAAAGGAGGTCCATGATATTTCCCTCATCATAGACACGAAACAGGATCAAATATTTTTCTAGAGAAGATCAAACCGAGAGGTGATTTCATGACTGACTTAGAGGTAAAATATCCAAAGGAGGATGACATGACTATAAAGGGTTGACTCAATGGGATAGACCTCTCTTGAACACTTAACATCATGAAAAACGACTAGGAAACATTGACTCAACGAGGTGGAAACCAAGGCATAACATGACGCATGATTGTAGTATTCTTCGGATGACGCGAAGGAATAACATGACTCACGGAATGGGTGTGACTCCAGGACAAGCTGATCATCCAACTGTTTGAGTAAGATATAGACAAGTTCCATGTTCAAGTGCGATTATAAGCTTCCATTAATACATGTAAATACACACTCTTTCCTTATTCCTCTTCATGATCGACGAGTACCTATTTGTTTATTAACGAGCTTGAGGAGGATAACATATGCTCGGTATAGCTCGTCCTTTGGATGAGTCCAATCTCATATGTTTTACAAACCTGAGAACAGAGGGGTTCGTCCCTATAAGGGTCCTTCAATGTTGAATTTTAACAAGTCCATAGAAGGTAAACTTGGATGTATTTCATGTTTAGAGAGTCTGAAAAGACTAAAGAAGACTCCAAGGTGCACTTTTTTGTATATTTTAGTCTTCTCACTCGAAAAAGGATAAAACAATGTGAGAGAGAACTCTTCTAATCATGATTGACTAGAGTATTCATTTTTCGTAAATAGTCCAACTGGTCCAAAAAACAGGTAAACTATCACCAGAAAGATGACCTTTATAATACTTTTACAAACATGAAAGAATCAAGTTCGCTTGGAAATCTTTTCCTATTTAGGGAGTTTGAAAATAGTTTAAAGAAAACTCCAGGGGGGGTTCCTTTTTCGTAACGGTTTTACGATCCTGAAAAATTGATAAAAGTGTACTTGGTAACATATTCTCATGTATTTACGAGCATGAGAATGAACAAATATTGAGCTCAACGTCATTTTACTAGGTTTTTAACGAGCACGATCATGGTGTAAGGAGCGCTCAGAAGCTTTTTCATGTTTAATAAGGAGTATAAAAAAGTTAAAAACAAACTCCGCCATAGTCAATTGTCATTAAACTTAACCCGCGATCTCCATGACAAGTGTTAGAACCATGTTTGACTCGAAATAATGATAAAAAATAACTACATTGGTAAAAATAACTTGAAATAATGAAATAAAATATTAAAATATTCTATTTCAAACATATGAAAGAGGTAAAAAGTAAAATATTGTTACCATTGTGATTTTTACGAACTAAGTGTGAGTGAAGGAGTCTTTTCTAGCGCAAACTTGCTGTGGAGATTGCAGGAGTATCGAGTATCCATTGTCTGTTCCGTCAGATCCAGGTAATCACTCTCCTTATGCTCTTCATTTTTATGCTTGATTTTGCATTTTTCATGCCATTTTTGGGTTTTTTGGTGTCATTTTAAGAGGGGGAAATGCGTGCACTAGCTGATGCACTTTGACCTTTTGGGAAATGCATCAACCAAGGAGCGATGCTCATCCCGAAGAGGAAGAGTGCATCGCAGACGCCTTGTGCAACAATCCAGGGTGCATCGACATAGTAACTGCTCCAAAATATAAAAAATAAGGCAAATGGTTGGGATTTTCCACTTGGAACTTCTTCTAATACCTCCCTAATGACTATTTATGTAGGTTTGATCCATCAAAATGGTGCAATGGAAAGAACGGGAACATGAATTAGAGGATTCCCAAGCGGCCAATGATCCAAATGTCTTGTTGGATTTGAGAGAGTGTGGGATCTTGAAATTATTTCAAATTCCCAGATTGAGGGCCCAAGTTTGCCTACTGGACCATTTGATACGAATGTGGGATCCTGATCAACAATATTTCAAAGTTGGGACTCATATCCTCACCTTGGAAGTGGAATACATAAAATTCATCACGGGGCTTTCAAGATGAGGAGCTCTCGTTTCATTTTCAGGACCTAGGGGTGGTGAGATGACCATTGGTGAAATCATTGATCAATATTGCGCTCTCAGGACTCAAACAAAAGGTGGAAATATTACCATCAAGCATATACGGGGCCTCCCGTTGAGGACCATTTTGTTCACTATCGAGAGGGTAGCGGGCAGTAGAGCCCCTCATAAGACTACACGGGCTCACATGCTCTATGATATCAAGTGCATGGCTCCCACAGTTTTCAACTAGTGTGAGGGTGTATTGGTAAACTTGAAAGAACAATTGACGAAGTGTAGGAGAGGGGAGTTAAAACAATTTGGATATGGATCGATCATAGTATCGTTCTTCCTAGAGCATATTTCTCTCCTTCGTCTGCAAATAGAGATCATCGAGCTCAAGCCACGAGGTACACATATGTTGAGGTGGGTAGAGGTGATGGATCACCATGGTGGCGGTGGACCCATTATCACTTATGGGCCCACATTTTTCGAATGGTTTCGCATTCAACTTCTTATGGTGGAAGACTACATGTATGCAAGCACAGATTTCCGGGGAGATCCCGATCTAGCGCTCCTGGAGGGAGAGCAGTGGAGTGATCTAGATGGTAACAAGGAATTTATTTTTGTCTTTTTAAGTTTTTAGGAATTTTATCATATATATATATATATATTGTACTGAGACCTCATGTTCTTCTTCACAGATGTTGGGCATTTGAGACTAGTTGGATCTTCACCTATCGAAAGGTGAGGAATAGTAAGGGAGATAACAACGGTTAAACGGGAGGCTATAGAGGAGCTCGACGAGATCGAGGGGAACCTCCAGCAACTGAATATGCAAATTCATGATATCTCTATAGATGACTTGCCACAGAACTATCAACGTCGTACAACTGGGGTTTCTGGTCGTTTTGGTCAACTACTCCTCCGGGTGGCAAGGATCGTCATATGTTATCATGAGCACCACTAGTGATAGCATGTATATACAGTGATGTACTGAAATCCACATGCTTCAGATTTTGTCATGATGATATACTAAAAGATATGAGCTTCAGATTTTTGTCTTAGTACTTTTCACGAAAAATTTATCATAATTAATATCAAAACTATTTCCGCGGTTTTATATACAATGTGTCTATGGTGAATATAAATCTCATGGGGACTGCTTATTTTTGCACAAATGATTTACATGTTATGTTTATTTATATGTTCCACCAATAAAATGTTTAAGAATGTAAGATATACCAATTTATAATAAAATTGGTCAGTGAATCGACAACCATATTCATGTGTCAGGGGCTGTGTTGGTATTGAACAAATTCAAACAATCTCTCCAGGTGACGTATGTGTCAGAAAAGACGGAGTAGTGTAGGATCGTGAATGGAATAGAATCAGTTTATTTGAGAGACCAAGAGCCGAGAATCCAAATAGAAAATCATGTGGTATACACCATAGAAAGAGGTATTGGTTAATAATCCAATTACCGCATGATACTTAGCGGAATTATTGGTTGTGGGACCAAAGAAAAATCCTCCAGAACTAATGAGTTCACCGGAAAGGGAATATAATACCCACGTTGCCTAAGCAAGGTTCCGAGTGTGTCGGTTAGCCCCATCCGTGAATCCAGAATAGTTTTCCATCTGCAAAATAAAAAAGAACATGGTATAAGCAACCGCTATGAAAATGAGACCCTAAACTATAAAGGAAAAAATCACACACATTATACACAAAATGTACAAGGCACTTGTTAGCACTCAGAATTTACTTGGCTATGGGGGAAAAATCCCAAGGTAACCACAAAAGTAATATTTAAACTAAAAGCTGGCCTCCTTCAGTCAGAGAGTGCTCTCTCTACAAATCTACTATCTAATTTCACTACGATAACAGCTTGACAATAAACGCAGTGGCCAAATTTGTAAAATAATGGTAAAGGTTTGTAAAATTTTAAATGACGTGGTTGGAAAAGAAAGAGAAAGATACCATTGGGAAATGGAGTCAATATCATGAATTATTAAAAATGTACAAAGCTTTGGCAATATAGTTTTTCATAGAGGCGGGATAGCTGCATTTTTACAGTCAAGTTCTTGATTTCTGGTGATAATAGAAGAAAAGATGAACAGTCCATTAATATGGGCATCAAAAGATGAATCCAATATTAAATTTAGAGGAAACATTTTGTGAATACTTGGAAACAATGACCCAGAGCATATGCGTATGAATTCTGATTCATTATAACCTTTATTCAAGTATGAAAAGACAACACAATGGAAAAAATAATAGAATAACCATGCACAAGAGAAAGGGAAATCCAGACTGTAAAACCACAACACGAGAATATCGGCTCTGCAAAAAGTCCTTTCTTGACGGTCTCTTCATGGGGTGGTCCCTTTTTTATTACATTGTAAAATGCATAATTTATACAAAAATGTTTTCATAATGAACCCTAAATAAATGTTTGTTACAAACTGAAATCTTGGCGACAAATGCCTATAAATATGGAGGTGATTGCCTTGAATTTCTGATCCTCTTGCTTCGTTTAATGCACCGACTCTGACACTTACAAGAAATCAACCTACATTCCGAAAATCTGTAACACCAAATCTGTCATTCTTTAAACTGTTGGTGGCCACTTATCTTTGGATGCTCTACTACCTGGAGTTTTTATTTGAACGTTTGAAAGTATAGAGCTGATAATTTGCCATCTCTTTTTCCTGGAACCACTTATCTTTGCCATAATCATGTATGATCTATTGTCAAATTCATACTTGTCTATAGCTAATGCAAACTTCTGTGCCATGGCTGCTTGCCCAAACTTTTGACCTGAGTGCTCAATGGTGAATGCAAGGGTTGACATAGCTCTTTAACTTGAATTTACTTGGTGCTTTTTGTATCTTGAATATACCACTCTCCGTCAACGCGTTGGGCACTTGGCATTTGATATATATTTTAATTTTCGATAATATGGCGGTGTGGGATGGGCCTTTATTTGACTGAAAATCTTACTTAGTGCTCCTGCTGGTGTTTTTAGTTGACAATTGGATACTATTGAAAGAATGGTTCTCAACCATGGCATATACCTGGGCAATTTTATTGACATTTGGCACTTTGTTGATGTTCCATGTCGCTTCCAAGTCAAGGTTCGATCTTTAGAAATGGAAGATGGAATAGTTTAGAGAAAATATGTGATGGTTTCGATCCACACCACTCAGACCAGCAGACTCAATTATCTCGGATCACGTGGCATAGTAGTTTGGCATGGTGGATTATTTCGCTCCCACTTTAGAATTTTAACCCTCGAGCTAGTAAAGCCAGCTAAATAAGAGGTCAACCGTCCATCTCTCTTAAAAACCATTGATTTCCATTAGTCACTGGAGATTTTGACACCTGTGGATTTGATGCTCTGTCATCTGGATGCATTTGGTGATCCAACGATCTCCATTATTTTCTCGTTACAAATAGTTTTTATTGCTTCAAATTCTGCAATGAGCTTTTGATTTCTCAATCATAAAAACCTTGACAATCTTTCTAGAACTCCTGCATAAAAGAAATTAAGCTTGCACTGTGCATATCTTCCACAAAACTATGGGCTTGATATTGCATGTTTCCTTTGAATGCCTAAAACCCCAATTGGCGTTGAGCACATTTAATTTGAAAAGTTTCCTTAAAACTAGCATACAGAGTTGACCTTTATGGTAAAAGTGCTAATCTTTCTCCTCCATGAAGCTTGCATTGAAGAAATCTACACAATATTAAATTCTCAATTTCAAAATTGGGGTGGACATGCTATGCAATGAATCGGTGGCCCTTTCATGATACTCAATTCTTTGCTTAAACACTTTGAAAATTCTAATTGACACCTCGACACTTCGAGTTGACATCGGGAAATTCAAAGATTTGGGCTTATTGTTTGGAATTCAGTAGTTGACAAGTCTTGACACTCGGGCTGTGTGATTCCTCTTCGCTTGCAGACTTGGCTCGAATAATTGGAGCTTGGGCCAATATATTTTATAAATTAAAATTATTACCCTCCATAATCCCGAGAGCCAAAAATTGACTATAAAAACCAAAACATATGAATTTTTACCAAAGCCATATTTTTTGTCTTTTGCAACACTGGTGCCAACATCTGAGGGATAATGCTCGATTTGGTCGAGTTTGAAACTTCTTCGGTGAAAATGCTCTATTTTGCACTACCAACGCTTCCAAAAAGAAATTTTGGCACAACAATTATGGATTGTTAACAACACTTATGCAGGATTTACCTAATCATAATACCTCTGCAGGTAGAGCCCATTTATAGGCTTCCCCAAGGGTGTCCCATCATAATCAACTAACTTGTAGGCCCCTTTTTCTAAAACATGTTTTACGATGTAGGGTCCATGCCACATGGACTCGAACTTACCTACCCCCATTTTATCATGTTTTTGGTCATATGTCAAAACTAGATCGGCTTCATTGAAGATGCGAGGTTCGACGAACTTGTCGTACTGGGATTTGATGTGCTTCATTAGCGAGAGAAACATCACGATGGGTTTCGTCTAGTTTGGCTAAATATAGGAAGCGTTCCTCTTCAACCATGGTGTTTGGAAAGAGTTCGACGGCTAGTTTCAAAGACGCGATCTCACACTCTATAGGAAATACTGCTTCCAGTCTGTATACCAATTAAAAAGGTGTGAATCCGATAGCATTTTTTATGGAGGTTCTATATGCCCAAAGGGATGAAAAGAGCATTAAGTGCCAATTTTATCTATGGGTCCCTACCATGCATTGTATCATGGTTTTCAAGACCTTATTGATGGCCTCTACTAGACCATTCACTTAGGGGTAGTAGGGAGTTGAGTGTTCATGGTGAAATCCCAATTTGGCGCTCAATTAAGTTACCATTTGGTTATGGAAGTGTGATCCATGGTTAGAGACAATGGCTCGTGGAACACCAAACCTAGTGATGACATGATTGAACATGAAGAGTGTGTCAGTTTTGTTATCTTATTTATATGTAGGCATAGCCTTGGCCCATTTTGTGAATTAATCAACAACTACAATAGCATAGTCATGCCCCCCAGCCAAGGTAGGATTACAGTGAATGAAATTTATGCCCCATTTTGCAAAGGGGTCGGCAACAATAATTGGGTGTAAAGGGGCAGGATGAGTGCACTTTTTGGAATGAAATAACTAGCAGGGAGGACACTTCTTAACGACTTCCATGCAATATTTAAAAATGGATGGCCAAAAGTATCCAGGGTAATTATGGGCTGTAGCCATCCCAGAGAGTTGTGTCGAGAAAAGTATATGTTAAGAATTCAACAATTAAATTGTCAACCCGAGGCTTGTAAGCTTTGAGGTGTCAACACTATATGTGCAGGATTGGAGACTAGCTTAATCTAACCTAACATAAACTACTGTTGAAAAACACTCTTATATGTAAAACAAAACATGCAATCTTAGTACCTAGGGAAGAAGCCCATTACGGAGTGACCATATCTCACGATTTAGGTGATTAATCTACCCATGGGTGAGAGTGCATGAGTTGAATTTGAAGTACATAAAATTAATTGTAAAAATACAAAGATGTGGAAATCAAACTAGGATATAAAATGCAAATCAAACAAAGGAAATATTTCATTAAAGAAATGAAGGCAATTTACAACAACTAAATATTCCCAGGTCCCATATAAAGCCAAAATATGAAATTTGTAGATGTTAATTATTTACTAACCATAAAATGTACAAAATTTATTTTCTATTTACAAATTTCTAATATAGAAGACTTATTAAAATTACAAAATGTAATTGTATTAAGTATTTACAAAACCTATTAATTATGTATAAAAAAAATTCAAAATTTTCCATACATATTATAATTATAAAACAAATACCAAACTTCTTTATAAAACAAATTCCCAAACTACTTTACAAAACAAATACCAAAATAATTTACAAAACAAACACCAAACTACTTTTAGGTTTAAGAGATAATTCAAAAATTTAAATCAACAGTATGCATTATGAGGTTAGAATATGAAAAGATAAATCCTTCAAACTGTAATGTCCCCATTCAAATAAATCTCAAGTAGAGAAAATTCCACCAACCTACTAGTTTCCTAGGTTGGGGTGGAGACATTAAAAGTGGAATAAGGAAACTAATAAACCCAAATGGACTTTGGTTTGGGAATAAATATTTATGGTGAGAAAATAAGATGGCACTTGGTCATGGAGACACATTGGTGGTGTGGGACCCCGAAAAGCTAGATTCCCCATGCCACATGGCATTCCACTCTCACCCATTCGAATCCAAGGTGGAGTTCACTATTCTTGGGGTAGTTGGAAAGGCATATTACTTGGCTTGAATCAATGAGGTTGAAATGTAGAGGAAGAGTAACTCCCATGGGAGAAAAAGAGGCATTTTGGAGCTAGTGGGACACTTGGGCTAGATTCCCTAGCTTCTATGACACCAATGATGGAGATGCCTATGAAACTTATGACAAATCAGACCTGATGGCTGACATATGACATACATGACATGTCAGGGCTAAACATATCCTCCAAGAAGGCGCACAAGTGAGTTAGGGCAGCCAAAGAGACACCAAGTCGAATTTGGGGAAGGAGGAGGCTAGATTTGGAGGGACAAGTGGCATACTTGGGAATCTCTTCCCAAATTGAGTTGGAATGAAGCTCATGGATGGAATTCGAATTGGGGAAGCAATAGGAATTTTATAAAAATTAGGAACAAAGAAGAAGAGCAGTTTTTGATCATTTTACATTTTGCATTTTGCATTTGGAGAGAAGAGCTAGTAGAGAGCTAGTCTATTTACCTTAGCACCAATTTCGAGGGTGAAAGATTCCCATCCTAATTGGAAATTGGAGAGGCCATTAAGACATTTAATTTGGAGCTACAATGGAGTGTTTAGTTATAGGTTGAAGCTACAGGGAAGCTCGTGGTTCATTTAGCTACAACTCATTCTTCCATCTCTTTCACATTTTATTGCATATTTGGGCCCCTAGAGGAATTGCACCCTTGGTGAGATGCTGATATCTTTGCGAGAGTCCATGAATATCCATTTCTTTGTATTATAATATATATACTTTGTATTTTCTTCTCAGAAGACTCTTAGGTCGAAATACCAAGTGAAACTATGTTAAAATACCAAACAATGCATAAATGATGCCATTTTCCCCTATATCTTGTTGTTGGAGCTTGAAGAGACATTATTTCGAATTGTATCAGTAATTATGTTATGGAGAAAAAATTCCCATGACTCGGGGCAGACCACAACAGATAGATGACTACCAGAAATAAACTCAATTCCCAATGCAATGCTATATAAATGAAAATGCTAAGATATGGAGGATAAGACCAACCTTCAACTGGATGTTCGAAGTAGATCCCCTTTGAGCTTTCAATCTCTACCCTTGACCCTGCAGATTAGTCTCAAAAACAAATACAAGCAAGTGCATATGATATATGAAATACATTAGCATAATCAATAGCATGGTCCATGATATAACAATCAAATGTAACCCAATGTAATTTAAACAATATTTACAATATCAATTGGACGAGAAAATGAGTATTTCCATTGATGATAACAAGAAGTACATGATACAACCTCTTGCCAGAAACCAATATGAATCAATAAATAGGTCCCTCCACTTATGCCTCCAACATTTCAATCCCCCATGCAATGGAAAACTCAAACTATGAAGGAGTTTGGTAGGTGAACATAAGAAGTTCACAACAACAAGGATCAATGGATGTAGACTCAAGTCACAACAAAAATCCAATAGAGTTACGGTGCTCTCTCTTTCTCTTCCTTCCATGCACCATAAGAGCTCAATAGATAACCCCTCAAAAGTAGGTGAAAGGTTGAATCAAGTCGTTTCTAGGGTACATGGAGGGCCAAAGGTCACCCTAAGACCGCTTTTTGGAGTGAAAAGTAAATTTTCTATGATTTTTACCATTTAAGTTGATGTACGTTGGCTACATTGGTGCAGCCTGCGTATACGCTGGCTATAGTGGAACAAAAACCGTATAGGAACAAAAATAGGAAACAATGGGTTCCTGGAGGACAAAATGTGGATCTGAGTCTCTAAAATGAATACTAAAGGCCATTGAGTGTTGATACTCACAAGGTGGAAAAATACACTGTAACAAATTATCTGTGATTTTGTTGACGTATGGAGTATCATTAATGTTCTGAAGAATTTTCATAAACATTGCACAAGTCCTTGGCACCTAAAATTCGAATTTCATAACATATGGTGAATTTTACTAGCTTTCCCCCCTAACGGTGAAGACTTGCATACAAACATCTGATTTAAGGGAGTTTCAGAAGCCCATAGGAACTGATTGATGGTATAATGGGAATATTATTTAATTCATTTATTAGTACCATAACTCTGTTCAGAAATTTGGAAGTGTTTAACAACATTTGCAGAGCTATCTTTGTCCACTACCCTTGGGGGTTTTGAAGCTCGATTTGACTTTAATTATTCCCTACTTTGTCCAGATTGTAAATAAACGTTGCATAAGTTTTTTAAGGGTTTTTAAGCATCCATCAGCCTCGGTTATATGTCTTAATACCTTTCAAATACCTCCAGACCCAATTTGGAAGCATTTGGAGTCATTTGGAAGCAGTAGTGACAATACTAGTCTAAGGGTCGAATTGGTCAAAATTGGCAATTTTTCCTAATTTGTGCAAATTCTTAAAAAGGGACACTATAATTGGTATCAGAGCATTGTCCTTACACCTGATGTGGCTGACCATTAATGAGGACAAGAAGTCATGGACCACCCTTAGGAAGTGAAACTAAAAGCACTTTTGTTGAAGAGAAAGAAGTACAAGAAGAAGAGTATTTTGGTGAAACTATGACTAAGGATGAGAAGGGAACCTCAGAGGATAATGAGGAATTTAATAAATTCATGAAACCATTCTTTGAAGACATGAAAAATAGATCATGAAGGGGTTCGAATTCTTGGCTAGTAAACTTGGGAGCAAAGGAGTAATATGAGGCAACAATAGTTCTCATTCTGAGGAAAATAAGGCAATGGGTGAGCATATTTTCTCAAGCACAAGACCCCATAATAGACCTAATGAATTTCAGAGGTCAAAGAAGAACCTAACACCCAATTTGATATGCAAGAAGTGGTGACAAAATGGGAAAAGTTGAGTGAAGATTGTAGAAGAACTCTACCATTTGACCAATTCTTTAATGTATCAAGCAAAATCAAAATGAGGGAAGGTAATAGGACTCCACTTAAGAATAAAGAATTGAATTGTGCCATTGGTAAAATGCGCCTTCCCACTTTTGATGGCTCATCCCAAAGTTCTGCAAATACTTGGGTACAAAAACTAGATGTTTATTTTCAGCTAAATCCAATGGTGGAAAATGATGCTTTAAAAATGACTATTTTGCATCTAGAAGGAAATGCCAATGATTGGTGGTTACATGTTCTAAAAACCTTGGGACATGATCAGGTTACAACCTATGGATAATTTTTTGATAGGATATTAGAAAGATATGAGCAAAAAGATCCAGAATTGCCTTTCAAAGAACTAGCCCAATTGAAGCAAGTTGGAACCCCTTCTGAGTATATGATGGAATTTCAAAAATGATTAGTCAAGGTGGCTGATATATCTATGGTAAGATTAGTATTGCTATTCACTGAAGGTTTGGATAAACCCTTAAAAGGTTTAGTTAAATCCCACAAACCCAATTCATTGAAGGATGCTATGAGTTTGACAAGAGATCTACAAAATGTGCTACCTAGGACAAAGTTTCCTCCCAAGACCAAATTCCCTTCCCAATTCAGATATGAAAAGAAGCCATGGCAAGAAGATGAATGCGGAAAGGATAAGAAAGAGGAACTAAGCAGTGAAGAACTCACAAGGAAGAAACTGTGTTACTCATGCTTCCAACCATGGGTACCAGGACATAAATGTGCTAAGGGAAAGGCCCAATTCATTGAAGTATTTTGTGATGATGAGTATGAAGGGGGCATGGAGGAAGGAGGACATATTTCATCCCAAGAAGAGGGATATGCTACAACAGAAGAAGGATAGAAAAAAGAAGAAGATCATCCATTAACTGACAAACGAAGACTAGCAGTGCTTTCAGGAGTGCCTTGTTTCCACACTATTTGATGCCAAGGAGTTGTACATGGACAAAGGATTTCAGTATTGATAGATGGAGGAGCCACACATAACTTCATTGATGCAGCCATGGTGGAGAGGAGAAAGCTACCTGTTGAACCATTTGAGGGCTTCACAGTCATCATTCCAGGTCACCATACTATGGAGTGCAAAACATGGATTCCAAAGGTACAACTCACCATAGGTAATTACATATTTTTTGATAGCTTTTATGTGGTTGATGTTGCTGATACTAATGTGCTCTTGGGAGTGCAATGGATGTAATCTATAGGGGAACATACAATGAACTATCAAATCCTTGAAATGAGATTCAAATATTCGGAGGGAAAACAAAGAGTATTGAGAGGAATGCACACCTATCTGAATACGGTAGTGTCCTTCCACAGTATGAAACACAAGAATGAAAAGGTTTTGGGAGACATTCCTCATGGAAGACCACCTGATAGAGGAAGAAAAAGTTTGTAGCATGATAAATTGAGATTGCTTGAGGGAAAGCAATCTTGGGTGGGGAGGACTGTAATGTCCCCATTCAAATAAATATCAAGTAGGGAAAATTCCACCAACCTACTAGTTTCCTATGTTGGGGTGGAGACATTAAAAGTGGAATAAGGAGACTAATAAACCCAAATGGACTTTGGATTGGGCATAAATATATTAATAGGGGAAAAATAAATATTTATGGTGAGAAAATAAGATGGCACTTGGTCATGGAGACACATTGGTGGTGTGGGACCCCAAAAAGCTAGATTCCCCATGCCACATGGAATTCCACTCTCACCCATTCGAATCCAAGGTGGAGTCCACTATTCTTGGGGTAGTTGGAAAGGCATATTACTTGGAATGAATCAATGAGGTCTAAATGTAGAGGAAGAGTAACTCCCATGGGAGAGGAAGAGGCATTTTGGAGCCAGTGGGACACTTGGGCTAGATTCCCTAGCTTTTATGACACCAATGATGAAGATACCTATGAAACTTATGACAAATCAGACATGATGGATGACATATGACATACATGAAATGTCAGGGCTAAAAATAGCCTCCAAGAAGGCGCACAAGTGAATTAGGACAGCCAAAGAGACACCAAGTCAAATTTGGGGAAGGAGGAGGCTAGATTTGGAGGGACAAGTCGCATACTTGGGAATTTCTTCCCAAATTGATTTGGAATGAAGCTCATGGATGGAATTCGAATTGGGGAATCATTATGAAGTTTATAAAAGTCAAGAACAAATAATAAGAGCATCTTTTGATCATTTTACATTTTGCATTTTGCATTTGAAGAGAAGAGCTAGTAGAGAGCTAGTCTACTTGCCTTAGCACCAATTTCGAGGGTGAATGATTCCCATACTAATTGGAAATTGGAAAGGCCATTAAGACATTTCATTTGGAGCTACAATTGAGTGTTTAGTTACAGGTTGAAGCTACATGGAAGCTTGTGGTTCATTCATCTACAACTCATTCTTCTATCTCTTTCACATTTTATTGCATATTTGGGCCCCTAGAGGAATTGCGCCCTTGGTGAGATGCTGATATCTTTGTGAGAGTTCATGAATCTCCATTTCTTTGTATTCTGATATAGATACCCTGTATTTACTTCTCAGAAGACTCTCAGGTCGAAATACCAAGTGAAACTATGTTAAAATACCAAACAATGCATAAATGATACCATTTTCCCCTATATCTTGTTGTTGGAGCTTGAAGAGACATTATTTCGAATTGTTTCAGTCATTCTATGTGATTTTGTTGATTTATGGAGTATCATCAATGTTTTGAAGAAGTTTCATTAACATTTCACAAGTCCTTGGCACCTAAAATTCAATTTTCATAACATATGGTGAATTTTAGTAGCTTTTCCCCCTATGTGAAGACTTGCATACAAACATTTGATTTAAGGGAGTTTCAAAAGGCCATAGGAACTGATTGATGGTACATTGGGAAGATTATTTAATTCATTTATCAATACCATACCTCTTTTCATAAATTTGGAAGTATTTAACAACATTTGGAGAGCTATCTTTGTCCACTACCCTTGGGGGTTTTGAAACTCGATTTGACTAGAATTATTCCCTACTTTGTCGAGATTGTAAATGAATGTTGCAGAAGTGTTTTAAGGGTTGTTAAGCATCCATCAGTCTCATTTATATTTTTTAATACCTTTCGAATACCTTCAGACCCAATTTGGAAGCATTTGGAGTCATTTGGAAGCATTAGTGACAATACTATACTAAGGGTCGAATTGGTCAAAATTGGCAATTTTTCCTAATTATTTGTGCAAATTCTTTAAAAGGGACACTACACAAACTAATGTGAATGTTCTGCAAGAAAATAAGAATGTTACGGAAAATATATTATGATAACCTTTTCAATATTAAGTTCGTTTTGGAATCAGTGACCGCATTGCAGTTGCAAATGAATACAATAGTTTGAAGGTACGAATCCGAAGAAACTCGATCAAAGTGAGAATGGGTTTTTGAGTATGATAAACCTAGTTTTTTCAGCTAATTTCCACAAATTTTAACGTCAAAATGAACGGAAAGAGAATTTATTAAATTTGCATTCAAGAAAATAAAGAAAATTAATTTACGGGGTAAAAACTAAAATGATCTATCTGTACTATGCGATCCTAATCTGCTAAAAACTAATGGTCAAACTCTTAAATTGAGAAAGGCAATCTGTAAAAAAAATAGGGTAACTATCTTAATAACTGTTTAAATCTTCATCAATAAATAAAGGAGCCACAAACGAATTCTACAGTAATGTTTAATCTAGAATACGAAATTAAATTGCGAAGGAATGCGTCCAAGGAAGGGAAACCAAAATAAATAAAAAAACCGTGACTTCTATCTACTGTCTTCCGAGGTCTAAACAATATCACTGGAAGATCAAATTTATTCACATAAATCAAGACCCACAGGTTGGCCAGTTCATGGATATTTCACACACAAACAAATTGTATAAGAATCTGATTTCCGGAAGCCAATTCTATATTGAAAAGAGAAACTGAGTTACACGATTGATCATAGTTTTTTCTCAAGCTCTTTCCTCCCTCTTAGTTTTTATAATATTTACATGGGTAGGAAGTCCAAAGATTTGGTTTCCAAAAATTTAATGCAATTTTCTAAAAATAAGGACGGTTCAACAAGTTGTGCTGGATTCTTGGAATTTGTTGAGGTAACTGAAAATTTGATTCCCAGAATAGTGTAGAATTGTTGAATTGGTTATTGGATTGATTTCTAGCTGGGTTCTATCCGTTGATACCTCGACATGACCTCCTCGTAAATGAATTCTCAAACCATCGACCTGTCTTGTGATTTCCACGATCTGCAATACCTGTCATAAAATACAATCCATTATACTCGGACTTGCATAACCTCCTCCTCGTGATCTGCATTAAAACCTGCATATGAAATAAAAATTCGTTATATCATACGTTATATCAAATGTTATATCCATGATATCATATTATGTGATATGCTAGATGACGTGGAGTGGTAGTTTATTTGTTCATTGGTAAACTCAACAATATTATGTTTTAAGTGGCATAATTAATTGGTATATAATGAGTTTTAAATGGAATTTCCTTGCCATGATTACTAAAACCAACGACATTCCATATGTTTTTAAAGTGGCAAATTAAAATGGGTGAGTGGTTTTCCCATGCTAGCCTTTAAACAAGTTAATAATTAATTAATTGCCACTTTATCATATTCCATTTTTTTAATGAGATTTATGTTATTACTTTAAATAGTTTCATTTTAAATTTTCATTTTAAATTTAAACAAATTCTTTTAAAGAGGATTAATATTTCAAAAATAATAATAATCCTTTCAAAGTTTAATATTTTTTTATTTTTTTATTTGTTTAAATTTAAAACAATGTTTAAAGCTCATCATCAATCCAAGGTTATAATTTGCACATGTAGATATTACAGGACCAGGAAGATCCAGAAGATGATGGTAAGTCAAGCCAACGAATCTATAAGAAACATGCTCTAAAACATCATCAAACCTAGTGCGAAACTTAGTACCGAAAGAAGTGCCAAAATAAGGGTTGTTTGCGCGGTATTACATTTAATACATAAAAAGTAATAGATTAGGATTCTTGTATGTTTATGAGTTTTGATTAATAAAATAAAGTAAAAGATAACCTCTTTAAAGATAGATGTACTAAATTATAGGAAAATGGGCTGTGAAATTAATGATAATAAATTCATGAAAAAGGACAATTCTTGGGGCCCATCAAGGTGACCACCACATGCCCCTGAGTGGCAGTCATTGAGCACATGCTCGGCCTCATCGTGAGTCAAACATCGTCATAAGATCGAATAAATACCACAACAATATAGGGTGTAGCCGATGATTAGGTAATATTTGGCATGATGGCGAATACAACGATATTCATCGTGGGATAAGTGAGGCCCGAAGCGTTGTGTTTGGAGATACAAGGTGATATCTCTGTATCATGGACTATAGGTATTGATCAAGAACAATGACTCATCGGGAAGAGAGTCAATGGGATCTGAGTCTTGATCAATATAGAGAATATCATGGATTATCTCCACAAATACTAGTGAATTTTTAGATTTTTCCCTTTTAAACTGTAAATCGAATTCTTGAAGAATCACATATAGCGCGAATATTTCCCCCCTAGTACTTGACGAGTTAAGAAGTGGTATATAGGGTTTGAATCGATGATGATAGTAGTTGTACGGAGCATAATGTAATAATGGATGGAACTTCTGGACGACGATGAAAGCTTCAAGATCCAACTTCTCGACATGTGAATAATGAGTTTCAGAGTCGATAAGATCCTTGCTAAGGTAATAAATCACATGTTCTTGCGCGTTGTTATCTTCCTGCACTAAAACCATACCGATAGTCGAGGTAGAGGAAGAAATATAAAGGATATAATCCTTGGTATAATTAGGTGGTTGTAATATGGGTGCATGGGTAATGGTGTGCTTGAGATTGTCAAAAGCATTTTGAGTGTAGTTGTCCCATACAAAAGGGACGTCCTTTTTAACAACCGCATATAACCCTATGTCTTTTCTGCATAATTACACACGGAGCGACGCAAGTAGTTTTACTTCCCCTGCAAACTTTGAAGTTCGGTGATGTCTGTGGGTGGGGGTAGGGCTAGAATAACCTCTACATTGAGGGGATCGATATGAATCGCATCTTTCGAGACGATGGAGCCAAGGATACGTCCAGAATCCATGCAGAATATGCACTTGTGAGGATTTAGGCGGATGTTATAGTGTCGACATCTGAGGAAAACAATCGTCAGATGATCGATATGAAACTCATGATGATTTGAATGAGATGAAAAATCATCGAGGTAGGGATCCATATAATCCTTAATATCGTGAAATGCATATGACATGGCTCGTTAGAATGTAGCACCATCATTTTTAAGGCAAAAAGGTAATTTGCGGTATGAAAATGTACCCCATGGGAAGATGAACGCAGTCTTGTGTTGGTCTGCTGGGTGGATCTCAATCTGATTATAGCTAGAAAAGCCATCCATAAATGATAAGATGATACTACCACCACATTTGTCGATGATTTGGTCGATAAATGGGGTAGGGTAATTGTCCTTGGGACAAGCCTTATTTAGATCCTGGTAATCAACACAGACTCTGATGGTTCCTTGTTTTTTTGTAACAAGTACAATATTAGAGACCCAGTATTTCAAGGGGATAGGATAAATGGAACCATATTTCAACAACTTTTCAATTTCTTCTTTAATAGCCATAGTCTTTAGAGGGTGCACTAGATGGATTTTTTGCTAGACAGGTTTTGCATCGAGATAAGTTTTGATCTCATGGACAATGTTAGCAGGATCAATCCCAGGAATTTATTCATATCTCCATGCGAATACGTTGCAAAATTGTTTAAACAAGGATGTATAAGTTTTGATTTCTTCAGAAGAACAAGTTTGGCCAATATGGATAGGTTCCACGACACCGGGTTTCGCCGAGATGTCAATGGTAGTGGTAGGCGTAATGTTTTCCAAATTCCCTCTGGTTACCATATCTTGGGTGAGAATAGAATACTGAGGGTTGGAAATAACATCTAGTGAAATAATAGTTTGAATATCATTCTCTACCATGTATAAAGGTGAGAGGAAGGATGATCGATGATGATGGTCCTCCCATGGAAGCTCAACCAAGCTCATAATCCCCATGATGGATTCATCGGAGTG
This sequence comes from Larix kaempferi, assembly GCA_027924585.1. Taxonomy (NCBI): domain Eukaryota; kingdom Viridiplantae; phylum Streptophyta; class Pinopsida; order Pinales; family Pinaceae; genus Larix; species Larix kaempferi. The sequence goes on from BSBM01000150.1 coordinate 11,681,739, forward strand.
AAATGTCTGGAGGAGTTAATCCAGTGATGGTGAGGATGAGTTCAACCAAGATGGTAGAGAACATTGGTATGAGGCCACCAATTGATGGTCATCAGTTAAATCATACGCCAATTGGATGGCATTATAAGTAGCCTCAACTGGGCTAAGAAGCATATGATCTCTAATCAAATCAATGTCAACAGAATCAGGAACAAGCTAAAGATCCACTGATTTGGAGGAATATGGGGTCATGGATGAGATCATGTTCACCGTGGAAACTTGTGATGGGGGATCAGGTGTTGTGAAGAATCCCATCCAGGATGAGTATTTAAGGAGTCCTACCCCCACACTCTCATATATTGACGAAGAGTGCCCTAGAAGAGGGACATTATCTACAGGATGAGTTGTGGTGTCCGGTGTACAAAAATCTAATTGGTCGATAGTGATAATTTTCCCTTGATGGGGAAACTGCACAATGCGAAAGACAGAAGACTCGACTGCAGTCATAGCGTAAAACCAATTTTGACCAAGCAATAAGTTGTAATCCAATGGAACTGCGACTACTTCCACGTTAATGGAAATAGTATTAGCTCCTAATTCAAGGGCCAAGGATTGTAAAATCCCATGTGGTTGGAATCCGCATTCATCAAATGATTTCAGAGTGGTAGGAGAACGGTTCATTTCAGGAGAGCTAATGGCTCTCCAACAAGACAAGGGCATGACAAAAGTAGAAGATCCTTCGTCTAAAATAGTACGATGGATATTTTTCCCAACGAGATTGTTAATGATTTGGAATGCCAGTTGGTGGGAAATCCTCGACTTAAAGTATTCCAATCTAAACATGATGGTATTAGATGATTCCCGATTCACTGCTCCAATAGCAAATAGCAGAGTCTTACGCTGATTAGGACTATTTTGTAAGACTTCAAGGGTCGACATAGCATAAGGTGCCTGGGCTATATCTTCCACGATGTTATAGTTTTGAGCGGCCTGGTCGTTGGGGTTGAAAATCACTTTTTGGATTGTGTGGACGCAATGTTGCATCTGATATAGGTTTGTCTATGGTCAAAGGACCTTGTCTAGGAGGGATAGTGGATGCGTATGTGGAGGATGTCTCAGCATGAACTCCATTAGATTCTTTATCTAGAACATAATCGTAGGTGCGCTCCCTGGTAGATAATTTAACTGTTTCACTACTTATCATGAGAACATGAGCCGTCATGGATGTTTCTCTTTGGGAAGGAGTTGGTTGTTGTGCAATCATCTGTTGTTGTTGTGTGGGGAATGGGTCCGTTAAAAATTTGGGTTGAGGGTTTCCTTTTAGGAACTTTTGGACTTCTTCATGATGTGGGAATTCTTTCGTGAAGTGGTCATCATCGCAGAGTAAACATGGATATTTAGCCTTCCGTTTGGGTTTGGCATCAGTAGAGTCTGGATTGTTTTTTTGTTCTTCCTAGTTAGAAGATTTATTGGATTTTCCTTTATTTTTCTTCTTACCACTGGATTTATAAGATGAATCAGATTGAAATGAATTAACCTCCGCGGTGGGAGAAGCACTGGGTGAATGGTTGGTGTTATTACCAGCCTATGATGGAGTTGGATTTGAAACCATTTGGCTTTGTGTTCCAATCGATTGGGTGGAAGGATGGGTTTTAACGGAACTAATTATGCCATCAACATGTGATCCCGTGGATGGTTTCGTTGGGTCATGAGTGGGGCGAGGGGAATTGGGAATTATGTCATATAAAGTGACATATTGAGCGTATACTAAGTCTAAGTACCGGGCATGTGCAATGGATTGTTCCTTTGTAACTTCCCTGCCCATAGAGACACCTTTGGCTATGATAGGAAATATTGATTTGGTAAACTAATCAACCAATAATTGATATGGAATGGGAACCTTAATGAGATGACGTCTTCTCCTCCATTCATGAATATGATCAGAAATATGAGTGGAGGTATATTTTAGGAGCAAAGTTAGAATATCCGTGTCGATTTCATAGTGGATTGGTAATTGGAAATGCATAAGAAAGGCCATAGCCAAGGATCGAAAGTCTGCGAAAGAATGTGGTCGTAATTCAATATACCATTTGGTGGCCGTTCCGGTGAGGGTTCTTTGAAAGAGCCTCAAACGGATAAAATCATCCATTAACGAGTTCGAAGAACAACACAAATGGTATGTCATTACATGGTTTTTGGGATCCTCATTGGGTTTTTCGTTAAACTTGGGTATGTCCGATGGTAGCTTCATACGAATGGGTGGCCAATTCATGCCATGTTGAATGGGATTGTTGATTAAACATGACAGGTGCGACTGATCTAATGTAGCCATAAATGGTAACTGTTAGTTTGGCTATGGGTACTGGTAATATTGGTATGCCATTTGAGTACTAGTAGGACCATAGATCAATTGATCGTAAGGTCCTCCCATAGAGGGTTGGCCATATGGTGGGGGTCCTCCCATGTTAGGAGGTGGACACGATGGGGGTCCTCCAGAATGAGGGTGTTGTCCAGATGGTGGGGTAGAGGTGGGAAAGGTGGTGGAGGTTGAGGTGGTGGTGGGGAAGGGGGTGGGATGCTGGCTGGGGGTCCAGCCGACAGAAAGTTCTGTTGACCCCATGGGGTGTTTGTGTTTCTAGGGTAAGGTACTTCGGGATAAAGGTTTCATGGAGCAGTTTGATATATTTGACTCATTTCCATATTGTGATTACCCGTATATGTATAACCCCATGCGGGTTGGGCCGTCCACACGTGTGACATGCCCACGAAGGTTGTCCCATGGCTGGAGGTGGGTCCCAATCATATTATAGGTCATAAACAAAGGTTCTCCTCCTCTTACATTTTTTACATTGAATAGAGGTTTCCCTCCAGTTACATTCCATCCACTAACTAGAGGTTCCCCCCAGTTAGGTTTTGACTACCAATCGAAGTTTGCCCTGTAATTATATTTTGACCACTGACCATAGGTTTCCCCATGGCCATATTTTGATGACAAACTAGAGGGTAGAATCCAATTATATTTTGTCTCAAAGGTTGTGTTCCAATCACGAAGTTAACAGTGGCTGAAGGTTTCCCCCCAGTCATTGAAGTCAAAAGAGGTCTAGAACCGACCAGATGTGAAACAGGTGGAAAAGATGGTTGGCATAATTCGTAGGAGGTCATGTTGGGCACATACATTACTGGTGAAGGAAGAGTAAAAGAATACATGGGAGAATGGTGTTTGGGATTCACTACTTCCGAAGTGGACCGTAAAGGGAAACTCTAACACCTTACCTGTTCTCCAAGTATCCATAAGCGAGATGTGGTATCTTGAAGTGGTCCTAATAAGTCTTCGTTCGAGATGAATCTAGTAGGACGCGGAGGTGGAGGTGTCTCCACAGTCGATGGTCCCATAGGATCGGTGATAGGGGGATTTACATGAGGAGAAAAATCCCCTCCTGATTCAGTAACTGGAATTCCTTCTTCATGTGAACTAGTTGTAGTGGGTTGGTCAATATCTTCCCATGTGCTTCCATCCCCTATGAGAGGATATTCAGGTGGAAAATTTTGTATTCTACGGGATCTCCTTAAGGATTTCTCATCTAGAATGACTAATGAAAGTCTCTCCCTAATATTCTTCTAAATAAAATCACACTTCAAGCCCTACTCAAGCTAAAGACGCAAGCAAACTTATGTGACATGTGGGATGAAAAGATGGATCCTCACAAGAGTGTCAAGGCATCGCAACTCGCGATATATCGCAAGGTCCAACAGTAATACTCGACCCAATATTTCAGAGCAATAACCAGGGGAGGATTAGGACCATTCCCCTAACCGTATTACCCGAATACCTAACGGTACGTGCGTAGTAGCTCCCTGAGTGTTTTTCTCAGTGTATTGCAACGTCAAGATGACCAATGGTTGACTTAGATGGTTTCAGGATCCTAGTGGGGTTTCCCGATATACACAAGGTATGTGAGAGCTCAAATCCACAGTGTTGTCTAATGCACAACCGTTCGACAAGATCCTTTCTACATACCATCGAGTACGTGAAGTACCTTTCTATATACCATTAGGTACGTGAAAGTCAATTCGATATACTGACTAGTACGTGGAATAACTTGAATCCCCCGGGATACAGTGCAGGAAAATAATGACAACTCCTACGCTTAAAGACACTGGAACATGTCTCTAACCTATTACACAGGTTTCTAAATATTTTAACTTAGACTAGCACTTGATTTTATCTTGTATGGTTAAGTGGACTTATGAAGTGTAGACTCGAACCAATATGCATGAATAAGCTAAATGAGGTGCAAGACTTTTATTTTTCGATGAAAACTATCTAAGGAAAGGAGAGAGATCTTTCTTCTTTTGTTGAGACAATTAAAATCTACCCTGAAACACAATAGTATCCTTTCACTTTTATCTTAAACAAAACCAAAAGACATAAGCGAGTAACACCCTTTCTATCAAATCCAACGACACGAAAAATAACACCAAAGAAAAAATTTTCTTTTTGTTTTTTCAAAAGAGATTTGACGATGCGAATAAAAAATAAAAGAACAATGGAGTATTTTAATTTTCAAAACACCTCAATTTCAAACAAAGAAACAAGAAGTTAAAAGGACGATTTCAGAAATATTTGGAACATGCACTAATTGTAAAAAAATGCTTGAAAATGTAAACTTTATGATCTATCTAAGAATTCTTCTCTTTTTCAAAGAATTTTTAAAGATCAAAAGGGATAATATGTGAACAATTTCTATCTCTTTGAAGTTTTTTCAAACAATCATTCAAGACCCAAAATATATATCTTCTCAACAAATCAATGCACTATACTTCAAAAATGAAGAGAACGAAAACTCGATTCCTTTTAACACTATGTTCAATCAGAGTCAAATATGACTTTGATCACTTTGAGGGAGTTCTGCAACCCATGGAAATTAAAATCACTCACCGAAGAAACAAATCTATAAACATACAACAGTCCAAACCAAACTCACACTTCCATAGGTTTCACGACTTAAAACAGAGCAGACTAGAGGCTTCTATGGGTCCATAAGACTAGTCACACCTATGGGGGACTAAACCCAAGACAAGGCTGTGAAGAACCTACAATAATTAATTAATGCAAATACACGAGATATCAAAAATAATATAACTCAGAATCACTTTTATATTGATCACAGGCCACTTCGAGGGGGCAACCTCCTTTGAGCAAGCTCAAAACAATTAACTTCACGGTGCCTTCATAGGCCTCAACACACACTTATATACTAAGTCTAGGCACCAATACCACGGGTCAATACTATGTGTCAATACAAACCATGGGCCAGGTCTAGGCACCAATACTATGAGTCAAAACCATGGGACATATAATACTATGGGATGACTTACAAAGCATATGTGTCCAATACTATGGGCTAATATAAACTATGGATCAACAAATACTACGGGACGACTTACAAAGCATATGCGTCCAACAACAATATACTAACAAAGTAAAGACATGGGTTCCTAACATCCCCTCTCCCTTAGAAAAAGCTTTGTCCTCAAAGCTTTAGATGTGGAAATTGGTGCAGAATCTGAAGGAGTGGGTCCCCTGTAGCATCCTCGGGTTGCATTCCGAGCCATTGGCGCCTTTGGAGTTTCAGGGAGGATTGCATGGAAGGTTGTAGATGAAGAAGAACCATATCAGTGATGTGAAAAGTGCACTCAGAACGGTGTTGATCGGCTTGTTGTTTCAGTCAAATTCTTGCCATGTGAAAATTGCCCTGCAGAATGAGAAGAAGCTGATCACGGTTTCGAAGAATTGAGTCAATTGCCTGAATTGGGGAGCTGCTGAAGGTGTATGGAGGAAGAACTGGTGGTGCCTGTCCAGAGACTGTTTCATATGGTGTCCTTTGAGATGTGGTACTATACCACTGGAGTGCTTCTAGGAAATCCATAGAAATAGTTGTCCAAATCTGTGGAGGGATGGGCAAGGGTTCAAGCAGTCCCAAAAGGATGGTCATTTCACCCTTGTTGACCTGGAAAGTATCACAGTCAACCACCATCCATTGAATTGTCCTTTTGAGTCCCTGCCAAAAGAAGTTACATTGTGCCTGGTCATATGTTTTGAGGAACCCAGAGTGCCCTACTGATGAAGAAGCATGGAGTTCATAGAAGAGATAGCCCCATTGAACAAATTGCAACCAATTTGGAACAAGCAGAGAAATAGCTGAAAGAGAAACTAGGTCATCAAATGTGCAAGGAGGAGCATATTCCACCATATTGTCCTTACCCTTCTGGTAAGTGGTCGCATAGTCATAACCCATGAGTTGGATAACCCACTTCAGGTGTGTTGGGGAGCAGACCCATTTTTTCAGGAAAGTTTCCAGACTCTGGAGATCAGTCTTGATGCAGAAATAATTCCCCAATAGGGATGGCTGCCACTTCTGTACTGTATGCAAAATAGTCATCATTTCCTGCTGAGAGGTAGATGCGTCTAAATTCTTACCAGAAAGGTCTCTTGAAGGCAACAAGCTCATTGGTTCAACAAAGACACTTGCATATCTATCCAAGGAAGTAGTGGAGACTGTTGGTGGGTGCATCTGAATGGAATGGAGCTGAGCGATGACACCATGTGAATTCTTCTTAAGTATTTGTTTCCAGGCGATGTGAACTGATGATGCAGAGAGACCCTGGTTGTAAGCCCATAAATTTGTGTTGTGCCCCATTGACTGAAAACTGCATCCAAAGTTCAGCAAAATCCCATAAGATGGGGCCAAGTGTGCGTAACCATTGAATGCCCAAAACCACATCACATCTGCTTAAGGACAAGGAAAACATGTGAGAGCGCAGGTTATAATCTTCCATAGAGAGACGCACATTGTGAAACTTCCCCTTGCAAGGTAAGGTTCCCCCATTGGAAACCATGACTTCAAAGTTGGAGCAAGGATGGACAAAACAATCAGCCCGTTTGGCAATCCGAGGATCAATGAAGTTATGAGTGCTACCAGAATCAATGAGTATGGTAAGAGGGAGCTTCTTGAAGTATCCCTTTACTCTCATTGTTTGTGGGGTGGTGATGCCGGTTACAACATGGAGAGAGATCTTGGGTGGGTCGTCCTGAGATGGGGTGTCAACAGACGGGTGTTGAATGTCGACCTGATCATATATTGTATCTGGAGCTTCTTCATCAAGTTTTGAGACAGGCAGAGAATCCACATCCAAGAGATAGAGCTTTTGTTGAACACATCTATGTCCCCGAGTGAATTTCTCATCACCATTATAACAAAGCCTTTTTTCTCGGCGTGCCTGCATCTCTGTTTAAGACAATTGCTTGATAGGAGTTGGTTGAGGAGCAGGTGTGATGGGAGGTCGTTGGGAACCCATATTTCTGAAGGGATCAAAGGTGGATTTGGAGCGTTGTTGAGTTGTGATCTTGTCCTCGGCCAGCTTAGCCAACCCTAGGACTTCCATCATTGTGTTGGGACAAAACATTTTGACCTCTGAGCGGATTTCATCCTTGAGACCATTCATAAAACAACTCCTGTAGAATTCATCAGACAATCCTTCTGTGTGATTGACCAGTTTCTCAAATTCTGTCTGATACTCTCTCACTGTACCCATTTGGTGAATGTTAGTGAGTGGTCCTATGAAGTCATCAAAAGCACTAGGACCAAATGGTGACAAAAGGAGTTGGCAAAAATATGTCCAATTTGGCTCGGGATGAGCTTTGATGTACCAACGGTACCATTGAAGGGCTTCCTGTTCCAAATGAAAGGATGCAAGTGGAACTTTCTGGACATCAAAAGTATTATGCAGATTGAAATATTGTTATGCTCGGTATATCCATCTAGTCGGATCAGTACCATTGAAGCGAGGAAAATCAAGCTTCGGCCCACGAAAATTACTGGAAGAAGAGAACCTGGTGGCTGCAAAAGATTCTGGCTGTCGGTTATTGTTCATGGTTGAATGCTGAAGATGGAGGCTGAGAAATTTTTCATCCAAATCTTGGAGTTTGGTTTGGATGGCTGCAAGTGCTTCCTCCATGGTGTTTGCTCCTGTGCGAGTGACAACCATAACCAGTAATTTTTTTTAAATTTTTTTGTGGGGGGGGGGGGAATGGATAGAAAAACACAAACACAAGCTTATTTAGTAAGGGGAAATTTGGATTTGGGAACAACTTGGAGGCGTAATTGGGGTTTGACTAGGTTTTCGACACTTTTTGAGGGACAGAGAAGCAAAAAATGGGGATTTCAGAAGCGGGAACTCTATGGTAAAATTTGAAAGCAATCGGGTGAAAATTGAAGAAGTTATGGCAAACCTTAAAAATAGACAAATGTGGGATTTCTGGTCTTGGGAAGTGGAATTTGGGATAGGGTCTTCAGGAATGAAATATGTAGAATGGGATTGCAGGGATTTTTTTTTTCTCCAGAAATGGATCGGTAACAGCGGCGCGGAATGGATCCGCAATAGATGGATCTACAACGGCGCGAAAGGGATCGAAAACGACTGGATCTGAAATGAAGACTGGATCTGAAACGACGATTGGATCTGGAACGACTTTCAAAATAGATCTGAAATGGCTGGATCTGGAGCGGAAGTGATCGGCAACAGTTCAACTGAAAATAGATATGGACCCCAGGTATGTACGGCTTCCTAACAGTTCAGGTGTTTCACTCAGCTACCAATGCTGTCTGACAGCTTGCGCATTGGGGCAGCACCCCTCACTCCACGGCTCAGGTAAAATTGATAACCGCTTTGCCACAAACAACAACTCTTGGTTTACCTCACTGGTGGGAATTAGTCAATCAGGTAGGGGTCATTGCCCTTTTCGCTGGCAGGTCCTCTCAATGGGCTAGCTACTTTGGGGTTCCTGTGGTACTCCTCACAATGATTTTTAGGGCTTATGCCCAAGTACTTCCCATAGTTAAGCGGATAGGGATTATTCCCAAATCTGAAGCTGCAACAGATGCGAAAAAAAAAATTGGCAAAAATTCCACCCAACGAGCCCAAGAAAGTGCTCTGATACCATATGTGAAGAACCTGCAATAATTAATTAATGCAAATACACGAGATATCAGAAATAATAGAACTCAAAATCACTTTTATATTGATCACGGGCCACTTCGAGGGGGCAACCTCCTTTGAGCAAGCTCAATACAATTAACTTCATGGTGCCTTCATAGGCCTCAACACACACTTATATACTAAGTCTAGGCGCCAATACCATGGGTCAATACTATGTGTCAATTCAAACCATGGGCTAGGTCTAGGCGCCAATACTATGAGTCAAAACCATGGGACGACTTACAAAGCATATGCGTCCAATACTATGGGTCAATACTATGGGCTAATATAAAAAATGGATCAACAAATACTACGGGACGACTTACAAAGCATATGCATCCAACAACAATATACTAACAAAGTAAAGACATGGGTTCCTAACAAAGGCATGTAAATGATTGACTGATAAGGACTCAACAATAAACTAAGGTAAGCTTTAAATCTCATACAAAATTGCGAGGATAAGAAATACAAAGTAGTTCTGAACTGATATTGACATGAGAAGAGCAAAAAAAATTAGATGAAACACCTGACCCAATTTCCAAACAAGTACTTTTACCTTAATATAAAATTATGAAGGGCGATGTAGTTTGAAAATAGACACCAGAGCATATGCCTCTTAGTGAAATAGGTTTCAAACAGGGAGAATGTGTTGGTGATTCCTTTTGCACACTCACAGAGTCAACGGTGATGTAGCTTGACAATGAATAGAGTGTGTCGGGAAGACAGTGACGCATGGAAAACACAACCTAGGTGTGTCGGGAGAAATTAACAGTTGAAAACGGTCAATATCCCTAAGTAAGACCAAGAAATTAGGTGAGCTAAAGATCCAAAAATGAGACTGGATTAGCTAGTAACTCAAAAACCAAGCATATCTAAAAAGAAACAAGGAAAATCAAGTAGATCTAAGATGATCTATAAGGAAATAGGAATAAAAAATCAAACACTTCAAATATGATGATTCTCCCTAGTACGGCCACCAATTTTGTTTGAAGACACTTCGTCTATGCGGACAAGGACAAATCTCTATAGTCTAAATGTTATAGATCTAAAACAAAACACAACAAAACACACAAAATTTCCTAGACTAACCAAAGTACAAAGGATGCAAAGGAATTGCTTACCTTGCAACCATAGTGATGTCTCCTTGCTTGATGTAGCCTTCGATCGTCAGCTGCAAAATAATACACAAAAAACAAGTGGAAGCACACAAACAATAATAATATGTAATATTGATTAATCTAAGCTAGTGGTCAAGGAAACTAATTCTAAAGATTTGATGCACACAATATTTATGGAAATAGTATATATTACTGTAATGAAACAAGTACAAAAGGGAGAGATTACAACCATGCCTTGATGTCACAACTTCTTCCAACTAGCCTTTTTCCTCAAAGATCCAACCTTGTTCCTACTAGAGAAAGGGAAATTAGCTCTAAGGAAATTTTAGCATCACCTGGATACTCTCTTCTTCCTCCTCCCATTCCATGAAGGTAAGCTTGATTTTATAGGCCAAAGAGGATATAATAGGTTGATGATCTCATGGATAAGGTTAGGGGATCATCCCAAAAGGCTAGGGGTTCGACTGCCACCTATGCTAATTTGTAGGGATAATCCTCCATGAGAGCTTCATTCTAGAAGACTCTCGAAACTTCTCTTTTTTCCTTTTAACAAGCACTGACGCACCTTGTCAAAGATCAACCTGCGTCACTGAGGGATGATGCATGCTGAATAAAGACAACTAGGTTCAGCACCGCACTTCGTCAATGTGTAGAGTGTGTTGTCAAGTCTCTGACGCATATTGAAAAGGGGCAAGGTGCGTTGGCCTTCCAAAACTAGGAAACTGAAATGCAAAGCCTCTTTCCAGGTCATTTGGCACTTGGCACTTCAGGGGTCATGGTTAATCCAAGGATACACATCTCATTATCATGGTGATGACGAGATTTTGGTGTAACAAGGTATGAGTGAAAAACTCAAAAGTTATAAGTTGTTTATTCAACAACATATAATTAACAAGGGAAAAACACTATGGGATAGTCGGATTGATATCTAAGTCATAAGAAAGTTGAGTCCGTTACATTATGGTCCTCATGCTAGTACATTTTATTATAATTCCCCCAAGGGGGTATTAACATGTGGGAAAAAATAAAAGGGCCTAGAAGGCCTAAATGACTTCTGAACTCTGATCATGAACAAGTATCCTTGTTCAAACTTCGCGAGCTCACTTGAAATCCAACTAAGTACAACTTAGTAGGAAAAAATTCCTCTTAGACATTAGTTGACATCAATGACAACCAAAGTTCAACATGTGATTAGTGGAGGGTAAATCAAGATAGATCTGACAAAGATGGAGGCCATTACAAAATGGCCAATACCTACTAATGTCATTGAAGTAAGGAGATTTGTTGGGGCAACAAAGTACCTATGGAATTTTATCTCTTCCCTTTTAGTGGTAGTTGTACCACTCCACACCATAAATTAGAGCAGTAAGAGTTTCCAGTGAGGAAATAATCCACATAAATACTTCAATGAGATAAAACAAAATATTATTCCGACACCAATTCTCTCATTGTATAACTTTCAAAATCCTTTCAAAGTGGAGAGAGATGAAGGTGGGTATGTTATGGGAACAATTTTACTGCAAGGAGGTAACAATGATATGCTATCATTCTGAAATGTTTCATGGGGGAGTATTAAATTATTCTACCTATCATAAGGAACTCTATGCCCTGGATCAAGCTATTAAGAAGCATAATCACTATCTGATGGGAAAAGAAACCATTATCCACACAGATCTCCAATCACTGTAGTATTTGCAGGCCTAGAGTAAGCTCCAACAAACTATACATTACAAGTGGAGAGGGTTTTTGAAACAATTTCATCTAGTCATCAAGTATAAGAAGGGAAGCACAAATGATTTGGAAGACATGCTTTCAAGGCCACCCAAATCCAAGATTATGGATTTGGGAACTCTTATGCATGTGGAAGCGTTTACCCATGATGCATATAAAGAGAGACACACAGAAGATGAGGATTTAAAGGTGGTGTTTCAATAGCTATAGGGATAAATTCATGTAGAAGAAGGTGACAGTAAGGTTGACTATGATATCCATAATGGGTTACTCTACAAGCTACAATATTTGTGTTCCTAAGGGTGAAAGATTGTATCTTATCATAGAAGTGCACACCTCCATAGTTGAAGGGAATTTTGGTGTTGGGAAGACAATTTCTAAATTACAAAGGTATGTGTATTCACCCATAATGCAAGAAGATGTTGCACTGTATATTAAATGATGCATACTTTTTTGTACCAACAATCCCAATACTAGAAATCAAGGTCTGAACCATCCCTTACTTGTACCCACTTAACCTTGGGAAAGCATTTCCATGGATTTTGTGGGTGGTTTACTAACCATTAAGAAAGGACATGAATATTTATTTCTTGTATTTGACATTCAACAAGATGTGCATTCCTATGCCTTCTAAAAAGAACATTAAAGGACAAGAAGAAACTAACATGTTCTTTAAGCAGGTTTAGGTGCACTTTGGGATACTAAGGAGCATCATCTCAGATAGGGATACCATATTTATTAGTTCCTTTTGGACTACTGATCCAGGAGTATCTCTCAAATGACCAAAAATCAAAGTCTTCAAATGATGAAAAAAAGCACGTCATTGCATAGGGCTCACCGAGATATTTTTCAGTGAAGCTCGTTTCATAAAAATGTACTACGGACATGAAATATATCGCATTCTAAAATTTTTGCAAGATGGGTAAAATGGAAAAGGGGGTTCCATGTGGCACTACTGAAAGGGTGACACGTGGCTTGTATGGCGCTGACATGGAAGATCCAAGATGTATTACGTTTCAGGTGACTTGGTAGATGAGTTGGAATTTGTAGTGATGTGGACCTGTCGTAGATGAGTTGGAATTTGTAGTGATGTGAACCTATTGTATTGTGATACATGCCAGTGGTATTGCATAGTTGGAAGGAACGTGGACCAATCATAGGCCACCATGTGGCGGTACGATTGGCCACAATGTGATTATTGTTATAAAAAAAATTGGCGGGCATGGGGATCGAACCCTGTGATACATTATGTAACCAACAACGGGTTTAAATGTGCCCTAACCATAGACCATGGGCCACAATACCGATCCATATATTATATATGTTATTGTTGGTAAAATATGCAGAGCCACGGGTTTGAATCCGATCCTCATGGATACCAACCGTCACGTGTAACCAATGCGCCAATGCTCCATTTCTTGGGAGCTATTCGCATTATATTGTTAAAAGTTTGAAGCAAGATTTTAAACCAAAATGGGCATGCCACCCACAGGCGTAAAAAAACCCATTATATCTTATTTAAACCACGACTTTGAACCTATGATGGTATAGTCCAGGTGTGACATTGGAAGGCATGATTTCCAACATAGACACAGATCCTAAGGTGGGTTCCATACCAGTCCATACAATGCAAGGAGGTGTTGTCTCGTACTGCATCCTAAGGGATTTCCTAGGAAAAATATATAGTGTTTATACTAAAATTTCATGATTTTTCGAGATGGATGCAGTGGTGTAGCCCGTTTTTGCAGAAAATAGTCCGAATTTTAGTGTCCTCAACATTGATGTAGTTTGCGGCATTTGAAGAAATTAATAGAAACAGTTTCACTAGAAGGGGCCATAGACGCAGTCCTTTATGGACAAACTCCGTTATCAGCTTTTGTCTTAGATTATGGTTTGCATCTTCATTATTTTTCATTCTTTATGCTTATGTGCTCTTTTATAAATTACCATTTTAAAGCCTTTTAAAGATTGACTATTGAAACATTCACATATAATTCATGGTTAATTAAAGATCTTGCAAATTCATATCATGTTTGGTATCAGAGCCTGCTTAACCATAAATTTGTGAGTGTGTGAATGATTACTAAGGGAAAGGTTAAGGCAGGAGAAGGAGAGCATGTCCCTTTTGATCCATAAATTGAACATACGACTCGAAGGAAGACAATGGAAGATGATGATGCTTGTTCAGAGCACGATAAGGATTTCCATAAAGCCTTCTACAAAATGTCAGATATGGTTGAGAAGCTATTTGCAGATTACCAAAAAGGCTAGCAAACAAGGGGAAGAAGAAAGCAAAAGAAGAAGACAATGCTTTTGTAAATCAAGGAAATGGAGGAGATCAACCATCATATCCGTCTTCAAATTCTAGTTCAAGTTCTAGTTCTGCTTCTTCTTCTCATTCTCATTCTTCTAAAGTTCATCATAAATATGTTGTTAATATTTCATTGTTAAAACTTGATGTAAAATTCGATTTACCCATGTTTAACGAAGAACTTAATGCTGAAAATTTGGATAATTGGATTAGACGAATTTAAATATATTGTAGGATCCAAAAACTTGCAGGTGATGAAGCAAAAATACAGTTGACCACCCTCCGTCTTGGTGGAACTTGTCTCATTTGGTGGGAGAGAAAAAATCAAGAGGATCTTCTTACTAAAGTTAAATTTATTTCCTCATGGTATGAGTTTAGTATAGTGTTGAAAAACAATTTTATCCGTTGGGTTATATGCAACAAGATTTGATGGATTGGCAGAATTTCAGACAAGGTAAGGGTCAGGATATGCAAGAATACACACACGAGTTTAGAAAGAGGGACTTAGTGCTGGGTATACCTCTTTATACTCAAGATACACTTCTTAAATTCATAGGTGGATTGCATAGTTACTTAAGGCATACAATTCTTATGTTCAATATGACTAACCTGGATGAAGTGTGTGTTCAAGCCACCCATATCGAATCTAAGGGGGATATTCATTCTAATAAATTTTCCAAGAAACCTTTCAAACCAGGTGGAAACAAGTTCAAAGGTAAATGGAAAGGAAAGCACACATCTAGCATGAAGAAAGGAGGAGATAATTCCTCACGCACACATTGTCAGAAAAGGGGTCATGATGTATCCAAATGTTGGAAGCTTCATCTGGAGCTTAAGCCAAAAACATTTCGAAAAAAAGGAAGATCATAATACTACCACCACTCTTCAACATGATTTGGGATTAGACTCTGGAGACGATACAAAAATCACAGCCATGGGCTTACAAGATAAAAATCCTTATGTTTATGTTTCAAAAGTTGAACTTGTTCATGATGAAAAGAAAAGGAGTGAGTTATTTCACATAAGTGTGATTTCTAAGCATACTAAAATTGATACTTTATTTGATAGTGGATCACAAGCTAACTTTATTTTCATAAGAGATAGTTAAAAATATTGGTTTTCAAACTAAGTCACACCCAAAACCATATCCACTTGGTTGAGTATGTGAAAATGCACAACTACAGGTTACTAAGCAGTTTAGACTCAAGTTTGCAATAACTTCTAGATTTATGGATGAATTTGATTTGAATGCAGTCCCATTAGATATATGTGGTATTGTATTAGGTATCCCTTATATTTATGACATGAAATCAATCTATTATAGAGAATAGAACAAGTACCAAATAACCAAGGATGGTGTTCAGTACATTGTTTGAGCCCACCGTACGAAAACTAATCTATCTTTGGTTTCTGCAAGTCAAATGAAGAGATTAGTAAATGCTAGTAAAAGTTTTGTTCTCATGATTGTTAAAGCTAAATATGTTGATAAGACTAATTCTTTTAAAGGTTGTGATACTAAACTTAAAGATGAATTGCTTAAGGTTGTTTGTAATTTTGATGCAGTATTTCAGGAACCTAAAGGATTACCTACTAAAAGAGAAATGCAACATGAGATCAATTTGTAGGAAGATGATCCTCTTTCAAATGTATAATTATTCAATGATAAAAAAATTTAGAGATAAAAAAACATGTTCAAGAGTTTCTTGAGAAAGGGGACATTCAACCAAGTTCCTCTCCATGTGGTTCACCGACTGTTTTGGTACCAAATAAAGATGGTACATGGAGGATGTGCATGGACTACAGAGATTTGAATAGAATCACGATAAAGAATTGATATCCTATCCCCTATATTGATTATCTTTGGTTATAAAGAATTGATGTGCATGGACTACAGAGCTAGTGGTTATGCCATGGGGGTAGTCTTAATGCAACATAAGAAACCAATCTAATATTATTCTGAAATATTTCCTAAACCAGTAGTAAAATATGCCACATATGATAAAGAGTTGTATGCATTAGTACAAGGTGTGAAGAAGTGGAAACATTATCTAATGGGTAAAGAAACAATCATATATATTGATCATTAACCATTACAATATCTTCAATCACAAACTAAGCTACAACAATCAAGACATTTCAGATGGATGGTATTTCTACATCAAGTTCACTTAGTCGTTAAATATAAAAAGGGAATTCAGAATAAAGTAGCATACATGTTATAAAGACCTCCAATCAATGCATCTGTTATCTTGAAAAATAGTCCATTGGCTCATGAAAGTTACTTTAACAATATGCTCATAATGCAGAATTCAAAGATGTGTATGAATCTTTAATGCGTGTCACACAAACTGAAGAATTGAATTATCATGTTCATGATAAGTTGTTATATCATCTTGGAAAAATATGCCACATATGATAAAGAGTTGTATGCATTAGTACAAGGTGTGAAGAAGTGGAAACATTATCTAATGGGTAAAGAAACAATCATATATATTGATCATTAACCATTACAATATCTTCAATCACAAACTAAGCTACAACAATCAAGACATTTCAGATGGATGGTATTTCTACATCAAGTTCACTTAGTCGTTAAATATAAAAAGGGAATTCAGAATAAAGTAGCAGACATGCTATAAAGACCTCCAATCAATGCATCTGTTATCTTGAAAAATAGTCCATTGGCTCATGAAAGTTACTTTAACAATATGCTCATGATGTAGAATTCAAAGATGTGTATGAATCTTTAATGCATGTCACACAAACTGAAGAATTGAATTATCATGTTCATGATAAGTTGTTATATCATCTTGGAAAAATTTGTATTCCATAGAGTGAAAGAGTTCATGTAATTAGAGAACCTCATACTTCTCTTATATTTGGTCACTTTGGTGTAGGAAAGATAATAGCTTAGCTTCAGAGGTATTATTATTGATCTCAGAAACTGAATCCAGATATGTAAAGGGATGTGTTAAGTGTGCTACAAGTAAAGCAAGTAACATAAAATTGGGCTTGTACACTCCACTCCATGTACCTTCTCTTCTATGGGAAAGTGTGTCTATGGATTTTGTGGGAGGGTTACCTATGTCTAAGAAAGGTCATGATTACTTGTATGTGGTTGTGGATAGATTTAGTAAGATGTGCATCTTAATTCCTTGTAAGAAGCATGTCATAATAGAGTTGACTGCTTATTTTTTCTTCCATTATGTTTGGGTCCAATTTGGGTTACCTACTTCTATTGTATATGATTGGGACTCCTTATTCCTTGATAATTTTTGGTCAACTTTGTGGGAAATTATGGACACTAAATTAAAGAAGAGCATTGTTTGTCATCCACAAACCGACAGTTAGACTGAAGTAATCAATCGAATAGTGGTACCTCTACTCCAAGGATACTGTTCTAAGAATCCTAAGCTTTGGGATGAACAATTGCATTATGTACAACATGCCGACAACCATGCCATTCACTCTTCTACACAAAGATCTCCATTTGATACATGTTTTGGATACTTGCCAAAGTCTCCTCTAGAATTTGTTTATGGAAAAGATTCTGTGGAAGATGGAAAATTTGATGCAGACATGGCCTTGAAGATAATCTAGCAGATCTAGTTGGTACACAATACACTATAGGAACAATTGGAAAAGAGCCAAGCCAAGTACAAGACACGACATGACAAGCATTGAGTGGATCATCATTTCCAATTTGGTGATCAAGTTTGGCTTCATATCAACAAAGACCGACTGAAAGGTGAAGGTAAACATATTAAACCATTTAGGTATGGAAAATTCACAATGTGAAATTCTAAATCACAGTAGATTATGGAGCTGAGTATACCTCACAGAGAAAGAATGAGCAAAAAAGATGAATTACAGTGAAAATTGCAGTAAAAATGAGCAGAAAATTAATCATGCATGAGAACTCAGATATGGATAGAATAATGTCACATGATACAATAATAAGTATAGTCAACAATGATGTTACAATGGAGAGAATTCCAATCTTAGAGGATAATTCGAGTCTCAATCAATCTAGCATAGGAATTGTCACCTCTATCAGTGCTCCGGAGCTCCAAAATCAGTTAAACTCAACCAAATATCAGTTAACTGAAGACAAAATCAGTTAAATGAACAAAAGGGGTGAATTAGTGAGTTTGGCATGCAAATAATTCAGAAAATAGAGTATGAGACCACAAAAAATGGTTATCGGAGCATAAACCCCCCACAAGAATCAACTAACTCAGGTGGACTGAACTAGAACACTGAGTTGGATCCTAAAATGTAGGGAACTGAATCAAGTGGTCCTAAAATGATGCATGCAGGGCACATTAGGTGGATGATGGATCCTATATGACATCTTCACACCACTAGGTGGAAAATGACATCATCAACTACTAGGAAAATAATTATAATGCTAGGTAGGACAAAGATGTAGTATTAATTATCCTAACACCCCCCCTTAATCCAAAATTGTGCATCCTGGGCCCTTGTTACTAAGAAAAAAGGTCACCCATACAATCCAATAAATTATGAAAATAAAATAACTGTCTATGAACCAAGGAAATGGGGAAAACCTCATGGGAACCTCCCCCCTCAAAAATAGGTCAACATGGAGCTCAAACAACTTTCACACCAAGTAGAGATCTAAGATAAACAAATATCTTCTCAGTGAAAAACTTAGTGAATATGTCTGCAATCATCTCCTATGTAGGACAATAATGCAATGATATGGTCTTGTTGTGCACTAGCTCCCTGGTGTAGTGCATGTGAACCTCAATATGTTTGGTCCTTTGCTTCTGAACTGATTCACTGGAGATCCTGATGGCACTTTGATTATCACAAAAAAAGGTCTACTGAAGGAGAAGTGAGAATGCCAAACTCTGTCAAGATCCCATGCAATCAAATTGCCTGGATAGCTGCATTCATAACACCTCTATACTATGCCTCAAAAGAAAGAGCGGGTGTTGCTTGCTTCTTGCTTGACCAAAAGATTGGTACTGATCCCAACATGAATACGTACCTTGAAGTAGATTTCCTATCAATATTGTCTCCAGACCAGTGTGAGTTAGCAAAACCAACCAGATCTAGTTGAGCACCAACATAATAATGAATACCAAAATCTCTCGTACCTTGCACACAGTGCAAGATCCTCTTTGCTTCCTTCCAATGCAGCTCATGTGGCTCAGCCACAACACCAACAACATATGATAGATCTGGTCTCGAATGTGTCAAATTCAACAAGCTACCAATCAGCTGTCTGCAAAGAGTGCTATCAACCAAGGGAGTAGAACCACCTTCTTCCAATCTAATGCCCGATAGGAAGGGAAAAGATGTGGATTTGCAATCATCCATATGGAACTTTGTGAGTAAATCAGATGCATACCTTGAATATGAAATCATGATCCCTAAAGCATTTTGAGTTACTTCAAGACCAATGAATTGTTTTAACATTCCTAGATCTGTCATAACAAATGAGTTTTTCAAGGAAGACTTGATGTGCTTCAGCCCAGTAGTAGATCCATTGGTGATGAAAAAGTCATCCACATACAAAAAAATCAATGGTAGAAATCCTCCCTTCTGTTGCATGTAAACATTACAATCATATTTGCATCTTTCAAACTTTTGTGACGATAAGAAGGAATCCATCTTTGCATACCTGTTGGCTGGATTTTCTGACCAAGGCCAATTAAGGAGAATCAACCCACACTGGTCGCTTAATACAATTTCCGGTGTGTTTGAATTAGTTAATTTTCTCAGGTTAAGGTCCTGCTACCTTTGGATTGTTGCTCTCGAAAGAATCTCTAGACTTTTTAGCAGTTTTCTGTGTTTTGAATAATCTAATTTGATTCTAACAATTTGCAGCTGCTAATTTACAAATAGGAAAACTAAGCTATAAATGAAAACTAACCTATTTTAACAAACCCTATCTTGGTAAAAAACAAAGTGATAATTATGCCAATTGTTCTATAAAAGTACAAATTTAACAAAAGCTAAATGATACAACCATGAGAAAAATCACTAGAGTTAATATCACACAACTTTTGTTTCAAAAATTAACATTCATATTTCAAGATAAACAAACAATCATTTATCATTCAAAACATAAAATATCATAAAACAATTAACAGCTAACACTTTAACATTTGAAATTTAAAAATTATTAATTACTTAATGAAGTATATGTTAGAAACACAGATGCATTAATTAGTAAATCAATATAACAGAATATTATATAATCAGATTTAATTAACAAAAATTAAATAAAACTGACTCATACAATATCAAAATCAAATATTAAAATGAGTTGTGCTTCTAGCAATAAGTTAACAATTTACAGAATTATAACAAAGTATAATTACAAATATTAATGATAGCAGAAAACCATATGGAGTGTATATAAGTATTAAAAAAAAATAAGTTCGAAAATAATACCAATTTTTGAACAACGGTATCACAGCGATAAAAATCTCACAAGAACCTTTCTGCACATTTGATGTCTTTACTCCAAAATACACATTCTTCTTCTACATGCCTGAATCCCTTGGAGAAAACTTTTCAATATGTTGACATTTTCCTCAGCGATTTTAGGTATTCATCATCTTGGATTTTAATCAATCATTTCCTCAACGTGCATGGCGATTGGTATTTTGAAATAACATTCCATGATTATCTTATTGTTCAAAGTTATTCCTGCTTATTACTTCCCTTTCAATGAACTTGCACATGAAAAATATATATTAATAAGAATAAAAATTGTGCAAACCAATATTAACAAAAAAAATAAAAAAATTGATTATTCCAAGAAGAAATTATTTTAAATGGTAAATAGATTGAAAAGCTTCTAAATTCAGTAGTTTAATAATTGTTTGAGTGATTTATTGGTGAATTCTACGAAATAGCAAGAATCCATTTTAATTTGATCCTAGAACGTTTGTCCATGTTTGTCTTTATAGTTTGCCATAAAAAATAAAGTTTGTCTTTAACATAATAATAATAAAAAATTAATATTATGTCGGCCATTAATACATGGACGTGTATTTTCGTTTGAATTAAATTCTAGGCTATAAATGTTTGTCTTTATTATTGTTGCCCATTAATTAAAATGTAAAAAAAAGTAAAATGTAATGGAAAATAAAAAAGTAAAATGTAATGAAAAGTAAAAAAGTAAAATGTATTGTCGGCCATTAATTAAAATATAAAAAAAAGTAAAATTGTGGAAAGTATTTAAAAAAATCCATGTGGGCTCATAAAATAAAATATTATGAAAAGTAATTAAAAAAAAGATGTTCGTTTATAAAATAAAAAATTAAAACTTAAACCCGGAGAGGTTAAATTTCTTGAGTTTAAATTTAAAAAAAGAAATACACCTCAATAAATTCTTGAGTTTAAATTTTAAAAAATAAATACACCTCAAGAAATTGGATCCCTCTCGGTACTTGATAGATACGGTTTTAAAATGGATTTATGCTGGTTCACCAACCCTCTTCAAGTAAATGTAAATTTTATTTTCTATTTTAAATAAAATGTGTAAAACATATATTCCATTCTCCAGAAATGATCACATGGTACCAAGTTACAATCTTATTTAATTTGGGCAACAAATTATGGCCTCTCTTTTACCCAATCATTTTACCATTTTTAATTTCAATATAATTATTTTAAAGTTTTAACGAATTAATAATAATCATAAAGAAAATGATTTCAAACCTAAAAAGAGTTCAAGTTATTCTTTTACGTGCAAAATAATGACAATCAATTCTTATGGGTAATAAATAAGAAATCCCAAGATAATATCTCTTCTTTCATTATATTTTAACAATTGATAATTAAAGAAAGATAGACAAAATAATATTTCCAAAATATTAAAACCCTAATTCATAATTATTCCTCATAATATTAATAAGGAGAAATTCATCAAGGAGTTTTTTAAATGAATGTTAATAATATGCCTTTCAATGAATATTATTGAATTAGAGTAAACATCTTTTGGCAAAGCTTCTCTGTAAAATTATTTTAATACATATCATTTCTCCAAAATAAAGTTAAACTATGCATCAAATCTCTTAAATGAAATAAAATAGTGCCTTTTATTTATGATATCAAAAGCCAATTACATAAATAAATCATTAATATTGTCTTTTAAAAATATATTGAATACAAATAGACAATAATAACAAATATTGGTTTTCCAAAGATATTGTATGAACAAGATTACTTTTAAATCACAATTAGATGATTAGAAGAAAATTAAATACTTCCATATATATATAAATAATGAACCATCTAAATAGGATTTAAAATTTGTTTATCAACACGGAGACCTAATTATTCTTTGTGAAAAATAATACTTCACTTCATGAATGAGAATCTTTGGCTCCTCCCATAGTTTCCAAACATGTCCTCTAGGATATAATAGAATTATAAAATAAGCCTTAAGTAAATTATTTAAACTTTGTCTTAAAATTATAACATTTCACAAGAGGACAAGGCTTTTTTTTTTTTTAAATAAAAAATTTAAGGATAGCAAAATTCAATGATCCTTTCAAAGTTGAGAACTAAAGGCGTGGTTCCATTATTTGATATACACCCTTTCAAGTCATAAATCAAAATGATAAAAAATAATTGTTCAATCAAATTATTCTAATATGCCAATATGCTCTTTTAACTTATTGATACAATGAAGGTCAATTTTATTGCCAAAACTGTCGAAACATCATATGAATTTAATTAGGAAAAAATGAAGCATAACAAGTTCAAATAAGAATAAGCAATCATTACATAGTATCTAGAGTCAAATGAGAAGATATTTGAAATAACCAAAAACCAATAAAATGAAAACCAAGCCAAAGCATGAATAATGCAAAGACCGAGGGATCGAAGAATGAAAGCCATGAGACCACCTTCAAAACGAGCAAGATAAAAGAAAAGTAAAAGTTAAGTATTTATGAAATTTACATGGGGGCCCATTTTGATCTTACAAAAAGCAAGGGGATTTGTTGGGGTGCCAACAATACCATGCCCCTTGGGCTTGCTTGAGCACATACAATGATCTCCTCAGTCTGCATACCAAGGAAGGATCATCAATGTACCCCTTAGGATGTTTCATGTATATCTCTTATTCTAAGTCACCATGCAAGAAGGCACTTTTTACATCCATGTGATGTACCTCCCATGCATTCGAAGCTGCAATAGCCAAAAAAACCCTTACTGAATCCATTCTTGCTACATGAGAGAATATCTCATTGTATTCAAAACCTTGAACTTGTGAGTACCCCTTTGGAACCAACCGAGCCTTGTACCTGGTTGTAGATCCATCAGATGCAAGCTTTGTTTTATAGACCAATTTGCACTGAACCAGTTTCCTCCCTGGGGGAAGAGAGACAAGATCCCATGTCTCATTGTTCTGCAATGACTCGTATTCTTCATCCATGGTTGATTTCCATCTCGAATCATGGTAAGCCTCTTTGCAATATTTTGGATCATGCCGCACAATCATGAAGCACCTGTCAGGGAGAAGTGGATATGTATGGCTAAGTGCAATGTTTGCATCTTGGTATTCAGATCTTGTTCTTCTGTAATCATATGGATCTCCAACAATGTCACCAGTTGCCTCAATAATATTTTGAGCCCATTTAGGCTTTGGATTGGGAGTAGGTGCTGGATCTGGATCTGGATCTACTAGATCTTCATACTTAATATCTGTAATGTCCCCATTCAAATAAATCTCAAAACAAAAAATTCCACCAATCTACTAGTTTGTTGGGGTGGAAACAATGGGATTTTGAATAAGGAAGCTAATAAACCCCAAATGGACATTAGATTTACATATATATATATATTAAAAGGGGTTAAATAAATATTTATTATAGGAAAACAAGGTGGCACTTGGTCATGGAGACACATTGGTGGTGTGGGACCCATATAAAGCTAGATTCCTCATGCCACATGGCATCCTATTCTCACCCATTCGAATCCAAGGTGGAGTCTAATGTTCTTGGGGATTTGGAAGTTCAATATACTTGGCATGACTCAATGAAGGTCGAATTGGAGTTGAAGAGTAACTCCCATGGAAGAGGAAGATGCATTTGAGAGAAATTGAGACACTTGGGCTAGATTCCCTAGCTTCTATGACAACAATGATGAAGATGCTATGACACTTATGACACAAATCAGACCTGAATGCTGAAATATGACATATATGACATGTCAAGGCTAAAAATAGCCTCCAAGAATGCGCACAAGGGAGTTAGGGCAGCCAAAGAGACACCC
Organism: Larix kaempferi; assembly: GCA_027924585.1. Lineage (NCBI taxonomy): Eukaryota > Viridiplantae > Streptophyta > Pinopsida > Pinales > Pinaceae > Larix > Larix kaempferi. Next base: position 11,706,186 of record BSBM01000150.1, read on the forward strand.
ATTCAAATTTAGGGAAGATGGAGACTAGGAATTGTTGGACAAGTGGCACACATTGGAATCTCTTCCCAACTTGAGTTGGCATGAGGATTTTGGAAGGAATTCAACCCATGGAGGACTTGAAAAGTTTATAAAATACAATAATAAAGAAGGAGAGTAGCTTTTGATCATTTCTCATTTTGCATATTGGAGAGCATAGCTTGTTCATGCTTGTGGAGTGTTTACTCTACTTGCCTTAGTACCAATTTCAAGGGTGAAAGATTCCCATCCTAATTGGAAATTGGAGAGGCCATTCAGACCTTTCATTTTGATATAAAATGGATTCATTTGTTGTAGGTTGAATCTGTAGGGCTGCTCATGATATTCTCTTCTTCAACTTGTTTCCACACCCTTCTCACATTTCTCTTCATATTTTGGCTCTTGGAGGAAGAGCGCATTTGGTGAGATGATGATATATTTGGGGAAGATATTGTGGCCCCATTTATTTTTAATATGATGTATTTGATATGTATTTAATTCTCATAATATCCTCAGGTCTAAATACCAAGTGAAACTATGTCAAAATACCAAACAATGTACAAATGGTGCCAATTTCCTCATATCTTGTTATGAAAGATTGAAGTTGCTTTATTTTGACTTGTCTTAGTTCATATATGTGATTTCTATGATGTATGGAGAGTCATTAATGTCCTGAAGAAGTTTCATATACATTACATAATCCTTTGGAGCATAAATCTTGAATTTCATAGCAAGTAGTGAAGTTTCCTATCATTTCCCCCCATGTGAATACTTTTCCACAAACCTCTGATTTATGGGAGTTGTAACAGCCTTTAGGAACTGATTAATGATGCATTTGGGTGACCATTGAGGTCCTTTAACTAATACATGTCTCTTTTATTAAATTTCATAGGTTCGTACTACATTTGGGAAGCCATCTTTGTCCCCTACCCTTGGGGGTTTGAACCTCGATTTTGCTAGTAAGTTTCCGTATTTTCTCCTGATTGTAAATGAGTGTTGCAGAAGTATTTTGAGAGTGTCCAAGAATCCATAAGAATAATTTTTATGTATTAATACCTATCAAACAAATTCATACCCAATTTGGAAGCATTTAGAGCAATTTGGAAGCATGAGTCATTACTAGTCTAAGGGTCAAATTGGCAAAAAAGTGCAATTTTTCCAAATTTTCCAAATTTTCCAAATTTATTAAAAACAGACACTGCAATATCTAGATTTGAATCATATTGATATTATTCTTTAGAATATAAATGTGGATCACCTGTTGAAACATCATAAGGAGAAAATCGAATAGGTAAATCAATTATACCTTGTTCTTCAACTGGTTGTAGATCATGCAATGGATCCTCATTCAATTGAAACTTCTTTAAATGATGCATACCTTGGTCGAAATATCCATTAGATTGTAATATTTTACATCTTTTGCATATCCAAGAAGAATGCATTCGCTACTTTGAGGTTGAATTGCTTTCCTCTTGTCAAAGGGGATTCTAGACCATGCCTTTAATCCAAAAACCCTTAGGTGAGAGACATCAATTTTATGTCCCTTCAATGCTTTGAATGGAGTGACCCATAAAAAAATTTGTGGGGTACCCTATTATGAATGTATGTGGCACATTTAATTTCTTCTTCCATGATATTTGATGGGATATCTCTTGCTTCAAGCAAGCAGGTAGCCATCTCTTTCAATGACATGTTCTTACTCTTTGCTACACCATTTTGTTGTGGTGTGTATGGGACAGAATGTTGCATTTTGTAACATACCCTTTAAGATGGAAAATTTTTTTGTGTTTAGAAACATTATGATAACTTTTATTGTAAAGTTTGTATTGGACAGGTGTCCAAGGATGACTGTAATTTGCACAATATATTATTATTTAATAAATAAAATAGGATACAAACACCTAAGAGGACTATTGAAAGAGTGGTTACTGATCCACTAGGTGGAATGGAATCTGGGGTAGAAGGAAATGGACAAGTGGCAGCATCATGATGCAACTAACTAGCTGTTGGTATGGGACAACTCCCTTGAAATGTGGTCATAGTGCCCTGAAAGATGGGACTGGAGCTTGAGGCTCATTTATTCCAAACTGACCACTAAAAGACCTAGGCAGTCTATATAATAGCCATCAAATATTGAACTGAGGTTCATCACTTTTCCCGACGAGGAAATTTACCTTGGGGTTTTGCTGTGTTTGCATCCAAGAGATTTGATGAGGGGATATGCTATTGTTGTTCATGTTTTGAATCTGCCAAACTCTTATTGAGTTTAGGAGTTTGATGCTAAGTGGAGAAGGAATTTTTAAGGAGGTTTATACCGAGTGGAGAAGGTATTTTTGAGTGCCTTGCTTCTACACAGATTCCACCCACTTACTGTATCAGTAATCAGGCTCGGGGGTTCACTAGAAGTCAGCAAGTTGAGCTGCTTCTTCTGAAGCAGGTTGGGAGGAACATGCCTCCTTGGGTGTTTGTTGCCCTATCGCCAGTTACAGGTTCTATTGTCTTATCTAATTTTTTTTAAGTTCTGTTATCTATTTTTGAATATTACAGTTCTGTTGTTGTTCTACCTTTCACAATTTATTTCATAAGTTTATTTTAGTTGTCCTATTAAATTTTAATTCTGTATAAATTGAAATGATTGAATAAAATAGTTTTTGTATTTTTTCCCATGCAAAAGGGAACATCATTGTACTCCAGTACAGAAACAGATTAAGATAGATAAAGATATGATAGGAAACTGCCATGGTGATTGTCAAATCCCGAAAATTTCTGAAAAATTTAATTTTTTTATTATAACAATAAATGTTAGTTAATAGCATTCCTGGTTCTGTTTAATTTCAGTAACTAAACATAATCTTGTTTAAAAGATTCTGTCTTACTAAAATTGTGATTTGTGTGTTTTTAAAAATTGACTGTTTTTGTTTCCAATTGCAAAGGGAGAGCTAGCCATAGCTGACTGGCTTACTTAGCTTACGAGCTAAAGCATAAATTGTCTTCTGTTCGCAGGTACACCGGTAAAGTAAGGATCACTGTAATTTAATCTTGGTAAGCATCAAGCTCCTTTCCCTTGTACTGTAAATCTTAAAGAAGATCTATTTACTAATGCTGGTTGTAATGCAAGACAGTAAAGTTATTCTCATGAAATTACATTTGAAATAAGATTGATAGTCTGCCTCGACATGATATTTCTTATTCGGGATAGTGTCATCAGGTTTTGCGATGAAGTACAAAGTTTCAGTTATAACTATTGTGTTATGAACATGACTCTATGTTAATGCTATAACTATCACTGGAACAATTGTTTGTATCATATTTATTGCCTGCATAAAGCGACGTTAGCGTCATGTGATATATCGTCAACTAATACCGGTGATTACTGTTGTGTTCACGTGTTATTAGCATAAGTTGGAAATGTGACTCCTTTAGCGTTGTTCCATTATATTCATCTATATTTCAAAGTCCAATGACTACGTAGTATTATTGTTTAGCTTACATCATCTAACTGTGCCTTGTTTTTACACTACGTTCATTGTCTGGACCTGTAGATGAGTTTATGTTTAGACATCATGATAATAAATATTGTTAATTTCATTGTTGATTACTTAACAATAGTATCGGGAGAAAATATGTTACTATGGCTTATTTAATCATGGTGTATCCAACCATATGATTATGGAAATAATTCAATGTTTAAAATAATGTGGAGTTCTCATTTGAAGGTTTGACTACTTCATTGTTTAAATGAATGATTATAGGTAAAATATGATGCGCCCTTGACATTATCGATGGTTTGGTTTTAATATATATACCCTACGGTGATTGTGTAACAATCATAGTGTTTTCCATATCCATGCAAATGATTTTTAATTCGGTGAACAATGATTCGAAAAGCAACTGAACTATATGAACTCGACCCATATTACGTTGATAAATTTCATTGCTACGTGGTTGACTCTCCTCCATGCGTTGGTTGATATATAAGCTAACAATGAAACCCTACCTGGTCATTGTCTTTGCCTTCGGGCTCGAGTTGTAAGGGAGAAACCCTCCATGTCTGAATTTGAAGTTTGGCACAGTATACGGTTATTTGCTTAGGTACTGGTCACGTTGTTTATTTCTCTTGTAGTATAGAGGTCTTTGGGCTCTGTTATTGGTGTCAGCTACTGTTCCATTGATTTCTTGGTCTCGTTGTCATTCTATGTTTGAGTCCCAACTACTTACAGTCTTCCACTGTCGCTGGTGTGAGTATGAGGCAGGGTTTCGTTACTTGTTTATATCCAAGAGGTGGTTGTGTAATGGGTTTTTGAAGAGTACTCCCCGACTGGTCCATTCACTGCTTAAGGGTTGTATCTGAAATGCTGCCTGTCGCGGCTGTCAAAAGAAAGGTTATGAAAGTTTCCCTTGCTCATCCAACTGACGAATGTGATGGGGTTTCACTTACTTGTTCAACTTGTGGCTACCAGGATATCAACGGTTGCATTCCTCTAAAGGCTCAGGTAAGCTAATACCCATATTTTCACAGTTTTGATTTTGTAAAAGATTGTATTTGATTTACATTAGTACTTACAACTCTCGGCATTTCGATAATGTGCAGGACCTGCTGTTCTGAAGATGCACAGGGTTTCATCTCTAGCGCTGGCTCCTCCGGTAAGCCTGGTTATCCACGGCTGTCTCTCCCTTTGTGGTTTTTGTTGTGCTAGGGTTACGTCTGGAAGAGACCTCCTGTATCATGGGGTTGCTATTGTTCTTGTGACATGGATACCGTCACCTGTATAGATTGTTTTGTTTATAATATAAGGGTTTGATACCCGATATGTTTATGAAGAACCAGCCACGGCTCAGACTGTATGAGGCCAGGGTTTGTTATTGTCATTGTGTTTGCTATGCGTAGGGTTTACCCACGCTGTATAAATTAATAGTTACTGTGATGTTAGGCCTATCATGTGGCCGTGTATCATTCTGTGTTTTGATAAATGAATAGAGTGTTTTAAAATATATAAGGACTGTTTGCGTTCTCAGATACTTGCAAGTATGATAACTCTGCTGTAGGTGAATCCATGTATCTGTATCTCTGCGTTTTTCTTGGATGTTGAATGTTTAATAAAAGAATGTTGATGTTTTCGACCATAACTGTAATAGTTAATTAATATAAGATTAACCCTAACGAGTTGGGGGTTCTGTTCCTGGTTTAAAACATATATATGGAAAGATTTGAGTTTGGTGGTGACTGGAACGAGTTGTGGAAAATGTTGATGTTCTGTTTTAAATATAGAATATAACTGTGGATAGGAAAATATATACATATAGACTATGTATAAAACCTATTGTAGGTTCGACCTGTTATTGAATGCATTTCTATTCTCTTGTTTCCACCTGTCGTTTTTAATGTTGTATGGCTACGGCCGTGTTAGGTTTACTAACCACTCCCCAGAAGAAATACTGAAAAGAAATAAGTCTTAATACAATAAAATAACTGTGAGGGTTTGTAACAGTCAACGATAGCTAAGCTTGTTGATGGATTCTCTGCGTTTTACAATGTTTGAATACAGATAGGACAATCCTACGACAGAGCTGTGTATTTCAAGTAATACAAGCTCGATAATGAATAGTGATTCTATGCTTATGATTTGGATAATGAAACAATAAAGTCTCTATGTATTAAGACTTGGCTTCGAGCCAGTCAAGATGTTTGTCTGGTTTTAAAACAATTCAGTTAATCTGTATTGTGACAACATGGCTATAAATATTAAAGTATTAGGTTTAAAAGACAAAACAAAATACAGTTTATGTATTTGCATTTTGACTATGATTTTTATTTGATAAGATTGTATGGGAAATTTTTAAACAGTGAAAACATTGTTACAACTACATCTTTCAGATAATCGATAACTGTAAATAATATTCTGAGTATAAATAAATGAAATGATATAAATTTGTTCTCCTTTAGCTCGATACAGAGACTAGCCTATATCTATAGTTGATAGAAATATAAAACAGATATATATATAGGTATATTTCTCTAATAGAAACTATTCCTGTACATTTCTCTATTAGGAAATATTTCATAGTAAATCTGAGATTTATCTATGTGTCTGTTCTTATGATTGTTTTAATAAGTGTATTTCTGAAATGACTACTGTTTAACATTCTGTCTATTATTTAACTATAAATAAAAATAAAATAAATAACTATGATATTTGATTACTGTAATAGTAACAAATATATTCTGCATAGAATAATTACTCTATTTAAGTGATAATAGGAAAAATTCTAAGACATATGAGTTCTGCAAATTTTACCAAAAGACCATACAGAAAAACTGATTTACTGAAAACAAATACTGTTCAAAACACAGTTGCGATAGTCCATTCTACATTTAATTTATTTAAACAAATAACAGGAAGAGTGGCAGAACCTGTATCTATGGTAGACAATAACAGCAATGGGAGGCTGTTCCTCCCTACAAATTCCTGGAGAGTGCCCAGAAAGCACTTCTCAGGACCCCCGAGCTTGCTCTGGTCTAACTGGCTGGAACTAAGTACAGCCAACAATTCCCTCAGCCAAAACAGCTACACTGGAACCAAGTTACTGCAACTTCCTGACTCAAAACACTTCCTTACTGTTTTTCCCACTTCCTCAATGGGACTCCTGAATAGCATTCACCTGAATGTATTCTCCCTCTAGAACAAATGCTGAACCCCCAGCTCAGTTCATTGAGTAGTATTTAAAAGATTGCCTAGGTCTTAGTTGGGTTAACTGTCATTAATGAGCCACCTGCTCAGATTCCACTTTCTTGGGGAATCATGACCCCAAAATATAGGGAAGTTGCCACCTGCAACTTAGGAAGTGTTTGAGGATGCTGCCACTTGTATTTTGTCATTCCACCTAATTCCATCCACCAGTTAGACCAGTAACCTCTTTTAACAGCTCTCCCATGCTGTTGTCTCCATAATTTATTTATTAATAATAATTATTCAGAATTTATATTCCATTTCTGGAGACTCTGCTGAGTCATCCATTCCTACTTAGCATTAAATTTAACATAATGTCTCAGGAATTTTAATAAAATAATTACATTATTTTAATAAAATTGGGGTATGTGACATACACACCCCCTTAAAATGTAACATCGTCCTCGATGTTACTTATTCTTCTTCTTCAGCCACCTGCTGGAATAGATGGGGATATGCTTCCCGCATCTTACTTTCCAGCTCCCAGGTAGCTTCTTCAAGACTAAGGTGCTTCCATTGCACCTTCACTTGTCCAATTATGCGGTTCCATAGAGTAATTTCCCTCCTCCCGAGGATACAATCCGGTTCCACCAGAACTTCCCCTTCTGGTTCTACCTGTACAATGTTCCAATCAATAACATGAGTAGCATCATGAACATACTTTTTCAAAACAGAGATATGAAAAACATTGTGTACTTTTAAATTTGGTGGTAATGCTAACTGATAAGCAACTTGACCGATTCTAGATAAAATTTCAAACGGACCACAGTAACGTGGTGCTAATTTTGCACAACTTCCTAATCTTAGGGAGCTCTTCTTTGGCCTTACCTTGATGAACACATGTTCACCTACCTGGAACTCTTTAGGAGTTCTTTTCAAATCTGCTTGACTCTTTTGCCGATCCTGGGCAATCTTCAAGTTCTCCTGCACTTGTTTCACAATCTGTTCCATTTCTTTCAATAAATCAGGTCCTAACACTAATCTATCTACTGGATTACTCCAAGAGATAGGAGTGTTGCATTTCCGTCCATACAAAATCTCAAAAGGACTAAACTTAGCTGATGATTGATAGCTGTTATTGTATGCAAATTCGGCTAAGTGTAAATAATCCTCCCACTTACCTGGTTGATCTTTAACATACATCCTTAACAGATCTTCTAATACTTGATTAACTCTTTCAGTTTGTCCGTTAGTCTGAGGATGGAAAGAGGTGCTGAAATTCAAAGTGGTGTTCAATCCTTTGAACAAGGATATCCAAAAGTTTCTTGTGAATTTAGGATCCTTGTCTGATATAATAACTTTTGGAATACCGTGTAACCGAAAGATCTGTTTTAAAAAGATATCTGCTATGTTTGCAGCCTTGTATGTGGTTTTAACAGGAATAAAGTGTGCTGATTTACTTAATTTGTCTACCACTACCATAATTGAATCATTCTGATGTTGATTTTTGGGTAAACCTGTAATGAAATCCAGGCTGATTATTTCCCATTTCCAGCTAGGAATAGGTAAAGGTTGCAGCAATCCAGCTGGATGTTGGTGTTCTGTTTTTACTTGTTGGCAGTCCAAACACCTAGCTAAATACTCAGCTGTTTCAGATTTCATGTTAGGCCAAAAATATTCTTTTCTCAACATGGTGACGGTCTTTTGATAGCCTGGATGCCCTGAGTAAGGGGTTTTATGAATTTCGTCTAAAATTAACAGCTTAACTTTAGGTGCATTAGGAATATACAGCCTGTCTTTAAACAATAAAAATCCGTTTTCATTTAAACTATACCCTTTTATCAAACTTTCTGTGGGTTGTTCTATGGCTGCAGTTTGTAAATGCTGATAATTTTCATCTAATTTTATCCCTTTAGCCAGCTGTTCATTTAAGTAAGAGGTGTAAGTGCTGCTAGCTGATATAAAATTTAGTTTTGCATTTCTGCTCAAGGCATCAGCCACCTTATTTTCCTTCCCTTTTATGTGTTGGATTTCAAAATCGTATTCACTTAGGAATGCCAACCACCTGGCTTGTCTTGCATTTAAATTTGGCTGATCTAAAAGGTATTTCAGACCTTTATTATCTGTTAGTAAAGTGAATTTTCTGCCTATTAGGTGGTGTCTCCACATCTTTAAAGCATGAATTACAACAGCTAATTCTAGGTCATAAGTGGCATAATTCTTTTCATGGATTTTCAGCTTCCTAGATTCGTAAGCAATGACATGTCCTTCTTGAGTCAGCACTCCGCCTAAACCATCATTACAATCGTCGGTGCAAACTACGAAATCTTTATTTGGGTCCGCTATTCTAAGAATAGGTGCAGTTGTCAATAAGGTCTTAAGTTTCTTGAAGCTTTCTTCACACTTCTCATTCCAATCAAACTTCTTGCCTTTCTTTTGCAGAGAAGTGATTGGGTTGGCTATTTTTGAAAAGCCTTCAATAAACCTCCGGTAGTAACCGGTAATCCCCATGAAAGATCTAACGTCCGTCACATCTTTAGGTACTGGCCATTCTTCAATCGCCCGAATCTTTTCAGGATCAACTGAAATCCCTTCCTTAGTGACTACATGTCCTAAGTACTAGATTTCGTCTTTGAAGAAGTCACACTTACTGAATTTCGCAAAGAGCTGTTGTTCTCTCAGTTCTTGTAATACTATACGTAAGTGTTCTTTATGCTCCTCCTCACTCTTAGAATAGACTAAAATGTCGTCGATGAATACAACAACAAATTTATCTAAGTACTTATGCATTATATTGTTCATTAAGCACATGAAAACAGCTGGGGCATTAGTAAGCCCAAATGGCATTACGACAAATTCGTAATGTCCGTACCTTTTTCTAAATGCTGTTTTGAAAATGTCTTCTTCTTTAATTCTCACCTGATGATAACCCGATCTTAGATCGATTTTGGAGAATACCGTAGCTCCACGTAGTTGATCAAACAGATCATCAATACGAGGTAACGGATACCTGTTTTTGATTGTCATCTTGTTTAGTTGACGATAATCTATGCAAAGTCGCATAGTTCCGTCCTTCTTTTTAACGAAAATCACTGGTGCTCCCCAAGGGGATACACTGGGTCGAATATAGTTCTTTTCTATTAACTCCTTTAACTGAGTTTTCAAATCGTTAAGCTCCAAGATATTCATATGATACGGGGCTTTTGAACTGGGAACAGCACCTGGTACTAACTCAATTGTAAAGTCTAACTCCCTCTTGGGAGGTAATTCTGGGATTTCCTCAGGAAAAACGTCAATAAATTCATTGACTACAGGGATGTTCTCTACTGTTTTCTGGTTGCTTTCAGACTTATCTGTCTCATCTGTAATAGTTACAGCATAGGTCTTACACCCTTTTCTGACTGCCCTTTTAAGTTGTAAGGCAGAAATCTGCCTAACTACTGTTTTCCTAGGGATACCCCTGACAGTTACAGGCTGTCCACTACTGTTTACACACCTAAAGGTTTTGTCAAAACAGTTTAAAACGACCCTATGTTGTTCCAACCAGTCCATTCCGATAAGTATGTCATAAGAGCCAAGTGGTAAGATATTCAGTTTAACTGTAGTTCTAAAATCATTCATGTTTAAGATGCATTCTTTTACATAACAGTTTACTTTCTTCTTTGCTCCAGTAGCTAATTGTACAGACCAAGAATTATCAAACCTTTCAACAGTCAAATTACATTTTTCTACCAGCTGAGGTGAAATATAACTGAGACTAGCACCTGGATCTATTAAAATAGTAACAGGGGTTTTGTTAATCATACCTCCTACTTCCACCATGGAAGTTTGGTAATCAGCCTGGCGGTTTTCCAACGCTGCATTGATTCGGGGCATAGTTCCTGCAAAATCTCCAACTGTCATTTCATCCTGATCAGTATGAATATTGCTGATTTGTTTCTTTCTGTTTGGGCAGACTGAAGCATAATGTGGCCCATTACACTCCCAACACTTGACAGGTTCTTTTCGCTCAAAGTTTTTGGTGTAATTTCCATGATTATTAGGAGTCTCCTTGCTGTTTTTGTAATTGTTTGAATGGCTGACAGCTCCGTTTTTGTTTCCCTGGAAGCTTTTACCATTGAAATGGTTTCCGTTTTTGCCATTATTGAAACTTTTATGGGGGACAAACTCCTTTTTCTTGTACTCGATCAGATTGCTGTTCTTTTTGGCTTTCCAGCTGGCTATTCCCTCTTTCTTTTTATTCTGTTCATAACAGAAATTAGCTTTGCGCATGGCTTCTTCCAGTGTTTTGGGGTTGTCATATTCAATTCTGTCCTTGATATGATAGGGCAGACAACTAAGAAACTGCTGTATTTTTGGTTTCTCTTCGACAAAATACGGTACATACCGCAACAGACTTAAAAATTTACTGTTTAAGTCCTTCATCGTCATAGATCCGAGCTTTAGTTCATAAAATTCCTTGGCCCTCTCTTCATAATACTGTTCGGACAGGAATTTCTTCTTGAAGTACCTTTTAAAAGTACTCCAATTAACTTCTCTCTCTTTAATCCCCTTGACCCTTTTCAGATCTTGCCACCATATGTCCGCCTTTCCTGAGAGATTGTAGATGGCCATTCGTGCCTTCAGCTGATTTGAGTAGTTATAGATCTGAAAATATTTTCTCATCCCGGATAACCAAGATTCCGCCTCTTCTCCAGTTTCAGATTCTCCATTGAAAGTTGGGGGCTTTATCTTCTTAAACTCCCCGGAAATCTCTTCATAAGGCCTGTACCGTTTCCTTCGGTTGTGCAGCTCAGCTTCACTGCTGTCACTGCTAGTGTGATAACTAGGTTGTCCTTTTCTTTCTTCAGATGAGGAACTGCTGTCGGATTTAGCTGCTTTTGTCCTTTTTGACCCTTTTTGATGACTAACTTCTTCTGAGTCAGCTCGTTTGCTCCTTCCTTCAGTCTGAAATTTTTCTATCAATAGCTGATTTAACTGCTCCTGAGTCTTTAGAATCCTTTCATTATCCTTCTTGACTGTTTCCATCTCTGTCTTTAATCCTCTTATGGTCTGTATCAGTTCAGCGGTGTGAGCAATTACTTCTTCTGTCTCAGGTTCTCTTGACATCTGTCTTGTCACTGCATTGGGAGATTCCTCCTCTGCGTATTCTCCCAATTTTTCCATACCTGTCTGAAAAATTCAGAAAAAGGAAATTTTCTGTTCTGTTCATGAAACCGAAACATATGTTAGTACTTTATATATAAATTTTTTTTTTTCTTTTATGGTCACTGTTTTGCGGAAGTTAGTGGAGTCACCTCCAAGCCTAGTGTCTGAACCTGGCTCTGATACCACATGTCAAATCCTGAAAATTTCTGAAAAATTTAAAATTTTTATTATAACAATAAATGTTAGTTAATAGCATTCCTGGTTCTGTTTAATTTCAGTAACTAAACATAATCTTGTTTAAAAGATTCTGTCTTACTAAAATTGTGATTTGTGTGTTTTTAAAAATTGACTGTTTTTGTTTCCAATTGCAAAGGGAGAGCTAGCCATAGCTGACTGGCTTACTTAGCTTACGAGCTAAAGCATAAATTGTCTTCTATTCGCAGGTACACCGGTAAAGTAAGGATCACTGTAATTTAATCTTGGTAAGCATCAAGCTCCTTTCCCTTGTACTGTAAATCTTAAAGAAGATCTATTTACTAATGCTGGTTGTAATGCAAGACAGTAAAGTTATTCTCATGAAATTACATTTGAAATAAGATTGATAGTCTGCCTCGACATGATATTTCTTATTCGGGATAGTGTCATCAGGTTTTGCGATGAAGTACAAAGTTTCAGTTATAACTATTGTGTTATGAACATGACTCTATGTTAATGCTGTAACTATCACTGGAACAATTGTTTGTATCATATTTATTGCCTGCATAAAGCGACGTTAGCGTCATGTGATATATCGTCAACTAATACCGGTGATTACTGTTGTGTTCACGTGTTATTAGCATAAGTTGGAAATGTGACGCCTTTAGCGTTGTTCCATTATATTCATCTATATTTCAAATTCCAATGACTACGTAGTATTATTGTTTAGCTTACATCATCTAACTGTGCCTTGTTTTTACACTACGTTCATTGTCTGGACCTGTAGATGAGTTTATGTTTAGACATCATGATAATAAATATTGTTAATTTCATTGTTGATTATTTAACAATAGTATCGGGAGAAAATATGTTACTATGGCTTATTTAATCATGGTGTATCCAACCATATGATTATGGAAATAATTCAATGTTTAAAATAATGTGGAGTTCTCATTTGAAGGTTTGACTACTTCATTGTTTAAATGAATGATTATAGGTAAAATATGATGCGCCCTTGACATTATCGATGGTTTGGTTTTAATATATATACCCTACGGTGATTGTGTAACAATCATAGTGTTTTCCATATCCATGCAAATGATTTTTAATTCGGTGAACAATGATTCGAAAAGCAACTGAACTATATGAACTCGACCCATATTACGTTGATAAATTTCATTGCTACGTGGTTGACTCTCCTCCATGCGTTGGTTGATATATAAGCTAACAATGAAACCCTACCTGGTCATTGTCTTTGCCTTCGGGCTCGAGTTGTAAGTGAGAAACCCTCCATGTCTGAATTTGAAGTTTGGCACAGTATACGGTTATTTGCTTAGGTATTGGTCACGTTGTTTATTTCTCTTGTAGTATAGAGGTCTTTGGGCTCTGTTATTGGTGTCAGCTACTGTTCCATTGATTTCTTGGTCTCGTTGTCATTCTATGTTTGAGTCCCAATTACTTACAGTCTTCCACTGTTGCTGGTGTGAGTATGAGGCAGGGTTTCGTTACTTGTTTATATCCAAGAGGTGGTTGTGTAATGGGTTTTTGAAGAGTACTCCCCGACTGGTCCATTCACTGCTTAAGGGTTGTATCTGAAATGCTGCCTGTCGCGGCTATCAAAAGAAAGGTTATGAAAGTTTCCCTTGCTCATCCAACTGACGAATGTGATGGGGTTTCACTTACTTGTTCAACTTGTGGCTACCAGGATATCAACGGTTGCATTCCTCTAAAGGCTCAGGTAAGCTAATACCCATATTTTCACAGTTTTGATTTTGTAAAAGATTGTATTTGATTTACATTAGTACTTACAACTCTCGGCATTTCGATAATGTGCAGGACCTGCTGTTCTGAAGATGCACAGGGTTTCATCTCCAGCGCTGGCTCCTCCGGTAAGCCTGGTTATCCACGGTTGTCTCTCCCTTTGTGGTTTTTGTTGTGCTAGGGTTACGTCTGGAAGAGACCTCCTGTATCATGGGGTTGCTATTGTTCTTGTGACATGGATACCGTCACCTGTATAGATTTTTTTGTTTATAATATAAGGGTTTGATACCCGATATGTTTATGAAGAACCAGCCACGGCTCAGACTGTATGAGGCCAGGGTTTGTTATTGTCATTGTGTTTGCTATGCGTAGGGTTTACCCACGTTGTATAAATTAATAGTTACTGTGATGTTAGGCCTGTCATGTGGCCGTGTATCATTCTGTGTTTTGATAAATGAATAGAGTGTTTTAAAATATATAAGGACTGTTTGCGTTCTCAGATACTTGCAAGTATGATAACTCTGCTGTAGGTGAATCCATGTATCTGTATCTCTGCGTTTTTCTTGGATGTTGAATGTTTAATAAAAGAATGTTGATGTTTTCGACCATAACTGTAATAGTTAATTAATATAAGATTAACCCTTACGAGTTGGGGGTTCTGTTCCTGGTTTAAAACATATATATGGAAAGATTTGAGTTTGGTGGTGACTGGAACGAGTTGTGGAAAATGTTGATGTTCTGTTTTAAATATAGAATATAACTGTGGATAGGAAAATAAATACATATAGACTATGTATAAAACCTATTGTAGGTTCGACCTGTTATTGAATGCATTTCTATTCTCTTGTTTCCACCTGTCGTTTTTAATGTTGTATGGCTACGGCCGTGTTAGGTTTACTAACCACTCCCCAGAAGAAATACTGAAAAGAAATAAGTCTTAATACAATAAAATAACTGTGAGGGTTTGTAACAGTCAACGATAGCTAAGCTCGTTGATGGATTCTCTGCGTTTTACAATGTTTGAATACAGATAGGACAATCCTACGACAGAGCTGTGTATTTCAAGTAATACAAGCTCGATAATGAATAGTGATTCTATGCTTATGATTTGGATAATGAAACAATAAAGTCTCTATGTATTAAGACTTGGCTTCGAGCCAGTCAAGATGTTTGTCTGGTTTTAAAACAATTCAATTAATCTGTATTGTGACAACATGGCTATAAATATTAAAGTATTAGGTTTAAAAGACAAAACAAAATACAATTTATGTATTTGCATTTTGACTATGATTTTTATTTGATAAGATTGTATGGGAAATTTTTAAACAGTGAAAACATTGTTACAACTACATCTTTCAGATAATCGATAACTGTAAATAATATTCTGAGTATAAATAAATGAAATGATATAAATTTGTTCTCCTTTAGCTCGATACAGAGACTAGCCTATATCTATAGTTGACAGAAATATAAAACAGATATATATATAGGTATATTGCTCTAATAGAAACTATTCCTGTACATTTCTCTATTAGGAAATATTTCATAGTAAATCTGAGATTTATCTATGTGTCTGTTCTTATGATTGTTTTAATAAGTGTATTTCTGAAATGACTACTGTTTAACATTCTGTCTATTATTTAACTATAAATAAAAATAAAATAAATAACTATGATATTTGATTACTGTAATAGTAACAAATATATTCTGCATAGAATAATTACTCTATTTAAGTGATAATAGGAAAAATTCTAAGACATATGAGTTCTGCAAATTTTACCAAAAGACCATACAGAAAAACTGATTTACCGAAAACAAATACTGTTCAAAACACAGTTGCGATAGTCCATTCTACATTTAATTTATTTAAACAAATAACAGGAAGAGTGGCAGAACCTGTATCTATGGTAGACAATAACAGCAATGGGAGGCTGTTCCTCCCTACCAATTCCTGGAGAGTGCCCAGACAGCACTTCTCAGGACCCCCGAGCTTGCTCTGGTCTAACTGGCTGGAACTAAGTACAGCAAACAATTCCCTCAGCCAAAACAGCTACACTGGAACCAAGTTACTGCAACATCCTGACTCAAAACAATTCCTTACTGTTTTTCCCACTTCCTCAATGGGACTCCTGAATAGCATTCACCTGAATGTATTCTCCCTCTAGAACAAATGCTGAACCCCCAGCTCAGTTCATTGAGTAGTATTTAAAAGATTGCCTAGGTCTTAGTTGGGTTAGCTGTCATTAATGAGCCACCTGCTCAGATTCCACTTTCTTGGGGAATCATGACCCCAAAATATATGGAAGTTGCCACCTGCAACTTAGGAAGTGTTTGAGGATGCTGCCACTTGTCTTTTGTCCTTCCACCTAATTCCATCCACCAGTTAGACCAGTAACCTCTTTTAACAGCTCTCCCATGCTGTTGTCTCCATAATTTATTTATTAATAATAATTATTCAGAATTTATATTCCATTTCTGGAGACTCTGCTGAGTCATCCATTCCTACTTAGCATTAAATTTAACATAATGTCTCAGGAATTTTAATAAAATAATTACATTATTTTAATAAAATTGGGGTATGTGACAGTGATAGAAGTACTATTTATATGTTCTGATAAATTATCTGCTAATATTAATTAGTAATATCTTCTGCACTTTACTCACAATACTATTGTTATATTCATTCATTTCATCAAAACAGTAAATCTATTTCATAGAATTAATAGAGTTTATATTAGATAAAGAAATCAATTCTGCTCTTTACATTCTTGTTTTCCAAAAAGTCTATTTTCAAAGAATATTGTTGAATAGTCATCGAATTTCTAAATGTTTGAGACAATTGTAATTTTGCAATCACTGTACAAAACCCTAAATTCTAATAAATTGAGTGACAAACATATCTCATCTTTGTTCTATTCACACACATCACATTATATTCATTTTACTGCAAGAATCTTGTTCATCTTATTACAGAAATATAATTACTTCTATATTTCTAGTCTTTTCGACTTAGAGTCTACATTTCAAACCTAAACTAGTATATCATGCTCATTTTATCCTATCTTTAGAACTGTATAACATTTACTTCTCCAAGCACAACATTGTTTACAATTGCTTAAACATCTATAGTTTCATTTTCAAGACATAGCTAAGCCAAATGACTTTAGGGTAGATCATTTTGGTTAGGCTGCTACAAAATCGATACCAATACTTCATCGAAAAACATCATCATTTAAATACAGAATGACATCTGATCTATTCCTTTTACCGACATAGTTGTTTTACGTGATAGCATAACGATGGTAATTTTTCAAGCTATACATTTCCTACAATACCAAAATCGAAACATAACCCTAATCGTATATTTGCAACAATTGTTGGTCTCGTTTATATGTATTTGTACCCAGACAGAAAACATTATCTACTTACATTTCAAACATGAACTCTCAACAGTTAGCATGAAATTGTCATTAACATTTCCTTTAACAGTAAAAACACCGAAACTGTATTGAAAAATGAAAGGTATCACTATATTAATCTGAGAACAAAATCTCTATTACATTACAGTTGCTTTCGCAAGCATCATGGCTTTTGCTAGTAGGTTGAGGCATTACCCTACCAAAACTGTTAATGGTCTCAAACCCTAGCTTTATAGATTTAAAATCTTTCGGAGATGTAAACACAACACACAGAACACCAAACAATCAACCACCCTCTTCTTCTACACAGGGTTTCAAGCAACCGCCAAGCTTACCGGTTGGTATTGCTTTTTCCAACCTTCAACGCTAGTTCCGGAGGAGCCTGGGATACCTACACCTGCAAGCATAGATACAAGGTGGTTAAAGTTTGAAGACCTTCAAAAGAAAGTTTACAATATCAAAATGTATGAATGCTGTAGGAAAGGATTCGAGTTACATTACCTTTGCATGTTGGGGGTAAATAACAGCAACTTCCAACAGACTGGCATAACAGCAATTGAAATAATCATACATTCGAATGCCGAGACCAAAGGAAACCCCACGTAGAGTCATATATTTATTTCAGTAGCTAACAGTACCAAAACCTGGAATAAGTATGGCGAAAGGTCGATTCTCTTCCTTAGAATCTTGTTTCACTCTAAATATTCTCACAAGTCCGACGGTCGAAACTCACCAAAGACTAAAACTAAAACTGTTAACTGAGACACACATCACGGTGCAAAATAGTGGAGAACCTGTTCTTATTTCTTCATCAGTCACGGGTTCGAAACCCAGACCCTTCAACTCAAACTCATAACAAGAACCTACAAACCCTCGACCTGTCAGCCAACCTGCAGAGCCACTACCACTAGACGAAAGAATGAACAATAAATAGATGAACGTGACGGAGGTAGGGTTAAACCCTTGCCATTATTGCACAACCAAATCAACGGTGTAGATCATCAATGGGATTCATGAAATCACCAGGACAAGCTACCATATTAATTACAACGTTCATTATATTTACCACGTTAGATCCACGCTGAAGCCAGCTCTGTCAACCAGGGAACCAGGAGGTCGACACTTCAGCTTAGGGTGGATCCTTAACACTGTTCGTCACGTGATCGAGCTCATAGTGCCATCCATCGAGGATTCCCACTTGCACGACAGTCCATGCATTCAATACTGTAGGCAGAGTATTTATTGTTCACACCTGTATACATGTTCACCAAGTCATATAGTTTTAAACATAGTAACATTGGTTTGATAATAGTATTATTTATAAATTACTATGCTAATAACATTTGTATAGCATTCATGTTGCACACCTTTCGTATCATTGCATATAACCCGCATCATTACTATTTGCATATTAAAATATAATGCATGAAGAATCACATAAGGTAGGTCCCCTTCTTGTTAATAATTTAATTCACATAGTATTAATCATATACTTCTTAAGGTATCGATAGAGTTGGTATATCATCGCTTTTTGCATGGTGTCTTTTAAATTATTCATGCCTTAGCATGAATAATCAACCCCATGGGAACAGTTCTCAACGTTAGAATACTTTTGCTAATGTCCTTTATAGAAGTACTGAAACTGTCGATCGCAGGCTAAAATTAAATACTTTATCTGTAGTTCTGCAACAAGAACACTTCCACATGCTTTAGCACGAATGCTAAGTAAGCCTCGGGGCATCCGAAGAACCCCTTCGTCAGCATTAAAAGTAGTACAGTTAGAAACAGCCAAGAACTCTTTTCTTTTCATTGTCATTTTGTAAAAATACAGCTGTGTGAAACTTCATCAAAAACATGAGAGTAATTTTCCTTTCATTCTATAAACTTTCATTGAATTTAGACGATATGAGAATTGTTTACAAGTTGTACAAATATAATTGATGCATTTCTACTTCCGCACTATTAAAATAAGCATTTAGTGTCACATTGAAAAGTTAAAATTTTTTCATAATTTTTGGGGTGTTACATGTGGTATCAGAGCGCAAGTTACAACTCTAGGTCTGATTAGGATCACACGCGCAACACAGTAAATACAATCTGAAAAAGCTGTTTACTAACTTTTTATTTTCATTTGGTTTGTACAGTTTGATAAATTGTTTTCCAGGTATGTCGTTACCAGAAGAATCAGCAGAGGAAAAATCACCTCATCATGAACCTAGTATTAATGAAAATCCTAAAGGTTTCTGAATAACAATTCTTCTGAATTTCCGCGTACCATAAAAGATCTGAAGTATGATATAAAAACAGTCAAAGAAGAAAATGAGCGCATTCTGAAGGCGCAGGATACATTAAATGATATTTTAATGGATAGATATCAAAATGAGGAAAGGGGCAGAAAATCAGAGGTCAAATATGATTCTGCCATAATGACTCAAGGACACAAGCACAAGAAATCAAGAAAGGATAAGAGTACTAGTTATTCATTCTCTGGTTCACATCAAAGTCATTATCACTCTCTCGAGGACAACAGTGATAGTGATTTCTGTTCAATAAGGAGAAAGCAAAACCATCACGAACAGATCACTGAAGAATTTAAGAAGATTAAGCCACCCACCTTTAACGACAAAAATGAGAAGGGTGAGACAGCAGAAGCTTGGTTGTCCGGAATGAAGAAGTACTTTAATATATATGACTACTCTTCTCAATTGAAAGCCAAGATGGCTATTTATAATCTGATAGGCAAAGCAGATATATGGTGGCAGGATCTAAAAAGAATCAAAATTTTAAAGGAAAAAGACGTAACCTGGAGTATGTTCAAGAAGTTGTCCAAGAAAAAGTTTTTGTCAGAACAATATTATGAGGATAAATCGAAGGAGTTTTATGATCTGAAGTTGGGCACCATGAGCATGAAGGAATTGTGCAGCAAATTACTCAGTCTTCTGAGATATGTACCGTACATGGTTGAAGAGAAGCCAAGGTACAAAGGTTTCTCAGTTGTTTACCATTCCATATAAAAGATAGAATAGAATATGACAATCCTACAACACTGGAGGAATCTATGAGAAAGGCAAATTTATGTTTTGATCAAAACAGAAGAAGAGAAGGAACAACTGGCTGGAAGGGTAGCAAAACAAATCAGTTTGATTATAAAAAGAAAAATTTTAACCAAAATTCCAGAAGTTTCAAGAATAATTTTCACAATAGAAATTTTTCAAATAGTAATGCTTATAAGGGTAATACAGCCCAGAACTCTTCTGCTGCAAAGAATGTACCCAAAAACAATAATCACAACAACAATAATAATAGATATGCCAAGCAAAAAGGACCTATCAAATGTTATGAATGTGGCGGACCACACAAGAGATCATATTGCCCACGCAACAGAAAAACCGTCAACAATATTCACATAGTCCAAGCAGAACCTACAGTTGGAGATGTAGCGAGGGAGATGCCCAAAATTTATGCAGCATTGGAGAATCGTCAAGTAGACCATCAAACATCCATGGTGGAAGTTGAAGGTATGTTACAAACTAAGTCTATTTCCATTTTAATAGATCCGGGTGCGAATCTGAGTTATATCTCACCCGAATTAGTGAAAAATTGCAAGTTAAAGATATAAAAATTTGATAACCCGTGGTTAGTTTAGCTTGCAACTGGTACAAAAAGAAAAGTTACAGATTCTGTTAAAGATTGTGAAGTTTTTCTAAGTCAGCTGAAAACGCAAGTGAATTTGAATGTTTTACCATTAGGATCTTATGACTTGTTAATTGGTATGGATTGGCTTGAACAACATAGAGTTTTATTGAATTGTTATGAAAAATCTTTTGTTTGTTTAAATAATGAAGGTGTAGCTGAAAGTGTTAAAGGAATTTCTAGGAAGACTTCTGTAAGGTAGATTTCTGCCTTACAAGTGAAGAGAGCTGCTATAAAAGGTTGTAAATTGTTTGCTGTTAATGTTGTTAATGATGAATGTACATCCAAAGAAGACAAGATAAAACTAGAGGATATTCCCATCCTTAGAGACTTTTCTGATGTATTCCTAGAAGAAATTCTAGGATTACCTCTGAAAAGAGAACTTGACTTCACCATTGAGTTAGTACCCGGTGTGGTACCGAACTCAAAGGCCCCCTATAGGATAAATATTCTAGAGTTAAATGAGTTAAAGTCTCAGCTGAAAGAATTAATAGATAAAAACTACATACGACCAAGTGTGTCCCCTTGGGGAGCACCAGTCATTTTTGTTAAAAAGAAGGATGGTCCTATGCGTTTGTGCATTGACTACCGCCGGCTTAATAAAATGACAATTAAGAACCGGTATCCCTTACCCTGCATAGATGATCTATTTGATCAAGTACGCGGAGCAGAGATATTCACTAAAATTGATCTAAGGTCGGGTTATCATCAAGTCCGGATAAAATACGAGGACATATTCAAAACTGCATTCAGAACGCGTTATGGACACTATGAGTTCGTAGTTATGCCTTTTGGGCTAACTAACGCACCTGCAGTGTTCATGTGTTTAATGAACAACGTTCTGAATAAATATTTGATAAGTTTGTAGTGGTATTCATTGATGATATCCTGGTTTACTCAAAGACTAAAGAAGAGCATGATGAACATCTAAAAATCATTTTACAAGTACTTAGAGATCACCAGCTTTACGCTAAGTTCAGTAAGTGGTTTTTCTATAAAGATAAAATTCAGTATTTGGGTCATATAATTTCAAAAGATGGTATTTCTGTTGATCCTGATAAAATAAAAGCAATAAATGAATGGCCTGTCCCAAAAGATGTAACTGATGTACGGTCATTCATGGGAATAACGAGGTATTATAGAAAGTTTATCGAAGGGTTCTTTAGAATTGCTAATCCCATCACTTATTTACATAAGAAAGGGAAGAAATTCATATGGGATCAAAAGTGTCAAGATAGCTTTAATAAGTTGAAAGAATTGTTAACTACTGCACCCATCTTAAAAATCGCAGATCCTAATAAGGATTTCGTCGTATGCACTGATGCATGCAATGAAGGACTTGGAGGATTCTTAAGTCAAGAGGGTCATGCAATTGCTTTTGAGTCAAGGAAGTTAAAAATACATGAAAAGAATTATGCAATTTATGATCTTGAGTTGGTAGCCGTGATACATGCTTTAAAGATGTGGCACCATCACTTGATTGGAAGAAAATTCATTTTAATGACTGATAATAAGGGGTTAAAGTATTTACTGGATCAGACAAATCTGAACGCAAGGCAAGCTAGGTGGTTAGCTTTCCTTAGCGAGTACAATTTTGAGATCCATCACATTAATGGAAAAGAAAATAAGGTTGTTGATGCGTTGAGCAGAAATGCTAGATTAAGTTTTGTGGCAGCAATCAGTACTTTTAAAACTAATCTAGAAAATCAGATTGAAGAAGGAATTAAGCAAGACAAAAATTACCAAAAATTACATGATAAAGTGGCTGAAAATTCATCTGAAAATGTTATAACAGATTACAATATTAATGAAAAAGGCTTCTTAACTTACAAAAACAAAATTTATGTGCCTAATTTTTCGAAAGTTAAGTTGCTGATTTTAGATGAAGTCCACAAGAGTCCTTATTCAGGACATCCTGGTTATCAGAAAATGATAACTATGTTAAGAAAGGAGTACTTTTGGCCCAACATGAAAAGTGAAGTTGCTGAATATATAGCTAGATGTTTTGAGTGTCAGACTATCAAAGCTGAACACCAACATCCAGCTGGGCTATTGCAGCCCTTACCAATTCCAGAATGGAAGTGGGAAATCATAAGCATTGACTTTATTATAGGTTTTCCTAAAAATCAGAAGTAGAATGACTCAATTATGGTTGTTGTTGATAAACTTAGCAAAGCTGCTCATTTTATTCCTGTTAAAAGTACTTTCAAGGCTTCTAACATTGTAGATATTTTCATGAAGAATTTTTTTCGCTTGCATGGGATTCCAAAGGTAATTATTTCAGAACGAGACTCTAAGTTTACTGGTAACTTTTGGATAGCACTGTTTAAAGGATTAAATACTAAGTTAAATTTCAGCACTTCTTTCCACCCACAAACTGATGGTCAAACTGAAAGAGTAAATCATATTTTGGAAAACATGTTAAGATTATATGTTAAAGATCAGCCATCTAAATGGGAGGATTACTTGCACTTAGAAGAATTTGCCTACAATAATAATTATCAAGCATCTGCTAAGTTAAGTCCATTTGAAATTTTGTATGGAAGAAAATGTTATACTCCAATTTAGTGGGATAGTCCTGTAGATAGATTGAGGTTAGGACTAGATCTATTAAAAGAAATGGAGCTAACCATGAAACATGTTCAAGGTAACTTAAAAATTGCCCAAGATCGGAAGAAAAGCTATGATGATTTGAAACGCACAGAAAGAGAATTTCAGGTAGGAGACCATGTTTTCATAAAGGTAAAGCCCAAGAAAAGTTCTTTGAAGCTTGGGAGATGTGCTAAATTAGCACTGAGGTATTGTGGACCATTTGAAATCCTATCAAGGATAGGAGCTGTTGCATATCAATTGGAATTGCCATACAATTTAAAAATCTGCAATGTTTTTCATGTTTCTATTTTAAAGAAGTATGTGCATGATGCTACTCATATGCTGAATTGGAATGACATACAGGTGGAACCCGAAGGAGATTTTTAGGTGGAACTGGACTGTATTCTAGACCGGAGGGAAATTATGCTTCGGAATTGCACCATAGGGCAGGTAAAGGTACAATGGAAGCACCTTAGCCCTAATGAAGCTACTTGGGAGCTGGAAAGTAATATGTGGGTAGCATATCCAGTTCTGTTCCATGAGGAACTTGATGATGAATAAGCACCATTGAGGACGATGTTGAGCTTAAGAGGGGGTGTTTGTAACATACCCTTTAAGCTAGAAAAACATTTTGTGTTTAGAAACATTATGATAAATTTTATTGTAAAGTTTGTATTGGACAGGTGTCCAAGGATGACTGTAATTTGCACAATATATTATTATTTAATAAATAAAATAGGAGACAAACACCTAAGAGGACTGTTGAAAGAGTGGTTACTGATCCACTAGGTGGAATGGAATCTGGGGTAAAAGGAAATGGACAAGTGGCAGCATCATGATGCAACTAACTAGCTGTTGGTATGGGACAACTCCCTTGAAATGTGGTCATAGTGCCCTGAAAGATGGGACTGGAGCTTGAGGCTCATTTATTCAAACTTACCACTAAAAGACCTAGGCAGTCTATATAATAGCCATCAAATATTGAACTGAGGTTCATCGCTTTTCCTGACGAGGAAATTTACCTTGGGGTTTTGCTGTGTTTGCACCCAAGAGATTTGATGAGGGGATATGCTGTTGTTGATCATGTTGTGAGCCTGCCAAAATCTTATTGAGTTCAGGAGTTTGATGCTGAGTGGAGAAGGCATTTTTAAGGAGGTTGATACCGAGTGGAGAAGGTATTTTTGAGTGCCTTGCTTCTACACAGATTCCACCCACTTACTGGATCAGTAATTAGGCTCGGGGGTTCACTAGAAGTCAACAAGTTGAGCTAATTCTTCTAAAGTAGGTTGGGAGGAACAGGCCTCCTTGGGTGTTTGTCGCCCTATCGCCAGTTACAGGTTCTATTATCTTATCTAATTTTTTTTAAGTTCTGTCATCTATTTTTGCATATTACAGTTCTGTTGCTGTTCTACCTTTCACTGTTTATTTCAATTGTCTTGTTAAATTTTAATTATGTATAAATTGAAATGATTGAATAAAATAGTTTCTACATTTTTCCCCATGCAAAAGGGAACAACATCGTACTCCAGTACAGAAACAGATTAAGATATATAAAGATATGATATGCAACTGCCATGGTGATAGAAGTACTATTTATATGTTCTGATAAATTATCTGCTAATATTAATTAGTAATATCTTCTGCACTTTACTCACAATACTATTGTTGTATTCATTGCTTTCATCAAAACAGTAAATCTATTTCATAGAATTAACAGAGTTTATATTAGATAAAGAAATCAATTCTGCTCATTACATTCTTGTTTTCCAAAAAGTCTATTTTCAAAGAATACTGTTGAATAGTCATCGAATTTCTAAATGTTTGAGACAATTGTAATTTTGCAGTCACTGTACAAAACCCTAAATTCTAATAACTTGAATGACGAACATATCTCATCTTTGTTCTATTCACACACATCACATTATATTCATTTTACTGCAAGAATCTTGTTCATCTTATTACAGAAATAGAATTACTTCTATATTTCTAGTCTTTTTGAATTAGAGTCTACATTTCAAACCTAAACTAGTATATCATGCTCATTTTATATTATCTTTAGAACTGTATAGCATTTACTTCTCCAAGCGCAACATTGTTTACAATTGCTTAAACATCTATAGTTTCATTTTCAAGACATAGCTAAGCCAAATGAATGTAGGGTAGATCATTTTGGTTAGGCTGCTACAAACTCAATACCAAGAATTCATCGAAAAACATCATCATTTAAATACAGAATGACATCTGATCTATTCCTTTTACCGACAGAGTTGTTTTACGTGATAGCATAACGATGGTAATTTTTCAAGCTATACATTTCCTACAATACCAAAATCGAAACAGAACCCTAATCGTAGCTTTGCAACAACTGTTGGTCTCGTTTATACGTATTTGTGCCCAGACAGAAAACATTATCTACTTACATTTCAAACATGAACCCTCAACAGTTAGCATGACATTGTCATTAACATTTCCTTTAACAGTAAAAACACCGAAACTGTATTGAAAAACGAAAGGTATCACTATATTAATCTGAGAACAAAATCTCTGTTACATTACAGTTGCTTTCGCAAGCATCATGGATTTTGCCAATAGGTTGAGACATTACCCTACCAAAACTATTAAAGTTCTCAAACCCTTGCTTTATAGATTTAAAATCTTTCGGAGATGTAAACACAAAACACAGAACACCAAATAGTCAACCATCCTCTTCTTCTACACAGGGTTTCAAGCAACCGCCAAGGCTTACCGGTTGGTATTGCTTTTTCCAACCTTCAACGCCAGTTCCGGAGGAGCCTGGGATACCTACACCTACAAGCATAGCTACAAGGTGGTTAAAGTTTGAAGACCTTCAAAAGAAATTTTACAATATCAACATGTATGAATGTTGTAGGAAAGGATTCGAGTTACATTACCTTTGCATGTTGGGGGTAAATAACAGCAACTTCCAACAGACCGGCGTAACAGCAACTGAAATACTCATACATTCGAATGTTGAGACCAAAGGAAACCCCACGTAGAGTCATATATTTCTTTCAGTAGCTAACAATGCCAAAATCTGTTATAAGTACGGCGAAAGGTCGATTCTCTTCCTTAGAATCTTTTTGCACTCTAAAAACTCTCACAGGTCCGACGGTCGAAACTCACCAAAGACTAAAACTAAAACTGTAAACTGAGACACACATCAC
This sequence comes from Larix kaempferi, assembly GCA_027924585.1. Taxonomy (NCBI): domain Eukaryota; kingdom Viridiplantae; phylum Streptophyta; class Pinopsida; order Pinales; family Pinaceae; genus Larix; species Larix kaempferi. Next base: position 11,732,862 of record BSBM01000150.1, read on the forward strand.
AGTGCAAAACAGTGGAGAACCTGTTCTTATTTCTTCATCAGTCATGGGTTCAAAACCCAGACCCTTCAACTCAAACTCATAACAAGAACCTACAAACCCTCGGCCTGTCGGCCAAGCTGCAGAGCCACTACCACCAGACGAAAGAGTGAACAATAAACAGATGAACGTGATGGAGGTAGGGTTAAACCCTTGCCATTATTGCACAACCAAATCAACGGTGTAGATCATCAGTGGGATTTACGAAATCACCAGGACAAGCTACCATATTAATTACAACGTTCATTACATTTTCCATGTTAGATCGACGTTGAAGCCAGTTCTGTCAACCAGGGAACCAGGAGGTCGACACTTCAGCTTAGGGTGGATCCTTAACACTGTTGGTCATGTGATCGAGCTCATAGTTCCATCCACCGAGGATTCCCACTTGCACGACAGTCCATGCATTCAATACTGTAGGCAGAGTATTTATTGTTCACACCTGTATACATGTTCACCAAGTCATATAGTTTTAAACATTGTAACGTTGGTTTGATAATAGTATTATTTATAAATTACTATGCTAATAACATTTGTATAGCATTCATGTTGCACACCTTTCATATCATTGCATATAACCCGCATCATTACTATTTGCATATTAAAATATAATGCATGAAGAATCACGTAAGTTAGGTCCCCTTCTTGTTAATAATTTAATTCACATAGTATTAATCATATACTTCTTAAGGTATCGATAGAGTTGGTATATCATCGCTTTTTGCATGGTGTCTTTTAAATCATATAGTTCACTAGGGTAGCATTTTGACACATAGAATCACATTTTTGCACTTAATACATTATAGGGATTGTGTTATTTGTTTTTCAAATAGAAGTTTCATAAAATGTTCCATAGGTAATTTCATTTAGACTATAGAATGTGCCTAGCAAAATACATTATTAAATGCTAATGTATAGTCATCCTAATAAGCATGTTATTTAATCAATCTTTACCATGACCATAGAAATTTGGCTCTCCAACACAGTGTTAACATATTTTCACATTGGAATTCCTACAAATCGTTATGAAGGAGAATATTAGACTTTACATACAAGGAAACACACACACCATGCTATTACTGTTTAAATACTTTATTTTGTTGCTCAAAGACGCTTTTTGCATATAGAGTTGGAAATCATTACAGAGTTCATTTACATTTCAGATTTTTCATTTTATTGTCTAAGTTTGACCTTAGCATGAATAATCAAGCCCATAGGAATAGTTCTCAACATTAGAATACTTTTGCTAATGTCCTTTATAGAAGTATTGAAATTGTCGGTCACAGGCTAAAATTAAATATTTTATCTGTAGTTCTGCAACAAGAACACTTCCATATGCTTTAGCACGAATGCTAAGTAAGCCTCGAGGCATTCGAATAACCCCTTCATCAACATTAAAATTAGTACAGTTAGAAACAACCAACAACTCTTTTCTTTTCATCGTCATTTTGTAAAAATACAGCTGTGTGAAACTTCATCAAAAACATGAGAGTAATTTTCCTTTCATTCTATAAAATTTCATTGAATTTAGACGATATGAGAATTGTTTACAAGTTGTACAAATATAATTGATGCATTTCTACTTCCGCACTATTAAAATAAGCATTTAGTGTGACATTGAAAAGTTAAAAAATTTTCGTAAATTTTGGGGTGTTACACATTTGAATACCTTCGGAAGCACATAGATTTTACAACTCCTTCTTGATGTACTCCCCTCCATTGTTTGATCTGAGTGCCTTGATCTTCCTTCCAACACTGTTCTCAACTAAGGATTTGAAAACTTTTAAGATTTTGAATACCTAATATTTCTTTTTGAGAAAGTAGATCCAACAGAACCTAGAGTAGTCATCAATGGAGGTTAGAAGGTATCTGGGTCCATTCATTGAAGTAGCATGCATCAGTCTTGAAACATCACTATGAATAAGATCAACTATGGATGAAGCTCTCTTTTCCTTCCCAACATCATACTTTCCCTTTGGGTACTTCCCTATCAAGAAACCTTTGCAGATTCCTTGAGAGAAATTTATGTTCGACAAACCTTCAATTGTCTCTTCCTTATGCAACTGCTGTAGGTATTTGAAGTTTAGGTGTCCGAATATTTCATGCCAGAGTATGCTTGTCTCATTTGCATGAGTCAAGAGAGCACTTTGATGTGAATATGGAAAGAAGTAGGAGAACTCATGTGCCTTGGAGGCATGGTTTGCAACTCCTTTGGATATTAGTTTCCTAGATGAGATCTATGCAACCTCAATTGTGATAGGTCCAAATACTACTTTATTTGGTGAACCTGTATGTTTCATCTGATAAACAAACAACAAATTAGTTGCTAGAGAAGGAACATATAGAACATTGTTGAAATTTCCATGCTCAAGTTGTATAGCGTCCTTCCCTTCAACAAATATTTTGAGAGTCATATCCCATGTGTATGCTAGGTCCATCGATGAGATCTAATGAAGAAAATGGCTCTCTGGAGGAAACCATGTGGTTGGAGGCTCCATAATCAATAAGAACAGCTTGGGATTGTGAGAATCCATCTTTCAATGCATGGAATCTCTCATGATATTATGGGAGCACACTGTTGTGTTGTTCAAGGATTTTTTCCATTTGATTTATGGTCTTCTTCATACAAGAACTCTCAGGATGGTTACCCTTCTTGCAATATGTACACTTGGATTTCTCAAATTTCTTTTTCTTGTCCTTCTTGTAGCTTGAGGCTCCTTCCGATGGACTAGACTTGGCATTTTGCTTGGGTTCAAATTGATTCTTCTCTTTTCCCTTTTGCTTCCCTTTTGCATTCACACTTTTTGACTCTCCATCCATAAGAGCTTGATTTTTGGAGGCCTTGAAGGTGCCCATCTAAATCAATGTGTCTTCTTATTGGATGAGATATTCAATGAATACATCTAAGGATGAAATTTTCCAACTAGGGATTGACAATCTCCTTGAATGGAAGGTAGAAACATAAATGGAGAACTCCGGACCAAGCTTGCTTAGAATGGATAGCACTAGCTTCTCATTCTTCTTCTCAATGCCACATTGCTTGCATTGCATGACCAAAGATTTGAATTTAGAAAATAATTGCAGTATAGTTTCAAAATTGTTGGGTTGAAGAGCAATTAAATCATTCTCTAGAATGTCCCCTCATCTCATCTTATTTTCCGAATAGGGTCCCTATATTCAACCAAACCCCTCTTGGAGTCTTCAATCCATCGAGGTGGAAGAGTATATCTTTGGAAATATGAATACACATGAAACCAAATACTTGATCCAGTCTATTCATATACTTGGCCTTCTCAACCACTGCTTGAGGTTTCCATTGTGACCATGTATAGTGACTTGTTGTGCAATACCAGATGCATATCATCCCTCCAATAAAGATAATTGAAGGGTGTCAGGATCCTAGGAGACAAGGGATCATTCAAATTCTCCATATGAACTGCTAGAGTGAATTACGGTGAAAATTGTAGTAAAAATGAGTAGACAATTAGTCATGCATGAGAACTCAGATAGGAACAGAATAATGCCACATGATCCAATAATCAGTATAGTCATAAATGATTTTACAATGGAGAGAATTCGAATCTCATAGGATAATTCGAGTCTCATTCAATCTAGCATAGGAATTGTCACCTCTATCAGTGCCCCAGAGCTCCCAAACTTAGTTAAACTCAACCAAGTCCCAATTAACTGAAGACACAATTAGTTAACTAACGAAAACCAACGCATTATAGAGTTTGGCATGCAAATCACTTATACAAGGGTGCATGAGACCACAAACAATGGCTATCAGAGCATAAAACCCCCACAAGAGTCATCTAACTCAAGTGGAATGAACTAGAACACTGAGTTGGATCCTAAAATGTAGGGAACTGACTCAAGTGGTCCTAAAATGATGCATGCAGGGTGCATTAGGTGGCTAATAGGTCCTAGATGACATATGCACACCACTATGGGAAATGACATCATCAACTACTAGGAAAAAAGAAATAATGCTAGGTAGGACAAGGATGGAGTATTAATTATCCTAACACACAATTTTGGACAAGTTGGTAACAATGCTTTCCAGTTAGATTTTAATCCCTACATGCAAATGTATTCTGTTGTCGATGTGGATAATTTGAAATTGTATGAGCCTTGAATTATCATGGATCAAGAGGAGAGTGTCCATGTTCCTTCTATTGATGACTTTGCACTTGAATATCTTGATGAGTTGTAGGAAAACATCATTCTTAACATAAGAGTAAGGACTTAATGAAGAGGATATGTGGAATATATTCATGCGGGTCTTAAAGGAATGCATCCAAGCAAATATCAATGGATAGAGACAAGAAAGGTGAGGGAGTAGTACCCTCACCTGTTTACTGAATAATTTCATGCTTCTGGTGGTCCAAAAGCTTCTAGTGGTGAGTTTTGATCTAGGAGGATCTCCCAAATGACCCAAAATCAAAGTATTCAAATGATGAATAGAAGCACGCCATTTCATAGGGCCTGCTGAGAGATTTTTGGCAACGCTCGTTTCATAAAAAATAGACTCTAGATGTGAAAGATATCACATTCTGAAATTTCGACAAAACTGGTAAAATGAAAAAAAAGGGGTGCCACGTGGAACCACTAAAAGGGTGACATGTGGCCTGTACTACGCTGACATGGAATCTCTAGGATGCAACATGTGGCAGGTGACTTGGAAGATGAGTTGGCATTTGCAATGATGTGGACCTATCGTATTGTGACATATGGCAGCGATATTGCACAGTTGGTAGGAACGTGGACCAATCGGAGGCTGCCACATGGTGGTCCAATTGGCCATAATGTGGTTATTGTTACCAAAAAAATTGGTGTTCAGTGGGATCAAACCCCTGACCTCCTGCCGGCTCCAACTCCCTAAAATCACTCGCGTTACCACCATGCCACATATATTGCTTATTAACTATAGTGGTGTATATCTTATATAAGTTGAAACAGTTTGTTGAATGGAAAAGGGGGCGGACCGAGGGATTAGCTTTGGGATCTGTGATACATTATGTAACCAGCGATGGGTTCAAAGGTGCCCGAACAATAGACCACGGGCCACAATACCAATCCATATATTATATATGTTATCATTTCCAAAAGATGCAGAGCCGCGGGTTTGAACTCGGGCCTCATGGATACCAACCATCACATGTAAGTAATGCACCAATGATCCATTGCTTGGGAGCTATCCACATTATATTGTTAAAATTTTGAAGCGGTATTTTTAACCAAAATGGGTGTACCACCCATGGGCGCCAAACAACCCATTCCATGTTATTTAAACCACAACTTTGAACCTGTGATGGTACAGTTCGAATGTGACATTGGTGGGCATGATTTCCAATGCAGGCATAGATCCCGAGGTGGGTTCCATACTAGTATGTACAATGAAGGGAGATGTTATCTCGTACTGCATGCCAGGGGAGGTCCCAGGAAAAGTATACAATGTTTATACTCTAATTTCATAATTTTTCGAGATGGAAGCAGTGGTGCAATAGTTTTTTGTAGAAAACAGTCTAAATTTCAGCGTGTCCTCGGCATTGATGTAATTTGCATCATTTGAAGAAATTAACAGAAACGGTCTCACTAGAAGGGGCCTGAAGACGTAGTCCTTTATGGAAATACTCCATTATTAACTGTTGTCTCAAATTATGGTTTGCATCTTCATTATTTTTCATTCTTTATGCTCATGTTCTCTTTTATAAAATGCCATTTTAAAGCCTTTATAGATTGAAACGTTGAAGCATTCACAGATAATTCATAGTTAATTAAAAGATCCTACAAATTCAGATCAACTACACTTTGGGGGAAGATGGACACTAAGTTAAAGATATCTACAAAATTCCATCATAGACAAATGGGAAAATAGAAGTAGTTAACAAGACTTTGGTGCAGCTTTTGAGGGGTTACAATCAAAAGCATCCAAAGGCTTAGGAGGAAAATGCGATCAATATTCAACATTCTTATAATAGAGCAATCCACACTTCTATTGGTAAGTCTCCTTTTGAAACTTGATTTGGGTATTTACTACCTTTTCCCTTGGATGTTGTATATGCACATCAAGGAGGAGTGAGGCAAGAAATCACTGAAGAAGCATTGAAGGCAGATAAAATTGTTGAAAATATTAGACAAATCCATTTGCAGGTGCAAGAGACATTGAAGAATTCATAGGGAAAGTACAAGGCCATACGTGTTCCACACATAACAAAGAAATCATTTAAAGTAGGGGATATATTTTAGTTACAATTGAAAAAGGAAATACTACAGGGTCCTAGTAATAATATCAAGGTTACATGGTATGGCCCTTTTTTTGTATTGGATAAGGTGGGAGATAACACCTACAGTCTCAATCTAAACTCTACCCTCATACATGCATATTTACTTAGTATGACTGTGGAAAATTTGAATCTCTATGCACCTTCCATGTTATATTAGAAGGAGGAGTAGGTACTACTTAACTCATAGGAATTAGCACTAGATTCTCAATTGGAGTTGGTAGAAGAAACAATTTTGTAGAAGAAGTATAGAACTACTAGACATGGGCAGCATGACCTTTGGTAGATTGGGAAGAAAGGACAACTTCCGAGTAAAGAAAAATGGTACTCCAAGGAGAATGTAGAAGGAAAATTTCATCACCTCATTAAGTAAATATTCTGGGGACAAAAATACTCCCTAAATTGGGAGGTATGATCTAGTTGGGATCATAATATAATTGGCATCTATTTCAATACTTTCTAGATAGAAATTAGGGTCAAAAAATGTATGAAATCTTTCAATTCCATTTTGAGACAAAAAAAGACCTTTTTTTTGTTCAAACTATTTATAGCGAGAAGATTCCATATTCTATGGATTGATACCTTTCCAAGAGTGCAAGAATTTACTCAATCAGAGCTCGTATGTGAAATTTATGCTTCCTACAAGTTGACCAACCTTGTTGACCACCTTGGTACAAGTGGATGCCATGTTAGCTCCATTATTCTAGTGAGTGGGGCTATCCATGTGTGGAATTTCATGAATATTCTAGAAGTTACAAACTTGATTAAGGATTGAAAGTTGAGTAAGTAAAAAAAATCCTAACCCTAGATGGCTATTGGGCTATGCTAAATACATGGTCATCATGAGAAAAATGAGTCCCATTCTTGAGCATTGTACTAATTCCATAGTTGAGAAAAAAAATATAGGAGTGGTATTCTAAGAGCATACTAGAAGAGGGGGGAGATTATATAGCATTCATTCAATCCACAGTGTCTAATGGTAACTCCATAGTTTCCCATTACTTTGTATGTGCATTTTGATAACTGCAACAAAGAGAGAGCAAAGTACAAGTCTCATCTTCTAGCTGGATTTTCTCCCATATTTGGTTTCCTGAGATAAATCTTGTGTTCATTGTGTGCATGGTGTGTTTAGGTGTTTGTTCTTTTATTTATTGTTTGTTCTTTTAGTTTTCATAATCTAATATTTATTCTTTAAATTTTATAAGATCTGTTGTGGTGAACTATTCCAGTGGAATATCCATGATGGTTTATAGATAAGAAAAAATCATAATAGCCTTCATGTGTGTGTAAATGCTCACGTATTTATAACATTGACCTCTTTCATCATCATTTGGTGGTATCTTGGATGAAGGAAAAAAATCCCCCCCCATGAATCTCATCCAAAATATTATCAATGGCTAGGATGGGGAATTTATCTTTGATGGTCAACTTATTGAGGGAAGGGAAATTAGGACACATTTGTAAAGTGCCTTATTTTTCTAAAACCATTGCCACTAGGGATGAATATGGGCTACTGGTATGATGAATGACTTCTTCCTCCTGTGGCTCTTGAATGATCTTTTCAATTTCATTCTTTTTTGAAAATGGATTCCTAAACGGTTACACATTTGGTGGTTGACTGCATATAATCAAGGGAATACCACGATCATGTTCTCCTTTGGATGGGGTAAAACCCTTGGTGTGTCAAATATCTACTAATGTTTGTCTAAAACCCTTTTCCAGTTAAGATGGATTTCGGGTGCGGTGCCATCTAGAGCCTTTATGGCATAAAAGTGAGCAATACTTCCATTTTGGTTTTTCTTCAATAATGTTTTCCATGTGATGAGAAATTTTGATTTCAAGGAAGCATGCCTAGAGACCTTTGAGGACGTGAGTATGAGAGTTTCGATTAAAGATCAAGTATAATTCCTTGAAGTCCATAGTAACTAACCCAATGTGCATAGTCATTCTACCCTTGAAACTATATCACAACCATCAATATATATGGCCAACATATGAGTTTTGAGATGATAATCACGTAATTGGAGTCTCACATTTTCACAATGCCCCCCCACATTTCATCATCTCACCATTAAATATCATAATTTGAAAGTTGGGCACCACCTATACATAAAAATGGACTTCTTCAACCAATCACTCATGAATAAAGTTGTGGGTGTTGCCACTGTCAACCAAGATTACCACTTTCCAGTGCTTGGTGTAACTTAGAAGTTTCAAGGTTTGGGGGGATGAAATATCAGACAAAGTATGTAGAGAGATGAGTGGTTCTTCTTGATGGACTTTAATTTCCACTTCTTCTTGCATGGGAAGAGTTTGGTCAGCAACCCCAAAATTAAGGGTATCTTTCGTAACAATGAATTTAGAATGGGTAGGAGTGGTCACCATATTAGAGAAAATTTGAGGTCTAAAATGGGCCTTATAAGAAAATGAGCCAACCATAATTTCTTGATGAGTTGGAATTCAAGAACCAATATAATTTCAATAAAATGAGTCAACCATAATGGTTGAATTTAGATATTTGTCATAAAAAACTACTTTTTTTGTTCGTATTTTCAACATATCTCCTCGTGATTTTACTCATATTTCGAGCGAGAGCACTTGTTGGATGCATAATTAAATTCCGCATCCAACGAGTACCCACACTGCATACTTTTGACAGACTCTGCTTCCCTAAAACCAAGAAATACTTGAAATATCATCATAATGTTTTTCAGGTATTTCTTTTTTTGGGGTAGCGGGGTCCATCAAAAGTATGCATTGCAGGTACTTGTTGGATGCAAAATTTAATCCCGCATCCAATGAGTGCTCCCGCTCAAAATTTGAGTAAAAGCACAAGGAGATATGTTGAAAATATGAACAAAAAAAGTAGGTTTTTTTCTTTCTTCCTCCAAAATTAATAAATATTATTTTATTATTTTAACTACTATTTCATTATTTCAACTATTATTTGATTATTTTCCTTAGGAGACCCATTTTAGACCTCAAATTTCCTCTAACATGATCAATTTGAAATAACTTATGTTCTTTACATTTATGAGTTGTAGCATACTTTTCATAATATTCATAGAAGGGTCCCTATCTTTAGTCTTCCATTTCTGTTGGAGACAACCTCTATACTTTCAAGGGAGGAGAAGGAATTGTGCTTGAGAAGTTGACTTGCATAGGGAATGAGTGAGGAATGAAAGAGGGTTTGTTGGTTTGTGCATTAATCATTGTCTCTACTTCTAGATGCCTCTAATATGCCTCCAACCAAGTAGCATGATGTTGCATTATGACTTGTGATCTCATTGCCTCGAGACCACTAATGAAACATTATTTAGAATCTATTAAATTCTTTGTATGGATGGATAATTTCTTAAAAGATGAGATAAAGTCCACAATTGAGCCTGTTTGGTGTAACTTGGTAAGATACCGCAAATAGTGAGGATCTCACTCATAACAAGCATGGACAAATTTAAAAAATATACTCCATGCAATGTATTTCCCATAGCCTTTTGTATGCCACTCCCACCTTTTCCATAGTTCTGGATCTAGATACAAGACCTCCACCCTAAGTTTCATTATGTCATTAGTACCATGAAGCAAGAAGTAATGTTCCATTTGGGTGACCCATCCTATTGGGTTAGAAACACAAATTTGTTCAAGTCCACTTTAAGAAAATGATTGCAGGTGTTATTATCCATGGAGGGTGGTTTATGGATTTGAGGATCCAAAGGGGTTTGTTGATGGTGAAATAGTCCTGAGTGAGATGTTTCTTCTTGGTTTGTCTAACTTTTCATGTATTCTAAGGGATTTCTTTAAAAGGTGACCACCGAGCTAGTGCTTCATATATACCTACCAACTACTAATCCAACTTTTATTTTAGGCTACTTATTTCTTCCCAAAGTTATCGAAGTTGTATCTTGGGCATTATTTAATTCCTATATTTTGGCCTAAAGAGTCTTGTATTGTTCATCTAGTGCATCAATATATTTGTAATTAGAGTGGTTGTTCATGTTTCCAGGGTCTTTCTAGGTGGTCTATAAGGAGGATCATGACTATTCACCATGGGATGGTTGGGGAAGAATAAGGTTTATAGGGTCTTGAACATGAGGGAGTGTCACGTGCTATAGATCCTTGATATATGTGTCGGTTTTTACAAGAGTAATCAAACCAATATCTCAAGGAACTAAGTATGGAGGATTGGCCATGCCCTTAGTTATACTACTCGACTACCTGGGTACTAGAGAGTGATCTCCCTAAGTGTTGTTCTCAGTGTACTATAGAAACAAAACAGTCGATTGATTTTTCTAAGGTTGGTTTCAGGTAGACCTACGGGACTTTCGATATACCCAAGGGTACGTGGAAGTGAAATTCCATATACAGGTGTTGTCTAATGCAGTGCTACTCAACGGTGGTACCAACAAAGGTTGCAAGGATGTCCAACAATGTGACTTAGTACCACTTGTATTTTCCATGTGTATTCTTCCCCAACTACATGTTTACCCACTGAATGATAGATCTCTTTGTTATTTAAAGAGGCCAAAACAAATCTAAAAAAAAATTAAAAAATGACCTCATTAACCCCAAAACGAGCTCTACAATGATTGAAAAATAACTTATTTCCAAGGTAGGGTTTGAGGCAAAAATTTTGAAATAAGCACAACTCCTTGTAAAACCTTGATTTTGTGATGGTTTTGAGGCTTCTACAACTATTAAATTTCTGTACCTTTGAGTTCAAATTTTGTTCTATGGTACTATGATATGTCTACCTATAATTCCACATGTTTTACTGAAATCTGATGTGCCAAGAATTTTTTTTCCCAAAATTTGTTGTTTTTGGCCTTCTGAGAAAAGAGAAATTGTATGGCCTGCCATGCATCCAATTTATCAGAACCGAATATGAAAATTTTACCACAAAAAAATTGGTTTGTCTTATTTCCAATAAAACCGGTGGCACTCAATTTGGATATTTCAAACTCTAGATTTAAATTTTTTACCCAAAACACTTGCTCAAGGTTAGTTGTTTGGGCTAGCCAAAACACCTAACTTACACAGAGTGTATCTCTGAATGTATAATGTCCCAAAAGCTGAAATTTGTCCTCACATTACTTTTTCATATTTTTGTTTAAACCTAAAAAATTTAGACATTGAGACATTGTAGAAAAAAATCGGAGGGAAAATTCCAAGATGACTTGTTTGAAGGAGCTAATCCTAGGATTAAAAAATCTTCCTCTTTTTTGGCACATGAAAGATCTCCGATACCACTTGTAATGTAATTAAATCTAAAAATTCAGAGAAAAGAAGAAAGACACAAGAGATAATAGATAAAACTAGAAAAATACCTCTTGTATGAAATATTTTCAACAATTATGTTCACTTTCCTCTTCAAGGGGGAAACCTCTAAGAGAAAAGCTCCAAATACAATGACAATTCTTGACTACACATTATATATCTTTGTATTCTATATGTAGTGCTTCAATAGCCAAAGTCCTAACTACTTATGGTCCCACTATGAATGAGGGTCAACCACCTAGGGGTGTTTATTCATTAAAGAGTACCATTTTACATTAAGTCAGTACCCATTAACTATCTAATGGGCCATAGGGCCTTGTACAATGATAAAGTAGGTTAGGGTATGACACTAACACTTTTCATATCGAGGCAAATCAGAATAGGAGATATAGGTGATTAACTTGATATTTGAAAAGTCTTATTATGCCTTAGGGGTCCTTTCAAAAACTTGATCCTTCTTTAAAAGTTGATTTATTGTTTTTACGATGGAAGTGCAATCTAGGACAAATCTCCAAAAAAATAAATATCCTTCCAAAGAATATTTGAACTACATTTTTTATTTGAGGAGGGTTTCAACTTATTTATGGATTTAATTCATTCCAAATCAAGATAAATCCCTTTCTTGTTGATGATATGCCCCACAAAATAACCCTCTAACACTGTAAACAAACATTTATTGGAATTTAAAGATATAACATACATCTTGCATATGTGGAAACTTCTTTGAGGTGCTCCAAATGTTGTTCTCTAACATTTTATTATAAAATTAGTTCATCTTGGTAACCAACCATGGTTATTCCAATTAATTAATGGAAGGCATGATCCATAGCCCTCTGGAAATTAGCACCAACATTAATAAACCTAAAAGGCATTCAAACATAAGCATATGTTCCTCATGGTGTTATGAAAGTGGTTTTATGTCGATCACCTTTCGCCACGAGGACCTAATTATAATTAGATAAATCAACAAGTATAAGCATTAAGGATGAGCATGTTACTTATTGTAACAACATTTCCATGTAAGGGAATGGTTAGTTGTCCTTTAGGGATGCTTGGTTCAAACCCCAAAAATACACACAGATTTGAATCTAAGCATTCTTTTTCATAACCACCACAAGGTTAGCCACCCATTCCAAGTATTTGATTGGCAATATGATACTACATTTAACTTTTTTTTTATAGTTCAACCTTGATAACAACTTTCAATTTTGAATTTATCATCCTTGGATTTTTTTTACCAGTGTAGCACCTTCTTTCAATAATATATTGATATGATGGATGATATTGTTGTCCTACTCTTTAAGATCATCACATGACCATGCACAAGCATCTTGAATTCCTTGAAAAGTTGATCATAATGTGCCACTTCCTTATCATTGTAGGTACTGCAAATATTTTTTTTTTGGATTATTGGAAGTACCAATGTAGTGTTTTTTACATCTTGACTTTTTCAGAGTGATGGATCTTCTTTAGGTTTCCATTTTCATACTTGATCGTTTTTCGTAAACAACGATCCTAGTGAGACTAAACCTTTCAAGAGGATGTCCCCCCATATATTTAACACTCCCAACTCATCATAATGGCCATGTTTGGTAAAGTTGTGCTACAGTTCTGGAGTGGCATTCTTTGCACTGTCCTCCTCAATCCATTTGGCCATAAAAAATTCTAACAATATGTTCATCATGATAAAAAAAACTTTCATTGTGAGGAATTCTAGAACAAAAGACTAAATCGATTTGGAATGAATTGTTTAACAAAGAGTGGTGAGGGTTGAAAATAGAAGATGAGACTGCTAGTGAATCAAACCTTTAATTTCCCTCCATATGGAAGAACAAGTTTATATTGAAATAACTATTTTTTTTATAATATCCCACACTCTTTGTGCATAAGCCTTCAATCGACCCTTCTTGACTAGATACCTTTTTTTGATATCATTCACAATAAGTACATAATCTCCACCTACAATGGGGTCTAAAATATCCATATCTTAACCCAACAATAAAGCAATCATTTTATACTCATATTAATTGTTTGTGCATTCAAACTGCAGTATGAAAGAATGATGCTAGACTTCTTTGGTGGGACTCTAAAAAACACTTTAACACCTGATCCAAACTTTTTTCATGCTCCATCAAAATCCATTCTACATAAAAATTTAAAAGGGGGGCCTTGATCTAATAATTAAAATACATTGACATCATCCTCACTTAATATGGAATAGTTTCCCAGCCTTGAATCAATAAGGTTTTCCAATCCTCTACTTTCCTTTATCATGAAGCACACTAGTTTCTTTGGTTCCATGGGTATTTTGGTGAATCCCTCAAGTTTAGTGGAAAACATCATGAAACTACCATCATTCATAACATATCCTCCTAGTGGGAAGCTCCATTCTCAACCCAAAACCACTTCGTAGGTTGTAGGTAAGTTAACCAATGTGATAGTGAAGACTATGCGAATATGGGGGGTATAAATTATCCAAGCACAAAAATATTTTATTTCACATAATATGGGATCTTCATTGAGTCGATGGAATTAATCCATTCACTTTCTTTGTAATTCAGTGAAATCCAAACTTATGGCCTTCATGATTGACATTGGCATGATGTTATTTATAGCACTAGTGTCAACCATGCAATTGTGTAGAATTAGATATTTAGTCTCCAAAGATATAAGAAATGAGGGACTTGCCTTAGAGGTCTCTTGGAAGGTGGAACCAATTTATGGTGGAAATTATTTATGATTGAATCTTAAACCCTTTGGTCATCTTGTATTTCATTTTAAATAATTTTGAGCAAATTTTATCTTTGTTGTGGTATTTTTACCGCTTCTAGAAATGGGAGTGTGATTTGCACCTTACTAAGGTCATCAAAAATATTGTAAGTCATCTATGGTGCAACATTTGATACATTTTGATTCCTCAACATATCCATCGGACCTTAATATATTGACTACTACCTCTTAGAGGCATATTGGGAACTTGATCCTTGGTTGGTAGTCATTTTGGGACTAGACATGATGACTTTGGACTTATCAGGATGACAGATGATTGAGTTCTCTACTTGCGATCTAGTCTACACCACATTTTCTTAATGGAACTACAATGTATCAGAATACATGCATTCTTTCAATGTTTTGGACTCATATATTGACATCATTCCATCATACCATTTTGTAGAATATAACTTTTGGGATGTCATTCCATGGTTGTTCCCCCATCTAGGGATTGAAAATTGATATATTCTTCATCATTTCTAAGCAGGTCTTTGTCAATATATTATTCATCCATCACCACTACATTTTACTAGGAATTAGGCCATTCTCAAATCCCTCTCTGATTCTTTGTGGTCTCATCCCAAGTGTAGGGTGTTGCATATTTTGTCTCGATTTATCATTTATTCTCATTCATAATAATTCATCATTAAACTATCTTATGATATTGTTCAATTGACTTATCTCTACATCCTGTTGATTATGGGGCATGTCATATTCCGCCATAATATTTCATACATTGGGGGGTTTGCCCCTAAAAAATTCCTCTACGAACACCTTGATATTCTAAAGGAATGGATGACAAGGAAGGTCCATGGTTAGATATTGATAGGTTTGACATCTATTATTGCATGCATCCGAATATGATTTCAGGATCAATGTTACTCTCCAACATCTCTCCCTCCATTTCATGTGATTTTCTCATAATTGCTTCCAAAGTATCAATTTGGGAAGATTTGATTTCACAGTAAACATTTATTAGCATGGATTTTTTAACAAATGAAGATAAACGGTTGATTGGGGTGCATTTATTTAGGTCTCCTTTGTAATGTTTTAAAAAATCTAATATTAAAGTCTCATTGTTTTCATTTTTCTCTAAATAGATTTGAGAAAATTGGGTGAGCGACACATGGTAGGTTGTGGGATGAGTGTACCAACTCAAGAATACCTACATGTAATCACACCAGCATGTAGGGATTTTATGTGTTTGCACAAATACCCTTATCATAACATCAACATGAATAGTTAGATAGACATAACACATGGATACAAATTGATCTATTAATATGTCTTATGGGACTTTCAAATCCGTCCCATTTGACATAGCAAGGCCACCTTGTGCAATCGAAGGCAATGGTGGGTTTATCTGTGGTTTGTGTCTCTAATTCCTCAACTGATCAAAATTTACTCATTCTCGTTCAACCATCTCTACTTCTTGCATGCCGAGAGGGATACTAGAAGTCGAAGGATGCAAGAATAAGAAAGGCAGTGTTTGCAATGGATTCTAAATTGTAGATATTTCAAAATAAAAATGAAGATTATGGATAGGTTCAAGGTCATTTTTTATTCTCGATAAGAAATCCTTCATGCTTTTCTAGGGTGTCTAGTGTAACTAAATAATTATGGAGTCGTTAGAAGTATTTTTCATAAACTAGACATTTAACTAGATTTTATTCACTTCTATTTAAGTATTCTCCTCTTCTTCTACTAGACATTGCCAAGAATGTTCAATATCAGTCTAATTATTTCTTAGTTTTATATTGAGGTTAGAAAGTCGAATTAAACATTTCAATAATATTCTTCAAGGACAATGGGAAATCAAGGTTGTACATGGATCGAAACTATACATTCAAATGATTTTGGAGTCACCAAAAATATTTTAATAAACATCCCTTGACTTAATAGGTTTCTCAACAAGACATCAAGGAATACAATAAGGGGAAAGCGGGGACATAAAATCGAAATAACGAGGGTTACATGATAAAGAGAGCACGTTAGGGGGCTACAGCTGCAGCCCTAATTTTCTCTTCTATCGAATTTCCCTATTTTTTTTGACCTGACAGGGATCTAATAGGTGCCTTATCAGAATTGATATCCTTTTCCACATGGATTATCCGGAGGTGGATGAGGTAGACTATTCCCTGGATCCTTTGAGGGCCAGTCCATTTTCGTCGCGGATCTTGGGAGGGAAATGGATGGTGAGCATAATGTTTCGACAAATGATGCTATTTCGGGGATGAAAGCTGGGGCTCCTACGAGTAGACAAGTGGTTTTGGGGAGGGATCGGAAACACAGACCGAATTCATCACGGTTCTGCTTGCAGTTGCAACTAGGGATTTATACCCGAACCTCGAAGGTTCTCCTTTCACACTTTTCTTTGCAACCCTTGATACCTGTCAAGGGTTCCCATAAAACACAGACCCCTCACTTACCTTCTTAGATGAAAATCAAGGATTGGGCTAGAATCACCCAACCCCTGAGGGTTTGGTATCAAATTATAGCTTGGATTTGTTGGATGCGAGCTATCCCTTCACAGATCCACCAGGACTCAATTATCAGCAACAGAATGCTTCGTTGGAAGAAAATTTTTACTTGCAGGATATAAAAGGATTTATCGCTTCCTTTTTTAGACCTATCAATCGTTGTGGAGATCAGGTGGAAATAACCTACAAAAAAACCAGCAATTAAGAAATACATATTGACACATGATAAAAAATGAGCCTCGAAACCAGTAGGGCCTCGAGCTAGAAAAGGAGGAAAACAAATGTGCCAACAAAAATAATGAGGTTCTTAGCTTGTCTTGTGGAGTAGATGTATCCACGGCACAATCTATGGATATGGCAGAGACTGTGGTGGTTGGAAAGGCTTGGGTAAAATACCTTAGTCAAGCTACACTAGAGGAATGGGGGGAAAAGTGTTGGTCATATTGGCTCAACTATGAATTGCATACTAGGGTTCTTGAAAAGGGTTGGTTTATGTTCAAATTTGAAAGAAAGGAAGATGTGGATCAAGTCTTGCAGAGACATTGGATCCTTGGATCAACGCCTATCCTATTAAAAAAATAGACTCCATTGTTCGATGTTGATTGTGAAAAATTGGATGTGATCTCGGTGTGGATTCGGCTGCCAGGATTTCCATGGGAATTCTGGAAATGGAAATCCTTCAGAGACCTTGGGAATTATCTGGGCGAATTCATAAATGATGACATGTCCTTCCTGCACACAAAAGGGATGTCAGTTTCCTGCATCTTAGTCTCGCTAAACATTAGGAAGGGCCACAGGGAATAAATAGAATTTGTTTGGGGAAAATAAAGGAGAAGATAGAAATTAGATTATGAAGGTATCTCATTTTGGTGTCATAGATTCCATGTCTATGGACATCTGGCCAAGAAATGCCTCCTTCCTTTCCCAAAGGGCACCCATTTTATTCGAAAGCGGACTGGTGATGGAAACACAAATCCTATCAAATGTACCTCAACATTGTCTAGTAAGAATGCATCATATCCAGTAGAATTTTTTTTTCCCAGAAGCGTGTTAGGAGAATAACACCTCGTGATGGAAAATGTATCCATTGCAGAAAAGGCACCATCTCCGACGACTCTGGTTTAGGAAGCAGTTCTGGTGTACCCTGTAGGATTTCCATCACTGACAGCTAGAATTTCGATAAGCCTGTCGAGTAAGTTAATAAATAATGATGCTCATATTGCTATACTTGAAAATTTTATTGATTTGATGGACAAGAATTTTTTGTATGACACCTCCCAACCCTGATACCTTCCTGATGAAACAACGTCTTTCTCCACTCCTACTGGAACCATTTTAGATGAAAAATTAACCCCATTGAGATAACCCCTCCCCCTCTAGGTCTATCTCTTCATATTCTTTGAGATTGGGGGATCCACCTACTCATTTCCACCTCAGGAATCAGGAAGTCCTATATCTTTCCAGTCTACACCTCAACCACATAGGGATTGGGAAAAAACCCTCTGGTAGCTCAAAATGGAGAGGTCGTGGAATACCTTCACTCTTATCCTCAGCATAGGAAAAGGATTAACAAGATCAACTTGACGGAAAACAAAAATCCATTCTCGGGGCACTTAGAACAGTGAATGCCCAGGAGGGGGTTTCCCAATGAACTGTCTCTCCTATAACTACAGGGGTTTGGAAAGTCCCATTAAAAAAATTGCCCTCAGAAGGTTGGTCCTAAATCACCAACTAGAGCTCATTCTTCTACAAGAAACCATGGGAAAATGTGAGGATGTGGTTAGATTTATGAAGAGTACAATAATGAATATGGAATTCATTGCACAAGATGCAAAAGGCCACTCTTCTAGTTTAGCGGTAGGCTGGAATCCAAAACTCGTCAAGGCCCAAAGCTCGTGGATCTTTGAGTCTAGGATTGGGATGGATGTTTACCTGGCGGAACTAGACAAATAGAGTCAACTACTAGAATGCGGTTTCCCATAAATCTTTCATCAAATATGATAATGTAATCATAGGGGGTGATCTAAACTTCACCGTGGGATCTCATGAAATTTGGGGGCCGAAGGCTAGGTTTGATCCTTTGGCCAATTTTTTTAATCAGAAACTAATGGATGGTAGGATTCTGAACGTTAACTTGGAGAAAATGAAACCTACCTAGACAAATAATAGAATAAGGGAAAATAGAATCGCTAAGCGACTAGACCGCTTCCTGCTGGCTGAAAATCTGATGGATCAAAATTTAATGTTCAGGCCATGGATGGATTCTGGAGGAGAATCATATCATTTCCATATTTTATTGGAGATACATGGTGGAAACAAAAATCCATCTAGTCCTTTCAAATTATGTGTTGCATGGTAGAAGAATGAAGAGTTCTTAAACCTAATCAAAACCTCATGGATTCCATATAATCCCAAGAAAGGGGAACCTGATGCTCTACAATTCTCACAAAATATTTCCCCCATTATGAAAAAAGTTCAAGAATGGAAAAAAACAAAAAAATCATGGATGAACAAGAGTTGAAGCGTGTAGAACTGGAAACTTCCTCACTGCATGAGGAAGAGAGAGGGGCATATATTTTTGATGAATCTAAGGAAAAACTAGGAAACTTGGAATCCAAAAGAAGAGATATAATACAAGAACAAGAGGAAATATAGAGACTGAAAAGTAGGTTTATTTGGCTGGAAAGTGGTGATGAAAACACAAAATTCTTCCAAGCCTATGAAAAATCTATAAAAATTCAAAATACAATATGCGAACTAAAGGATGAAAACAATAATGTTTTCTCTTCCTTTGAAGGCCTAGAAAAGATTGGAAATGCCCACTTCTAGAACCTGTTCAAAGCTGATAATTGGATCACAATTGATGAAGTTATTAGCTTGTCTCATTTCTTCCTAGGATTTGTGACCCCGGAGGATAACATAGTACTAATGGAGGAAGTATCATAAGATGAACTAAAGGAGACTCCGCATAGTTTCAAAAAGGAAAATATCTCGGGTTCGGATGGCTGGATGATTGAATTCGTCCTGGAAACTCATGATACAATTGGTATGGATCTCCTGAGGCTAGTTGAAGAATCCATAAAAAGGGGGGTTTAGGAATTCTCCCCTAAATTACACCTTTATTTCCCTCATCCCAAATTTCGATCACCCAACAACAATGGAGGAATTTCGTCCAATTTATCTATGCAACATCACTTATAAAGTTGTGGCCAAAGTCATAGCTTGAAGATTAAAATAGGTTCTCTCAAAATTCATTTGAAGTGAACAATTCAAATTTTTGGAAGGAAGGGAGATTCATGAAGTTATTGAGGTTGCAAAAGAGGGCCTACACAATATCAAAATAAAGAAACTAAGATTTGCAATACTGAGGGTTGATCTCTCAAAAGTATTTGACAGGGTCAGCTGGCTCTACTTGAGACTTCTTATGAATCATCTAGTATTTTATTACTCATTCATAAAATGGGTCATGAGTTGTATCACTACAGTCTCTTTCGTAGTACTCATCAATGGATCATCAACTCCTTTCTTTCCATCCGAAAGGGGCCCTGGAAAAGGATTCCCCCCCTCTCCTCTCCTTTTCCTGTTGGTAGATGAGGGACTCAAAAAATCACTTACTGATGCTAAGCATAGGGGAACCTTCTCCGGAATAGCTATCACAGATAATATCCACCTTACACACCTCCTATTTGTTGATGACATCCTTATTTTTTGTGATGGCTCTATTCAAGGATGCTGAAAAACTATCGCAGATCCTAGATCTTTTTGGGAAGGCCACTGTGATGGTAATAAATGTGCATAAATATTCCCTCTCCACCTTAAATATGGATGACCCTGAAATACAACGATATTCACTTTTCTTCCCCTTTGAAACTACGATCTTTGATGTTGGCCTCAAATACCTTGGTTTTATGTTAAAACCAAATAGTTATAAAAATGAAGATTGGAATTGGCTGATTGCAAAGTTGGAGAAGAGGCTCAGTAGCTGGATTCATATATGGCTACCAAGAGATGGTATACTGGTCCTTGTAAAGTTATTTCTGGAGGCCATCCCAGTCTATTGGATGTCTCTTGCATGGATTCCAAAGGGAATCTTGGAGAAAGAAAGGAAGTTATGCTTTTGTTTTCCGTGGTCCGGGAAAAATGAAAACTCGATGCTCCCATGGGTAAAATGGGACATAAATTCTAGACCAAAGTATTTAGGTGGTTGGGGGCTTAAACATATTCATCTATTCTCAAAGGCCCTAGTAGCAAAAACTGGGTGGAGGCTCCTCACTACAAACAATCTCTGGACTGAGGTGATAAAGCATCAGTATATTGCACCAGATTCATTGATCGTCTGGGTAAGGAAACCAAACAAAGGGGGAAAAGAAATATATTTTATATGGAAGGTCACCTTAAACTCTTTTTCTGTAATCAAAGAAGGACCCATCGTCAATATGAAAAAACAAACATATCCTCCCTCAACATCTCATTTAGTACTTACACCATCAAGGATTGTTCAATATTTATCAAATTTCCGACCCAGAATCTTCCTCAATCTGGGGACAAGGATGGAGAGAAACTGCCAATTTGTACCTCCCATTTTCCCTACAGGAAACCTGGAATAATTATATAAACACGCTGCGAGTATCACATGTCAGATTATCAGATAGGCCTAACGAATTAATCTGGAACAAATATCGACATGGAAGATATACGAAAAAATTAGGATATCAGGTAATGATCTCTAATCCCCCTAACGCCGATACTATGTGGTGGTGTAAGGGAATTTGGAAATCCAAATGTCGTCAAAAGGCAAGACAATTTATGTGGTGTACACTAGAAAAAAAGGTCCTGACATGCGACATAATGGCCAACATATTCATTGAAGGGATGAGATGGCGTGCACTTTGCAAAAATGCATTTGAATTAGCTCCACACCTCTTTCTTCAATGCCCCTTCTCTATTCAGGTGTGGAAATAAATAAGGAAAAAACTTAACTTAAATCTCAAAAGGGATGGGGTGGACGTGGAGGATGAATGAAGGGCGTGGTCCTCTTCCCCAGAATATGAAAATATTTAGGCTTTACCATTGATAATAATCCGAGGACTCTGGATAACAATAAATAATGATATCTTCCAAGAGAAGCCACCGATCACTAAAATTATCTCAATCTAGGGTTTATATATCTTATCACATTTCCCTCAGCAAAAGAACACTCCGAATGTTAGAATCATTCAAGAAGAATTGATAAATAAGGACATCCCATGGGCATTCTTTGACGAGCCTAAAAAAATCAAACCTATGGGGGGGTGCCATCCTTTATCTACCCGATTCAATTTTATTCAAAATTCAAATGGGTTTGGGGCCTGGTACAAACAATTTCACTGAAATCATGCCTTTAAAACTCTAGCTCTATTTCTCTAAAGAAAAGGACTACAATTCCATTCAAGTCTTTGGAGACTCCATGAATGTGATAAATTGGACAAACAAAACTTAGAACTGTCAAAATATTTTTCTTCTCTCATTGATAGAAGAGGTGCATTGATTGGTCGACAATTTTGATTCTTTTTCTTGTCATCATGTATACAGGGAGATGAATGATATAACCGATAAACTCTCAAAGAACGGATTACACCTCGGCCTTAGACAATGGAAGATTTCTGAATTGCAGAACGAGATATGTTTTTATTACTTCCATTGGCCCTTTATAGAGGACTTGACCCCTCAACAAATTCACTCAGATTGATTAATATATAGGTTATCGTTGGTTCACAGATTCATGACACTTTTTCAGGATTATTATAGATCCAAAAATGTGGACAATATCGGCTCACTTTGCTGCGAGTATTTTGATGGCGTTGTTGAAAATAACTTTTTTGTGCTATGTTGGATAGGTCTCTTATGTAAAGACCATTTTGATAGATCCTAAATATGTATCATCATGAAGCGAGCCTCCAGGCATCAAAGCTGAAAACGCATGGAAGATGCATTCTGCAACTGTAATTTTGTTAAATATTTAATAAAATTATGCTTTTTTCCTCGGAAAAAAAAGGTTTGTCAATAAGGCCATGTTACCCCTTTGTATACGTATATTTTTTTGATCCCTCCCCAATATGGTTGCCAAATGTTGATCACTTGTTTCGTAAGGGGAAAATATCAACGTTGAGGGTAATTATCCATGGGGAACAAAGAGACCCTCCTTTATTTTTACAGAGGTGGTACTCCTCTTTTAGTATCTTGAAAATGTCTTCTTGAATCCTTTTGAAAAATGAAAAGGAGGGATCTATACAACAAACCCCTTGATCTTCTTTTATTAGATTAAAAAAAAGAGAGCTTGATTCCTTTGAAGTAATCAAGATATCCATTCAAGCATAACTCTACTTGCAAATGGATTAGGCAACTTAGAAAATAAATGGATGAAGAACAATTATAGTATTAAGAAAATTAATTTTCTCAATTAACCATAATGTAGCTTGATAACATATGCACGTAGGAGATACAACCAAATATCACTTTAGAGGAAGTAACACAGATAACAAAAGGGTCTTTTCACATAAATTTAAATGATTTCAACTATGAAGATCATAAATATGTAGAGGAAAGACATGTGCTCAGGATTTCTACTTCATGAGATAAAGTTTAAAATCATAAAGTTCTAATGCAACAAGTTATACAACTTGACGAGAACCCGATGTTGTTCTCATTTTTTTGGGGTCAATTTTAGTAGTTGTTTTTACCTTCGTTTCAGAAAGTGTGTATATTGGTAGCACCATTTTTCATTTTGAGGCATTTTTTTGCAATTTTGAAACTTCTTAGTCATTTAAAAACTATCATTTAACTTTTAGAAGTTATTTAAAATGAAAAACAAATATATTTTGGAAGTTTTTTCTTTAAACTTTTATCTTAATTATGTAACTTTTATGGGCAAATTAAATGAGAGAAAAAAAACATTTTAAAACCATTTTAAATGCATTTTCAACTATTTTAAATATATAACTTAAGATTTTAAAAATTAAAAAAAATGGAAAAAAACCACACAAAAAAACTTAAAAACAAAATTGAAAATAAAAATTAAAAAACCAAATTTAAAAAACTATAACGAAATTAAAAAAACTATAACAAAAAAACACAAAAACAAAATTAAAAATAAAAATTATTATTTAAAATAAAATTGAAAACAAAATTGAAAACAAAATTAATTTTTTTTTTTATAACAAATTATAATTATAAAAAAAATAAAATTTTAAAAAAATAAAATAAAATATTTTTTTTACAAACCCCCAATGCCACCTCCCCTTTGCTCCCCCTTCCCCCTCCCCTTCCCTTCCCTGTCCCCCTCTCCACCCCCCTAACTCCCTTCTGCTCCCCCTTTCCCAAACCTTCATGTCCCCCTCCCTTCCCTCACTCATCCCCCTCTCCCCCTTCCTCTCCCTCAACACCCCCCTCCCATCCCCCTCTGCCCCCTTCCTCTCCCCCTTTGTGCCATCCTCCAGCTTCCCATGCATCCCCCTTTTGACCAGACACGATTCTCAGAATCACGCTGCCACTAAGGGGCGACGCTTGGGCGGAGCAAAATATTAGGAACCCGTGTCAACACTTCTCTTTACTTTGTTAGTATATTGTATTATCCCACATTGCTAGTATATTGTTGTTGGACACATATGCTTTGAAAGTCGTCCCGTGAGTATATTGTATTATCCCACATTCATGGGGAGTAATAGTTGTTTAGATTAGAATTAGTATATAAGTATGTGTTGAGGCCAATGAATGAATCCACGAGTTATTTGTACTGAGCTTGCTCAAAAAAGGTTTCTCCCTCGAAGTGGCCTGCGATTAATAAATCCATTCTGTGTTCTGCTATTTTTGATATATCGTGCATTTTCATCATTTAATTGCTGTAGGTTCCCCACATCTGGTGTCAGAGCACTTTCTTGGGCTCGTTGGGTGGAATTTCTTCCAAATTATCATTTTTTCGCAGTGGCTTCCAAGCACTGTGATTATTGCAGTAGTTCTTTTTCTTTGCATCTGTATTGTTCCTTTCAATTGCATGTTTGGATATGGGAATAATTCCTATCCGCTTAACCGTGGGAAGTACCTTGGAATAGCCCTAAACACGTTGTGAGGAGTGCCACAGGAAACCCGTAGCTGGCCCATTGAGAGGACTTTCCGGTGAAAAGGGCAACGGCCCCTACCTGATTGACTAGTCCCCACCCATGAGGTAAACCAAGAGCTATTGTTTGTGGCAAAGCGGTTATGAATTTTACCTGAGTCATGGAGTGAGGGGTACTGCCCCAATACACAAGCCGTTAGACAACATTGGTAGCCGAGTGAATCCCTTGAAACTTTAGTAAGCCGCACATTCCTAGGGTCCATATCTATTGACATGTGATAAATAGCAGATTGCATCTGACCAGAGCCGTTGTAGATCAATTCCGAGTCGTTGTAGATCAATTCCAAGCCATTGCAAATAAATTCTGAGTTGATTTTTTGCCATATCTTCTTTTATTTAACTCTGTTTCCCTTGAAAATTCACTAGCACCCCTGCAATTCCATTATGCATATTTCCTTCATGAGGACCCTATCCCAAATTCCGCTTCCTGAAGCCATAAATCCCACATCTGTCTATTTTTAGGGTTTTCCATATCTCCTTCGATTTTCACCCAATCGCCTTCAAATTTTTTCACAATGTTCATTTCCTATTTCTGCTTATTTGCCCCTCTCGGACAAATTTTTCCATTCTTTCACCCCACCTATGAAATACCCATTTTCTTCTTCCGTGTCCATTAGAAAGTGTCCAAAACCTAGTTAAACCCCAATTACCCATCAGAGTTTTTCCCAAATCCAAAATTTCATTTACTAAAGAAGTTTATGTTTTTTTGTTTTTCTACCCATTCTTCCCAAAAAAATAAATAAAAATAAATCCTGGTTATGGTTGTCACCCGCACAGGAGAAAAAAACATGGAGGAAGAACTTGCAGCCCTCAAGACCAAACTCCAAGATCTGGATGAAAACATTCTCAACATCCATCTTCAGCCTTCAGCCATGAACAATAGACGATATCTAGAGTCTTCTGCAAACACTGGGTTCTCTTCTTCCAACACTTTTCATGGGCCGAAGCTTGATTTTCCTCACGTCAATGGTGATTGTTCGACTGGATGGATATACCGGGAAGAGCAATATTTTAGTCTGCATCAGACTTTTAATGTCAACAAAGTTCCACTTGCATCCTTTTACTTGGAACATGAATCCCTTCAATGGTTCTGTTGGTACATCAAGGCTCATGCAAAGCCAAAATGGATAGATTTTTGCCAACTCCTTTTGAAATGTTTTGGCCCTAGTGTTTTTGTTGACTTCACAAGAGCACTCACTAAACTTCGCCAAATTGGCACTATGAGAGAGTATCAGACATAATTTGAGAAACTGACCAATCACACAGAAGGATTGTCTGATTAATTATACAGGAGTTGTTTTGTCAGTGGTCTGAAGGATGTAATCCGATCCGAGTTTAAAATGTTCTGTCCTAGCACAATGATGGAAGTCCTAGGGTTGGCTAAGTTGGTAGAGGACAAGATCACATCCCAACAACGCTCCAAATCCACTTTTGTTCCATTCATAAATATGGTTTCCCAACGACCTCCCATCACGCTAGCTCCTAGAGCAACTCTTATCAGGCATTTTTTTGAAGAAAATATGCGGGCACGTAGATAAAAATTTCTTTATTATAATTGTGATGAGAAATTCACTCAGGAACATAGATGTGTTGAGCAAAAGCTCTATCTCTTGATGTGGATTCTCCGCTTGCAACTGAAATTTGTGAAGAAGCTCAGGATACAGTAGATGATCAGGTCGACATTCAACAGCCGCCTATTGACCCTCCTTCTCAGGACAACCATCCAGATATATCTCTCCATGATTTAGTTGGAGTCACCACCTGACAAACAATGTAGTTCAATGGTTACTTCAAGAAGCTCCCTCTTACAATACTCATTGATTCTGGTAGCACTCATAACTTCATTGACCCTCAGAGCGCCAAACAAGATGATTGTTTTGTCCATCCTTGCTTCAGCTTTGAAGTCATGATTGCCAATAGGGTCACCTTACCTTCCAAGGGGAAGTGTCGCAATGTGCGTATCTCTATTGGATATTATAACCTGCGCTCCAACATGTTTGCCTTGCCCTTAGGTGGATGTGATGTGGTTTTGGGCGCTCAATGATTACACACACTTGGACCCATCTTATGAGACTTTGTTGAACTTTGGATGCAGTTTTCAGTCAATGGAAAAAAACACACATTGAAGGGCTTACAACAAGGGTCTCTCAACATCATCAGTTCACATCGCATGGAAAAGATCCTTAATAAGAATTCACATGGTGTCATCACTCAACTCCATTCCATTCAGATGTAACCATTAGTGGTATCCACTACTCCTTTGGATCTACAACAAATTTTGCATAGATATGCATGTTTCTTTATTGAACCAGTGGGATTGGTTGGCTACTACCGCAAGTTTGTCAAGGATTATGGGAAGATTGCAGCTCCATTAAACGCTCTCTTGAAAAATGATGCTTTTACATGGACACATGCTACTGAGTCTGCATTTGACAAACTAAAACAAGCTATGTGTACCACACCTATTCTAGCTATGCCCGATTTTTCCAAGCCCTTCACTATTGAGAGTGATGCTTGCGACAATGGACTTGGTGTTGTTATCCTTCAAGATGAATATCCCATTGCATTCACTAGCAAGGCCCTTTCCGATAAGAATTTAGTTGCCTCTACATATGAGAAGGAAATGATGGCTATTTTGCATGTAGTACAGAAGTGGCAGCCATACCTATTAGGGAATCATTTCTACATTAAGACTGATCACCAGAGTTTGAAATATTTCCTGGAACAACGGGTATCCTCCCCAGCACAACATAAATGGGTTATAAAACTCATGGGTTATGACTATGAGATCACTTACAAGAATGGTAAGGACAATCTTGTGGAAGATGCTCTTTCTCGCACATTTGATGACCATGTTTCTCTTTCAGCTATTTCTATGCTTGTTCCAAATTGGTTGCAATCTGTTCAGCAGGGATATGTTAATGATTCCTCATTATCTCAAATCATTCAACAGTTGTCCAACAACCTTCTGGTGTACCACATTACTCTTGGGATGGTGCTTCCTTGAGATACAAGGGTTGTTTGGTGCTTCCCCAAAGCAAAGATCTTCAACATGATGTTTTCTATGAACTCCATGCTTCTCCATCGGTAGGGCACTCTAGGTTCCTTAAAATGAATGAGCAGGCATGATGTAACTTCTTTTGGAAAGGAATGAAAATGAAAATTCAACAGACGGTGGTTGAATGTGATACCTGCCAACGCAACAAGGGTGAAATGACACTCCTTCTGGGATTGCTTGAACCCTTTCCCATCCCTACACAGATTTGGACAAATATTTCTATGGATTTCATTGAAGGGATCCCTAAATATGGAGGGAAGATAATGATTTTGGTTGTGGTTGATCACCTCTCCAAATATAGCCATTTTTGTGCCCTCATCCATCCCTATACCACCTCCTCAGTCACACAGATTTTCCTGTACCATATCTTTCGTCTTCATGGAATCCCTTCTTCCATTGTCGCGGATCGCGATGCAACTTTCACCAATCATTTTTGGACAAAACTATTTTTCCACAGTGGCACCAAAATGAAGATGAGTTCAGGGTATCACTCACAAAAAAATGGTTGTACTAAAGTTATCAACAAATGTTTGAAAAATTCTCTTCGTTGCTTCACCTCTGAACAAAAACATTAATGGGCAAAGTGGATCCCTCTCGTTGAATGGTGGTACAATACCTCCTACCACACTACATCTAAAATGAATCCATATGAAGTAGTCTATGGTCAGGAACCGCGAGTGCTTCTTCCATACACCCCAAACAGTTCACCAGTTTAGGTAGTTGACACGGTTCTTCGAACTCGAGATCAGATTCTTTGCATTTTGCAGGACAATCTTCACATGGCAAGAAATCAAATGAAACAACAAGTCGATTAGCACTATTCTGAGCGCACTTTTCATGCAGGTGATATGATTTTTCTTCGTCTACAACCTTACAAGAAATCCTCTTTGAAACTCAAAGGGCGTCATAAGCTCGTTCCAAATTTCTATGGGCCATATAAGGTTATTCAGAAGATTGGGTCTGCTGCTTATAAATTGGAACTTCCTCCTTCTTCCCGCATTCATCCAATATTTAATGTCTCTTGTCTAAAGAAAGTTCTTGGCACCAACATCAGAGCACAAATTGTTTTATCATAACTGAACAATGAAGGATCGATCATTTTGGAGCCGGAAACCATATTCAATAGGTGCACTCGTTAGCTTCACTCTCGATCCATCACAGAGGTATTAATTCAATGGCACAAAATGCAACCAGAGGGTGCTACATGGGAACCACTCATTCAGATTCAACAACAATTTTCACATCTAAAGCTTCAAGGACAAATCTTTTTCTAAGGGGGAGGGGATGTTAGGAACCCATGTCAACCCTTCTCTTTACTTTGTTAGTATATTGTATTATCCCACATTGTTAGTATATTGTTGTTGGATGCATATGCTTTGTAAGTCGTCCCGTGAGTATATTGTTGTATCCCACATTCAAGGGGAGTAATAGTTGTTTATCCTAGACTTAGTATATAAGTACGTGTTGAGGCCAATCAAGGAATCCATGAGTTATTTGTATTGAGATTGCTCAAAGGAGGTTCCCCCCTCGAAGTGTCCTACGATCAATAAATCCATTATGTGTTCTTCTATTTCTGATATATCGTGCATTTTCATCATTTAATTGTTGGAGATTCCCCACACAAGGAGGGGATATTCTCCTTGCTCCGCCCAAGCCCCGCCCCTTTGTGGCAGTGCGATTCTGAGAGTCACGGCCGATTAGAAGGGGGATGCATGAGCATCGGGCGGGGGGCGCGCAGAGGGAGGGGAAGGGGGGAGGGGAGGGGAGGGGAGGGAAGAGAGGTGGGGGAGGGGAGGAAGGGGGAACAGAGGGGGATGGGGGAGGGAAGGCGAGGAGGAGGTAGGTGAGACAAGGAGGTGGGGGGTAGGGGTTTGTGAATTTTTTGTTTTTTAAAATGTAAATTTTTCTATATTTTTAAAATTTTTGTTTTTAAGTTTTTTTTTTCTATTTTTTTTATTAAATTTTCTTTCAATTTAAAAAAAAAAACAAAGTTTTCATTTTAAAATTTGATTTAAAAAAAAAAAATTGTTGAAAAATCAAAGTTTTCTTTTTAAAAATTGATTTTTTTTGAAAAAATTGTTTTTTGTTTTTTTAATTTGTTATTGTTTTGAAAATTTTAAATTGGTGTTCAATTTTGATTTTAAATTTTTTACTCTTATTTATTTTATTGTAATAAATTTTATTTAAAGTTGTAAATAATTTTTGAAAATTTTTAATTTTGTTTTTGATTTTTTTTAATCAATTTTGTATTTTTGAATTTTTTATTTGATTCGTTTTTTTTAAGTTTGTTTTTTAAATTTTATCCTCAAATAAAAATGACAGTGATTCCTTGTGCGGCTGAAGGCCGGGTTTCAATCCGGGGGTCAATTTAGGGTTTTGAGTGCAATGATACCACCCATGGTTCATTGTGATGTTGTTTTTTAGTGTTTTTTATGCAAACATATGAATTTTTATGGCCTTGGAGTTCTCATTCTTTATATTTCATCATAACTTCTATGTTTTTATGATTTAATATATGGTTTTGTTATGAATAATATCATAAATTATTTTATTTTAGATGGAAAGAGGTGAAAAAATTTCTTAAATAATTTGTGTTTAACTCAATGCTAGTTTTAAATATTGTTAATAAGAGATTTAATAAATACAATTTTAAATTATGATACAATGATATAATTATTCCATTTTCTGAAAAAGTGTGCTTCTAGTAGCATCAATTTTCAATTCAGGGTATGATTTTAAGGTTTTTGTAAACAACAATAAGGATTGTTTTGGTCCATGTCTATATTTTTATCCACAAAAAAAGTGGTGCTACCGGTAGCACCACTTTTTTATTCGGGTTATTTTTTGGTGTTTTTTTATGTAAAAATATGCGTTTTATGGCTACAGTTCTTGTTTTGAATATAAAGTTTTCATCAAGTTGTATAACTTGTTATGTTTCCGAGTAGTATTATGTAGATTCTAGTTTTAAATGCACAACACTTGGATCTCAAAATAAAAGTTATCCATTATTAGAAATACAGTTTTCCATTGGAAATACAAAACTTCTATGACCTTAGTAGATAACTGAAATGAAGATCATTCAAATTATTCAAGCTATGATGGGGCTCCCACATACCAAGATAAAATATCTATAACAAAAAATAACGAAAATGAGAGCTTGGCCTTAATGCTATATCTTAGGAAACATAAAGGATTAATGAGGAACTAATTGGGAAACGAGAAAGAGAATGGGGAAAATTGGTACTCTATACTCACAAATTAATTAAGAGGCAAGAATGTTAGAATTTGGCACCTTTCTCCTTCACATAGCTTCATTAAATATAATCTTTCCAGTATCCATAGACCCTAAATATCATGAGCATCTTCATGAAATTCATGTGACTTGCTTCACAATCTTAATAAACTTTGGATATCAATTCCATTGCTTCATTTACCCATAACTCAATTTATTCACATATTGGGCCTACGCCAATTTAATCTTTTACTTTGAGGGAAAATAAATCGTTCTCATTTTCAATCTATTTTTGAACGTTGTTGATGAGTAGTAGCTAAATGTTCCACATTATCAATAATAACTCTAGCAACCATTTCCTTATTTTAGCCTTGGGGAATCCAATGAATATGTTAAATTTTGAATTGAGGTTTGTTTATTGACTCTCCTTTACTTTGCTTCTACAAGTTGTTTCATATGTATAATATAATAAACTCTAGCAACCATTTCCTTATTTTAGCCTTAGGGAATCCCATGAGTTTGTTAAATTTTGAATTGAGGTTTGTTTGGTTCTCCTCAACTTTGCTTCTACAAGTATTTTCATGTGTACAATTGTGTACATAGTGTAGAATCTCTTAGTACACCAAAACACTACTTCTCCGAAATTGAATGCCTTTGGCATGCAACGTACATCTAACCTTTGTTATTCCTTTTCTCTACTTCCACTTATATGCTATCATCCAATGGAAATATTTGTTCTCGATTCAATGACTTAATGGTGTCTCCATAAAAGGGCTTCAAGTTTCCTTCTTCTCATCATCTTTTCATCTTGTTGAGATTCCTTAGATATGTAAAAAATGAACAAATACATGCACCAACTCATCTCCTTTTGGTATTCATGCAATTGATGCTTAATCAAATTGTGTACAAGGTGAGTTCAATGTCCATAAAGATATTTACATCACTAAACATCATCGAATTGCACCTTAAATGTAGACAACACTTGTCAGTATCCAAGAGTACCACCTCTGTTCATAACACAATGGAGATGTGAGAATGCATGGATAATGGACGTCCAAGTTCACAACCAAAACTGAAGTGAAAGAGAAAATATTTAATCAAAGGGGAAGTAGTTGGAGGGTAGATGAAAACCTAATTTGAATCTCCATGTGAAAAGAGCATGCAAGATGTGAGGCACAAAGGTGAAATGAGGCTTAGATGACATTCTATGCATCTGCAACAGGGATAATTTTAAGGACCCAGACTTATTTAAAAGTGTATAAACCTTGGAGAATCTTACCAATTCTTAAAATGTCAACTATAAAATATTTGGCGATATTTTTCTAAAATCATTTCAATTTCTAAGGATTTTATATAGTTTATATAATAATTTGGCGATTTTTAGAGTGAAAAAGTTTACCCCATCAAAACTGGGCGAAATGGGGCTTCAAAAAATGCAAATTGGCAAATCGTTTTTTGGAAAAAAAACAAGGATAATTTTAAGGACCAATACTTATTTAAAAGTGTATAAACCTTGGCGAGTCTTACCAATTCTTAAAATGTCAACTATAAAATATTTGGCAATATTTTTCTAAAATTATTTCAATTTCTAAGGAATTTATATAGGTTATATAATAATTTGGTGAATTTTAGAGTGAAAAAAGTTTACCCCAGCAAAATTGGGCAAAATGGGGCTTCAAAAAATGCAAATTGGCAAATCATTTTTTGGAAAAAAAAACATGGAAAAATAGCCCATGGGCTAAATTTCGCCCCTAAAATTATCCTTGAAAAAAACATGGAAAAATAGCCCATGGGCTAAATTTCGCCCCTAAAATTATCCTTGAACAAAACATGGAAAAATAGCCCATGGGCTAAATTTTGCCCCTAAAAGTATCCTTTATCTGCAACCAAAATGTATGTGAGATGCGAAAACGCATTATGCGGTAATCTTTGAAATATTGAGATGATCTCCTTATCCA
This sequence comes from Larix kaempferi, assembly GCA_027924585.1. NCBI lineage: Eukaryota > Viridiplantae > Streptophyta > Pinopsida > Pinales > Pinaceae > Larix > Larix kaempferi. The sequence continues at coordinate 11,766,111 of BSBM01000150.1, forward strand.
CATAAAAACATCATTCAAGATGTGAAATGACTAGAGAAAGTTGTAGACTTTCGCGTATGCGCCAAGATGTCATGTGGAATGTATAACAAAGTTTTGAAAGGATCTTCAATGGAGATTTATGAAGGGATTTTAACAAGGATTGTTGGGGATTTGGATCAATACAGATTTTTGTGCTTTTTGCATGTTTTTTAAAAGGAAAAAGAAAAAGAAAATGTAATAAAAATTCATTAACACCTCCTTGCCACCTTTATTGTTTTAGAAGCATAACCCCCTACTACATGTTTGATCAATTTGAACCAATTCTCTAACATATTCAAGCACATAAATCCTTGGGGTGCGAGATTGGGGAGTCTATAAGGGAATAAATCCACTTCATACAATTTGATAATGGTGAAAACCTCTCCTAGGTTGAACTAATCCCCCATCCTATTGTCAACACTTACATGTAAGTAGGGTTGAATCTCTTTAGGCATCCTCTTTGGGTCGTTTCCCGTTATAACTACAAAGTTTGTATACAAGAATTTGTTGACATACTTGAAGATAGAAGAATACTTCTCATCCTTCTTGACCCAAGGTATCTTATCAATACACTTGGAGGGTTGACCATCTTTTAATTATTGTAGCTCCAGGTGGGATATGGAGGCACTATGGTAGAAAATGAAGATGTGGATCAAATAGGAGGGACAAAGAAACAATTTATTAGTCCTGAAATTCACCAATTGATGTCTCATATTTTTTGCAATATCCTCCATGTATCTAAAGGAGGGAATTGAGAGGCCATGGAAGATATCCATGGGTGCCATTATGTGCTTGTACATTTTGGAATGATTATCCCTTACTAATATAACTATGAACAAAGCCATTGACTCTTGGACACATTTAAGAACTTTCTTTGTTCTATATGGAGGGGGACTGGTCGAAGTAGGGATTTGACTATGCATCAATATAAAAAGTAGGTTCTTTCTTTTGTCACTTGATAGGGTGAGGAATCTATTTCTCTAGACATGAAGGGAAATGATTGTTGAACCTACTGAGGTGTCTATCATGGTATATATGGATTTGGTAGTGATGGAAAAATTTCTTTCTTGTTGTCACAGACATGATGGATGAGCTAATGGGAATGTAATTCTTGGCATGTAGCTCAGTAAACTATAGGAATGGGTATATATCAATAATTATATGTTGAGCTAGGATAGATTTATAGTAGGGGGTTCTTCCTTATTTCTATGTGACCAATGTAATGAACCTCAAATTATCAAACTAGTTTTTTAAAATATTGACATACAATTGTGTTTTCAGTACATTATCGTCGCTTACTTATGCTCTCATGACACTATCTTGTCTTTAACAAAATTACTGCTACTATTGTTATTCATCTTCGACTCAATATTAAGCATGTTGTGGTCACACATATTTAACTAAACATTGTTACAAGTGTACACCTTTTTACCATAATATTTACAATTTACTATCGCGGATTCTATCTTTTTTATTAAAATCGCTACGCATTGATCTACAAATGTCCCACTTCTCTTCCATTAGCTACTACCTAGACCGAGACAATGTGGAATACCCAACTTGTAGGACTTTTATATCTATCTCTCTCTATACAAGTCTCATTTATTTCCCAATGGTTAATACATAGCCCCAAACTATATAAATCTCCCAACAAGAATATTTAAATCAGATTAATTATTTACCCCCATTTAAACCTAGTGCAAGGCAATACACATATCACACTGGGTCACTACTCCCATGCGATGGTTATCTTCATGTTCCTTTTGCGTTCATGATTAGCCTTCCACGATTCATGCATCAAGGTGTCAAATGTTAAGAGGCCACCTTACCTAGCAAAACTAATAGTCCAACCTAGGAATTGTGTAAGGTGACGCTTTATGTTAGTGTAAGGTGACGCTTGCCTCATTTATTGATATTGAACCTCTCGATGATCGACTGCACGTACCACCCGTTTATGTCCCATTCAGATGCCACATCTCCTGCTCGTTATTTGTGTTGGAATCTTGATGATATGCATTTATATTCCTCCACGGTTTGGATATGATTTTCTGTACCGAATATTCCTCCACGGTTCAGATACGATTTTCTATATCGAATAGGTTCCAAATTCGCATTAATAAAGAATTTTCATTCTCGTGAATATTTTCCTCTTGCTGTATACGTGTGCTTTTGTTTTTCACACTATTAACATGTTTTCAATTTGTGAATTCTTGAGCAATGTATACCTTAATGGTTGAGACTGTGCACTCTGATAAAAGCAGACACATATCTTAGGAGTGAGAATGTATGCAACCGTTCCTATAGGTACTGCATTAGGGGTAGAGTATTGCGTTAGGTGGTATCAGAGCTAGGTTAAGCTCCTGAATTTGAGTAATGGTTCATGAGAATTATTCCATAGACTGTGGTTTTGGAAGTCAAGTCATGTAGACAGAGCTCGGAGTTGCGGGAGGTGAATGGTTGTTATATTAAGGATAACGAAAATACTTGTGGGAAAGTCAACACTGAGGGGAGATGATCATGGGGAGATGCAAGGAATCGATAATTGGAAGAATTGAGAAGAAGGATGGAAGAATTGAAGAACAAAAGAAATGGGGGTGATGAAGCAAATTCAGAAGTGGAAGAAGAGATTCGGTAAGAGCATAATGTTGGGGAAGAAGACCCAATAGTGCATTTAATCTTTTTCCCGAGTGTTACAATGGTACCAGCACCAATGTATCTGCAGAGGTTCCCCAGGGAGAGCGTGTCTTTTTTTTTTACCAAGAGGGGTGTTTAGACAGCTCATTCTGAGGTAGGGGCATGGCCAGACCCTTTGGTTTGTCCTTTGGAAGTACTATGGATTAATAGCATCGTTGACTGCCTCATGAAAGGGTTTAAAAACCTGAGGTAGGTGTCCAGGGCTTCAAGAGGTGGGTCACTGGGTCACATGACCCCGAACTTGTTTCAAAACTCCAACGATAGTTATTTCATCATTGAGACACACTCTTATATTCCAGATCACATCTAGTACCCTCCTGGCCCTCCAACTCTCCAACGCCCTCTCTCTGGGACTTCCTTCAAAGGATGGCATCATCCTCTTATGCTAACTATGATGCTTGTAAAGGGGGGGGGGGCATTGAGGGATTTTAATCAATGATGGTTTTAGTTGGGGCATGACGACCCCCCCCTATGCAGTCCGGCCTTCAGTTTCATCATAATTGTCTTTGTTCAGCTATTTTGCTCAAGTAGGGGTCAAATCCGGGGAAAACATCCCAATTTACCCACTACTTAGATTATTTTATATTATTTTTATTCTAATTTTAAGTTGACATTTTAATATTAAATTGACCTTATTTTGTGTAAAAGTGAGTGTGAGATCATATAAATTCAATCTCCTCACTTCATTTTCATCATCAACTTTTGGGGTAAGATCATTATGTCTGCTATTTTCCCTAACTAGGGCTCTTTGAAGGGATGCACTCCTTGAGAAAAGTATTTTTGCAAGTTTGAAGCATTTCTTGGAAGTTTTACTATCGTTCATGTCACTACTAAGGTGAGGCTAGAGTTGTTTGCTTAACACATGCACTTGGAGGTATCTATATTTTTAGTTTGATGTCTCTTTGTCAATTTGTATGAAAGTGATGCTTGTTAGGGTTGGATGGAAGCCATTGTTGCTTCATTTTTTCTTGATTTTCATTTCATTTTTATTATTGGTCGCCATAGCATTCAAACTTGAGCTTTAGGTCTTGAAGTCTTGCTAAGCTAGACTCCTTCTACGCATCCTGGAGATTGTTGAGGTGAGCCCTAGTTGCTAAGCTTTCCAAGTACCATCTCAAGGAGAGTTACTCCTCTCATTGATTCCCCAGGTTTGGTGAGTGGTTTTCCATTGAAACTTTAGTTGTTCAACTACTCTTTAAACCTAAATTCTGAGTTACCTTGTAAATATTATGTTAGTTACCATAATTTATTTTAATTTTTGAGTTAGTTGGTTTAATTTTTATGCTAGAAAAACCTAAAAATTAATGTTAAAACCCTAAAACTAAACCCCAAACTCGAGTTTGAAACCCTAGCAGCACTCCCTTAAGCCCTTGCAACCTAACCTAGGAGATATCCCTCTCCTTTCGCCCTCTCCTCCACAGCTCTAAACCTCCCTTCTCTGCTCGCAGCCCTACCCGTGGCCATCCATTCCCTATACCTCGGGCCCCTCCCTTTACCAATCCGCATCCTGCTCATTCCATAGCTCTCATCTGCTCCTATCTTATCCTAAATCTGTGGCCTCCTTTCCTTCATGTTGCTGCCCAAATCCATGACCTCCACTTGCGGCTCCCCCAAATACGTGACCTCTCTTCTCCTTCCCCGTTTGCGACCTTCGTACCTCTTTCTTAATCTACCAGCGCGGCATTCCTTTTTCCAACCCTCCGCTACTCCCTTCATCCCCCCTTTCCTCTTCACCCTACACTCTTACTATCCATGCCTCTCGCTGCTACCTTCTTCCCCTTTTCCATACTTCTTCCCTAGCCACAGTCCTTGCCATCCGACCCTTCCTATTCTTTCTTCCTCCTAACTTTCCTTACCTATCCTTTCTCCTTCGTTTACTGCCCTCACTTTTCACTTATTTCTCTCCTTCAAACCCTCGTTGTCCCGTCACACAGGCCTGCAAATAGAATTTGCAGACCTTGTGTGCCTTCCTTGCGCTTACCTGCAACACATAATATAAACAAAAAAGGGTTGGAAGTTGGTACAATTAAAGGTTAGTTTTGGAGTTGGTCTTTCCATTAATTATACATCAAATAACGGTTATATTTGGCTATGAAGGTATTACGTTCAGATATGAATTGAAGTTGAAGTAGGTTTCTATGCTATTACATATCTGAAGTTTACTTCTGCAAAATTGGATTATTTTTGCTTAACCCATATGATGTTAAATTCCCTTATCATACTCATATATTGAAGGAGATCTACCTAAACGAGTTTATGTTGTTATAATCTATCTCTAGGTGGATCTGAAATGATATTTCCTATTGGTGGCAGTATTAAGTGTGTCTAATGAATGATAGACCTTGTGTTACAATTTGCAATAGGTTGTATGTTGTCTTTGAATGCCATAGCGTACAACTTTTTTTATTTTTAAATTAAGAGTTGTATATATACAAACCTGAAAGCTATATATTGGTATATTGAATTGACACTTACAGGTGGTTGTGTGTTGGATTATGGTAAGAAGTCATGGTGAAATCAATCATTAAAAACCTAGTGTAATTGCTACATTTGATTGGCTAATTTCAAATGATATATGCCTCTAGCACCTTATTGATCATACGTTGCCCGAATACATTGTTTATGAGCTTTGCACAACTCTAATACTGTCATAGTTACATAATAAGTGATCTCTCATGTATGATGGTTGTGGGTTGATCAACTTAATGCATATTTGGTTATTGGTTGAGGTTAATTGGAAATATAGTATTTTGATCCAATATTGATTATTTTTACATGCATACCTGCTTGGACATATCATTGAATGATCTAAGTAGGCTACTGATCTTTGGTGATGTTATTGGTAATATTGCACTCACTGGCATTGATCATAATATTATTGACTCCATTTAGGCACTGGTCTAACCAAGATTGCATAGAGAACATAATTTGTTGGTTATCTTAGTGTCTTATAGGTTTCCATAAGGATAATTCTCCTTGGAGGTATCGACTTCCAAAGAAGTTAGAACGGTGACTGAGGTGACATTGGGTCATTGATCTTATTTTTGCTTACTGGGAATTAGCCCTTCTAATTTTCCCAATAACACTGAGTAATAGAGGTAATACTAGAGTAGAACTTTCATGCTCTGATGGCAGCTTGAGAGCTGAAGATCTTATTGATTGGATAGGAGAACTTGAAAGGTATTTCGAGTATGAAAATATTCAAGATCCAAATCAAGTTTGGTTTTCCATTACGAAGTTAAAAGGACATGCAACACTTTGGTGCGATATGCTACATAAGGATATAGTATATAACAGATTGGAGAAGATTAAAACTTGGAGGAAGACAACAAGCAAAATTAAAGAGACGTTTCTTCCTGTTGATTATCGAAAAAACTTATGTAAACATGTACACAAATTGAAGCATAAAAATACCACTGTTCGAGAGTATACCAAGGAGTTTTTCAAATTGTCACTCAGATAAGGTATCAAGGAACAAGAATACCAAAGGGTGGAAATATAGGTAAGTGGTTTTAAATACGATATCTAGGATGAAATGAGCACACACTACTTTCATGATGTGGATGAAGCTTATCGGATTGCTTTGAAGGTGGAGGAAAATCTTGATAGAAAAATGCAGCAGAATTTTCGAGGAAAGGGTCCAAGAGGTAGAGGCAGAGGAAATGCTACTAAAGGAAATGAAAAGGAGGATGAATCCACAAGTAGCTAAAGTAATATAGGAAATGGCACTGGAAAAGGAATAGGATTTGGAAGAGGATAAGGAAAGTGTGCCATTAATTGTTATAATTGTAGGGTAGAGGGACATAAATCATCCGAGTGTCTAGAAAGACATAATTCCAAAAACGAATAGAAGCCAGAACACAAGTCACACAAATAGATGAAGTGCTAGTGGTTGGTGAAAATTGGGATAGTACTTTAGTAGGAGAAAGGTGAAAATTTAATGTTCCGGACAATGTTTCTTAAGCATGAGAAAAATATTCCCGCAGGGGTGTAGCTCAACCGACGATTCGCTTGATATGAAGGAAATGTTGGAAATGGAGGTCACGAGTTCAAATCACCCCATCTTACACGTGCCCCATGCTTTTGGGCTATGTGAGTGCACCTAGGGGTATAGTGGTAGCGAATGAGATTGGATCCATGGACCTCGTGTCACGCGAGTACCAGCTCCATCCTAGTTGTCGATTCCCCTAGTTACAAAAAAAAAAGCGCATGAGCAAAAGATTGTAGAAGAACTTGAACAAAGAAATAATTTTTTAAAAACTAAGTGTAAAGTACAAGGAAAATGCTGTAATTTGATCATAGATGGTGGAAGTACAAAAAATTTGGTATTTATAGTGGTTATTGAGAAATTGAAGTTAAAAATTTTGGACCATCCTAACCCATACAGATTCTCATGGCTGAAAAAGGGGCAACAGGTGATGGTGATGCAACAATGTTTGTTGAATTTTGAAATTGGGAATATCAATGAGAAAGTTTTGTGTGATGTAGTGAATATGGATGTATGCCACATACTTCTTGGAAGACCGTAGTTGTTTGACATAAATATTTCTCATAATAGCATAGAAAACACATATGAGTTTAATAAGGATGGACAACGGTATAAATTGACATCGATGCTGGAAAATACATTGATAGTAGAGGAAAATAATGATGTGAATACTAGCAGTAGTCAGATCATGTTGTGTTCAGCTAAATATTTTTTGAAGGAACATAAAAAGGAAAATTTTTGTTTGGCCATAATACCAAAAAGAGTTCAAGAGATTTAGAAACCGAACTCTGTACTATTGGAAATTCAACCTTTGTTGAATGAGTTTAAAGAAATCGTGGTGGATGATATACCAGTAGGTTTACCACCCTTGAGAAGTATATCACATCATATTGATTAGATACCAGGATTGAGTTTTCTAAACAAATCCCCTCATTGAATGACACCAATAGAGAATTAGGAAGTGAATAAGAAGGTGCAAGAGTTACTTGACAGAGGATTTATTCGAAAGAGTATAAGTCCTTGTGTTGTACTAGTAGTATTGACACCCAAGAAGGGTGGTGAATGGAGAATGTGCACAGACTCATGAGATATTAACAAGATCACCATCCAGTATAGGGTTCCCTTACCAAGTATGGATTATCTCATGGATTATTTGACTGGATCAAAGTACTTTCCAAAGACAGATTTGAAGAGTGTTTATCATCAAATTCAAATAAGGGAAGGTGATGAGTGGAAAACAATGTTTAAGACAAACGATGGATTAGCCCCTTAGTACATTTATGAGACTCATGAATGAAGTTTTGAAACCATTTTTGGGAAAGTTTGTTGTCATGTACTTGGATGACATTTTTATTTTTAGCGAATCTAAGGAAAATCACTTGGAACATGTGAAGAAGGTATTGCGGTGGTTGAAAGAGGAGAAGTTGTTAATAAAGCTAAAGAAGTGTTCATTCTGAAAGAAGAATTAACTTACTTGGGTTTCATAGTTTCCAATGAAGGTTTGAATATCAATCCGGAAAAGGTAAAGGCCATTTTGGGGTGGCCTAAACCTAAGTGTGCATTTGATGTGAGAAGATTTCATGGGTTGGAAAGCTTCTACAGGAAATTTGTTTGAAATTTTAGTGAAATTTGTGAACTACTTACAACATGTATGAAGAAAGGATTTTTTCAGTGGATAGTAGCATCCATTAAGTCATTTGAAACCTTGAAGAAAAAGGTAACTAAGTAACTAGTTTTGGCACTTCCAGATTTTAATAAGGTGTTTCAAGTGGACTATGATGCAAGTAGTTTAACTATTGGAGTAGTTTTGAGCCAATAAGGCAGACCCATAGCATCCTTTAGTGATAAGTTAAATGCATATAAAAAGAAGTATTATGTGTATGATCAAGAATGTTATGCTATCATTCAAGTTTTAAAGAAATGGCGACATTATTTGTTGCCGAAGGAATTTGTCTTGTTTACTGATCACAAGGCACTGCAGTACATTAATAACCAAGGTAAGTTAAATCAAAATCATTCTAAATGGGTTGAGTTTTTATAAAGTTATGCTTTGTCTTGAAGCACATGTTTGGAAAATCAAATAAAGTGGTAGATGCATTGAGTCAGAGGATGGTACTATTAAATACTTTGTTGGTTGAGATAGTTGGCTTGGAATATGTGAAAGAATTATATGTAGAAGATGCAGAGTTTGCAACTTCCAGGAAGGTATGCAAAGCACCTTGGAGTATTGACAAAACACCATACTTGGACTACCATGTTCAAGAAGGATTCTTATTTGAGAATCACTAATTATGCACTCCACAGAGCTCACTAAGACTGAACCTTGTTAGGGAGTTGCACATCAGAGGTTTAGGTGGACATTTTTGCATGGATAAGACCATAGAATTGGTGAAGGAAAGATACTTTTGGCCTAGTATTAACAAACATGTCATTTTTTTTTAATCTTTGTAGAGTGTGTTAGTTGGAAAAGGGAAAGAGTCAAAACACAGGGTTATACACTCCATTTCCTGTACCTGAAAGGCCATATGAAGGTGTCACTATGGAATTCATTATGTGGCTTTCTAGAATGCAGAAAGGACATGATTCTGTGATGGTTGTCGTAGAAATATTATCGAATATGGTGTGTTTCATACCATGCAAGAAAACTACTGATGCTAGTGAAGTGTTTTTCTTGTTTTTTAGATAAATTGTGAGGTTGCGTGGACTTCCAAGGAGCATCACTTCTGACAGAGATACAGGATTCCTTGGGAATTTTTGGTGGATGCTTTGGAAGAATATGGGTTTGAATTTTCTATACAATTCAGTGTATCACCCACAAAAGAAGGTGGTAAATCCTAGTCTCAGAAATATGTTGAGAAGCTTAAGTGGAAACAGGCTAGGACAATAGGATTTAGTTCTATCCCAAGATGAATTTGCTTACAATGATTCAATAAATTGATTTTTCAATAAGATTCCATTTCAAATTGTTTATGGGAGATCTCCAAATGGAATTGTAGATATCGTTAACTTGCCAAATCTAGAAGACAAAATGAGTGCTGAAGCAAGTGAGTTCATAGAAGACATTCAAAAATTGCATGAACATAATAGACAGAAGCTTCAATAAAGTAATGCAAGATATAAGCAAATGTCAGACCAACGAAGAAGACACAAAGTTTTCAAAGAAGGTGAGTTAGTGAGGCTCATCTAAGGAAATAAAGATTTCCCTTAGGCATATACAATAAACTCAAATACAATAAAAATGGGCCATGTTGAATCTTGAGGAAATTTTTTGACAATGCTTATAAATTAGAGTTAACAGGAAATTTGGACATCTCTCCAATTTTTAACATTGCTGATTTGTATGAGTTCCAAAAAAGATCAGAGGTAGATGAAGGAAGCATGCTAAATGAATGGAAGGTGCAATTATCAGTCAAACCAATTGAATAAATATAGTATATTTTCGCGACAAGGGTTAGCAAAAGAACCCAAAACAAAACTATTTAGAATATATGGTCAAATGGAAAAATAGAGGTCTTGAAGACGCATTGTGGGTTTCTGAAAAGGAAGTAGCACACCTACATGAGTCTTATTCTTCTATAACACTTACTATTTTCCCCACATGAGTTGGGGCTCATGTTTTGTTTTCATACCCAGGATTTCTGACGTAGGAGCATCTTTGGGTTCGGACAATCGACATCACCCAAAAATATTTTAGTTTCAGTTAAGCAGCTTAAATGTTGGAATAAGGTGGTTGTAGGGTACTGCTAGGGGGAATTCTTCGAGATGTTTGATGTGGATTCAGAAATGAACCATTGCCAAGTCAAGGGAAGATGAAACAATTAATGGGGATGGTTAGGGAAGCTGAAGAGGAAGGATATTCTTGGGGGGAGGAGGTGGCATAAGAAATGGGAATAAAGGAAAGGAGAAAGGAGGAAAAAAACAAGGGGAAAAGAAAAAGGATAAGATAGTCTAGGAAACTCATGCTTGACCACGGACGAAGATGGCATTTTCCAAATTCTGAATTTATGTGAATAGGTTCCAAATTTGCATTAATAAAATAATATTATTTCTGTTTCCATGGATATTTTCCTCTTGCTGCATATGTGTGATTTTGTTTCCTAGACTATTAATTTGTTTTGAATTTGTGAATTCTAAGCGATGTCTACCTTAGCAGTTGAGACTGTGAACTCTGATAAGAGTGGACACATGTCCTAGGAGCGAGAATGTATGCTACATGACCTATAGGTATTGCATTAGGGGCATAGTACTACATTAACAATACACTATTATATAGGCTTTAATGCTTCGCATTGAATGTGGTACTTGTTCCCTCTGTCTGCTGGTTGTGATCTTGGGGGTCTAAACTAGGTCCAATTTCACTCCTTTCTCTTGCATTTTCACTACCGAATTCGACTTTGATCTCTATTTAGATTTTCATTTGGTTTCCTCAGAGAAAATTGTGATCCTCTTGACTCGACTCTTGCTAACAAATGGGATTTCTTCTCATCCCCTTTTTCCGTTGCTAGCATAATTCCTAAGAGGTAAGCAAATACTCCTTTTCCATGGAATTAATAACTCAAATTCCTGAATACATTTGTTTTTGCATATGATGAAGTTCAATGAATAATCTCTTCACATTTCATTTATAGTTATGTTAGTTGGATTTTGTGAAATTTCAGTTATGCTATGGTTTATTGGCTAATGATGGGTCCTTTGTGTTGATGTGAGAAACCCATCAGTCGACTCACCTCACTTTCCCTCCTTCGTGGATCTGTTGTGGTGTTGGTCGTTTCCTGGGCCATTCTCTCAGTACTTTGGAGGTGCAAACCTCTTTTTAGAGAGCAAATGTTGAGGAATAGTTTTAATTTGTGTAGTCTTATATACACATGGTTGTAAATGTTTTAAATCTAATTTGAGCCGACATGTTATTTTTTATAATATTTTATTATTTTTTAAAAAGGACACGTGTCAGCTCCAGGATGAGCACAGAAGGAGTTACACATCTCCTTACTAGGATTTAGAATGCACCTCTTCAATGAAAATATATGATTGACCTCTTGGAAAATTTTCTATGCAAGGTGCTATCTTTGTGGGGCTTGTTGTTGCCTGGATGCACACCTATGGGGGAACGCGGTAGAAATATTCAAGCCACTTAGTGTGGCCTTGGAGGCAAGTCAGATTCAAGTGTTGTCACTTGATAACTCGACTCATTCGTCTAAGCTTACTCCTAGCGAAGCCAAGGGGTGTGGTCCCTAAAAAGAAAATAATATAAGGTGTTTAATCTATAAAATAGAAAACAACTAATCTAGGAGTGAAATAAAAATTCTCCACCACAACAACAATATAAAGACTAGAAATTTAATAGCATAAATATTCTATCGTTATCATCATTTTTGCATATAGACAAGAGCGAGATAATAAGCAAAAAAGACTAGTGCCCAATATAAATATTCCAAAAATGAAAGTGTTTTGGAGTGTTAATGCTGTGTCAGGAAAGTATTGGAAGTGCCTCGGTTGGTAAATTTTAGGATTTATTAATGAGTATTACGGGAGTGGGTTTATTGTTAGTTTGGCCCAAATAAACTTAATTCCTTGAACTCAGTGCTAAAATGGCTTTACCAAGTGTCCAATGGGGAGAGGCATAACCTGATTAAAGTAGCCCCCTAACTTTGTGGTATTCACCCTTTGCAACCTCCCGAGTTCTCAAAATTTAGCTTGTTAGATTGTCCTATTAATATAATGCTTACCTCCCTTTCTGGTTGACCAACTGGTCAGACTAAGCTGCAGTGGTACAGAGCATACGGGGTAAATAAGCTTGGTTAATTTTACAAAAGCTTAATGTTTTCTATATTTTTTACTATTCCAAGAATCTCTTTTCTGGCCGAATTCTAGTACTCGAGAAAGTTCTTTCCGTGGCACCATTCTTTGAGAAAGGAAGGGGATTCGTTACTCAAACTTTGAAATCAAATTGTTGTGCGAGTGTAGTAAAGTGTAAAAAATGAAAATTGTTAAAAGAAATAGACATGTGAGGTCTTGAGTGAGTTTGTGGTCCGCCATTGAAACATAACCAACAAACGGTTAATTTTTATTGTAGATTTATTTTATTATGAACAAAATAAGAAAATCTAAACTAACAATCACACCACAAAAAAGAGTCGACACGGATCCCCCCTGGGGGGATGGGGTGTGGGCGTTGAATAGCCCACTTGATCTCTTTATTATGCTTATTAAAAATCTCCTCTTTCTTTTGGAATGCCTCTGATACTTTAAAATGGAGGATCCAACAGGCTTACAATGATTTAGGAAAATTTTTACTTGTAGTGAAAGGTGTCTGGAATGTCTTAAAGGCTTGAGATCTTCAAAAATTGGTCGGAGTGCCTCTCTACCCATTCACAAAAATCAGAAAACCAGCAAGCATGTGTTAGTGGAAAACACCCAAAAACACTTTAAGAGTGCTTTGGGACAACCTACAAAAATACTCGAAAATTTCTAAGTGAAAAAGAGAATTAAAAAGACAAAAAATAACTAAGGAAAGTGAGCTAAAAATCTTATTCCCTTAGGATCTCTTCCTGCTTCTTGATGAAGGAAAGCAAATGATAAGGAATCTATTTCTAGGTATGAAATTTATAACAATTACCAAACAAATCTAACCAAGCTTTTAGATGTGCAAAAATGAAAATCACTTGATTGATTAGTATAGCAATAATAGATCTAGAATATGAATAATAAAAATTTAATATTTAACTAGATCTTAAGAGAAAAAATGGATCTACTTATGAATATGAAATCTAATGTAGATCAACCACTACTCTTTAAAAAAAAACTGGAACTAGAAAAAGGGGTTGAAGAGAGGGAGGGAAAGGAGAAAGCTTGAGATGAGATGGAGAAACTTCAGAGTTTTTTGCTTGTAGGATGCCAAGGGACTGTATCTGCAAGAAAATGTTAGAGAAAAAGAAGAAGCAAGCAATATCTTCCAATTGTCCAACTAAAAGCACCTTCACATCATATCACTTTGCAAACAATGGATCAAGCCTAGAAGCATATATGTTAGAAATCAATGTAGAAAGCACATAATCAAATGAAGCAATCTAGTAAGCTCTCTAAGCATACATATATAAAAGATTAAGCAATAAAACAATTAACTAATCTTCCTTACAAATTGATACCAATCTTTTCGGTAATCTAAGCTTGATGCAAAAGGAAAAAAAATGAAACTCGAGTACATGTTACCTCCATCAAAGATCAAGATAGCTCATCCACTCACTGCATGCAACACAGAAGATCGACCTCCAAAGTCTCTTTATTTCTCAAAACAATAAGCAAGGATTAAAATCACAAGCTCTCACCCAAAGAATCCAATTAGAGCGCAATGGGAGAGGAGGCTAGTTGGTTTTATAGCCAAATGGGCCCAAGAGGGTGATTTCACCAAGAGGAGGGCGAATTTACATGTGGCAGCCCACAAAGCCGAGTTAAGAGAGAAAGTAGGGATTTCATGAGATAACAATGAGAGATGGATGCCACCTCTCAAGATGTGGTGCACCCTCTCTTTGGGATGATTATCACATGCAATACATGGCTTCCACATGATGATATGTGCCCTCTCCACTTGAGTTGTGCCCCTCCTTTAGTGGAATGCACCCCCTTTGATTTGATATGTGAAATCAATCACAATCCTCAATCCAATCCTTTGGCTCTCTTCACAAATCTATTAAATCGCCACCACTACAGAAGACTGTGACTTGTCTCAGATCAAATTCCTTAATCAGTGGGATTTGACTTTTGGCTATATTATGTCTTTTTGGCCAATTAAATAGTCTTTTTGGCCATTTTCGAGCAAATACTATTTTGAGTTATAAATAATCACTCGAAAACTTAGGAAAGCGGGTCTATGGGTTTAATGGGTGCTCTGGATTAGAAAATGAGTACCCACATGACAAATTTCACCCCCTAATCACACTTTTATTACATTTTTAATTTTCCCAATTAAACTATTAAAAAATAGCTTGATTTTACGGGAAAATTCTTTTTTTTCCTAAACTTAAAAAAAATCCTAGGGGGACCTAGCATGTGTTCATACGGATCTATATTAGTGTCTAGCATGGGAATAAACATTGACACATGAACTTTGAGAACCTCCTAAGGATTAACCACCAAGACATGCATTCCAACTTTCGAGGAGCAGGAGAAAACCTCAAAAATTATACCTTGCTAAAACAAAAAGTATAATTAACAAGTGAAAAAATTCCTTGGAATACCTAGATTGATTGCTAAGTCCTAGGAATCCAATTCCTTTACATAAAATTCGTCTTGTTGGCATAGTTTATTACAAAACCCGTGGGGCATGTACATGTGAAAAAATTAAAAAAAGGGCCCTTGAAAGGCTTGATGGACTTCAATACATGGATGATGAACATGTATCACGTTCAGAATTTTCCCGCTCACTTGAAAGTCCAACCACAGGGGGTTCACTCAGTGAAATTGTTACAAAGAACGATTGTTCACATGATATTAAAGAATATCCCTAATTTCACTAAATATTGGAAAATTCCTCCCAAAATTTTATTGTTGAACCCCCCTCCCAATATGCCTTTCCAATTAAGAAAACCCCTAGTTTCACCAAATATTGTATGTATCCATTTTTATCAACCCATTTTTAATACCCCCTTTATATCATATTATCAAGTTGTAACAAACAAGAGCCCTAACACATCTTAGTATAAGCAAACACGATGCTAAATAAACTAATAGTACAATGCTAATAATGATCCCACCAGGATTGCAAGGGTGACTAATCAATTTGTAGTTTTGGATAGTTGAAGGCCCAACAAAATAGTATTGGGAAGGAAAAATGTGTAAAAGGAAACCCTGTCAAGAGATCAACATAAAAAATAATGTAAAAGGTTGATAGTCCAATAGTTAGTTCAATGCTTAGAAAATATGAGAATTGTAGATGTTTCACACCACTGCCTGCCAATCTACCAATTTTATATCATGTTAATATAAGCATAGTCATAGAGAGATCATGTTTTCTATAAGCTTAATAAATTAAACTCCATAAAAATGCAAAATTGAAACCCCTTCGTGGATGGAATCCACTACCTTCCTATCAAAATAAACATCATTACTGTTTGAACCCAAATGAACATATATAAATTCCTCTTACTTCCCAATAACACCATATGATCATGTGCATAACTTGGATTTGGGTAATTCACAAGATGCAATGTATGAATTTCCTCCACTTCCTCTACATTTATTCTTGCAATCAAGGGAATTAACAACATTTGGTTACCTTTTCTTGGGTTATATATATATATAATCTTTACAAGAGTGAGAGAAAACTCCATTCATAGGTTTCAAGCATGCATTAGTTAGTTATAAAGATACACATATGGTGAAACTTATATGATGCGATTTCATGGTAACAATAACACATAGGGTATGTAAATAAGGATTTAGATTTTCACCTATGTTCATGTCAGTTCCAACACAATATTAAGACAGATGCCTTGCATAGAAGAATTGGAATTACAATTATGAATGTGCGAAATATAACTCAATCTAACAACTATTCCTAATTGGCAATGTGAAAATGTTAAAGAAGAATACAAAAAGCTGAAAGAAATAATTAGTCAATAAAGATTGATCTCACTTTTCTTGGTTTCCATGAAGCAAGGTTTGATTGAATCTCAATACCCACCTAAATCCTGAACTAAAAAATGAAGAGTTAGATATTTTACTCGAATGCCTACAAAAAATACAATACAATTATTAAACTCTGTAACGCCCAATTAACTACATCTCTTAACGTAAAGATGAAAAACAATATAACATCAATTCAAAACAAGACTAAATAAACTATTAAATGTGGATAGCTCAAGGCTGATAATCCAAAGAGACTTCCATCGATATTATCATTGGTACACTATTATAATATTTATGCAAAACTTAGGATCATAAGCAATATCAAATAAAAATGGAGGGACCTTAAGTTTTAGGTGGGTAGGAATTGAGCCCATGATTTGGAGGTATGAATCCATCCCAAAATTTGGAGGTTATTCCTTAGCCCACCCAAATAAAATAACCCCTAATATTTATATTACTATGTTGAATTAAAAATCTCCCTTGATCCTTTGATGCGAGGAAATATATTTTTGAGGTTTTTAAGAGTATTCAAACCCACAATATGAATGGATGTGATATGATATTGCCTCTCTAGTGAACCCCCTGAGTCCAACTAAGTACAACTTAGCTGGTAACATGGCTCAACCGTGAACACCCTCGGTTAGACTAACCTAGGTAACTCAGGTTCTAATTCCCCTTATCTGTGACAGTATGGTTGTTTGGTGTCAACCACGTTTTGCTTGATGTTTCATGGCGTATACTTCCACCTTAAAGGAATCCATGGCCAAAATTTTCATGCCTGGAAATTCGGTGTAATCCTTTTTTTGGAAGAGTTTATTACCTCCTCTCGAATAATTATTGTTCATTTTAATGCACAATCCTAGTGATTATCTTGCACACTTAATGCAGAATGTGTAAAAAGGGTAGCTGCCTCGTGACTCGACCTTGCAACTTATTTTTTGATTAAAACAACCTGTTATGCATATTATCTCTTCGTTTATTAATGGTGTAAATATAGTAATGGCATGTGAGCTATCCTCACTTGCATGTTGATTTTGATAATGTAAACCATTATATAAATGTTCTGATCACATTTTATGGTTAGTATCTTCTGTTATGAATTAGTCTAAAAATAACCTGCTCCGAGAGTTCTTTTTCTTTGACAACTATTATATGTTTATATGAATAGCCGAGATGCTTGTAAGGCTCTCCATGGTTTCTTACAAGGCCTCATATCTCGACTGTATAATTTATTTGGACTATGACCGCATGTGAAAATTAAAATAGTTTTTAGTAACAAGGTTCCTTGGCATGTTTTGTCAAGCAGTTATTGCCCCAAAAACATATTTTATTTGCTTGGTGTATCATGCAATAGCTTACCCTATTGTAGTCATATGGATTTTTTTGATAGGAATTTAGCTTGTTATAAGGAAAGCTCTCAACCCTATCGATGTCTAGTTGTAACCTTCATTTCTTGTGTTGCCTTACTTTTGATATGGCTTAGTTAGGCATGCATGATATTTGGATTAATTGTAACTGAAGGAATTATAATGGTTGTGATATGGATCTATATTTATGTTTAAATATTTATCGTTGTACACACACACACACACACACCATGACAATGCCTTTCTTTGTTACTACTTTGATTTACTTGTTGCTATGGCTCATTCTTATATAAGTTGCCTTAGGTTTTGATGTTGTTAACAAAATTAACCAGTATGGTTCACATTAACCACTGTAATCATAAATGAAATAGCAATGCTAACACTAGTTTATAGGTGTATATTGACAGCAGTTTCATATTTTTGTATATTATTACAAGGATTTTTACCATAATTGCTATTTGCATAATCGAATAAGTAAATATACATTTTTAAACACACATAAACAAGAAGTTCCTACTCTCTATATTTTACTTCTATCCTAAACATCTTTAACAATATTAAATAGATAGTATCCAAACCCAGATAAAATACAAAGTTAGGATCTAAACACTTTCTTTGATTCATAAGTAATGTATAGAGCTAGATAAAATCAAGAGTAGAAGCTTGCATTGCTAATATAAATATAACTAAATAATAAAATGTATATATGGTATTCAACAATGGTCGGATTAAACTGGAATGGCCACGTTCCCCCCAACCATAGACCTTGAGCAGCCAAATCACTTGCTCAACATTCACCCCCAAGATTGAGTAATGAATCCGTAGGAATGACACCTCTGCCCTATTCAACTTTTCTCTTTCTCTAGCTTATCTCAAGCCACCAAATTCACACTTTGTCAGAAATTTCCTAACACTCTGCAGTGCTCACACAACAAATTTCTATTTGCATAATGGACAACATCCTGTCTTGTCACACATGCATATGTATCTATTATTTTTTGTTTCCTATGTCTTAGTGAAAGGATCACTTCCCTCCATTGGAAGTACGCAGCCTTGGATCCTCTCCTATATTCTTGAAGTTTGTTTGAGTGGAGTGCTTCTTGACACTTTTCCACTTCCCATTTTAATCAACAGTTTGGTGTTCCCTCATATGGACTCATGACTCGTTCATGTTCAACGTGGTCTTTCTAGACATCCCAATTTATATTAAATAATAATTCTTTTGTTCTTTACATGTGTCCAAGATAAGGAATTGTGGAAGATTTAAACCTTTCCCATTTTAATAAAGTTTAAAATCCAATTATCTTTGAATTCTAAACTCAAATTTAAAACTTAGTCTCTTAACATAATAAATCAAAATTAAAGTCTAGGGGTATTACACCCAACCATAGGTGGTCCCTATCAACTAGTGAGGGGCAAAATATTGGAGACCAGGAGAAGTTACTCTAGTGAAATTATCTATGAAAGGAAGAAGGTTGGAGGATAATACATCACTCACATTTGAATGAAAACTTGAGGATTGGGAGGAATACTCTTTAGACAAAGCCTTGTTTTCTTTAGGCATGGTGGATAGAAATTTTAGAAAGAAAAAATGACTAAGCAATGCTAATGATGGGACTTACTTGGAAAATAAATAGTACCCAACTAGAGGGAAAGGATGGAGATCACATGGGTGGTAGACATATCAAATTTGAATTACAAAAGTGAAGGATATGTTGAAATTTGTTATTATCACCATAGCTCTTCTTTTGTAATGAGATTAGGCACCATTAATCCAATTTCATGCACACTTGAGATTGATTTCAAACTCTTATTGGCTTGCAAAAACATCCTTCCTTTGAAGTGTATTGTTTATCTTCTCTAGACTTGCACATCTTATCCAATGATCCATCCCTAACCTCTTTCAATATTTCTCTCTAATTCCCAACAAACCATCTGTCCATTCAGTAGAAAACACTCCCTTTGGATCATGTATATTCTTTACTTGATTTTTTTTTGTAAATTCATTGCTTGCTTGGCTATCCCTCTAAACAAGAAACCTCCAGTATTACTCCCCCCTTTGCTATCCCTGTAAATAGATTATATCTTGGTTTTGGGATAATGTCATGGATTGTGAGCTAAAAACAATATTTGATTAAAAATCGACTTGGTTCATTAACAATTATCCGAGCAAAGGTTATTTTCTAATAGAAATAACCTTGCAATTGATCTCCTTGTAATAGTTATTGTGGAGTGCTACAAAGATTTCAAATCCATTGCCACTTCAATGACCCAAATGCGATGAGTAAATAGAACATTAATGAAGATGATAATGATATCATGTTAAGGAAAAGGTAAAACAATTGATAACATCAATGATGTGACTCACAATGGACTTCAAAATCATGTATTTTGAGGGACCTCTAACACTAAAGATAATTATGCCATACATTAGGTCTTGTGAATTATGAAATATGTTGGTTTATTGTTTTGATATTCGAAAGTATGCATTCATTTATTATTTCAAAGGCATGTAATTAGGGTAGGGTATGCTTCAAAACTTGGTCGTTTAATACCTCCAATATTAAAAACCATTTCATTGACTTGTCCAATCTATGTGTCAGTTTATGCGTATTCCACATGGTAGGGATCTTTCCACTATTTATTTGAGGCTCGTTCATTTCTTCATAAAAAATACATTACAGGTTCCATGGCTTCTCTTGCTGAGAGGTTGTAGGGTTCAAAAAATCCAAAGGGCAATGCAAAACACCCAAATAACATTGTTATACTGGTTAAAGATGGCATTGGTTATGAGGGGCACTACACCCTTGATGCAAGGAAGTACAGGCTGCTAACCAAGATTTGGTGATATTTGTGAGCATCTCATTATGGGCCAATGCGATAGGTATGTAGGGTCTTTATACAACAGGAAAAGTTGTACCTTATAACTACATAATAGTTCAACAACATGATAAAGTTGATATTATAGTTAACCACCATTAGGGAAACACAACCACTCCTTCCATGGTTTCTTTCAATCTCTTAAATAGATGCATTGGAAACACTACCAAATATCAAATTGTAGCTAATCCAAACAATACCATCTTCAACTCTAATAGACTCATTGGACGATGATATTCATTGATACACATGTGCAAAGTGACATTAAACTTTAGTCCTTTATTATTTTCATTAGAGAGAAAGGAAAGCTTATTATCCAAACCAATTACAAGGGCGATCTGAAGATGTTTATTGCCAAGAAAATCTCTTCCATGGTGTACTTCAAAACAAAATTCCAACCAAATCATACCTCAACTATGATGTGGAGAATGTTGTAATCACTTTTCCCTCCTATTTTAGCGATTTTGAGAGAAAAACTACTTGAGATGTGGCTACCATTTTTGGTCTTAACACGATGAAAAATGTTATTGAACCCATTTCCATGCATATATCTTACAATTTTTGTATAGAGGTTTATTCCTCCAAGTTAAATAAGATGGTCTTGTATTTTAATTTCTGTGGAGGTGCCTTTGATGCATCTATTGCTACTATTAAGTGTGGTAAACATGAGGTGACATGCATTTAATGGGAGGATAATATTTTGACAAGAAGATACTCAATTATTGCATTGATTTCCACACTAAAAAGGGATTGAAGTTCCAGGATAATTTTTAAGGGTGAAATTTCGCCAATTGGCTATTTTTTGGGTTTTTTTTCAAAAAATAAATTCGCTAATTGGTCATTTTTAGTCTCTAATATCGCCTATATTTACATAAAATATGTTTTTTTTATCATAATATTCGTCAGAATTTACACATTTTAGTAGTAAATTATATGTTTCATATTTAATATTCACCTACCTATCTATATACGTGTTTTTTTCAATCCAAAATTATCGCCTAGGATACTATACTTAAGTATAATATTAGAATCCTTAAAAAATACCCTGGCTTGAAAACAAGTTCTAGAGATCTTATGAGATTCCCATTAGAAAGCAAAAGGACAAAAAAAATTTCTTCAGTGGTAGAGGCAAGTGGGGGGACAAGGTGTACCTAGAGAGTGCTTACTATCTTCACAACCATTGAGGCCTAGTGGACAAATATTAGGAGACCATAAAGAAGTACCATCTTGGCGAATTTGACTAATACGTGTTGATGCATTCAAAAGTTACTTTTTCATCACCTCTTTTCATCTTGGCCTTGCAAGTTAGTTTCCTTTAGGATTGCTCATGTTTTTTATGGAAATCCAAGTCCTTTTGACTACATTTTCTCGATCACTATGAATTCCACCACCATCTCATAAACGTGTGTTGTGTTCCACCCAACCAAAAATGCATTTTTTTAATATTTGCAGAAGTCAATCAACATGCAAGTCCATGGACCTGCAGGCCATTCTAGAGAAGCAATCCCTATGCATTCTATAGAATCATAGTAAATATGTACATTATATATACATATATCATTTCCTTCTATATTATACTAAATCTGTCTATTGCACAATCTTTCAACGAATTATTGCAAACACAAAACTCTTCACATTCACTCTATAAGTTGTTACCATGAAACTCATACAAATTGAAATGAAGTATTTGTCATTCCAATGCATTTCATAAAATTTCATGAAGAAGACACTTACTGCTTGACTATTGTGAGGGATGAAAATAAACTTGAGTCTGTAATATAAAAATTTGTGTGGATAAGCATTATGAAAATTAAATTTGCATGGATCATATATTTATCTCCTTCAATTCAATGTAACTACTTATTGAGTCAAAATAAATATATCGTAGTCCATAATGTTTAGTTCTATTTATTATTCTTTCACGAACCTTTCAAATGTATCCAAATCCAACAATAAAGGAAAAACTTTGATTCCTTGTGGATTTTTTTTCCTTAACTCCATGCTAGGCACAGTCACAGTGGTAGCATGAATGGGAGTAACTAACAAGCCCCACCAATGTTATCCAAATATTGCTAGTGGAGGAATAGACAAGTCCATGCTTTGCGTGTATTGTCAATGGAAGACTTCAATAATTCTCCAAATTTGTAACTAAACATTACTTTTCTTTTATGTTAATTTCTCTCTTCTTCATGACATATATTGCAACATGAGGATGTAAGGTCTTGGCTAAAGGTTGGCTCTTAGCTAAAAGGTCTATTGTACAAATAACTAAAGTCTTATATGGTTTTATTCAAGTGGTCTTCATGTGTGATATGCTCACATTGCAATTATGCTAATCAATTTGTCAAGGAAAATGATAGTTTTTAATTGATTATTTATTGACGAGTTTCCTTGCAAGGAAGTAATCTCTAAGAACTATGTAATATTTACAACTTTTAATGTTTATTAAGAATTTTGGATTGTGGGTTACTATAGAGTGAGTTCATACTTATTTTTTCAACATGGTTAAAGCTTCCATCATTCTAAGTGGAATTATTTTTTGTGTGTTGAAGGTGGGAAATTATTACATCCAAAAGGAGGATAGTTTGTCCACTTAATAATTTACACTTTTTTAATATTATAAAACATCCAACTTAAAAAAAAAATATTAGTAATCGTCACCACTTAGTCAACCTACCCTACCCTTTAGAAAGCTAATTATACTTCAAAGTAACTTTATGATTGACCAAACTATGAGATCTCAAGTGATAATCATTAATTTTATTTATAAATATTTAAAAAAAATTGAAATTGTATTATCTTAACAAGAATATGCAAAATAATCTTTATATAACTGGACTACATTAATGACTAGGAGATACATGTAATTTAATATTTAATACTTTACAATTCCAATTAAGTAAGAAAATCTAACTTATCTAACTTTGTGTTTATATGTTAACTAAAACAACAAATTTCTATTGAAAATTCCAAATATTTTTAGCTATCCTATATATTTTTAGTTGTAACTTTCTTTGGATTCTTCTTTTTCTTTGTCTTGATTCATTGGTGTAACCATAGTGCACGCTCCAATATCACTATAGAGGCTCCAATGTCCCTATAATGAACAATACCATTAAATTTTCATAGATTAATACTTACATTTTCCCCAAAATTTAAATGCATTCCAGAGATATTGCTTTGATGTTGTTTAGTGTTTGCCTATGTGATGAAAAGAGATCCTACAATACCATGAATTTAAAGAATAAGCTTTTGTTTATTTTAATGTTTGAATTTCTAATTATTAAAAAATAATACATATAGTATATGTGTATATCAGATATATTTCATTCACATAGTGTAAAGTATTTTCAATGTATCTTTTAAATCAATTGTGAAAATTTACTTTTTTATTTTAATTATTTAATTTCATTTTAATCATTGATAATCATATTGTTATAAAATCTTTCAAATTGATATATTTGTTTTTTTTAAACATAATTTTCATTGTAATTATTAATATTTATTTCTTTTTTAAACACAGAACTTTCATTATCATTATTAATCTTTAATTTTTTTTTAAACACAATTTTCATTGTAATTATTAATCTTCGAAACAATGCGTTAAAGCAAATAAATTTTTATTAAGTAACAAATTAATGAAAACATGAAAACCTTACAGGTATCATTGATGTCTCCAACTCATCCAATAAGTTCAGTTAATACGAATTTGAATCCAAAGCATCCAATAAGTTCAGTTAATACGAATTTGAAAAGTAATGAAAGGAAATCAAACCTTCAAACTAACTTTTCTCAAATTTATTCAATAATATAATTATCAGGTTTGACAGTTTATTTATTATTCACTTTTCCAAATACTTCAATATCACAACACGAACAGCACGTGATCTCTCAACGTCTGTTTACTTATTTCTGCCATGGACCTGTGGCGCCATCAATCCAATTTCCTGCATACTCGAGCTTGCTTCCAAACTCTTCCTGGCCTGCAGAAATATCCCTTCTCTGGAGCGCAGTGTTTATCTTCTCTGCACTTGCACATCTTATCCAGTGCACATCCATCCCTCAGCTCCTCCACTCCTTTCCCTCCAATTCCCAACAGCCCATCCGTCCAATCGCTAGAAAACACTCCCTCCGGATCATATCTGTTCTTTACTTGCAAGAACTTTTCTAAATTCACTGCCCGCTTTGCCTGCCCTCCGAACAAGTAACCTCCGTTCTTACCCCAGTGCAATGTCCCGCCGTCCTTCTCAATCACCATCTGCTCGATTTCTTCGAATATATCTTCGTTCCACTTGGGCGTGTTCGGCTGTTTCGGACGATAATATGTAAGTTCCAGTGTGACGAGATCCTCTGCTGGTCCTAAGTATGCATCAGATTTCTTAATAGAACGAAAAAATACATATGTTTCACACATACTTTGGGGATTCAGATCTCTGATCTTCTTTATATCGTTAACCGCTTCCGCAAGGCGAGAAATGGGCACCTGCAGTCCCACATCGAAACTAAAGTAAGTCGTCACCCGGCGATCCCATGAACAGACGGTCTGATTTTTATCTAAAATTTCAGTGGAGGTGCAACCGCTTGTATCATGTTGGCGATAGGTGCCCTGGCATCCTCCAGAACACTGCATGCGATGATTGAATCCTGTGACCGGGTACCCTGTGAACCCTTTAGTTGCATCGTTCCAAAACCAGCTACCATTAGCCACAAGTGCGATTATTTCTTGTCCAACAGAATTGCACAATCCCTCATAATCTTCTGTATCTTGCACTTCTACAACTGCGTGTATACAAAAATCTTATTATTACACTCAGTACAGTACCTAATTAATTCGAGACAAATGGAAAATATGTATATACTTACCCAGAGCATCAGCAGTTTCAATGTCGACTACTCTCGTTGGTTGCCCAATTGTAGCCAGGAGGCCGTCACCAGGAGCGTCAAGAGGAACACGATCGATCGGTCGAAACAGCGCCACACGATGGAAGGGAAACCATAAAATATCTGCAAAGTCATGAGCCTCGAGAAAACCAGAAGCTTCTTTATCTAGCCCGTTATCTTCTTTTAAAATGGGTGTAATTAATGAACGCTTGAACATAGGCTGCAGACTGAAGGTAAGTTGCGAGATTACTCCCAGCGTTCCCAAAGATAATCTGGCAGCTTTGAGATCTTCTTGGTCTGCTAATTCGGTCAAAGAAATGAGCTTGGCATAGCCTTCAGACGGAGAAGCAGGAACCACCATTGTCATTCCCACCACGTACTCATAAACACCACTGCCTCTGCCCTTGAGACTGCTGCCATGGGCTCCCGTGGAAACAACACCCGCCGCAGAGACTCCATTCCAGTAGATCATGGCGGGAAGAGTCAGGTCTTCCTTGGCAGCTTCCTCAAGGATGTCGCTCATCATCGCCCCGCCTTGGACTGTAATCGTCATGGCAGTCTTGTTGATTCCAATCACAGATGCATAGTTTTCTGTGGAGATGATCAATCCATTGTCTGCAACACAGACTAGCTTGGGGAGGCTGTGAGACAGAGTGCTTACCACTTTTATCTTTTGCTTGTTTTTCACAGCACGGGCAACAGCATGTAGAAGCTCGGCTTCTGTTTTGGGCGACGCAGCCTCTGCAGCTTTGCAGATGCTGCGATCCTCCCAAATACCTTCGGAATTGAAAATCTCGCATCCTCCCCCATTGCTTTTGCATTGGACGGAGGGAGCAGGTGAGCATAATGCGTCTAGGCATAATGGAAAAGCGAGAAATAAAATAGTGACTATGGCAGCTGCAAGTATGCGTTGCATTGTGACTGACTAAGAAGAATGCAGAGAGAAATCGCCTTGTAATATGATTGTGCGTGTGAGTTTATATAGCTGCTTGCGGTTGCGGTTGCGTACTGAAGAGCTGGTTGCGTACTGAAGAGTTGCGTACTGAAGAGCTGGTTGCGTACTGAAGAGCTGGTTGCTGGTTGCACATAAATGTGATCTCCAGTCGAAGATTGGTATTGATGTTTAACCAAAATCGGGGAAACACCAGAGAGTTTGACCGCCGGAATGCCAAGCATTATAGATATAGATCTACAAATATGCGCTTCTGAAGTGCATGGGATTGATGTGAACCTATCGTCGTTAGTTTCAATATCGCACGCAAAGATGGTCCAGTGCACGATCCACGTTATTTTCTTTTCGCTTTTTCTACAATGATTAGGTGGACAGTTGTTATGAAACTGGTGTACTATTAACGTAATCAGACAGTAACATAGGGTCATAGGCCGGCAGATCGAACGTAGAGCCCTATCGAGATTCAAAGCATGCACGTTTCTTCTCTATATAAACTCGTGATATTGTCAAACTTCAAAGCATGCACGTTTCTTCTCTATATAAATTCCTGATATTGTCAAACTCGTGATATCATCGTTATTTACGTGGGCAATTGATGCAGGTGGTCAAACTTCAAAGCATGCACGTTTCTTCTCTATATAAACTCCTGATATTGTCAAACTCGTGATATCATCGTTATTTAAGTGGGCAATTGATGCAGGTGGTGGATATAGGTGGCTAAAAAGTCTTTTGGCAATTTTGATAATTTACTATTTTTATATACCAGATATATTTCATATATAGTTTATCTTTTATGTGAAATATATATATATATATATATATTATTCTAAGATCAATTTATTATTATTATTATAATATTTAAAATTATAAAATAATTTATATGAATGTAAAAAATTAAAAACAGTCTTTTGGCAATTTTGATAATTTACTATTTTTATATACATGTTCTAGATATATTTCATATATAGTTTATCTTTTATGTGAAATATATATATATATATATATATTATTCCAAGATCAATTCTTTTTTATTAATTTTTTTATTATTATAATATTTGAAATTATAAAATAATTTATATGAATCTAAAAAATAATTTATATAATTAAGATTGAATTTTTATTGGAAATATGGTTACAAAATAGATTAGTTTTGAATAAGAGGATAATTTTAAGGATCTATACTTATTAAAAAGTGCATAAACCTTGTGAATCTTACCAATTCTTAAAATGCCAGCTCTAAAATATTTGACTATATTTTTCTAAAATTAATTCAATTTCTAGGGATTTTATATAATTTATATAATAATTTGGTGTTTTTTAGAGTGAAAAAAGTTTACCCCATCAAAATTGGGTTAAATGGGATTTCAAAAAATGCAAATTGACGAATCTTTTTTTGGAAAAAAAACATGGGAAAATAGCCCATAAAATTATCACTTTTGATGTAGTTTTCCTTTAAAAACAATCAATGATAAATTAATTATATTTGCGTATATATTTTTAACTAAAATTAAATACTAAAGTGACATTATAAAAATATAATAGGATAATTTGGATTCTCTAATATATATATTTCTTTTTAACTATGGTTAGGCATTTGAGTGATTATACAAGTTACAACCTTATTATCATCATGTGTATAGCCTAAGTGGGCCTAATGGTTAAGAACATGTGTTTCCTCTTAATAGTTTATAGGTTCAGTATGTACACATTTGTAAACTTTAAGATATAGTTACATCTAGCAGTTTTATAAGGCATTTAAATTTTGTCTTTTCTCATTCTATTCAAGAAGTGACCATGGTTGGCAACTTAGCCCTTACATTTGATGAACTCTCCCTTAGGGAGCTATTGTGAGTCTCACTCTTATCAAAATACATACATGAATGTACATAATGGCACATGATATCAATGGTGGTTCAATGCAATGATTAAATTTTTTTTGGGGGAGGTAAATTACTCCATGAAGGAACAAGAGTTCCTTACTAAGTAAATAACCAATACAAGTAACATAAGAAATCCATAAATGGCTAAGTGGTAATATAAAAATGAATGTATGATAGATAATAATGGTTACATAGTTTTGGGGCTTTTATAGGCCCGTCATGTACCTTTTCGACAAAAGGTCATGACTATTGATAATTGTTTTAATTAATAAATTATTATTAATATTTAATATTAATTTATTATTATTTTGTTGCTACATTGCCTTTCCCTTAAGGGAATCTTTATTCTCAAAGCTGTATTGAAAACAGTTTATCAATCCCCATTGAACTGTCATCTCGGGGTCCTTTCCTTTTTGTAATTACGACACTTGATGAAATGAGACGATGCGAGTTACGGATTCCCAAAGAGAATTGTCGCATCGTTTCTGTTGTGGTCCATCCCAGATCTATTTTTATCGGAGCTCTGAGATCATTTTGTGGGATGGGTCATTTCAATTGTTGCTTAGTATGTCGATCTTTTTGCCTGTCAACATAATTCTTCTGTGA